>OZ030008.1:57092500-58410000 GCA_964023405.1 Apodemus agrarius | reverse complement strand
TTCAAATCCCAGCAACCACATGGTGGCTCACAACCATCTGTAAAGAGTTCTGAAACCCTCTGAGTCTGGTGTGTCTGAAGACAGCTACAGTGTACTTCATTAGAATAATAAATAAATCTTTAAAAAGAAAAGAGTGCAGGTGAGTTTCCTATCTCCCAACCTTCCGCTCTGTGGAATGCATTTTTCTTTTGTTTAGGCTCTTTCCTGTAGCCATCATGTGTTTCCATCATGTGCAACCCAAAGGGACTCGAGTGTGTCAGGGTTGTCCAAAGTTGATGCTCTAAGAATGAGACTTTAGACCTGATACCTTGAAGCTGGTGTTATCACAAGAGGGGATGCGAGTGGGGCTCACGGGCCCCGAGGACTATGCCCTTTACAACAGAGGTTCAAAAGTGGTGGCTTGAGCCTACATGGTATAAAACAAGAATAATGTCTGTGGGTAACCTGGTTCTTGTCTACAAAGCCCCAGATATATGTGTCTTTACAGAGCATTTACTGTGAGAATCTCGATTCCTCCGGCTTTTGTCAGGACTGCGCTCTGCCACTCTACATGAGATCCCTTCCACATTTCATGCTTCAGGGTTTCAGCTTGGCTTCCGCAGTGAGCATGCGCCTGGGTCTTTGTTGAAGTCTCATGGGGAAAGGCAAAGCAGGGCCTGCAAATGGCTCTGGGTTGTTCTGGATTAAGCAGGTATTCTCTGGTCATTTAGTACTTGTCTCTGGGATCTGTCACAGGAAAATATGAGTGTGGTACCAGAGTCAGAGCAGAAGGTAGGCTCTGGACTGGTGGGTTTCTGTTAAAATGAACCCTTACCCTTGGCTGTATTTAAACAGCTGGACCTAAAAGAAGTTGCCTTCCATCTTATTTTGGGGAGGGGTATGTGCCAGGGTCCAGCCTCAACACAGGATCGGAGTTCTCAACTGGAAGCAGGGATATCTGCAAGGCGCATAATAAATATACACAGACTACTTTTTGGGTACAAGCTGACAGGTAATTTTTTCAAGGCTTAAAGTTTCTCTTCTCTCACTCTCTGCTCTCTTTCTCTCTAGCTCATTGGCTCGCAGCTCGAGGCTGCACACACTCTGCCTTCTCACGCACTCTGCTTCTCTCCTGCACGCTTTGCTTTTCTTGCACTCTCTCGCTCATACACACTTCCGTGTGTTCCCCTTTCACTCTCACACACACTCTTCACACACACCTCACACACACACACCACATGCACCCTCCTCTTACTCTCTCTCTCTCTCCACACACATCTCACATTCTCTCTTCACTCACTCTTCACAAGTTCTTCTCTTGTTCTCTCACCTTCTTCTTGCCCCAGTCTTTTACTGATACTTCAAAAGCAGATAAAAAAGACATTGTATAATCATTGCCAAATCAAATTCAAAAGAATAACCAAGTCCCACAAAGAATCAAGAATTCAATTGTTCCCCAAAGTTTCAAGCTTCCCTATTCCCAGGCCTATAGCCAAAATAATAATAATTGCAAACTTATCATTATTTAAACTTTAACTATTATACTTTAGAGCTCAGAGCTCTGAGGTCAGCTACTTGCATTTCCTTGTAAAGCTCTAATGATAAATGACATGGGCAAAGCTGCCAGGCAGTGGCCAGAAAGAATCAACTTAACCCTTAACTCCATAGTTCCCCTAGCTTTCCACTCTACACATTGCACACAATGACTCTCCCAAGAGTTTTAGTAACACTAAGTTTTGACTTAGTGTTACTAATCTAAGGTTTAACGTAGTCTAGACTTGCTTATCTAGGAACCACTCTCCAATGTTGCGCAGAACTTATTTCATAACTTTAATAGTTTGTTCTTTCTTTGGGGTCCCAATGTTGGCTCTAATTCATTTTCTAATAATTTTATCAAACTTTCTTTGCAAGTCAAGCATTAATCTGGAACTACCATTGTGCAGTTATTGCATTGTTTCTAAGATGAGAACACACAGCATGCACCTGGGCCATTAGGACTGTGCTGTGCTGTGCCCCATGCCTCAGTTTTTAATTGTTTAAGAATCATTACGCCGGGCGTGGTGGCGCACGCCTGTAATCCCAGCACTTGGGAGGCAGAGGCAGGCGGATTTCTGAGTTCGAGGCCAGCCTGGTCTACAGAGTGAGTTCCAGGACAGCCAGGGCTACACAGAGAAACCCTGTCTCGAAAAACAAAAACAAAAACAAAAACAAAAACAAAAACAAAAACAAAAAAAAGAATCATTACATCAGGGAATATATAGTTTCACAGAGTTCACCGGAGCAGGAGAAAGAAGTAAGAAAGTCAGATAGAATAATTAGAATAATTGTGCACACCAAGGCCAACTGAAAAACAGTCACGCACAAGTGAAATCTATACAGCCATTGTCCAGGGCTAAGGTTAGGAGAAATGGGAACAACTGTTGTAATAAAGAGCTGCTGTGGGCTACTGAGATGTCTCCATCCAGGCCTACTGCAGGCAGTCTCTTATTTCAGATGGCGGGTCCCCTGGAGGGATGTGTGTCCTGCTTCTCAGGGTCCCAAACACCATCCTTTTCTACAAGGAGCTGCTGCGGGCTTCTGAGATGTCTACATCCCGGCCTACTGCAGGGAGTCCCTGTCATTGTTGGCTGTCCCCAGCAGGCATGCATGCATTTGGCCACCAGCAAGCTTGTTTTCTTTTTAAATTACACTTTATTGAGGGAAGGGCATGGGTACAGTCAGCGCTGTTAACCACAAAGCCATATCAGAGAGTAAATGTTTTAGGCTTTACAGACAAAAGTAAAAAATTGAGATGCGGTGTGAGCATTAATACAACAAACAGAAAGAAAGTTTACATCGTGTCCCTTTTCAGAAAATTTGGAACATAAAATAATAGCAATTGAGAATACTTTTTAATATCTGCTTTGTGATAGTCTAGATTTTCAATTAAAAAGGACTGTGGGTTCATAGGTCAGGGATGCAGCTTCCAGATGCACCTGTCAGGGTCTGATTCGAGATGATTGATGTGTGC
The DNA here is from genome assembly GCA_964023405.1 of Apodemus agrarius. Taxonomy (NCBI): domain Eukaryota; kingdom Metazoa; phylum Chordata; class Mammalia; order Rodentia; family Muridae; genus Apodemus; species Apodemus agrarius. Next base: position 58,407,011 of record OZ030008.1, on the reverse strand, counting down.
AGCACCATGACCAGCTGGGAGGGGCCATCCTTGAATGTGGGACTCACTACCCAATAGGTGGAGTTCCCCGAGGGACAAAAGTACACGCAGGAAGCCTGCTGGTGCATCTGAGCTGCATCCTTCCTTAGCTAGAGTGCCTGTAGGTGCTCTCATCCTCTGGGAATCAGACTCCAACTTCAGCTTTCCAGCTTGGGCGCACCTGTCACCTCTTCAGGGGACTTTATGCCTTTGGTCTCAGATGGGATGTCCCATTGGATCCTATTGCTCTGAGACTTTCAGTTTCTTGGGCTAGCTGACTTTCCAGTCTGCTGATGACAGGCTATTCAACCTCTACTATGCAAACCACTCATGAATCCCCCTTTTATAGTCAGTGTTTCTTCTGTTTCCTTGGGGAATATGCATCATGTTTCTTTAAGGAAGCTATTACAGATCTATGGGAGAGATGGAATGTTATTTGGGGGTGTGTGTGTGTGAGATAATACTGATTAATTGGTGTTCCTAGTGCCCCCTGTTAAGCAGAGTTCACCTGTTGATGCTAACCTCTGAGGACTGCCCGTTTCCACATCCGAAGTTTCTGTCCACACAGACACAAACTGCAGAGCGCCGCCAATGTCATTGTAGGCACAGACAATTTGAATTGAACACATTTGTTGCTTGGAAAGACATGCATAGATTTATATTAGATTTTTTTCTTTGTAGTTACTCTTAGCAAGTCATTACCCTGAATGTCAAACACTTTTTATTGAGGGGTAGATGGAGTCTAATAAATTGTGTGGTAAAGCGAAGTTTTGAGAGAACCAGTCACATTACACCCACAGTGAAGAGCTTGGATTGGTGAGTTAATACATGCTTGCGCTCAGCATACTTTCTCCATTTTCATACAGGATCCCAACCTGAGAATGGCCACACCCATAGTGGGCGGGCCTTCCCACTTCACTTAATCAAGTGAATAAGTCACTCCCCCCATCTCCACCCCCCACACTCAAAGGTGTGTCTCCCAGGTGGTAACACCGATGGTTCATACTGTCTTTGTTTCATATCCAGACATCTTGTTCATGGATTTATTTCTCTGGGCAAGGCATTGAAACAAGAGTCTTGCACATGTTAAGCAAATGTCTCAGCTGAGCTATAGTAAAAAATACTTCACATGGAGCTTGGAGAGTCAGCTCAGTGATGAAAAGCACTTGCTGCTCCTGCAGACAGCCCACATTCACTTCCCAGCATCCATGTCTGGCAGCTGATGAACACCTGCTACCGCAGCTCCAGGACTCCAGCATCCTCTGCTGACCCCCACAGGTACCCATATGCACACACACCTACATCAAAATTAAAAAAAATTAAAAACTTCACACACGTATATGAATAGATGAGGGTATTTTGTTTCGAGTCCCCCGTTGTGTGGCCAAGGTGAGTACTTCACGGCACTCACACCGGCATCCGTCTCAGGTACTAAGGAAGCTCCATTCGTTTTATTGTTTATAACAGCATCTGTGGCTATCATCTAAAGATTCCCACACAGATAGGGGTTGAAGTAGACAGAACACCTTACCTTCTTCTGGATTGGCCCTGAGAATAGCAGTTGTGGAGTGGAAAAGGTGAAACCCCACAACTATCTCCAGAAAGGAAGAGACCCATTAGAGAAAGTTACCTGCAGAGCTTTGGACACCAGGCAACAGGAGAGCGAGCGAATCTGCCCCAAACAGCTGAGGTCAGGGCGCTGAGTCCTGCACACTCTACACTTAGGGCTCAACACCTGGTGGGCCCATTCGGGATTTGGAGAAATCAAATCCATAAAATTCCCCACAAAAGGCTGAGATCTGAACAAGAGCTTCATAACAGCAGATGCCTGCAGTCTGTTCGTCCATCACAGCTGTAAGATCTCAACAATGCGATATGGTTAGAAATGTCAGCCAGTGGCACCAGTGCCCAGTGGAGCCGCCCCACTCAATGTGAACTCCATCACGGCCTCTGGACTGGAAAAGTACCAAATGCTTCTGTTATTCTCCCTTTGGAAAACACTGAACAATCTTGTTATTGAGCATTTGTACAACCGCCTCCATGACCAAAGGGCATGGCCGTGTCAAGACCTAAAATACCCACATGTCGTGGCCTCCTGTTCCTAAATGCTTTGTGACCCCAGCCATGACACACAGTTCTAAAATGGAAATAGTATATACAAGAGCATTCTGTTGAGTGTTTCCATGGGAAACTATAAAGGGAGTTTCCATTATAGTCATAAGCAAATAGGCTCTTTCCTTATAGGACTGACTATAGGCCTTCCTCTAAGCAGGGAGAGCTGCCCGTTATTATTGTTGACAAGCTCAACCTACCTAGCAATTACCCTGACAATCAGCTTGGTTAACAGATGATGAGCCTAGTATCATGGTTCAGTATGGAAAACAGCTGCAATAAATTCAGCACATGGCAAAACCCTCATTTGTGAAGATTAGAATGCCAGGTCAATGGACTGGAATGACTTGTGTTCCAGGGTGACAATAATTAAAACCCTCATGGTGTGTGTGTGTGTGTGTGTGTGTGTGTGTGTGTGTATGCATATGTTATATATGTATGTATGCATATATGTGTATATGCATGTATATGTGTATGCATGCATATGTATTGTATGTATGTATACATGCATAATGATTCTTGGGACCATTGACAGTGAAGTCAGTCTGGTGAATGACCAATAGAAGACTGGACAATAGAAAAGAATGGAGAAGATAGTGGGTGACACACAGGTGACATGTAGGCATGGCCTGCCAGTCTCCAGAGAATAACCTAAGGAGAGTTGAAGAACAGCTGTCAGAGGTGGGTGAGGCATGGATGGGTGTAACTATAACTGCAAGCAAAGTGCTGCACTTTACAAATCAGGAGAGAACATTCAGTCTGTCCTGGAGCAGTTAGCTGTGGGAACTCCCACTTCCTGTCGGGAGCCACAGATAAAGAGCTAAGGAGCTCTGCACGTGGTTTCAGTAATGAGTACTTTATTTTACTTTTAACTTTTAAAGATCTACTTATTTCATCGTTTTATGTGTATGAGTGTTTTGCCTGCATGTATGTGAGCACCACAAGTGTGCCTGGTTCCCGCAGAGCTCAGAAGAGGGCACTGGAGTCTCTGGAAATGGAGTTCCTGAGGTTGTGAGCTGCCATGTGGATGCTGGGAGTTGAACTCGGGCCCTCTGCCAGAGCAGCCAGTGCTCTCAACCGTGGAGCCAACTCTCCAGTTCCAGTAATGGATATGTTAAAGAGCAGAAAAGGAGGCGTGACCCAGTATGTCCTCGGTGCTGGCAGGAAATGTCAGGAAACCCCTCTTCTCTGTGTTCTGTACTAAGCACTTGGCATTCAGCACTCCGTGCAGAAGCCATGCAGCACCATTTATAACGTCCTCTGGGGCTGAGGATGCATTAATGGGCTTGCCACACAAGCCTAAGGACCTGAGTTTAGACCTTTTGTGTCCATTTAGAAGCAAGGAACAATGGCACAGACCTGTAGTGCCAGTGCTGAGGAGGCGGGGCCGAGGAGAATCCTGGAGTCTCTCTGGCCAGCCAGCCTAGCTGACTTGGTGAGCTTCAGGTTGAGGGAGAGACTCTGTCTAGAAACATGTGGCTTGGGAGGGTGACTCTGTGGATAGGGGTACTTGCTGGGCAAGCACGAAGACCTGAGCTCGGATCCCTAGAACCCAGGTAAAGAGCTGTGCATGGCGTGTCGTCTGTAACCCCAGAGCTGGAGGCATGGTGGCAAGAGTGTGGGTGGGAGGGGCACTGGGGCTTTCCGGCTGCCAGACTTGCTTCTGGGTGGAGAACTCCAGGGTCAGTGAGAGGACCTGTCCTAGGGAATGAAGCAGAGAGCAAAACATGAGGGCACTTGATGTTCCTCTCTGGCTTCCATATGCAAGCCTGTGGCACACCCACATGCACAAATAAGCCACTCCCACATACATGCACAAATATGTGGTAATGGTAAAGCACAGGTGCAAGGGGAAGATGCCCAATGATGTCTTTGGGCCTCTGCATGTAAACACACATGTGCAAGCACCTCACACTCCACATGTATGCACCACACACAAGTAAAAAAAAAAGGAGTGAAGCCGGGCATGGTGGTGCACGCCTGTAATCCCTGCACTTGGGAGGCAGAGGCAGGCGGATTTCTGAGTTCGAGGCCAGCCTGGTCTACAGAGTGAGTTTCAGGACAGCCAGTGCTACACACACACAAAAAAAAACCTGTCTTGAAAAACCAAAAAAAAAAAAAAAAGGAGTGAGAGTCATAGAGCAATATAGTCTGTCGACCTATGACCACCATACATATGCATAATATTCACATACATATATATTACATATGTGTATATACATAAAGATTCATATACCTCATACATTTGCATACATCATGTGCATACACACATACACACACACACACACACACACACACAGAGGACCTTGTAACGGAGACTCAGCAGCTTGAGACCCTTTTGTGAACCCCAGGGCAAGTGTCCTAAGGTTGTACACTGAAGCCTGTCCACAGAGCATTGCTAGACAGAGAAGAACTTTGAACCAGAGCCATGCAGTATTCAGCAAGCTGGAAACTGGTCAGAGGCGGAGTGTGCAAGGAATTTAGAGCTAAACTTCATGCTGGAAATCCAGGATGGTACAGAAATGCAGTCAGTATTGGCAAACCAGCTCCTGAAGGGTTCTCCTCAAGGCAGACTTGGAGACGAGGGTAGGCTACAAACACTTGTGTCCTAGTCAGGGTTTCTATTGCTGCAATGAAATACCATGACCAAAAGCAAGTTGGTTTATACTCCTACACTGTAGCCGATCATCGGAGGAAGTCAGGACTGGGACTCACGCAGGGCAGGGACCTGTGGGCAGACAGGAGCTGATGCAGAGGCAGGAGGCTCTGCCTCCTGGCTTGCTTCCCACGGCTTGCTCAGCCTGCTTTCTTATAGAAGCCAGGACCACCAGCTCAGGGGTAGCAAGCTGACATAAAACCAGCCAGGGCAACCTGTGACCCAGGCTAACCTGATTTGTAGGGTCTTAGTGTCTTTACCTCTCTTTTCAGTCTCTCTGTAGCCCAAGCTGCTTCATCTCTCCTCTTCATCTAGTCGGAACTGTTCTGTTCTCTCCGTTTCCCCTGATACTTTATATCAACGCAGCACAGATAACTGGTGCTACTCCATTATGTGCTTGCTTTCAACACATTCCCACAATAACCAGTAGACCACAAAGCACTGTGATGGTTTAAACTTTAACTAAAATGGTTGCTTTTATATGTACGGGTTGAAGAAGGTGATTGCCTTTTTATATGACTATTTCTGTATTTTTAAAAACAGATTTATTTTTATCTATTTGTATATGTCTGTGTGAGTATGGGCCACTTGTGTATGGGTACCCAAAGAGTCCAGAAGATGGTGTCAGATCCCCCAGAGCTGGAGTTACAAGCAGTGGTGAGCAGCTAAACGTGAGTACTCGAAACTAAACTGAAATCCTCAGGCAGTTGCTCTTCATCTCTGCCCACTATTATTATTTTTTAATAGAGAGTCTTCCCTTTGACTGATCCTGTTTGCTGTTGGGGATAGTATTGTACTCTCAGGGGTGTACTGGGGACTGAGGATTGGTCATGAGTCTAGATGAGAAATAAAATGACACCTCTACTCTAGTACAACCTAGTCACTTTTGAACACTGGAAACACACCATTGGGAGGATAAGTGTAACTGAAAACATTTCGACCAAAAAGCTAAAACAAGATGCACAAAGTCCCAGTGCAAACATTAAAGAGACGCAAAGCTCCAAGGTGACAGACACAATGCCTTCAGAAACGACCAGTCCCACGGCAATGGCCTTCCAAAAAGAATGACTTAGACAAAATCCCAGACACACAATTCAAATGAATGGTTATAACTGTGTTCAAAGAAACCAAAGAAGACATCAATGAGCCATTGAATGGATTCTAAGAGAACACAGACAGATGAATGAAATAAGGGATTACTGCAAGATATGACCAGAGAATTCAATGAAGTGACAGACGTGTGGGACAGAAAGCAAAGTGAAATGAAAAATTCTACAAATAAGGTGCATCCTTTGAACAGAGTCAGGGTCGAGATCCGCCTGACTTGAGCAGCAGGAGGCTGGTTAGAGTTCTCGGCCATTCAGCAGATACATACCATAAAGAAAAGATGGCTGGAGATCAGAACCAAATACACTGTAAAGTCGCTTTTAAAATGTGAGAAATTTTATGCTAGGATTTGTCTATTTACTTTTTTACTACAAGATCATAATATGTAGCCTTGAGTAGTTTTAGGATTCTTCTCCCTCAGTCTACCCAGAAACATGTACCACAATTCCCCACTGTCTAAAACCCCGGGGTAGTCATTTAATCCCAAAGCAACTAATTATTATGGATGTGTGTTATCTGTATGTAAGATTCTAGGATTTATAAGACATGGATAACCCTCAAACTAAGATAAACCATTTTGTCACAAAAGCACTTTGGAATGGGTCTACAATCTAGACTGTGGAACAAGGGGTTGTTATTTCCTGAGGTGAGAAGCGCACACCTTAGGTTGGCTGGTGTAGCAAGTTCTTCAAGAAAGACACTGATTACAGGATCGTGTATAGATTGGAGCTGTTGAGAAGTTTCTCCACATTCCCTACCGTGGTGAGAGAAATCATCCTTCTAGAGCATAGTGTATAAACTCAAGCACTGAGATGAAGCCTGATATTCCTCTCTCGAACAGTGGGTCTCACATGACCTATGGGTCATGACCCCTGGGGGTTGAATGACCCTTTCACAGGGGCTGCCTAAGACCATCTGAAAACACAGGGATTTACATTGCAAATCATAATAGTAGCAAAATTAGTTATGAGGTAGCAGTGAAAGTAGCTTTATGGTTGGGGGTCACTGAAACATGAAGAGCTGTAATAAAGGGTCCCAGCACTGGGAAGGTTGAGAACCGCTGCTCTAGAAGCTTAGCAGGTAAAGGTCAGGAGAGAGTGAACCTTAGGCAGACTGTACTGTACCAGTGAGCACGCGTCTGCAGGGAACGCATGCCCAATGGTCTCTGTTTTCTCAGGGACAAATGAAACGTGATTGGTTGAGAAAACTGAGTAAAGGAATAAGTACCCCGAGTTGGATGCAGAGGTTGTCTGTTAGAACTGCAGAGGCCATTCGGGCCCTGGCCGGGGGGTGGGGGGTGGGGGTAGGGGGTGGTGGTGGTGGGTGTTCCAGGGTGCCTCCACAGCTGCCTTCATTTCCCAAGCCACATCTGTTCAAGTGTCACACTACACTCTTAAAGTCCTGTGACTTGACACAAAGCAGTGAAAGGAATGGCTGAGACCTGCGAGTTATTTTTAACTACACATCCTGTGCGATGACATCATGAGTTTGCAGCCATTAACTCCAGACCTGAGACTCCATTTCCTTCTGGGACCTAGGATTGCCCCCCTCATGCTTACAAAACATCCAGACAGCATTGAATGAGTGAGGGAGTCAATAAGCCAAAATATGATTCTATTCTATTCTATTCTATTCTATTCTATTCTATTCTATTCTTATTCTTATTCTTATTCTTATTCTTATTCTTATTCTTATTCTTTTTTTTTTAGATTTTTTTTATTGGATATATTCTATATTTCCAATTCATTTCCCTTTTTCTGGTTCCCCACCCCCAAAGGTCCCACATGCCCTTTTCCCTCCCCCTGCTCCCTCATCCACCCCCTCCCACCTTACTGTTCTTGTACTCCCCCACAATGATGTTTTGGTCCATTCTAGCACCAGTGTCCACTCCTTTCTTCTTGTGAGACATCACTTGATATGTGATTTATGTCTTTGGTGTTCCAAGCTTCTAGGCTAATATCCACTTATCAGTGACTGTATACCATGGGTATTCTTTTGAGACTGGGTCACCTCACTTAGTATGACGTTCTCCAGCTCCATCCATTTCTCTTATTCTTATTCTTATTCTTATTCTTATTCTTATTCTTATTCTTATTCTTATTCTTATTCTTATTCTTATTCTATCCTATCCTATCCTATCCTATCCTATCCTTCTCTCTCTCTCTCTCTCTCTCTCTCTCTCTCTCTCTCTCTCTCTCTTTTCCTTCCTTCCTTCTTTTTATAATCTAGGACAAGGTCTTATTTAGCTCTGGCAAACTTTGAACTGGCTATGTAGCTAAGGCTGACCTGGAACTCCTGATCCTCCTGCCTTTTTACTTTACAAGTGTTAGGATTGTGATCAGTCATTGTCAACCATTTTTGAGTACAATATTAGGTTTGAATTTGGAATGGATATCTTGGTTATCTCAGAAAACAATAATTCTGCTCCAGGGTGGTGCTGAGGAAATCCTGGTTAGTTAAGTGTGACTGTGAAAACTGCATTTGATTCCCAGAATGCAAGTCAAAAAGCCAGGTGTGCTTATAATCCCAGTGTGGGGCGGCAGAGACAGCTGGATCCCTGAAACTCTTGAGCAGTGACCCGTCATACTTGGTGAGCTCCAGAAGAGTGCAAGAGAGATCTGTTTCAACAATGAAGGTGAATGGCGCCTGTAGAAGGACACCCGAGGCTGACCTCTGACCTCCACATGCAGACATGCCCATGTGCATACCTCCTTCCACACATGTACCCACATAGCACACACACACACACACACACACACACACACACACACACACAAACAACTCTCATTTAACAGCTACAATCCTGTTATACTAAATTAATGAGACTGAAGCCATAATCTCATAAAATCCAATCTGGAACACAAAAGTTTATTAGAATAAAAATACATATACAATATCCAACATTAAAATTATTTCATGTCACATGTATTTCTTTTACCTGCATTAGTTTTTAAAAAAAATGCTTTAAAACTCTATGCCTTAAATAATTTGCATATATGTAAACAAGTCTTAGATTACCAAAGATGCCATTACACCTGTTAGATATTGAACATGAGCCGTTAGGAATGGGAACTACAAGTTTCACTCTGTTACACTAAGCGCTACTCTGAAGGAAGGAGGGAAGGAAGGAAGAAAGGAAGGAAGGACAGAAGGAAGGATAACCTATTTGAGATGAGGTAAGAGGTGAGAGTTTAGTATCAAATGTTGACACAAGAATGTTAAAAGCATTCATGGAAAAGTTGCTTCATTTTTTTCAGTGTTTGCATAGTTGAGGTTATTTTAAAAATTTTTTTTAAAAAATCCAAATTTATTTATTTTTTCAGAAAAAGAGACAAATATCTGATTTTACTTAGGATCCATGTTTTTTGCCTAAGACTTTGTCCCATTTGGGAAAAAAGAAGTAATCTGAACATTCACAAGTCCACCAAAGAGGGAAAAAAGACAAGGTTAGGACCGACATTTCAAGCTGCCTTTAGGAAAGAAAATTAAAAACAGAGGTAGATGGTTAAATATTAGCGGCCAAGTTACTCAAACGACTAATTTTTGCCTCGGTACATTTACTCAACTTTTATATTTGAAGCCAAATAGTAAATAACTTTAGGAGAAGAGAGTAAGACCTATCAAAAGTTATCTTCCTTACGTCAACAAAAAGTAGCTCAGGCTTGGGAACCCTGCTAAGGATGTGATTGTTCAAAGCACTACGGTCCATGCACTTGTTAAAGCGAGAGGAGGGCCTTGCTGCTTCTTAGGTATATCGGAGGCTATCCCCCAAGCCACACCACGCCTGCTCAGTCAAAGTAGGACTGAAGGGTGCCTCGGCGCCGGACGTCACAGGTCCAGCAGTGGAAGCCTCCTCCCAGGGAATTGGCATTTCGAATGTTAACCTTAATGGTGCTGATGCCTGCATTGGAAGAGAAAGACAAGGTCAGTTAGATAGGCTTACGTGAAGTTCCCTCCACAGAGAGTAAAGTCCAGACATCTGGAGGAATGCTGAGGTAATATCCCTTGGGACGGTCTGGTCCACAGTGGTCCTTTCTTCTTGAATCTTTTTATCATAGATTATATTTCATCTAACCCAGCCCACCAGTAATATAACATCTTCAACAAAAAGTCAGAAACTCAGATTGTGTTCTATTTTGTGTTCACAAATCAATAGCCTGGGATGAGATATACCTACTGAGTATTAAAATTAAATACTGAAAAGTTAACTCTACGTAGGCACAATGAGGGTACGTTCATCTTTTACAGGCCTCCGCAAGGAAATAGTGTGTCAGAGCTGTAGCTTAATATCTGAGTTGTATGGTTATTCAGGAACCACAGCTGACCAGACAGTTAGCTTTATCTGGCACTGTTTGTAAGGACAATGTGAGTCGGCCATTTAACTAACAGAATGTTAGAATGTAAGAATGTTCTGTTAGACACCTTAGGCCTTCAAAATAGATAATCTGTTCCACTTCTCCTTTGTTTGAGGAGACAGGGGAGCTGCAGTCACCACAGTGCTCACTGTGACAAGAACCATGAGAAAGCCTCCCCCGAGGCACTCCTCCTACGTGGGGCTTGAAGACTGAGTGAGGTTTGACCATGAGATAAGGAGCATCTATGTCCTGTCTGGTCGTAGTATACTCTTCCTGCATTGGAGGGACTCGGAGCTACTTGGTGAAACTTACAGAAGTTCTCCACATCTAAAAATTTGACTTTAACTACAAAGTCAAAATTTGACTAAACTATCAAATCAGATTATTTGGCACTTTCCACTAGTTTAAGTTGGGGAAAAAATAATATAATAGATGATGAAAAAGTTGAACTCAAGTCATTTTGTTGCTTAATGAAAGCCGAGGAAGAGTGGCTTGTGTTATGGGCTCAACCGTCGGACGCTGCTCAATTCAAACTACCTGCCAGACCATCTCAGTTCTTAAACCGACTCTACATGATGGATGGAAGGGACAAATATGAAAACAATTTTCTATGGACTGTATCCGAAATGTAGAACAAAGTTTTAACAACCTGAGTTCAACAAGTAGGCTGCCAGGCTATATCCACGCTCACCCCGTGGACATGTCAAAGGGCTTGAACCATGGTGTCCTTTGGCTCACGTGAAGTCATCTCTTTCACTGTTTCCCTCAACAGCGTTAGAATCCTGGTCTAAAACTTAAATGGCAGAATAGGGAAACTTTCCCCAAGTGAAAGCCAATCCTGCTCTTTAAGAGTGGGATGACTGGCTAGGATCCTTCATTGCATTTCAGGACCATGCTAACTGATCTTAATGCACACACGTCACTTTTCCAGTTGTGTCCTTTTAAGCCCCCAAAACATGCAATTACCATTAAATTACTTCTAGGACCTTCAGTAGTTTCTTCTTTGGAGAGGGCAGAGAAACTCAGTTGAATATCAGTAAGTCTCAACACACAGGCAAAAGGAAACCAGCAGAATTACAGAGGATAGTAACTATCAACAAGGGAAGTTTGTGGAATTCATGACACATTCCCAACTTTTTTGTTGTTGTTGTTGTTTGTTTTTCTTTTTTGTTGTTGTTGTTTTTCGAGACATGGTTTCTCTGTGTAGTCCTGGCTGTCCTGGAACTCACTCTGTAGACCAGGCTGGCCTCGAACTCAGAAATCCACCTGCCTCTGCCTCCCAAGTGCTGGGATTACAGGCGTGCGCCACCACACCTGGCTCACATTCCCAACTTTTATTTTTATTTATTTTTATTATTTTTCTTTTTTATTGGTTATTTTACTTATTTACATTTCAGATGTTGTCCCCCTTCCCGGTTTTCACTCCACCAACCCCTTCCCCTACCTCTATGAGGATCCTCCCCAACCTACTTGCCCACTCTCACCTCCCTGCCCTCACAGTCCCCTACAGTCGGGCATGGAGCCTCCACAAGACCAATGGCCTCCCCTCCCACTGACACCAGATAAGGCCATCCTCTGCTACATATGCAGCTGGGGTCATGGGTTCCTCTATGTGTATTCTTTGGTTGGTGGTTTAGTCCCTGGATTTCCCCAACTTTCAAAGACTATGCTTGTTAGAAACAAAAAGTACTAGACAATTATGAAATAGCAAACTGGTACCTTTAAAGGGAACAGAAATGGAATTCAGTCAACCATATATTAGCCTGTGCACGGCTTTCCTTCAGCTAGTATCGAACATTAACACATGTGACCACAAGCCACGGTCGTCACACATACCCAGCTTCTCAAACATCTTCTGAATCGGGACTTCGTTGGCATCGACCATCACACGCTTCTCATCTAGCATCAAGACGTTCATGGAAAGCCACTTGGATGACATCCAGAGGGGATGATCTGCAAACAGCGACAACTGTTAAACCACGCATGTCTGACGCTGTCCTTGCTTAGAGCAGCGACTTACCAGGGAGGGGTGTTGGGGTGACAGACAGCGTGGTCCCTTTCCTGCCTCGCCTCCCACATGAAAACCTACTTTACTATCTTACACTTTTTTACTACCTTTTCCTTTCTGACAAGTTTTCTCTATGACACTGGACTTGCAATCCTCCTTCCCCCGCCTTCTCTGTGCTGGTATTACAGACCTGTTCCACCATGCTCTGCTTCTAAGTAGCTTTTGTACTACTGGGGATCAAACCCAGGTACTTAAGCACGCTAGGCAAGCTTTCTACCACTGAACTACATTCCCAGCTCTAAGAACATATTTCTTAATTGTAAACGAACATATCTATAAATACCACAAACCCATGCATACTCATTAGACATTTGGAATTCATCCTATCTTATTTTTAAAAGTCATGTTCTTTATATAATACTTTTAAAAATCTGTCTTCTAATTTTATTTTCAATAAAAGAAAACCTCACAAACACATGTCGCAGCCTGACTCTAGGTCAGCCATCACTTTACAGCTCAGTGGGGAAAGGCCGACTCTAACTTGGTAAGACCTGGCTATCTCTACAGGAGAAGACCCTTGATCGGGATGTAAAGTAGACCTACCATCGGGGATGACTGGTGTGGGAGGAGTGACTATGGTCCATCCTGCTTTCTTGAATAGATCAATCTGTAAGACCAAACAACCCAACAGCAGTAAATCCACATTTGCTATTTGGTTTCTGGCAGTCCATATTTTTTTACTTTTTAAAGATGGGGTCTGCCATGTAGTCCAGGCTGGCCTTAATCTTACAATCCACCTACCTCCACATCACCAGTAGTTAAGATTAGAAGCATGTGCTATCATGCTCGGCTCTCCTTATCATTAATAACTATTTTTGGCAACTCTTTGTCTCCTCCACTTCCGAAATAAGGATATACGAAATGTTTAAAGGTTGATGATTTTGTTCAAATTCTAATTCAAAATAGCTGTGGATGCCTGTATTGGGTCTGTACAAGAATGGGCTTATTGACAGTGAGACATGGATGGAGGATGGACTCAGGGGCCACACCCTTCCCTAATGAACTGTTTGTTACTCGGAGAGTCATTGTCTTCATTCTGTCCCCAGTGGTGATACCACCAAGCTCCTGTGGGTAAGCTCAATCCAGTTGTCACACAGATGGCCCTGGTTAAAACCAAATGGGTCACAAAACCAACCCAAAAGTCTGGGAAGAGACTGGTAGGGAGGGGTAGGGTTGGGAAGATGAGAAAGTTGAGGAGAGAATGCACTGTATGTCCGAAGTTGTCAAAGAACAAACTTAATTACATGATAGTAATGATGATGATAATGGTGGTGGTGGTGGCAGTGTGTGTGTGTGTGTGTGTGTGTGTGTGTGTGTGTGTGATCTTTTCCTCCCAGTAATGCTATCAGGCAACAGAACTATTAAAGCTTTTCAAGTTTCAAAATCTAAAATTCCAAAGACACTTTTTCTCATTAAAGAACATTTAAATACCTCCTATTTAGTTATAAGGAAACACCATTGTGATGATGTCAAACTCACAGTCTGTATGATCCACAGCTCCATCATTTTGCATGACCATGAATGAGGACAAATGTCAGAGATGCGGTCTCAAAGCACCAAAGTTGCCACTAGATATCCATTACAAGTCAGCCATCTCTACGTACAACCATACACTTACTTAGAATATCAACACATTCTACTAAAATGAAACAAATCATCCTGGTCATTAGGTGTGAAAATAAGGAAAGGAAATGAACTGTGCACAGCATGAAAGTACTTTTAAAAAGTGTCCTGCAGCCTTGCAAATCACCCACTGCCCGGCTGGACTGAGAGGCAGCAGACAGAAGATAAGAGGCTGAGGGAGACAGGGAGAGAAGAGCTGAGGCTTGTCAGAGCTGCTCCACCCCAGAGTGGGCAGGCTGCAGGGAGTCTGACCCACTTGAAAGGGCAGACACCTACTGCTCAGTGGCACTAGTCTGGCCACATTGATGTCACTTGCTTATAATCCTGTTGAACCGCAATTGAAAATGGTAAGAAAATCACTGTTGAACAATAATATAGTCAGACACAAATTCAATGCTTTGACAACAGCAAACAGTTAAAATCTAAGTCAAATGCTACCATACTAACCATCACAACAGCAGCGTAGACTTCTGCACATTGACTATCTAATAAATATACCATGAGCAATCAAAGTCTGATATTAGTGCTAGGTTTGTCATCTAGAATCGCTGAAGGTGCCAATCTTTGGTTTAAATCTTTGGTGTCTAGCTTTTCTGGTGTGCTAAGAACTTTCCTACCTGATGACAGGGACGGTCGGGGTTGGAGAGCACAAGACCAGGTCCAATGATGTTGAAGGTGGCATCAATATGCATTGGATTGGGGTCTTTAAAGGAGATGATATGTACTCTGTAGTCTGGAGCAAGATGCCTACGCATCCACTCGATGCCCAGGTAGTTTGTAACCTGAAAATAAAATAAAAGAAGAACAGTCTTTAAAAGATTCCATTCTAAGTTTGGAAAACCAAAAGTGTGTAGGATCTAAAAGTTGTTAATTGAGGAATGAAGAGTGCCATGGTGTAGGTGAGATTTTAGAGCCAGCCTTTTTAGCAACCTGGCTTCTCTGAGCAAAAATATCTCTTCCAGCTCGAATGAAGTCCGCAGCATCAAAGCAAGGCTCGAACTCAGTCGTCACGAACTTCCCCTGAGCGGCCAGTTTGTGTCTGTCTTCCACTGAATGGATGGGGTAATCCTAGTTGGAACAAGAATGAACACATACAGTGCATTTATTATTTTTAGTGAACTTAGTTACAAGGATATACCTGATCTTAAAAATTAATTAGGTCAGTACCACCATTTCCCAAGTTACTATCAATCAACATTTGATCAAAACACCCATAGAAGAGATGCTGGTCTGTGATGACCAATTCTAACAGCCAATCTGATTGGGTTAAGGAAAGCGGAAGGGATTAGTGAAGCATATCCCTTGGCATTTCCAGAAACAACTGGATTATGAAGGGCTCTAGCCTGATCAGTGGATGAATTCCTTGATGGAGTCATGCGGTCACGTTATTGAGAGGTGGTGAAAGTTTAGGAGGTGGGGGCCTAGTTGGGAGAAAGTAGGTTACTGGGAGTGTGTCCTGGGGAGGGGAGTGTCTATTTTGTTCTAGTTTCTTTCTGTATCCCCTCTCTCTCTTCTGCCTGTCAAGAAGTCAAACATCTCCTGGAAGCTTCAGCCAACACGCTGTTCTTCCTAAGCATATGGGTGGGCCCAGCCAATGAAATTCACCAAGGAACCAACCAAGTTAAGTTGGTTGTTAAGTCCTTGTCTCGGCAAACAGAAAAGTAATATAAACAGAACAAAACAATAAAGCCATTGCCACAACAAAATTTAAAACAAAGCATTAGAGTAACTTTCTGCTGTTTAGAAACGAGTGGTACAGGGTAGGAACTGATTCTGAAGACAGCCGACAACACACATGCATGCAGCTAGTTACCATACTGAAAGCCAGTGGGATGAAGTCACCCTGCTCCTTTAGACACGGAATTTGGTCCTGAGCCCAATTCCTACTCTAAAATGAGATGCTATGCCTCTCCCTGCCAAATTTGGATTTGCCTGACTTATTTTTTCATTGCTATCTTCAAATGCCTAGAATAATTTTTCAAAAATTATTTCTATAAGTGATTTTTCTATGAGTAATAGCTTAATAAGGACATACATCCCTTGTATTTGGGGGGGATTGGTTCTAGTACCCCACAGATACTAAAATCTATGGATGTATAATTCACTGCATAAAATTGTACAGCAGTTACAAAGGAATGATGCATGTCCTCCTACATCCTTTAGAACATCTCTAGAGTAGTTCTGATCCTCAGTGTAACCCAAATGTTGTGTAAACAAACCCTACACTATACTGCTGTTAAATGACAAGACAGGCATAATTTTCAAAACTATTACTTATTTACAGTTGGTTGAATTCATGAACGCAGAACCTGCGGGTGAAAGCTCGGCTACACCTGTCGTCCTACTGTGATTCTGGCCTAGTCACCAGATTATTTTGCTGGAAAAAGAAAGACTTTAGCCTAAAGATTTTTGTGGTTCCAGCAGTGAACAGCAATGTTCCCTTAGGACGAGTTCTCACTGTGATGGAATCATACCACACCCTTCCAGAATTCCTATTAAAATAAATATGATTGATGATATACCCTGAGCCCAGGACTGGGTCCAGAGGAAGCAATAAATGCTAGCTATTATTACTGCTGCTATGATCATTAACATTGTTGTTAGTTTCATCTAAGAATAATCAGTTCTAAAAACTGAAAACACAGACATAATATTGCAAAGTTTCAGAGAAGTCCTTCTTATCCTCTGCGGATAGTTTGGGACAGTCGCCACAAGCTGGCCTGTATCTGGGGACCCACCTGGTCATACAGCTCGTCCGCCATTGTGGGCTTGGGCGCGGCCGTCCACTTGGCACCACGGTGGAAGTAGTCTTTGATAAGTGACCTGTATGCTCGGTACTCAAAGAAGCGTGAGCGCCATGCCATGGGGGCTTCTATGATCTCATTTCCCACAACCATCAGGATGTCTCGAGGCATTGCACTGTATAAACCTGTCAGACCAAAGAGTCCCGTGGGAACCTCAGTGGCTCAAATTTCCAAGACATTAAAAGCATGTATAACATGTCTTTGTAGAAAAATTTTGCACGTCTATATATTTATATAAAACAGAGTAAATACAACGATATGCATTAGAACAGATTGCTGACAAGAATTCCCTGTTGGGTGGTGATGTCAAATAAAAATGGAAAGCAAGAAGTGAAAAAATTTTTGAACCACTAAGGCTTCTCTACTTGTAGGTCTAAGCCACCACCCCCCTCCTTTTAAGATACAGAAACAGAAGTTTTTTGTTTTTTGTTGTTTTTTGTTTGTTTGTTTGTTTGTTTGTTTGAGACAGGGTTTCTCTGTGTAGTCCTGGCTGTCCTGGAACTCACTCTGTAGACCAGGCTGGCCTTGAGCTCAGAAATCTGCCTGCCTCTGCCTCCCAAGTGCTGGGATTACAGGCGTGTGCCACCACCACCCGGCATCAGAAACAAGTTTTAATGAGTGGTATTATGCAATAAAAACTAGGCTAAGATCATTCTGAAAAATAAATTATAGCACTCAAGCACAAAAGCAGCAGTACACATACATATATGTGTATAATGTTTGTGTGTGTGTGTCTGTCTGTGTGTGTGTGTGTCTGTGTCTGTGTCTGTGTGAGAGTATGTGCGCTTGTGGAGGGAGGCCAGAAGAAGGTGTCAGATCCTCTGGAGCTAGAGTTACAAGCTCCTATGAGCTGCCTGCTGTGGACCCCGAGAACACTGGACCCTCGGGTTCTCTGCAGGAGTAGCAATCGCTCTGAACTGCTGAGCTATAGCTTCAGCCCCTCTATTTCCCTTTTAATTTCTCTTAAGGAAGATCAAGGGCAGCTCCTGTTCTTAAGTAGAATGTCCACCACACGTAGAAGTTTAGAGTGTGTGCACTTCAATCATATCAAGACGAACCAGGCTCTTTCTCATAATCTCTAAAGCTTCAAAAGGATTTGTCAGTAAAAGGATGCTTTGAGAAATCCACGGAGCCTCCTCTTTACATATCCAAGAGGGAAATGGGAAATCAAGGCTCTATCAGATTACTTTCTTGGCAGCACTGACTGACCTGTAGACTCGAAATCAGGAGTCTTATACTTCAGTGACCAGTCGATGGGGTCAGGCCGCCTCACAGTCACTCCTTCCATTGATAAAATATTGCACATCTCTTCGACCTCGGCAACAGCCTTCTTCAGATGATCTTTGGGAAAATAAAGGCCTCCATTTTTCTGGTAAAATGGCCAGTACTTTTCATATGTATTGGCCTAGAAGCAGAAGAACATAAACCAAAGCATTACAGGAGAACGATGCAGCTGAAGGTAGGTTCGCAGGCTGTGAATGACTATTTGTATGCATGAGAGGGACCAGACTACAACAGAGACCTTGTCCAGAGCTGATCTCTAGCCTTGGGCTTGCCCATCTCTGCATAGATACCCAGGACTTGTTGACTGGGGATCTCTGAATCATCTTATCATATTATTTTTACATATTTAATTTTATTTATATGTGTGCATATGTGGCCAAAAGAAGCCAGGAAAAGGTGCTGGACTTTCTGGAGCTGGAGTTACAGGCAGTTCTGAGCTATGCTAGACATGAGAGCTAGAAACAAAGCAAGGGTCCTCAGGAGAAGTGGGAGGTGCTCTTAACTACTGAGCGTTTCTCTCTAGCCCCGGAATTGTCTTGATACTTTGGGGCCTTTGATCCTCCTGCTTCAGATCTTATGCCCAAGCCCTAAGAGCTTGACTGTCCCCAGTTCAGGCTTGGAATCTTCCAGGCCATGCTTCACAGACAAAACAGGATGCAGATACTCCTGTTACAGTGTCTGAATGCGACAAAACAGGAGAATGAACAAATCAAAGAGAATAAAAACCCTACACTGAGCCAAGGCCCTAAACTACCCACAAACTCCTGAGTTCTATCTGGAAAACATTGCTTGGGGCAAAAAGATCTTTTTACTGTGTTAAGATTAGGACATGTTTTCAAATGTGCTTCATACGTCTTAACATGCATGACTCAGTTTGCATTTTACAAAACTGTGCAGCAATGCTAGCCAGATTGAGGGGCCTGTCTGTCAGTATGCCTCACACTTCACACCCCCCAATTCTCTTGAAGCCAATCTCAGGTCACTTCAGGCCCTTTGCGAAGAAAGTAATTTGATACACAAGTTCACAGAGTTTCAGTATTATGGAAGCTAAGTACGTAAAAACCTTCCAAAGGGTATAAGGAAAATATAAAAATCAAAAAGAGTTTCTATTAAGATTGTTTTGCATGTGTCTATTAGTCAGTTTAAGGAAATATACTGGGCATGTGTTTGCTGCATCTTATTTAAAAGAGGGGCCAAGGGGTTAAAGACTCAAATGCACTTAACAATCCTACTGAAGAGACAGACACTCACATATATGGCCCTTTCCCACGTAAGGACTAGGCTTTGAGAAGGCATTTGCTCACTTCCTATCTGAATAAACAGGGTGAGAATTTCAGCCCTCTGACTGGTCAGTGTTCTAAATGGAGTCAGGGGCTTGGCTACTATGTCCTATAAGCTTGAATATTTTCAACTTGTCATATAAAGACTTCTAAAACTACAAGTATTTATTATTGTTCTTGTTCTTAAAGAGTTTTGGTTATATTTGTTTGTTTTGAGGGTTTCATCTTGTGACCCTAACTAGCCTGAATTTCACTATGTAGACCAGGCTGGCCCAGATCACACAGAGACCTGCTTTCCTCTGTGAAGTGTTGGGAGTAAGGGTGTGTACCATGACACTTGGTGTTTCTAATAGTTTTGTTCATCAGGACTGGACTAAATATCTAGATCTTTAATGGCAAAAGCTTTCTTTCTGGGCTATGTGTCTCTGCTTCCATATTTATCTTAGTCTGATAGTATAAAATATACAAATGTGATCTAGGCTTCAGTTAGGCTGGGGCCCAGGCTGGATGACACAGAAAAACCTTTAAAGCAGAACCTTCACTGAGGCGCACAGGCTGAATCTAGCCAGGCTTCCTATTCTTATAAACACACAATTGAGGGGAAATACCACGCTATTTTGCTTACACTATTGTTGCTGCTTTCCTGTTGGAGTGGCAGAGCAGAGAATCAAAAGGCTTCAAGATAGACTTATGTCCTCTGCAAAGCCCGAATCATTTGTTGACTGACCCTCTACAGAAAAAAGGTTTGTTGGTCCCTGTTCTGACTAACTTGACCTTTGAAGATCCATGAATAGAAGGCTCAGTTTCTGACCCAAGGAAAATGTTATCAGCACTAAACATTTGCATCCTTTTATGGCTAATCCACTCTCAACAAAACCAAACCAAACCCATAACCACCACAACAAGTAGTTCTCTACCCCTAGGAATTTCTTCAATAGCAGCTAGAAACAGGGGATAATAATGACTCTTTATTTCCGTCTCTGACACATCCTGGTACTACTCCTCGTCCATTCACCAGGCCCATCTTCTCATGCCAGGCACATCCCCTACAGTGCACTAAGGGACAAGAAGCCTTTGACAACCCAACCCTGAAGTGCAGCAGGCACAGTCATGCCGTCTTGCCAGTCTCACTCCAAAGTATCCAGCAGAAGTCTCAGAGACGACCTTGCCTTGATGTGAACACTAAGCCAACTCTTCGGGGAGAAAAATGTTATTTAAACAGATGTTTGTGCAGTTTACAGTCTGGCAAGCGCTGGACAAAGTTCAAATGATCAGGGAAAATTACATTTTCCAAGAAAGAGTTAGAAATTGTTTACTCTTCCTTTTTAACCTTGCTAAATGAGTTAGCGATCATTAACCAAGCGTTTCTAGGTAAGGAATACTCTAGTAGCACATGACGTCTTTAATAACCTGTGGCAGAGAGAGATGGAGCTGCAGTCCTGCAAACATTGTGGTCCCCACATCCTAAAACGCTCTGCCCAGAGTCTGTCTGCCACGTTAATTTTTAAACAGAGAGCTAAGAAATACTGATAGACAAAAACTTTTTGTTAATCTGGCATTAAACTTATATTTACATTAACCTTAATTAATAGTATTTTTTAAAGTCCTCTATCAAGGGCCTTTTTAAAAAAAGGACAAAAGCAACTATTTAGTATGTTTTACAAAAGAAAAGGCCATTATGTTTTTTAAATCGTGCTTTCTGACAGCTGTTTCTTATTCCTTAAAAGAAAAAATATATCCCCAACACATATGTCTTGTAACATAGTTTAACCTCTATTCACCTAGAGAAACTCTATTATATTATTTTATTACTATTTTCTTTTTGAAATGAGGTTTTGCCACATAGGCTAGGCTGGTCTTGAACTCAAGATCCTCCTGACTGAATCCCCCAAGTTGCTGGCATTATAAATATGTGCCACCAAGCCCAGTCATTATTTTATTTCTTATTGTTCTCAAGTAAAGTAAATCTGTGTCACTGGGCCTGGTGGCATATTTCCATCACCCTAGAATTGGAAGGTAGAGTCAAGGGGGGTTAGGAACTCAAGGTCAACTTTGGATGCACAGCAAGTTTAAGACTAGCCTAAGCGTCACTAGATTCATCTGTCTGTCTGTCTGTCTCCCTCCTTGAGGTTGTATATATCTTCTGTTTACTTTCTTCTCCCTCAATACCTAGCATAGTCTGACATATAAAACAGAAGTAACCAGAAAAGGAGATAAAATCAATATGGTTAATCTACAGCTACTATACTCCCACAAAGTTTTGCAATGTACCTGGAAAACTAGATTCATAAAACCATGACCTGTAATTTCCATATTTTGTGTTTTGCAACACGTAACTTTATACCCTCAAGTTTAAGTCTGAGAGGTAGTTTGCAAACTTCTTTATAGGAATTCTGCAGGTCAAGCAAGCAGCTGATAAGACTAGTTCTCTAACTGTTATCAAATAACTAATTCAATCAAGCCTCCTGACTTTAATGACATTCATTCCACAAGTACTTTAAGCTACAAAGTCTGAAGTCATAAATCTGGTGACAAAACACTTCAAATGATGCCTGAGAAGTCTGATTCCATAAGATCACATGGTCCCAGGGCTGGAAAGATGGGTTAGTGGTTTAAGCTCTTGTTCTTCTAGATGGCCTGAATTCAGTTCTCAGCACTGATGTCTGGCAGCTCAGAACCACCTGTAATTCTAACTTCAGGGGATCTGACACCCTCTTCTGGCCTCCACAAGTATTTTCACAGGCATGCACATGCACACAGACAGGCATACACAGAGAAATTAAAATCAGTTAAGGTCAGATCTTACAAGTGGATATTGGTCAATAGTTAAAGACTGGTGAATTTGAATTTTTCCAATCAAAATAGTCATGGATACTTCAAGAAAATTTGAAACACATATAAATTAATCTGTTATCAGAACCAGATGTAGAACACACTTTTGCTGTGTCTGCCAAATTTCCCTTTAGAACTGTCTTCCTTCAGAATACGTTGTAACTACCAGTGCTTGGCACCACTCCTTCCTTTGCTTTCCTTCCACTTGGACTGCTTCACCAGCTGGGTGGTATAAGATACTTAGAATCTGCATCAAGGTATATACACAGTATCTCTCCAAACAGAAATGAAGCTTCTTTATGTTAGTGTACTTCTGGTGATAGAGAAGCTGTTACAGATGTATTTCTTTACATTACAAATGAAAATGTAAGTATTTAGGAAGAGCTCAAGTACACTCAAGATGTACTTATAACTCATGATGAACAAGATCTTAGGAACTGCCTACAAAATGGAAGGCACCATCATATAACACATCATCCGAACACAAGCCCATAAGGACCCTGGCCATAAGAATACTGCATAAATACTTGGAGTTTATTTTTAAAGAGGAATATATTACTTGTTGCCAGGAAATTCTGGAAGGAATTGAGAAAGGCATTTTGTAGCTAGGTAGTTGCTGACCAAAGTGCAGGAAAATGGATGAGAGACACTTGGGTGGGAGCAAAGGCATGGTTCCTATTGGTCTTTCTCTGCTAAAAATTCAGGTGGAATACTAGAAGAAAAAGAAATGCAAATAGAAATGAATATCCACTATCATAGCATGCCTCTAAGATGAGGCAATAAGTAAACTGAGAGTCTTGGAGGTGCAAAGAGCCAGCTTGTGAAGAAACCGAATACCACGAGGGCTTTATCTTCAGTAATGCAAAGAGGGAGTTGGAAAAGCAAAGGAACCATGAAAGCGCAGTGAGTCACATGATGGATTTGGGGTTTGCAACAAGTCACTCCAATAGCGGCTGGGACACAGTCTGGAGAGGGGAGTGGATGGGGAGGGGCCATTGGGAGCTAACCACAAAGGTCCAGGAGAGGAGCTCCAGACCTGGGGCTGAGGCTGCGGCATGGGGCAGGCTTCCTTTCAACAGAAGGGATTGGATCCTTGGTGTGGAGGAGAAATCAACGGTGTCTGGTGATTTGGTTTGATTAAACAAGACTGGCAAACATTCAAAGGAAGATCTGAAGGCTTTGGCTTAGAGATGTCCAGCAACTGAAATTCTAGCTGGGTCAAGCATGAGGTCCTGGGGTGATATCCACAGTGGAAGTTCCTAGTATGTATCTAGATCGGATGGCGAGAAGGGGAGTGGTCTGGACTGGAGTGAAGAAGGGACTAGAAGCTGTGAGGATGGCTTTGAGTGCTGGGCAGGAGGTGAGACCACAGACTAACAAGCTGTCAAGGACAAGATGGAGGACTACTCAAAGAAGAGCTTCCCAGGAAGGTTTTCCTGAACTCCCAGGGAGGTTTCAAGAAGGAAGAAAATTGTGAATACCAAATACTGGAGGTATCAAGTAAAACACCTTAACCATCACTCCCCTGCCCCAGCGGAGTGAAAGCTGTTGCAGAGGAGAGCTGCAGTAGAATCCAGGCTGCAGACGCAGAGGACTGGCTTCCAGACCCATGGCACCGGCTTACCTTCACCTCCACTGTGAATGGGGGGACGCAGGCATTCTCAGCTCGGCCCACTATCACTTCCTCTAAAGGGTCCCATTCATTGTAAGAGGAGACAGGGCAGTCCTTGGGCAGGGGATGGGTGGCCTTGTCTTCAGCGGAGCAGGAATTCTGGGAGGAAGCTGTAGCTGCCTGGGTGCTCTGGAAAGTTCGCTGCACCCATCCGGTTAAGGATCCTCTGAGCTTAAAAGCAAACAAGCAAACACACAAACAAGGTGTGGTTGAAGTGTGAGAACTCAGGATAACAGATATGTACTTGAGGAGACCCTGAGATGTTGACTAATAGAGGGGTTTAAAACACACACACACACACACACACACACACAACTTTTTGTTGATGATAGTCTGATTTTGTGTGTGTCACACGCTGTAACCTTTTAGAACTCCCAGAGAGATCTGGTTCCCAGCAACACTTTCCCTATCTCTAGCTCAACGTTTCTGCAAACTAGCTTTCAGAAACTTTCTTAGAAGGTAGGCCATCCACTTCCTCAGGGAAGTGCCCAGTAAGTCCCAGCACTGTACAACGGAAGGAGGAAGTCTTTCTTCCTCGGTCTGGAAGGTTACCAAAACAAAAAACAAAAAAACGGAGCTCGTTTTGCTGTAAATAACATGGAATCTGAAAAAACCTTATCTTTTTCATCTCTGACATATACTTCACTTTTTTCTTTTTTCTTTTCTTTCTTTTTTTTTTTTTTTTTTTTTTTTTTTTTTTTTTTTTTTTTTTAGCATTTCAAGTCAGAGAATGACTGTCATCCACACCATAAGGATTAACCCAGGCAGGCACAGAATGTAAACTTAAAAAGAAATCTAAGCATGTTGAAACCTCTTTTCCTTCCTTCCTTCCTTCCCTCCTTCCTTCCCTCCCTCCCTCCCTCCCTCCCTCCCTCCCTCCCTCCTTTCTTTCTTTCTTTCTTTCTTTCTTTTCTTCCTTCCTTCCTTCTTTTTAACGCAGGCCTGTATAACCTTGAGCAGGGAGATTTCCCTCACCCACTCCCCCATGCAAACCTCACCCCGCCCCCAAACTCTATCAAGCTATTAAAAATCCCCCTAGAGGGGATCTGGAGGAACCCAAGGGTGGAGACCTAAAGCAAGGGAGAGAAGAGACAGCTGTTCAAGAACCAGCTGCTGGCAGAACTCATCGCAGAGCTATTCCTGTCAAGAAGGAAGGGAGGGTCTGCAGACATGAGGGCCTGGCGGAGCAGCGGGTGCGGGACAGGATGAACTCATTCCAACGCCCCAGTAAAGCCCGGGGATCCCTGTTTCAGTAGGAGCCGGCCTATAGGCTCCATCCATCCCCACCCACCACACGCATCTTCCCAGAAATCGCCCTCATGAGCCACTGAACCCAGACCAAGCCACCCTCTTACTGGGGTGTTCGGTCTTCCTCTGGGTCCCCACCCTGCATCCCACAGAGGACCCGGGGCCGCGTAGGCACTCACTCGAGAGCCGATGTAGTGCACCGCCTCGGCGCCTCGGCTACCGCCGCGCAGACACCGCACCCGCAGCATCGTCTCCCGTCTCTGCTGCTCCGCGTGCACAAGGTCCTATCGTCGCCAAGCTCGCCCCAGCTCCCAGCCAGCGGCCGCGCGCGCTGCTTTTGTAGCCGCGCCCAGGGCCCGGCCCATTGGCTGCCAGGAACAGGTGGCCGCGGCGTCCGCGGGTCACGTCCCGTCCCGGGGCTTGCCCTTTTTAGCCCATGCCTCCCGGACCGGCTCAGGTCAGCGAAGACTCACACGGAGGCTACCCAATGCCTAGCCAGGATGGTGCGTTCGTCTATCTTGTTGGAAGTCCATTTTGCAACTTGAATGGGCAAGCCACAAGTCAGTCTTAGGCTTAAGTTTAGATGTGTGCACTGACCCAGAATCCCATGGGACACTGAGTGAAACAACCCCCGTGTTAGCTTCCAACCTTTGCGACCTGAGCCTGTGTGGTGGTGGTCTTTAGAACGCTGACCCTTTCAAATGGTCTTCGGCTAGGTGCTTCTGCTTTGAGAAACTCAATTATGAAAACAGACAGATGATAATAAGTCGGAAGTAATAAGGGAGGGCTGCAGTTAGCTTCTCCTTCCGAAGCACATCTTAAAAGGTTTCTTTCAACATGACTTGGGTGCTTGATTACAAAGTAGTTCCCTTAACTGGATTTGTAGAACTAAAACTAGAGAACTCGAATAGACATGTCACTTCCTAACGGAAGGGGCAGATAGATTTGAGTGCTTCTTGCCTGGCTGTGTAGTCCAATCTGACTTCTGGCCCTCCATTCTCCTGGGTCCTGTGATTATAGGCATGGACTATGGGCACACCCAGCTTCTCTGTGCTGTGTTTTCTAGAAACTGAGAACAGTGGCATTGCTTTGTCCACCGCTAACCAGAGACCAAAATAAATGGTGCCGGTAAAGTCTTCAATATGAGACACCCAGTACTCCCAGAGCTCCCAGGGACTAAACCACCAACCAAAAAGTACATATGGAGGGACTCATGGCTGCAGCTGCATTGGTAGCAGAGGATGGCCTTGCCGGGCATCAAAGGGAGGAGAGGCCCTTGGTCCTGAGAAGGCTTGATGCTCCAGGATAGGGGAATGCCAGGACAGGGAAGTGGGAGTGGGTGGATTGGTGAGCAGGGGGAGGGAGATGGGCTAGGGGGTTATGGAGTGGGGGGGGGACCAGGAAAGGGGACAAATTTGAAATGTAAATAAAGAATACATCTAATAAAAAAAGTGTATGATTATGAAGTAATACTCTGTTAACAGAGAGGCCCCAAGGTCCTGATAAGGTGAAGGGAGCCAGTGTGTCTAGGTTCCTATCTTAGCTCTGCTCCTAGAATTCTAGGCCTGGACTCACCACCCTGGACCTTTCTAACGAAGGCTCCTTCTGCTAGTGAGGGCTTTGAAGAATCTCAAGAATTTCTCAAAACTTAAAAAAGCACAATAGAAGAACACAGTCAACTCTGAGGACTATGTCTCTGGGTGTACTTAGGGTGACCAGAAACGTACCCTTCTCAGTAAAGGGATTTAAGAAGATGGTTAAGGTTAAGGATATAGCTTAGTACAGGAGTGCTCACTCACTGTGCATTTCAAAACAGTCAAACAAATGAACCAAGCAAACCAGCCAAGCCAAACCCCACCACAAGCCTTAAAAAACCCGGCATAGTAGCTCAGTCTACTTAGCAAGTTCCAGGCTGGCTTGGTCTATTTGATACTTTGTTTCAAACAATGGCTGGTAAGTTCACTTTGCTTGGTTTCAGTTCTGTCAGAGATCTGAAAACACCTCATGTCCCTGAGTTTAATGAGTTAAAGACGTTAGTTATTTTTATTTTGAAAGTGTAAGATCTAAGAGTGTCTGAGTAAAATGAGGTTAGGTGCAATTTCGTTTTCGATAATGGGAAAGTCTTACAGCTGAACTGACACCCTTATCTCTTGGAATCCAGGAGGGAAACAGGCAGGAGAGAGCGAGCCACACATGCCAGCCCTACTGCTATAAAAGCAAATTAAACCACCCTCCCTGCACTTTATTTTTTCTATTTTGAGGATTGAAAAAGCTGGGCGGTGGTGGCTCACACCTGTAATCCCAGCACTTGGGAGGCAGTGGCAGGCAGATTTCTGAGTTCGAGGCCAGCCTGGTCTACAGAGTTCCAGGACAGCCAGGACTACACCGAGAAACCCTGACTCGAAAAACCAAACCAAACCAAAAAAGTCAGGATTGAGGATTGAAAAAAAAAAAAATCAGGGAAAAATATTTAACACTAAAATTCAAGTAAGTTAACTGAAGTATATTTTCACAACTAGAATGTAGTGGGGGAAGCTACAATCATGTTATTTGAAGCCTAGCGGCACTCGGCTACACCCGGATGAGTGGCTTGCTCGGCCGTCATCAGAGACGCTTCCTCCACAGTAGACAGGAACAAATACAGAGACCTAGAGCCAGCCGTTTAGCAGAATCCTCAAAACACTCATAGATGGGATGGACTGTGGGGGTGGGGGAGGGACGGTTGAGTCCCTAGATGAGATTTAAAAAAAAAAAAAAAAAATCCGTCAAATCCCTGTCTTCAGGGCTCAGGGAACTCTGCAGAGCCAGAGGGGGTGGAGGACACCGAAGAACCAGTGTCTTTCAAACACAGCAGGACTGACTCACAGGAACTGACAGAGGCTCTGGCAGTGTGCACAGGGCCTGCACAGGTCTGAGCCGGATGGAGCCCCAGCGCTGAGGGGAGAAGTGTATACAAGCACCCATCCCTAACCTAGAAGTGATCTGTAATTGATCACCACTTGCACAGTTAGCGTTCTCTAGTGGAGTCTCACTTGGTATACAAAGCACCCTTAATGACAGACCTTATCCCAGCTACAGATCAAAACAAGCTCAGCTCGGAGGTTCCTTGTCTCATAATGCTTTGTCTGGCCAGTAGTTTTGTTTTGATCCCTTATGGTTCTTTTGCATGTATACATACTATAGTTTCCACTGTTTTTTTTTATTTTAAGAGGATTTCTGTGTGTATGGACATGTGTTTCTTCATATCCATATGTGTTTACTGTGACTTTCTTCTCCTGATAGTTTGTTTCATGGTATTCCAGGTTTTTTTTTGTTTTGTTTTGTTTTGTTTTGTTTTGTTTTTTTGTTTGTTTGTTTGTTTTTCGAGACAGGGTTTTTCTGTATAGCTCCGGCTGTCCTGGAACTCACTATGTAAACCAGGCTGGCCTCGAACTCAGAAATCCACCTGCCACTGCCTCCCAAGTGCTGGGATTACAGGCATGCGCCACCACGCCCAGCTTCCAGTTTGTTTTTTATTTTATCTTATTTTATCATTGTTTTTCAGATGCATACTTGTGTTCTGATGAAAGAGAGAAAGGGTGTGGATTTGGGTGGATGGGAAGTTGGGGTGGGGCTGGAAGACCCTGGTGTAAGCAAAACCACAATCAAATTGTACCGTAAAATTGAAAAATCTGTTTTCTTTTTTTTTTTTTTTTTTTTTTTTTTTAATTTTATTTTCTATATTCTATGTTTACATTCCAAAGGCTTTCCCCTTTCCCAGTTCCCACCCACCATAGTTCCCATAGTTCCTCTCCCCCCCATCTGTTCCCCAATAATTCCCCCTCCCCCCTCGGTTTCTTTACTAAACTGGAAGCAATCTTTACAGGCCCAGGGTCCTCTCCTTTCTTCTTCTTGGGAATCATTTGACTTGCTATTTGTGTCTTGAGTATTTAGGGTTTCTGGGCTCATTAATATCCACTTATCAGTGATTGCATTTCAGGTGCATTCTTTTGTGATTGGGTTAATTCACTCAGGATGATATTTTCCAGGTCTAACCATTTACCTACAAATTGCATGAATTCATTATTTTTAATTGCTGTGTAGTATTCCATTGTATAAATATACCACATTTTCTGTATCCATTCCTCCTTTGAGGGATATTTGGGCTGCTTCCAATTTCTGGCTATTATAAACAAGGCTGCTATAAACATAGTGGAGCATGTGTCCTTATTGCATGCAGGGGAATCCTCTGGGTATATGCCCAGGAGTGGTATGCCAGGGTCCTCTGGAAGTAACATGCCCAATTTTCTGAGGAACCGCCAAACTGATTTCCAGAGCGGTTTTACCATTTTGCAATCCCACCAACAGTGGAGGAGTGTTCCTCTTTCTCCACATCCTCGCCAGCACTTGTTGTCTCTTGAGTTTTTAATCTTAGCCATTCTGACTGGTGTGAGGTGGAATCTCAGGGTTGTTTTGATTTGCATTTCCCTGATGACTAATGATGTTGAACATCTTTTAAGGTGTTTCTCGGCCATCCGAATTTCTTCTGGTGAGAATTCTTTGTTTAGCTCTGTGCCCCATTTTTTGATAGGGTTATTTGGTTCTTTGCGGTCTAACTTCTGTTTTCAATTTTAAAAAAAGTATTATTTATGATGCATTAAAAACATTTTTGGCAAAGATACATAGAATGCTAATATTACAGTCTCCAGTTGGCTTGGTAATAAGGTCAGAATTTTTTACTGTAACCTCTGTTGTAGCTTTGAATTTTGACATATGAATGAATTGCCCAATAAATAAAAATAGACATGAAAGGTTGCATTTAACAGCAGTGTGATCGCCAACACGGAGTCCGAAAGGGAAGCCAAGTAGATGCTATCATGGCTTGCTCATCCGGCACCAGCTGAGGGTGCAATCAGAATATTCACATCCCTGGAGAAGTGAAACCTACTGATAAGAATGAGTCCTCCAATGTTCAAACTCACAAAGCAATCTTCTCCTTTGATGCAGATGGAGCAGAGGAGAAGGGAGGTGTCCAAACAGGCCAAGACTACGAGATCTAGAGGCTGAAAGATAGGGCCCTCCTTGTAAAGTATCAAGTAGTGCGTGGGCTTCTCTGTGAGAATCTAGTGAGCCCTGTGTAGCTCAGTCTTTCCTCTCCAGTAAGAACCACCTCCTCCCCCCATCCTCCTCCTCTTCTTTTCCTCTCTCCTCCTCCTCCTCCCCTTCTTCCTTCTCCCTTTCCTCCTCTCCTTTCTTCATCTCTTTCATACTTTTCCTCCTTTATCATCTTTGTCATTGTTATTGTCTACTTCTGTGATGGTGGGGATTAAAATCAGTGCCTTACATATTTGATGATCAAGTACTTGACCTCTGAGCTATAGCCCAGGCCACTGTTTTCGCTTAATATTATCTTTCTTACTTGCCTAATCAATTTGAGGAGCTAATGAAACCCTCCCTTCTGTACCCAGGATGCTGTAGTATTGGCCTCTTTCCCCGATACCCAATGTTCTTCTAACATTCTTCCCTGGAGTCTACGACTAGTCCAGCCTTCTTTCTGTAGCCGCAGGCTCCTCCAGGGCAGGGAGCCTTGTTTTATCTTCCACTACACGCTGAGCACAGTGCCTGACACAGCCCAGCCCCCCATCAATTGTTCAATGCTGAAAGCCCAGCATTGACATCTTACCATCTTTGACTTCAAATGAAGCTTCAAAAGCTCGTGTGAGCAACCTCTGCACTACAACCTTGCAAATCCACATAGGATTTGTATCAACTCCGCATGACTATGTTCTGACTGTTCAGCATCTCCTAATGAGGAGGAGTCTTTCCTCAGAGGACCCCAGCAAAGAGAAGCATCCGTGAAGGTTAAATGCAGCTATCTCTGAGCATTTAAACTAATCTCAGCTTAAGCCAGCCTTCAAACTGAGGCAGCCCTAAGAAGACAAGAAGAAACAACAGTCTTGTCCAAGGGACTTTCTTACATCTTTCATGTGAGATTCCAGGAATACTTTAGAATTCTAATACACTGAACACTTCTTCCTCTTACAAGTCAAATATAAACTAAAAGATGGAGGTAGTATCTTGATATCAGAGTGTATGCAGGCAGATTCCTGCCCTTGAGTCTCCCACTCTGCCTGCAGAGTTAGCCAGATACTTGGCCATTTTTCAAAGGCCAGTTTCATTTGATAAAATCCACAGCATAGGGGCTCTTGTTTTCTCTCCTATTTCATCCTCACAGCCCACACTCCTCTCCCACTGTGTTTCAGCAAGCTTCTTCAAGCTGACTTTCATATTTGTTTCTGGCCTAGGTCTTTAAAAGAAAACACTCTAAAGCAAGAGATTTGAATGATCACAGTCCAGAGAATAGTTCAGGGAGTTGCAACACATTTAGCACAGAACAAAATTTTTGACTCTCCAATGAACAAATACATTTTTCCTTAGAGAGTGCTTCTTCTTTATTTTTATATTTAAACATTTGTTATTTATTGTAAGTAAGTGAGCATGCAATTCCATAGATATATGAATGGATGGGACTTAGAGAACATCCTACCATGTAGGTCCTGGGATTTGAACTCAGGTCAGCAGGCTTGGCACCAAATATCTTTATCTGCTGAGGAACATCACTGGCCCCTGGAATTTTCTTTTCTTTTCTTTTTCTTTTTATTTCTCTCTCTCTCTCTCTTTCTTTCTTTCTTTCTTTCTTTCTTTTTTTTGTTTTGTTTTTTTGGGGTTTTTTTTTTTTTGGTTTTTTCGAGACAGGGTTTCTCTGTGTAGCCCTGGCTGTCCTGGAACTCACTCTGTAGACCAGGCTGGCCTGGAACTCAAAAATCCACCTGCCTCTGCCTTCCAAGTGCTGGGATTACAGGCGTGTGCCACCATGCCCGGCTCTGAATTTTCTTAAATGGATGAATAAAGTTAATATTTAGAATAAACAAATATCATTATGGGACAGAATGTGCACCCTTTAAGAAGGAGGTTTACAAAGAGATTCCTAATTACCCAGAACAATGTTAACATCAAAAGCTAGTGACTGTCTTGGGCTAGAAATGCAATAATAATCTGTAGTTCTCTGATTTTAAATATCTTGTGTACTTTCTGCATGAGACATTATTACATTTATAATCAGAAGAAGAACACCCTACAAGCTGCTTTTCTTTAGACACAGGCATTTCCTTGTTGTCAGTGATATTTTCCTTTGCAGCCCAGCTCGAACAGAACTGGAGGCATCGCTGTGGGAGAAAGCCTCCCACGGCCACCTGGCTCCCCTTGGCCCCAGGCCGTTCTGGAGGGGACAGGAGATTAGCGTGGGAAAGCGGTTCTGCCTGGCTCCTTTGCGCACTTTGCTGGGCACTCTGAGCTCAGAGCTAGCTGCTCCACTCTTGTCTCTCTGATAACACTGCTGAGTAACTTTCCAGAATTATTGTTCCCCCAAATAAGACTTTTCTTTTCTCCGGGGTCCCATAACATCCCGATCTTGGGCAATGTCACAAAAGAAGAAAGCTGCCCTCTCATTCTCTCCACCTAGGGGGAAAGTGGCACAGGATTAGTTATGCAGAATTCGTAAGATTAGTTTTAAACTTTTGCTTAGGAACCCTCAATTTCTGCTTTTACTATTATCCAAAATATCAGGGCAGAACAAAATACGAGGACTACATATTGCAAGGCCTAAGCCAGAAATGTTTCAGGCTGGAAATGGAAGAGAGAGGCAAGGTTTTTATTTTATGCATTTTTTATTATGAAGACATAATTTAGAAAAGACAGACTATGACATCCTACAAACTGCCTCTTTTGGAAAGCAATGAACTCACCTTGGTGGGCAGATTTCGAGCCTGCCAATCTTCCTAGCAAAGGCTTCTGCGATATCATGGGGTAAGCTTCCGGACTAGCTTAGTTCTATTGCAGGGAAATATTGGGGCTGAGAAGCCCCTCAATTATTGGGGTGATAGGAGTGGGAAACCCAATCTCCAACTTTTAGTCTCCTGTTCTATTCAAAGACACTCAAGACTAGTTTTTCTTTGCCCTTCTTTTCTGGTTACAACTTTTGACTGGTTGTTTACTTTTTTTTTTTTTTAAAGAATGTTTAAAACTTAAAAACAAAACAAAATATTTAAACGGAACTGCCTAGAACATTCTTTACTCTGTGGCTTCTTTGATGGCCACAGGAGGTATCCACTACATCAAAAAGCTTAGGGGAGTGAAGGACTGGAGGGCCAGGAGCGGGTCAGCGGCTGGAGGGCCTCAAACTCAGCATGAGAGCTCCAAACCCTGGCCTTCCTGTGCCAGGGATCACATGATGCTGCCTTTCTCTCTGTGGGGTCCCAGCTCTGTGCTACTTTGGGTTAATTCTATTATGGGATGGGGGAAGGAGAAGGGAATTTGCTTCTCCAGCCCTTATGGCTGTGATTTGATTCAAAAGCTGAAGACTACCCACCACTCCTCTCCCACCCCATGTTTCTCCTACAGTCTTGCCTCTTTTCTGCTGGAATCAGCATGGTTTCTAACTGGCCTTAGAACTCTGTATGCACTAGACTTGAATTCTTCATAGGAGTAGGAAGCTTAATACGGGGTTGTGAAAAAAAGAATCAGGTGGATGGACCATGGTTTGGATTTATAAACAGCCACTCAGCCTCTGGGCACCCACTGGGCAGTGCTGGGCCTTTGGGGAGCTAAGCTTTAGAATGCAGAGAGCTGGGGCAGCGATATTGCAGTCTTCTCCCTGGAAAGGAGGCAAAGCTGAGCTGCTCTCTTGAGAGCACTCTGCATCATGCCGTGGAAAAAGTGGCTGGACAACGACTTGTTTAAGGTGACACATGAGAAATTAGGCCTGTCTTCAATTTAAGCTAGCTTGTACGTAACACATTAAAATCATAAAGCATAACCCAACCAATCATTTAATTATGATTTTATACTTTTCTCCTTTGATCTTGGAAACTTCAACGATCCTTTCTTTGATCGTAAGATGCTTCTCATCTGGTTGTGGGACAGAAGGTCCTCTTCCAGCACTGGATTCCTCCTGAGTTGCAGCTGGGGGTGTGAGGATAGCTCCAATGTGTATCTTATCAGTCTGCTTCTGGTCCTACTTTTTCTGACCTTCAAGATCTAAGCCACAGCACCTAAGCTGTGTAAAGCTAAGTAATGCTACCCAAGGTTGTGAAATCTACCCTTTAACTGATAAAGTAAAGCATCTGAGTCCCAAGTGACAGGTACCACTGTTATAAGGCTGTGCATGACCACTGCACACATGACAGCCTGCCCGAGAACGCTGGAGAAAAGGAAGAGCAGGCCGCATGCAGGGCCAGAGAACTGATTCTGGCCACTGCTAGGCGTCTGCGCTTAGCCTAGGATGAGACACACCGCCTCCGTAGGCCTGGTTGCGCAAACCAGTTAATCTCACAGAATCTCTTGAGTCCTAGTCTTTCACTCTTCCATCTTGATGCTTTCGAAAGCATTGCGTTGGCATTTCCAGGAAGTAGTTAACTTTGTGACGCCATAAACTGATTTTGCCGATTTCATGCATAACCTGTTCTTTTTTTTGTTTGTTTTTTGGGTTTTTTTTTTGTTTTTTTTTGTTTTGTTTTGTTTTTTTGTTTTAGCAAATGACAACTTGAGTGCTATCTTATACCAGAGACCAGCACGAGAAAAACACAAAAACTTTTCTTAACAGATATACTGTGTTGCAGGCTGTGCAGAGATGTTGCTGAATTCTTCATTTCCTTAGATGATCACACGTGCACAAAGTTGATAGCATGAATTATACTATTATTATTACTATTCAGTAGTTGTCATCACTAGTAACAAAGACCATGTTGGAGTTAGTTTAGAATAAGGAGGAAAACCCCTGACTTCGGCCTGAACATGTTTACCTTAGTGCTATGGTAGGCACTGTGGCAGAGTGAAACAGTCCAGGACAGTGGCAAAAAGTTGGTCTCGGGAGCAAAATCCTCCAATTCTGCAATTTACTAGCAGGATGATTGTGCCTAAGCCCTTTAGTCCCCCAGTGCCCCTGACTCGAAATGAAGAGAGGAGGAACTCGCAGGACAGGATGTTAAGAAACAAAACAATGTTGACAGTAGGTTCAGAAATGGGGAAGAAAATACTTTCCTACACTGAAAGTTCACTTCCTTTGCATTGTGGCACCATTTTCTTTTTAAGACAAAACTTACTATATAGCCCAGGATAGCTTTGAACTCATAATTCTTCTATATCAGCCTCCTGAGTGCTTAGATTATTGATGCATACCACTGCACCTTGCAGAACAACATATAAAACTAAGTCTCTCTCCCTCCCTCCCTCTCTCTCTCTCTCTCTCTCTCTCTCTCTCTCTCCCTTCCTCCATCCCTCCCTCTCATGTGTGTGATATTTTAAAATAATTTCATATATACCATCTCATTTGAGTATCAGCAGCGCAGAGAGGCTCAATCTTGTATAAAACTCAAGAAATACTTCCACTTCTCGTAGAATGTGGGGAGGTCAAGCATAGGACAGAAGGCTCCAACTTTCTAAGGGCACAAGACTCTCAAAGGCCTCATGAGTTCTTATCCATGCGCCCAAACTCAGCCTAGAAGAGCACAGCACACCCTGCTTCCCAGGTGTGCCTTCAGAACTGTGGTTGTTGGGCTCTTCCGCATGTTGTCAGACAAATAACATGGCGCCATGTTGTTGTCCAGAATGTATCTGCACACTCACCGAATGCACTTCTTGCTGCTTTGGTAGTGCCATGCATATTTTGCACGTCTCACCTGGCCTTTATTGTGTAACAGATGCTTTATTTTTTAACATGAATACCAATGAATTTTCTCTTATTGGTCCCAAGAGACACTTGTTTGTTTCTCCTCAGAGAGCAAATCAGTATTCTATAGCTCAGAAATATTTAAAGTACCCTTAAGGGACATAGAACATAATCTCTAGCTGGGCATTATGAAATACGTATCAGATACATTATTAGCTTGATACAACTGCACACAACTTAAAATCACTGGGGAAGAGAGTCTCGATTAGAGATTGTCCAGACAAGGTTGGCCTGTGCATGTCTGAGGGTGGTGGTCTTGGTTATCTCAATTGATGTTAGGAGATCCACTCTGAGAGTGGCAGTACCATGGTTTTGGGAAATGGGTTGTCAAAGAAGAGAGAAAGCTCGCTGAGTGTCAAGCATGCATGTGCTCATTTCTCTCTGCATTCGACTGTGGGTGTGATGCGACCAGTTAAGTTCCTGTTACTTTGACTCCTCTGCCCTGATGGACTGTAAGCTGGAATTATAAGTTAAATATACTCTTCCTCCCCCAGGTTGCTTTTTTATGGTGGTATTTTATCAGAGAAGCAGAAATGAAACTATAGCACTATTATTAAATTAAGTTAATTCACATTGGATACTTAATAAGTGTCTGGCTATATGGGGACTCATGTGATTTTTTTTCCCTAAGGAAACGAACAAATATCTAGTCGCTGTAGTTAGACAGACCAAAGGTTCCATCAGAGTCTGGGACAGTGAACTAGTACAGTTGTGCGGGTAGTATGGCTCTTATAGGCTCACTCAGTGGTTGCTACATGCTCGAAAGCCTATACAGCATGGATAAGAACTCATGAGGCCTTTGAGAGTCTTATGCCCTTGGAAACTTTGAGCCTTCTAATTTTCACTTCTTTCATAAGACTGCATGTTTTATATACTCCCAGAGACATATGGGCCCTGCTCCTCCCTCTAGGAGGAAGTGTTTCGATTTCTAGGAAATAGTTACACAACACATCACCGCTCCCTCTTGCTTTTCCATCCTTTCCACTCACTCCTCCACAGTTTTCCCAGAGCTTCGGAGGAAGTGATACAGATGGCTGCTTATTTTCCTCCATCTATGGCCGAGCAGTGAGCCACTGTTATAGCAGTAGCCAATTGTCCCCAAGAGCAAGACCAATTACCAGTCAATGTGGTTCACAACCCATTGCAAAATGAAGTCACTCTCCACTATTAGTGAGTCCGACAGCAGTAGTGCAATGTATGATTCTAAAAACAAATGTTTAGAAAGCAATTGAACAGCAGCATTGCATATATTTAACAAGAGAATAGCACTGGCCTTCCACTGGGGACTATGATGTTCAGCCATGGCTTTTGCTTTGGTTATAGTGTCATGGATGAGTTCCTGCCTATGGAGATAGCTTTATATCCAAACCAAAAGCAGTTAGTAACCCTTGGAACAGCTGTGCCAATATTGCATCAGCAGGCCCAGTGGTACCACAACGTGTGGGATTCACAGCTGAGCAGAACCTTTGGTGACAATTCTCCCCTCACATCTTCTGGCGCTATGAAAGTCATAAAGTAGGAAAGAAGCTTCTAGCTGTGTCCCAGTCTGAGCTGTCCATGTCCTGTAGTCAGAACTGGCAGACACCATGCAGGAAAGAGTGTAGTGGATGGGTGAGCTTCCTGGAGATGGTCCCACCGCTTTGCACAGCTATGGTTGGATATACCCTGGAGAGGCACAGCCCCGGGGCCTGCTTCTGTCGATTGCTTCTTGCTAGTGCTGTGCCTTTTCATGTTTGTCAATGCAATAGTCCTCATATATCAAGCATGATGCACTTGGGTGGGGAGAGACCCTCACTGCCTATAGTCTGCTATGATTGCTTTCTGGGAGATAGCCCACTCTACTGGGCAATTTTCCTGAAGATCAATATGAAGATGAACTTTCATGTGATAATGCTGTTTAGATGATTTAATGATGTTACAGAATCTCTGATTTGATTTAAATAGTTTCAGGAAGTTAGGCAGTTGATAGAAAGTTTAAGGAAATGGCTTACGTTATTTTGCCAGAAAGATATAATAAAGTTAGAATTAATAGTAGAGTGTGCCCCTCCCTTGTAGAATTGTGAGGACTGAAAAGGAGTATAGTGAGCTTTCGTGCATACACGTAATTGTACTCGGAAGAGAAAAATAGGCTTGGGACAAGTTAATGATCAAAGAAAACATTTTATTCTAGGTTGGGTTTGAGTTTCTGGATCTTGTGATCTAGGGATGTGACCACAGGTTTTAGTGTGTACCATGAAAAGACAGGCTTTTGAACAACGAGTAAATAATTCTATTAGGAATATAAGAATAGAGAATAGATGGTTAGCCAGTTTAGCTGAACAAGACTTCAAAAATAAGACATAAGATAGATGAGCTGTTTCTTGATAAATACAAATTGTCATCAACTAAGCATAGGGATGAACTTATGACTGTAGATGTGGCTTGCTTAAACTTAAAATCAATGACATAAGAATTATCACTTTGGGGTTACGATGAACATGTGGGAAAAAAATGAGGAATGTTTAGTCAGGTATAAGTTTCAAGAAAAGAATATATAATCAATAATCCTGTTATAATTTCCTTTTGTGTAATGATTTTAATCTGTTTTTGGAGGATATGTTCTTGTGATTGTTTTTGGAGAATATGTAACTTGTGGCTATTAGGTAATCTTTTTCTTACAAGCATTTTAAGTGGTGTAAAAAAGGCTAAGAGAAAAAAAATAAAGTTGTTGAGCTTGCTTCATCCACCATGTGTGTATGAATGTGTGCCTGCTTTCCGTCACTGCGAGCCCTACATCTCTTCCCTGGATCTCCGATTGCACTGTCAGAGCTGGTCTTCCACACAGAACAGAATGTCTTCAGCAACACTCATGTGTCCATGTAGTTCTGTCTTGCAACCAACAGCAAGACAATAGCTTTGATGGCTTGTGGGGTCTCTGTGAAACCTTTTCTTAGAAAGGTTGGGTAGGATGACTTAAGGCCCACCATCACCCTTTCTGAGTACATGCCAGTTGTGTTCAAACAGCTAAGGGGATGAGAACATGAAACGTGGACAAGGTCTAATACCGAATAAAAATATGTTCACATTTCTACCAATTGTTTTGTCAGAAGGCCAGGTTGTGTGGAGCAACATATAAGGACTACACCACCCCCATTTAGCCAACTCTAAGCAAGTCCCAGTTGTTCCCCCATGAGATAGATATCTTGCTTCCTGATCCTGGGGTGCTGCTATTATGGGGCCATTGCAAATCTCCCCACTCATGTGAATCTTAGTGAGGTAGCCTTGCACTGCCCAGTTGGGCTGAGGTTCAAGCGGAGGGCAGGGCTGTACTCTGTCCTGCTGTGGAGTTGACTCTCTAGTTGTGACACTGTGGACCAGTACCCTTGCCTTTCCATCAGCCCCTGTAAGGACACTGTGCTCTCAAATGGTTTGGGGGCAGCTACATGGCCTATCTATAACTTGTTCCTGAGAGCATGCAAACCCCAGCACACCAAGGATGCTCGCTGGCTGTTTCACACCACATGGATAGGTAGGCACATCAGGATGCCCCATGCATTCGCCCTCACAGGGATCACGTCAGCTCCACACTGAGGCACTCACCACAGGGCCACACCACCATTCCTCCCAAGCTCAACTTTGATTCTGTCAGTCTTTGTTCATCAATCATGTTGGTGAATTTTCCTGAAGGGAAGTAGACAAACGCCTACTCACCCTAGGTAGGACACCTAAAGCAGACCTAAGAAATGATTCCATCCTAGTCTGGTATAACGAACTATGGAGTTTATTGGGGGAAGTGTTGTTGTTGTTGTTGCTGCTTTGTTTATTTGTTTGTTTACAAGAACGTGGATGATGGGTTACTCATAGGACATGAATGACTCAAAGACACCGCCTCATAAAAAGCCCATCTCAGCATGGATGGCGGCTCCTAAAAGAGCTACATCCTTGGTGCTTCCTGCATGACTTACAGACAACTTGGCCAGCCACATGGTCTTCCCACCCCAGTAATCGTTTATTGCTCGTAAAACCTTGGGGAAGAGCCTTGTGATTCTTCTTTCAGGGGCATCTATGTTTTTAAAATTATACTTATTGGGCCTTTCCCCTTCCAGGAGGGAATGTTTCAATGTAGATGCTATTGTCACCCAAAGAAGCATATTATGCAAATCCTAATGTTATTATAGGCCCAGACCGGGCTAAACACAGGTCAAGAAGCATTTGCTAAATAAATAAACCTACTAAATAGGTGTTAGTTTTATCTTAAAGTTAGGTGTAGAGTTTTAAGGCTTTCTGGTCACAAATTCTTTATCGGAAGACCTTGTATGCTCATCCAGCTTAGGTTGTAATACATACAGTACAGTGGGATGATTCAGAGAAAGAACTTCGAGCTCAGCCAATCCATTGGTTTGGTGTTCTTGCTCTGAAACTCACTAGCTCTGTGAATTTTAGGAAAGTTACTTAACCTTTCTGTACCTCAGTTCCCTAGTCTATAAAATAAAAACAGTATTTCCAACTGCCCAAATTTACTGAGAGGATTAAATGGGGTAACACATACACTGTACTATAAACACAGTGCATAATTGTCTCTGTTGAGAAGAGCTTCATATTGCATACCAATAAGGGTTCAGTTTTTCAAAGGAAACTTCTATAAATTGTCTGAGAGTGTTCTTATCAGGTGGGTATAAGCAATCATATATCACTTAATGGACAAATAATTTCGTAGATTATAAGAATTCTGTCTAGAAGAGGTTAAATGAATTCTCAAGAGCAGCTCCTTCAAGAATGAAGTCAAGTGCTGGCTGTGCTTCAGGTTGGGCACTGAGGAGAGGAGGGGTGGGCATGAGGGAGTTCTTCCCTGAGATAGCACATTCGCCCACAAGATTCCAAGCCAATGGTTCTGAACAGGTCAAGCACTATTCCGTGTTTCTAAAACATACTGTGTGTGCTTGAATTCCAAAGATGTGAAGGTCTGGGAGTCACAGCACAGGAGGAAGTGGGCCAAGAAAATCTTGAAAACTGCCCAGGCATTCATGGCCTCTCCTGCGCAGTTCTGGGCGTGGGAGGGGAGCTGTGACCTTCATTACAACGGACAAATGGGGACATTCAGCAGTGAGGATAAGAAGAACACTGTGGCTATGCCGTGGAAAGTCTCGGATCCGCTCAGCTTCAGATGCTTCGGAGCCCGGGTCTTCCTCCCTCTGCCCTCGGCTTTGTTACTTTAGAAGCCAGCAAGCACGTCAGCTTCTTCCCAAAGACTCACTCCCACTTTAAGCCGGAATGGTCATGAGAGCCTGCTTTTTCTCTCTTCCCTCTCAAGGTGTACACTATCCAGAGAAGTCTTGTTGGTCAATAAAACTTAACAGTTTAGCAAAGAACCATCTCTCTCTTCTCTGCTTGGTACTATTACCTTAGAAAATGGACCCTAAGCCGGGCGGTGGTGGCGTATGCCTGTAATCCCAGCACTTGGGAGGCAGAGGCAGGCGGATTTCTGAGTTCGAGGCCAGCCTGGTCTATAGAGTGAGTTCCAGGACAGCCAGGGCTACACAGAGAAACCCTGTCTCGAAAAAAAAAACCAAATCAAAAACAAAAAACAAACAAACAAACAAACAAAAAGTAGAACCTAAAGACTGTATTTCCTATGTGGATTTGTTGTTGTGAAACAGAGATCTATGAGTCACTATGAATAAGCCATTTTTAGACAATTACCGCCCTATCTTTAGACTGATTTTGTTTCTGCTCGGCCTGTAGGATCAGACCACATATAATATTGTCAACCATTAGGCAAGTTAAACATGCAAAAGATACAGGAGTCATTTGATATACTTATGTATAATACTAGAACCGGATTTCCTGAAAATCATCAAACTCATTCTCCTAAATTCAAACCAGCCTAACCAAATTCACAAATTGAAGACCCAAAGAGACCTAATTATTGAACACCTAGCATTTTACTCCATGTTGGACTAGAGGGAGCAGATCATTGCAAGTTATTAAAAAGAGAGACAAAACTATGGAAAGACAATCGAAGCCCATTTTCCTAACTGGCCAACGTTGCAAACAGAAAGTAGAAATGGGTGGGAGGTGCCCCAGAACGTCGGCGCGAGAGAGCAGTGGAGTAAAGACTCAAGGGAATCTCTGGAAGAACTTAGGTGCGTGTCAAGAGTTTCCATGTGAGCGGGCGGAGTAAGAGGTTTGTGAGTGGTGTGGGCACCGATGCTCTGCCCTCTCGGTGCCCTC
Source organism: Apodemus agrarius (assembly GCA_964023405.1). NCBI lineage: Eukaryota > Metazoa > Chordata > Mammalia > Rodentia > Muridae > Apodemus > Apodemus agrarius. Next base: position 58,364,977 of record OZ030008.1, on the reverse strand, counting down.
GTTGTCACCCTGTCTCACTTCCTCGCACCTCGCCTGGCACAGAATGACAAATGAGACAGAACTGAGCTCTTGCATCAGTGAAATCCGTTTCCAGCTCAGTGGGTGACTACTCGATCATGTATTCATTCATTTAATAGTGGGTTTTTTTTCTTAAGAACAATCCCCATTTTCCGTCCTTGAAGGGTTTAGCCAGAGACAGACACGCAGCTCAGCTGGCAGTGCGCATGCTACTACACATGGAGCAGGTCTCGGTTCTAGTTGCCAGCACTACGTACTTCATACATGGTGGCGCACATATGTGTTTCCAGAGCTTTGGAGGAAACGTCTTGTCTTTCTTGTGACACGTCACAAGCCTGGCCTCTGTGTTTGTGTTTCTCTCAGCATTATCTTCCAAGTTTCCACAACAGCTCATTCAACTCTGAGCACCTAATGGTGCTTCTTCCCAGCAGGGACAAGGAAGAACAGCCATGACAATGTCATTATAAAGTAGACCCGTGAGATGCTTCCTCCCCCTAAGGAGAGAGAGCAAGGGTCCATGGTGCAGGAAGCGGGCCCTCGCCTGACCTGAGTCAGCCAGCACCTCCATCTTTGCTTTCTAAGCGTCCAGAACTGTAAGAAGTAAAGATCTGAATGCAAGTCATGCCATTACATACATGAAGGTAAAGCACTCATACACATAACATGAGATACATAGAATCTTTAAAGGGGCTAGAGAGGTGAGAGTGGAGAGTCAGGGTTAAGAGTACATACTACTGTTTTGCAGAGGAACCAAGTTTAGTTCCCAACACCTACATGGAATGGCTTACAGACATCTATAACTATAGGATCCAATGCTTTTGGACTACGTGGGCTCCTGTGCACTCACACACACACACATACACATCACACACACACACACACACACACACACCACAAAATCACATACATTTTTTTAAACAGAAAAAAATTAATTTGCTATTGCTTATTATAACCTGAATAGCTTGTGGTATTTTGTTAGAATAGCTTGAAAATATAATAAGAATACATAGAGACTTCAGACAGTTTCATACAATTCAGCGTGAACCCTGAGGAAAATCTAGTGGAAGCCTCAGCTGTAAACATCTGGTCTGCCAAGGGCCCGGGACCTTCATTTGTTGGTTCTGGGCTCCCTCTAGTGGTGCATGAGCTTGGTGCTTTAAATAGTGCCCATAAAATTGCCAAATTTGGAATCCTTTTAAACCAACAAAAGGATCACGGAACTGTTATTATGATGTTTTTCTTTCCAGGGCTTTCTTTCTTTTTCTTCTATTTTTGAGACGTTTCTCTATTCTTTAGTTTGGGCTTGCCTGGACCTCACTAAGCAGCACAGGTTGAGCTGGAAACTGTGATAATCCGTATGTAAGCTCCCAAATGTTTTGGATACAGGTATGAACCACCACCGCCAGCTTAGAATGGTTTCCTACAATATTATGTCATTGTAGGTATGATGAATTCAGATGTACGGATGACGACACAATACATTGGAAATGGTGTGACTCAGAGGAGCAGGATGGGTTAAGACTGCCTGGGAAAGATAATCTGTAGTTCTACTGAGAATGAGTGAATGAGAATTGAGGCTCCACGAACAGAATCCCTTCTTGATATTTGTGGCTGTTTTAGTGGGGGAAGTCCTGTATTGGCTAACGGCAGAGAACTTTATAGCCTGGCCCTGAATGGGGTCAGCCTTGCCACGCCACACGCCATATCTATATTAGCTTCTCTACCTCCGTTTTAAATCAGTGCTGAAATCTGTAAGGCTGTTAGCTCTAATTGCCTCTTCATATGTACTTGCCTCAGTTGGAGTTGGTTATGACTATCAGATGCACCTTTCAAGCGACCATGGTCAGAATATGCAGAGAAACACCTCTTAAGATCACCCCATTAAACTTCTGTTTCCTGGTCAATTCTATACCATAGCTATTCACAAGTACACTAGCTTTCGCATATATCCCTTTACATAATGAAGATTATTATGTCTTCTTTCCTATATCTAGACCCTCAAAGCTTTTTGCAACGATAATAAAATATATTTAAGAAGGTGCGAGCATCATGATTAAGTTGGTGGGTATCTTATTTACACCTTGTTTATACCTGTAAACAGGTTACACCTTGCCAGCAGCTTGTGTTTGTGTTTTTTTTTTTTCTCTCAAGAAATATTTTCACAAAATGAAAGCTCTTATGGCCTAATGGAGCAGCCGTATGATGTCTGCTGGATGCCAGCGGAGACCTTTTCCTTGAGTCTCTTGGACCGACAACCGGGGCGTCTGAAGTTTACCGAGACCCAGCCTTTTCTCACTTTCCCAGAAGTCCTTTCGACTGTCAATCAGTGGCTTCTTCCTTCATGGCGCATGCGTGCCGCCTGCATCCGGCACCCAAGTGGGTTGCTACCGGGCTTTCCCCGGCGTGGTTCTCCTAGTCATGGCTCCGGACTCGGGGCCCTGCCCCAACGGGCAGCTTTTGAAGCTGCTGCCGGTGGATCCCCGGGACCGGGGCACGCAGCGCTGCCGCCTAGGGCCGGCCGCCTTCCGCAGCTTGGGCGCGCGCCTGGGCTCGCCGCTGAAGATCTCGTTGCCCGCCGGCGGCTGCTGCCTCTGCACGGCCTGGCCGCGGCGCGACGGGGCGGACGGCTTTGTGCAGCTGGATCAGCAGTGCGCGAGCCCCGGGACCGCGGCGGCCACGGGGAGGATCGGTATGGACTGCTTGCAACCGGTGCCCTGTCCGCCCCTGAGGCGCCTAGAGGTGTGGCCGGTGCTGCGGCCGCAGGCGGGAGCCCAGAGTTCCGCCGAGGTGCTGCTGGAGGTAGCGGAAGAGCTGCTGCGCAACCGGCCGGTGTCGCGGGGACACGTGGTGGCCATCCCGCCGGGCATCCCCGGGCCTGTAGCAGCTCTGCACGTGATGGGCGGGACACCGGACCCAGAGCCGGGCGGGTGGGTCACACCGCACACCCGCATCACGCTCAGTGACAAGCCTCCGCCACAGGTCGAGCCTCCGGGGGAGGTGACCCTTGGGGGCCTGTCGGAGACGGCTGACTCCCTGAGGGAGCTGCTCAGCCTGCCGCTGCGCTATCCGCTCGCCTTAGCTGCGCTAGGGCTGGCGGTGCCCCGCGGGGTGCTCCTGGCGGGCCCCCCGGGAGTGGGCAAGACCCAGTTAGTGCGCGCCGTGGCTCGCGAGACCGGCGCCGAGCTGCTGGCGGTGAGCGCCCCGGCGCTGCAGGGCTCCCGGCCCGGGGAGACCGAGGAGAACGTGCGGCGCATCTTCCAGCGCGCCCAGGAGCTGGCCAGCCGCGGGCCCAGCCTCCTCTTCCTGGACGAGGTGGACGCCCTGTGTCCCCGGAGAGGCGGCCCCCAGCGAGCTCCCGAGAGCCGCGTGGTGGCCCAGGTGTTGACGCTGCTGGATGGCATCCACGGGGACAGAGAGGTTGTGGTCGTGGGAGCCACCAACCGGCCAGACGAGTTAGACCCAGCGCTTCGCAGGCCTGGGAGGTTTGACAGAGAGGTAAAGTTCCTGAAAGCTCGCCCTTTTGGACAGCTGGGTTAGGCAGGATTTGTAGATGACTTGCAAGCCAGAACCTGGATTCAGATCGGCTGGGAAGCAGGATGGTCATTTGCTTTGTTGAAGTAACTAAGCCTGTTGCAAGCATATTAAACCGAAATAGCCTTTGAGATGAGAACTTAGTCACAGTAAGGGAAGGTAAATAATAACAGACATAAGCCCCTAAATGTACTCAGATGTCAGGATAGCAGCTTCCTGTCCCACAGTTGACTTCCTAAGTTGTCAGGGCTGGCTTTCTCAGGAGCTTTGGTCCTCAAGTGATTTTTTTTTTAATTTCTAGGGAATTATTAGTAATTAAGTAATATTTAAAATTTGTGTTAGGATTCTCTTAAGTCTTTTGAGGACCTGAGTGGATTTCTTCCTTGAGCCATCTATTAAAGGGCCCTGCTTCCAAAGAACAAGGACCTAGATTATCTAGTCTGTTATTTGATACCTGACTGCCAGAACTTGGTGTGTTGTCAAAAAAAAAAACAACAACAAAGACAGGCCGAGCGGTGGTGGTGCATGCCTGTAATCCCAGCACTTGGGAGGCAGAGGCAGGCGGATTTCTGAGTTCGAGGCCAGCCTGGTCTACAGAGTGAGTTCCAGGACAGCCAGAGCTATACAGAGAAACCCTGTCTCAAAAAAACAAAAAACAAAAACAAAAAAAAAACAAAGACTCCCGTGAAATATAGAGTTTTCATTGTGGAAATCTCCAGCCACTGCTGTTCCCATGGACAGTTAGCATTTTCTTATATTCCTAAACTAAGGGGAGCTTAGAAGTTCATCATACGAGTCCCAGGTTTGCTGAGTGACTGTGTATTAGTGAGGATGCTTTTAAAGACAGATTTTAAGTTGCCTACTTCTAATTCCTCTATTTTTGCTTTGCCTGTAGGTTGTCATTGGGACTCCCACCCTTAAACAAAGAGAGGCAATTCTGCGAGTGATTACGTCAAAGATGCCCGTGTGCAGTCAGATCGATTTAAGTCTCCTGGCAGAAATGACCGTTGGCTATGTGGGAGCTGACCTGACAGCACTGTGTAGGGAGGCCGCCACGTGTGCTCTCCTCAGGAATGAGAAGGTAGGAGGCGACCCGGCAGCAGCTGCGGCAGCCTTTCAGGTTAGGTTGACAGGTGAACGTGGGGTTATTAAAAAGGGTGGTAAGTCATTCCTTGGCATGGCTGCTAGGCTCCACACTGTGTGTGTGTGTGTGTGTGTGTGTGTGTGTGTGTGTGTGTGTAAACACATGCATACAAACATAATTTCATAAAATACATTTACATGTCAACTTCATATAAATATATGACTGAGTCTTCCAGGAAAGTCTCCATGGGAAATTTTCCTCACTGCCACAGTTAACTCCCTAGTGCTAGAGCCCGGAGCAGCCAGGAAAGACAGCGTCCCTCAGAACCTTCAGACAGTGTTGAATTTGCAGCTTCCAAGCAGCCACTCAGACTTACTCAGGAAGGTGTAAAGATGGTGCTAAAACTTTTCATAGCTTTCTCCCGGATTGTCCCAGATTCTACTGGGCTTCCTTTGACAATTCTTTCTTTGTGTGTTTGAGTTTACATGTGTGTATGAGTTTTCATGGGTGTATGTGTTTCTGAGACTTGAGAGTATCCCACAGCCATGCCACCACAGTTAGAACTTTAGTCACTCATGAGGATCAACATCACCAAAGCTAACTTCAGTTTCTAGAATAAGCCAGTATTTACAAGATTGGCATGATACTGGTTTTTTTGTTTGTTTGTTTGGTTGGTTGGTTTTTTGTTGTTTTTTGTTTTGGGGGGGTGGATTTGGTTTTTTTCGAGACAGGGTTTCTCTGTGTAGCCCTGGCTGTCCTGGAACTCACTCTGTAGACCAGGCTGGCCTCGAACTCAGAAATCCGCCTGCCTCTGCCTCCCGAGTGTTGGGATTAAAGGCGCCACCACCGCCCAGCTGTTTTGGTTTTTTTTTTAATTGATAAATATCTAAGAGAGAAATGAAGTTTTCTAATCCAAGAAAAGTTGAGTACTTGATTTTATTAAAGATTGCCATTGATTTTCAAATCTTAAATTAGTAATTACTTTTAAAATATATAGGGCTATCTTAAATATAATACAGTACTATTATTTTGAAAATCAAATCATTTCATTTATGATAACCTGGGTCTCTAAACCTTTTCAGCAAGTAATAATTTTAGCAGCTGAGGATTTTGTTGTTGACATTTCATTCATAACATCCTAAATTATTTTATCTAAATAATTCACATCTTTCCTAACGCTTCCATTATTTTCATTCTAATACTGAAGGTAGGAAGAAGTTATATGAACTTCTGAGTCCTCATCTTAATGGATTTGGTATCAGACTGCTTAGTGTTTTAATGAGTCCTGTGCGAAGGTGTGAAAATGTATGCACCTTGTGAGAAAGAGTGAGAGACCCTGAGAGGAGAAGGGAGAAACATTTAGGTTCCCTCTGCTTTGGGAAGTTCCAGGCTTGGTCTTAAGCTTAGGTGGACCAGTCCCCTCACTCCTGCTTGAGGAGGGGCCTGCCTAGGTCTAGTTCACCACTGGTGATGGCTGAGTTCAGAAACAGCCCAGGGAGAGTGGAAAGGAGACGGGACAGACATCTGGGAAGGCCCTGACTCGTCTTTTTTCCCTCCCACTAGGCAGGTGAGGGACTCTGTATCAGGACAGATAAGAAGTCCATTAAAGTTTTTCTGAACTAGGTCGATTAAGGAATTAGAAACATAGTTTAGTAAATACATTAGAGAGGGGATTTAGCGCCTGCAAGGTGATGAGAGTCAAATGGAATGGCGAGCACACAACTGGTCTTGAAGTGAGATTTCCAAACGTAGGTATTCTCTAAAAATTAATTAGAGTTCCAGTATCCAGGATCGAATACTGTAAGCCAGCAAAGCAAAGAAACAAAGCAAAAATCTATGACAGTGTACCCATAAGTCTTTTCATCAACAGTAGAACAAATATACAACAATGACTAAGTTTGTCAGAATGTTCCTGCATTAAACATGCAGTTGACACTAAGCAGGGTGACAAGGTATAAAGGAAGTGAGCTTTGCCTAGAACGCTGCTTCAGAAGTGACCATTGCTAGCATTTTAGAGAATACTGTTCAGAGTAGTTCTAATGTAAGTATCCATTCTCATGGTCTTTGATAAATGGTATAAACAAGATAATAGTTGAAAATGAGAGTTTGTAGACAACCCAATACTTAGAATTTGATATGAAGGCAAATTATTCAACAGGTGAACTAGAAATGAGCATACAGAGCTTTTAACTAACCAAAATCGTGTTTCACTTGAATGATGGGAAAAAAAGTCATAAAGTAGTGGAAATACCTGATGTTACGGACAAGAAGAGCAACAAGGAGGTGGCTTGCTGATCTGAACATTTGGAGATGGACAGACACAGACTTGCCCACTTAAGAGCAGGATAAGGGCTTTCAGCCCATTTCCTTCATACGGAAAGAACTTTTAAAGACAGGAATACAAGACCAGCAAAAGTCCATTTTCTTTTAAGTATCTTTTAACATTTTATTTTCAAATCATTTAAATATTATTGGAAAGTTGCAAAATAGAGAGATGAGCAGGATTAGGCACTGTGCAGCTATTTTCTTGTTTGCTACTAATAATGGACTCCAAGTTCCAAAGAGTGTTGGGGTTTTGTTGTTGTTTGTTTTGTTTTGTTGTTTCTGTTTTTGTTTTTTTAAGAGTTTCTTATGCATTTGTGTATACTGTAGAAAAGGCCTACCTAGACCGGGCATGGTGGCGCACACCTGTAATCCCAGAGGCAGGCGGATTTCTGAGTTCGAGGCCAGCCTGGTCTACAGAGTGAGTTCCAGGACAGCCAAGGCTACACAGAGAAACCCTGTCTCAAAAAACCAAAAAAAAAAAAAAAAAAAAATAGGCCTACCTAATTTTTGGCTTCATTTTTCTTTTTGGGATTGTCTTCAGAATCAGACAATCCTAAACCAAACCCCTTTAGAATCAAGACAATCCTAAACCAAACCCCTTTATCCAAAGTCATAGTTTTTAACATTTGCTAAGTTAGTGTTATCATATTCTCTTGTCCGTGTGTGTGTTTGAGTGTGCACATGCATGTTTTTTATAGTACAGGAGCCATTTGAGAATACTTTTTTTGATCTGAGGTTTGTGACTTTGACATGAGTGACTCAGGTTGGTTATTTTATAGAATGATCAGATTCCAGGTCTACACCCGGTTGGGTGCAGTACAGTCAGGATTATGTCTTTACTGTATCTAGGCACAAGACAACCGTGGGCCGCTCGTCGGATGCTGACTGACCTGCCATCAGGGCAGTGTCCGGTCCTCCACTGTGCAGCTCTTTTCTTGTTTGCTACTAATAAAGAAGTGTACGAGGAGTCACCCTGAAACATACAAATGTCCCCTCGTCAGTGTTCTTGCTCAGAATAGCTTTTATAGAACTCGAGAAAACGATGACTCTCTAATCCTCTTATTTTTCCTGTTTCACTCTGAACTGAAGAAATTTGATCAACACAGTATTGAGTAGTGATTGTTTCTTCCCGCCTGTGGCTTCCCTAGAGGACAATCTGTTATCAGCTGTAGCTGTCAGATTTTAAAACTGAATGAGTGGGCTCAGGGCTCTGCTTTGGGGGAAGGATTGATGAGGGTGCTTGAACTTGGGAATAGTGATAATTAGATCTCCAAGTTCAGAAGAGTGTTGGGTTTTTTTTGTTGTTTGTTTTGTTTTGTTGTTTCTGTTTTTGTTTTGTTTTGTTTAGAGTTTCTTATGCATTTGTGTATACTGTAGAAAAGGCTTACCTAACTTTTGGCTTCATTTTTCTTTTGGGGATGTATTTCTTCAGAATCAAGACAGTCCTAAAATTGAGGAAACAGATTTTCTCGAAGCTTTTAAAAAGATTCAGCCCTCATCATTTCGAAGTTCCATTGGACTGACGGACATCAAGCCCGTTGGCTGGGAGCAGATAGGTGGACTTGAAGACGTAAAGCTCAAGCTAAAGCAGGTACAGTTGTTGATCAGCTTATTTCACAGAGTCCCAGAGAGACTGTCTGTGTCTGTAATGGAAATTCTGTAATCAAACTGCAGGAGCCCTTTTACCCAAATTCCTGGTCTTTATTTAGACTTGTGTAGTCACTAGTTTTTGTGTTGCCCTGTCTTCATCTTTTAAGATTTTTGCTTTAAAGAGTTCATTATAATCTAGAACATAGGACAATGGAACTCCTGTGATAAGCTGGATAGGAAATGCTTTAATCTGTTATCCTGCGAGCCGTCAGCTGTTCACTCCCGTTTGAGAGCGGTAAATGAGAATATTTGGCCCGTGGTTCCGCACCTGTGGACGTGGCTGTCCAAAATACCGCCCGCACTGAACAGGTTCAGCATTTTTCTTGTTATTTTTCCCTAGACCGTGCAGTATGCCAACTGTGTGCAATATATTTACTATATTACAATATATTGCATTATATTACCTAGATTGTAGGTTTTATGCAAGTACTGTGATTTTTCCTCCGTGGCGTGGAGTTTGAAGTTGTAGGGAGCCTTTCCCATGGGCTTGTCTTCTTTAACTTTCACAGTATTGATGCCTGAGAGATACAGCTGCACTTCTTTGGATATCTTCTGTTAGCGTGGTTGTAGCAGTTTCCAACCTTTCTGGGCACCTTCTCCCTTCCCTGAAATGTTGATGTGCTGAGAGACTTAATGACATCTATCTTTCTGTAAAATTATTTTATCTTATGCTTACCAGTGTTTTGGTCCTGTGTATACATGGGTACCACATGCACACTTGCTGCCCGTGGAGGTCAGAGGAGCGAGACAGATACCCTGAGACTGGAGATAGGGACGGTTGTGAAACGCCATGTAGGTTCTGAGAGCGAAACTTAGGTCCTTCGCAAGAGCAACAAGTGCTCGTAAGCACTGAGCCATCTCTCCTGTCCCAGTCCTTTCTGCAGTCTGAGGTGATTGACAGGGTCTGAGATTGGTCTTAGCTGTCCCTTAGAAGTCTTGGGTAGACTTTTCTTCATGTCATCAGGACTGCTTAGCTGCCTGTCTGCTTGATAACCACAGAGCTGTCCACATGTCGTGTGCGGGGGTCCATCTAATGCTGGGTGTAGGACACACACCTTTAATCCCAACACTTGGGAGGCAGGGGCCGGTGGATTTCTCTGAGTTTGAGGCCAGCTTGGACTGTCAGGGCTCTGTAGTGAGACCTTGTCTCAAGAACCAAAAGGAAAGAAACAAACAAAAAATAGAGTCCAGCTGCTAATCAACTCCCCAATTCTACCTGGAATTCCGTCTCAGTGAGTGCAGTCAGCCAGCAGTTCCCTGTCAGCAGTGTGGCACTGGGACTTTGTAAAATGCAGTGTCTTGTGTCTCAGTGACCAGTCTGTCCTCGGCATCCTCACTGAGTGATCTTCCACCTTCCAGCGCACTCCACGTTTTCTGCGCTGCCGATTGGACTGTTATGGTCTGTCTCTGGTCTGCTCTGCCTCACGCCATCGCCTCTGCTCACTAACAGGGCCGCGTATTCGAGGGCTTCACGCATCTCTTTTTGTGGCATCTCTTGGAGTGCCTGTTCCTGCCTGGCTGTTAGTTTAAGAATCTCTCTCCTTCAGAACACACGTACACTCTTTTCTTTCTTTCCTGTCGGTTCCACTGCCTCACTAAGAGCAATTGCACAGGCTCACTGCTGACTTTCCTCAGCCTGAGCTTCCGAGTGTGAAACGATGGGAAACCCACGAGGCTCAGGTGGCCAGGGCTTCTTCACCATTCAGTAACATTTCTTGAGTGCCTGCCTTAGGATGAACCAATGCTGCTGATTTTGTAGTAAGAGTCAAGTGGCCAAGCCATCCTGAAAAAGGAACAGTCGTGAATAAAAATGGCCTGAGTGAGCCTGAAGGCAGCACAGGCCATGGCTGGGAGAAGGGGGCTCTACTGTAGTGGGGTTCTTGGGGAAGACTTCTCCAAGCAGGTACATTTGAGCTAAAGGGGGGAGGGGACAGAGAGAGAAAAAGAGAGAGAAAGAGAGAGAGAGAGAGAGAGAGAGAGAGAGAGAGAGAGAGAAGCCACGTGGGGCTTGAGAGATGGCTCAGCAGTTAAGAGCATGTGCTCTTACAAAGGACCAGATTCAGTTCCCCAAATGCATATGGCAGCGTAAAACCATCCAGAACTTCAGTTCTAGGGGATCCAATGACTTCTGACCTCTGCAGGGACCAGGCATGTACATGGTGCGGGTACGTCCATGCAGACAAAAGAACCAGACATGGAAAGGGAAAGATAATTAAAAATGTAAAGAGTAGCCACAGAGAGATGTCAGGCACAGCTGGACTCACAGGTAAAGTGCTTGGGTGCAGGGGAGCCAGGTGGCAGGGCCCTGGGCTGTCCTGAGGACAGGAGGCTGTGGGCGTGCCGGATGGGGGGCGCCTTTGGAGCGGCTGGGGCACCAACATCTCCGTCTGCCGATTTACAGTGTGTTCAGTGGCCTCTGACGTTCCCTCGGGAGTTTGCTAGGATGGGTCTGACACAGCCCAAGGGCCTTCTCCTGTACGGTCCCCCTGGATGTGCCAAAACCACTCTGGTGAGAGCCCTGGCCACAGGCTGCCGCTGCTCCTTCGTTTCGGTGTGCGGGGCTGATCTCTTCTCTCCTTTTGTTGGAGACTCGGAAAAAGTCTTGTCTCAGGTTGGTTTATTTTTAAGTTTTTTTTTACCCTGTTGTGAAAGGTATGCATGCTTAAGTTTAAAATAAGAGTTTCTTCCCCATAACCCGTTCACATACTGCTACTGTTTGGTAAATTTCCTCTCTCTGATTTTGAGTAAGATAGAGGTGAGGTTTTACCAATCTGAAATGTTATCTTTATTTTGTGTGTGTGTGTCTGTGTGTGTGTGTCCAGGTGGGCTTGTGTACTTGTGTGCAGGTGTTCTTGTAGATCCAGAAAAGGATGCTGGACCCCCTGGAGCTGGAGTTGCAGAAGACTGTGACTCTCCCCGTGTGGGTGCTAGAAAATGAGCTCAGGGCCTCTGGGGGAGCAGTGCGCACCCTTAGCCCCGAGCCATCTTCAGCACTTTTACCTTGGTTTTAAGATGGATTTGGTGGCATGTCCCTTTAATTTTAGGACTGAGGAGATAGGGGCAAGTGGATCTCTTAGTTCCCAGCTAGCCTGAGCTACATCATGAAACCTTGCCTGAAATTCCGTGTTAAGTATCTTTTGAGAAGACAATGTCTTAACAACTGTCTGTCTTCGGTCCTTGTTCTACTTTTATCCCCTAGTTTGTAAACACTTAGAAGCTTCATTTTTCCGTTTTGATTATTACAAATAGGAAAGTGGAAGCCGTCGCCGGAACGGCGTGTGACATTGTGTTTTTCTTCCCTCACTAAGGTATTTCGACAAGCAAGAGCCAATACTCCAGCGCTTGTGTTTTTGGATGAAATTGACTCAGTCTTGGGGTCTCGCTCAGTCGGCACCTTGGGATGTGATGCTCGGGAGAGAGTTCTTTCAGTTCTGCTGAACGAACTCGATGGTGTGGGAGTTAGGACGGTAGAGAGAAGAGGGAGCGGAGCCAGCCAACGGGGTAAATACCGGGGGCTGGAGACCCCGCTGTCGGTCAGCCAGGGCGCACCGGGGTTAAACAGCATTCCCGTGCGCTGCTTTGCCCAGGCTGACTTCCTCCTACAGAGGGATTTTCATGATTTCAGTTGAATTCTTGGGACTTTTACAGGGCAGATAAGGATTGAGACTTAGACAGAAGAAAGTGAAAAGTTTTATGATTATGTAGTACATGAATTTAATTTTTCTAAGAGTGAGAAATATTTTTTACTTAGTGGAGAAGGGAGATTATTCTCATGTGTATATCCCGAAGAAGGACTTACCCCTTCTTCTTCAATTTGTGTATGTGAAACATTACAAAACAAATTAGCACTTAAGTAACTTGGGGTGCCCTGCCTGTGGGAGCCTCTTGTTCAGAAATAGTGGCTTCTTGTCCTGAGCAGGTCATTTCTGACTTCTTTTCGTATAATCACGTTGTTTATTTCACATTTTAAAAGTCATTCACAGAAGGAGCACTTCAACCACCTCTCTAATTAGAAGGGACCCGATAATGACGTGATCTCATGATGCTTTCCATTAGCCCATTAGCATGCTGGGAACCTGGTGCTCTGAGGGTACACGCTGGAGAACTGCTTGGACAGTTCAACTCTATGAGTGGTTTTGATTTAGGCCTCACCTTGTCTTGTAAATGTTTCTTCTTTGGGGCTGGAGCGATTGTAGCTCACTGGCAGTGACTGCCTGGCAGGCCCAAACCCCGGATTCTATCCCCAGCACCACATAAGCCAGATGTGTTAGGATGCACTGGTAAACCCAGTACTCAGGAAGTGCAAACACAGATTTTAAGATCAGTTTTGTTTTGTTGGGTAAAGAGTTTTGGGACAACCTGGGCTACATGAGACCCTGCCTCAAACAGAAGCAAATGCTGCTTCTTGGTCATCATTTCTGCCTCTGGAAAGAAGAATAAAAAGTAAATTTCCTCCTCTGGGGTACGGGAGGCTAGACCTTCCAGAGCCGTACCTGTTCCCCACTAGTCACACTTTCCGCCCTTGCGGGCAGCTTCTCTGGTTGCTGATCACTGAGAGCCTGGGTGGATTTGGGAACTGGCCAGCTGCTCTTCCGTCTGCTTCTCACTTGTTCTCACACGGAGAAAGCCTGTCAGGGCTAGCCTTTCCTTTCAGATACACAGGGTAGCTCTGATTAGCCAGTTGCTGTGGGATGGCTTTAAACCAAGGAGGAGGCTGGGACTGGGCGTAAGCATCCTGGTTCCAAAAGAAGGCTATCCCTTTCAAATACAGTACTTTCTCATACACGACTTAGCTTGACGGATTTTAGTAAGTCACAGTTTGTTCATGTTACTTTGTGTTATATGCTTTCCCTCAGAGTGTCAAGAAATTCTTAATCGGAGTGTCATGATTGTTGTGGCAACAAATAGGCCCGATGTGTTAGACCATGCCTTGTTACGGCCCGGAAGATTAGATAAGATCATCTATGTCCCCCCTCCTGACCGAGAGGTAAGCAGTGCATCTCCTCTGCCTTGTAGCATGTCTGGATGAATTCCAGACTGGGTAGCACAGTGTGTCCTGCTCTTACCGTGTAGTGCTGGTATTCAGTTCCTTGCTTGGCTCTTCCTAAAGTCACGTATTTGTCCGTGCTGGTTCCCTGGCTCTGCCTTCAGGGAACCGTGCCTGGAAGTGACTCCGGTGGTCCCAGCAGTGCTGAGGGCACTGGGTGTCGTTGTATCTGGGATGGAAGAAGCCTAAGGCGTTAGGGTTGCTGGAAGGGCCTTGGTGAAGGTCTGGGTCCGTGGGGGCGGCAGCATGTCCAGTCGGGAATGCTTTGCTCCTAAACACCCAGAACCTCTGTCATGGTGAAAGGCTCCTTGAGCTTTAATCAAGTTTTAAAGAGTTATTATTAAGTAAATGTCTGATGCTTCTAAATGTGTCTGATAAATCATGAGCTTGTTTCTAAACCTATGCTGATAGCACTTTTGTTCCCAAAAGAGAGTCATCTTCTCTCATAAGGAAAAATGGTTATGATTGGCAACTTCAAAAGTTAATTAAGAAAACATTTGTTTTTCATGATACTGTTTCTACCATTGCTGTGTAAACCGTTGATGACTCAGTCTTTCAGAAGCAAGAGTGATATTGTTTGAATATGAACACAAACACGCATACTGTACACACAAATATACACCCCCCACATACCACACAAATATACAAACCATACATAAAACACACACATCATACACACATACCATACCCCTCCACACACCCACACAACACATGCATCACACACACACTTTGCAATGTGATAGGAAAATTTGAACTTAAAATGTTTCAGTGTTGAACCTAATGTTATAATATTGTAAATATTTTGTGTTTATTTTCTTCTAGGGCAGGCTCTCTATTTTAAAAGTCTGTACAAACAACATGCCAATAGGGCCTGATGTTTCACTAGAAGACCTAGCAGCAGAAACCTGTTTTTTCTCTGGAGCTGATCTCAGAAACCTCTGCAAAGAAGTGAGTGTGCACTGTTTTATTTGGAGGCTAGAGTCTTGGAATAGTTTTCCTTTTCTGTAAGCTTTTCTAAGTATAAGATTGAGAAGAATGCACGGATCTTAAGAATATAGTACTGAATGACTGGGAAGTGACCACACTTTTATAACGAGCACTTGTGTCAGGAAGAGATTGTTAGTATTCCAGAGTCTTCCGTCGACCCTTCCCACCCTGCTGTCCACCAAAGGTGACCACTCTGCTCACTCCCACACTGGAGAAGAGCTTTGCAGCTTTTGAGCTCTGAGTTTCTACATTCTGCCATGAACAGTTTGTCTGTGGTGAGAGTGTTCATGGCTACAAGGAGAATTGCCAGCTCATAAAATGTGCCATCTTTGCTTTTATGAGCAGTGCTGAAGACTTCTCCTCGTCTTAGACTGTATTCAGGGTGTGTGTTATTCTGCAGTTTGCCTATTTAAGGCTGGATTTTTTTTTTTTAAAGATTTACTTATTTATTATATGTATGTACACCGTAACTGTCTTCCAACATTCCAGAAGAGGGCGTCAGATCTTGTTACAGATGGTTGTGAGCCACCATGTGGTTGCTGGGATTTGAACTCAGGACCTTCTGAAGAGCAGTCAGTGCTCTTAACCACTGAGCCATCTCTCCATAAGGCAGGACTTTTAATGTGCAGGTAACTGGTCTATGGTGAATTTTTAGTCACTTTAGCTTTCAGTGTTTTTTGATGGCATTGAACTTCTTTGATGTGACACCAAGGATTTGCCACCAGCTTGTTACTGTTCGTTTTAATGTGAAGCGAATTAACTGTTGCCCACTGCTTGTGTCCCTCAGGCTGCCTTGTTTGCTCTGCAAGAAAATGACCTGGAAGCAGCCACAGTGAAACAGGAGCACTTCACAGAAGCACTCAGGACTGTGAAGCCATCCTTAACGCTGCAAGAGTTGACATTCTACGAAAACTTATTTAAGAAAGGACTTTCTAACTTGGAAGATGATTAAATTTTTATTTTATTCATTTTTTCATATGAACTGGTTTGTAACTTCACACTTTCATGAGAGGAGGAAGGGAAAAGAGGAAGAGGGAGAGAGATTGAGTAAGAGAGAGAGAGAGAGAGAGAAGAGAGAGACTGAGAACTTGCCTGATAAGGACCATCTTACTTCTAGAAGATATATTAAGACATCATAATAAGAAGCACGTGCATGGTCTTGTTAGAATAGTCATTTCTTTTTTTTTCTTTCTTTTTTTTTTTTTTTTGGTTCTTCAAGACAGGGTTTCTCTGTGTAGTCCTGGCTGTCCTGGAACTCACTCTGTAGACCAGGCTGGCCTCGAACTCAGAAATCCGCCTGCCTCTGCCTCCCAAGTGCTGGGATTACAGGCGTGTGCCACCACTGCCCGGCAGGATAGTCATTTCTGTTTGGTCGTCTGTGACTTTGAAGAGTATCAGCTTACGGGAGCTGCGGGAGCAGAGCAGGGGGCTTCAGCATGCTCTAGCCCGGATTCTCCGCTCTCGCATCTGTCGCATCTGTCTTTGCTCCTTCCTTTTCCTTCTCTCTCTCTCTCTCTCTCTCTCTCTCTCTCTCTCACACACACACACACACACACACACACACACACACGCTATTTTCTGAACAGCTTGAGCCTACACTAGAGCCTTAAGTCACTGTCTTGGGGCTGACACTGAAAATAGGCAGTTTTGTTGTGAATGTCACAGAGTAGTGTGGTTATTCCAGTAAGATTGTGACACCACCAGGTAGGAAGATCTTGGGAGTTCATCTCATACATCCCTGCCACTCAGACATGCGGCTTATGGCTGTACGTGCGTAAGGCTCCATTATAGCTAGTGCTGAGCACGTGTGCCTCGCAAATAAGATTGCCTTGTGCCACAGTGAACTCACAAACTCTGGAAAGTTTAACAGCAGCAACTGTATTTTAATGTATTCGGTGTATTTCTCTCTGCCCCAGTGATGCCCTGTGTGGTGATCTTTTTCTGTCAGATGATTACACACTGAGTTTAGTTGTTGTGAATCTTCCTTATCTTTACTTGGGAACAGTTCTCAGTCTCTTGGCCTCAACCTCTTTGAGAAGTCTAGGTCAGGGTTTCTGTCTGTCTGTCTATCTGTCTATAGAGCAGTCAGCCCTGGGCTTGTGTTTGTCAGGGTTTCTTTGGTTGTGGGTTTGAGAGCTCCCAGGTGGCTTTGCTCCCTGCATCACGGATGACGGTGTGCTCTCCACAGTGGCGGTGACGTTGGCTCTGGCCACTCAGTATTGTTTGGTTTCTCTATTAGACACTTAGCTTTCTCCCTTTTATATTACACATAATTTGAGGCCATGGACTTGTCTGTGTGTTTTTATTTTTATAGAAGCAACTAAAGATTAGCCTTCGCTATGTAACCTTCCAGTCCTTGATTTCTTTTAACTCCCAATGTAGCAGTAGTACACTGTCGCGGTAAAACTCCAATCCCAATAGCCTGTGCAAAAACACACGACTCAGTTACAAGATGTATAAGGGCAGAGCTGGCACTGCACTGCTCTGTCCCAGCTATGAGATCCCTTGCTCCTGTGGCTTCTTCAGGCCGTGTGGTTCTGCTCATCTCCCTTCTGCCTCCTCTGTCTCCGTCCTCTTCCTCTCGGTTCCCTACTCTACCCACCCACCCCCCACCTTTCGCTTCCCCTCCTTTCCCCAACGCTGTCCAATCACAGGCTCTGCCCTTTATTTGACCAGTTAAAATGGGGAGAAGGTTCACATGAAATCACCCGAGGAAGCAGAATAAACATCAGAATACAAAATACACCAAGGCAAACCACAACAGTATGCAGTGTTGCTACTTTCCTCACGAGCAGTGTGCAGGGAATCCTGCTGGGCCATTCTCCACTCAGGATGGCATTTGGGTGTCTGTCACGGAAGTGTGACTCAGTTTCCATGATCAGAAGATTACTCTGTAAACTTCCAACACTTTGTTTTAATGTTTTAGTTAGGATATATAGTGGCCTAAGGTGGTTTCCATGACATTCTGATACACGCGTGCTTTGTTCATGTTGTCTCCCCATCCCTTCCTGATGACGGGGCTGGTTAAGTTAGATCCACGGGCGAGAGACAGCCAACCGTGGCTTAAGGTGTTGAGTCAGGTCACAGTGGCTACAGAAGGCCCTAGAAGTGTCTAACGCTTGGAGCCAGGGAGACAAGGCTTCCTCAAAGAACTGGCAAGACCACAGAGATACTGGCAAGTGTCCTAGTGGGACCTCTGGGGCCTATCTGGGGCCTATCAGGCCTGGTTCACATCCTAGTCTCCCCGGCAGCAGAGGCCTGTGCCATGCCTGAATGGCAGGACTCAGTGCTTCTTGAGTAAGGTGTGTGTGTGTGTGTGTGTGTGTGTGTGTGTGTGTGTAGTTGGTGGAGTCTGTGTTCTAGTTACAGGGAGTGTGGTGGGGAGGCTACGAGCTCTGTTTCATTTGGGAAAGTTCGTATTCTGAAGAACTGGATGATGGGAAATTCTGAACACTTCTGTCCATAGCAACCTGCCCACAGACAAAAGATGGCGGGTTTTAGTCATTTACCTATTTTTGTACCAATTTTTATTGAGCAGATAATTTACTATTTAAATTGCTGCAGTTGTTTTAATAAGTAAGATTAGAAGCCGGGAGTGGTGGTGCACACCTGTAATCCCAGCACTTGGGAGGCAGAGGCAGGCAGATTTCTGAGTTCGAGGCCAGCCTGGTCTACAGAGTGAGTTCCAGGACAGCCAGGGCTACACAGAGAAACCCTGTCTCAAAAAAAAAAAAAAAAAAAGTAAGATTAGCTATTAAATAAAAACCATCCTAAACTGATTAATTAATTCTATTAATCCAAGGGGAAAACAACTAACATTACCCCTGCATTCCCCAGAACTCAGCACACCTGGGCGTCAACGCAAGAGGATAAAAGTGTGGCTTCCTGGATCCAATTGTCATTGCTACAAGTTGAAATAAGCATATTTTAAAGGTTATTTGTGCACAATATGTAGCTAAATATTTTCAATTCCTCTAGCATTTTATTCTGAAAGCTTGGAAGCAGCTTCACCTTCTGGCACCTGCTCTCAGTGGTTAACACTTTGGTGAATTTGCTAGCTAGTGTGATTGGAGCAGTTATGAACACTGATAAGCATGTGTCTCTGCAGTAGGAAAAGAGTCCTTTGGATATATGCCTAGGCATGTACCAGATGGTGCTGTGTAGGCTGCTGAGGGATGGGGGTGGGGGGTGGGGGGTCATTAATGGCCTTACCCAGCTGTGAACTACCATAGTGACCAATGTGTGAGACTGGCCTTGGCTATGTTGTAGTAAGACACACGGCTCCCCAAGCCCCTTAGTGCAGTCATTGCCCAAATGCTATGGAGTTAACCAACCATTAGAAAAATGGATTGTATTTAAGAAAATCTGATTGAATTTTAGGGTCTCTCCACAGAGGGAAACCCATGTCTAATACTGTAAATCTGGCCAAGAGCCTATAGTTGGGAAGTTCACAGGCCCCAGCGGTGAGCCTGCTCCAATATCTATGCAAAACAGACAACGACTCTGCCCTTTAAATCCATCTCTCTGTAGACTAGTGCAGCTCTCAAGCTGCAGCACCTCTGCAGGGGTTTGTGTACAGTGGATAATGAATGCTTAGTGTGCAAACCCACAGCTGGTTATCTATTCAGAGCCCAAATGTAGAGACTAAATTGTCATTTGAGAATTCATCTACAAAAGGGACATCTATACCATAACCACCCCTGCAAGTTAAAGGATCATCATGGGGAGGGGATTGGGAGAACCGGGGTATGTGGGGGAACTGAAACTAAACAGTGCCCTCTGGACACCAACCAAGCCTGCCCAGTCAGTCAACTGGTTCTCCAGTGCAGGAGCGAGGACTAAAAAGAAAAAGCCATCAGACAACATTGCAGCATGACCCCAGTCAATTCTGAGACTGAAGGCAGGTTTAATAATTTCCAATCCACTTTTATACCAATTTAATTACAGGTATTAAGATCAATAGTAGTACAATGAGGAACAAGCAAGCCAGTAAACACAAAATTGTCAAGGCAATAAGCAAAGTCCCGTGACAGTTGTTTCCAAGGGCTTGTCAGAATAACCAGAATATCTGAGCCTACTTCCTTGTCCAAGCCCAAAATCTTGCCTGAAGCCTGAATCTTTCTTTCCACCCTATGATTAAAATTCCTGCCTTAACCCACTTCCCTATTATAGCCTTGCCTGAACTTGACTCCCTGTTATGCCCTGGTGTCAGATCCCTTGTCCTTGCTAATGTCAAGCTCCCGCCTGGCGGCAAGGCACTCCAACAAGGTTCTCTACAGGACCAGACCGGATGGCTGCGCTCCAGAACTCGAGGTGGCTGGCTGCAGCCAGATCCAAGGAAGATCAAACTAATCCAAGTTTGGCGGGGAAGGGGGGCAGAGGAGTAGTTCACAAACCATGACCCTGAGCTGGGGAGCCTTGGACCGCTGGCGCTGGCGGCTTTTCAGGAAGGAAAATTACCTTTCTATAAGAATGTGGCCCTCGGCCCCTCAGCAGGTGACCATGCCTCAGTAGATGAACCCACACCCCAGAGTTTACGGGAAGTACAAATTGGCCTCAATGAATTATTTAAAACATGAACATGAATAAAACCCTACTTAGTTAGGAGAGGAGGGCGGTAGGCGTGGATCTGGGTGGAGTCGGAGGAAGAGAGGAGGTCTGTTCAAAACCCTTGAATGAAATCTCAAAGAATTATAAAATAATCTCTTACAGCCGGGCGTGGGGGCGCACGCCTGTAATCCCAGCACTTGGGAGGCAGAGGCAGGCAGATTTCTGAGTTCAAGGCCAGCCTGGTCTACAGAGTGAGTTTCAGGACAGCCAGGGCTACACAGAGAAACCCTGTCTCGAAAAAACAAAACAAAACAAAACAAAACAAAACAAAACAAAACTCTTAAAAGGTTTTTTTTTGGTTTTTTGTTAGTTTGTTTGTTTGTTTGTTTTTTGCAGTGTAGTTGTACACATCCAGGGTCCCAATACTCAATCAGCGGAACAGGATGACCTTACATTTGAAGCCAGCCTGGGCTATGTTGTAGCCATCTCCCAGCAAAAAAAAGTTTCATAACTGCAGAAGGGGTTTTGAAATGGAAATTTAGCCCAGGTCACAGGATCATCCAACTTTTTGACATTGTGACATCGTATCATCATCTGTAAATATGTTGGACATCCTGTGACTCATACGTCTAGGGCTCATAGGCTGGACATTCTAGCACATGCTAGGCTAGGGGTTTCCCACTGAGATACAACTTTCAGCCCTTCAGTGTGTTTTTAAATAACTTAAAGAATCCAGGATCGTTTCACTTGAAGAGAAGGGTACATTAAGAGTTCTGGTGTTAGGAGCCAGACTTCTGTTCTGATGCCATCTCTACTACTCACCAGCTGCATGTCTTGAACATTTCTGCATCTAGCAATGTGCTCTCCCCCACCTCCATTCCCACCCAAGGAATCCATCTCCGCATCTGGCAGACAGCGCCGGCCTAGTGGAATTACTTCCAAAGAAAACTGTGAACCAAAACTGCTGAGTTAGGGGTCCCCAAAGCCGAGTCCAACACTTGAAATCTGCCCCAGAAATGGGCACCTGGAATCTTCTGCAGTTGGATTTTGTTTTGTTTCCTTTTTTTTTTTTTTTTGCTTTTTTTGAGACATGGTTTCTCTGTGTAGCCCTGGCTGTCCTGGAACTAACTCTGTAGAGCAGGCTGGCCTCGAACTCAGAGATCTGCCTGCCTCTGCCTCCCAAGTGCTGGGATTAAAGGCATGCGCCACCACCTCCCGGCTTGTTTCCCTTTTTTAAAAACATTGTTGGAATTAATCTGAACTTTACAATTTACTTTTAAATAATCTCCATTTTTGTGACGTGTCACGATTTGGAGCTTTTATGTAGTTGATTTTGTTCAAATTTACCCCACTTTGCCTCTGGCAGCCTCTCCTGATAGTGGGGTGAAGGTGGCAGCCAGCGCTGGAGCCCCTGCCCTCCCTTACCCCTCTCTCCACCCCTCCTTAAATGAGCTGGATGTCTTTTACCAGGTCTTGGCCATGACACCGGAACCTGAACACCGCCCCCCGCCCCCCCCTCCCCGCCCCAGACGTTTGGAGGTGCAGGACCAGGACACAAAGTGAGGGTCGACCGTAGGTAAGGACCGCGGTCAGCGGCCGCGCTGCGCCATCGTCCTGCAGGGGGCGCGCGTGAGCTGACTCAGTGCGACTCGGTCGGATCGGTCCCCGCGTGACCAGGACGCGCGGCCCTCCCCGAGCGGTTGGCTGTATATAAGGCCCGCTCGCTTCTGGGCGTTAACACCTCCTGGCCGCAGCCGCCCTAGGTGCGTCTCCTTTCTGAAAAGTTCTGCGGAGCGGGCGGTCGCCGGGCCTTCTGCGACTGTTGGACGGCTGGGTGCCCGGGTCCCGGGGAAGATGATTTTGACCAGTATCTTGGATTTTTCCTTCTTCTAGATTTGGAATTCTACACTAAAGCCATCATGGGCGTTTTCCAGAGATTGATGAAGAATAAGGAAGTAAGTTTCTAATCTGAACTTCTTAACTTCTCAGAGTTTTCCTTTTTAAAAAGAGGGGAGAGATGATGAAGATTTTGAATTTGTCTATTTCGGAGTCTCTTACTGGGTGTATCCCCCACCTGTTCTCTCTCAGCTCATCCCTTTGGCGTTTTTTATAACCGTGGCCGCCACTGGAGCCTCATCTTTCGGCTTGTATGCTTTGAAAAAAACCGACGTGGTGTAAGTACTGACACCTTCTGTGTAGGACTGTCTCGGGGAGCTTTTCTCTGACTCGGAGATTCCGAAACACTCGCTGTCAGTGTATGGGTTTTCCCTACGAATAAGCATCAAAACTGAAACTGGACTGAAAAACAATTCTGGCAACAGAAAGAAATGTAACCAATTCTGGTTACATTTGATTCTTCTGTCTGACCCCTCCACTCTCCTGCAGTGAAGTCAAATTTGATTTCTTTCTAAATTTAAGTTTTGAGATTGAAGTACTTAAACATGTAGGGAGCTGGGCGTGGTGGCGCACGCCTGTAATCCCTGCACTTGGGAGGCAGAGGCAGGCGGATTTCTGAGTTCAAGGCCAGCCTGGTCTACAGAGTGAGTTCCAGGACAGCCAGGACTACACAGAGAAACCCTGTCTTGAAAAACCAAAAAAAAAAAAAAAAAAAAAAGTAGGGGCTCATACCATCGAACATAATTATTTAAGTTTCAAGATTTCAACTTTTCTTTCCTGGCGTGATAGAACTGAAACATACAGCTTTCTGCAATGGACTCTAGTCTCAACTTTGGAAAAGGGACAGTAAAAAAACCTTGTCCCCTGGGGTGCAGGAACAGATGCCTCTGAAACTGATTATGGCTGGCCCAGCATCAGGGAAGGCAGTATCTCTAACAGGGGCAGAGGACTGAACCGACCCAGTGTGTACACAGTTCAAGCCCACCCTCTGCCCTACCCCTCCCGGAACCCCCAGGAGGCTCTGCCTCCTCCCCAGCCTGCCACTTACATATCCATCGGTGCCTGTTTGTTGGGAGCAGTTTCCAATCTTATCAAATAAAGCAAATAGACCTCTTGCCCTGCCCCACAGAGGAGGAGATCCTTAAAGCTTGAGGCAAACCCTGAATTCTCAGCGGACGCTTATTTAACTTCAGCTGTTGCTAAAGTTTAGCTGGGGACTGTAGTGTAGTTTTGGTGTGGAGACAGAGTCTGTCTCCAGAAAGTGTGTAGATCCAATAGCTCTTCGGGATTTGTGTAAACAAATTTACCTACATGTAATTAATCTTTCTTTTAGTATTGATCGAAAAAGAAACCCAGAACCTTGGGAAATGGTGGATCCTACTCAACCCCAAAAGGTATTGCCGAGATTACAGTACATGACTGGTGTCCCAAACCCTTTTTTTTTTTAAAGAGCAAAGCAGACTGCATGCAGTCCTTGTACTTACAGAGTGACGTCCAGAGTCCTTTGAACAGTGGTCGAGAGACCTAGTTCAACTCCTTGCTCTGTTCTGCACAGGGGACTATGGACAGTTTGGCTTCTCTGAATCTGTGAAATGGGTATGATGATAACTTGCCCTTAGAACTAAAAGCATTAAAATACAGAGCCTGTTAGCATAGCACCCAGCCCCTAAAATAAGCACCTAGATATAGACCTCTGTATTATTGAAATTATTATGTTGTTTCCTGTTACTTACCTAAAATTAATATAAGATGATGAACAATAGGAGTTCCTAGAAATGGGAGTCGATTCGTTCCTGTGGAATTAGCTACACGATTCCAAAGGTTTTATTTTTAATTATTTGTTGGGGGCCGGGAGTCTTGCTTGTGCATGGCTTGTGTATGGAGTCCTTCTCTCCCACCATGTGGATCCCAGAAATCAAAATTGGTCATCAGCCTTGGTGGCAGGCACTGTCACCCACTGTGTCATCCCACTGTCTTCCCAGCCTGGGCTTTAGTTTTCGCAACTTAAACATTCGGAAGTGCTAGAAGCAGGGGTCAGAATGAACCAGCTGGGATTGCTGGCAAAGACCGCAAAGAGCAAAACTCTGGTAACATTTAAGTCAAGAGGGGCATTTGGGATCGTTCTGACTCTGTCTGTCTCCCAGGGTCTGGGATGAGATCACAATGGTGAGGGCAAAGTCAGGATGTCTGACTGAGAACTGACTGGGTCGTTTATACCTTCATGAAGCAATTGCAGTGGGGAAGTTTTAAGAGACTACTGCGTGCCTGTCCCTTTGTACATCCATTTACAAGGAACGAATGTGCCTCTTGAATTTAAATGCTATCTTAGCAAATTAATAATCTTGAGACTTCTAATGAAAGCAAGACCAGGTGTATGACTGCTCTCCCTGGTCCCACGACACCTAGAGACACAGGTTTTAGGGGACAGACTGGTAGAAACAGGCTCAGTCTGCTATTCTGTGCTTGCTTCAGAGATGGGAGAGAGAGAGAGAGAGAGAGAGAGAGAGAGAGAGAGAGAGAGAGAATGTATGTATGTATGTTTTATTTATTGCTATGATGTTTTTCCCTTAGAGGAGTATAGACAATTCCTCCAGAGCCGTGTGAGGCTGGAGAGCAGACGGCTAACCCTGTGTCCTGCTTTCTGTTTTTAAAGCTTATAACCATCAACCAGCAATGGAAGCCTGTTGAGGAGCTGCAGAAAGTCCGGAGGGCGACCAGATGATGGCTTGCCGCTCCTTTCTTCCAAAGAACACTCTATGAATCTAGTGGAAACATTTCTGCACAGACTAGATTTTGATGCCAGTGTGCGGAAGTGCTTCTGCTACATTTTTAGGGTTTGCCTGCATTCTTTGGATCCGGCATAAGCAAGTGAAGGTAGTGCATAGCCTAAAAATAGTTTTCCGTGTTTGTTGGTGTAAATTTCAATTTTACAGTTGAAATTTTATGTTTGTGATGCTTGGATATTTTGCTTGAAATGTATAAACATGTAAAAAAATTAGATTACTGCCTGTAATAAAATAATTAGATGACTATCTGTAAAAAAATATGATTTGTGCAAGAGATATCAAAATTTACATGGGCTGGAGAGATGGCTCAGTGGTTAAGAGCACTGATAGCTTTTTCCAAAGGTCCTGAGTTCAAATCCCAGCAACCACATGGTGGCTCACAACCATCTGTAATGAGATATGACACCCTCTTCTGGAGTGTCTGAAGACAGCTACAGTGTATTTACATATAATAAAATAAATATTTAAAAAATTACATAACTTTAAAAGTGGGGGGCATCTTTTTATGGGAACAAACACATTCTGAAGTATTAAACATCATCTTTTAAATATCAAGTGCAGATTTCTAAGTTTCACTTCCAAGTTTTACTAATCTCACCCCAGAAACTTCTTGAGCATGTAGAGTTTGGCCAACCAGAGACCAAGTGATGGTTTAATCATATCCAGAATGTTCTCCCCAACCCCATTCCTTGACGGCTCCTAAGAATGGGATCAAGTAGGAAGTTGCTTTTCATTGAATGTGAAATAAATACAGCTATAATTCACATAGTAGTTTACAAAGTCAGGTAATCATCTCCATCTAATTCTAGAACATTTGCATTATTCTCAAAGGAACCTCTCACCCAGAAGCAATCACCATCCCCGACCTGCTCCTAGCCCAAGGCAAACACTAATAAACTTTTATTTCTGGGCTTGGACTACTCTGGACATTTTACATACACAGGACCATGTGTGAACTTTTGTTTCTGACTTTGTCTTCGAGGGTCCTTGCCTCTTACCGTCAGCCCCACCCCTTCTGCTGAGGAATCTATTACATTGATATTCCACATGTGTTCTGTTCATTGGACACTGATGGGCATTTGCAGTGTCTCTGTCCTGGGCCGTGGCGAGCGATGCAGATATGAACCACCATGAGCAAGCTTTTCTTGAAGCCATATCCTCACTTGTCTTGATCATGTACTCAAGATGTTTCACTTAGGTCGCTATGGTAAATATACTTTCCTTAGTTTTTATATGAAGATAATGGAAATATAGGAAAGGGCTAAATTCTTGTCACTTACATAGCAGTAACACCCACTGGCCCTGGGGAGCCCATAGGGAAATCTCTGATGGCTGCTCCCAGGGACTACATAAAACAGTCCGGAGTTACATTTTTATTTGCTTACGTTTTTTGAAGTAGAATATGATCCCACTTAGGGAAATAAAACTGAACAGCCTGATGATGGTTAGCCACCCCCTAGAGCACAGGATAAAGTGCTCTTGGATGGGCGGTTGAGCTATTGATTTCCAGTCAGGAGGCTGACTGTGAGCAGTGTGAGCATGGCACTGGAAGGTGCTGGTCTGCGGGCCTGTGAGACAGAGAGAGAGCAAACAGTAATGGCGGCAGCTGGGGGAGCAGGACAGGGCTCATCTGTCTCCCACCATCATTTAGAGCCACACCTACTGACGAAAGGTGGAGAAAGATGTAACTCAGTCTTCTCACTGTGGCCAAAGACCCAGCTAGGGCAAACTGTCTACATCTGTGCTTAATTTCCACTAAGCATGGCTGTTCAGGTAGAAATGTGACCCCAGGAAAGGCCTCCAGCTACTGCTAGACTTGGGGTACAGGTGGCGGGTGTGGGTTAGTCAGGCATTTGCAGACTCCCTAGGCTGATGTGTGCTGGCTTCTCTCCTTCTGGGAATTAGGGCCCAGTGCTTTCTGGGACATACAAGGCAGCCTATAGACAACGTGTTTCTGGCACGTTCTCACTCAGAAAAGTGGGAAGAAATCCATGCAATGCTTTGGGTTCTATGCTGGGCATTGTGACATCTGCCTGTAATCCCTCCAGTAGAGAGGGAGATCAAGAGTTCAAGGCCAGCCTGGGCTATATGAGAGCTTGTCTCAAAAAACAAAAAGTAAATAAATGATAAATCTGTATTCTTAGACCTATTCAAGAATGATGGTTCAACACTTCAGCAATTTCAGGAATCCAAGACAGAATTGCAAGTTCAAGGCTAGTCTGGGCCGCATAGTGAATTCCTTTTTTTTTTTTTTTTTTGGTTTTTTTCTCTGTGTAGCCCTGGCTGTCCTGGAACTCACTCTGTAGACCAGGCTGGCCTCGAACTCAGAAATCCACCTGCCTCTGCCTCCCAAGTGCTGGGATTACAGGCATGCGCCACCACGCCTGGCTGCATAGTGAATTCTAAAGCCAGTGTAGGCTACATGAAAACTTTCTATGTTAAAATAAATAAATAAATAAATAAATAAGCAAGCAACCTCAAAATGCTTTTGACCTGTTTGCAAATATTGCTTTGATTTCAAAATGTAGAGAAGTGAGCAGGCTAGAATTAGAACCACACATATTGCTAACCTAGAGATAGAGACGATACTTCAATAGAGACATGACTGTAGCAAGTAGAGGCGGCAGATGTGCACTGATGCAGACTTGGAAGACCAAAGATCAATGCCAGTGGTCAACAGGAGAGCCATGACCAGCCAAAGCGATGGCAGAGGAAATGGGGGAGGGGGGAGGAGGATGCGTTGGAATGGCCAAGGAAGTCAGCACTGGGCCCCACCCCAAAGACTCCACCAGCTCCCCCTAGCACTATGCAGGGACCAAGGCTTCAATGCAGCCTCCAAGGGACACGTCCCAAAACCACAGCAAAGGTGCGCACCCGAGAAAAGAAGGCTTCGAGGCTGTCACTGGTCTCTTGTCCCTCCACTGTGTTGAGGATACAGTGATAGAAAAGAAGGTGACCAGGAGAGAGGGGGACTGTGCAAACCAGGAAGAGATGGAGGTGAGCTTCTCCATCTCCGTGGCTGGCAGGATTAATATCAGCTGTGAGCCCTAAAAAGTGCCGAGGGCAGCTTGGGGGCAGAGCCTTAGAGAGAGCACCACCTTGTCCTTACTGGTGAAGGCCCATGGGCCTTGCCTGGTTGGCCTTAAGGTCTATCACACCAGCCTGTAACCTCACCCAGCGCTGGTCCTGGGGAAGGTCCCTTATGGGTTTGTTCTCTGAAGACCTCAGGCAGCAGAGGAACTGGGGGTGGGAAGGACATCCCATCAGGGCCCCAGCTCCAAGAAAGGCCTGGGTAGTACCTGAACTATTGTCCTTACAGGGCACACTGGGTGTGTCCTCCATACCTGTTCAGAGGCTCATGGTGGTAAGTTTCGGTTGAAGATGCTTTGCATAACAAAGATGTCTTTCCTATTCCTAAATTCCCTTTGAGGATGCTACCATGGCTAACACTTGGGAAATGTTGGGTTTCCTCTCACTGAGAGACTTCTGGGAATCCCTTGGCCAACGCCTGAGTTCAGCACTCACCAAGCCCCAGGCACCTTCCCGAGCATACTTTAAGCAGCAGGTCACCTTCTCTCCCTTTCCTGCTGCCAAGACAGGCAGCCCTCAGCAGGGAGCTCTTGCCCACTGTTCCTGTACTGAGAAGTGGGTGCCCTGCCCTCTTCACTCAGGCCTGTGACCCTCAGCGCTGGGACTGGTATTGCGAGGCTCAGTGTAACCTCTGTGAGGGCCAGCTCTGAGTTCTCCCGTAGCACCAAACTTCCGGTCTCTGGATCTGAGTCACCGCCTGCCTGGAGAGCATCCTTCGACCGCAGGCTTGTTCTGGTCTTGAGGGCAGGATGTTCTCTACAGCTTCAACCCATGACAGGAGGAAACAGCTGCCCCGCCTCAAGTCTCTCTCACTCACAGGAAGGAAAGGTGTGAGTCGAGCAACAGAGGTCACAGGTCACAGCCTTCCCCGATGTTCATTTCTAAGACCCTTGTTACAGAGGGCCTAGGACATGGAGTGTGATTAGTGGTGAACACTTGTGAAGTTTCCATACTGCGGCCAACCTCTGCCATCTGTGATCACAAGATCTTCAGATAGGCACAGATCCACTGGCTATTTAAACAAACGGCAGACAGAGGCCAGCACCGCACAGACTAGGTCTTCACTGAGCCCTGGCCTTGGAGTGGAGAGAAAATACGTTCCCAACAGCACACAGAAGGTTAGTTACAAGGCTATGGGAGGAAAGAGGGCGGGACCAAATACACAGGCAGGAGGGGCTGCCAGGCCCAGAGCAGGTGCCACCCACCTCCACCCCACCCAGTCTGAACAGTGTTTTAGAGGGGGCTCCTTTCCCAACAGACAACTCAGTGTTGAGAACGAAGTGAACATCAAGATAAACTAGTTTGAGATGGTATCATACGGAACCCAGTTCTCAAAAACAAGTCAGAGTATGAGGCCACTGTTTGCTGGAGAGCAGCCTGGCAGCCGGTATACAGGGCCACAGTGCCCTGATGGCCCACTGTGCGAAATAGTCCTAACAAAGACACCGTGGTGTTGGGAGCAATGTGCTTTTAAGAAGGAAAACCACACGGTATTAAAATATGAAAGAATGATCGATGGCTGCATGAAGCGCACCCATTACAGATGGCCAGGATGTGTGGCACCCGGCGAGCGGGAGGGGGGGGTGACCGGATGGCAGAAAGCAGGCCAGGAAATGCAAGGGCGTGGCTTGTGTTTAGTAGCATATTATGGAAAACTGGAAGTTTAGAGGTGTATAAGGGGTAGACATTGTAATGTATAAATATACTTTTATGCTCATAACTAATTTTTGGAGTAATTCTAAGTGTATAAAAGTTATAAAGAGTTTAAAGAATTTCCACACTCCCACTAAATTCCCACCACAAATGTTTTACACCATTTTTCTTACAATTTTCTGTTCGTTCTATCTATCTATCTATCTATCTATCTATTGCCTCTGTCTATCATCTTCCTGTCCTCCTAACTACCTACTTACCTATGTGTAAGTGTGGCATATGTATGTATGTATGTATGTATGTATGTATGTATGAAGTGTTCATGCATGTCTGAGTGTATTCCTAAGGGAGCATGCATATATGAGTGTACCCAGAGGTCATCATTGGGTGCCTTCATCAATTGCTCTCTACCTCGTGTTTGAGGCTGGCTCTCTCACTAAGCCTGAGGCTGGACTGCCTTGCTAACACACTCAGGGGTCCATCGGTCTCCACCGTTCTGGGGTCAGAGATGCACACTGCAAGGCTCCACTTTTACATGGATACTGATCTTCCTTTTAAGTAAATGCTGATCCTCATGTTTGTGTGGTGGGCACTTTACTGTCTGTCTGTCTGTCTGTCTGTCTGTCTGTCTGTCTGTCTTATCTGTTATTATCTATCCATTTGTCTAGTCTTTCTTCTTTCTGTCTTCAAGTCAACTAAGTGAAAGGCAGGACACAGGACGTTGCTTCATCCTTAAGTATTTGAGGATGAATCCTAAAAGACAGGACAAATTTTAAATTAATAAGACACATTTGGCTACAAATTTGTGGTGGTTTGAATATGCTTGGCCTGGTGAGCGGCACTATTAGGAACTGTGGCCTTATTGGAGGAAGTGTGTCACTGTGGGGGTGGGCTGTGAGGCCCTCCTCCTAGCTGCCTGAGGATGATCTGCTCCTGGCTTCCTTTGGATGAAGATGTAAAACTCCCAGGTCTGTCCTTCTCCAGCTCCTGACCTGCCTAGATGCTACCATGTTTCCTGCTGTGACAATGAGGTGGACCTCTAAACCTGTTTGTTAGCCCCAAATAAATGTTGTCCCTTATAAGAGATGCCTTGGTCATGGTGTCTGTTCAAAGCAGTAAAACACAAATTAAGACAGAAGTTGGTACCAGGGTTGGGGCAT
Organism: Apodemus agrarius; assembly: GCA_964023405.1. Taxonomy (NCBI): domain Eukaryota; kingdom Metazoa; phylum Chordata; class Mammalia; order Rodentia; family Muridae; genus Apodemus; species Apodemus agrarius. The sequence continues at coordinate 58,334,200 of OZ030008.1, read as the reverse complement.
TGCTGTGATAGGCCTGACCATGTATATTTGGAGGAATGTGGATTATGAGACTTTGGAAAGCAGTGGAATGCTTTAAAGGGGACTTGGGGGGGCATCCTAGTAGGAATATGGAAGACATTGGTGCTGAGGGTGATTTGAACTATGTAGACCTGGCCCAAGAGATCTTAGTGGAGAAGGATTTCAGCATGTGGCCTAGAGACTGTTTTTGTGGTATTTTGCTGAACATGGCTGCTGTTTGCCCTTGTCTGAAGAGTCTACCAGAGGCTAAGGTTAAGAGGTTTATGTTAATTGCATTGACAAAGTCTCAAATAAGGCCAACAGACTGTTCTCTGGTTTAGTCTTATGTAGAGTATTCTGATTAAACATAGTAAGCTTAAAAAGAAAAAATATAAAATGTATGGTTCAAGTAATAATAAAGGGGCAACAGGAAGTGGGATGAAACTAAACCCTGTGTTCAAGGATATTAAATGGAATTAAAGGAGTGGTGACTTTCATGTAAGACCCCACCCAGCTAAACGTAGGCTTTTGCAGTTGAAGAAGGGATAGTTGTATCTAAGCAATATTATGACCTGACTACTGTTTTCATTTCAACTTTTGATCTGAAATGAAGTACAATCCAGAAATGGAGGGCACAGCTGTGATCCAGATCGTGAGGTTGGAAGACACAGGCTTCTGATCTGGATCTTGAGGAGAAGTGGCTGTGAAAAACTTAGGCCCAGGCATGGTGACACACGCCTTTAATCTCAGGAGACAAAGAGTTCCAGGCCAGCTTGGGACCGAGCAAGTTCCAAGTAAATGTGTGGTTGTTCACAGCTTTTAATTACAGAACTCAGGAGACAGAGCCCTGCAGGTCTCTGAGTTCAAGGTCAATCTACAGAGCAAGCTTAGGCAGTGATGGATTTGGAAAACAGAAAGCTGGTGATGAACAAGGGGGTATTTTCCAGCTCCAGCAAGCAGCAGAACTTGGTAGATTCAGCCATGGGACTCTGGCTTTAGAGTTAAGAACAGAACAAATTACTGGGACAATTGACGCTGGAGCTAAGAAATTAGCGGTAAATGAGAAGCGCCCAGCATCACTGAGGTGATATCTTCTGGGAAGTGCGTTCTGAGGGCACAAAGAAGCTGTGTTCCAGAGACAGCAAGGCTGAACCTCATGGTGCAGTTGGACTTGGTAATGTGCAAGACCCCAGGGTATTAGAGATGCCAGTACCACGGGATGATCACCAAGAACAGCAGCAGCGGTGGAGTCAGGCAGAGCCTAGAGTGCTGCACAGGGCAGAGCTGGAGATGTGACCCCAGCTGTTTTAAAGCTCAGATGATCCTGTGTGGATCCCAGACATTGGAACCAGAAGCGGCCAAGTTGAAGTTGACTTAGAGGCCCCGAGATGTTAGAGATGGCAGAGCCATGGGATTCCTGCCGAAGAAAGCTGTCAGCGGAGTGGATCCATTCCAAGAGGAAGAGTTGTGCTGCAGTCAGCAACGCTGAGAGGAGCCGGGCAGCAGACAAGGAGCTGCAGAGTTCGGAGTTTGCCAGCTGCTTTTTGGTTTTGCTTTTGTTTTTGTTCAGGATTTCCACACTATGTCATTTTGGAACAGTGATGTATATCCTGTGATGTTGGAGGTATGCGATATGCTTTTTTTTTTTTTATTTTGAGTTTATAAGGGATTACAGTTAAGAGATTGCGTGGATCTCAGAAGAGACTTTGAAGTATGGACTTTCAATTGTTGAGACTGTTATAGACTATGAAACTTTGGAAGTTAGGACTAAATGTATTTTTGCATTGTGCTATGGCTAGGTATGGTCCCATAGACTCATTTGTGTGAGGAAGCCTAGGAAGGCCAGGAAGTGGAATATGGTGGTTTGAATATACTTTGCCCAGGGAATGGCACCACTAGGGGGTGTGGCCTTGTTGGAGTAGGTGTGGCCTTGTTGGAGGAAGTGCGTCACTGTGGGGGTGTGCTTTGAGACCCTCTTTGCAGCTCCCCGAGCTGGGTCCTTTGCCGCTGACTGTCCACTCCTGGCTTCCTTTGGGTGAAGACATAGAACTCTCAGGTCCTTCTCCAGCACCTTGCCTGCCTGGATGCTGCCATGCTTCCTGTTATGATGCTAATGGACTGAACCTCTGAACCTGCCAGCCAGCCCCAATTAAATGTTGTCTCTTATAAGAGTAGCCTTGGTCATGCTGTCTGTTCACAGCAGTAAAACCCGAACTAAGACAAAACTTCAAGGTGAAATAATGTGATTTTCCACCGAATACCTTGGAAAGCCAGCTGCTGGAGAGACAACTGACCTTTCCCTTAGTCACCGTCGTCGGCAGGAGACGTGAGGACTGAGGTGTAGGAGGGAGGGACTCAGATCCTTCAGAAAGAATTTCTGAGGAAAAGGGTGGTTTTGGAAGAGCTTAGGCAGTGGGAAGGGTGACTGTCTCTGGCACAGCGCCTTTCTTGTCCTCAGTAGCACTTGTCTGGTAGCAAGCCTACAGTCCCAGGGGCGGACCCTCACCACCATTCCCCGTGGCAGGACCTCTCTAGAGCCCTAGGGGTTGGTATGAGCTGAGGCCGGTCACGTTTTTTTAATGTCACCTCAGTGTTCACATCTACTGGACACTCAGTATCCTTCTGTGAGGAACAGGAGGCTCAGGGCGTGCAGGTGCTGGTGAACGGGTTTCCCTGAGCCCAAGGACCCTGCACTGCCAGCCTCAATCCCACAGTGCCCCAGGCTCCTCAGAGGACACCAGGCTACGGGCACACTGTCCTGTGGGGGAGGAAGTTGAGCTCACTGTCTGCTTTCAATGCTTGCCCCTGAGTCACTGCCTGGGTGGGAAAGGTGAAACTCAGGCCAGCTGCAGCTGGCATAGCTCCCTAAGCTCTGGAGGCTGCTGGGAGCAGCTCTCCGAGGGTGAAGCCAGGAACCCTCCCTAGCCCTGCCACCTAGCCCATGGCACCTAGCCCATGGCACCTGCCCACTGGGATCTATTGTAGTGTGGTGCTTTTTTCCCTAGTTCCTTCCATCTTAAGTCTGCAGCCCCCAAAGTGCCTGCTTTGGTCCTGTGGTCACTGTGGCTGATATCCTTGGCCCCTGCTCCTGCTTACGTGAGCTGAGCTGGGCAGCGCTCTGCAGGGCTCACACGGGGAGTTTCCTCCCAAAGGCGTCTTTAGCAAGTGTGGCCCACAGGACAGTCGCAGCTACGGAGACACTGAAAGAGCACGAGGAAGCTCTGCCCATGGCCTCACCCGGGTAGGCAGGGCAGCTCCACTACTGTTAGGAATTGTAACGTGAATATGTGATCTGCAGGATTATCTGATGTGCGACCCCTCAGAAAGGGTCATTTGATCTCCAAAGGGGTCAAGACACACAGGTTGAGAAACGCTGTGTTAGAACCTTTGGCTTGGGATCTTACAACAAACAAGACTGAAGGCCTCTGATGGGCCTCGCCTCGCCGTGTGCCTCTTTGTGTGTGGAAATCCCACTTGCCCTGCATGGCGCACCTCAGATGCCACCTCATTAGTACAGCCTTCCTCGAAGCCCCATTTCCCCAGGCGACGTCTGAAGCTGTGCAACCTTCATTGGTTCTCTTAGGCATTGTGCTTGGGCAGGAACAGTCTGGAGACTTCCTGAATTCGATAATTGTCTCTAAGATTTGCTAGTAACTTTGCCACGTCTGAGAGCCACATTTTCCTCACCTGTGAAGTGGAATAGTAAAGCACCTATGTAACACAGTCATTCTACAGTTAAGTGCACCGACCCAGCTGTAAGAGGGTAGCCAGGAAGCATGAGCCTTTTCCCTTTAACTCTTGTTTTCTTGCTGTCACATCTAAACTGAAAACATGGACTCCCTGAGGACAGAGGCATATCCTCTTTTGTCCATATGTTGCTTTACAGGCAGCACCACTCAATGACCATGTGATGAGAAATGAACCAGAAGGGGGCCCTGGACAGACGGAGCTTTGCTTCCTAACCTAGCTCTGGAAGAAATCCGTTCCATGCACTGGTTTGTTTGGCAATGTCTTCTCTTTTGCTGAGACAGCTATAGTGAACTGGACTCTACAAATTGGGACATTGAGGAAGCACTGAAGAGTTAGTGAAGTCGAGGGTTCATGGGCTCATAGCTGTTCTTTTATTGTGCTGTAACTGTCGGGAGGAAGGGGAGAAGGGAGAGAAGGGAGAGAAGGGAGAGGAGGGCCAAGAAAGGGAGGAGGGGAAGGAGGGGAGGAGGGAGAAGAGCAAGAGGACAAACCTTGCTAGAAGGGGTGCAATCAACAGGGCTGCAGGGAAGGGCATTGGAAGCAAAGGGAACCTCAGTGGCCTGGGGACCTGTGGGACAGAGAGGATTGTGGGAAAGAGCTCAGGGCCCAGAGCAGAGGCACTGAGGCTGGACAGGAAGATGGTGGTTGGAATGGGGAAGGCAACAGGGCTGGACTAAGGGACTTCACCCAGCAAGCCGAGAAGGTAAACAGCATACACCCACAGCAGTTTCCTCCTTTCAGTCTCTCTGTGCCACTCCTTAGTGAGGTGGGCTGAGACTGAGAGGCCGGGGAAAGTCTCTACCACACTGCCTGGGAGAGGCCAGTGAGGAGGAGTGGAGACTGTGCCCACCTCTGGCCAGAAAGCTGAGGGGAACACGTCTATAGTCCCTGTCAGTCTCATTCACTGGGGGTTTGACTTTGGGGCTCCAACCAGCTGGAGAGGAGGTAGGGGAGGGGTGGCCAGTGAGAAGCAGCCAGCACCGCCTGAGGGGCAGATGCATCTCTTCTCCTTGCCCTTGGCTGCTGTGACATTTCGGCTGCTCCCAGTCGCTCAGTGTCACCTGTATATCAGAGGGTGTGGACCAGGTGATCTGACTCTTAATTCCAAGGAAGAAGGAAGTTCAAAAGTGCTGTGGGATTCTTAGATAAGCTGTCGAGTGTGGGGAGCCTAGGGTGGGGACTCCCAGGACAAAGTCTCTTCCACAGACCTTCCCAGAGTGGGTGGGTCTGAGAAGGTGGAGGAAAACAAACAGCCTTCTCAATGCGCGACACACACACACACACACACACACACACACTTCACTTCTGTGACCCGCCAAACCTTCAGATTTCTCTCTAACATCAAATCCCACTCAGCACTGATACTGTCATCCTGGTTCCTGGATGTGGCAGTAGGTCCCCAGGCCACAGCTCCCAACAGACCCCGTTTCAGACCAGCCCCAAGTCCAGGCCTCTCTTACTCCTGTGTCTAGCCGCTGCCAAGGTTCCCACACAGTACCTTCTGGGCGTGATTAGTCTCAGCACAGAGAAATTCAGGCCCAGACTTCACCTGCCTATCATCAAGAGTCTATGAAAGGATAGAAATAAGCAGCCAGATGGACAGGAACCTAGCGAGGCCTGGAAGGGTCGGGGTCACGGAAGCTTCATTTCCCGTACGTTTGGGGTTCATCATCTTTCTGGCGTGTGAATAACTCCTCTGCACCTTTCTGCAGCCTGCTTGCATGTGTCTAGCCCCCAGAACTCTGTTCTCTATCGGGAAGTGGGCCCTCAAGCTGTAGGGTTCTACAGAGACTTCATTGCATAGAATGAAGACTGGCTGTGTGGAAACGTGATGGGAAGAAGACATCGTTCTACTGATGGGCTGGAGGTGGGGAGCGCAGAAGGGATTGTCTAGTCTCTTCTTGGCCTCTTTGTGCAGCATGGTGTTTTGAAGAACAAGGGGGAGGACTCTGTGAAACGGGGCTCCTCAGGATCAACCCGAAGACAGAGTAGGTTTTCCAGAAGGGTGGTAGGTGGCGGCAGTGGGAGGTGAGCAGGGAATTCTGGGCCTGGAGCCCAGAAACGAGGCAGGGTGGAAGGTTGAGCAGCCAGGTTCGCCCTTCCTTAGTGGCCACATTCACAAACATTGGCCTTAGTACAGAGGGCCCCTGACTCCAGACTCCTGTGCCATAGGACAGAGGACCGAACCAGGAACACGTGGTCAGAAATAAAAGGAGAGGCTGCTTATTGAGAAGGATTAATCGGTCCTGATAAGGGGACTGTGCTAGGGAGCCCAGGGCCAAGTGCGCACGCGCACGGCTGCAGTGGGCCGCCCGTCACATGTCACGCACCCCTCTGCGGGCTTTTCTGCAGCATCTGCCGCTCCCACGGTTTTTTGTAAAAGGTATTTTGTGTGTGTTGTGTTCTAAGATGTGTTCCTCCTCGTGAGGAGGAAATTCTAGTCTCTCTTGGCAAACTGACTTCTTTCAGATGCTAAAAGTGATACCGCTCTTCAACTGTTGGCGTAGGGCCCTCAGTGGCAGCCCAGGCTACCCTGGAGATCTGTGCTTTTCCAGCTTAGTCAGCCACTCGAGTCCTTGGGGTCACAAACATTCCTGTTTTAGGAAATATTTATCTCTGTCTCCACGGGACCCAGAACCAACCTTGGGTGGCTATGTGATTCAAAGTAAAGAATTTTATAACTAATTAAAAAAAAAAAAGCAACCAACCACATGATCCACTCGTGGATTAGGGAGACATTTCACTAGAACTAAGGTTAAGTGTCTGTTGGGTCAATGTCTGTGTTAGGCTCAGGAGATGCCGGACTCGGGGTGGGGACAGATGTCATGGAACCACATAGAAGACTGCAGAGGAGAGAGCGGCAACCCCATGGACCTGTATCATCTCAGCAAGATGAAGAGCCTACCCCGGGGCAGGAGGCGGCCCGCCGTGGCTGAGCAGGAGTGGACAGGAAATATGACTTTACCAGCACACAGCACAGTGTGAAAATCTCTCTGATGTCCGAGTCCCCTGCTTGAGCGCAGGCTCCAGGACTGGAAGCAGAAGGCTCACTGCAGCATCCTAGGCCCAGGACAACGCCCAGCACATGGTGAGTATTCAACGGAATCAGAAGACATGATGGAAAACGATTTATACATCAAAGTGTGTTAGATTAGAAACTCTGTGACACCATGCTGAGCTAGGTTTCAACCTTGTGCTGGCTAGGTTTATGTCAACTTGATATAAGCTAGAGTCATTTGGGAAGCGGGATTCTCAATTAAGAAAATGTTTCTCGCTGGGCGGTGGTGGCGCACGCCTTTAATCCCAGCACTTGGGAGGCAGAGGCAGGCGGATTTCTGAGTTCGAGGCCAGCCTGGTCTACAGAGTGAGTTCCAGGACAGCCAGGACTACACAGAGAAACCCTGTCTCAAAAAACCAAAAAAAAAAAAAAAAAAAAAAAAAAAAAAAAAAAAACCAAAAAAAAAAAGAAAGAAAGAAAGAAAATGTTTCTCACCAGATGGTAGTGGTGACTGACTTTACTCCTAGTACTTGGAGAGGCCGGCACTGCAGAGGCAGGCAGGTCTCTGTGAATTTGAAGGCAGCCGGGTCTACAAGGTAAATTCTAGGACAGCCAAGGCTGCTTATTACACAGAGCAATCCTGCCCCCCCCCAAAAAAAAACCAAAAAGCAAACAAAACTAAACAAAAGTTTCTCTAAGGTAAGTAGGCAAGTCTGTGAGGCATTTTCTTAGAGATAGGTGCACGAGGGCCCAGCTCACTGTGGGTAGTGGGTAGTGGCAGCCAGGGTAGTGATCCTGGGTTCTATAAGAAAGCAGGCTGAGCAAGGAGTCATATCCCATGAGGCAAGGTCCCAGCTGGCTTCCAACTGGCAATATAGCCATGGTGGCCTTTAAACTCCTGATCTAATTCTCGCCTCTTGAGGGATGGGAGTGGGAGTTTGTAGCACCATGTGGCTTAGACGTTCCTTCCTTCCTTTTTTTTTATTTGTTTATTTTACAAGTGTGAGTCTTTTGTCTGCATGCGGAGTACGTGCACACCTGGTGGCTGCAGGAGTCAGAGAGGGTGTCGGACCTGCTGGCTGTGGAGTCGCAGGCAGCCGTGAGCGGCCATGTGGGTGTTGGGAATGAAACTCAGGTTCTCTGGAAGAACAGCCCGTGCTCCTAACTGCGGAGCCATCTCTCCAGCCCCAGACCTTACTTCTAATGGGTCCTTCTCCCCATTCACACAACACATTTGCTCACAGTCTCTTGGCGTAGGGGCCAGCAAGCGTTTTCTGCAAAAGGTAGATCGTATCTATTTTGGGGTTTACAGTCTCCACTCTGCTCTTGAAGCACACAGGCCACGTGCTTCCCACAGTGCGCCCGCACTGTGACTGACGCAGCTTCACGACAAAGACAGGGTGGATCCGACTGTCGAGTTTTCTTCAGTAAGTTAAGAGAAATTTGTGTTTCAGGGAACATGGTGAAAGAAGGGGCAGAAAGACGGTAGGAGTCGGAGGATCAGGGCGTTTGCTCTGAGACCGTGTCGCCTGGGAACAGCAGAGGTTCTGCCTGTAAAATTTCACCAACAAGACTGCCACATGTGAGCTGAACAAGGACAACACGAAGGAACATGACCAATTGAATGGGGCGGGGGGGGGGGGTGGGGGTGGGGGGGGGAGCCTACGAGGCCTCAATACTACAGGTAACTGAGGTAACTGAAAGCAGGAGAGGTGGCCCTCCTGGGAGAAAGGTATACCAGTTGGTTGTGTAGCCAAACAGTCAGCCCTGAAAACATAGACTCGATTAACCTTATATGAACTCAACAGGATACACCCCCCCACACACACACACACATGCAGTAACAATGCAAAGAGAGGCATGAATTTGCAGATGGTCAGCAAGGTTTGGAAGGCAAAATGTCACTAAATTACAACTTCAAAAATAAATAAAAATAAGAAAGTTATGTCTGGATTATTATCTTGCAAATCAGCTTCCGAGCGTGGTCTGGTAGGACTGTGTACGCGTTCCCGACACTGCCCCGACCTTGAAACATTGCCACAGCTTATTGATTCTCTGTCACCTCGATTGCTAGAGTGCCAGGGCCAAACCCTGGGTACCTATACATTCGTCACACCTAGCTCAGGGTGGGGACCTGTCAACTGTTCAGTAAGTGTTCAGTTGGTGAGGTCTTGACTGAAAGTTGAAAATGGAAATTTATTTTCAGAAGAGTAGGAGATCTGTCAGCATCTTGCAAGTGCAGTGACATGGGTACCTCTCGAGTCTATTTGGTGGCAGTGTTTAGAGGCCTGGGAGCCGTCTGGAGGGCGGAGGGGCAGAGTGCTGGGCAGTCAGCCCTAGTGTGTGACTTGGAAGAAGCCTCTTGGTGAAGGTGACTCAGAGAAACTTTAAGGAGGGGCCAAGAAGGGAGTGGCCCTGGGAGGGCTTCCTGTGCTGCCCAGAGCACCCAGAACATCCTGTAGCTGTCCCTAGCACCCCTCACTGTTACCCAACTAACCCTGTTAGCGGGAATTAGGTTGGCAGCAGTGTGGCCAGGGGGAGTCTCCGCCCTGTGATTACTCGGGTCTGGCTCATCTGTGCCACAAGAATGCGAAGTTCTGGGCTGCCTCTCCGGAGTGTCCACAAGGGCAGCTGCCCACAGGCTAGTTTCATTTCTTGAAGTTGACCTCCTGATGTCCTAATGCCCCTGGATGTCTTTTCTTTCATTTCCAACAAACAGTGAGTAGGCTTTTTCTGGCCGTGCCCCGGGTAGGGGTGGGTATGTTCCCAGGCATGCCACCTCCCTTCCCCCACTCACTCCCTGCTTTCCTCTGACTGCTGAAGGCCCAGGGCTGGTGGCAGCAGTGGTTGTGTGACCCAGGGACACTGGCCTCCCAGAATCACAGGTCCTGGAGGCCCCTGGCCAGGTGTAGTGTGGCCTTCTGGAAGCTGTGAAATGCAGGCGCTGGGGAGCAAAAAGCCATGCTCTGTAGGTTTTGCTGATCCCTGCAGAGCATATACCCTCTGCCGGGGACTAAAACCCCCATGATGTCATAGGAGGCAGAATAGGGAAGAGATGCTCCAGTTACCATAGATCATTTCACACTGGGTGTAAATCCCCCTGTGCAAATCCCCCCGGGGGTGTCTTGGGTGGACTGAATGGTACAATCACTGGGACGTGAGGATTTTAATTATTTATTTTTAAAAGGATAACTGGTCTTTTTAGGCTCTTTTATAGCACACGGTGTAGAGCCATAATGGCGTTACAGCTGTTACGCAACACTGCAGATTAACCATTCTCCTCTGTGAGCTGGGAACACTGCTTTAGCTAGCCACCAGCTCTACCTGGGCCGGGAGAGAAGCGAGAGGCTGCAGGCCCCCAACTCTGGAGGGAGCCACCTTCATGGCTTTGTCTCCTCTCCCCTTTCAGAGGCTGGACAGCCTCAGCTGAGGCTGCAGGTGATTGTCAACAGATCTAAGATTCCTCATAGCCCCAGACCCAAGGAACAGAGCTTGTCCCTGGCTCCCCAGCCCCAGCAAACACGCCATTTCCTGGCTTGTGCCTGAGGGCCCTGGGGCTGGCCTAGCTGAGCCTCTGGGTGCCTACCCTGGTGGCCAAGAGCCAGGAAGTCCTCATGATGCAAAGCCCTTCCCCTTGGAGGTGTGAAACTCTGAGGGCTAGAATTACCACATCACTAAGATCTGTGCTTGCTCAATGCTCCCCACAAAGGAAGGGAGGGCAGGCCACATTTCATTTGTGTCATCCCTCTGCATCTGCTTCTCCATGGCTGCAAGAGTGCCAGGCTTGGTCTGCACGAGTGTGGCTCTGTCTGGAGTCATTTCTAATTGAGGAGGGAGAATGGTAGAGCAGAACTCATTCACCAAATTCTAAGACTACCCAGGCGGTGACTCACAATGGAGAAAAGACCCAGGCAATGACTCGAATCTATGGCTGCATGCTCCTAGGTGTCTGCTCATGAAACATGTATTCACTTCCAAAGGTGAGGGTCCTGTCCAGGACCTTGAGAAGCCTGGAGAAAGGATTCAGCACCACACATTCTCCAGGTCCACAACGGCAGATGCCTCTCTTTCTTCTCAAGCATAGCTCTCTATGCTCCTTCTCAGAAAAGCCTGGCAAGGCTCTCTCTGGGGTCTTCTTTGAGCACAGAGCGTTATTTTCCTGTACTTGAGAAGGCTAAGGACACTGTCATTTGGTCATTGGCACAGGTAGCTTGTGACAGTGCGAGAGAGGAAAGGACGAGGGGCTTGTCCAAGCCTGAGAGTGGGCAGCTGAAGCCAGGAAGCCTCTAAGCTGAGGGCTGGGCAGAGAGAGCCAGTGAACAGGAGGCAAGCTCTCTCTACAGCATCCTCGCTCAGTCAGAGGTCTGCTTTTTACTAGGTTTCCAGGGCCCACCAAGTCGGTTCTCAGCAAGGAATCAGAGTGACTGAAAACTGAACCAAGCAATATGGGACGGTGTGTGTGTGTGTGTGTGTGTGTGTGTGTGTGTGTGTGGAAAGTGGTGCACAGCCTCCAGAGAAAGCTCTGGCACTACTTTCTTTACAGACTGAGCACCTGCCTTTTGTAAACAGTGAAACAGGCTCCCTAGGTGACCCCTCAGAGGCTGTTTCTGTGGATGCCTGTTTAGGACACTCTCGTCTGAGCTCCTTGCCTTTTGGTGAAGACTTCTCTATTTCTGTATTGAAGGGGTTATTCTCCTCCCAAAGAGGGATAGATTTCTCTCATCTGAAGATTTAGTTCTAGCCATTTACACTCTATTTATCATGGTTGAATAAACATAATAACATCATCATGGTTGGGTCAACAGTATTGGGTCGTCTTTATTGTCTCTCCAAAGACCTCAGTTTGATGAATTAAAAGTCTTGATGCCTCCCCCAAGTCATCAGCTTATTCTATCCTCTTGGTTGAATATATGATCTCTTTTGCTCTGCTTCCTTGCAAAGTGTTTTGGAAGACTAGGCAGTATTTGGGTAAAAGGCTCAGACACAAGCCCAGGGCGCCATCTACTGGCTGACTATGAGCACGATCAAACTGAACTTGAATGGAGCTTTCTGTTCATACAGGTGATAGACTCAGGCGATTTAAAAGTAAAGTTGGAGAACTCAAGAAGTTAGACTCGCCGGGCGTTGGTGGCGCACGCCTTTAATCCCAGCACTTGGGAGGCAGAGGCAGGCGGATTTCTGAGTTCGAGGCCAGCCTGGTCTACAGAGTGAGTTCCAGGACAGCCAGAGCCACACAGAGAAACCCTGACTCAAAAAAACAAAAAAAAAAAACAAAAAAAACAAAAAAAAAAAAACAAGAAGTTAGACTCCAGAGAGACAAACAACCCTATTAAAAATGGGGTACAGAGCTAAACAAAGAATTTTCACCTGAAGAAATTCGGATGGCTGAGAAGCATCTTAAGAAATGTTCAACATCATTAGTCATCAGGGAAATGCGAATAAAAACAATCCTGAGATTTCACCTCACACCAGTCAGAATGGCTAAGATTAAAAACTCAGGAGACAGCAGGTGTTGGCGAGGATGTGGAGAAAGAGGAACACTCCTCCACTGCTGGTGGGATTGCAAGTTGGTACAACCACTCTGGAAATCAGTTTGGTGGTTCCTCAGAAAACTGGGCACAACACTTCCGGAGGACCCTGCTATACCACTCCTGGGCATATACCCAGAGGATTCCCCAGTATATAATAAGGATACATGTTCCACTATATTCATAGCAGCCCTATTTATAATAGCCAGAAGCTGAAAAATACCCAGATGTCCCTCAATGGTGAAATGGATACAAAAAATATGGTATATATACACAATGGAGTACTATTCAGGCATTAGAAACAATGAATTCATGAACTTAGACAAATGGATGGAGCTGGGGAACATCAACCTAAGTGAGGTAACCTAGTCTCAAAAGAACACTCATGGTATGCACTCACTGATAAGCGGATATTAACCTAGAAGACTGGAATACCCAAGACACAATCCACATATCAAATGATGTCCAAGAAGAAGGAAGGAAGGGCCCCTGACTCTGGAAAGGCTTAATGCAGCAGTGTAGGGAAATACCAGAACAGGAAAGAGGGAAGGGGTGAATGGGGGAACAGGGGGAGGGAAGAGGGCTTATGGGACTTGTGCGGGGGGGGGGGGGGGTGGGTGGGGGTGGGGGTGGGGGGGGGGGGGGCCTGAAAAGGGGGAAAGCATATGAAATGTAAATTAATATATTGAATAACACCCCCCCCCAAAAAAAAAAGTAAAGTTGGCCGGGCGGTGGTGGTGCATGCCTTTAATCCCAGCTCTTGGGAGGCAGAGGCAGGCGGATTCCTGAGTTTGAGGCCAGCCTGGTCTACAGAGTGAGTTCCAGAACAGGGCTACACAGAAAAACCCTGTCTTTAAAAAAAAAGTTCAAGTGGCCAGTGAGATGGCTCAGCAGAGAGCATCACGTGCTACCCGAGCCTGGCATCCGCCAAGCTCACAAAGCTGTCTTCTGCCCTTCACTATAGACAAGCCCCATCCCATCATCCTGTGCACACGCAATAATCATACATAAGAATACAGCTGACGAGGAAAGGGCTGCACACCATCACCACAGATCACCAGCAAGGGCTCGGGCCTGAATCGTCCCAGGTCAGATAAAAACCTAGCAGACACATCAAGTGACTTAAAAGGAAAACATAAAAATGATATTCAGATGAAAACGAGTCTTTGAGAGCAGTCAACTCTTTTCTCTTTAGAGTTTTTTGAGGGGAAGAGATGGAGAAAGTCCAGGAAACCTACACACCCTGTGAGTTGTACCCTGTGGAGAAAAAACCCAGGCTGGGCCTGGTGACCCACACCTTTAATCCTAGCACCTGGGAAGCAGGGGCTGGATGGGAGAATCTCTCTGAGTTCAGGGCCAACCTGGTCTACATAGTAAGTTCTAGGACGGCCAGGGCTACCTAGAGAGATCTTATCTCAACCCCCCACCCCAACCCCACCCCACACCACCACCAAAAGAAAAAAAAAAGAAAAAAAGAAAAAAATATCCAAAACAAAACAAAACAAAACAAAACAAATTTGTCAGATAAGACTTTATACGCAAGCCGGGCGTGGTGGCACATGCCTGTAATCCCAGCACTTGGGAGGCAGAGGCAGGCGGATTTCTGAATTCGAGGCCAGCCTGGTCTACAGAGTGAGTTCCAGGACAGCCAGGACTACACAGAGAAACCCTGTCTTGAAAAACAAAAGAAAACAAAACAAACAAACAAACAAAAAACCCCAAAACAACCCCCCCCAAAAAAAGCAAAGACTTTATATGCTAGAGGACTTACTTTTACCATATTTTTAAATCTGCCCCAGGAAAATGTAAATTTGATTCAAAGTGAGACCCCACCATGCACACCCAGAATGGGTAAGATTCAGAGCAGTAATGACAAGTCAGACAAAACTGGGGCACGGGGTGCTTATATCCACCGGTGATGGGAGCGTACCACTTTGGATAATTGTCCCATGTGATCTCCTCCATGTGAAAAGTGTGACTTGGAACCCAGTGCCTCACACTTGTAAGGCAAGCTTTGAACCCTGAGCTCCGCCCCATTCCTATTCCACAAAATACAGAGTGTGTGGTGTGAGGAAGGAGGTCCACACCTCATGCCTTCAAGTCAGGGGCCCCAGCCCCACCCCTGGTCCACCTCTTATCCTGTATAATATTATATTTTGAATGTTATATATAGGCATGCCCTACAGCATAACAAATGGATTTCTTGGTATATATTCAACAGAGGTGCCCACACCTGTAATCAAGAGCCATAGGTTATTTCTAACTGTACTAGTGGCACCGGCCAATAACAGAACCTTCTGACATGTCCAAGAAGAGTAGGTATTATAGACAGATTATAGTGTTGATAACACGAAGTAGCCAACAACAGAACAACCGAACAATGCACCTATGTGCAGCAAAAATATGAGTAAATTCTCCAAGCTTAAGCTAATCAAAGACAGTCAAATGTAAGATGATGCAGACTGTGTTACCATGGAAAGGTCAAAACTGGGTCAACCATTTTGTAGTATTGGATGCTGGGATAATCGTGATCTTAGATGCACATGACGGTTCATATTCCCCCTGCCATTTCGGGTTAGTATATGCTTCTCTAACCATTACAGATCCGTGAGTGTTTTCCTCTGGAACATTTGATGGTGAACTCCCTTCACACACACTGCCTGCTCTATGTGTAGCCTCTGCTTATTTACTAGTAGAAGACCATTTTCATCAGGGATCTGCATTTATATGGAAATTAGCTTTATGTTAATATTTAATACATGAGCTTCCAGAGGGCTGACATGATATATAGGCTTTCTTCAGTGCATCTCAGCAAAAGTTTGTATGCATTATTCAGCTAATCTTGTTCAGTTGGTTGGTTTTTCGAGACAGGTTTCTCTGGGTATTTTTTTTTTTTTTTTTTGAGACAGGGTTTCTCTGTGTAGTCCTGGCTGTCTTGGAGCTCACTCTGTAGACCAGGCTGGCCTTGAACTCAGAAATCTGCCTGCCTCTGCCTCCCAAGTGCTGGGATTACAGGTGTGTGCCACCATACCCGGCTCCCTGGGTATTCTTGACTGTTCTTGAATTCACTCTGTGGACCAGACTGGCCTTGAACTCAGGGATCTGCCTGCCTCTGCCTCATGAGTGCTGGGATTAAAAGTGTGCACTGCTACCACCTGTGTTTTTTGAGACAGATTATGTAGTCCTAGGTGGCCTGGGACTTGCTATGTAGACTGGGCTGATATGGAACTGACAGTGATTAGCCTGCCTCTGAACAGCCCCTGACCCCAGTGCTGGGATGAAAGGTAAGTGCTATTATATCCAGCCGTTTTATCTCCCACTCTGAAAAAAAAAAAAAAAAATCCAGCTGCAGAATCTGCTATAAATCAATGTTTATCAGTTATCAGCAACTCATTAACATTCCTTAATAGAGTTCATTAAGCTAGACTTCTTGGTGTCATTTGACTGTTTTCTGTTTATTGAACAGACCCTTCTCCATGGGGACTTCTGATGTAGTCATTTTGTTTAATTGGCTCCTGCACTATGTCTTTTTAAGGAAGACACTCTACTTCGCTCTGTTAAAAGCATTAAGAACCTCCCGCTTTCCCTAGCATTAACTGATGGCAAGATAGATTGGTACCCTGGGGCCCGTTTCCCCGGGCACAATTAGAGTAGATGGTGCCTAGCCAGGGAAACACAGACCCTCCTCAGATCCACCTGGCCCCGCACAGCTGGTGGAGCAGGAAGAGGGGCCCCGTGGGTTGGGAGTGTGAGCAGTAGAAGGGACGGATACTAGTGGTTGTTAACCGTGTGGTTGGTGTCAGCCACTCTACATATTCCCTGGGCTACTGTCCAGCAGCCGGTGTGCAAATGTTGGAAACTGAGGTAGCCCCAGTTACCACAGAGCCTTATCCAGGCCTAGCCATCCAGTCAGCCACAGCTGCTGCTCCTGCTCTCCACTTCCTGCGTTTCTTTTTACTCTTACATTTATGTGTTTATTTCTGGGTCAGGGGCATGCATGCGCACGCTGCAGTGTGCTTGTGGGGGATGGATAGGTACTAGAGCACATCTCGAAGGAGTCTGTTGTCTCCTCCCACCATGTAGGCTCTGGGGATTGAAGGGAGCGCCTCAGGTTTGGTGGCAAACGCCTTTATCCACGGAGCCACCCCAACAGGCTCCTTCCCTCTGATAGTTGCGGATTGGGTCTCTCTTCTTTCTGGCTGTGCCCTTTTCATTATTATTAATTGCTTTCAAAATTTAGGCTAGCCAACATGCAAGGGCCCTGTTTTCTCCGAAGCTGGGACGTCTGAGAGCATGAGGAGGGCCGTGAAGTGCAGGCGCTCATCTGGGAGCCGCAGGTCTCCCTTCTGGGTTTTTGCCTGCTTTGTTTTGGGTGCCTGTGAGAGGGCTCACACTAGAAGATGCAGAAGGCGCCACACTAGCGTGTAGCTGGGTGTGCCTAATGGAATCTCAGCCACCTGCTCCTGCTTCCTAGGAAATCTCCCCAGGAAGGGCTGTGCCTTCCAGGTTGAGGCTGTGCTAATTACTTTCCTACTGCTGTGATAAAACACCAGGAGCACAGCAATTGAAAGAAGGAGGGCAGGGCAGGTTTACCGGGCTTAACACTTCCTTAAGGGTCCAAGATGGCAGGGTAAAGGCAGCAGGCAGCAGGAGCTAGACGCTGAGAGCTGGAGGCCCACATCTTGAACCACGAACAGGAAACAGGGGGAGCAAACTCTGAAACCTCAAAGCCCAACCCCAGTGACATACTTCTTCCAGAAAGGCCACACTCTCTCTAAGCCTTCCCAGACAGCACAACCAGCTGAGAACCAAGTATTCAAACACCACCCAGGCTGAGCATGGGAGGGAAGGACAGGGCTATGGAGGACTGCGGGACCAGGGCGGGGCAAGGGCTCAGAGAAGTGGGGTGAGAGGAGAAGCAGGAAAGGATATAGGTGCAGAACCAGTGTGGTGTCAGGAGCCAGGTCACCAGAGTCAGAGTGGGCGGATCGATCCTATCGGGGCTTAGGAAAGAAGCCAGAGAAGGCTCTGGAGGCGCTGATATGACGATCACAGACAGCAAAGCAGTCGAGCAGCAGTGTGTGTTTGTGCATTCTCTCTCTCTCTCTCTCTCTCTCTCTCTCTCTCTCTCTCTCTCTCTCTCTCTCTCTCTCTGCGTGTGTGTGTGTGTGTGTGTGTGTGTGTGTGTATGTATGTGTGTATGTGTGTAGTGTTCCTCTCTGTATGTTTCATATTGTCTTGATGTTTGAATTATAGGAGGCTTTATTTGAAAACAAAAATCTACTCAAAGAACTCCAAGGGCTTTGTCAGTTGGAAGGGTATTGGTGACCCCATGGGGATATTTTGAGCAAACCGAGGCAGATAAATTAGGATTAAAAGAAGGTACAGGGGAAGAAGGGTGGGCGTCGAGAGGTGAACTCAGGGCATGTGGCTCGCTTTGTTCTTACACATGGGAGGGAAGAAGAGGCTAGATCCTATAGTAAAATTTAATTTTAATTAAGTTTAGTTTAACAGCACAAGTAGCCATCACAGCAGGCCACAGAGTCCCGGAGCACGCTCGGACTCCAGTGGGTTGGTGTCAGGGAGAGGCTCCCATGCTTGTCTAAAATACGGATCCATTGGCTTACCACCTGGTGAGCAAAGGTGCAGTCACTGGGCTGAAAAGTTGACCTTGTTGACTATAAAGTGCTCATAGTCAAATGGACCCATAGATATATATGGATATATTTGTTGCTGAAGTCTGCCAAGAAATAGGAGGTGTGTAGGTTGATAGCTGGGCTTGGCTGCGGGGCGGGGCTGAGGTAACCTGCAAACATGAGGTACATAGATGGAGGGAATGGGGTGCAGTTGTTGTCGAGGGGAGAGAGAGGACACAACTGTGTCAGTGTGGGTCTTTCTGGATGGGTCACAGCGACCACGCAGCTTAGGAGACTAGGTAAGAGAGTTCCCAGAACTCACATTCCGCCACACATGATGTGACAGACAGAGACATCTCTAGTCAGCGCTCTCCCCGGAGAGCAGCTATTTTCAGGCTGTGACTATGGGTGTGGGTGTACTGAACTGAGAGACTGCTTAAGCATTTTAGGTCCTTCTGCCTGTGACTGATTAGATCTCACACCAGGACATGTTCCTTAATCACAGACTTCTGATGGGAGACCAGGGGAGGGGAGCGGGGTCGGCTACAGGGTATAATTTCTGAGCTGATGGAACGTTCTGGGGTAGGACAATTACGAGTGACTCATTTGTGAAACCCACCCTGCACCCTACATGTATGTTTATGTTAGAGAGTTTGCGTTTGTTTGTAGAGAGTCTGTAAAGATAGGGAAGCCAGGGATCCTCAGGAAACCAAACTGGAGGGAGAACAGTGGAATGATCAGCTTATGCCAGAGGCCTGGAATGCCGACTCCAGGTAGTGCTTAGGAGAGTCCTACACGTCGGGCAACACTTCCCACTTCACCAGTGAAAGCACTGGTCCAGACCACACCCACTGAGCAGGCTTTAAACTCAGGCAGGGTTAGTTCTTCTCTGCCAGAAGGAGATGTGGATGAAAGAGACTGATGTAAAATACCGTGCTGGCTCTTTTTAGGTCAGTGTGACACAGGCTAGAGTCGTCTGAGAGAAGGGGACCTCAGTTGAGAAAATGCCTCCACAGGATTGGGTTATAGGTGGGCCTGTGGGGGGCATTTTCTTAACTAGCGATTGATGTGGGAAGGCCCAGCCCATTGTAGGCAGTGCTGCTCCTAGCCTGGTGGACGTGGGTTCTGTAAGAAAGCAAACAAAGGAAGCTGTGATGAATAATCCACCATCCATGGTCTCTGCATCAGAACCTGGCTCCAGGTTGTCACATAGTCTGAGTTCTTGACCAGGCTGCCCTCGGTGGACTGTGACCTGGATATGTAGCCAAATAAACCCTTTCTTCCCCCAAATTGCTTTCGGTCATGGTGTTTCATCACAACAATAGTAGCTCTAACTGTAATGCCTATATTCTAAAAGTTTCCTTCCATCCTCAAATGAATCCCCGAGGAGAGAATAAACTTGGAATAAACTAAATTACCTGTAGTGTATACCTATGCCCGTTTTCAGCTATACAGGAGAATAAGATCACACTTTGTGTTGGAGCCTTAGAGATGATCACACAGTCCTTAGTGTCAAATTTCCTATACCAAATTACTATGGGAAAATCACCTATGCCAATTTGCCTCTATCAAACAAGCAGGCTGGAATTTGAACCCGCTATAGGCTGGATCCAAACCCGCTTCCCTAGGCTGCTGCCTTACCAACAGCGCTTGAGAAAAGCAGAGCTCCTTCAGGGGCTTTTATTTACAAAAACAATCAGATAGGCCTAGCAGTTCTATGTTTAGTTGGGCAACTATTGATGAGGCAAGCCTGATCCTGCTGTGCCCCTCCTCCCTCTCTCTGCCCCTTCCCACACAGCTGCCCAGGCAGGCAGGATTTTAGCGTCGCCTGGGGCAGCCCCACTGGCACACCAATGATCAGAGAGCAGGAGTTGAGACTGCGCTAGATCGATGATAAGGCCAGTCCCAGCTTTAATCTGGTCATAGAGGCTGAGAGCATGGCTGCTGGAGCCAGCCTGTCTGGGACGGAATCTCAGCTCTGCCCTTATCGGCCATCCTGAGTGAGTTTAAGCAACCTTTCTCTGCCTCAGTTGCTTCAAGTTGCAAGTTATTATTTGTGGTAATAAATCATCGGGATTTTGGGTAGAAGTACATTGAGTTAATATCAATATCCCCAAGGCTTCTAGGAGCACTTCCAAGCCTGCACAGTGCTACACATTTAAATTTTTACTGTATTTCTAAACAGCCAGGCCAGGCTGAGGTCCTGCAAAGAAAGACTAACGTGTTCAGTGGGACCTGCCTACCAAAGCCGGGACGAAACCTGTCTTCATCCCATTAGACTGCCGAGCTCAAACACACACAGCTAATATTTTAACACTAAGGATAGAGGTTAATGAGTTTTAAAATTATCAGAACTTAGGGTTGGTGAGATGGCTCAGTGATTAAGAGCACTGACTGCTCTTCCAAAGGTCCTGAGTTCAAATCCCAGCAACCACATGGTGGCTCACAACTATTCGTAATGAGATCTGACGCCCTTTTCTGGTGTGTCTGAAGACAGCTACAGTGTACTTACATATAAAAATGAATAAACCTTAAAAATAAAAAAATAAGCTTAATGTTTAAAAAAATAATTATCAAAACTTTGGAAGTGGTGTGAACTGTTAGCTTCAAGAGAAAGACAATCACCGTATGAATGAATCTTTTAGAAGCCTCCATGAGGGGCTGGTGAGATGGCTCAGTGGTTAAGAGCACCGACTGCTCTTCCGAAGGTCCTGAGTTCAAATCCCAGCAACCACATGGTGGCTCACAACCATCCATAATGAGATCTGATGCCCTCTTCTGGAGGGTCTGAAGACAGCTACAGTGTACTTAGCTGTAATAATAAATAAATCTTAAAAAAAAAAAAGTCAACTTCAGATAGAAAATAACTTAAAAAAAAAAAAAGAAGTCTCCACGAGTGCTAGAACTATTATGAACCAGCTCAGTGTCACCACTGAGCTCAGGTGATCATACCTTCTAAGGTTAGTAACTGATAGCTAATCAACAGCATTTTAGTTACACTTGGGGGTGGGGGCGCTTGGAAAAAAATCCTTTTTTGGGGGGAGGGTGTCCTGGAACTCACTCTGTAAACCAGGCTGGGCTCGAACTCAGAAATCCGCCTGCCTCTGCCTCCCAGAGTGCTGGGATTACAGGCATGTGCCACCACCACCTAAAATAGAATCTTATGTATGTTGCCACAGTCTCTGTGAGTTCATATGTGCATCTGTCCTGTTGTGTCTGGAAGACACTGTTTCCTGACAGTCACCCATCACCTGTTGGTTCCTATGTTCTTTCCGTCTCCACTTCTGCATAGATCCCCGAGTCCTGAAGGGAGGGATTTGACGAGAAATCCCATAACTTGTTTGGGCCCAGAGGGGCTTACAGAGACCGGACTACCAACTGAAGAGCATGCAGGGGCTGGACCTGGGTCCCTACACATTGTAGCAGATGTGCAGCTTGGTCTTCATGTGGGTCCCCTAACAATTGGAGCAGGGGCTGTTGTTGACATTGGATCCGCTTCCTCTAGCTGGACTGTCTGGTCCAGCTTCAGTAGGAGAGGATGCCTTAGTCCTGTTGTTAATTGATGTCCCAGAGCAGGCTGGTACCCAAAGGGGTGTTTCCCCTTCGCCTCAGCGAAGGCAGAGGGGGTAACTGGGAGAGGGATTTGTGGGGGACTGGGAGGAGGGAGGAATGACTGTGAATGGGATACAAAGTGAATGAATGAATGAATGAATGAATGAAAAAATAAGAACTGAGTCTATTAAGATAGCTCTGTAGAACAACTTGCAATCTAGGATGGTGGCACTTCCAGCAGGTCTTACCTTCCTTCCTTCCTTCCTTCCTTCCTTCCTTCCTTCCTTCCTTCCTTCCTTTCTTCTCTTTCTCTCTCTCTCTCTCTCTTTCCTTTCTGTTTGTTTTATTTATTTTTAAGTATTTATTTATTTATTTATTTATTTATTTATTTAATGTATATGAGTACACTGTTGCCGTGTTTTCAAACACAGCAGAAGAGGGCATCAGATCCCATTACAGATGGTTGTGAGCCACCATGTGGTTGCTAGGAGTTGAACTCAGGACCTCTGGAAGAGCAACCAGTGTTCTTAACCGCTGAGCCATCTCACCAGCCCTCAGAAGTTCTTTTATTATTCATTTATTATTCAGGATTTTTTTTTAGCTTGTGTGTGTGTGTGTGTGTGTGTGTGTGTGTGTATGTGTGTGTGTGTGTGTGTGTGTGTGTGTGTTCCTATATGAAGCTGAGGATTATATCTTTAATTTCTGTGGATTGTGATGGAATTTGGATGGGGCTCGCGTTGAACCAGTACAGTGCTTTGGTAGGAAGACAGTCTTTACACTGTCAACCCTACTGATCTATGACCATGGGAGACCTTTCCATCTTCAACTTCTTCTCTCAATGTTTTAAAGTGTTTTATTGTACAAGTCTTTCACTTGCTTGCTTAGAGTTATCCTAAAATATTCTTGAGGCTCTTGTTAAAGGTACTTCCCCGCCCCCCTCTGATTATTCTCTGTGTGTTTGACATCTGTAAACAGGAAGGCTGCTGATTCCTGTTGATTTTATAATCCCACTATTTATGCTGAAAATGTTTATCAGCTACAGAAGTTTCCTGGTGGAAACTTTTAGGATCATCTATATATAAAATTATACTATCTTAAATAAAGATCTTTGACTTCTTCCCTATCTTCATCCCTCCCATCTCCTTTATGTCTTATTGCTCTAGTCAGGACACTGAGTACTATATCAAGTAGGTCTGGGAGTGTGGAATCTAATCTGTTAGTTCGTGTCCTTCTATTAGGGAATTAATTTGAGAATTACCAATAAGCAGTACTGGTTTCTGGTTTTTTCTTTTATGTGGGGCTCACCCCCTCTTTTGAAATACTGCTCAGGAAATATTTATTCCTTCTTCCTTCTTGGGTGTGGTTAGCTTTTTTAGACTGAAGTTTTTCTTTTAGTGCTTTCTAGACCTGGACTGATAAATAGAAATTACTTAAGTGTGGTTTTATCATGGATTTTCCACCCCCTTCTGTTGATTATGATTGGTAGTTCTGATAGATATAGTAGTTCAGGATGGCATCTACGGTCTCTCAGAGTTAGTAGAACACCTGATATACCCTTCTGGCCTTCAGAGTCTCCATTAAAAAGTCCGGTGTTGTTTTTTTTTTCTTCCCCCCGAGACAGGGTTTCTCTGTGTAGCCCTGGCTGTCCTGGAACTCACTCTGTAGACCAGGCTGGCCTCGAACTCAGAAATCTGCCTGCCTCTGCCTCCCAAGTGCTGGGATTAAAGGCATGCGCCACCACGCCCGGCGAAAAAACACTTTCTATACCCAAAGTAACAAAAGCTACTGCAAGTTACACCCTAGCTTTATAAGTTCCAAAAGCTGAAAAGCCTACACTGTGTTAAGTGAGTGTGCTAAGGTTCTTGTTAGAGCCATGTTACTTGGTTTGCTTTGGATCCTGCACAATTAAGAGAATATCTCAGGATTGATTGCAATCAGGTTACTAGCTTCCAGAGGAGGCATTATTGTCTTGGCTTTTCATGCTTGTGTTTTTGCACTGGGATCTAGATATCTGGAATAAGATATTTGGTGTGTTTTGTGTAGATATCTGGTCTTGTCTTTCTTGGGTGGGTGCTATATTCCTTGGGTTGCTTTTGCCCTCTGGATCCTAGGCCAGTGTGGTGGCTGTGTGGTCCCTGGTGGGAAGGGCTTTCGTAGGTTGGCAGATGACAGACACAAAGGAATGAAAACTGGCTTGCAGGAAAGGGTTAAAGAGGCAGTAGGAGCAAGCTAGGAGACTGGAGTCTTCACTAAGAGTCAAGAGTCCCCAGGGAATGGGGGTAGGATGGGAGAGAGGGCTTCTGCAGGCTGGCTGCTACAGGGCTGAGAGAAATTCAGGAGACACTGGAATTGAGGACAGGAATCTCTTACCTTCATCACAGTCCAGCGTGGCCACTGGGGGTCCTTGGTAGAAAATGTTTCTGTAGACCAGCAGCTGATACAAAGGAATGGATGTAGGTTCAAAGGAAAGGTTGAGAAGGCGGTGGGGAAAAGCTAGAGGAACATTTGGGTCTGCACCAAGAGGTGAGCAGGAGGAAATCCTCCTGCAGGCAGCTTCAGTAGGAGAGTCATGCAGGAAAAGTGTTATACCCCACCCCTCCCCACCCGTTTTATGGATGAAGAAACAGGAGCATGGAGAAGTCAGGGATTTTGCACAAGTCTCACTGCTGAGAAAGGAGTCAAGATGGGAGCACAGCCAGATTGTTTTGAGTGAGGCTGTCACCGTGTGAACTCACAACAAAAATGTGTGTGTGGTTTGGGGCAACCTTGTAACTAAGTCTACTATCAGCTGCATCTTATTAAGTCACCAACCAAGATGAGATCAACTTTAGCCTTGAATTCTGATGCCCTGTATAGTTCTGTGACTTTGCAGAGATGTATGCTTTTGTTTCCAGAGGGCTCCTGTTCCATGCAGTGGTTTCTGAGCGGTTTCATTTCCATCCCGTCTTGGTGATGGTCCAATTGTAAATCAAGTCCCTTCTGTTTTCTGTAGCCTTCTTTTAGGATGTGGCCTACTGCTATGACCACTGAGAGTCACAGAATGTTTACTGTGATATGCAATTACTTCCTCCTATCAAAGACAAGACAAAGCAAGGATACAACACCCTGGTGGCAAAGCAGAGGTTGGTTAGAGATGCCTTGGAGTTATGGTTGAGAGGACCAAACAGAGGAACACATAGGGACAGGAACACAGTGGGGCCTTTATTTGATACTAGACTAGTGCTTCCCCCACCCAAAGACTTAACGCAGCAAACTTTTGGCTACAACAGCAGCAGTAACCAAACATGCATATAGCTTTGGAAAGTGCTACTGAACTATAGTTTTCCATTACTTTCATGTTACCTAAAACTTGGCCATGATTCTTTTACCTACATCAGTCAACACCAGATTCCTTTTGAGTTACATCTTACCAGTTACAACTCTTTGTTACATGTGACTTATGGTTGCCTTGCAACTCTACCCATAGGACCTTAGGAAAGTCACCTAACCTCTTCTGATGTGGACTGCAATATTAATTTGCAAGAGAATTTTGGGGGAATAGGCATAGAGCACAGCATTGCAAATGCATAACGGTGAACAAATATAAGCAATGACTGTCCCCAGACTAGCCAAAACTGGCTGTGGTTTGGCATAACTGATGTAAGAGTCAGGATAGTGGCAGTGGAAAAGATGTGGCAGTGGGGTGGAGCTATGAGGTGACCATATCAAGATTTTGCATCTTTATCAAGAGAGTGGACTTTATCCTGTGAGTCAGGTTCTAAAGTCATTGCCAATGGAAGACAAGTGTCACCTTCTATCTGTAGGGGGGAGGGTATGGTCCAAGATGTCCCTAAATATAACACTATTTCCCTGTTTAACAGCCCAGAACACTTCTGAGTCCTGTTTCACACCATGTTCAGTGGCATGAAGGTGGTCTTTAAGGGTCAATTTTTAAAGGATATTGAAATGGAAGGCATTTTCGAATAGTTCCCATATACTAATAGAATGACCTCTTGATCTCAATCTTAGATCTAGTATCATGGTATCTTAGAGATGATTCTAGATTCTAGAGCCAAATATACATTCATGGCCACTACACTAAATTACATAACACTTTGCACTGGGTTTTAAAAGTATCTCAGTTTTCGCTAAATACACTCACACAAAGAGGCCAGGGGAGAATGGAATGGACCTGGGTTCTGACAATACTGAAACAAGCTGTAGCTGACTGAAAGCCGAAGGAACACAGATTTTTCAGCAACAGATAGGGGAGTGGGTGGCCAGAAAATATATCTTTTCCCCAGGTCCTCTTCATATCCCAAATGACATCATAGTTATTATCACTGTTCGAAGGCAAGCATCCCTGCAGTACTTTAACAGGTTTCCTCTGGGTGGGAATAGGGGCAGGGGCAGAAAAGGGTGGGGTCCCCTAAGGAAGTTGAGGGGGCAAGGTAGTTTTTCTTTAAGGCTAGGCTTATTTTCATGAGGCCTTTTTGGGCATCTTTCTATTTTAAAAAGAAGCATACTCTCTTATCAAGAAACAGCTCAATATATTTTGGGGAAAAACCAACCCACATACATTTTTATCTTTTTTATTTCTTGTGGTGCTGAGGAAGGTAGGCAAGTGTTTTGCTACTTTTCCAGCTTGCATTTTTCTCAGTATCATGGTCAGTGGTTTGTTAAAATGAAAAATTAAAAAACCAAGTCAACCCCACACAAACCAATGTGCAGGAACTGGCAAGTTAAACATAGACCAAAGGAATCTGAAACCGAGACCAGAACAAGCACTTGAAAACCATGTCTGTCGGGACAGGAGACATGGAGCTATTTGGTCACCCTGAAGTATCATCTTGGCATCTATTGGGCAATACTCATGGACTAAACTTTGCAGTTTGCAATTTTCTGTAAAAATCACATGAAGTCTATTAAACCAGGATGCTGCTCAAAAGACTGAATCTTTTGTAGATGTGTCTCAAGTTTGGAGATCTTAAACTCCAAACATATGGATTATAGTCACAAGGCTGCAGACTTTCCATTACTCATAGTCTTGTTACATTCTACTTAGTGTACAAGCGAGAATTTAAAGTGTAATCTTTTTGTTGGAAGTATGCTACCACGGCTATAGTGAGCACGTGCTGTGCAGACAGCTGTGGAATGCAATAGGTTATGGTAAGATGGCAAATATTGGTACTTGCATATTTCTCCTCCAGCCCCAAAATGAAATGAAGGATAAAAACCAAACAAACAAACAAACAAACAAACAAAAAACAAAAAAAAACCAAACAAACAAACAAGGAAAGACCTGGTGGTGAATGATACCTAAGTTTCCCCCGGGTACATCTGCTTCCAAGTGGGATTCTGGCATCCACACACTGTTTCAGCCTTTCAAAGGTTTAACCATCTACATCAGGACAGGCCAAACTTTTCCTACAAAGTCCCCACAATACAAGCTTAGTATTTGTCACAGCTACTCAGTTCTGCCACTGCAGAATGAGAGCAGCCACAGCTACACAGCTGGATGAGCAAGCATTTTCCCAAGGATATGATAGCCATTGGAACTTAGAGTTCACATAATCTTCACGTCATGAAATATTGCACTGATTAAAAACATTTAGAGATGCAAAATCCTATTTTAGCCCTTGAGGAACAAAAATAGTTGCAGACAAGATCTGGGTAGGAGGGCTTTCCTCCTGACCCAGGACACAGGAGTGGGTAGGCCATTCTGCTCAGGACTCCTCACAGTCCTCATCAATCTGACCGTCACAGCAGCTTCTGTTCCTTTTGCAGGTTTCTGTCCATGCAGGGCATTACAAGTGATTGACACCAAGAAAGAAAGGTTCTTTTAATATTAAATCCTATCTAGGAGTTTTTTTTTAAAGCTTATTTCTTAAACACTTAAGAGGGCACTGAAGTTTAGATCAGTCTGTTTTAAGGCCTTCTACCATTAATTAATCAATGAAAATAGAAAATATTTAAGGGACTGTACATTTTAAGTTTTTAATAAACCACAAGGCAAAACAACACTTTATTTAATAATCGTATAGGAAATTTCATTTGAAAATTACAAATACAGTACATATACAAAGAATCTAGTCTTCATTACACAGATAAATCCCAGCTTCAAAATCTTTCTAAAATCAATCATATGCAAAATACTTGGTTTTTGGAGGGGCATTCAGGAAGTATATACAATTTCTTAAACTGTGATATGGCTTATTAATCACATATTTATTTAGAGAGGCAGACATTTTCCAAATATATCTCCTGGGTAGAAAAGGGGCATCCTGGCATATTTCAACTTTGGGTTGCATTTATTTCAGGGTATCCTTGATTGCACTATTTAAATGGACACTGTCATGGATTTAGCTGGCCAGGTCTCCATAAACATTTACCAATCTTAACAAAAATCAGAAAATGACTGTTGGTCTCCAACAAACCTTTTGTAACCAGAACTCACTGATGGGTTGCCTAAATGGAGATCCATAATACTGAGGAATTCCCACATTTTCTTTTTCTCTAGTTTGCATGCTCCTACAAACATCACAAACAATATATCCACCGCAAAATCAAATCTGAAGCCCTGGCCCATAGGATCCATTAGACAGACCTGGAGTTAGAATTAAGAGTTTGCAAATGGTGTTCTGGCTACAGAGATATTAAGCCAATTGCCTAGAGATCAGATTCTCTCCCCCATCAGCACAGTAGCTAGTGAGACGTCATTGATCATTTGTAACTAAGAGTGGTCCCAAGATGAACTGAATGGTATTGTATGTATTGTATGCACATTCTGTAGCTTTAACTATACTACATACAAGGCAGTCAACAGCAAAAGAGTTCAGATTCTATAAGAACATAATATGCCAATGGTCATAAATACAGAAAACCAAAGGCAGCTGAAGTTTGCTTCAGGATCAAAATCTCTAAGAATGCTGACTGGCATTTTGAGAAACTCCAAGCTCTTCACAGTAGCTATTCAGTCTATTTCTGTCTCATATTCTCTACCATGTTCCAATGCAGAAATCCTGGACAGGGGATGATCTGAGGTTTTAAAAGCCTTTTCACCTGAAAACATATTTCTAAGTATTGGCTGAAAGTTCTCTCTGAAAAATGAGAGAGATGCTTGTGTATCTCGGATCTTGACTGTGTCCTCTCTGGGAAGGATTTCCTAAAGACAAATACTGACAGGTGGGCCACCTGGGCTTAAGACAGAACACTGAGAGTCATATAATCAGGAAATAATGTCATAGAGAAAAACAAAAACTTCTACCCCAAACTGAAAAGAAACACTGTAAACCAAGACATCTAGTGAATCTGGTAAACAATGCGGATGGAAGCTGTGACTGTGAAAATCTGTGCTCACATTAAGACCGTTAGCTGTGGAAAGTTAACATAGCTGCCTGTAAGAATTACAATAGCTTCCAGTTCTGCCTATCAAGTACGTCTCACTCAGCAGCATTCTTGGTATGCCGGCCGAAGTTGTGAAATATAGGTTAATGTCTATAGTAACTAATTATCTGCAAATACTCCTTAGAATATACTGCAGGGGAGAACTGCCAAGTTTTTATGTCATGATGTTTCCCAGGGCAAGATTAGCAGTGCATCTCCACTTTTTTGCAGAGCAAAGAGTTCTCACAGTTAACTGAGAGGTTGTGCCATGGTGCACTGTGTCTCAAGAGGAGAAAGAAAGGTCAAATATTACACCTGTATAGTCCCTGATGTAACTGCTGACTTAATGTCCTTCCTCTATGGGTTCTGACAAGTTAAACAAAATCACCTAGCTCTCCATCTTGTGGACCCAGTGAAGCACAAAGTCTAGCTGCCGCTGCCGCCACAGTAAAGTGCAGAGACCACAGGCATGCCCACTTAAAAGTGAATATTGGACTTACAGAAGTTGTCAGTGTTTCTGCTTTTTTATGAACAAACTTTCTCGATATTCAAATACATTTTTAGGCTGTTTAACCAAATATATTAAAGACTAAGTCAACATGAAAATCCAGATATGCCCACATTATGGTAAAGGGATGTTTACAAGAAATGAGCTCAACCTATGTGTGAAAATGTTAAGTATAAAATGCACATTTTCCTTTTCCCCCTAGATATATAAAGGCCACAAATGCCCAGGCAGCCACGTAAATGCCTGTCATCTAACTCATATGCTAATCACTGTTTTATTTCGTTTATATTCTAAGAAATTTTGAAGTTCAAATATTTATAATTTTAAATAGACTCACAATAAAAGTTCAACAAAGTAAACCTTTTGTTTTTTCAAAGTAAACTTTGAATTCAACAAATATCCATTGAGTTTTATGGAGAAACATCAACTGTGTTTTGATCCTATCAATTCCCAACAACCTTTTGGGAAAACCCAAGTTTTCTTTTTCACTTTTACACACAGGGAAAGTCTCAACTTCCCATTCTTCATTTACACACCATTTGGATTTCTCCTCACAACCTGTTTGGGACAGTGTTTACTCCACTCTGATTCTCTGAGGAGACAAGAGCCATACGAAGTGTCTAGGTTGAAGTGAGCTCATCTCAAAGCAACTCCTGGGAAGGAGGCATGAACATTCATGCTGTCTCTTTAACACAACTGCTGCCAATTGCCTTCCTTTGAGCTTGGAAATATTTAAGTAGCTTCCCAAGACACAGCTTTAGTGTCCGTCATTATTTCAGTTCTTCTGTGGACATACATGGTCATACAAGACAAAACAAACAAAACCTTTTACCTTGTGTTTTCTCAAAGAGCTTTCTCCACCCAACACCCCTGGATCTTTCTTCTATGGCATTATTGTAAAACTCCAAGATTGTACTTTGGGGGTTTCTGCAATCCATGAAGAACTCCTAGCCTATATCATAACAGAATTTTCCTCTGGAGTAACAAAGGTACTGCACACAGTAGGCTTAATACCCTCAGCCTTAGCCTTCTATAGGTACTTGGAAAGATGCACACAGACATCCTGGTGTACACATGAGAACAAGGTGCTAAGTCAACGGTTACTAACAAATGCTGGCAGTTCTCAAAGGCCAGTGGATAACTGCTGAAACTCTGTTGTCTCCTTCTGTCCTAAGACGATTCTACATAAAGCACAAACGTGACTTTCTGGAAGATAGAATCCAAACGTTTTAGATCATCATATGGTAACTTGAGGTTAAATCTAATTTCTGCCATTCATAATTATATTAAAGTTTTCCTAAATAACTTAAGGTCAGTGACCACATTATGTGAATATTTCTGAAAAGATTACAAATAATCAAAAATATTGAGATTCAAAACCCAGTACTATCTGGAAAAATTGCTTTTAAGTTATTTGTGAAATAAGACAGTTCTGAAACACTTAGGAATACATGCTTATTCCATTTCCTGGATATAATTACTTTCTGAAATCTGTTGAGGGCTAATTTTTATAAAAAGAGAACACAATTCCAGAAACTGGATGCCAAGATTACATAGAGACAAAAATCCCAAATAATTCAACACTGAGTTTGTTAGCACTGACTTCATATAAAAGGCCTGAAAAAAGTAGTTTTTAGACGCAAATACTGAATTCTGAGTCTTCCTGTACATGTTGCGTATTCTGTCAAATTAATGAAGTATGGTCTTGGATTGTCTTCTAATGAGGTATCTGCAGAGTTACAGCTCATTCTGTAAACAGTACTTTGGGACTTTATCTGAAAATCATGCAACTATCAGCCAGAGCGGAGCCTGTCTTGGGGAGACTGGGGCTTGACATGGACACAGCTGTCAGGGGCTCCATCAGGTTTGCATTTATTGCTCTCAAGTCTGTACTGCAGGATAAACAATGCCGATGACGCCGAGGACATACGATCAGGTACTGGAACTCTGACAATTTGCACAAGTTCTGATCACTTCTTGTCTGTAACTCTGGAGCTGAATAGTGCATTTGTACATGCCAAACGTGTTCAGTAATAAATGCTTAGCTTTGGACTGTACTTCTTCCCATTTAGATGAGCTTCCAGGAACTATAATATCAAAAAAATATCCAATTATTTATTGTGCATTGCCATACATGAGTAAACAAGATACAGAGAAGAAACAACAGCACGCTACAAGCATATGCTCATCGGACGCTCCCCAAGCCCTTCTACTGCAGAAGGCAGTTTCTAAGCCCAGCACAGCTTCTCATGATCTCAGTCTTTCCAGTCTATGCTCACAGTAGAGAGAATGTTACAAATAATTACAAACTTCTTGCTTAAAGACTTATACTCCTTAAGAACTAAGTTTGATTTTAAGAAGTTACTAATCTCTGAAATGATTTAAAAAAAAAAAGAGTTGGGCTTTTATTCTATAAAAGATGACATAGCAAATGTATGTAATATCTTTAAAATGCAGGCAGCTATCAATTTGTATCATCTTCTCTTAAAAAAGTAAACCAATTTAAATGTTTTTATTCATCTATTTGGAGTTCTGGGAATTAAGCAAGGCAGTGCCAGTCCCTGGCCCTGACCCGCCTTCCCAGCCCATGTTGCCCTTTCACCTACAATCCAGCTTTTGAAGAGCCTCCTTCCTTCCTTAAGTCTTTTTATCAGAACAATCTTCACACATATGACAAGCTTAGATGCTGACTTGTAGGACAGAGCCTGTCCCCAGGAACCCCATGAGCGACATACTTAGCTGCATGTGAACAATGGCAGTGGATTTTCCAGAAGTGAGAGACCAGATATTCAAATCTTCCACAGAATACACATCTTCTATTTTCATCAACGACTCTTTGATGTAATCTACATTCAAATGGCTTGGTACACCTATTAGTTTGGAATATATAATTTGTAAGTTTACTTTAGTAGGAAAAGTTCTAAGTTAAATTTAAAGAAAACAAATGGCTTTGTCAAATTTGGTTCCAATGAATTCATTAAAGTATGTTTACACTTTAAGATAAATTACAGCCATTCTTACAAAAAATATAGAAAATATACAAGAGATCAATACATACTTTTAAAATGTCAATTCTCACTAAAATGGAGTAGCAATCAAGTTAGAACACTTAGCTTAATCTTAATGAGCTAAGATAGAAAAAAAATCTTCTCCTTCCCCACCTGGTTTCACTATGAAGTACCAGCTAGCCTGGACCTCCCTATGTAAATCAGGCTGACCTTGAACTCATAAGAGAGCTACTTTCCTCTGAGTCCTGAGTGCTGGGATTATAGGCCTGTGCAGTTATGCCCAGCTTAGAAACACTTGATAGTAATAAGCTATTACTGGGAACTTTTTTCTTCATGCTCCCAGGAAGACAAGGATGTCAAAAGTATTACAAAGACACAAATTAAATGAGATGAAGGAATCAAATAAACAAGTTATAACTGCCAAGAATCAAAAGCTGCAAAAAAAAAAAAAAAAAATTGCCGGGCGGTGGTTGCACACACCTGTAATCCCAGCACTTGAGGCAGAAGCAGGCGGATCGCTGAGTTCGAGGCCAGCCTGGTCTACAGAGTGAATTCCAGGACAGCCAGGGCTATTCAGAGAAACCCTGTCTCAAAAAACCACACACAAAAAAAAGAATCAAAATCTGCACTCTTTTCCTAGCTGGAATGACACTGGTTGTCAAACATTTTCTTGCCTGTAAATATCCTAACTCACCTGACTATCTGCTTTACCTGCTGAAAGGGTTAAGTGTGTGACTGCTCTGCTTCTTGTTTGCTATGCACAAGAGTATAAGTGAAATGCAAGACATGGCTCCTGTCCAGAGCACCTTCTGACTCAACCTCTACTGGGGAGGGATAAACCAAATCACAGTGGGGTATTAATGAGTGCTTACCTTCCAGTATTATCACTACTGTGTCCCATATGATGCGAAACGTTGTGAAAGCCACAAGTAATGAAAATATATACGTACAGATGGGATCAGCAATCTTGTATTCTGGCTAGAAGGCAATAGATGAAAGTTGTATGACTCAACAGAAACAGACATTAACACACTATAAAGTGAGCAAGAAACAGGTCTCTGCTTCCTCTTTGTTATCAGGATTGGAAAATACTTCTAAAACTTGGAAACTGTAATTGAGAAACATCTTTACTCTTAAGATTGTTCAAATGACTTGCCTAATTTGTCTTTTTCTAGAAGGTTAATCATTGTGTCTATTCTCTTCTGTGGCTTCTCTGAATCCTTCACTCAGAAACATAAGAAAGTGAAGCTGGAAAGAATGGTGGACTAAAATACTCAGATTGAAGAGAACTGAATTAAAGTTTAGAGATGCTGCAAAGCTGAGAACCCCAGTGCACAGCCTATTATCTAATGGTTCAGTGACAAGGGTTAACACTGTGTTTTATAGTGAAGGTGCTATTAAAGTTAACTATAGGTAAATCAGCTGGCAAGGTGACACCATTGTACTTACTGATAATAAGTAACTACATCAATTAATATACCAGTGAAAAATAAATAGAAAGGTCCAGTATACTGATAAGAGACAATTAGCTTTTTAAATACCAAATTAAATAATTTGAAATAGGAAGTGTACACTTTTACCTTGAATCGTATGATGTATGCAGCTATAAGCACACCAACACTTTGTACCAAATCCCCCAGGGCATGTACAAACGCAGCTCTCACTGCCAAGCTGTCCTGCCCATGGTTGTGTCCACTAGATGCCATGCTTGGGGAATTTGAAGGCAGGGAGTGGGAATGAGCGTGAGAATGGTGGTGACCGGACTGGTTTAACAGAAACCCCATTCTGTTAGAAATGAAAGAAAACATATTATTTCTCTAAAACTACTGATAAAACATTTATTACTATTCAGACAGTAATGGAGCAATGCAGAACAGTCATTTATTAGGATTTAAGCACCTGTTACACAGCAAGTATTGTTTTAGGTTTATGGAGCTTATGTTTTGGATATCAGAGGTGCAAGCAAATACACATTGAGACACAACCAGTTCATGTGAAATGCCTTGGAAACAGCATTGTATATAGCTTTGTATACAACTCTGTGGAAGTATGGAAGATGAGGGCCAGGTGAGTGGGTGGGTGGGGTAGGGTGGGCACAGAAGGGCTCTCGCCAACTTCATTTGAGCAGAGACTTGCAGAAGTCAAGAGCAGATGGTGGCTGCATATTCTAGGCAGAGCAGCAGGCAAAGGCCTGAAATGAAAATGTGCTTCATGCACTTAAACAGTACGACACTGTGGCTAAGATAAGGAGAGCAGGGAGTGCGAGTAGAGAAGCAGGAGGGCTAAATGGGTTTTATTTAAGAAGGCAACTGTAGAAACTTCTGATTTTTATTCTAGATTTGAATAGAAGCAATTAGATAGTGATTTGTAAACTAAGGCCACTAGACCATATTTGACTAGTTTTTAAGATAGTTTTATAAGAATGCAGGCATATGTACTTGTTCACACAGTGAATATAGCTGTTTTTGTTCTTAACATCAGTGTTCCATCACTTCAAATGAAACTGTGTAGCTCTCAAAGCCTAAAATACTCACTAACCAGCCTTTTTGTTGTGTTGGAAGTGCAGGGGTCAACCTAGGGCCTCATGCATGCTAGGCAGTGCTCCACTTCTAAGCTCTACCACAACCCATCTGTTCTTTATAGAAAGTCTGCTAACTTCTGTTCTAAACGATTAAGGATGAAACAGAGTTCAGTAGTTTTGAGGAGAGAAAAATGATTTTAAAAACTAGCTAACAGACTGGTGAGATAGTTGAGCAGGTAAAGGTGTTTATTGCTAAGTCTGACAATGTGAGACTGATTCCTGGAATCCACGAGGTTAAAGAAGAGAAATGACTCCTGTATGTTGTTCTCTGACTTCCACATGTGCACAATAGCATGTATGTGCCCCACACACAAGTAAAATAAAATGCAAAACCCCCTTAAAATGTAGCTAACATAAAAGTATTAAATATTAAATAACATACTTGGTTCTACTTAAATTCCTTAGTGTTAAATTCTGAGAAACATGAGCAAACTAACAAATATAGAACACTCCATTTTATTATACTTCTAAGTAAAACTGACTTACTATATTTTTAAATATGAAAATATTATATAGTCTGAATACATGCATGTACAATAATCTTTTGGCTCATAGTATGTGAAAAATATTGTGCTTACATGACATTAACTGCAACTCCAACAGCTGCAGTGATGAGCATGACATCACCATTTATTTCATAGTTCATATGGATCGTCCTCTGCACAGCCTCATATAAAAGGAATCCCATAAGTACATACACCAGCATTACACTGATCATGGCCGACAAAACCTCTACAAGGAAGACGGAAAATGCAGGCATCTTCAGCAAAGCTGTTACACTTCATGCCAACTAAACATTGTTCAGTCTTTTACTTACATTTGCATTCCTCTATGGAGGAAAAAGCACTGTTATTTTTGTCATACAACATTTTTCTTAAAGGATTTAGCAGCTTGAATGATTTAGATCCTTAACTAACTCATCCCCATCCTCTCTATTCATATCTCCATTCACAAGGTAAAACTGATACAGAAAAAGAAAATTTAAATGGCATAAAACATAAAACATACAAAACTTACCAAAGCTTGTTATACTATAAAATATCAAAGTTATGGTACATTTATAAATGCATGATAATGCCAAAGTAGAAGCTTCAAAGATTATGTGAAAATACTGGATCCATTGTTATTCTCTGACACAGTGTCTTTTTCTTTCTCTTTATAGCATTTACTATAATTTGTGATTATATTTGTGTCTATGTGCACACAAGAGTCACTATGTCTCTGTACCCTTATTCACTCATTTATTAGTAACTGATGGATACTCATTCAGTCAATGAATAACTATTTGTCTCAACAACATAGACCACTCACAACAGAAGCATATATGTGTCTGTGGGTGTTGCATAAGTTACTGGTCTAGTGTAAATATTTGCTTTGCTAATGCTATGATGCCAATAATGAATATATTCCACTAAAGCTACTAAGCAAATATCTAAGGCATGTTCCAGAGATCTATAATAATAAGATGAACACACAGATATCCTCTCTTCCACTTTCTTTTCCACTCTTTCCTGTCTTCTTCCAACAGAAGACAGGAAAAAAACCAACAGTGGGGTGTCTTGGATTTACCTAGGCCTTCCAAATTAGTGTTTATATTTATTTCAGCCAGAGACCATAACTGCACTCAAGCTGATGTTATTGGGATTTTCAGCAGCCCATGGTTCAGAGTCTGTCTTTGGGTTTCTTCTCTTTTATTCCAAATTGCTACTCCTACTCCTGCTTTCTCATCACCTACTATACCACACTCCAGTGCCAACTGTGATCACACTGATATCCAGTGTTAACCACTTCAGTCATGCCTTCCTTATGCCTCAACTTAAACTCCCATTTTTAGCAAGTTTTAGAATTCAGTTCCTTTCTAGTAAAAGTTCATGTGATGTGATTAAATTTGCAATAAGATGTGAATAATAAAAGACACAGCTTTTGATATAGGTAGGAGGAAGTTGTTAAAATGAATCACAACTAGGTAGAAAAGTTATCATTTTTTGATGCTTGTATGAAGGAAATGCTTCCTGTTTCTCTAGTATCAGTAGATAAAGCGACAAACTATACAGAATAGCTAGAGCCAAATGTTGCCCAAGACATAGCTAGCTGGCTCTGGCCATGATCTCTGCTCAGCAAACATTATGAGCAATACCTGTGCTATCATCTTCCCATTAACACAGGCTGAGGATTTCAATGATCACACCATAAACACTGCTTTCTATCCTAACCACAAATAATGCTGCTTACTATAGTCTTTAGATCAGGACAGTTCCTGAAGAGCTGACAGAAACTTCACATAAACAAAGACAATTGCTAAGATAATCTATACAGAGAAAGGCAGAAAGGACAAAGCGGGATGGGAGTTGCTGTCTTCAGAATGACATACTCCCTTAGAAGAGAATCTTTTTCCTCCTAAAAATTTGTGGGATCTCTTTCATCGTGGTTTCATTAAATCCTATAGCATTAGAAACTGTGGGGGGAGGGGGAATGATTGGGGAATAGTTGGGGGGAAGAGGAACTATGGGACATAGGGAGGGGGGAACTGGGAAAGGGGGAAGCCTTTGGAATGTAAACATAGAATATAGAAAATAAAAAATAAAAATAAAAAAAAATCCTATAGCATTAGCTCTCAGAGTAAAGTGACATGCCCATAATCAAATAAATCCAGACACTTAAATACAACACATAGGGCTTTAGTCCTCTCTCTCTCTCCCTACATAAACCTGCTGCGGTTGTAGTGTATTATAAATAAAGAAAAACCAGAATGATTTCACACCATCCACAGCTATACATGAAGGGAAAAAAAAACCTGCAGCGATTGAAGAGACTGGTGATAGCCCTAAGAGAAGAGAGTGATGAGGGCCACTTCCACTGGCCCTCAGCATTTCTTTTCTTATAAGAAGCACAAATTCTGTTGTACCACAGAATGTAGACTATTAACAAACAATGATACAAAATTAGCCCAATATTTTCAAGACCGGATACTCCAGATAATTTACACTGGCCTTTCTGTATGCATACATACACACTGCTTGAAGAAGCCTTGAGTTCATTTTAACTTTTTTCAGAGAATGAGCGAAGTAGATTAAATAAAGAATGAAGATTCCTATTAAAGTGGTGGTGGGCACTGTCCTGAATGCCTTCCAAATAGTAATTCACTTACTGCCCTTAATAATTTTATGTGGGAGGGCTGGAGAGATGGCTCAGCAGTTAAGAGCACCGGCTGTTCTTCCGAAGGTCCTGAGTTCAAATCCCAGCAACCACATGCTGGCTTACAACCATCTGTAACAAGATCTGATGCTCTCCTCTGGAGAGTCTGAAGACAGCTACAGTGTACTTACATATAATAAATAAATAAATCCTAAAAAAAACAAACAAACACTCATACATACAAAATAAATAATTAAAATAATTTTATGTGGGAGACACTATCATAGCATCCTTTACAAACTGAAAATGGAAGCATGAAGATGTCACAGAGCTTGCATAAAGTCAGATTGTTAGGAAGTGAAACAGCCAGGATTTGAATCAAGCTATTGGTTTCTTTGCTGCCTTTCACAGGTGTTTGGAAACACCAATTAAAAGGCTACAATCAATAAACCCTAATTGTGTGTGTGTGTGTGTGTGTGTGTGTGTGTGTGTGTGTATGCCTCTGTGTGGATATATGCATGTGAGTGCAGATGACTGATAAGAGGCAGTTGTTCACCTTGGCACTTAAGTTATAGGCAGCTGTTAGCTGCCCTCGTGGGTGCTGGGAACTAAATTCTTTGTTGTTGTTGTTGTTTTGTTTTGTTTTTTGTTTTTGATTTTTTGAGACAGGGTTTCTCTGTGTAGCTTGGGCTGTCCTGGAACTGTCTGTAGACCAGGCTGGCCTCAAACTCAGAAATCCGCCTGCCTCTGCCTCTCAAGTGCTGGGATTAAAGGCGTGTGCCACCACCACCCGGTGGGAACAAAATTCTTCTGTAAGAGTCATACAGATAGGGATAGGGCTGGAGTGATGGCACAGAAATGAAGAGAACAGGTTGCTCCTTCCAATGGAGGCAGGTTCAATTTCCAGTACCCACACAGAGGCCCATAACTGTCTATAACTCCAGTTTCAGAGGATCTGATGCCCTCTCTGGTCCACTGGGTACCAGGCATATAAGTGGTGCACAGACATACATGCAGGCAAAATGCCTATGAACATAAAATAGAAATAAGTATAAAAATCAAAGAATATCATTATTTAAAAATAAAATTTTAAAATAGTATGTACTCAAGACATCTCTCCAGCCCCAGAAAATGTTATCTCTAAGAACAGACAGAAAACATCTATACAACCAAACATGAAAACTGTGATTAAACCATGCTGATATTTACTACTAGAGATAGTGTTTGATTAGGTTCATTGATAAAGTGCCAATTTCTAATAACTCTAGCCCTATTTTCTGCTTTCTTAGTAGATTCTCCAGGCAATAGCCAGTGTTCAGTTTTTACTCAAAAAAGCCAAAGAATATTATTTTTATCTCAATTATTTAATGTGCACTATTAAGTGCTGAACTTTTAAAACCAGAAAATTCTTAATTTGGAGGTTCTATGCCAATTATCTATGGATATGGCCTGTCATGTAATAGTTCAAATAGTAATTTTATGTATTTTTAGAGTAAGTTTAAAACCACAGCAACAGTAAGGATCAGAGTTCTATAGTTTTAAGCCCTTCTAAATGATATATTATGGATGTATTTGCTGAATAACATCGATACAGTGCAAAGTCAGGCACATAGCATATGTTGAACATATGATGAAAATATTTAATATGTGCTTCAGTTGAAAATTTTAAAGTTAAAAAAAGCAGCAAATGCTTATTAGTGAGTCACCCAATTAGTTTTTCTCAGTTCGGTAAACTGGAAAGTGAGCCTCTTTATAATGGAATATTCATAATTCTGTACAAACTATTT
Source organism: Apodemus agrarius (assembly GCA_964023405.1). NCBI lineage: Eukaryota > Metazoa > Chordata > Mammalia > Rodentia > Muridae > Apodemus > Apodemus agrarius. The sequence continues at coordinate 58,294,355 of OZ030008.1, read as the reverse complement.
AGGGAGGCCTAGCAGGATGTTCCACAGAAGATAGCTTTTTGGATAAGTCTCATTATTTATTTTCATTTGCTTTGTTCAAACCCATTATTACCTTAAATATTTCAGTTAATCAGGGTCATAGTTCATTATGGCTTTACATTAAAATATTATAAGCCAAAATAAACTTAAGTTACCTACCTAGACGATGAAATCCAAAGGTGAATCTTCTGGTTGGTGACTTTGAGGACAGCCACAAAGCAAGCAGAGTGAGAATGATGGCACTAAGGTCAGTTAGCATATGAAGTGCATCCGTCATAATTGCTAAGCTGTTTGCCATGTATCCACCTGGGAGAAAGAGAAGGAAGGAAGGATAACTACAAAAAGGAGGCCATCAAACTCAAAATGTGTAATATCCTGCAAAACGTAACTGTGAACTAAGTGTCTATCTTGATACAACTACATCAAAGTATTCTAAAGTTTCATGCAAAAATAGCATAGATATCATATCCTTCAACTCATATGAGGATTGTTCCAGAAACCACTTTAGCTATCAAAATCTGTGCATGCTCAAATATCTTATACAATGATGTATTTGTATACAGCTTGTACATATAAACCTATACATAGTTTATATTATTTCTAGGTTACTGATACCATCTAATACAATGTAATTATTGCACTGCATTATTTAGGGAAATACTACAAGAAAACAAGTCTGTATATATTCTACACAGATATATTTTTCAGCTGAAACATAGATGTAGCACCTGCAGATATGGAATCTTTAGGTATGGAAGGACCACTGCTCAAATTTCTGGTGAAAAACTCCATTTCTACTAACAGGGTCTTCAGTGTTCATTACTTCATAAAGTTAAACATTAAATTGGCAGTAAAATTAAAAGGATGGGAACTTTTGCTCAACTTATTAATTCTATGAATACAGTGAGTTGATAGCTACAGTATCTAAATACCACAACAAAGCAGAAAGTAAAGAAGGTATGCTTTCTGTTATTTAGAGAGGGTTGAACATGAAATGACATAGAAGAACATTATAAAGTTCATACTAGCACAACCTAGAATAAAAATTAGCTTAGCTTATAGTTATATAGATAATCATCTCTTTAAAGAGGAACAAAAGAAAAATATGGTGAAATTGATGGCATAGGAATAAGTATGGTGCGTGCGTGCGTGCGTGCGTGCGTGCGTGCGTGCGTGCGTGTGAGAGAGAGAGAGAGAGAGATTGTGGAGAGAGAGAGAGAGAGAGAGAGAGAGAGAGAGAGAGAGAGATTGTGAATGTGTCCACCACAACTCATCTTGATGTTTCATCTCCATTATGAGGTATTAAGAAATTGGAACTTTAAACTGATGGCTGGGTGGTAATGTTAGGTGAGACTCTAAGGTCAGAAGCCTCATTTCAATAAGACTATGGCTTTAGAGGAAAAAGAGATCTTACTGAGGAACATCTTCCTTATCATGTGACTATCAGTACTGTTTTGAGATGATGAAAAGGACCTCAACAAATGCAGCCTCTTGATCTTGAATTTTCCAATCTTCACAAACACGAGGTGAATAAATTTTTCTACTTTTTAAGTTATTTAGTCTGTGATATTCAGTTATGGCAACATAAGACAATATGTATTAAGGCCTGGTACAATCTGTGATTTTAGGCATCTACTAGGGATCTTGAAATATATCCCCATGTATAAGTGGGAGATAATCACACAAGTGTTGTATGTATGTATGTACATGAACACACACATACATTTTCTTTTTTTCTCCTATTAGTAATTTTATTTTTTTCTGGGCCAGTATTTGAATTCATTTTCTATTATTGGTTGATGATTGATTGATTGATTGATTGAGACAGGGTCTCACTATGTAGCTCTGGCTGGCCTGGAACTCACTATGGAGACCAAGGTGGCCTTGAGCTCAGAGATCTGCCTGCCTCTGCCTCCCAAACACTGATATAAGGCATGCATTACCATGACTGATCTTTATTTTCTAACTTTTCTATTAGTTTTTGTTTTCTTGTTTTCAAGTTCCTTTTAGGTTATGGTTCAACAGGTTTTTATCTTTTTCCTTTACCCTGAATTTCTTTTGTAGAACAACCTGTTCTTTTCTAGATATGTGATCTTCTCTCTGAGGATACTAATTATATGATTATAACTGTTTTTAAAACAGTTTTTTAACTAGCTTTCCTTATTTTAGCTTGTTGGTACATACATAATTCCAGAGGCACCTGGCACAGCTGAGTCTGGCCTGCTTGGAATGCTCAACCGTGCAGTTGTCTTATGTGCAGGTCCTAAGGGGGTAGGATTAGCATCCCCTGGGTTCTTTTTTTTTTTTTTTTTTCCGAGACAGGGTTTCTCTGTGTAGACCTGGAACTCTGTAGACCAGGCTGGTCTCGAACTCAGAAATCTGCCTGCCTCTGCCTCCTAAGTGCTGGGATTAAATGCGCCACCACCACCCTGCCCCTGGGTTCTAATAAAAATGCAAATGATGGCCAGGCATGGTGGCACATGCCTTTAATAGCAGCACTTAGGAGGTAGAGACAGATGCATTTCATTGAGTATCAGGCTAGCCTGGTTTACATACTGAGTTCCAGGCCAGCTAGGGTTATATCGTAGCAAGACTGTCTTAAAACACATACGTTAATACATGCTCTGACTTATCCCAAGCCTCTATTATTGGACTTTCTGAGGTTGGGACTTTGGGTTCTCTAATGGCTGTGATGCACAGCAAAAACTGAGGACCACTATTGTGGTGTGGCCTGAGTTGGTTCTCAGCTGAGGTGTTGGAATTTTGAGTATAGAAAGTCAGTTACTCTGTTTCTTTTCCAGTTTCCAAGATTTTTGCTATTTTTCTTCTCTTTAGTTTTCTCCATCTGTGTAGACTTATCCCCTTCTCCTCCAGCAAGCCAAATCCCTTTAATGCAGTTTAAGATATACTTTGAAATAGGGCAAAATATACCCGTTCTTTACCTAAAAGTCAGTCTGTATATCTTTATATGTTTTTAGTTCCAATGTAAAACATGTAAAATACGGCTTTTTATTTAACAAGTCCAAAAGATATCTTAGTTTGCATCTAAAAAGATCTATTTACAATGTGAAATATAGTAGTCCTCCTCCCCCCATTCTGGAGCATGGATTCGAAGATCCTCACTAGACACCCAAAATCTTAGATAATACAAATAATGTACATATGTTATATATATGATATGCACATATATAGATATTATATATGTATACATGTATGTAACACATATAAGTATATATACACTTATATATGTATAATATATATAATGATGTATATATAATATATGTACATTATATACATGTGTGTATGCATGTATGTATATATACATATATACACGTGTATGTGTATATATATATATATATATATATACACACACACACACACATACATACATACATATATACATGTTGAAACCTAAGATAAAGTTTAGATTATTAGTTAGGCACAGTAAGAAAGTAACATAATAACTAATAATAAAATAGAATGGCTGTAACAATACACCATAATAAAAGTTACATGTGAACACATTACACAAAGAGATGATTCATATCCTGGGCAGGATGGAGCAGGACTCTGAGATTCCATTATAATACCTACAGCAGTGAGCAATTTAAACATGGGTTGCTTAGTTCTTGAATTTTCCATTTAATAACTTTGGATATGGCTGTTGTAATCTATTAAAACTGTAGAAAGTGACATCAATGGTAAGGGGGGGAGCTGATGTAGTTTATTTCCTTGGATTTTGGAACACCTGTTTGCCTGTTTGACTTCCTAAAGTTGAAGTTCCTCAAGATGTGGGTTCTCATTAGGATGCCCCTAATCTGGGGGCATCATCTATTACGCTGGCACATCTTCTAAAGCACAGGCTCATATTTACTAGCCCACCAGACATTTCCACTTGACTAGTCTTCATAAGCATGCAAGTAAACATGTTTAAAACAGCCTTTTTCTCTGTTATTATCTGAAGTTCTTTAGCTAATAATCTAGGAGATAGACATTACAGGAATAACCAAGTGATTACATTTTAAATTCAGATACTTTTAAGCTCCTGAGGAAGCCGGGCAGTGGTGGTGCACACCTGTAATCCCAGCACTCTGGGAGGCAGAGGCAGGCGGATTTCTGAGTTCCCCAATCTTTCTGCATTCTCTTTCCTCTTCAAAATGTTGTCTCCTTATGTATCTATCTGGTTAGAGAGAAATTCAGGCTCATCCCTGACCTGCTCTCTCCTCAAGCCCCATGTCCACATGTGACAGTTCTGTTCATCCTCCCTGGAGACTGTTTCTCCACCAGGACGCCTTTCTGTATCTAGTCTAGTTTGTCTCTCCAAGTCTGCTCCATTCTTGTACTCCCATTCCTTTCTTTACAGAACATCCATGATGATCTTTTAAGAAATCACTCTCCTACTTAGAGCTCTTCACCAGCTTCCACTGAATTAGAACAAAAACTGCACTCATTCAATGTGGACTTGTTTATCTGGTCCACCTGCCTCCTTCCTTTATGCCAACCTCACTCCAGTCACACTGGTCTTCTTGCAGTTTCTTAAAAGAACTCAAAGTTTTGGGACCTTTGCTATGCTGTTTCCTTTGCTTGAATGATTCCTAATATCCTTTTTGTTGCTTTTAAATGGTCCTATCCCTTGTAAAAATGGTAGAACCACTGGTTAGTATGTCTTTTTTCTTCAGGAGCTTTTTTTTTTTTTTTTTTTTTTTTTTTTTTTTTTTTTTGAGACAGGGTTTCTCTGTGTAGCCCTGGCTGTCCTGGAACTCACTCTGTAGACCAGGCTGGCCTCGAACTCAGAAATCTGCCTGCCTCTGCCTCCCAGAGTGCTGGGATTACAGGCGTGCACCACCACTGCCCGGCTTCCTCAGGAGCTTAAAAGTATCTGAATTTAAAATGTAATCACTTGGTTATTCCTGTAATGTTTATCTCCTAGATTATTAGCTAAAGAACTTCAGATAATAACAGTTTTGTTCTCCATTATTTGTTCTCCATATTTAGACCATGCAGGACAGTGCACACAAATTAACATGTTCGTCCTCAAAGGAAACCTGATGAAGGGAAGGGAGGAAAGGACAGACACTGTTCCATTCTGTGTCAGGAGTGAGATAGAGTAACCAAGATCCAAAATGAAGTCTCCTCTCCGAATCTTTAAATGACTTTGTTTTTTATTAGCTCATACTTTCTATATAAGATGCTTTATTTCTAAGTTCTTAGATATATTTTAATAAGCACTCTACTAGATCAAGTCTAATTCTAGGTAACATTCTGAGTACTACAGTCTCTATCATTTCTATATTATTTAATGAAAGATTCTATATTTAGATATTAAATCAGAATTGGAAAGGAAATACTTATTGAGGTTTTTGAAAAATTTTTACTGAGTAAGAACCTCTGGAAATAAGAAGTCAGGATAATTAAATATTAAGTTTTGCTTAAGTGGAATTACATCTAAATTAATTTCAAGGGAGAAAATTATGATTAACGTGACTAACCTCAAATACTCAATATCAACTTCAAAAAGTCTGAATGGTGAGTATTTTCATTGTGTTGAGTTTGAGATGTCCCTGGATCTTAGTCTGCTGAAGTCATGAGATCATGTTCTGATTGCAGCTTACCATCTTTGCATTTTACATTATACATTTATAATTCTCCAACAGAAGAATTCCTTAAATAGAACCTCCATACCACCTTCTCTGAGACTCAGGGAACATGTGGAAGAGGGGGCTGAAAAAAGTTCAGAGCTGGAGGATGGAAAGATCTGCCACAGAAAGATGTCTTCTGTATATGACTAGTGTTGCACCCATGGACTTGGTGCCACTGTGGTTACCTGATCAAGACCTGAAACAGGTTTGGCCCTGTCAACATTTCAACCAGGAAGAGAGAAGATTTATCGGGCTGCACCCCTCCCTGAGGGACTACTGACAGTCAGTGTGTGTGCAGAAGGGTGTCACTTTCTTCAGTGTGCACTCGCTGGTGAGTGCCCCATGCTTTGTGACTAATTTTCCCCAATGCTCAAACTGCCCCAATTAAAGTCAGTGAGTTGATCACATACCCAAGAAGAGGGGAAAGTGGGAGCCTTGTTGGGAAGACAGGTTCCAGTGTGAAAGGGAGCAGGGATGTAAGAGAAGGGTGTGTAAAATGATTAAAATTCACTATAAGCAATGTAAAATATTGAGGAATTTTAAAAATGCAATTAAAGATTCAACAAAAGCTCATTTACTATGTCTAATTTGTATCATTTACTGTTTTAGGTATCAGGATGTCAGCTTATATTTCAGCCAAAAAAATTAAACAAATAAAAGACATACAGAGTTCAAATAGGAGAATAAGATGCAGAGGTTTATCCCACAGTCAAACACAAGTCTTTCAGAGATGCCTTCTGAAATGAAATATGACTAACAAGCGGCCAAGGGACAATCTGGGAAAAGGCAGGAATATGAAAGCTCAGGCCAGAGGCTGGAGAGGCTCAGTGTGGGCAGAACATGCTACTCTTGTTCTGGTTCCCAGCACCTAGACCAGGAAGCTCACAATCACCTGTAGCTTCGGCTCTAGGGGATCTGATGCCTCTAGGGGCCACACTCACTCACCAGCACATACTCACCCTCCGATCACCCACACCCTCCCACACATATACATAATTAAAATTAAATATATATTTTTGAAAAAGCTGGAAGATGGGTGATGTGCTACATCTAGTCTATTAGTGGACTGAGAGATAACTGAAGACATTAGAATATAGCATATACAATTTGTGTTTGCTATGTATATATTTATACTCATATATGCAGATATGTACACACCTATGTCCACATGTGTAGTATTTTTTACCATAGTCTATTAATATATAGTCAACAAAAGTTTGGAAACCTTTGAGGAATCTACTCTTATTTACAAAAGCCTTAAGAGCAGGAGAGAGGGAGCCCGAGAGAAGAAAGATAACCAGTACAGCTGAGTTCACAGGGGAAGAATGACGGGACATCAGCAGAGAATCACATTAGTCTTCAGAACTCAGCATTTAAATCTGGGCTGCCAGGTCCCTTCCTGTTATGGCCCATCATAAGAGACAACATGAGAGAACCATCTCCTCTGCTAATGTCACTTTAGAAACTGACACCAAGAAGTTGGCAGTTCGTTCTCTCTCTATGTGAGTACTGCATCCACAGACCCCGTTGATCATAAATGGAAAACATCTGAAAAAGTAACACTGCCTCAGCATTCGCCAGTCACAGACTTGTTCTGGTCAAGAATCTCTCACCGATTCAGAATAACAACTACTTACACAGCATCTATTTTGTATTTTGTAGTCAAAGTGATTTCCAAATGACTTAAAGTACAGAAGGACGTATATGTAGGTTATATGCAAATAAGTACTTCTTTACGTAAGGGACCTTTACATAAGGCATCACTGGATGAGGCAACCTGAGATTCGGGTTTCTAGAGGGGACTCCTGGAAACAATCCACCTTGGATATGAAGGGACGACTATAAACTAATGTGATAGTAAAAATAAGATATAAACCAAGAACCTTAGAGTGAGAAATTATTATCTGAAATCATTTAAAAAGTGAGAATGAAAACCTAGCTCCTGCAGCTGTCGGGAGACCTCTAGCTCACTGTAGATATGCCTTTTAATAATGAACTTTTAGTTGGCTGTATAGTTTTGTAAGGACTTTGGCTATAAGCTCAAAAGGAGATGGCATAAATAAGCATCAAATAACCAAAATGTAGACAGAAAAGTCTGGTACTGCAGATGGCTCTCTCACTTCCCAATAAAATTTCCTCACAACCTAATCCCTTCAGAACTCCTGTGTGTGAAAATTGAAGGGTGTTCAGTAACATCCCTTAATACTATAAAATTCTGATGCTAATCCATGTCAGAATTCTTTTAGACGTTGAAAGATTAACCTGGCATCTCATCAGAATCTGTAAAAGGAGAAGTTACATGATATACAGTCGAGATAACACCCTAAACCCTACAGTAAATGGCACACTGTTTAAGGGGGTTACAAGATCCACCTGCAAGATACTAGTGGGCGCTCTCGGGAACTGCACTTTGGAATCCCGAGTCCCTTTCATATGGACCTACGGATGTCTAGAATGTCTAGATACCCAGCAAACTTCCTGAAAACAAAGTTTCCACCTCACCTTAGGCGTAGCTAACAGCTGGACAAAGTCAAAGGAGAGTGCGTCGGCGACACAACTCACCTACAAGCTCTCCGATCATGAAAAGCAAGTAGAGGACGGCCGCGATGGTCAGCCTGGTCTTCACCTTCCTCTGCTTCAGCAACTCGCGCCGTCGGCTGCAGTTGTCACAGGGGTCCATCTTCAAACTCAGCTGACTGTTGGTCAAAGGTAAGTCCTGGTCCAATAAGGAGTCATCGTCGGCCTGGAGCGCCGGGTGCGCCCCGTTCACAGGCCTTTCCGGGGCTTCCGAGTCATCGTCGGCCACCACGACTCGAAGTTTATTAAAGCGCGAAAGCCCCTCGTCGCTCACCTCGTCCGAGAAGTCGAAGGCGCTGGTGTCATTTAAGAACAGCGGCGTGTCGTCTTTCCTCAGCAGGGATTTGAGGCGCTTCCACGCGCCGGGGCCGGCCATGGCAGCGGAGGGCGGCCGGCGACTCCGCCTTCACCGGCGCTCGGGTTCCTCGGGGCAGCGCGGCGCGTCCCTGCCCATCGTGAGGAGAACGAGACCCGCTACTGTCGCCGCGCCCCGGCCGCGCGCCAGCTCCGGACCCGGCGGCGCTCAGCTACCTGCGGGTCGCCGCCGCCGCCGCCGCCGCGCATCCCCGCCCGGGAGGGCTCGCGCTGCTGCGACCCGGGCCAGGGACCGAGGCCGAGCCCAAGCCGCCGCACCCGCCCCGCGCCGCTGGGAGGCCGGCCGCGGGGTCTGACAGGCCCGGCCTCCTCCGGCCCCTGCGCGAGGCGGCGCGTGCGCCCGCGAGGCGCGAGGGGAGGGGTCGGCGCGGACACGCAGGCCGCCGCTTGGGGGCGCGCGGAGGGGGCGTGGTCGCGCGTCGCCCCCCGCCCCCGCCCTCCGGGCCCCGCCTCTCCGGCTCTACGGTCCCGTGCGCTCTGAGCCCCCGGGTGTGCCGCGGAAAGGTCCCTCCGGAGCTGGAGCTGGGTGTCACTGCTCGAAATTCCCTCCACCGGAGTTGGGTCTCAGGAATCTCAGGTCCGATCTTGGTTATGGATGATCCGTGGAAAACGTCCCTTAGTGCTTTCTTACCAAGTGGGAATCCTGGTAGCTTTTCTTCTACCAGATTGGCAAGATTTGCCCATTAGCTTGGTCAAAAGGCTAGGTAGGACAAGACTATGAGGGTCAGTAGTTTTATGGCTTGCTTTATGTTTCACAGCGAATATGTGTCTTCCTTCTGCGTTCACTGCTACGCTCCTTGGGCAAAATCGTGTGAGCTTATTTTCCTTATGTTTCGACAGTTCTCAGATGTCCTCGAGACACTAGATTAAAGGCAATCCTCTTGGGAGAATTCATTTTAAAGTGTAAGTCCTTGGCCCCCACCTTCCTCTCCTTTTGAGATCCTTAGGATCTAATCCAGGGCCTCATGCAAGTTAGACAAACGCTCTGCCCACAAAGCTACACCTGAGGCTTGTCTGTGGTGTCCTGCAAGCTCCTGCTTCCCCAGTTTTTACGAAGATTATGTTTTTTAAAAGTCTTTATATCTTACCAAATTTCAGGTCACAAAACATACAATAAAAAAATCACACGAGGCCATTTGTTTTGAAGATTCTGTCGACACCTTAGAATCCTGTATGAAAGCACTGGCTACTTCTGTGTTCCAGAGTGATCCCTCATCCCTCAGTGTTCCCCGAGAGCGAAGTCATGAAAGCAAATTAGTAGACACTCCATGGTCCCAAGACCAGGAAGGGAAGGCTATTGCCTAGGATTTCATTAATCAGGACTTGATAGTAATAGCTAAAGCGAGAGAGCTTATGAGAAATTACACTCCTCGGGTCCAAATATCTTAGGAGTAGGTTGTTCCATTGTTTTGAATGTCCCATGTGACTGCCTACAATGTTTCAGGAGTGTCTTTGGAGTCTCTTGAGTGCAGCCTCAGGTAGGAGGGGTGTGAACGTTTAGAGAATAGTTGAAGTAAAAGGACAGGCTGTTTGGGACCGTTTCCAGTGAGCTGTGCTGAGGAAGGCTGCCCTTACGCATTCTGTCCTTTCACTCTCGGCTCACTGGATTCTTGGGAAGTGATGAGACAACAAAGCGGTGTTTTAAGCTCTGTCCATAAATTCTGTGATGACCCCGCTCCTCAGGAGGTAAATTCCCTTACCTTTGCTTGTGGACAGCACTTAGTAATGGCATATGACCTGTAATGCACAGACTGTGGCAGAAGTGACTGTGACTTACAGACTAGGTCATAGAAGGTGCTGCAGCTGCTTCCTTATCCTCTCTCTTGGACCGCTTGCGCTGTGAAGAGACAGCTACCACACCATGCTAAACTTACCCAGCACCGTGGGAAGGCCTGTGAGAAGGAGCTTACCCCACCAACCATCATGTGAGTGAGCCATTAGTAGTGGACCCGCCAGCCCTAGTAAATCCTTTGGATGACTTCACCCTGGACAACTGAAGCCTCGTGATGCATCCTGGGCCAGAATCACCCAGCTAGGCCACATGCAGATGATACACAGAAACTATACAAGATAATGGATGTCTGCTATCTTAGGATACATTTTTGGGATAACTTTTATAGCAATAAATAGAGAATATACTATATTTCAAATTTCCTCAGGACCTGGAAATACTTTTTCTTCTTCTTGTTACATCACATGGGGTCTAGTTCCTAAGCCTGCCTTTGTACCAATAGCATGACTTATATATCATCATGCTTTCAAGTGGGTCAAATAGACCCTGTCAGAAGGCATGGGACATAACCACATTTGCAGCCTTATTTCTCTGTTCGGAGTTTATAACAGTAGACAATCTGCTGAAATATGACTCACTTATCAACACTGCCTACAATTCTGCCAGCTACATCTCAATATGCATTCTTTTATATGAGATGTTATGCCCCCATATAAACATTTCCAGGCTGGAGACTTTTCTTTTTTGAATTACATGAGAATCTTACCAACCATGTTGCCTACCTTTTAGCTAGGTGACTGTAGAGTAATGTGACCCTTAATGTTTAGATTATTCCACAGGCCTTGCCAATACAGCTAAAGTAAACGTAGCTCAGATAGACATAAATCTAGGTCAAAACCTGTTTTCTGGTCCAGGTTTCTCTTGGTAGCAAAGCTAAACATTATACAGCAGCTAACATTTACTTAGGACTTGCTTACATGCCAAAGGGTGTGCAGAGACTGACTTATATGGGTTCAGTTAGCTACTAACTATCATAGGGAGAAGGTAGTAACTATAAACATGGCTTTTGGGGTCCCACTTCTTATCTTTGAGTCCTGGCTCTGCCATTCACCACCCAATAGTATCTAACTAATAACCTCTTTTTGCTTGCCTATCAAATATAGAAGATAAAAAATAGTACCTATTTCATAGGGCTGTGTTAAAGACTGAAAAAGCACGACGAACTGTGATGGTTTGTATATGCTTGGCTTAGGGAGTGACACTATTAGGAGGTGTGGCCTTGTTGGAGTAGGTGTGTCACTGTGAGTGTGGGTTTTATGACCCTCATCCTAGCTGCCTGGATGCCAGTATTCCGCTAGAAACCCTCAGATGCAAATGTAGAACTCTCAGCTCTTCCTGCACCATGGCTGCCATGTTCCCACCTTGATGATAATGGACTGAACCTCTGAACCTGTAAGCCAGATCCAATTAAATGGTGTCCTTATAAGAGTTGCCTTGGTCATGGTGTCTGTTCACAGCAGTACAACCCTAGCTAAGACAAACAGGATGCATATTTTCTAGTACATGGTAAGTGCTCAATCATTGACAATTATTTCTATATACGTAAAGACACAGTTTCAGATTACTAAGTATCTTGATCAAGATCATACAGCTTAGGAAAGAGAAGGAGCTCATTTAATAGAATACCAAGAGCTTTGAGGCCTCTGCCTCCTCAGGAAATTTCTCCTTGGAGATAAGTGGGGTGGGTGGGTGGGTGGAAAAGTCTTTAAAAATTAAAACACTTAGTCAACAGGTTCAATACTGCATATTTTGGATGCGTTTTCTCTTTTCAGAGTGCGTGACTACAGAGGTTCCCATAGGATGTGCTGGACTGTGCTCTTTTTTTCAAGACATGGATGTTGTTGGATGTTTATAAACATTGATACATAGCTAGTAATAGAATGCATGCTTTCTGTGGGAGCTTTTCTGTTAGCAGAATGGCCAGTTTCAATTTGAAATGTCTCCCAAGGGAGGAAACATGAAAGTCCCAAAATAGACAAGAGAACTGTTCAAGCACAAGAAAGTCTCCAAAGATAGGAGCTACAGAAGGATCCCTAACTGCACGTCTACCCAGTCAGGTAAAAATCACCCCGAGAGCCAGATCTTTAGGTGATCAAGTTCAGTGCTTAATGACTTTGATTTTGCTTTCCAAGCAAACATCGCTAAGTATCTCTCTGTTCATGCTGCCGTGCTGTGTAAGGGAAGATGTGATAGGATGGGGGTTCAGGTGTAAGCATTCCACCCTAAAGACTGGAGGCAGGGGCTGGGCTGGAAGTTTGAAGATGGAGGCAGAAGAGGAAGTGCTTCATCACAGATGTGAGCTACCTGAGGACAAGGGAAACAGGTGCAGCTTCTAATTGTGTCCCCATCCTCCATGGCTCCCTAGCTACACGCTGTTGCTGAGCTCATTTCTTATGGGGAAAAGTGCAGAATAATCGTCTTCCTACCTTTTTTTTTTTTTTCTTTTTGGAGACAGGGTTTCTCTGTGTAGCCCTGGCTGTCCTGGAACTCACTCTGTAGACCAGGCTGGCATTGAACTCAGAAATCTGCCTGCCTCTGCCTCCCAAGTTCTGGGATTAAAGGCGTGCGCCACCACTGAGTCCTACCCATTTTGTAGAGATTCGGTAAGATCAAAGCGAACCCTTGCTGACTTTACTAAAGGGAGATTCTAGAGACCATGGCATCTGAGTTAAACCACAAAGCAAGGGTATGCACAATGCTGGTTGTCAGGAATCTAGCCTAAAGTGTTTGTGTAACCATCATGCCTAACATCACACTTCTAGTAGGAGCTGCGGAAATACTTATGGCTTGATACATGAAAAATATTTTAATCACAGGTCATCCGTTGACAGCTTTACATTCTCCTCTAACATAAATGTTTAGCTAGTTGTTTAAACAAGCAAGTGTGGTGAAGTCATTCCTAAGAAAAAAAATTCAAATTCTGGTGTGGCCGTGTCTCATTCTTGTAATTTTAGCACAGGGAAGACTGAGGCAGGAGGATTGCCATAAGTTTGAGGCCATCCTACCTGAACTATGAATTGGGACCCTGTCTCAAAAAAATTAAAATTAAAATTAAAAGAATAGGAAAACCAAAAAAGGGCATGTTTTAGTGGTGAGCTGTGTTCCTCATAATGGTTGGCGATTATTAACTCACTAATAGTTTATAGTTATCCTACCTCTATTTCTAAGAATATATTAACATTCGAGGATTAAACCTGGACAAGAAGCAGCTGCATCCTAAGTAAGTCTTTTTGGCCTCTCACTGTTGGTCACTGTTATACAATAGACCTTTGTATAAACTCACTCCAGAGCTTATTACGAGGATTATTTAGATTTTAATCTGCCAAGTGCTTCAAGTTTTTCTCAGAATTCTTTTATAAATAAAAATGGCATTATTTTTTTTCAATCTCAAAGAAGTAATGTTTAGTCTGGTCCTGCCAGGATAAAATATAACAAGCTCACCCGCTGCTGAACTGCTTGTGTTCCCTAAAGAAAAACAAAACAAAACCCAAGAGTAAAACCAAGCCTAAATTACCTTTAATGGCTTTAAGATGACTACAGGAGCACACTTGACTGGGCAGGAATTACTACCTTAACCACCAAGAGTTTGGCGTATGATTTATACCACACAATAAGACCTCTTGGCAGGCATGCCAGATGATAATTATATATAAAACTCTATAATTACTATAGCTATTTTACACTGAGGAGCAAAGATTTACTATCTTTGTAATTTACATTTTAATAATTTATATTCTGTTCACTTACAATTAAGATTAAAGGCAGCCTTCCCTTTTTGTAGGCTTCGTCATACAGTGTAAATGCTAAAATATTCCCCCTAAACCAAGTACTGTTTAATCTTCATTGTATGCACAGAAACACATAGACACACTAGAGAAGCCAACGTGAGACGTGCGAGCCAGAGGCTGGCTGGCTTCCTTGGGAAGCCCTGCCTCTTAGCCACCAGCGGTCTGTCCTCTGATACAACCCAGTCTCTAGTGACCTCCTTACCTCAGGCAGGCTATCTCCACCCTCATCCAGAAGGAACGGCTCTGAAAGTTCTAAATTGTACGCAGGCTCAGGCTGCAGAACTCTGGAGCAGGCCTGAAGAGGATAGATAAGAGCCTCATTGTATTTACAGTGGAACCTGTCTGGCAGGTGGCCAGCCTGGTTTGCTTGGGGCTTCAGAGGTTTCCTGGGACTTGGGACTTTGATTTACTGTTACCTGTTTACCTGGCAGTGAGCACAGATTCTAGAACCTTGATATGACTGATTTGCTGGGTGGGGAGAGAAGCTAACCTGGGAAAGGTACTTTGTGGCTTTTGCAACCTGTAGCACCTTGAGCTCCGTGTGTTCTCAGGAAACTCTGGGAAGAACTGGTGTGGCCTTGGAAGGAATGTCAGAGGTGCCCAAGAATGAGGGCTGTCACAGTCAGGCAGGACTACAATGGCACCAGAGCTCTCTAGAGCCATTACGGCCAGTCCTTAGGTCAACTAGCTTTTGCAGCTTTGCAGGTGTGGAGCCAGGCCCAAGCTAAACAATCGTGGCCAGACTGTGAATTATCTCATGTATCCTGGGGATATGGTGTTCCTGTTCTCTGGAGGTTCTTTTCCAGGAACTAGTGATCAGAGACACCAAGCTGCCTTAGAGCTAAAGCAAGGGAGTTTTAAAGAACAGTTTTTTTTCCCCCATTATGCAAGTTTCCCTCCTCCCCATCAACCTCCACAGCTAGCTAACTCTTGCTTAGCTCCACTGCCTGTCCCCAACCCTGGACCTGTTCAGTTACCCTCCTCCTCCATTTTCACCCCCTTTCTTTCCCTTTCCTCTTTTTTTTTCTTTTCTCACTAGACTCTTTCCTTCTTCAACAAACGTTATGGGAATGCCTAACAGATGCCAGCCATTAACTGTGGCACGTAAACTCTAGAAAGAAGAGGAAGCCCGGATGATAGGCCGTTCCTCGGCCCTGCCATCATACTCACGGTTTCTAGATCTTTATTATGGTTCTTCCTGGATTAAACGCAGATGGTTACTATTTATGTGTAATGTGTTTTTAAAAAAAGATTTATGTATTGTTATTTTATGTGTCTTGGTGTTTTGTCTGCATATATGTATGTGCACCATGTACATGCCTCTTGTCTTTGGAAGCCAGAAGGGCAATGAATCACCCTAGCACTGGAGTTACAGACAGCTGTGAGCTGTCATGTACATGCTGGGAATTGAGCCCCAGTCCTCTAGAAGAGCAGTCAGTGCTTAGAACAACTGAGCCATCACTTTGCCCTGACCTTTTTTTTTTTTTTTTTTTTTTTTGACGTTGCCTGGTTGGCCTTGAACCCTCAGTTTCACGTCAGCCTCCGCCCTCAATCTTATGGGTAGTTGAGACTGGAGATTGCTCATCCTGCGCCAGATGATCTATGTGCAGTTTTAAAAGCAAATGCACAAAATAACGTATTCTTTATTTGCAGCTGATTTTCAGTCTTGCATTCCGGGACACTCTTGGTAAGCTCTCCGCAGATGAGATCTGTAGATAAGGAGCCCCATCCACTGTGCCATGCTCAGGCAGGACATTGCTGGCTCTGCTGCAGCTGCCTGTTCTCCCGAGCTGCCTTCTCAGAGCTCAGCATCCTGTCTTCACGTTGTCAATAATTTGGATATTTTTTTTTTATCTCAAAGTACATTACTTTGTATTTGCCTCCACAAAAGCTCATTTATCAGTTGTCTGATTACATGGTCAGATTTCTGGGCTTTTCCTGTAAAAGTCCAGATAATGAATAATTTCAGCCTTGTGGGGGAACTGAAGTGTCTGTGATATCCGCTCTATTGTTGTAGCAAGCTTGACGGCTCGCACAGAAGATAGTAAGCCAACGACAGTGGCTTTTCCGGTAAAATCTTGTTATCGAAATGTTTCATGTCATTTTTATGCATTCTGTGTAATTTTTACTTGTCATGAAATATGATTTTTCTATATCTTCCAACCATTAATAAATGTAAAAACTATTCTTAGTTTTTACAGGTTGTAAAAAATCAGGCAGTGGCTAGATTGGTGTTGAGCTTGATCTAGATCATCACTATTTAGAGTTGTTGCTAGCGACTCTATACCCAGTCTGTCTTCCAGATCGCCACAGTGAGCCCCTCCCAGCACTGATATAAGGGGTCAGGCTTTTTACTCAGTTCTGTTAATCTTCACACCCCAAAGACTATTAAGGCATCAATGTTTAGATTCTTCAGCAGTCCTTGAGATATAGCTGAGAACCCTCTCTTCTGACTGTCCAAGACATTCCTGTTAAAAAATACCCCAAACCTTTCAAAACAAAAATGACCGCATCTTTACCATTTCTCCTAAGCTCAGGGAGTCTTCCTGTGACCCTGGGCTGTGGCCACACTGAATCTGTGTGTTAGGATATGTACTGTGGGTCTTGGCACGTGCAGTGTCCCTTTCTGGAATGTTCACCACTACTTCTCTGTGTTTAACTCAGGTAAGCTTTAAGTGACTCTGACCAAGGGAGCCATCCATTATCCCCGTCCAGATGAGCCATTAGTTGTAGGTCTGCGGTACTCCTGCCTCCCTTCGTCATTGTTTGTGGTATTGTCCCACTGTCAGCTGCCTCTAACTCCTAGTTAGCAGTCTCTGAGTTCCTAGAAAGTAGGGGCTCTCTTTGCTCAGTGCTATGTAGCACTAGATCTGGCACAGCTAAAACCCAATGAGCACCCATTAGGGCCTCAGCCTGCTGCCTGGGACATCGACACCTCTTGTCATAGTCTCCCCCATACCAGTAGACCCAATGGTCTTGAATGAGTTATAAGATCATTTTTGTCACCCTCTTTTAAAATAGTCCTGGTAACTTGTATTCTCAGACTGTGCTGATTTAAATGAAATGATGTGCATGTCTGACTTGGTGGCGTGACCTAGATCCTGCTAGGTTACTGTTATCTCTCTTCCCCTCTTATCCTTATCTTATCCTCGATGTCAATCAAATTCATGGTTGCTTGATCCCCAAGTGCCATTTTCCAGACTGTTAAGGATGCAGTGCTCCACTCTTCTGGTGAGATACCTACCCTGTTTCCCCAGAGCCGTCCACTCTGACTACCATGCCCATGCTCTCCCCTCAGTCACTGGAATCAATAGGCCCTGCCCATTGTTTTAATTTTGAGCTATTACCTTATTGTTTCACAAAACATTTCAATTCCATGCAGTTTATCGGCCAGCCTGTCTCTTGAGATGTGTCAAAGGTTTTAAGAGGTCTCTAGAGGGATTATGCTAAACTGCTTTTTATCTATATACTATTACTTCCTCAAGAATTAAGCTGTCTGATTTTTCCTTAGACATAGCATCACAACATCCTTTTTACTGTGTACTTTATCTGCCTATGTTACAAGTCCATCGTGACGTCTTGTCCCCAATTCCCTTTTGGGGGGGGGTTTAAATAATATTGTTATGCAGTAAAGATTTCACTGTTTTAAGCTCACTGTGCTAGAAAACCTTATATAATTTAGTTAATGCAATCCTTATAATAATTAGACACTGTGAGAGTAGGAATTGAAAACTGTGGCATCAACATTACCGTGTGAAAGCCAGTTTGCAGAGAGAGTTTGAAAGCCCTTCCCCATCCTGCTGTCGTCTAAGGAACAGAGCATAATAATCAAAACAAAGTACAAGTAATAAAAAAAAAAAGGGATGCACTGGACTAGAAAAGACCATCTGCTGTGTGATCCGTACCCTGGGGCTTATTCTAGTTTGCTTTCCACTGCCGCAATAGCCAACAGCAACGTGGGGACAAAGGGGTTAATTTGTTTGCGTGATCACATTCCATCAGCTAGTTCCATCAAGGCAGGAGCTGAAGGAGGGCAGGACCCAAGAGGCAAGAAGGAAGCAGAAACCACAGAGGTGCACTGCTTACTGGCCTGACGTCCCTGGATTCCTCAGCTACCTTCTGTTTGTAATGAAAGGTGGCACTGCTCATGCTAGGCTGGGATCTCCTATATTGATCATTAACCAGGAAACTGTCCTACAGACTTGCCTATATGCCAGTTTTATGGCACGCATACCACAATCAAGTTTCACACTTCCCAGATGATTTTAATGCCAAACACACACACACACACACACACACACACACACACACACACACACACAACTATCTCAAGGCTCTTTCTTTAGCCTCACCATCCCACTTCTGTTCCTGGGAATGGTTTTCCTTTCCTTCTTTCTTCCTTCTTTCTTCCTTCTTTCTTCCTTCCTTCTTTCTTTCTTCCTTCTTTCTTCCTTCTTTCTTCCTTCTTTCTTCCTTCCTTCCTTCTTTCTTCCTTCCTTCCTTCCTTCCTTCCTTTCTTCCTTCCTTCCTTCTTTCTTCCTTCCTTCCTTCTTTCTTCCTTCCTTCCTTCTTTCTTCCTTCCTTCCTTCTTTCTTCCTTCCTTCCTTCTTCCTTCCTTCCTTCCTTCCTTCCTTCCTTCCTTCCTTTCTTTTTAAAGATGTATTTATTATTACATGTAATGTACACTGTTGCTCTCTTCAGACACATCCAGAAGAGGGGGTCAGATCTCATTACGGATGGTTGTGATCCACCATGTGGTTGTTGGGATTTGATCTCAGGACCTCTGGAAGAGCAGTCAGTGCTCTTAACCGCTGAGCCATCTCACCAGCCCAGGTTTTCCTTTCTTAATAAAAGTGTCTCTTCTCTTCCATGCCTCGCTTAAAAGGCAAGGCTTTCTAGAAACTCTGTCCCTCCCCATGGTGGCTACTGGAATTTTCAGCGAATGTTTTTCTTTTATACTAAAATAAAAGTATCCTCAAATTCCCTTCTGAGCCCATTTGTATTTTTTAATACTTAATTACTTTTTTTATTAAGCAGTAAATGTATTAAGACTAAAGACCTCTAATAAGAACATCAACTTCCCCGGTAACAACACTGTTATTGCTATTTGTACAATGTGTAGAATTTATACATGATTTGTTCAAAGTCATGGAATTGGAAATCTATTGAATAAAGATTTGTATGAGGTTGTCTGAGCCTAGTGCAATCATGGTACCTATTTTTCTCTTATATTAGCTTTGATGGTTAGTGATGTCAGTGGAAATGGTATGTATAGAATTTGTTTCTCTTTTCGAATTTAGATGAGCAGCTACACATTTTGGCTAATGATGCTCTTCAAAAAGAACTCAGGTGTTGTCATATTTAAGCTCATCATTTGCCTGTCCAGCCACCCATCCAATATTTCATAGAGGTGCTATACCAAATATGTGGTATGTACTGAACTTAGGCCAAAGCTTAAATCTCTGGTTTCTGGAAAGATACTGGAGGTTAGAGAAGGACATTTGACAGAGGGTGGGAAGAGTGGATAGGAAAGATCTCAGAGCTAAAGGAAGGACTTCCTGTGAAGACGTTGCCCTGTGTAAGATAGGGAATTCAGGAACTCTCCGATTCATGCACACCCCAGTGTGGCTGGTGGGTGGAAGTGGCGTTCTCTTCTGCTCTGACATGGTCTGTGGTTTACTGTAATTCTCAGTTCCCTTCCCTGTAAGCTGGTATTTTTCTGGTTCTCTGATGCTCTCATTTTCAACATCAGTTTTAGAAATTTTCTGTTGTTCTCTGTATAAATAGCACCCTATTATTTATCTCAGTAACCTACTGGAATTGCTACAGTGGCTTGTGGGCTTGTGTGTGTGTGTGTGTGTGTGTGTGTGTGTGTGTTTGCAAATGTTTGTGAGTATGTGTGTCTATTTATGTGGGCAGGTGTCTCTTCATATTTTTTGAGACATGGAACTTGGAGCTCATGGTTAAGCTAAGCTGGTTGGCCACTGAGTTCCAGGGATCTGCCTGTCTCTGCACTCTACCCCTGCCTCAGTGCTGGAGCTACAGCATTACCCAGTTTTCACATAGGTTTTGGAAATCCAAACTCACATACTCATGCTTGTCTGGCAGGCACTGTACTGACAATCATCTCCCCAGACATTCATTAACTTTAAAGAAGCTGGTTTAATAGGTTTACTTCATTTTCTCCTGTAGTTTTGTTATGTATATGTTTGTGTATGCAGTGTGTGCGTGAACCCTCAAGTATGTGTGTGGTCTTGTGAGAAGGGAACCTGGATTATTGTTGCTCAACCATTAAACCATGTTCAGATAGAACTCTTGATGACCAGGAGTCCTTTATATGTGGACTTTAATTTGATGAGTTTATCGTGGATCAAAGCATTTGATTTTGTTCACATTTTCAGAGTATATTTACTTGTTTTAACCTGCCAAATATAAAGTAGAATATTGTGAGGATATGTGTGTTGTCCATTGTCTGTCCGTCCGTCCATCCATCCATCCATCCACCTCTATATCTTCTCTCTCTCTCTCTCTCTCTCTCTCTCTCTCTCTCTCTCTCTCTCTCTCTAACGGTGTGTGTGTGTGTGTGTGTGTGTGTGTGTGTGCATTTTGTGAGG
The DNA here is from genome assembly GCA_964023405.1 of Apodemus agrarius. Taxonomy (NCBI): domain Eukaryota; kingdom Metazoa; phylum Chordata; class Mammalia; order Rodentia; family Muridae; genus Apodemus; species Apodemus agrarius. The sequence goes on along the minus strand of OZ030008.1, from coordinate 58,273,552 downwards.
ATCCATAGTAAACTAAACATGTTGGTCAGTATGGTCTGTGAGTTCAGAACATCATAGACTTTATTTTTACAATTCTGGAGAAATTGAAGAGCACAATCAAGATTAAGCTGCTGGCACTCACTGTTTGGTAAGGATCCTCTTTCTGGTTATAGGGAACCATCTCTTCGTGTCCTTACCAGGAACAGAGACCAGGGAACCCTTAGGGATCTTTCCTGTTGCTAATTTTGTGCTAATTCCTTCTCCATGGAATCCAATTATTTCTCAAAGGCTCCACTTGCCTTAGAGTTTACGATCTCTGTCCCAAGGTGTTACAAAAGGGAAATCTGAACTTATCACTTCCCTCTCTTTAATATCTATCTCACTCTAACATCCCCCCAATTTCACCAGAAATCTGTGTCATATTTCCTTTTGCATTTTTAGAGTATATGTCACCAAGATAAAATGTGTTTGAAACCCCCAAACTCAGTCTTTGAGGATTGCTCCACCCTACATCTGGAGCTTTGAATAACGGGGATACTAGAATCCTTTAATGATCTCGCCAGTGAAATCACTGACTCTGAGGCTCTGAGTATCCATCTGCCTGTCAGGAGGTTCACTGATCCTCAGCTTCTTACGTAGAGTCATTGTGAAGAACTAATGAGCACATGAGAACTCTAAACGCTGGACAGGCAGATGGACATACAGAGCCTGGGAAATGTTTTGTTACATTCTATCAGAGTCAGAACCTTACATTGCCATTTTTCCTTTTGCCTATCTATCCATTGCATGATAGCAAAATGAGAGTTTGCACTTAATTAGCACATATTGATTGTATAAAGCAATGGGCTTCATGGCACTTTTTTTTTGCATGGTTTTATATGTATGTAATATATAGTATATATTATATAATTATATTATTAAATATTAAATATATTAAATACAATTATATATTTCATTATATATATATATAAAACACCTTGATCATATTCACTCATCAGTATCCTTTCTTATTCTCCCTCTCCTTTTCCCCCTTCCCATCCCTAACAATTCCCCTTTCACATGTGAGATAGTATCTGCCTTTTGAGAGCCTGGTTTATTTTACTTATAGTGTTTGTGATGGTTTGTATATGCTTTTCCCAGGGAGTGGCACTATTAGGAGGTGTGGCCTTGTTGGAGTAGGTGTGTCACTGTGGGTGTGGAGTTAAGACCTTCACCCTAGTCGCCTGAAAGTCAGTATTCCACTAGCTGCCTTCAGATGAAGAGAGAGAACTCTCAGCTCCTCCTGTACCACATCTGCCTGGATGCTACCATGTTTCTGCCTTGATGACAATGGACTGATCCTCTGAACCTGTAAGCCAGCCCCAATTAAATGTCTTTTATAAAACTTGCATTGGTCATGGTGTCTGTTCACAGCAGTGAAACCCAAACTGAGACAGTGTTACTCAGTTCTACTCCTGCAAGTTGCATTTATTCCTTTAAATTTTTTCTTATTTATGGCCAAATAAAACTCTACTGTGTGTACATTCCACATTTTCACTATCCCTTCATCTTTTGATTGGTGCTGAGACTAATTCCATAACTTGGACATTGTGGCAAATGAAACAGCGAATGCAGGTGTGCAGATGTTTCTATAATAAAGCAGATGCCTCTATAACAACACAGGTGTTTCTATAATCATGCAGGTGTCTCCATAAATGCAGGTGTCTCTACAACAACACAGGTGTCTCTATAATCATGCAGGTGTCTCCATAAATGCAGGTGTCTATATAACAACACAGGTGTCTCTATAATCATGCAGGTGTCTCCATAAATGCAGGTGTCTCTATAATAATGCAGGTGTCTCTATAAATGCAGGTGTCTCTATAATAACACAGGTGTCTCTATAATAATGCAGGTGTCTCTATAATGAAATAGATTTGCAGATTCGCCTAGAAGCTTACACTGAAATTCCCCTTGGACCAAGGACATTCTCTGGTTTTGTTGCAAAGGGAAGTTTCTGAATCAATTTACACGTGTGCCTTAACATTGTTGGCATTCTCTCCAAGCTCCACCCTATAGCTACCTGGCAACAGCTAGGTAGGCCTGGCCCACTATAGAAGGGGCTACTTGCTTCCCTTCTCCCACTCTTGTCTCTCTCTCTCTTGCCTTTTGCTCTCTTGCTCCCTCACTCCCCATTCCCTTCCCCCATCCCCTTCCCCCCTCTCTCCACATGGTCATGGCCAGCCTCTGCTTCTCTACTCGCTCCTCCTCTCTCTGTCTTTCTCTGCCTCTAGTACCCCCTTAACTCCCCTCCCCATGCCCTAAATAAACTCTATTCTATACTCTACCATCTTTATTTTCATGTGACTGGTCCCTTGGGAAGGGATGCCTTGGCATGGGCCTGCCGAGACATCCCCTTGCCCCACACCTCACCACACCTCCACAGAACATATTCTTATACCTCTTCATCTTTTCATAAACACATCAAACATCACCACTGCTATGCCCTTCATCAGTGTCTCATGAACGGAATTCTGAAACCAATGGTCTGCAAACTTGTTTGGGGTTAATTAGTTGCATAGTAATTGGGAAACAGGACAGAGGACATCTGTCCCTGCCCCATCACCATTTTAGATTAATCTTTGTAACAGATTAAATAAAATCATGGAATCAATTTATCTGCCTTTTCTATTTATACTGAACTGTCCATTTATTTTTTTATCTGTCAATTTATCCATTTGTTTCTTTGTTTATCCATCTATTTGCACATCCGTGTGGGGATCAGAGGACATCCCCTCTGATCCATATCACTGTTGGTATTCTGTCCAAGCTCCACCCCACAGTTACCTGGCAATAGCTAGGTATGCCCCGTCCCATAGACCTGACCCACTTTAAAATGGGCTGCCTGCCCCTCCTCTCTCTCTTTCATCGCTCTCCCTCTTAGCTCTCACCTCTCTGCCCCTCTTGGGCTCTCCTCCCCCCTCTTTCCACGTGGTCATGGCTGGCCTCCACTCCTCTCTTTCTCTTTCTCTCTCTCTCTCTCTCTCTCTCTCTCTCTCTCTCTCTCTCTCTGCCTCTCTCTGCCTCCATTATACCATTAACTCCCATCCTCTTCCCTGAATAAACTCTATTCTATATCATGTCGGTGTGTGCGTAGTCCCTCAGGGGGAAGAGGTGCCTGGGCCTGGGCCCACCTAGGTATCCCCCTTCCCCCACGCCACTGGGCCACACTCCCTAATACCCCCTTCTCTCTCTTATATCCCATCACTCACCTTCTGCCATCTAGGTTCTAAGAATCAAATTTAGGTTATCAAGCTTGGTGGCAAGCACCTTTCCTCTAACTCATCTCACTGGCCTATGTACTGAAATTTGGATATAAAATTAATTCTAGGTCTTTTAATTATATACACATATATTACTGAGTCAGATCCATTCATACTTGGTGGGTTCTTCTTTCTAATTTAATTTTTGTTTGGATTTGCATTTTGGGTACTGTGGGGTATTAAATGGATGCAGAGGTCTTCACTCGGGCCATTTTTCCTAAGCAAAAGCTGAGGTTTCCCTTTAATGATGCTGGTCCTTTTAACAGTCTCGTGTGCTTGGTCTGTACCCATCCTGTCACAACTTTAAACAAGTTCACAATCATTTCTTCAACTAACTATACTTCAGATCTTTTTGTTCTCCCCTTTGCTTTGAGCTATCACCACAAACCTAACTAAAGGCTGCAAGCAACGACTAGGATGTAGCCTATTCCATTGTTTCAAATTTCTCTGCCTCACTGAGATGTTTAGCATGGCGGCAGACTAGAACCAGATTCTCAGAATAACGTGATTGCTTTTTACCCCATTTCCATTTTGAGTCCTTGCTTATCTCTCTGGGATGCCCTAAGTGCATGTCTGTTGGCCTTCTGTCTCCTATGCAACAGGCTAGAAAAGCAGGGGGAAGTTTTAGGGATGTGAGAAAAAGGACTCGTAGAACCCAATCAAAGCTTTTTGTCAGTAGAGAAGCAAGAATTCTAGTGCAATTATCACCTGCTTAAGGTCTTCCCAGCCATAAACCTGTAATTGTCTAGGACTCTGTACTGGCTGGTTTTGTGTGTCAACTTGACACAAACATGAGTCATCAGAGAAGAAACCCCAGTTGAGGAAATGCCTCTATGAGATCCAGCTGCAAGGCATTGTCTCAATCAGTGATCAGTGGAGGAGGGCCTATCCCATTGTGAGTGGGGCTATCCCTGAGCTAGTAGCCCTGGGATCTGTAAGAAAGCAGGCTGGGCAAGCCACGGGAAGGAAGCTGGCAAACAGCAATCCTCCATGGCCTCTGCATCAGCTCTTGCCTCTAAGTTCCTGTCCTGTTTGAATTCCTGTCCAGATCCTTTGATGATGAGCAACAATGTGGAAGTGTAAGCTAAATAAGCCCTTTCCTCCCCAACCTGCTTTTTTGGTCATGGTGTTTTATCATGACAATGAACCCTAAGACAGACTCTCACCAGGAGCTCCATTTATAGGAAAGGACATGAGCTAAACCCCTTGTTCACTCCTAGCAGCTTGTGGTTTTATCTGATCATATCACAATCCATCCAAGGCATCGCTGGAGCCAATGAATAAATCTCTTTGATCAAAAGATAAAAAAGGAGGAGGAGGAGGAGGTTGTAGCAATATCTTTAGATGTAACCTGGTATATATAATATTAGCTATTTTATCTTAAGGAGCCTGTACCCTCACTTGGTGCATCTTATTTCCTTCTACTGCTCGTTGGGAAGTACATACCCTTATCTGGGTGCATCTTATTTTCATCTTATATCTTACTTTCTTACTTTCTTCTTTGCTCAAGTCTATATTAAAATATGTTTAATAAAACCTTCAACTGCCGGGCATTGGTGGCACATGCCTTTAATCCCAGCACTTGGGAGGCAGAGGCAGGTGAATTTCTGAGTTCGAGGCCAGCCTGGTCTACAGAGTGAGTTCCAGGACAGCCAGGGCTACACAGAGAAACCCTGTCTCGAAAAACCAAAAAAAAAAAACCAAAAACAAAACAAAACAAAAAAAAACCTTCAACTCTTTCATAATCTGGCTAGTCTTGGGGTTGTGTTGTTTCTGTTGAATCCATGAGCCCTGCTTTGGCCTCACACAAGGTCCCTAAAACTCTAGGGGAACTCCTTAGGTTACTGAGAGCCTGACTCCCAGCTGGAGCTGCGACTCTGTTCCCTTACCAATGACATGCCACATTCCCAACAGAATGGCTGACACATGCATTTTAGTACTTTTTTAACCTGCAGCTCCAAATTCCTCTGTGTTCCTCTGGTAAATCAACCCTGAAGTCCTACAAGCCCTGTGGTTACATTTGCCACAGCGATGGCCTCATTCTTGGTACTGGTTTTCTGGACCAGCCACTTTTCCTGTTGCTGTGACAAAAGCCTAACAGAACAATTTAAGGAAAAGGGGACTCATTATTGGACAGTTTCACAGGAAGATGTGGCAGTTGAAGGGGATCCATTTCTGGGAACTTCTGGTGTGGCTTGTTCACATCTTTGTAGACCGCTTGCCAGAAACCTTGGCCTTGAACTGGAAGTGGATTTCATTTCAAAGCATGACTCAAGAGACCACTTTTTCTAGCTAGGTCATACCTGCTAAAAGTTCCAAAGCAGTGCCATTATCTAGAGACACATGAATCTGTGGGGGTCAGTCAGATATAAACCTTAACAGTGCCACTTACAGTCTTTCCACAACACATTATGTCTTTTTTTCTAGTCTACCAATTGAATGGAGAACTGAAGCTACAATAGTTGGCCCTGGGTCCCAAATGGCTGGGCAGAACTGAGTCCCCAGACCTTTCTGACTCATGTGGGGATGTGTTGAGAAATGTGTTTTTTGGGTGAGCCTTGGAAATGAAGTTCATCTGTTATAGCATCATCTACTATTTATCTTAACTTCGGTGGAGATTTTTGAATGCCTCTGCTCCTACCACACATAGTTCCTCAGCTAGGAGACCGGGACAAGAATTAGTATTGACCCATTCTAGTAATCATTATAATTCTTACTGTTTCCTTTCAGTAAATTACCTTGGAGGTTCTGCTATCGTTTTAAGATTTTGAAAAAAAAAATCACTGGGTTCTTAATGCTAAAAGCTTTTAAAAGATTAAACATAAAACAAATCCTTGAATTATAAATTTGTATTGTAAACGTAGGACTTTATTAGATAAGGCTAGTATAGAGAGAGCATTGATACTGATGTGTTCCTGGAGAGCACACGGTCATTTATCCACTATTCATTAGTTTCTTTACACACACACACACACACACACACACACACGACAGGCACTAAAAAACAATGATAAATGACTCAGATTTAACTTTTTTTTTGTTTTTGTTTTTGTTTTTTGTTTTTCGAGACAGGGCTTCTCTGTGTAGTCCTGGCTGTCCTGGAACTCACTCTGTAGACCAGGCTGACCTCGAACTCAGAAATCCACCTGCCTCTGCCTCCCAAGTGCTGGGATTACAGAGATTTAACTTTTAATTGTCACATACAGAATCACATATTCCCAGGGTGACCATGAAAAGGGCGCTGACATCTGTGAAGTCACTTTACTTAAAATCAAGGACATTGCTACTGGTATGCTCTTGGCTAGGGTACCCACAGGATCTAAGTGAGATTAGCTGTGTGGTAAAGTGAATTCTACATTCTTCTCAAAAGGTATGTGTCATTAAAAAGACTTAACTAGTCATTCTGGTAGGCCAGTTAAAAATGGCAATTTCCAAAGAGAAAGCCTAACTCTGTCTCTAAATGGGTGTGTCTGAGCTCCCCTGCCATTATTTCCGTTGTGCTAGGGATGCTGAGTAAACCACACTCTTCAAAGACAATTTCATAAGATTATTCATAGCTAATTATCACTTCTCTTAGGCCAATAACCAGGACTGGATGGAATCCCTGTTTTATGGGATAGATATGTGTTTAATTTGTTAAGAAACTGCCGTTTTAGGCCCTCATTAGGAAAGTTTGGGAGATGACTCCTTGTCTCACCAACCAATCTTGTATTAGTTTGCAGCTAAATCAAAACTCTTGAGGCTGGGTAGTTTTCAAAGAAAAGAGGATCAATAGGTCTCAGTTCTGTCGGCTGATGGTCTCAGATTGCGTGGCCCATTCAGTCCAGTCTCGGTGGCTCATGGTAACAAAACAGGTCACATCAAGGCAGACGCCAGAGGGATTCGGGTACGAGGCTTGCTGTTTTGCTTTCTTTTGTTTTCCTTTCTTTAACCTGATAAACAGACCTGGCTCTCCCAAGGATGGGATGATAACTGCATTAATCTGATTATCTTCCAGTAGATAATCTGCCTACCTGTTAGACTCTGCCTCTTAGACACCGTCCCAGTAGACACCGTGCTTTTAGCCTAGTGAGTGACACTAATACCACGTCCAAATTGTCACTTGGATTGTCAGGGTTTTGGTGTTGTGGTGATGAGAAACTTAAAACAACGGAGTCGATGATAGAAAGGAGTCCCTAATGCGTTTTCCTAGGAAAAGCCAAGTTACACACAGCAGAAGCAAGTGCCCCCAAGGAGCTCCGCCTATAGGGCTGGAAGACAACTCGAGTGCCAGCCTGCTTGATTAGAAACTGTAGGAAAGGCCACTTTGCAGCACAGTTGCAGTTTAGGTTGCTGAGAAGGTTTCTGCTCATACTTATGCACCAAGACTGACCTTCCAGTTAGACTCCATTCTCATAATAAGAGGAGACAACCCGGACTTACAGCCAGACATTTGGCCAACTCCATATCAAAGTAACCCTAAAGGGAATCAGTTATTTTTGAGTATGGAGTGCGGTAATGGGCCACACTGATTCTTTTGCAGGTGACCATCTAAAAGTCTGCCCAGTGTTGAAAAGATGCTTTGTCACTGAATCATCTTTGCAAGTCCTTTGTGGAAGATCAACTGACCACAAATGTATGAATGTATTTTTAGATTTTTCCATTATTCCATGTTACTCTGTAGCCTAACCTTGAGCACACTTTTATGTGTGATTCATTGGGGCTCTAATTTGTGTTTTCCTGATGACTAATGACAGCTTTAAGAATGGTCCTTCCTGCCTATTCCAGGCAGCTTCTCACCCGCCCCACATCCATGCATGCTCTGATGACTCTGTTCGTCTTGACTGTTTGAGAACTCTATGCAAAAGTAATGGCACAGCATCCACTCACTTGTTGGCATCTTTGTTGGGTATCAGCACACCTTTCACATTCATCCATGCTGGTGTACTCTAGATGATTTCTTCACAATGTCTTTTTACAAAAAATTAACTTTTCTGTTTCATTTTTATGTAATTATGGTGTGGAAAATTATACCCTGTTGTTTACATTTCTCACCCAGTTGATTTTTGTGTGTGATCATGAATGTCAGACCTTTTTTTGTGTGTGTGTCTATTCCTAGTTTTTGTCATTTCTACATAACTACTTTTTAAATTATTATTCCTTGATGGCTATACAAGAGTCAAGAGTCAGGGGCTGGAGAGATGGCTCAGTGGTTAAGAGCACTGACTGCTCTTCTGAAGGTCATGAGTTCAAATCCCAGCAACCACATGGTGGCTCACAACCATCCATAATGAGAGCTGACACCCTCTTATGGGGTGTCTGAAGACAGCTACAGTGTACTTACACTTATAATAATAAATCTCAAAAACAAAAAACAAACAAGAGCCGAGTCATTTTTTTCTCTTTTTCTTTACTTAAAAAAAAAAGTCACTTTATTTTAAAGAACTTAAAAATATCATGCTGCTAGATTAAGGTAGTCACTCAAACACTAGCCCTGTCCCAAACACTATACATCTCAACTTCTGTCTTTTTTTCAAAAGATTTTATGTATCTCTATTTTGTGTGTGGGAATGCTTTGCCTGCATGTCTGTAAGAGGACATCGGATCACCTAGAACTGGAGGTACAGCCAGTTGTAAGCCACCATGTGGCATGAACCTGGGTCCTCTGCAAGATCAGCAAAGTGCTCTTAACCCCTGAGCCATCTCTCTAACTCGATTTTTTTTCCTTCTGTGTTCATGCATACTGTCATCATTTTATGTCTGACTTAACTCTATGTTCATGACATCTATCTATTCAACCTCTAAATTTTAATCTTGCTTTGAGTAACTACAGTATATAGAATACTTGTGAGTTTCTGGAAAAGTTGCCAGAATTATCCATAATGTTATGGGAACATTCTCACAGAGGAGGGTTTGTCCCTTCTGCGGTGCTATTTGCTTGCTATGTTTGTTTTTGCAGGTGAATGTGGAGACACGGGTTGTGAAAATACACACTTATTTCTCTGCCTACAAGAAAGAATAGACACAGAGAAAGAAACCAAAGTGAAGTTGGGCTTTCTGGTTTTTTTCCGAGACAGGGTGTAGCCCTGGCTGTCCTGGAACTCACTCTGTAGACCAGGCTGGCCTCGAACTCAGAAATCCGCCTGCCTCTGCCTCCCAAGTGCTGGGATTAAGAAGTTGGGCTTTCTGGAGAATAATTTTCTTTCATGCAGTCTGCAGATGCTGTCTGGTGTCCCCTCCCCCACCACCTGCACCCTGCCAGTAACTACAGCTGCAGAGGGACAGTTTGTGGTACAACCAGTTTCCTCACCTTTACACCCACCCGGAACTCTCAGTCTTTCCTCTTCTCTTCCAAATAATACTGTCTTCAGCAGCTGTCAGTTAACACCCCTCCCAGGCTCCCTTTATTGCCCCAGGCTCTTCCTTCACTGCTCTGTGCTGGCCTCACAAAGCCCAACCCCAACCGAGTTAGACTTCAGTCCGGGACTCGGAAACAAACCCACGTGTCTGCTAGGAGACACACTGCGTGGAACTCCTCCCTAGAGGGAGGAATCCGTGTCTGCTCCTCCGCCTATGGTGATGAGTTTGTTAGACTAAGTAAGGGATTATACCAGGAACACTGGTCACCTTAGAGCATCCGCACTGGAGGGTGTGTTCTCAACACAGGTGATGACTGCCCGATGGCTGTGTATTACGGAGCTCTCTCCCTTGACCCTCCCCACCCAGGTGCTCAGATTCACCTGTTTCAACACCTGGTCGCGAGCTGGAGGCACTGTTTTGGGAAGTTCTGTAATCTGTGGGAGGTGAAGCATGCCTGGGAGGGGGGGGAATGGTTAGGGGTGGGTCTTTGAGGGGGTAGGATCTGGCCCCACTTTCTTGTCACAGGAAATATTAAAAAATCGCCCTGCCAGCTCTCCTGCCCCTGCTGGACTTATCTCTCAGGCGGGGGTCTCAAATACCTCTCACTTTCATGCAACGCCCACCACACCCCACAATCTGCCACCTCAACACCTAATTACCCGGTTGAATCAAGACTCTTAAAGCTTAATTAATCAATCATTTATGTATCAATAATATCACAATTTACAAGATACCAATACAATAATTTTAGAGCCAATTGATAATGATAAAAGTTTTTTTTTTTGTTTTTTGTTTTTTTTTTTTCGAGACAGGGTTTCTCTGTGTAGTCCTGGCTGACCTGGAACTCACTCTGTAGACCAGGCTGGCCTCGAACTCAGAAATCCGCCTGCCTCTGCCTCCCAAGTGCTAGGATTACAGGCGTGCACCACCACGCCCGGCATGATAAAAGATTTAATCCCAACATTTCTAACCTTGTTGTGAAATCATAGCTGCTTGTGGCTAGAAAGCGTCACGTGGGTACACAACTGCAGCTGTGGTTCTCTTCCCCCTCCCCCCCATCCCAAGCTCCCTCTCTCCCACTCTTAGCTCCGCCCCTTTCCCCTGTCCAATCACAGACCTTCTCTGCACTAATGTAATTGGACAGGGAAAATCCTGCTTTCCCTTCTGTTTTCTGCTTTCTTCTACATCAACACAGACTTCCAATGCTTCATAGCCACTCTGCCATGTCTGCCCCACAATGATGAACTAAGATTTCTGAAGCCATGAGTCAAAATAAACGTTTTTCCTCTTCTGTTTTGTCACAGTGATGAGAAAAAACTAACTGGTTTTGATGAAGGGGAGGAGGGAAGTAAGAATGAAATAATAACAAACTGAGACATCTAAGGTCTGTGAGAGTTGGGGTGGGGTAGGCAAGGACTGAAACCCACTAACTTCCAAAGTTCAAGACTGCCTAGCGCTATGCTCTTGCCTTCTTTTGTCCCGTTTTCTCCGGGGTTATCTATCAACCATTCTTATTCTTTTATCTCTACAAATTCCTTCATTTCAGAACCAGCATATGTCCCACTGGCACTCGCAGGATTCTTTTCACACACGTGCCTTGACAACTGCACCTAACATGCCTTCTTTGGGGCTTTCTCCAATCCCTGCAGCCCCATCCACATGGCACTTTTCTCCCAGGTTTATCCCGTCTTCTATAAAGGTCCCTACAAAGGTCAAATTATTCATCTGTCAAATATTTAGATAGAGGATGGGCCAGTAGTGCATGTACATAAACAGATTAAGTTCTTTATCTAAAGACTTTGACTCCTAGAGCAGGGGACAGAGTGTAACAGGGAGGAGTGATCCGCAGATGTGAACAGGGTGTTCAGATTGTCAGATTTAAGACAGCTGTGTGGAGCTCTTCAGCCTGAAGTCGAAGATTCAGAAGGATCCTAGAACAATGCAAGGATTCTCGAAGATGGGGAAATAATTCAGAGATGGCTTGTGGATTTGGTTGTAGGATGTAGATGGCGGACGGCTAGATAGAAAACAGGTAAGTACCTTGTCTGGACCAAAATGGTTACACTTAAAAGTGGCTAAACTGTTGTGGTGGTGAATAGGTATGGGCCCCCCAGACTCATGTGTTTAAATTCTTGGCCCATAGGCAGTAGCATTATTAGGAAGTGTGGCCTTGTTAGAGTAGGTGTGGTCTTGCTGGAGGAGGCGTGTCACTGTGGGAGCGGGCTTTGAGGTCTCCTATGCTCAAGCTATGCCCAGTGTAGCACACAGTCTCCTTCTGCTGCCTGTGAATCAAGATGCTTCTGGTTTCGCCATGTCATCTGCACACTGTCGTGCTTCCTACCCAGCTCTAGTGAGATATTTTCCTTTATAAGAGTTGCCATGGTCATGGTGTCTCTTCACAGCAATCAAACCCTAAGTCAGATGGTAAATCTTACATATATTTTATGACATTAACCTCTTCTGACGATCAGAATCCAGCTCATTGCCCAAAACCCTTATCACCCTACCTAGACATTCCTTCCTAGAAGCACAGTCAAATGCCTCCCTGCCTCCTCAAATCTCTGCCTCCAGCCTTTGTTTTATCTGAAATAAATCCACTACCAACCTCTAAAACATATCAACATAAAGATAAAATGTTTCCTTATACCTTCGATAAATCAGCTTACCTTCTCTCCAGCCCAGGCAAGCACTGACCTGCTTCTATCACTCTAGATGGGTTTGCCAGGTCCAGAGCATCTTGTAAATGGAAGTATAACAAAGCAGATTATCATAAATTTGGAAATATTCCATGTTCTGTGTACCAGCAACTGACCTTCTCAGTACTGTAGTTCACTCCATGGTGTGAACAGACTCAGTTTGTCTATTTGTTGTCTTCATGGTCAATAATTCAGTTGTTTTGAAGTATGTCTCTGTTTTTAAGATATATTGATTTTTTTTAACAATTAAGTTGTCAACTTATTTCAGCAGAGTTGAAGTGAAGAGAGAGAGAGAGAGACAGAGACAGAGAGAGAGACAGAGAGAGACAGAGAATAAATCATAGTAGGTGACCATGGAGCATCTCCTAATCCCACAAAATAAATCTAGTCTGAAAATTCAGTCAATGCCTAAAATATACTCTCAGCAGGGAGGACTATCGGCTCCTACCTAAGTTCTTCCTGTGCATCTGCCTTCCTTCTTTCTCCTGATCCTCACCCTCCAAACACAAGGGAAAACTGCTCTTCTAGGTTTGGGATGAGAAGGATAACAGATAACTATTTTTTTGAACAATTATTGACTGTGACACTTTTGAGTTATCTGTTACTTCCAATATAAGCGAGTACTGTGAATTCCTTTGTGAGGTCCACGTGAATTTGAAGGAGGAGAAGGAGGAAATAGTGGTAGTGGTGGTGGTGGCAGTGGTGGTGGTGATAGGTGAAACAGATTAGTTAATGTCCTGAGGGAGGTAACAATGGGAGAGACTGGTACAGGCTCAGGAAGTGTGGTTCAGAGCAGATCTTGGGAGTGGATTTATTTCAGATAAAACAAAGCTGGAGGCAGAGTTCAAGGAGGCAGAGATGCATTTGACTGTGCTTCTAGGAAAGAGTGTCTAACTAGGGTGATAAGGGTTTTGGACAATGAGTTGGATTCTGATCATCAGAAGAGGGTAAATAGGCATGTTCCAGATGGGACAAAGTATGTGAAGGCACGGGACACGGAAGGACGTGGTAGATGCAGAAAGTAACCAGCAAAACGGCGGGATGTAAGGAATGCAGAGAAAGAAGAACCATGTTAAATAGCAGTGGGTCTGATGGCCCTTGAATCTGGCCCAAAGAACCTGGTTTCGGGTAAGTTGAATTTAAGGTATTTATGGAGGAGACTTATTTATGGAGGAGACTTATTTATGGAGGTATTTATGCAGACGGCAGGAAGGGACTCTGAGTCGGGAACCAGGTGAGAGCTGAAGATGGAGGTCCGAGCATCATGCATCGTGAGAGAGGGCTAAGGAGGAGCTGTGGGCTACTCCTCCAGGGATGGGGGGTGGGGGCAGCCACAGGAAAGTGGTCTGGAAGTGATGCATGGAGGAGGGGAATGGGAGAGGACTGCCTCTGGGAGCCAGGGAGGTCATAAACAACCTCTATTTCCAACTGATGGCTCCATTATTTTCTCTCTACTCTCTGACTGTTTTCCTGGGGTTTGTTTTAGAACCACATCCTTCCAAGCACATATATTACTTCCATGATCTCTTTTTGGATGGCTCTGGTGAGTTTCTTTCCTTAGGCTCCTGACTCGTTTACTGACTGATCTAGAATCACAGTGAGCTCAGGCGTGCTGCTAGGAGCTCCCCATTGGCACAGAGGTGCTAGCTGCTGTCCCTGGCTGTCCCTAGCCTGTCCCTGGCTGCTGCTGCCTTACCGAACTGAGACCCTGACTAAAGGGATGCAGCACAGAGGCTGCACAGAGGAGTGCAAAGGCCTGGGCCCTTGCATTTCCTTGAGACGATGTGAAACGTCTTTACAGATCTAGAACTTTCCTCAGGACCAGGCAGCGTCTCTCGTGCAACTGCAAGCAACTTAGCTCTCCACCACCAAGTGCCACTTTCTTCAGTTTCTTACAGGCATGTCCCTGAAAATGTCTATCAATAAACCTGCATGAAACCCTGGCCTTAGAATCCATTTCCAAAGGAATTCCATCAAGGATGGTTGGTAGACCTCAGGCAAGCTAGCAATGAGGCTCTCATGGCTGGTAGCAAGCAGCATTCTAATGGTGTGATCGTTAACGTCTACGCTGCTGGTAAGCTGGGACAGAACATCCACGGAAGATAAAGGAGGTGCAGTAGAGAGGAGAATGTATGAATGGCTCTAGTTGTGTGCTTTTTGAAGCACTGTTAGGAAAAAGAAACACGAAGGGCAGTTTGTCTGGAGATGAGATACCAAGGAGAAGCCAAGGACCTCCTTGGCAGAATGAATATAGAATCTGGCACCCAGGACTTCTTGAGAGTACCACCCTGGTAGTATCATACTCATTCTCTCTCTCTCTCTCTCTCTCTCTCTCTCTCTCTCTCTCTCTGTGTGTGTGTGTGTGTGTGTGTGTGTGTGTGTGCATGTGCTTTTGTGTGTGGCTTAAATATGATAGATTAGGTTATGTCAGTGGTGAACATGTCTGAAATCAGTTAGGTCTGAGTTCATCTAGGGTGATCTTCCTGTGTTCATTTAACGGACGCTTCTCTGAATAGACTGGCCTATTCTGAGGAGAGCTGATGCAGTGTAAAGGGCCTGGGTAGGGGATGGGATTGGGGATTCACGTTGCAAGACAGCAGCTGGTCAAGAAAGTGCTGACTACAGTCCTGGGCCTGGAAGGAAAAGATTTCTCGTGATCACCTCGTGGAAACATCCTGTTCTAGTTGAGCCTCTGACAGACATGGGTCCCTCTGCTACCTTTGAGCCTTGTGAGATTCTTAGTAGAAAATAATGACAGCGATTGAGATTCCTAAGCCACAGATGCTGTGAGAAAATAAATTTGTGTTAAACCACAGAGTTTGCAGTAATGTGTCCCAGGGTAAAAATAAACTAGTGTCCAAATGTGAGTTAGCATGCTAAACCTTGTCAGCAGGGGGCGCTGCAGAAGCACTGCGGGAGGAAGAGTTTTGCTCATCTCCCCTTTTTTTTTCCCTTAATATACCACCATTGCTATCTTCAGACGCACCCCAGAAGAGGGCATCAGACCCTATTACAGATGGTTGTGAGCCACCATGTGGTTGCTGGAAATTGAACTCAGGACCTCTGGAAGAGCAGTCAATCCTCTTAACTGCTGAGCCATCTCTCCAGCCCTAAAGTAATAGTTACAAGATTAAAACCAATCAAAAAACCATCACAAACTGAACAGTCGCTCAAAATAAACATATAGCTGTGATAGCTATGTGCAAAGGACTCCAAGTCACCCGGACTTAACGTGCCATAATAATAGCTAATCATAACAGTCACAGGCACTTGACAGGTGAAGACTGCCATGTCCTCTCAGCTCATGGGGATTGTGCCTTCACGAGTATTATCTCCTCGGAAGAAGGACTCCACAGCCAGCACTACTCATGGCTGCTGCGTTTTGGCTTTAGTCTTTAGGTATTGGCAACTGTAGTACAAAGCATGGTGCACCCACATCCAAGTCTCTTTATTTTTATTTGATATATTCTTTATTTACATTTCAAATGATATCCCCTTTCCTGATCCCCCCTCCCCGAAAGTCCCATAAGCCCTCTTCCCTCCCCCTGTTCCCCAATCACCCCCTTCCCATTTCCCTGTGCTGGTATTCCCCTACACTTGATTCGCTTGGTTAGGGTCTGTTGACTCTTGAGCTCCCTGGCTTCCTTCGCATCTAGCTCCTGAACAGCACTGCGGTATTTCCTAGGCTGCTGGGTCTACTACCGCGTCGTGGGCAGTTTCTGTATGCATCCCTCAGTGCCGCCTTTTAATGAGTCACAGGGGCACCTCCTTGTAGGTGACTTCTCCCAGTATTCTCGGAGTTCTTAGGGCACGGCACCTCAGAAAACTTTTCTGCTGTTCAGTGAGCCGTGGTTCACAGAATCTTAATTTTAGCCTTGTTGGGATCGAGCAGGACCTTACTGGAGGCAGTGTCTCAGACAGTTGGTATGGCCGTTCCCTACATCAGCAATACTTGTAGTGCCTGGTCTCTTTACTCCTTACCAGACAGTCCTGTGTCACCTCATTGTCTGAAATAGGATTTTTTCATATTATACATTCCACTTTCAAACAACCATAGGTGTTTTCTCTCCTTTTTGGTTTTTTCCGAGACAGGGTTTCTCTGTGTAGCCCTGGGTGTCCTGGAACTCACTCTGTAGACTAGGTCGACCTCGAACTCAGAAATCCACTTGCCTCTGCCTCCCAAATGCTGGGATTAAAGGCATGCGCGGCTGCTACCGCCGCTGCAGCCGCCACCACCACCACATGCGCTTGTAGCTGGAATCATAGGAGGACTCTCAATGCGGACCCGAGGCCGGATCCAATCCACTCACCACTCTAGCTGCCTCATGAGGCAGAGGGGAGAGATGTCTTGATTTCCCATTTATGCCTTCCCTTCCCATCTCCCAACCTTCTGTCTCTACCAGTTCTTCCCTTGACAAAATCCCCCTGGAAAGCAGTTAACTCAGGGAGGCAGACCAGTGGCTCTGGGAGGCCGCGGAGCCAGGAGAGGTGAGGACGGCACCAGGGCCAGCCAGGCCTGACAACACCCTTCAGTAGCCATTGATTCTACCAAGGTCATCACGAGATGGGACAGATTGTGCTTAGTTAGCACTTTAGTGAACCAACAATTATCTCCCTCATTCCTGGCACACATAATCAGAGACTTTTCTGAAACCTTACAAGGAAATACAACATTCTGAAATCTTCATCTGTCAATAAAGCTAACGACTGTTACTATGCCTTTTCATTTAGTAAATTAAATGAGCAGTCTAGAAAAAAGTCCTCCAAGATGAAGGCAAGTGAATAGCTCACTTTAAAGATAGTGCTTTCATAGAATAGATCAAAAGATGCTGAACAGAAACTCAGGGGAAGGTCAAAGACCAGGGCAATACCTTTGAAGTTAATTGACCCACTGACATTCTCTTAAACAAAAATGAACTGGAGACCTGCACTCTCTGTATTATTGACCACATCATATTAGAAAGATATCAAGGGGCTGGAGAGATGGTTCAGTAGTTAAGAATATTTTCTGCTCTTGCAAAGGACACAGGTTTGGTTTCCAGCACCCATATAAGGTAGGTAGCTCATAACTACCTATAACTCTAGGTAGTTCAAGAGGATCTGATGTGCTCTCTGGCCTCTGTGAGCACCTGCATGTATGTAGTGAACACACACACAGACACACTCAGGCCAACACACTTACATGTAAAATAAAAAGTAGATAAATATCTAAAACAGAAATTGAGTTTTTGAAGGCAGTGAGTAAGCTCACCTTGTTCCCGGCACTAGCAAGTCTGCCTTTCCTTTTGTTTGGCCTCATTCTTCAAATAATTAACCAAAACAGCCAGCCTTGCCTGACAAGAACACAAGAAAACATCAAAGAACAAACCCCCGATACCAGCCATGGGGATTTCTTCAGGGACCAGAGTGACCTGAAAGTTGGTGACCTGAAGACACGGAAACACACAGAGATAATTACTGCTAGACAGAACGAATTTCCCCTGGAATTTGGATGTGAGCCTTCTATTTTATATCCACTAGCTTCTTTGTCAACAAAGCTGATGCTTTTCCTGTCACCTTGTCTCTCGAGTTTTTATTCGACGGCAGAAGAGTGGACTTCACATGATTCCAAATTTGGCTGGCCATCCAAGGGAGTTCGTAGGCTGGGGAATGTGCCCATTCGTTCTCACAGCTGCCAGGGTTCCTTAGTCTGGTCCTGCGTTTCTTGAAGTAGGATGCCCTTTACACTGTGATAGAGAGAAGCAGTGGCCCAGGAAAATCAACTGGCTGGCTCTGAGGTTGGGTGAGTTACTTGGACTAAGTCTTACTCAAGAATTCCCTTCACTTCCTTCTTGGCTCTCTTTCCCTTTTCCTTGTGGGAAGGGATAAGTGAGGGCTCTACCTGCTCTGTTCTAGTTTCTGTTTCTTGCTGGCACAGCCTGTCATTGTTTCTGTGTTGCTGCACGATGGGAAACATATCATCCATTCCCAGCAAGAGCCCTCTGGATTTAATCGCGAACAAGTGAGCTGAGAACAGCTACAGTACCATGGCACAAATGATGGCTTTAATCAGTGCCTAGCCTCATCTTGTAGGTCTGAAGAGGAAGGCTTGATAAAGGATTCTCTAACCATTATAGCACTCTAGAGTTAGACCTATTCCGGCTAAAGGGGGGTGGGGTGGGGTAGGGTGGGGAGAAGAGTTCCCTCATGTAAAAGGCTTCATGTTACTCAGTCAAAACAAGAAAGGGTTAAATAGAATTTTGTTATGGTTCAAAGGGCTAGATGGGAAAATGGACACTGTCATCTAGTAAAATGGAGAATGAAGAAGATGAATTCTGGCTTAATCCCCTACCTTAACCTCCCTGTCCTACCTCCATACATCACAGAGGCACAGAACAAAGCATAAATAACATTGTTGTGTGCAGAGGGGTCTGAAGTGTGCTCTGAGGTCATCAGAACACTGGATGGAACTTCTCCTCCACAGACCCAACAAGGAAGAAGAGTCAAAGAAGCAGCTGCACTGGGAACAGGCAATTTTCAGTATGCCAATTCCCAACAGGAGCAAATGCCCCATGGATACGTAGTTGAATGCATACACAAGTATAGAACCCACTTTCTACTACTAATGTATTTAACCAGAATACCAACACTCTATACTGACAGGATCCTGCACAAATGACTAAGCTCTTTAAAATCCATATTTCTTTCCTTTGTTTGCTTTTTGCTACATATTACCCCTGCGAGGCCAATGCTTATACTGCCAGGAATGTCACCCTATGCGAGGACAGAAGTGCACAGTAACAGATTAAGCTAGACAGGAAGCTCATAAACTTCACCTGAAGACCCCTGTCAGTACTTTGGCAGCAGAAAGGCTGTCCCTACCACCAAGGTCACACGGAAACCCTACAACTATGGAGGTAGAGCTGACTAGAAATCACTTCCAGTACATTTAAGCGAGACTAAGCAAAAGGGTTGTCTCAAGGCCAAAGAACCTCCATTACACACAGGGAGATTCACAAAAATCTGATGATGACCACCAGAATTTCCAGAGAGGCTAGACCAGTAAAGACACCAAAGACCTTGAAAGTTTTAAGTCATTAGTCTGTATCTAGTCTATGCCAATGTATCTAGTCTATGACAATGTGTCCTAGGCATTTTTTAAAAAGCATTACAAAATTCACCTTTCCAGACTTTGAGTCTTTGGGTATGAATATCTTTCTGTTTGTTTTGCTTTTAAGGTATATGCTTCTTTTTTGGTTCTAACTTTTGGAAGCCTTATTAAAGCTTATGTTCTAACTTCAGGTGTTGTGTGACCTCTACGCATGAAACTTATTTCTCCCAGGTCAACCATACCTGTAAGGTATTCTATGTCATCACAATTGTCCCAGACATGGAATACTTCTGAAGAATTAGAAGGAAAAGAGAAACGTAACTTCTTAAATGGATAGGATCTTTGGCATTGTACTAATCATTCATTCTTCTGTTAGCTCGACACCTGGTGAAGCCTCCAGCTCCTTCTGATCACTGCTCAAAGCCAAGCAAGCACTGGAATTTAAGACCAGAGAGGAAGGCAATTACAAACAATATCCACCATCCCTTTGAACTAACCCAATAACCCCAAGAGCTACTTTAAAAAATACCCAAACAACAAGATTTATTCAATCAATGAAACCATTTAATTAGTGTTGTTTATGATGATGATGTGAAGCCTATTGTCGAAAGAGTTAAATTTACTTTTCAGTTGGCCCCAACAGCATGACAATATATGGTAAAAGAAACTTGATAGATATGTAGATTATCACCATGATAATGACATTATAGTCACTAATTCAGCACTAGAAATAAGATAAGGATTTGCTTTAAGACACTGCTTGTGCTAGTATTATCTGATTGTACCCAAATGAAACTCTAAAACAACCTGGTCAGAGGAGAACTTTTCTTCTTTGAAGATAACAATCTCAAGGCACAACCTATTACTAAATTTCAGTTAGATAAATCTTCTTATCTAGAGAGTGACCACAGACACAATGAAGGAAATTTTCAGTTTTAGAATAAATTTATCTGGCTTACACGTACTTTGGAATATGTAAATCAGAAGGCTCCAATCTATTGCAGGATAACCTAATCACCCCTATGACTTATGGCCCAGATGTACTTGGTGGTTTTGATGGAGTTCTGATTTTTCAGGTCCATGATTGGATTGATAAAAACTGAGTACTTATGCCAGTAATTAGGTGGTTAGGACCTTAAGGTACTCCGCGGCTTCGTGGACAACTTTGTAATCCTGGCTTTCCCCACATTAGTTGGGAAGATGTACAGTAAGCAAGAAAGACCCAAAGATATAATTTCCTATATAGGTAGATTTGATCTATATAAAATTGATATTGTCATTTAGCATCAAGATATCTTCAGATCACTCTGGAGATATAATGTGGCACATGGAAGCTCTAATTTCACCTATAAATCCTGAAATGGCAGTGTTCAAGGGATTTCTTTAATCAATACAGAAGGATCTTAATGAGGAGAGCTGTTTCTCCCAAACTGAATAGCATTAGTCATTTTAACTACATCTGAAGGCTCAACATGTGATATTGTGATGGCCATTCCTGGTTGTCACCTTGGCCACATCAGGAGTTAACTAAAACCCCAACATGGAGAGATAATTTGAGCTGGAAGAGACACACCTTTAATCCCAAATTTGAGGTGGGAAGACATACTTTTATTTGAGATCATTTGAGCTGTGAAACCCCACTTCTAATCTGGGCCTCACCTTCTGCTGGAAGCCTATCATGGGAGAAGGAAGATTTTGCTCTTTGCCTGGTTGCTCTCACCTTGATAGCAAGTCCATTCCTTCACTGGCATTGGAGCCTACTTCTTAGAGACTCCGGTGTCTATTAAAGGCCAGCTAAGACCTAGACCTCAGCCTCATGGGTTGAGCAACTACTAGATTTTTGGACTTTCCATTCACTGTCAGCCATTGTTGAGTTAGCTGGACTGCAGTCTGTAAATCATTCTAATAAATCCCATATATATGTATATATATTATATATATTAATTTATATAATATATAGATTTATAATTAATATATAAATTATATATATAAATATATATTAATTATAAATCTATATTTAGATATAGATTCATTCTATAAGTTCTGTTACTCTAGAGAACCTGGACTAATAATACAGTGATTATATTCAAGTTGACTGTTGTACATATATTTCAGATCATTTAGGAAAAAAGTCTTTTTAGACCTGTAGGAAATACATACCCAAGTCAAGGACACAGCTGATGACTCCACTTTTAGTCTAAGCGAAAGGTTTAAATCATGGTCTGGGGGAAGCTCTCACTGAGTTCGTCCTGAGTTATTTGCATAGGCCGGATGTGTGCTGTGAGATGTACTGTTGCCAAAGATGATGTCCTGCCTAAGGAAAGATTTAAACAAAGGGCCAATGTCAGGAGACATTAGAAAAAAAAATAGACCTTTGTCCTTTAAACATCTCTGATTGGCAGGTCTTTTTGTTCTACGCACTGAGACGCCACCATAACCTCCCTGTGCGGCAGGAGGAGCCTCTCTGTCTTCACCCCCAAGGATGGAACACACCGGCAGTGGGGGCCCGGAAGAGAACGAACCGGCCAGTGGGTCTTTCACTCTTTGTTTTTCTGCCCTATGTCTCACTCTCAAAACAATGAATCACTGCCATCATCCCCGACTGAAAAGAATAAAAGCAATCAGGAAGGAACATCCATCATGTGACCTCTTAGTCACATTCTTTCAGGAATTTATTACAGAACTGAAGGACCATTGGAGGCTCACCTGGCTGTGGCTGACATCAGACTCCACAGAGATCCCCTACATAAGCTTTTATACCTAAGGCCTGCGGCAGGCTGGAATGGAGTGAAAGCCCTCCACTTTCCACCTGCCAATTTGTCATGAGTGAAGCCCCATTTTTCTCCCACCACCAACTTCATCCAATAACAGAACAAGATACTCCCAGTTAGGGTCTCACCTTTTGGTTTGAGAGATAGTTGCAAATTTTTCCTACCCGGCAACTAAAACACTTTGAAGACTAAGTAGGAAATAAGGGTTGTTTCTTACTTCTTTTAGCAGTTTTAGATGAGGTAGGATAGAAATAGCATAGCTAATTTAAATAAGTGTGTTCAAAAGGCAAGCTGAGTATTGGAATAATTCACAATGCTCATAGTCATTAAAATAATATTTCTGCATACTGCAGAAGGAGAATGAATCAGCAAGAGTAGCTGGATGCTTTGGTATCTACACACAAGATTAACAGATGAGCTTGTAAAAAAAAAAAACCCTCAGCAGAGAAACCAGCACCTTATAAACAGAGTCATTTGAGTGAATGAACATTTATTACTGTTCTCATGAACAGCCTTAAAACAGAGATTTCAAATGACTGTCACTCAGTATTTTGATTATTGATTTACTGTCAGAATTATACTTTTTCTTCTTATATTTAACATTTTAATATTAGCTTAAAAAGAAGGGCAAAGAAATGAGCAAGGATCAAATTGAAGTGGCTTACAAACTGAGGCAAGCTCGTCCAAAATGCAGGCCAGCACAGGCTGTCGTCAAGGCCACAGCATCCTCCCACACCCCAGATCCATCAACCCACGCTGTACTCATTTAATTCGTCCCCTTCCTCCTCTGTATTTCTTCTCCCTCCTTCTTGTCTCCTGGTGTTCCCCCTCCTCCCTCTCGTCCTCCTCCTGCTCCTCCCTCTCTCCTTTTCCTCTCTTGCCCCTCCCCCCTCCTCCATCTTCAGTAGCTTCGTTAGTAAACTTTAGTGGAGATCCTGAGATTGTACAGTTACGTAAAGTGTGAGAGTTTCAAGTCTGCCACTCAACATCTGGGTAGTTTCAAGTACAGTGTGCTGTTTTCTGGAGACTGGGCTGCACACCTGGGGCCTTGGTGCAGCCTGTGTGCACATGCTCTTTGGGTGGTGGTTCAGACCCTCCGAGGGTCCAGGTTAGTTGATTCTGTTGGCCTTCCTGTGGAGTTCCTATCCCTATGGAGCTCTCAATCTTCCCCCCAACTCTTCCATAAGAGTCCCCAAGCTTATAACCAAGATTATTTAAACCAGGGTTGAAGCAGGTCTTTTGATATTAAGTCCTTTGTTGTTTACACTGCAGTGTACTTCAAAATCCTTCCCCCAACTCTTCCCTAAGTGTCCTGGAACTCCATCCAGTGTTTGGGTGTGGGTCTCTGCATCTCTTTCAATCAGCTGTCCTCTCAGAGGACAGTTATGCTACGCTCTTGCCTGCAAGCATAACAGAGTATCATTAATATTGCCAGGGACTGGTGCTCGCCTGTGGGCGGGGTCTCAGGTGGGGCAGGTTATTGGTTGATCATTCCTTTCAGTCTCTGTTCCATCTTTGTCCCTGCATGTATTTTAGACAGGACAAATTTTGGGTTGAAAGTTTTGTGGGTATGTTGGTGTCCTTATCCTTCAAATGAGGGTCTTGCCTGGCTATGGGAGGTGGCCTCTTCAGGCTCCATGTTCCCACCGTTAGGCATCTCCTCTAAGGTCGCCCACATTGACTCCTAGGAGCGCACCCCCCATCCCAGGTCTCTGGGACTTCCTAGAGATTCACCCCACCCCGATCCCCAGCAGCTGCAGATTTTCATTCATTCTCTTGGCCCTCTGGCCCTCTCTCCTGTCTCTCCCCACACCTGCTCGTGCCCCAACATTCCTCCTTTCTCCTCTCCCACCCAACTCCCTCCTTTCCTCTGTCCCCTCTGCTTCCTATGCCTATTTTATTCCCCCTTCTAAGTGAGATTCAAGCATCCTTTCTTGGGCCTTCCTTATTGTTTAACTTCTTTGGGTGTATGAGAGTATATCATGGGTATCCTGAACATTATGACTAATATCCACGTATCAGTAAGGATATACTATGCATATGGGTTACCTTACACAGGATGATATGTTCTAGTTCTATCCATTTGCCTTCAAAATCACGATGCTCTTGTTTTTAATAGCTGAATAGTATTCTGTTGTATAAATGAGCAACATTCTGTATCCATTCTTTGGTTGAGGGACATCTGGGTTATTTCCGATTTCTGACTATTATGAATAAGACTGCTATGAACCTAGTGGAGCATGTGTCCTTGTGGAATGATGGAGCATCTTTTTGGGTATATGCCCAGGAAGGGGGGGTAGGACTATTTCCAATTTTTCTGAGAAACTGCTAGATTGGTTTCCAGAGTGATTGTATAAGTCTGCAATCCCACCGGCAATGAAGGAGTGTTCCCCTTTCTCCACATCCATGACAGCGTGTGCTTTTGTTTGAGTTTTTGATCTTAGCCATTTTGATTGGTGTAAGGTGGAATTTTGGGATTGTTTTAATTTTCATTTCCCGGATGACTAACGATGTTGACCATTTCCTTAAGTGTTTCTCAGCCATTTGAGATTCCTCTGTTGAGAATTCTGTTTAGCTCTGTACCCTATTTTTAGTTCAGTTATTTGTTGGAGTCTAACTTGCTGACCTCTTTATCAAGATCAGGTAAACTAAACAGTCCCATAACCTCTAAGGAACTAGGAGCAGTCATCAAAAGTCTCTCAACCAAAAAAGCCCAGGATTTATGAGGGGGTCTCTGTGGAGTCTAATTTCAGCCTGACCTAAAGCTGTACTACAGAACAATAGTGATAAAAACTGCATGGTATTGGTACAGAAACAGACAGAAATTATCTGTTGTATGGTTAGGGTTAGGGTTAGGGTTAGGGTTAGGGTTAGGGTTAGGGTTAGGGTTAGGGTTAGGGTTAGGGTTAGGGTTAGGGCTAGGGCTAGGGTTAGGGTTAAAGCTAGGGCTAGGGCTAGGGCTAGGGCTAGGGCTAGGGCTAGGGTTAGGGTTAGGGTTAGGGTTAGGGTTAGGGGTTAGGGTTAGGGTTAGGGCTAGGGCTAGGGCTAGGGTTAGGGTTAGGGCTAGGGCTAGGATTAGGGTTAGGGCTAGGGCTAGGGCTAGGGCTAGGGCTAGGGTTAGGGTTAGGGTTAGGGTTAGGGTTAGGGTTAGGGTTAGGGTTAGGGCTAGGGCTAGGGCTAGGGCTAGGGCTAGGGCTAGGGCTAGGGCTAGGGCTAGGGCTAGGGCTAGGGCTAGGGCTAGGGTTAGAGTACTGGATCCCATTTGAGGAATTTTTAAAATGTTGTTGACTATTAGGAATGAGTTGGCTTTGCGTGGAAGCTGCAAGGACATGGAAGGTTGGGGATTTTTTTTTTTTTTTTTTTTTTTTTTTTTTTTGCCTTACTGAGAGAGCTTCTTCAATTGAAGTCCATAGAATGTAGGACAGACTAGAGAACTGCAGAGAAGGAAGGGAAAGGATTCCTGATTTTACACAAGGGAATGCCTAGACTTGAACCCTGATGTCACATCAAGATCAGTGGATCAACAAATTCTGAGTTTTGTGCAGTTGAGTTTGGCCTCTCCATTTTTACCCCCTCCAATTTTACTATAACCAAGATTATATATTTTTAATTCACTTTACATTCAGATCGCTGCCCCTTTTCTGGTCACCTCCTCCCACAATCCCTCATCCCGACACCCTTGTCCCCTCCTCTCCTCTGGGAAGGAGGACACCCACCCTGGGTATTCCTCCTACCCTGGCATATCAAGTTTCTGCGGGGCTAGGTGCATCCTCTCCCACTGAGGCCAGACAAGGCAGTCCAGCCAGAAGAACATATCCCACAGACAGGCAACAGCTTTGGGGATAGCCCCTGCTCCAGTTGTTGGAGACCCACATGAAGACTGAGGTGTACGTCTGCTTCCTATGTGAAGGGGCCTGGCTCCACCCCATGTACGTTCTTTGCCTGATGGTTCAGTCTTGGAGAGATCCAAGGGTCTTTGTTGGTCTTCCTGTGGAGTTTTTAATCCCCTTCAGGTCCCCCAATCCTTCCCTCAACTCTTCCATAAGAATCCTCAATCTTATAACCAAGATTATTTAAACTAGGGTTGAAGCAGATCTTTTGATAATAAGTCCTTTTTGAAACTTTCCTTCAAAAATTCTGTAAAGGGAATGGGAAGGGAATTAGTAAAAAGTAGTTGAAAACACATGTCTTATAAAGGACTATCATAAAAATATAGAAAGCACTCTTTAAAAAAAAAAAAAAAAAACATCAAAAGCCGGGCGGTGGTGGCGCACGCCTGTAATCCTAGCACTTGGGAGGCAGAGGCAGGCGGATTTCTGAGTTCGAGGTCAGTCTGGTCTACAGAGTGAGTTCCAGGACAGCCAGGGCTATACAGAGAAACCCTGTCTCGAAAACAAACAAACAAACAAAAAAATCAAAAATGGCTGGGGAGATGGTTCAGCAGTTAAGAGCACTGGCTGCTCTTCCAGAGGTCCTGAGTTCAATTCCCAGCAGCCACATGGTGGCTCACGACCATCTATAATGGGATCTGATTCCCTCTGCTGTGTCTAAAGATACTGTACTCAAACATATAAAATAAATTAGTCTTTTTTACACTCCAGATTTTGTTTCCCTCTTGGTCCACCCTCTGACTGTTCCACATCCCATACCTCCTGTCTCCACGAGAATGTTCCCACCCCACCCCCACCCCACCAGACCTCTAAACTCCCTAGGGCCTTCAGTCTCTTGAGGATTAGGTGCATCTTCTCTGACTGAATCTTTAACAAAACACATAAAAAAGAATAAAACCTGATTAAAATATCTAAGTTGACATTTCATCAAAGTACACAGATTGATAACAAATAAGAATAAGAAACTGTATTCCATATCAGATAGCTGTGAAGTAAGACTGCACCATATTTACACACCCACTGCAATGGACATAATCCAAGGATCGTGAGGCTGGAGAGATGGCTCAACGGTTCCCAGCACTGGCTGCTCTTACCAAGGACTCATTTTATTCCCAGCACCCACAGGGCAGCTCACAACCTTTTAACTCCAGTTCTAGGGCATCTGATTCCCTCTTTTTGTCTCTGTGGCCACTGTATGTACATGGTACTCAGGCACAAATACAAGCAAAACACCTATACACATATGCTAAAAGTAAATAGATCTATAAAAGCAACAAGGATCATTACCAATGCTAAGGATGCAAGATGCGACATCATTTTAGAAGAGAATTTGTCATTGTTTAGTAAAATTGCACATCTTATCATAAGATCCAGCAATCCCACTCCTTCAAATTTATACAGTGAATTAGAAAACACATGTCCACATATGTGTTAATAGCATATTCTTTTATTATTGCCAGAACTTGGAAGCCACAAGATCTTTGTTCTTCAGTCGACAAATATACATATATACACATACACACATATACACATACACACATATACACATATACATATACAATACACACATATGTATAATATATATGCAGTGTGCATATTATACATATGTATACTGTACATATATGTATGCTATACATAAATATGCATATTCATTGTGTATTAATTAAGTCAGCAGTAAGAGATGAGGTTTCATGAGAAGACTTGATGGAAACTTAAATACACATGCCTATGGAAACAATCAGTCTAAAAAGGTTATATACTATATCACTCCAACTATATGGCATTCTGAAAAGGCCAGACTATGAAGACTAAATAAAGCTATCAGTGTTTGCCAGATGTGTTCATTAGCTCTTCACTGATGTGAAATGTATCTGAGAAAAGCCATGTAAAGGAGAATGGTTTCCATTGGCTCACATTTTCAAAGGCTTTGATCTGCCATGGTCATTGATGACTTCAGAAATTTTGATTTGTCACAGCAGGGAGGGCTGGGTGAGCAAAGCGGTTCACACCTTGCAGTGATAGGCAGAAAACAGATACAGAATATCCTGCTGCCAGCCTTTTTCCTGTGCTCCTAGTAACTTATCTTGGCTCCTGGCCAAGGGGGGAGGGTACTGCCTGCATTCAGGGAACATCTATCACTTTCTTAGTGGGTTGGTCTGCAAATAATTTCACATGCACAGCCAGAGGTGTGCTTAAATAATCTAGGAGCTTCTAAATCCAATCAAGCTGACATTTTGAATCAACTATCACTCTTGAGGCATCAGGGGCAGCGGGATGATAAGAATCCCAGCAATAAAGCTGGGCGTGGTGGCGCACGCCAGTAATCCCAGCACTTGGGAGGCAGAGGCAGGCGGATTTCTGAGTTCAAGGCCAGCCTGGTCTACAGAGCGAGTTCCAGGACAGCCAGGACTACACAGAGAAACCCTGTCTCAGAAAAAAAAAAAAAAAAAAGAATCCCGATAATATTCGAGGCAGGGGAATTATTATGACAGTGTAGTGCTCATTATATTAGTAACTGCCATGTGTTGTTGTCTGAGCTCACTGAGAAACTGTCTCTGGAAGCAAAGATTATGCTTGTACAAACCACCTCTCCACATTTCAGAACCAAGCATGTGTCCCTCGAAGGCCCCTTGTCTGGGTACAGGCTGGCCGCTCTAACTCAGTGACAGGGAGGGCAAACAGCCCAAGAGTAAAAACACCATGTCCTGAGAACATCGAGAAGATAATCCATGTCCAACAGAAGTTACTATTGTTTAACCCACGATATAAAAGGGCGTGCAAGTGTGAAAGAGAAGCCAGATATCCAGCCATGTGACCCTGCTCCACAGAGAGAAAGCAATGGGTCAGGAGCTTCGACTGACAGCCTCCACGTCCACGTCCCCAGCTGGTTTCTGTTGGAGCTCCTAATTTGATAATATTGCCTCTACCTGTGGCTAATTTTTCTTCTACTTGGGGAGCTCAGATTTAGCTAAGGGAACATTCTACTATGTCTGAAACTCTCAGTGGGAAACTTCAGCT
This sequence comes from Apodemus agrarius, assembly GCA_964023405.1. Classification (NCBI taxonomy): domain Eukaryota; kingdom Metazoa; phylum Chordata; class Mammalia; order Rodentia; family Muridae; genus Apodemus; species Apodemus agrarius. The sequence goes on along the minus strand of OZ030008.1, from coordinate 58,244,467 downwards.
GGCCACCATAAAGGGTCTTCCACAGTCAATTTCTGCTGAAAATCTTGAGCTACTAATCTGAGGATGTTTGTGCTATTTATGTATCTATCATTCCAGCACCCACCCACCCACCTGCTATATATTCTTTTACTTTGGTTTCCTATATACTTAATAAACATTCACTCAAAACCCAACCTTTGGCTATTGTAGATCATTGTCTGGACAATACAGTGTCATACATTTTTCAATGTATACTATGTAACCTCAAGAGCAAACTCTAACACAAACTATGCCATCTGGTACATAGCAATGTTTCTGGTGGATAGGAACCAAAACTCTGTTTTTAGTATAACCACCTCAGGTGCCTAGTTCAATCTTAAAAGGTATTACTTTAAATTATTTGGAGTGTGTAACTTCGATATGTAAAAGGGAATGGGAAAACTAAGGACACTTCAAAAGACATAATGCAACTCAATAAACTGTTGTGTTCTTGGCAATCAAATTTTAGCAGTTGCTTTGAGCTCTGTGTCACATACAGAGGGTCCTTAACAAACAAATGGCTCATTGAATTGCAATCTGTAAGAGAAAAAGAAGAAAAAGACCAGAGAGAAAGGCAAGATGAATCTGGTACAAGCTCCTTGTTCATTTAGATGATTTTGTTACAGTAAGTTAAAATGTTGAAAAATAATATTAAAATTCCTAACAAGAATTCTTCTTATAGCAAAACAAATCATAAAGACAGGCAGGACATAACAGTTTATTTCATCCATTAAATTTAGATAACCAGTATTTAAAATGTTATGAAATGTACTTAATACTGGCCAAGAGATGGAAGCAGCCAGTGACAACACAAAGGACATGGCTCCCTTCCAAAGTCCCCACTGCACTGTTGGTACATAAAACTTATAACCCAGCAAGGGTGTCGGGTGTTTTATCAGGTTTACCATGTTGTATAATTCAGACTTTGGAAATTACAGATATTTGGAATTAGGGATCAGGGCATCAATAGTTCACCAATTAGCCAATTTATCGAGGATTATTTTGGTACTCTGTGCATGAGAGTTTCTATTTAGCATTCTTAATCCAAAAGAAGAAAACATGAAATAATGAGTGCAAGGAGAAACCCAGTGCTAAACGTCAGGAGGATGCTTGTCGTTGTGAAATGTCATCACTGTGACCTCTGAATGAAAGCGGGGAGTGAGATAATCTTCCATGCGCAGTAAAGGTGCGTTTGGGTGTGCTGGCTCATGTCTGTAATCAGTTTCCTGGCAGGCAGAGACAGGAGGACCAGGAATTCAAGGCCAGCCCTAATTACATATTGAGTCTAAGGCTACATGACACCTCACCTCGTGAAACAAAACAATAATAAAAAGATTCTAGAGCACTTAAAAGATGAATAGGCCTTTGAAAAGGATACTCTAGTTTAAAGTAGGAGCAAGCACACACTGCATACATAGACAGCTTACAATGCCCAGATTGCAAAAGATGTTTGGAGAGTAATACATTGGTTTCCTATTTGTATGATGACATTAATTATTACACATTCTATAGTTCAGCAACCTCATTAGGGATGAAAATGAGTTCCATTACAAAAGCTTTAGGGGAGGAATTGGTTTCCTTATGTTTTTCTGGAGGTCACCCAACATCCAGACAATGATTCCTTTCCTTTGTCTTCAAACCCATCAGTGTGTGTTTAATCACCCTTTGTAATCAGTTTTAAAGACCATTACCTTGGGCCCATGGACTTCCCTTCCTATTTTAAGGGTGTGTTAACTTGTAGCTTTTATTCGTTGCAACACACCCTAATATATTTAGATATCAAGGATTAGTCTGTGGACATTGTACTGTGGAGAGTTGAGAAGTTACTTTTGAAAAGTGGCAGGGGTGGCACACGCCTTTAATCCCTGCACTTGGGAGGCAGAGGCAGGCGGATTTCTGAGTTTGAGGCCAGCCTGGTCTACAGAGTGAGTTCCAGGACGGTCAGGGCTACAAAGAGAAACCCTGTCTTGAAAAAATAAAAACAAAACAAACAAACAAAAAAACAAAGAAAGGAAGGAAGGAAGAAAGAAAGGAGAAAAGTGTATAAAGTGAAACTGAACATGAACATACTGATGGGGGCAGTAGGGAGCATTCCAAAGGCATGTCATATTTATTTAAAATTTTTTTGGAGACAGCTTTGGCTGCAGTATAGAAAACTGAACAGGTAATCCGAGGAATAACATTAGATGCTACCAGAGGTCAGAGTTTACAAAAGTGTAGAGGATCGTTTACATTTGCTGTGGTGCTGAGTCTGTCCACATCCACATACTTTCCTTTAGAACTCCTGATGTCACCTTACAGGATCTCAGCAGGTGCTTTTCGTAATTGGACTTAATTTGTTCAAATGAGGCTCCAAGAGAGCCTTTATGTCATTTCCAAGCCCTGTAAGAGATCCTAAGCAACGCTGAGGCTTAACTTAGCAGCCCGAGTTATTAAGGCTCTCGCTTAAATTGGACACAACACTGGAGACATTCACGATTCACTCCGTTAGGGCGACATCCGGTCCTCTAACCGTTCTTCCGGGTTCTACCGGCCACCCGCTGAGAAACCTAACCCGCACGCGCACAGCTGCGCCTACGCGGGGGCGGGCTTTCCTGATTGGCAGTAGCGTGCTGCATCGGAAAGATGTCTTCCGCTTTCGTCACTTCTGTGTGCCTCGGCGGCTTTCGTCCGGCTAGACTCTGGAATCCTGTTAGGTTCCTTTGCCTCTGACTTCTCCACACCCCTCGCTCCACGCCGCGCCCAGTGCGGGGACATGAGTGTTCCTGAGTCACCGCCTCCGGACGGGGTCCTTACGGGGCCCTCCGACAGCTTGGAGGCCGGCGAGCCCGCGCCGGGTACGGCTGTTTTGCGGGGCGACTGCCCACAGGGGCTGGGACCGAGTGGGTGGGACTCCAGCGCAGGCCACCCTCCTGCCTAGAGCACTCTGGCAAGGCAACCTTGGTCCCGCGAGGAAACGCACTGTTGGGTGCGGTTTGTGTTAAAGGTTTGCGTTTGTGTTGCTTTTCAACTGTTTGTCACAGGGTTAGTGGTTGGTGATGAGTTTGTCTGAGAGAAGGTCGATTTTTAGAAAACTATCCAATATTGCCTACCAATGAAATATTCTGACTTCCTTGGTGATATTACTTCATCAGATACTCCAGCAGCCCTCCTCCTAGTTCCAGAAGAAGTTTAAACATTAATACCCGAAGGCATCCCCTGAGCCAAAGGGTTAATTTGCTATATAGCCAGATGGGCACTGTTTATGTGTACCATAGTTTTTGTGAGAGTGAAAACACCACGCAAACCATTTTCTGTGAGCGATGGTTCATATGAGGGACGCTAGATGGATCTTCTAAAAATAATCTGTGTTTCAGAAGTAGGAAGCTACAAATCACTCAGCATTTCCTGGCCGTGCTTTTCTTTAATGACGCATCCCTTTCATGACTTGTTCAGTCACGTCAGTAAATATTCTGCAGTACTTGGAGCTCTCTCTCTCTCTCTCTCTCTCTCTCTCTCTGTCTCTCTGTCTCTCTCTCTCTCTCTCTCTCTCTCTCTCTCTCTCTCTCTCTCTCTCTCTGTCTCTCTCTGTGCACATAACACATGAGTGGCATGCATATAAATATAAGCAGATGTCAGAGAGTAGGGCAGAGGTGGGATACGTGCTTAGCTGCAGGTTCAACCCCGGACTGTTTGCATGCTAATGCTCTACTACAGAGCCAGACCCCTAGCCTCAGCTGATCTTGCTAATGTGTGAGCTTACTCTCTCATGAAACTGTAATTGCACTCCTGGATTCAGTTCCCTCTGTTTCATGTAAAGGATTCCACAGTGCGTTAGCACTTCCGGTTGGTCTTTGCACCCTGGCGTCAACAGTTGAAAAGCTACCACCTCTAACCTCTCATTTTCACATCATTTGTCCACTGTCGGAACTTTGGTGCCCCAAGACATGCACCAGTCATGAATCCGTAGAATCCTAAATTGGCTCCTTGCCACTTGCTGAATTTCCTTTAGAGTTGGCACTCAGGGCTACTCACAGGCCTGCCCATGTGTATGTTAATGGCTCACTGTTGCTTTTCTGTGCATGGCCTTGCTGCTCATGCTCGCCTTTTCTCATTCTGTTTCCTTGACAAGGTTGCAGCCCTTCCACTCCTACCAGATTTGTATCTGGGTGGAAGTGGTGGCCGCAGTCTATCTAAGTTGGGGCAGGCTTTTAGGAGGGTTTTGCAATGTCAAAGATGGGCACATGTCCCAACTGTTTCCTAAGAATGTCTCCCTTAGAAATAGGAGTGTGCAAAGATTGCCTAGGAAGATCACAGCAGCATTGTTTATTGAAAAGTGGAAATAGTGTAATCTCTCCAAAGGGGATTGCGTGAAGTGCGATAGAATTTTGTTCCTCTAAGATGAACAGAGGAGATCCATACACATTGCTGAAGAAAGGTACCTAAGATGTATTTAAGGGAATAGAGCAAGGCCAGCCTTTGATAGACTTTAAAACAGACAGACAGACAGACAGACAGATAGAAGACCTTCAGAACGTTGATAAAAAGATTATGTGCATGGTTAAGTAAAGACAGTGGCCTTTTATGTGAGGAAACTGCAGAGTGACTCCATTGGAGCTAGGCCATGCTTTTTAAGTTGTGCTTTTTCCATGGGCTTACATTTTTACAGTGGTGAACAGAGAGAACAGAAGATGGGCTGGGAGGATGAGGTGGGCACTCAGTGGCTTCAACACCCAGCCTTCCTTAGAAATCACCTCAGATTGTCGGATCCCACAGCAGTGTTGGAATGGCTTTGCATACCCCCCTGTATTGTGCACTCAGGGAGGAGAGTTCACCTTGCTTACTGTTGTGACTGAGAAATTAACACACAGTACCCAGGTGTTCAGCACACATACGTTGTATGAATATGGTAAGGACCATATTCCTTTTTCTTTTAGAACTGTGTTTCTTTCTTTCTTTCTTTCTTTCTTCCTTCCTTCCTTCCTTCCTTCCTTCCTTCCTTTCTTTCTTTCTTTCTTTCTTTCTTTCCTTTCTCTCTCTCTCTCTCTCTCTCTCTCTCTCTCTCTCTCTTTCTTTCTTTTTGGTTTTTGGTTTTTCGAGACAGAGTTTCTCTGTGTAGCCCAGGCTGTCCTGGAACTCACTCTTTAGACCAGGCTGGCCTCGAACTCAGAAATCCCCTGCCTCCCAAGTGCTGGGATTAAAGGCGTGCGCCACCACTCCCAGTTAGAACTGTGTTTCTTAATCACCTAATGCCTTGACCCTTTAATATTTTTGTGACTACTTCACAACTGTATTTTTGCTAATGTTATGGATCATAATGTAAACATCTCTGTTTTGATGGATGTGAAAGGGGTTGCCACCACATGTCAGAACCTCTGTTCTAGAGTCTCACACAATGAAGTACCTGAACTAAGTAACTAAATATTATAAAAAAAATTAACTGATACCTAGCTAATAATTGATAATTAGAACGGGAAAGGAAGGCCTATGAGTTAAAATGTGCGTGCGTGTGTGTGTGTGTGTGTGTGTGTGTGTGTGTGTAGGTAGGCACGCAAACTTGTTGTTACATCTTAAAGTTGAAATATCCTTAGTCAGATGTTTCGGATCATCTATTATATATTGTCCATGTTTACTTGAAGTTGGTGTTTGTTGTACTGTTATTGTAAACAAAACTTAAGTATGAAATTACTTGCCAAACGTAAGCTTTTCATTCCTTATCCAAAGGCACATTAATAGTCTTCCTTGATCCTATTTCATTTTTGCTTGTGGAGAGTTTCAGTTTCTATTTAGCCCTTTCTCATTTGAGTTCTGTCTTGCAACTTTGAGAATTCCAATTTGTTTTTGTTTTCAGGGTTAAAGTTATAATTGTTACAGAGATCAGAGCATTCAGTGTGTCTAACCACTGAGCTGCCCCTCCAGTCATCTTAATTTGATGTTCCCTGGTTCTTACTAGACTATTATTAACAACAGGTGTTTCAGAAGTTAACATTAACTATGGAATGCTTTCTGGGCACAATTTTAGTAAACACTTTATCATTCAAAATCAATGATTGTAAAAACCTTATAAATCATTCATTGACCCCACTTTGAAACTATTGTGTACTATTTTTCTGGGAACGGTAATCAGTGGGTGTTTACCTTGCATGTTTGAATGCCTGGAAAAGGACGCAGTGTCATTCCTGGCAGCAGGTCTAGACTAGGCCAAGACACAATCAGCACACTGTCTCCTATAGCAGACTAAGGTATGGAATGTGTCCCTTGCCACCCCCCCACCCCCCCCCCCCCCCCGTTTGAACTGCATCATCACATCACTGAGCTTGTGTTAAGAGGCCCAGTCCTGGAGCCCCATTTCCCAGCTGACTCTCCTAGTTTTGGCCTAGTTTGGTTCACAGAAAGTGCTGTGTCTTAAGTAATAAATGACAAACCAACCCTGAAGGTGTAAATATATTAAGCAAAAAGCCTCTATTTCTTATGAGTTTAAAACAGTGTTTTAGGCATTGCATCTTTGTTTATATAATTTATTTAACAATTTTTATTTTCTTGTCTATTTGGTTTTGAGCCTAGCTTTTAATGGTTAAGCCATCTCTCCAGTCTTCCTTGTAAGTTTTTATTTTCTTTATGTGTGTGTGTGTGTGTGTGTGTGTGTGTGTGTGTGAGAGAGAGAGAGAGAGAGAGAGAGAGAGAGAGAGAAAGAGAGAAAGAGAAAGAGAAGGAAGGGGTAAGAGATCATATCACAGTATTGTGAAAGTCAGAGAACAGTTTTCAGGAGTCTGTTCTGTCCTGTGGGTCTCAGGGATGGATGTCAGAAGGTCAGGCTTACATAGCAAGGGTGTTTACCCACTGACCCGCTTCACCAGCCTCTGTCTCTGTCATTCATGCATGTTTTTAAAAGCATTAATGTATTAAGAATTCCTTAATTCAGTAGCTGTAAACTCATCCTTTAGCCTGACTCATTTAATAAAATACATGAACATGTAAAATTTGAATACACTAATGTACATTTACCTAGACTTTTATATACTTGCAACTTAAACCTTTTTTCCAGATGTGGTAATACATGACTCAGGAGGCTGAGGCAGGGGGATTGAGAGTTCTAGGCCAGCGTGGGCTACACAGGGAAACCTCGCCTCAAAATAAGAAATACTCAAAGGAACAATTTTTGTTCCCTTTTACCATGCTTTAGAGAAAGCTTAGAAGGTGCACATTTAAAAGAAGCAACTGTGTGGTTAGGAGAGGGTCTGTGTTCTGAGCTCCCCGTGGGCTGCTTCTGTCCTCCCTGCTTGAGCTCCGCCAGCCTTCTCACCATGCAGCAGTATATTAGAGCGCTCCCTACATTTGTTTTTCTCCTGAGCACAGGCTTAAGCGACACGTCTCCAGATGAAGGACTGATAGAAGACTTCCCTGTGGAGGACAGAGCTGTCGAGCGCCTGGTGGGAGGCCTGCTGTCCCACTACTTACCAGACCTGCAGCGGTCCAAGCGGGCACTCCAGGAACTCACGTAAGCCAGCAGAAAGCCAGCGGCTCCTCAGTGCCTTCTGTGTAGCTTCTGTGTAGCCAGATGCCACCTGGCAATCTCATGGAGTATGAAAGTATTGTCTCCTGGAACGTTGAGTCATTGAGCATGACTGTGTTCTGTAAATAAGAATCATGGAGTAACCTGTAGCCTAAATGTCAAAAGCGAAGTAATATTCCTAGAGAGCCTAGTTTCTTTGTAGTAGATTTTGAGAGTGAGTGGTCCTTGTATGAGTTTGGATCATTCGTGTGTTCAAATGAATTGGTCTGTTCCCTCTGGAGTGTTCAGAGTAGTTGGAGTTTTATGTCCTTAGAATATAATCATATCAGCAGTGTCTTGAAAAATTCTTGTAATTTGTTCCCTTTTTTCTTGTTTGATCTGGCTGGTGGCCTTTCAGTTTTATTGATACTGAAGCTCTTGTTTTCATGTTTACTCCCTAAGCCTACCCCCACCCCTGCCTCTGTTTTCCAGTTGTTGGGTTTTACTGTCTTGTGTTTGGCAAGTTGCTGGGTATTTTGTTCTCCACGATATACTTTCTCTTCTGTGATCCCTGGTCTGGCACGAAGGGGCAGACGAGTGAGTGAGCTGTGGGTCTGCAGACCAGGCCTGATGGCGACGTGTGGCTGCCCTTCGTCCTCACTGCTAAGTCACTTTTCATCACAGCCACGTTACATTTTTCCTTTAAAATGAAACCCTTTAAAAAGGTGACCCTTCCCTATCATGTACGCCTGTAATCATATTGCTCTGGGAGGAACAGGGAGGAAGTTAGCTTCTCTCCTTCCATAGGATCGGAATCTAAAGGTTAATACACCCTTGAAGTAGTCTGCTCTGACCTTCTGCCTGTATAAATAACATTTAGGTCAAGAGAAGCACCTTGAGTGCCTAAGAGCACACGGCTGTGAGGGGAAGGGCACACATGGTCCCAGTCCTGTGCTGACTCCTCCTGAGCTGCTCATTGGTCCTTGAGGAAAGGCTGTCCCGAGCAGTGCATCTTTTCCAAGTCTAAATCAGGACATTCTTGGTTTCTAGTTTGCTTTTGGGGATGCATAGAAAATTGAGTTTCATGAGCAAAATACCATAAAAGAGCTGTTGGTGTGGTAATGCAGAATGTTGCTAAAACAGTAAAATACTCTGCAATAATCTGATTATTTTGGTTACTAAAGTCTGAAATTATGTCAGGAATAAAGTATACACTTAGTTGTTAGAATATATCTTTGAAATATGATATTGGAAATATTATTCTGAGGCAGGTAAGTCTTGGGAAGGTGCTATATTACAAGATTTTCCCTTTAGCCAGAATGAATGTGAGTCTGTGAAAAGAACCAATACTGAGAAAATGTCAAATTAGCTTTGGCTGTGTGCTTTTGTTTCAGACAGAACCAAGTGGTGTTACTAGATACACTGGAACAAGAGATTTCAAAATTTAAAGAATGCCACTCCATGTTGGACATCAATGCTTTGGTAACTATGATTTTGCTTATCTAACTTAATGAACTCTGATTTTAGAAAAGCTTTGTACTTATGCATTTTGATGATCTTTTCCTCTAACTTTTATGTCTAGAATTTGTCTTTTTAACAAATCCTGATTGCTTTATTAGAATTCCCGGTGGCTGCTGTCTTTCATATGCTGAACATGTATTAGGAAATTCAGCTTATTTGTATTGTGGAGAAGATCTCATGAAATGATGACATACGAAGAAAACAGAAAGTAAGGGATATTTGAGGCACTGCTTCTACCACCAAGGAAAGTGCAGGCCCTTTTGAAGGACCAATTATATGGTCTCTTCATTAATATTTAATTATCAGTATTTCTGGTGCAGTGACAGATGGGTTCCCTGAGGAAGAGTAGTTAGTTAGAAGTTGAATTTCACTAGATGCTGATAAGAGAAGAACAGACAGTCGTTAAGAAAGCAGACAGCACAGGCACAGCCCTGTTGCTCCTTTCCCTCCCTGGCCATTAGCAACTGCTTGTCTGCATGACTTCGCAAGGACTCCTATACACCTCAGAAGTGGACCTCTTGCTGGGCAGAGGTGGGTTAGGACTGTCTCCCTTCCTGCTGTGGAGTGCAGCCTTCTCAGTGGCTCGCTGACTCCTGCGGAGGAGCACGCATGGCCACACAACGCCCTTGTCCTCCCTGACGTCACGCTGTGATTGGATGGCTGTTTGTTACAGGGGAAAGTTAAATAAATGAGCAGATTCTGTCGCATCAGCCTGGAAGGGCACAACTGAGTTTTTCACCTATTTCTTCCCTTTGCCCAAGAGTGGTTTTAATTCTCATGTAGGAATGGGAACAGGAAGGCCCTGAAAGATACATGCAGAGCGTCTGTGAACTGACTTGACTTGTAGCTCTGTGAGAGGCAGCTACTCTCAGCAGGCCTGCCTCTCATTCCTTCTCTGAGTTGTCTGAGAATCAGGTTCCCTTCCCATTCCCTCTCCCACCCGTCTACGCCTCCATCACCCTTCAGCTTCTCCCAACAGGAGACTTCCCTTTTGACTTCTGGCTGAGACACAGATGTGTACTCTGGGAAAGCAGTGCATGCCCTTTAATGGCTGCTGTCATTCTGACCTCAAGAGACATGAATGAGTTTGTTCTCTCAGTCGGGGCACCAGCTGGGTTTCCCTGATAGGAAGACAGCATTCACTGTCCTATGTGCTGGCTTGTTCTGTCAGAAAGGCCATAGAGCCTTAGAATTTTTAGATTGTGTGGTATGTTTTTGAAGCAAAATGTTGTCTTTAACCTGTTTAATATAAGTGTCTGTTTTATATTTAATAAACTTCTCTTGAGAGAAAGACAGAGTCAATGAGAGACTCACTCACTCACTCTGTATGTCTCTCCGTCTGTCTTAGTTAGGGATTCACTGCTATGAACAGACACCATGACCAATGCAAGTTTTATAAAAGACAACATTTAATTGGGGTTGGCTTACAGGCTCAGAGGTTCAGTCCATTATCATCAAGGCAGAAACATGGCAGCATCCAGGCAGGCATGGTGCAGGAGGAGCTGAGAGTACTACATCTTCATCTGAAGGCTGCTAGTGGAAGACTGACTTCCAGGCAACTAGGGTGAAGGTCTTAAGCCCACATCCACAGTGACACACCTACTCCAACAAGGCCACACCTCCTAATAGTGCCACTCCCTGGGAAAAGCATATACAAACCATAACACCGTGTCTCTCTCTCTCTCTCTCTCTCTCTCTCTCTCTCTCTCTCTCTCTCTCTGTCTCTGTCTCTCTCTCTCTCTCTGTGTGTGTGTGTGTGTGTAGCCCTGGCTGGCCTGGAACTTTAATATACAGACCAAGCTGGCTTTAGACTTCACAGATCTACCTGTCTCAGCCCCCTGAGTGCTAGAATTATTTTTTTGTCAGTTGAATTGAATTAGCTGTTTTCAAAATTCTGCTAATGGTTGAATGAAATGTGTATCGTAGAATTTAAACTCTGGTCATAACAGGCTCTGCATCTCCAGCTCAGAAGGGGAGCTCTAGTTCAGGTGCTGACATAGGCGCGCCCTGGCATTCATGTCATGTCATGCCGTCTACTCTGACTCTAACAGTTCACGGAAGCAAAGCACTACCACGCCAAGCTGGTGAATATTCGGAAGGAGATGCTGCTGCTGCATGAGAAGACTTCCAAGTTGAAAGTGAGTGGGCTCTCAGCCTTCCAACGCGGCAAGCTGTCTTCTTGGCAGGACGCATTTTGAATTCTTGTACTTCTGTGTGCAGTAAGATAGGAACTCTACTACATTGTTCCCCTTTAAAGCCCCCTGGCTCCTTCACCACTCTCCGAGCTGGTGGGCTCTTTTCTGCATATGAACTTGAAGTTCACACTAAATGCGAGCTTGGAGTAAGGTTTGCTTTTTTTTTTTTTTTTTTTAATTTTAAATTAAGGGAACCTTAGATTACTCCAAATAAATTTAAAAATTAAATGTGGAATTTAGTAATATGTATTGACTAACTCAAGTCAAATGTTTTTTAAGTTATGCCATAAATGTACCCCTCCCCCATCTCTCTCCTCAGAAAAGAGCCCTGAAGCTGCAGCAGAAGAGGCAGAGAGAGGAGCTGGAGAGGGAGCAGCAGCGAGAGAAGGAATTCGAAAGAGAAAAGCAGCTGACAGCCAAGCCAGCCAAGAGGACGTGAGGAGCCTGTCCCACCGTGCGTCCTGGATCTCCAGCGCTGTACACCGAGCGTGGCGGGGACAGTGCCTTATGCCGTGGCATGTCCTCAAATCTTTCCCAGGGTTGCTGTGTCTCCAAGACTTCACTCAGGAAGCCTTGTTGATACTTAACGTTTTCAATTCTTGCTTAACTTTAAAACTTATTATTTTATCTTAAATCATTTGCAGACTGAAAACACTGGTTATTACAAGAGTCTGGGTAGTAGTTCAAATGAGTAGAAGGTTGGAGCATCTTGAGAATTAATTTTAGTTTCAGTTTTTCCTTTACTGAGGACAGGCCTTTCCTGCATGGCCACACTTTTCTTTTCTTTCTTCTTCTTCTTTTTTTTTTTTTTTGTTTTTTGAGACAGGGTTTCTCTGTATAGCCCTGGCTGTCTCGGAACTCACTCTGTAGACCAGGCTGGCCTCAAACTCAGAAATCCGCCTGCCTCTGCCTCCCAAGTGCTGGGACTAAAGGCGGGTGCCACCACCGCCTGGCACCATACTTGATTTTCAGCAATTGCTTTTTATTGTTTAAAGAGAAATACCAATTGTCTGATGACAAATCTCCCAGAAAGAGAGCTGCCAAGCTTTTATGAAGAACACAGGAAGTGTGTACACACTGGAGATGCCAGCACCTTATACGTAGGCTGGGAGTGGATGCCAGACAGATTCTTCCAGCCATTCTTGGCTTTTTACTGTTGCTGCTGATGCAGATTTTGGGTTCAGGGCAGGATTCTATCCATTGCTAAAGCTGCGGCAATGGTGGACCTGCCAGATACTCAGAGGGGTGTGTGAGTGTGTGTGTGTATGTGTGTGTGTGTGTGTGTCTATCTGTGTATGTGCACTGCACATACATGCTAAGTCATCACAATGTAACAGTGTTTCTGTGCTTTTTCTTTCTCTCTCTCTTTTCTTCTTCTAGAGACAGGGTCTCTATAAAGCCCTGGCTGTCCTGGTATTTACTATAGAGACCAGGCTGGCCTCAAATTTAACAATCCACCTGCCTCTTATTCCCAAGTGCTGGGATTAAAGGTGTGCACAGCCATGCCTTGTTCTGGTTTTTAAGTAGAAAAAAAATCGCTGCTGCTCACGTCATATGTAAATAGTGTACAGAAGAGAGGTACATGATGCCTTTACTGTTTTCTAGACATTTTTCTCCCTCTTATTGTATGTAGGAACTTACTCTGTAGGGCAAGATGAAGTCTCAATGTTGGAAATCAAGAGTGCAGTAGTTTTAGTGTTTAATAGGAAGCTTGTTTCTAGCCCCTACTATGTGTGAGCAGCACAAGCTCCAAAGGTGTCTGATTAGAATGCGAATGCACATCTTTTATAATCCATGTAACACTTGGTAAGCTGGAATTACTACCTCTGATCACATACTGGGCGATAGAGATCGATGATAGACCATTAAAGACGACCAATGCTAAGAACTTGTCAGCTTAAAGGTGTGACTTTTTTTTGAAGGAGTCCTTTCCTTCTTAATGAATGGTGATCCCACAGTCATTGATCTTGACTTGTGTTCAAGAATACAAACACAAACGAATCTATTTGAAAGGCTGTTACCCGTAGTCACTTGCTGTCACGCTCCGAGCACAAGTCACCAGGACTTGCAGGACAATGCCATTACATTGCAGAATGTACTTGTTACAATAAAATATCTGATACCTGATGAAGGCTGGAGATTGCTTTTCATGCTGACTTTAGACCAATGGTGTTGATTGTTTCAAGTGCTGTTCCTGGACACTTATGGACACTTCCTCAGTCTCTTAAGTGAATTTTCTTTGTTTTGTTAAGATTTCTGCCAGTGATTCTGGTGTACATTAAAGGATGAGACACTTCTGGGTCTGGTTGCCCCTGGCAGGGTTTCCCACACTAAATCGCACGTCCTTTTCCCCTGGAAACAAGAAAACTGCAGACACACTCAGTTCTTACGCACTAGTTCTGATGTGGAGTGAGAGAAGATTGAGAGTGCTCCAGATTATTCTGATGTTAGGAGCTGGTGGTGAAGACTGTCCGGTGATTCACATTCATAAGCAATGGAATAATTTCAAAGCTACCTAGTAATTAATCTTGAAAAATAAATTATTCATTGCTGCTTTTGATAGAGTCAGATTGAAAACGGGACCTTAGCTGGCAGGAAATTAAGAGTCCTAGTTAGTTAATTGGACTTTTTGACCTGTATTAAAATAAATCATGTTTAATGACTGGATGGCATGTGGCACATATGTTTTGAGAATTATATTAAGTTTTAAAGACTTTTAACATCAAAACAATGGGCTGGAGAGATGTCTCAGCAGAAGAGCACTGACTTATTGCGGGGAACCAGGGTTCTATTCCCAGCTCCCACAACCATCTGTACCTCCAGTTCCAGGGGATCCAGTCCCCTCATCTGGCCTCTGTAGCATCAGACACATAATGAGGTGCATCTACTCCATGTAGATGAAACACTCACCCACATAATAGAGAAATAAATCTACAAAAAGATATACATCTTTACCCACCACTTTAAGGTCAGAGGCGAATCAGAAACACCATAGGGATGAAACCCTAAAATTTTAGCTGTATTTCAGTAACATGGAAACACAATAACCAAACTCCTTGCTGTGCTTTTGAACAAATAGAAATTGGCCAAAAGAAAAGTTGCCTTTGTTTTAAAATAATATCAGATATGTATGGTGCTGACACATTGAGCTGACTGTCATGAGTATCATGTAAATGTGCATACATTGAATGTAATGGAGATGTGTCCACAGTGAATTTTGGTGTGGGTTCAGTTTACCAGTACCAATTGTATGCTGAAACATCTTTGTCTGATTTTGATCTTATAAATGAAAACAGCTTTTATGAACTTAATAAAAAAAACATCAGAATCACCCAGGATCGTTTATCAGGCACCATTCTGCGCATGGCAGTATATATTCCTCTTCCTGTACATTACTTCAGACATTTGTTTTACTACCTCTCCTGTTTTACTCTTAATGCCCTCATTAATACCTTAATGTATTGAATGTTCTTTACCTTTCATGTTAACAAAAGGCCAGTCCAGGAAGGAGCTGGAGAATTCTCAGCTGCCCGTGCAGAGGACCCAGGTTTGGTTCCCAGCACCCTCAGCAGGTAACTCACAATCACCGATTGTAGGGAAAACTGGCCGGCCCACATACCCGTGTAGGGATGGCGGGCTCTTGGTGGGCTCCCGTGTATCTGCGGAGGGAGGCTGCCTGGCTGGGGGAAAGATCCTTGCCCAGAATGTGGGGGCTTTTCTGGCGCAGGCCCCGTGTACCTGTAGAGGAAGTCTGGCCAGGCAGGGAAGTCTTGGGTCCTTTCTGGCAGCTGGAGACGCTGAAGCCTGTTCCATTGCTCCTACACGGTGGGTTTTGATAAGAGACAGCCCATGGTTTCAAAGCTTTATTATAGAAAAGTAGAAAAAGGAAAAGAGATAGAGAAAGACAGAAAAAAAGATAGAGGGGTGAGAGCTGGACATGACCTCGTGAAAAGAGGGGAGAAGAATGGGGAGAAAGGCAAGAGAGAAGGGGCCGGAGAAAAAGCGAGAGCGAGGAGGGGCCAAGCAGCCCCTCTTATAGTGGACTGGGTTATCTGACTGTTGCTAGGTAACTGTGGGGCGGGGAAAACCTGGCTATAGCCAGGTGACTGTAGGGGTGGAGTCCAGCCAGAACACTGCGCCTGGCCCTATGTGTGACTGATGGCCACAGGATTATGGAGTTGAGGAGTCAGGAGTATGGAGTTGGTGTCAGGAGCCTTAGTATCTGGGAGCATGGTTCACTGGTTCCGTCCCTTGTAGAATATTTTACTGGGTCTCCAGAGTAAGCCTCGCTCAACCAGGCCACAGACTGCCTTTCACTGTCCCACATCTCCCCCCTTTACTTTTTTTTTTTTTTTAAGAAGGGTCAGTGGAATGACTGCCATTTGTAGTGAAAATTTTGCGTGGGGTGGAAGTATCAGGTGTTCCTGTAGGGGGAGTAAGCGAGCAAAACCTCAGGTGTAACTTTCAGAGCTTAGGTGGATGGGGGGAGGGGCCCACAACCTATAACTCCAGTTCCTGAGGATCTGACACCTCTTCTGAGGTCTGTGGCCTCTTGCATGCCCATGAGGACACATGCATACACTCAAGGACACGGACATACACATAACAACAAACTATATATATAAAAAACTATATATATAATATATATATATAATATATATATATATATATATATATATATATTTTAAGAAGGAATTACCAGTCGGGCGGTGGTGGCGCATGCCTGTAATCCCAGCACTCTGGGAGGCAGAGGCAGGCGGATTTCTGAGTTCAAGGCCAGCCTGGTCTACAGAGTGAGTTCCAGGACAGCCAGGGCTATACAGAGAAACCCTGTCTCGAAAAAAAACCAAATCCATAAAACCAAAAAACCAAAAAAAAAAAAAAAAAAAAAAAAAAAGGAATTACGAGTCCACTCATGAAATCTCATCCAGGCAGGTAATGGAAGTTCCATCCAAAGCTGGTTGGAGTATCCAACTCCACGAAGTTAGCTTTTCTTTGAGAGTAAATATAACTATAAGCTGGGTGTGAGAGCAGCCATAGGTAATGGCTAGACAGTTGAAATTTTGAGGCCAGCCTGGGCTACAGCCTGAGACCCTGTCAAAAAACCGAAAAGTCATCACTTTGTGGTTTGCTGGGAAGAACTTTAAACCAGAGCTGCCTGTGTAATGCTTTAAATAGAGTTCCAGCAGTAGAGTACTGTAGGCTGCATTCAAGGGTGATGGACTGTCTTTGGAGGAGGCAGAACTTAGACCTTTCCCTGAGAACTCTGTGTATATCTGTCAGTGTTTGCTCTAGAGATCTCATCAAATTCATTATATACTTATTACACATCATAGTTTTCACCATAGCATATATGCTTTATTCCAAAGCCATGATTTTTAAAACTGAGCCTCCAAACATAACTGTGTTCATATTTTAAAAGTTGTTCAGGTTCTGCATTTTCTTTTGGATGAGGAGAGTTCCTGCGTCTTCTGTCATTCAGATCAAGCCGATGGGCAGCATTTCTGTTAGTTCCCTCTTGCTCTTCCTGCACGTGTGCAGCCAGATTCCATCTAGTAGGCAAGGCGGAAACTCCATACAAAAGAGGCAAAGAAATGCCGATCATGCGGATGGGTGCACCGTGGGGAGAGCTGGAGTGTAAACGGGCAGTGGGGTTGAGCGGAGATCTAGGCATAGTCTCTGGTTGAGGGTGGCCTATATGGATATGTAAAGAAGTAAAGATTCATCTAAAGATAAAATGTTAAAAGGCTGCTCCACTGCCACTTTCCTGTAAACTGAGGAAGAGGAAGCTGCTGACTGTGGTCCATGACCTTCCTTATTCTGTCCAATACCAGGGAGGAAAGAAAGAAGGTGAAAAGGGAAAAGGGATGTAGGTCTCTTCAAACTACTTCCTGTTGATTCTGGGTGTTGAGTTCCTTGAAGCAAGTCCAAGCTTCATCTCATCAAGATTTTGCCAATGTCTTTCTTCTTCCATTTATTTATTTATTTATTTATTTATTTACATCCTGATCAAATCTCCCTTCCCAATTACACCTTCCCAATCTCCCCCTCTCCTCCTCTGAGAAGGGGAGACCCCCTCTCCCCTGGGGGTACTAACCCATCTTGATACATCAAGTTGCTGTAGGACTAGGCACATCCTCACCCACTGAGGCCAGACAAGGCAGCCCAGTTAGGGGAACAGAATCCACAGGCAGGCAAGAGTCAGGGTAATCTCCGCTCCTGTTGTTGGGGGACCGGAATGAAGACCAAGCTGCTTGTCTGCTAAATGTATGTGGGGGTTGGGGATTGGGGCCAGCCAATATATGCTCTTTGGTTGGTGGTTCAGTCTCTGGTAAACGCCCCCCCCAAGGATCCAGGTTAGTTGACTCTGTTGGTCTTCCTGTGGAGTCCCTGTCCTCTCCAGGTCCCTCAATCCTTCCACCAACTCTTCCACAAGATTCTCCAAGCACCATCTAATGTTCAGCTGTAGGTCCCTGCGTCTGTTTCAGTTACCTGCTGGGTGGAGCTTCTCAGAGGATGGCATGCTAGGCTCCTGGTTGTAAGCATAACAGTATCGTTAATAGTGTTAGGGATAGTTCTTGCCTATGGGGTGGTTCTCAAGTTAGGGCCATAATTGGCTGGCCATTTCCTCGATCTCTGCTCCATCTTTGACCCTACACTTCTTGTAGACAGGGCAGATTTTGGGTCAAAAGTTTTGTGGGTGGGTTGGGAGTCTTGCCTGGCTACAGGAGGTGGCCACTTCAGGCTCTACGTCCCCCACTGCTAGGAGTCTCAACTAGAGTCACCCTTGTAGACTTCCTGGAGCCTCCCCCATTTCAGGCCTCTGGTGTGTCTTAGAAATACCCCCCTTCCCGTTTCCATTCATTCTTTCCTCTCTCCCCAACTCTCTCCACATCTGGTCTCTACCCCATTCCTCTCCCCAGCCCCTTCCCCACCCACCTCCAATGACTATTTATTTCCCCTTCTGAGTGAGATTCTACTATCCTTCCTTGCACCCTCTTTGTTATTTAGCTTCTTTGGGTCTGTGGATTGTAGTAGCATGGGTATCCTGTACTTTATGGTTAACATCCGCCTATAAGTGAGTACATACCATATGTGTTCTTTTAAGTATGTGTTACCTCACTCAGGATGATATTTTCTAGTTCCATTAGTTTGCCTCCAAATTTCAGGATGTTTTTGTTTTTAATAGTGAGTAGTATCCCATTGTGTAAATGGACCATATTTTCGTTATCCGTTATTTGTTTGAAGGACATTTGGGTTGTTTCCAGTTTCTGGCTAACACGAATAAAGCCGGTATGAACACAGTAGAACAAGTGTCCCTGAGGTATAGGGAGGGTCTTTTGGGTATATGCCCAGCAGTGATGTAGATGGGTTTTGAGGTAGAACTATTTCCGATTTTCCCGGAAACTGCCAGACTGATTTCCAGAGTGGTCGCACCCCCACCAGCAACACAGAGGAATGCTCCTCTTTTCCCACATTCTCACCAGCATCTGCTGTCACTTGAATTTGATCGTAGCCATTCTGATAAGACGGATATGCTTATTTTACACAGAGACTCGACTCTCCACTGAGTAGTTAGTGCTGCAAAATGAAGCCGCAAAGCATCTTCAGTGTTTTTCAGAGTCGGGTGATTTGGGTTTTATAATTGTCAGTTCTGAGGACACCGCTTCATAAATTCATAGTGTAAAGTAGTAAGAGTGTGTTTTGGATCATGATAGACATTATTGGAAGGGCATCATTTATAATCCCAAGTCAAAATTCACTCAATTAAAAAAAGACCCTTATGTTACCAAATAGCAGTTTAGAAAAACAAAACATTTTAATGCAACAACCCAACAGCACACTAATTTGGTATATACTGAAGAAAGTTGGTAGAGAAATATTACAAGCTTTCTTTCTTTCTTTCTTTCTTTCTTTCTTTCTTTCTTTTTTCTTTTCTTTTCTTTTTCTTTTTTCTTTTTTTTTTTTTTTTGGATTTGGTTTTTTTCGAGACAGGGTTTCTCTGTATAGCCTTGGCTGTCCCGGAACTCACTCTGTAGACCAGGCTGGCCTCAAACTCAGAAATCCGCCTGCCTCTGCCTCCCAGAGTGCTGGGATTACAGGCATGCGCCACCACCGCCCAGCACAAGCCATTATTTTTAATAATTGAGCTATTATGTTTCTGTAGGAAGGAAAAACTTTAGCATGAACAGCAAAAACTCTGCAGCTCACAACATATAGCAATCTCAAATCTTAGCCAAAATATCCCAGGCAGCATTCTTTCTGAGCTGTGCAGCTTGTGTAGCACAAAGTACTTGTTGGGTGTCCAGAACTAAGGTTGCTATGAAGTATCACAGCATTGGTAAACTATGCCAGAAACATCTTAGATTCGTTACCTGCTGGATTTTTAATTACTTTTTGATTATTGCACATCCAGAAATATTTTATTGTTGCCAACCACTTCATGGTCCCTACATTTAGTGATATGAGTTCATCATACAGGCTCACAGCCCACAGTTTAAGAAGATAAGGTTTCCACCGCTGCTTTTTGAGTTGCTGGCCAATGGGACACGTAGACTCCCACCCCCAAGCATTGCAGGCCATTGCCAATATTCTTGATTCCCCTCCAGAACTTCATGGTAAGACCTTATTGTGAAGACATCACACACGTGAGGCACAGAACATGGAGATATCATGCTACCGTTACCAGGAACCTTAATCCCTTTGCCTACCATCCATGGTTTTGAATGATGCCATGCAGGATGCTGGAGGAGCATCACTCTGCTGTGAAACCTCAAGCCTCAACGGCAACTAGCCTGCCAGATTCTGCCCACTGGTGTCATAGTAGCATGAATGTAATGGGAATAACCAACCACTCTGTGACCGGATCGAAGGCAGTAGATGACAATTGACACATAAAAAAGTCAATGTGCAGAGAACAAGAGACTGTGGCATGTTTAGGCACCAATGGGGGCACATAGATCACATTCTTCCCCACCAGTGCTCTGGGATCTTTGTGGAAGAAAGGGCAAAAAGGCTGTAAGAACCGGAGGTGGTTAATAGCATCAAAGAAATAGTGTTTTCCAGGCTCAACAAGGCAGTTGCACTCATAGCAATCATGACAGCATGCACAAGAATTGCACATGCTCCAGCCAGAAAAAAAATCTCTGCACAGAGGGCAGAAGGTGGGTATGCTAATCCCACCACTAGATGAGGGGCCATTGGTATTTGATAGTCGCCGAAAGAGTCTGAGTTCAAAGATGGATAGAAGGCCCTTTTCATCAGGATCTCTCTCACGAGAAAAAAGACCCTTGGTTGGATAGACCCTTCCCCTCCCCCTGCATTCTGGAGGGTGATCTGCTTCCTGCAAATGGTATGCTCCACTGTTGAGGGAATCCACTGGGTGACATCTGAACAGGGCTGGGCAGTTTCTTGTGATTGCTGAGACTTTGATACGTTTTGCGTGTGTTCAGCACCAACACTGATGTGGGCAGCAGAAAACTGCTATGCTCTTCCTATCACCCAGGGGGCGTGGCAAAAGGGCTCCCGTGCTAAGGGAAGGAAACGCAGACCTTCCCAAAAGGCAGAACTTATTGCATGGCAAGGCTATGCCAGAGTGCCACAAGTGGACGTGTGTGTCTGTCTGTGTGTGTGTGTGTGTGTGTGTGTGTGTGTGTGTGTGTGTGAAGACGGAGCCCAGGGCTTCATACATGCTAGCCAAATTCACCACTAAACTACACCTCTGGTCCCTCAGACTGGTTCTCTAATAACAGAAGGGAGTAAAGAATGGGAAGGACATCTGGGTTCTGGCCAGTGCTATGGGCGAACAGGTCTATGAAGATCTGTAGCTCTGGAACGAGATGAGAGGCCAAGGACTGCCACACTGGGGCCTCTGTATTCCAGACCAGCAAGCCAGGAGCATGATTGATGGGTCTCTATTATAATGTGTTCCCAAGGAAATATCTACAGGCCTACTCGTAATAGTTAATATATCTCTAAAGTGTACTTATGCATTTTAGTCTCATTAAAAAACACATTCAGAGGACAACCTAGTCTAGTGTTTGACCAAACATCTGGGTACCACGACCTGACCAGGCTAACACATAAACTCACCATCACAGTTGTCTTTTGTTGTATATTTGAATATATATAATTGACTCTAACCTCTGTCTGTCTGTCTACCCATCCGTGTCTATAATAAAATGTATTACATACATAGAAAGCGAAGATTATTACAATATAATTCTTCATACTAGGAGATAACTAGGAGGCTTCTAATCCCTGGATAACTGAAGCTACTGTTTTCTTGCCTAATTACATACATAATTAAGCCAACTATAATATCAAGTTCCAAGATCGTGGGTATCAAAATAAATTCAAAGACAACAAATGAATCAGAAAGTAGAAAAATAGATGTCATATGTACTGTCTAGATTTATCTTTTCATCAACCGAAGGCTTCTCAGATCTCTCAAGAACTAGCTTGAAGACATTGGCAATTAGATACTAAGCTCAGATGAAACATTTTTAACAACGGAATAGACCATACGTGGAGCACTGCTGCCATCTTGTGGTACTTTGTAGTTCTCTGCTCTCCTAGAACAGATTCTGGAATACTTCACTTGCTTTGAAGGCTAAGCCTTTTTGAAAGCTATATTTTATCAATTATTTTATTTATTTACATTTCAAATGTTGCTCCCTTCCTAGTCTCTCTTCAGCAATCCCCCACCCATTCCCCCTCCCCTTTGCTTCTAAGAAGGTGTTCTCCCACCCACCCACTCCTGCTTCGTCTCTCTAGCATCCTCCTTCAGGGGGGCAACAAGCCTCCACAGGACCAAGTGCCTCCACAGGACCAAGTGATGCAAGATAAGGCCATCCTCTGCTACATATGTATCTGGAGCCATGGACCCACTCATGTATACTATTTGGGGGTTTAGTCCCTGGGAGCTCTGAGGGATCCAGTTAGTTGATATTGTTCTTCCCATGGGGTTGCAATCCCCTTCAGCTCCTACAGTCCTTCCCCTTTCTCTTCCATAGAGGTCCCCAGACTCAGGCCAACGGTTGGCTGTTAGCATCTGTACCCATTTTAGTCAGGTGCTGGCAGAACCTCTCAGAGGACAGCTATACCAAGCTCCTGTCTGCAAGCACGTTTTGGCATCAGCAATAGTGTTGGGGTTTGGTGTTTGCAGATGGGATAGATTCCAAGGTGGGGCAGTCTCTGGATGGCCTTTCTTTCATTCTCTGCTTCATTTTTTTGTCCTTGCATTTCCTTTGACAAGAGCAATCCTGGGTTAAAAATTTTGAGATGGGTGGGTGGCCCCATCCCTCCACTGGGGGCCATGCCTATCTACTAAAGGTGGTCCCTTCAGGATTTATCTTCCCTCTGTTGAGTATTTCGGTTAATGTTGTCCCCATTGGGTCCTGAGAGCCTCTTGCATCCATGGCATCCGGGACTTTCTAGTGGTTCCCCACCCCGTTTCCTATCCCTCCACTGCTACATATTTTTATTCATTCTCCTGGCCCTCTCGACTTCTCTCCTGTCTCTTCCCATACCTGATCTGGCCCCCTTTCAATCCCTCCATCCCCTCTCATACCCAGGTCCATCCCTTCCTCTGCCTCCCCCGATTATTTTGTTACCCCTTCTAAGTGGGATTGAAGCATCCATACTTTGGCCTTCCTTCTTGTTAAGCTTCATATGGTCTGTGAGTTGTATCGTGGGTATTTTGAACTTTTGGGCTAATATCCACTTATCAATGAGTATATACCATGCATATCCTTTTGGGTCTGGGTTACCTCATTCAGGATACTTTCTAGTTTCATTTATTTGCCTGCAAAATTCGTGAAGTTGTTTTAATAGCTGAGTAGTAGTCTATTGTAGAAGAATGCAAATTAACCCGTTTTTTAATCTCCTTGTACAAAACTCAAGTCCAAGTGGTTCAAGAACCTCCACATAAAACCAGATACACTGAAGAGAAAGTGGGAAAGAGCCTCAAACACATTGGCACAGAGGAAAATTTCCTGAACAGAATATCTGCTGTGGACCAAACCCTCGAGGAATTGCAATCTTGGAAAACCAGGATTCTTGGCCCAGGAGATATGGATTCGGCGAATAATGACATACAGACACCAAGATCGGTTACATTCTGAGTGTGTATTTTTTTCTCTTAGTCAGGGGTTTTGAGCATGAGGTTTCAACATTTACATATTAAAAGATGTATCTAGCCAAGCAGGCGCAAGGTACAATTAGCATAACCATATGGCACAAAGAAATGTAAAATCAACCGGGTAAAACGTTTCTTGTGTAATAAATTTTGAAGCTCAAACACAGACAACATCAATCTTAGTCTAAATGAGTCTCTGTGAGTAAACTTTATCTGACACCTAGCTTTCGTCTGTAAAACTTGAAGTGTCCTATATTTTGTATGGAGTAGGCAAACCAAATTCCAATGCTTTCCTAAGTTCCACATAGCCTCATTAATATTTCATAAGTTAGGACTGAAACCTGAACTACACCTGGATAAGCCAAGAATGTTATTTTGGCCAGAAACTCCCTAGATGGGTTCTACAAGACAAAAGGCAGTACCTGTAAGCTTCCATTGAGGAAGCTCTGGGCTTTGCACTATCTCAAATGTAAATTTAACTTGTCCAACACCCACCGGTCCGGCTAGGGCATTGAAACAAGGTTCCTCAGATATAAATATCTTCTAACTCGAGCCTTTTGTCTAAGACTAGGCCTGTCTTAGTTAGGGTTTCACTGCTGTGAACAGACACCATGACCAATGCAAGTTTTATAAAAGACAACATTTAACTGGGGTTGGCTTACAGGCTCAGAGGTTCAGTCCATTGTCATCAAGGCAGAAACATGGCAGCATCCAGGCAGATATGGTGCAGGAGGAGCTGAGAGGTCTACATCTTCATCTGAAGGCTGCTAGTGGAAGACTCACTTCCAGGTAACTAGGATGAAGGTCTTAAGCCCACACCCACAGTGACACACTTACTCCAATAAGGCCACACCTCCTAATAGGGTCACTTCCTGGGCCAATCATATACAAACTATCACAAGGCCTAGCATTTATGTGTCCTGCAAGGGCTTTGTAACAAATAACAAAGGAACCTGTACTTTTAGGATTCCTGGAAATTTTCTACTCATTGTTTCATGTTTTCAATGAGATCTCCTTTTTAATCTTGGGGGGTAAATGTGGCTAAAGCAAAGCGTTACAGTTCTCTAAGAAAAGAGGTTTTTGGCCAGTAATATTACTTCAAAGAATGGGTTACAATTACTGTCTTGAATTTATTCGGTCTCGGCTACCAGGAACAAAAGAAATTTAGAAGGGAAATAAGTTGCCAAGTGAAAAATTGCTGCTTCTATGTTGGGGGAGCTCTGCAGGCCCCAAGAGGCATTTTTCTGTCTCAGTCTGCAGAACATTGTCTTACAGAATCTACTGGTGCAACCTCGGCAAATATCTATGGTGCAGGCTCTAAGATCAACAGTTGACAGATGGGACCTAAAGAAACTGAAAAGCTTCTGTAAGGCAAAGAACACTGTCAATAGGAAATCTGATAGAGGGCTAATATACAAAATATACAAAGAACTCAAGAAGTTAGACTCCAGAAAACCAAATAACCCAATCGAAAATGGGGTAAAGAATTCTCAACTGAGCAGTCTTGGCTGAGCAGCACCTAAAGAAATGTTCAATATCCTCAGTCATTAGGGAAATGCAAATCAAAACGATCCTAGGATTCCACCTCCCACCGCTCAGAATGTCTAAGATCAAAAGCTCAGGTGACAGCAGATGCTGGTGAGGATGTGGAGAAAGAGGAACACTCCCGCCATTGCTGGTGGGATTGAAAGCTGATAAGACCACTCTGGAAATCAATCTGGTAGTTCCTGAGAAAATTGGAGATAGGTCTATCTGAAGACCTAGCTATACCACTCATGGGCATATACTGAAAGATGCTCCAACATATTACAAGAACACATGCTCCACTATGTTCATAGCAGCCTTATTAATAATAGCCAGAAGCTGGAAAGAAACCAGATGTCCCTCAACAGAAGAATGTATTGGAGATGCCAGTGCCATGGGATGATCACCAAGAACAGCATTGGCAGTAGAGTGGATTAACCTGAGCTTAGAGTGTGACAGAGGACAGAGATGGAGAAGTGACACAAGACCTTTGGAGGAGCCCATTAGATCATGTGTGGATCCTAGACATTGAAACAAGAAGCTGTAACATTGAAGTTGCCTTGGAGACCCAAGATGTTTGAGATGCCAGAGCCATGGGTTATCTGCTGAGGAAAGCTGCTAAAAGGGAGTGGAACCAGCCCAATAAATTTATTGTAGTCAACAAAGATAAAAAAGGAGTTGGATATCTGAAGGTCACTTTGACATCAGACATGGAGATGCAGAGTTTGGAGTTTGCCCAGCTGGTTTCCTGCCTTGCTTTGGGGATTACAGTTAAGTGATTGGATGAATCTCAGAAGAGACTCTAAACTTTGGACTTTTAACATTGTTGAGGCTACTATATACTGTAGAGACTTTGGAATCTGGACTACATGTATTTTGTTTTATTATTCTATGGCTAGATATAGCCCCCATAGATTCATGTGTTTGAATAAGCCTGTGGAGTGGAATGTGATGGTTTGTATATGCTCGGCCCAGGGAGTGGCACTATTAAGAGGTGTGTCTTTCTTGTGTGTCACTGTGGGTGTGGGCTTAAGACCTTCATCCTAGTTGCCTGGAAGTCAGTGTTCTGCTAGCAGCCTTCAGGTGAAGATATAGAACTCTCAGCTCCTCCTGTACCATGCCTGCCTAGATACTGCTTTCACACCTTGATGATAATGAACTGAATCTCTGAACCTGTATGTCAGCCCCAATTAGATGTTGTTCTTATAAGAGTTGCATTAGTCATGGTGTCTGTTCACAGCAGTAAAACCCTAGCTAAGACAAGCATGTTACAGTTTTCAAAGAATTGTACTTGTATTGTTTAATAATAAAGGGGCTACCCAGGGGACTGGGTATTTCTACACTCTTGTATTCGGGAATTCATAGAAAAATATGCCAGTGACCAGGATCTAGATTCAGTCCTGCAGTCTTTATTATTTGTATGGCCTTTATCTGATTTTGTTTGCATCTCTGGGCAGATCTAGATTTCTTCTATTTCAAGGCGCTCTGAAGATCTGCACCATGCCAGGGTTGCTTGACACACATTACCTCCTAACAGCAACAGGAAGGTGTGGAAACGGAAGCAGGGGGCTGGAGAGATGGCTCAGTGGTTAAGAGCACTGGCTAATCTTCCACAGGTCCTGAGTTCAAATCCCAGCACCCACATGGTGACTCAAACCATCTATAATGGGATGTAATACCCTCTTCAAGTATGTCTCATGACAGCTACAATGTATTCATACATGTAAAAATAAATAAATCTTTAAAAAATTACAAAAAAAGAGAGAAAGAAATGGAAGCAGGGATCGAAAGTTGAAGCACACATGTGGAAGCAGGGGGGCTAGGAGCCGATTCTGGGAAAATCCCCAAACTCCTGCACCACAGCAGACTTTTCTTAAGTGGGAGCCTTAGGGGCAGGGACAAAAATCAACCTCCCGTTTTCCTTTAAATTTCTTGAAAGATGTACAAGGCAAGGAAATACATGACTATGAATTCCATCTGCTGATTTTATAGGTTCAGTCTGGCACTAAGGAAGAACAAGGGTAGAGAGGGTGTGAGCTTCTCTTCAGCAGAGAGCTCAGCAGCAAGTCTGCTTTAACCCTGGACAACACCCCCTGTAGACATGCAACAACCAGACAAGCGCTGGGCAAGATCGGCTCTGAAGCCTTCTCTTTGAGATCATAATGTGACTCAGCCTGGCTCATTTTGCCCACGGTGTGGTATGCGTGTTATCTGAAATAACCAGTTCTGCAAAAGAGAAATAATATCAGGTGACCATATGTGGAGCTGGGAGAGTGAGTCTCAAATCCACCTCCCGGAGGGAGGATTTGGGGGGTGTTTTTTCTATCCTAAGGGGTGCGAGAGGTGATTGGAAGGAGAGGTGTTGGGCGTTACATCTCAATGCTTTTTTTTTTTTTTTTACCCTAACGCTTTATCTTCTTTGGCCAAAAGACTTGAAGGAGGATATCTTTAGCACCCCGGCTGCCACTCACCAAGCCACTGAAATGAGCTGATTAGGAGGTCTGTAGACCATGGCTGATTGTAGAACTGGAGTTTGTGAACATCCACAGGCATGAGATGGGTAATCAGCAGAATTCATCTGCGGAAGGCCAGGAAAATGGTCGGTGAAGTACAGTGTCTGCTTTGAATCAGAGGGTGAAAAGAAACAGTCACTGATATTCATCATCAATAAGAACAGTTGCCACATTACTAGGTAAGGAGTTAGATTGTAAATTCTTTAGGCTTTGTGGGGGTCATAGGCCCCCAATATAGCTGCTAAAATCAGCTGTTGTGGCATAAAAATAAACACAGAATATATTAAGTGGGTGTGGCTATGTTTTAATATGAATTTTCTCATAACAATAGGTGGTAGGCAGGCTTTGGCTCCTGGGCTATTAATTGATGATCCTTGATCTATCTGTATCTATGTATTGATGCATGGGAGAGAGACAGATGGTAGTGAGAGACAACATGAGAAAAGCCACTTCGGTCAGAAGTCTGGACGCTTTGCTCGACTCTCAAAGGACTCAGCTTCCAGATCTGGAGCCCACCGACCGAAGGGGTGGCTGAAGGAAGTAGACCTGTGATGACTTCCCAGGCCTTCATCAAAGGTGCCCGTGCCATTGGCTTTGGTAACGCTGTACTGGGAAGGGGGGGGTAATTAGGCGTTTTCAGAACCATTGGGTAAAGAATCTGAGCTAACATTGATACTGATAGCAAATAAATACTGTCTTTATTTTTCTTTCTAGAGAGCCTTTTATTCATTAGCTTAGAGAATGGTGCAGAACTCCACGTACCAGAGCAGCAGATTAGGGTGTCAACTTCAGTGAAGGAGGTGTAGAACATGGGAACTCCTAGTTGTCACAAGTTACACCATCTTGCACAGGTAACTGGAGCCAATGTGCACAGTCACAATTGAAACACTAACTCTGAGGAGGTATGAAAGGATAGTGCCATTTTTCAGGACACACTGTACTTATTACGTTGGTGCTGGGTCTCCAGAAGGAAGGATACAAGGGTCTGGAACCCAGGTGTTGTGGTGTGGATCGGCCTTATCACCACCACTCCCAGTGGCTCTCTTATTGTCATTCCAAACGACCCCATGACAGGGACTGGAGACCTACCCAGAATGATGGTTTGTGCTGTGACACTGGGTAGGTCACCAGCACCTGCTATGCTGACATTTGAGAGCAAAGTAGATAGAGGAGAAGGTGGGTGCTCACTATGGCCCTAGGACAAAGTGTGATCACAAAGGACTATAATTAAGCTTTTTTTTAAGTGGCATTCCAGGAAGGAGTAGGCTAAAAGGGCTGTGGGGGTGTTATTATTACCTGGCTCTGTGAGGAGTAGATTTTTGTGGCCCAAAAGGTGTAATATAGTGGCCACGAGAATACAGTTTATAGACCTTCAACAACAACAACATACCTAGCCTAGTGTCTTTTCTCTGAGACACTTTACTGCATTTGTGTTGAAGTGTGGTTACTGACCCCTGAGCTCAGTAGGGATGCTGAAGCAGTTTCAGCCCTGAGAGGAGTGTTAGGTACAGTATTTGTAGAAGATGCACAAGACTTCTGGTTCAAATATTATTAAGAATTTCAAAATGGCAGCCCCCATGCACTAGTCAGGTGGAGGCTCCATGAGGCTTGGCAAGTGGTATTCTCATTAATCTGCTTTTGCTTGGAAAATATTCATTTGGCTTCAGCTTTTCTGCTGAGGCTGTGGTGATATGTGTTTTCCCTCTTCATCTGTCAATATTGTATATCACATTGATAAGTTTTTGTAAGTGAATCCTCTTTGCATTTCAAGAATAAACATTACTTAATAGTCGTGGTGTATAATCCTATTGATGTTCTTTTGAGTTTAGTTTGCTAGTATTAAGAGTTTTGTATTAATTGTCATAAACAGTATAATTTTTCTCATATCTTTAGAATGAGTTAAGAAATTAATCCTTCCTATTTGGTTTTTGGGAAAAGTTTGATAAAACTTGGAGTTAGTTCTTCAAATGTTTGGTAGACTTCCTCTGGGAAGGCTTCAAGTCCAGGGCCTTTCTCTGTTCTATATATTAATTACTGATTCAACCTGATTACTTGTTATTAGCCCAGTTGGATAATCTATGCTCTCATGATTTATGCTCTCATAATTTAGTCTTGGTGAGTTTTGTGATTTGGGGAATTTGTCCATTTCATGTGGATTATCAAATTTATTACTTTATAATTATTCATTCTTACAATTGTTTGTAGTTATGCCCCTCTCTATTAGCTTTCTCATTGCTGTCGCAAAATATCTGGCAAGAAGCAACTCAATGCAGGGTTTGTTTTGTCTTACTGTTCTGCTCTAGGAGACACAATCTGTGAGAGCAGGGCACGCGTGGCAGGTGGCAGACGTGGGGGCCTGCTGGTCACCTTGAACCTGCAGTCAAGAAGCCCAGGGTGAGCAGAAGGTTTGACGACCTTCTGAAACGGTGCCACCATCTGGGGGCCAAGTGCTAATATATGAACCTACGGGAAACATCTCACAGTCAAACTACAATAATCCGCATTTATATTTTTATCGTAATAATTTTAGTATTTTTTCTATATAGCTTCTTATGAGATGGGGAAGCCACTATATTGCTCAAACTAGCCTCGAAATTTTAATTCTGCCCCAGTTTCCCAAGTAACTTGGATCACGGTTGTTCTGCCTCAGTCTCACAGGTGTGCATCATTGTGCTGTGTTCTCTTTATAGCGGGAGAAAGATTTGTCAGTTTTACTGTCTTTTACATTTTCTTATTTTTCTGTATGCCTTTTAGACTAAGTTTACCTTTGTTTTAACTTTTGTTGTTTTCTACTTCTGGTAATTTAGTGGTTATCCTGTTATTCTTTTTCTAATTACTTGAGTTATAAAAGTAACTCATCAATTTGAGTTCTTGGGCTGAAATGGAAGAGTCACTTAGGGAAGAGCCACAGAAACAATTGTATTACAGGCTTCTTCAGTGTCTAGATATTGGATCAGACACTGAAGGCTAAGCAGGCTGGGGACAACCTGTCTCTATCACCTTTGAATGGCAGTTTTGATGGACATAGGATTCTTGGTGCATACTTTGAATATATTGGCCTTATGATCTCTAGTTTCTGGTGAGAAACCTCATGACATTACTGTGGACCCCTTGTATGGGTGAGTCATTTCGGTCTTGCTGATGAACTCAGGAGGCCAGGCTTGTGCACCTAACATGTGCTTTTACCCACGGCGTCTAGAACTTCATCTTATATAATGCCTTCAGCCCCACCTATGAACATGTAGTCCTCTTAACACAATCACCTCAAAGGTCTCACCTCTTAATACTGTTACAATGGCAATAAAATTCCAGCATGAGCTTTGGAGGGGACACACATTCAAATCACAGTAATAACATAATAACACAGGAAATATAAAAATCAAGCAGTAAACATCAACTGAAAACTTTTTCTATGCCAGGTACAGCGCCAGCCAGTTTTAAATATTAACTCGTTAACATTTTACAAGGTTCATATGAGACAGAGAACTTTTTTTTTTCTTTTGGTTTTTTGAGACAGGGTTTCTCTGTGTGGTCCTGGCTGTCCTGGAACTCACTCTGTAGACCAGGCTGGCCTTGAACTCAGAAATCTGTCTGCCTCTGCCTCCCAAGTGCTGGGATTACAGGCGTGTGCCACCACGCCCGGCTGAGAATTAGAAACATTCTATCTGCTAATCAGTTAACTGAGGCCAATTAGTGCATTCTCTTTGAGAAAGGTGATGTGCCTGGGCCACACCCCTGCTCTGTACCATTCTAAAATGCTGGTACCTGGCAGAACCCATTGTGGCTGAAGGGCTTAGACAGATGGTGAATTATGTGTGGACAAAGACCTTGTATTTACAAAGCCTATAACAAACATTGTTCTCTACCCTTGTTATCTAGTATGCAACCCCTTCCCCATTTGAAACAGAACGCCCATCATGGTAGTACTGATGTGAGCAGCAGAACCAAGCATGCTCTCTTCCTGTCCTGACAGTGAGACCAAGCATGCCCTCTTCCTGCCCTGGCAGTGGGACCAAGCATGCCCTCTTCCTGCCCTGGCAGTGGGACCAAGCATGCTCTCTTCCTGTCCTGACAGTGAGACCAAGCTTGCCCTCTTCCTGCCCTGGCAGTGGGACCAAGCATGCTCTCTTTCTGTTCTGACAGTGGGACCAAGCAAGCTTTCTTTCTGTCCTGGTAGCTATGGTGCTAGTCAATCAAGTACCAATCATCAATCACAGCCAGCCAAGTGAACACTTTCTCTAAAGACTTCAATTCTTGCTTCTTTTGTGTTTGTGGCACTCAGTCATTCATGATGGTGTTGGGGAGTACCCTGGGAGTGGCCAGCCTGCTTCTGATAATGATCAACATAGTAAGATATGCCTGAAGAAGCAATAGTGGCAGTTATATCTTGGGGGTAACCAATTGTTGTCTAATCAGACTTAAGGATCACTTAATAGGATCGAACACATGATTTGTCCCTTAAACCTAGCCAACTACCAATGGCTGGTGAGGTCATGAGTCCTAGAGGAAAACCTATTACTGACACTTTACTGTAAGAGTAAAATTCCCAACTCAATTCTAAATACATTTATATTCACAGATCATGTAGTTCTCACCCCTCACCAAAGGAACTTCCTTTAGCAGCAGGTGGAGACCATCGCAGAGAGCCACCTAAAGGTCAGGACACATCATGGAAGAGGGGGTGGAAAGACTGTGAGCCAGAAGACCAGGATGTCTGCCGTGAGAGAGTGTCTTTCATGTATGACAGGAACTGCAGCCATGAAATTTCAACAATATGATCACCTAAATAAGACGCACACAATGACAACACCAGTTGACATCCCAATGCGGATGGAGGAAATCTCATAGATCTTACCAAAGACAAAGAGCTATAGGCAGTGGCTACTGAGAGAGGGGAAAATCAGTCTTCTCCTGGGATGAACCTCTAGAACCCCAAGAGGTCAGTCCTAAATGCATACACATGAGCAAGACTAAATGGACTCAGCTGTAAATACATACATACATACATACATACATACATACGTATATATGTATATATAAATCAATAATAAAGAGAAGCCATGAATTTGAGGGATATATTCAAGGGGTTGGAGTGAGGAGAAGGTAGCATGGAAATGATGTAAATACTAACATACAAAAATCTCAAAAAAAATTTATTTTATGTTTTTTAGGAGAAGAAGAATATCAGCAAAAAGAAGATGTTTGGGCTCTCTGACGCCTTAGAACTTTCCTAAGTCAGGTTCATGTCCCAAGCCACCATCACTCCAGCGTTTGATGGAAGCCTTCTACCAATCTCTCTTTTAAGTTAAGGTGTCCATAACTGGCTTCTTGCTTGCAACTAGTGCTGATTGGGATAGGGCACTTTGTATTTGAAGTACAAATACAAAGTATTTGTGTATACATTAGTACTTTCTGACTGGTAAATAACTTGATCTTCTGTGATACAAACGAAGAAACTCTGCACTGTAGCTCGATACAGTTCTGGTTATTTTACAAGCAGTTTGACTGTGAGGAAAGCAGTAATCTGGGAGAGATTGGAGCTGCCTTTTAAAGGCCACATATGAAAAGATAATATACTCTCTGTATTTCTGCTCACTTCCCTTCTGGTCAGGAGACTTCCTGTTGCTCTGTCAGGAGGGACAGTGTGTGCTGCTTGCTTCAGAAGTCTCCACCCCCAACTTCCCAGTGAGTCTCACAGTCGCTGGTGAGGATTAGTGTCTCTTTGGATGAGTGGCTATCACAGCGGGGAAGGTTTGCTGGGGCAGAATAAGCCGCTTCTCCAGCTAACATTCACCCAAGGAGGCATTTGCTTCAGGGATGAGGGTGGGGCTTGTTTAATGGGCTCCAGGCAGGTGCATTTAAAGAGGCATACCTGCAGAGTCCCTCGCCTTGACCCACTCCAGCGCCCTCGCTTTTGACAGCCTGCCTTTTTCCTTCCACTCTTTATTGCTGCTGATTCCTGCTGGTGCCCTTCCTAGCAAGGGTCTGCATGGCTTCCCAGGGCCCGCCAATCTTTATTTCCTTATGCCTGTATCTTCTTGGATAGGAATTTGTTCCTCCCCACCATGCCCCCTCCCCCGCCATACCCCCTCCCCTGCCACGCCCCCTCCCCCATCATGCCCCCTCCCCCGCCATGCCCCCTCCCCCACCATGCCCCCTACCATGCTCCTTCCTCCACCATGCCACCTCCCCACCATGCCCCTTCTCCCACCAGGCTCCCTCCCCCACAAAGCTCCCTCCCCTGAATGCCCTCTCCCCCACCCTTTAATATTTCTCATAGTTTTCTATCTCCCTGTCTGCACACTCACTACTCTGGAAACCTCATGGGGATGGGTCCAGTGTAGGTCCAGACAGCAGCAGCCACAAGATGGAGAATAAACATCTGATGAAAGAATGGCTGGGCTGGTAAAGATGCCTGCCTGGTTCTAAGCCCAATGGATGGCCCCGATCCATTGTTGGAGGACAGACTTGACTTTAGGAAGTTGACCTCTAAGTTCCACGTGTGCCTCATGACACACATGCACATGTACACGCATGCACACAAAAGAAGTAAATGAAATACTATAAAAAGAAAAAGGGAATGGTAATGGGTGTCTGATAGGCAAGTCCCAAACCCAGCAAGCGGACCCCCCTCCCCGCCCCATCCCTTCACAGGAACCAGCACGTCTTAATGAGGATGGTGAGGAGGAGAGACAGATGGAGTGAATTGGATCGGAAATATGTGTGTGTGTAGAGTTTTATTTTTGTCAAAAATTAGGGATACAATTGTTGGCACTTAGAGGGTGGAAATCAGGGTAATGTTTGGGGCCAAACAATAGCTAACTGTCTGTCCCGAGGCCTGGACAAGTTTTCTGGTGACCCGCCCCTTGCCTCAACTCTCAAATGTGTGAAACATTTTATTGATAATAAATTCAGTTTTAGGTTTCAGTATGGCGAACATTAAGGATTTGTTTTACACAGTCTTAATACACTGTTTCCAGCAATAGCTCTATCAGTAAATACAGATTACATCTGGTTTTGCTTCCAGGTTCTTTACTAGACTTACCTGTTGCTGCACAGAAAGTCACTAGGGAAGCGGTACTGCAGGGGCAGGTGCCAACAAGTGCCACCAGGGTTACCATCAAACCCATAGTCGTCGTTTGTGACCAAGCGATTTTACTATAGATCCTTCAGAGCGAAGACAGAAAGTTTCAAATAAGAGACTCAAAAACTGTTAAAATGCACATAATCAAACAAGTGCAAAAGAAACTTAGTTACGCTTTAAAAATAAAAGTTGGTGGCATTAGTGTGTTCTCTGAGGTGTTTTAAAGATGACACCTTAGCAACTTTAGGGACGGTATTCCCTACATGGGGCCGTGGTCTCTGGCTTGTGCCAGAATCAGTTCACAGTAGAAGGGGCGGAATGTTGATTTGTTGGGCACCAAAGGAACAACTTCCAGGAACCAGCAGGTTCCAAGGCAAGGTACCTGCGCGGTTGTGAGTTGGGGTAGCCCTGTCTGCATAAAAAAAGCGTCTAGACTGCGTGGGGAACAGTAGCGGGTTACGGGAGCAGGGCTACCCATGCGCCGGTGTCTGTGTCTGACCCCTGGTGCGCGTTCCCCTACCGGTTCGGTGCTGGGCAGCGCCCAGGGCGTCCTTCCCAGGGCCGGAGGTTTGGGGTGGTGGTGGTGGCTGTCCCCGCCCCTGGCCTCCGCCTCTCCGCCCCGGCGGCCAGGCGGGGCTCGGCGAGGCCAGCACTCCAGCGCCACTGTAGTTTCTGCTGCGCCAGCGCTGGGGCCCACGGCGTCGCTCAGCCCGGTAAGACGTATCCCTCGACGTTGTCACCCTCCCACAACTGCTCCCTGTCCCCCGTTCTGTCCCCGCGCTCCCGGCCTCCCCTCTGCCTTTCCAACCTCTGACACACGCCACTTTGGTCTGGGACTCAAA
Source organism: Apodemus agrarius (assembly GCA_964023405.1). Taxonomy (NCBI): domain Eukaryota; kingdom Metazoa; phylum Chordata; class Mammalia; order Rodentia; family Muridae; genus Apodemus; species Apodemus agrarius. Next base: position 58,209,160 of record OZ030008.1, on the reverse strand, counting down.
GCTTTCTCCGGAGTGGCCGAGCCTCAGCGATGTGGAGAGAATGGCCCTGGCACCCTCCCCATCCACATCACGTGGACCTGTGGTCTCGGTGCGTGGGAATTTCAGAAACGTTAGTCTCACTTGTTGGCTATCACTCTGCCTTGCCTGCAGGGCTGAGACTGGCATTGGTCTGGGGAAGTGCCCAGGGCACTGGGGGGTCAGCAGAGGAGCACAGGCAGGGCTGATCGGCAATTGTACAAGGGAGAAAAGGCTCTTTGGTGAAATCTTTTCACCTTTGTTTTACTTATCCATCCGAGAGCCACCCCAGCTATTAGGGCTCACAGACTCAAGCCGAGCTAGAGAGTTTGCGCAGGCTGTAAACCTATGTAAACACAACGTTCTGACGCTGACAGTTCTGAGTTTGGGGGAAAACTAAGGACTCTTTCTCAGAAGATTTTCCTTTTTGCTGTGAACTTTATTATTTAATTTCATGTGTATGGTTATTTCGTTTGCATGTGTGCCTAGAGCCCCGGAACTGGACTTACACGCTTTCATCTGGGTGTTGGGAACTGAACTCTGTTCTTCTGGAAGTAAGTCCTCTCTCTCTAAGAGCTCTAAACCACTGAGCCATCTCTCCAGCCGCCCTCAAAAGACTTTTAAAAGCACAAAATTGAAGGCAGGTTATGCTGAAAGAAAACAGCCGCTAAAGTATTAAAAGAATGCCATGTAAATTTAAAAAGCAAATAACTATTATAATTTTGAACTACCAGAGAATATAGAATTCAATATATAGGCACCACCTGGAAACACATTTCTAAAAAGCCCTAAATACTGCTAATATTGCTGTGGCCGGTTGCCTACGCAGTACTTGAGAAGAAGGTTAAATTTCAAGTAGACATCAGTGGAAGTTAGAGATTCTTTTCTTTCATTCAGATAAACGGGCCTCAATTTAGATAGGTTCCCTGTTAGCGGAAACGGTGCTGCCTTACTTGTTAGGCAACGTAGCAGCTTCCGGGGTGTAACACTTCCTTGAGCTGCCATCGTGCCCTCTATTCCCAGCTTCTTTGGGCATCTGCTTCTCCTCAGGAGGAGGAAGAGAAAAGCCCAGCACCCCTCCCCCAAACCAAACAAGCCTAATATGTTTCCACCGTTCCCACTAGTGGAAAGCATCCCGACTGACCAACCGTGATGCAGAGGGATGCAGTAGGTATCCCCCCCCCGCCCCCTTTAAAAACCTTGTCTGATACTGGCCGTCACTTTCCTAAATCTGGTGCATAAAAGGTTTGCTGGATGACTCGGAGGAGGGTGCTTGTGAAGGCCTCTGGGAGACAGCTGGAAGCTTAGGAAATGGCTGTTTAAAAGGAATAGCTTCTTTTGAATCTGTCAGTGCAAATCCATGAACACGCTGGGACTCGGGAATGTGAATTCTGCTGAAGGCCCTTGGGTCTGTGGTGGGTCTGGTGCCGCCTCGCCATAGAAAACAAACTGTCTTAATAGGAAAAAGGATTCCAGAAGTTTCTTTTGCCTGTGTGTAGGCTTGTTAATAAGACGTGTTGTAATGCAGGAAATGTCTTGTAAAGAATGGAGACAGAACCCATGAGAAAGCATTTCTAGATGCATTTCTCTCTCTCTCTCTGTCTCTCTCTGTCTCTCTCTCTCTGTCTCTCTGTCTCTGTCTCTGTCTCTGTCTCTCTCTCTGTCTCTCTCTCTCTCTCTCTCTCTCTCTGTCTGTCTGTCTCTCTTTCTTTTCACCCCCTTTCCTTCCAGTGCCTCACCTGTTGAAAATACTCTGGAGAGTTGGTAAATAGGAGAACAGTGGGTAATTTTACTAAAAGCTGCCCAGACTAGGCCTAAAGCCAACTAAGCCAACATTACAGACAGTGAGAACTTTGAATGGAAGTGTTGGTCTTGTAACTGGTCTGCTTCTGTGCATCTTCATATGACAGTGGAACTGGATGAATGTCAGCCCATTCTTCCCCTAAGTTCAGATGATTATCATGAGATTTTCCCCAACTCCTCAGATCTAAGCTTATTCTAAATAGAGAAAGGCCTTTATGTTCAAGAGGACACGCCCAATATATTCAAATCAAACTTCTACCTTCAAAGTGGCCTGCCCATGGTCGTATAGGTTCCATTTTCTTGCTTATGGGAGGGGGCCAACAATTCCTTCAGTGATTGTCATGAGAAAGTACATACAGCACACATTACAATAACTCCCACAAATGATCCCTCCCCCACTGCACTTAAGATGTATAAGATGTTTGTCTTATACTTTGGAGCATGCACTTAACCAGAGCTTCTTTCCAGAGGATCATAGTGCACAATGGTACACGAAATGGGACATCTGGTTTTTATTCTGAGTATGTCTCAGGCCTAAGCTGTTCTTTGCCACACAAGTTCTGAGGAGTCAGTAGACAAATGTCCCTATTGGCTGTCTGCTTCAATACCTGCCTCTCCTTCCTTTTCAATGAGAAGTGAATGCAGTTTAAGGAAGTAAGAAATCTTTAATCCATCTAGCAGAGTCCTTTTTCCTGGTGCGAAGAAAGCATGGCCCATAATGGTAAAAGATGAGCCCAGTTTGGTACTACCTGGAATGAGGACCTGGGTGTCCTGGGTGTCCTTTAGACAAAGCCTTGTTGCAAATGGGTAACTGCCATTAGGTCAGACATAGGAAAGATGTGAGCTGTAAGGGAACCTGACCTACCTGCTACCTGTGTGTATCTCCTTGTGTTCTAAGCATCAAAGAACTGAATTCAGCATCTAGGTTCAATCAACGTATATATAATCTATAATCAAAGAGTCTTTTGTCATTGAGACCTTATGGACTAGATTCCAGTGGCAAGCCAGAGTAATTGACCAGCTTGCTTATAGTGACACTCCGCCCCTCATAACTTTCTTGCATGTACCTTTGAATCCCATTGTACTTTGGTATGATGAGTAATTTTATTGTGATCATTTTAATGATTCAGGAAGCCAGGTGTGGTGGCTTGAATACCTATAATCCCAACATTTCGGAGATGGGAGTGGGAGGATCTGGAGTTCGGCGTTATCTTTACTTATGTATCATGTTAGAGATTTTCTTGGGCTACATGACAGCCTGCCTCCTCGTCCGTCTCTCTGTCCATCCATCCATCCATCCATCCATCCATCCATCCATCCATCCATCCTCCCATCCATCCTTCCACCCAAAGATACAAATACAAGATTCAGAGAATCTGGGCCTAAGTTGACCCTTGCCGTATGACTCAGTTACTTCATTGGAGACCTCCATTTCCAGGGAGTCTGTAGCTGGGCCGACACAGGTTTGTAGAGACTTGACAGGAAGGCTGCCTAGAAGCCTCCTGTGCATGAGGTAGTAGAAGGGGAGTCATTTGCTTTTGTTATAGTACACTAGACTGTGAGGACTCAAGGACCCTCAGCACTTAGAAAATGGGAGCAAGCTTAAAACAAGGCTTGTTTATTTTTTTGTGTGAGCCCTTACCCCTCAGTTAAAACAGTTCAGTTCACTCATGAGCAATATCCTTTAATAAAGGAAAAAAAACTTTTCTTATATAAATATAATTTTTGTCTTCTGCTTGGTGAAATAATCAGTTTTATCATTATAATGTTTGTTTTGATTTTAAAAGATTATTAAGTGCTTAAGCTTGGAGGGACTTTCTCGGCAGCAAAGGGAGTCACTGCTTCTTTGCAAAGTCCTCATTAGTAATTTGTTCTTCATTTTTTCTATTTTTTTCAAGATTTTAATTATATAACATTCCCCTTCCCTTTTCTTCCTTAATCCTCCCATATACTTCTCAGGACTTCTTTTTGTTACATGCTTATATATACATACATACATATATATATGTATATATACATATATATAAAAATATTGTATGTCTGTCTATCCTTTTTCTATTATATATGCATATGTGTATATATATATTGTATATATATATATATATATATATATATGAAATATTGTTCAGCTCATGCTTAGGCAGTCAGGTTGGTGAGTCTTTTATGGGTGTAGCTTCTGGTTTTACTAGGAGACACCATCTCACAGCAAACTCCCTGCTCCTCTGGCTCTTACAATCTTTCCACCCCTTTTTGCAAATGTTCTCTGAGCCTTTGTTTCTCTGAGTGTTTTGTAGCTGTTTCCTTTGGTACTGGGCTCCATAACACTGCATTTTGATTGGTTGTGATTTTTTCTGTAGTGGTCTCCATCTTTTGCAAAGAAAAGATTTCTTGATGAGGGCTGAAGACTACACTTATCTGTGGGTGTAAGGACAGTGTTTAGAGGATTAGGGATTATGTCGTTTGGGTAAAATAGTGGTTGTCGGTTCTTCGAGATTCATGAATTCACTACCCTAGAATAGTTGGCTAAGTGTCCACTACCAGGCATGGCATCCTTCTTGATGAGTGGGTCTTAAATCTAATTAGAGAGCTGATGATGATCACCAGCATATGTGTGCCACTACTGCACCCCCAGGGTTACTGTGCCATGTTGATCGCTGTTCTGGTTCACACGTATAACTGGGTAGGACTCTTTGCACTTATTAAAAGATAATTCTTACAGGGCTCCCTGAAGAGATTAGGGACCCAGTGTGACTGCAGGCCTTAATAAAACTGTATGAAATCATTCCTGTTTCTTGGACAGCTTAGTTTTGGTCCACAACTGGAGCTCTTGCTTCACAGCTTAATATTCAAGCAAATGTTTGGGTTGATTGGATCCCAAATAGAGAGTCCTATCATGATTTACAGTCCTGAGTGAAGATTGCTTCATTTCCTTTATTTGTTAACAATATAGTAATCTAGTTCCTGGATATGGAACTAGGTGGGGCCAGCTGCACATTACTCAAGAGGAGTTGAGCCAAAAGCAGAGGCGAGACCTGTGTGATCCCTTCTGCTTTCTTCTTCTTCTTTTTATAAATTATTTTTATACATTCCATATTTTATTCCCCACCCTGCCAACCCCTGTCCACCCTCTGACTGTTCCACACCCATACCTCCTCCTCTCCCCCTGTCTCCATGGGGATGTCCCTACCCCCACCCCACCTGTCCTCTAAACTCCCTAGGGCCTCCAGACTCTTGAGGGTTAGGTGCATCATCTCTGAGTGAATATGGACTCTGCAGTCTTCTACTGTATGTGTATTGGGGGCCTCATATCAGCTGGTGCATGCTGCCTGTTTGGTGGTTCAGTGTTTGAGAGATTCTGGGGGATCCAGATTAATTGAGACTGCTGGTCCTCCTACAGGGTCACCCTTAGCTTCATTCAGTCTTTCCTAATTCAACAGCAAGGGTCAGCTGCTTCTATCTATTGGTTGGGTGCAAATATCTGCATCTGACTCTTTCAGCTGCTTGTTGGGTTGTCCAGAATGCTGCCATGCTAGGTCCCTTTTGTGGGCATTCCATAGCCTCAGTAATAGTGTCAGGCCTTGGGACCTCCCCATGTGCTGGATCCCACTTTGGCCTGTCACTGGACCTTCTTTTCCTCAGGCTCCTCTTCAGTTTCATCCCTAAAATTCCTTCAGACTATGGGTTGGAGTTGTGACTGAGGGATGTTCCCCCTCTCCCTCATTTGATGCCGTGTCTTCCTGCTGGAGGTGGACTCTAGAAGTCCCCTCTCCCTACTGTTGGGGGCATTTCATCTAAGGTCCCTCCCTTTGAGTGCTGAGAGTCTCTCATCTCCCAGGTCTCTGGAACATTCTGGAGGGTCCCCTCCAACCTCCTATCTCCCGAGGTTGCCTGTTTCCATGCTTTCTGCTGGTCCTCAGGATTTTCAGTCCTTTTCCCTCCTGCAATGTCAGATCAGGTTCCCCTCTCCCTTCCTCTCCCACACCCCATTCACTTTCCCTCCCATGTCCCTCCCTCCTCCCCACTTGTGATTTCTTTCTCAGTGGGACTGAGGTTTCTCACTTGGGCACTTCAGCTTGTTGACCTTTTTGAGTTCTGTGGACTATATCGTGGGTATTCTTTTTTTTTTTTTTTGACCAATATCCACTTATTAGTGAGTACATACCATGCCTGTCTTTTCAAGTGGCATAGATTTCTTCTCACACAATACTTTGGACTGTTGTTTCTGAGTAATCTCATTGTGCTGCTTTTGTCTTTGTTACACCAACTGAAGACGTGGATGTAATGTCAATGTTTGAATTCATTCTTCTTACACCAACTGAAGACGTGGACAGAATGTCAATGTTTGAATTCATCCTTCTTTATCCCCCATATCTAGTTGTTTTCCCCCCACATTTGTCTCACATTCACGTTAGTTCCTTCCTGCCTGTAGTTCTGAAGAGCTACCCAATGGATCATGTTTCTGTCTCTGCTGTGAAGGTAGACAACGTCTTCCTTCTCATCATTTCTCTGTGCCTAGCACAATGCCTGGTAGAGAGAACACACTTGAAAAGGCTTAAGTTAGGCATTCCAATCCATTCTCCCAGATTCTCTGTCTAGATTCCATTCCATTAAGACCTTCTAAGGCTCTAACTTCCATGAGCAGGGCACAGAAGCTGAAATCCAAGCCATGGAACAACAGGTAACTTACATGACTCAGCCAGGCTGGGTGGAGCTGTGAATTAGAACATCTTGTAGGGTGGAGATGGCCCTGACTACATAGCTCTAACGAGTGTTTCCATGTGTGAATGTGGGCTTCCTGTTGTCAGTAAGACCATAGGATCTTTTTCTTTCTTTTTTTGGAAATACCTTCAAAATTTTCCACATTGGCAAGTAAATCAGAGTTTAAGAAGATACTGTAAGCTAAACAAAACAATCTAGTCTATAGGCTTTGGCTTAGGTTATTGCTTAACACTGGATGGTTGCCAGTGGTCCTGGATTGAGTTTTGTATTAGCCAGGGTTCTCTAGAGTAGCAGAACTTACGGAATGGATCTCCCTTTATATATATGGTCTTTAGTAGAATCACGTACAGGCTAATGTCCAACTAATCCAACAATGGCTGGCTATGAATGAAAAATGTAAGAGTCCGGTAGCTGCTCAGTCTACAAGGCTGGCTGTTCTCAGCTGGCCTTTAGTAGATTCTGGAATCTCAAAGAAATAGGTGCTAATGAGAGTGAAGGAATGTACTTGCTAGCAAGGTAAAAGCAAGCAGGCAAAGAGGAAAAGCCTCCTTCTTTTCTGTCTAGCCGAAAATGTGGCCCAGATTAAAGGTGTGTCTTCGTACCTCAAGATCTGGGTCAAAGGTGTGTGACTTCCTGCCTTAAAGGTCCAGACTAGATTTGGATTTACCCCAAATCAAACAAAACTTCGCTCGCAGGTGTGCCCTCCCCTCCCATTTCTGGATTATAGTTCATTCCAGATATAGTCAAGTTGACAACCAAGAATAGACACCACAGCTTTTGATCCTCATTGTCAGAAACATTGGTCTACCCAGTCTCTTTCTCTTTCTCTCCCTCCCTCCGTCCCTCCCCCCAATGCACACCTTCTCAGGGGTGTTCTCCTTTTCATCTACACCTGGGTGATTCCCATTCCAAGAAAGTCTTCTTTGTGAGCCTCAACCTCAACTGTCCAAAACTAGCTCCAGGAGGCCCTTGATATAACCTCTCTAGTCAGTTTATATAATCATTTCCTTGGCTTCCTTACCTACCTCCAGAGGCTCTTTCCACTTCTCGCCTGCTTACTCTCTCTTTTATCTGTATTTATTAGCATTTAAGGCCCTTATCACACACATTCATTAAATGCAGTAGACTCCTGACAGGTTTACAGGACTGGGTATATTGTTCCTCCTGATTAATTTACCCCTTCTTGTCTGATATAGAGATATACGTAGTAAAACTACTCACCAATGAACTAGTTCCTTTTGAACTCCTTCACTGTAACTGAGATTGCTGTTACTGGTAGTAAAACCATGGGTATACCACATCAGTCCTAACAGAGCTTATGGGATGTGGAACATAGCATGTGTCAGCTCCCCCCACTTCAATACTGTCCTACCTTCCTTTCACTGGAGTTTTATTTCCCCCAGCCTCCTTGGATTTTTTTTTTTTTGTTGTTGACATTTTGATGCATCTCTTTTCTCCAGAGAGACAGGATTTTCTTTTTGAGTTCGGATTACAGCTTTATGTTCCAGTCTGTCAGCGCTGATATTATGGAGTATCTGGGCTCTTCTTGCCAATCCCTGAGGCACTCCGAATGGTTAGGTAGACAGGCAGAGAATCTGTGCTTTCTACCAAGAGAGTTACATCAAGCTTGTCAGCTATGTTTTTAGGAATAGTTGCTGGGAAATGCTGTATCTTTACTTTCAAGCACATCTCCTCTAGACTAGTGGAAATAGTGATGAGATTAGCTTTCAAAAGAATCTAACTTTGTATCCTATTGCAGACTTAACTAGGGAGTCATGTGGCTTCTTTTGAAGTATAGCATTGATATCTGTAACGAAATAACAACACTTACCTCTTGTTGATTTGTTGTGGAGACAAGATGATGTATGTATTAGTTTCCTGAAGCTGCTATAACAAACCACAGACTTTGTGGTTTAATGGTACTGTGATGGCTATTCCTGGTTGTCAACTTGGTTCCTTCTGGAATGAACTATGATCCAGAAATGGAAGGGACACCTGTGGTCTAGATCTTGAGGCTAGAAGACACAAGTTTCTGACCTGGATCTTGACATAGAGATCTTGAGGCAAAGAGGCCATGAAAAACTTTGACCCAGGCAAGGTAGTACACGCCTTTAATCCTAGAAGACTGAGGTAAACAGATCTCTGAATTTTAAGGCCAGCCTGGGACAAAGCATGTTTTAAATCTAGGCATGGTGGTACACACCTTTAATCTTGGCCACACTTTCTTCTGGAGGCTGACATAAGGACACTGGAAGAAGGAAGACTCACTCTTCTTTTCCTGCTTACACTTACTTGCCAGCATATCTGTTGGAACTGACTTCTTCAGGATTCCAGCTTATACAGAAGATGATCAGCTGAAATACCCTACTTGTGGTACTGAGCAGCTACTAGCTTCTTGGGCTTTCCATTCTCAGCTGCCCACTGTTGGGTTAGTTGGATTACAGACTAAGTCATTCCAATACATTCATGTAATATGTAGAGACAGTCATTAAGTTCTATGACTCTAGAGAACCCTGACTAATACAGGCACATACCCTCCTCCCTATTTTGTGGCACTGTGCATGCTAGGTAATTGCTGTTCCAATCAGCTATGGCCTCAACTCCAGCAACAGAGTTTATCATCTTGCAGTAATCCATTTCAAACGTCCAGTGAATATCTTACTAGGCTAAAATCAAGGTTCTGGTAGGGCCATGTGCTTTCTGGGAATTCTAAAGGAAGTTCTGTTTCCTTGTCTTGTCCAGCTGCTTTAAATTGTCTTCATCCTTGGTTCATTTTCCTTGTCCTCCATCTTCAAAGCTGGCAACATTTCATTTTTAAGACCAGTCTCCCATAATCATACTTCCTCACTACTGGGAAAGCCTCTCTATTTTTAAAGGATTTAGGGAGTTAAGACATGCTCATATGGTTAATTTAGGGTAGTCTCTTGGTGATGACTTAGATATTTTCTGAGGCAAACTGTGTTCTCTGTCATTTTCTGAGTCTTCACTAACTGAATTTTCAAGACAATGTATGACATTTTTATCATGCTTTGAAGAGTCTTCTAGCCTCTGCCCATTGTCCAATTTAAAATATGGCCCAGAGAAGGAACAAACCAGGGAAGGAAATCCTATTTCAATTTTGCTTTATTTCCTTTGAGATCCTGTTAACATCCCCCATTAGCCTGATCCAAACAGAAGTCAGACAAGAAGGGACTTGGAATAGGAGGGTAAGAACTGAATGTTAGAGAGGTTATGTGTGTGTGTGTGTGTGTGTGTGTGTGTGTGTAGAATAGCAAAAAAAGTAAAAAAAAAGTAGTAAATCTGCTATTTTATCTGACTCATGTCTTTGGTGTTTGTTAAGCAAGTTTCCATCTTGCTAAGAATGGCTTCAGTTTTCTTCTAGGATGTTTGTGGGTTTACTTTCAATACTTAAAAATTAAACTATCTAACATTAACAAAAGAAAGCCTTTCCCCAGGGTTGGGTCCACCTTCTTCTTGGTCTGTGTTTCCAGCAGCTGCCCAGGTCTACTGTTCTTTTAATACCTGAAGTTGATAAATTGGGTGTGGGCCAGGCTCAGAATGAGCAACCATTCTGCTGCTCAGTCCCTCACTAACCCTAATGGATACTAAGGAAACATTCTTGAATAGTGAAGTAAGCATGACTGTGCATATTTCGTATAAGTCTCCGTTTCATCAGGATCACCTTATACATTTAGCCCAGTAAAAAGTTACTTAGTGCATATACTTTTATGCAGGGAATGGATCCTGGAAGCTAGAATATTGATTATATTCCCTGTCTTTTACATTTGAAAATTTAGCCACTGCATGATTAAGATGAGCCTAGGGGATGGGCAAGAAGCCGACCTCACCTATCATCTTACACCTTGCAGGGAGCTCGGTCCTTAAACCCTTGTAATGAACACATCTGGCTGGAGTTGCCAAGGTTAAATGAATCAAAGAGATGTGAAGAATTTCCTTGATGGAGGAGATGCTGCCAAGTTAGGTTCAGTAGAGTGGATGCCAGAGTGCGATGAGGGAAGGCAATGCCTGGTGCCGATTCTCCCAGACTAATTGTTGCATTAGAAAGTCAAACTGTAGCTTATGTTATGGAGCTGAAAAAATTGGCCCAATCACCCAGGTCGTTAAACCATTCTTCAGTAGTATGTAATTAAATTGGCTTTTAAATGACACCTGACAGTTCTGCACATATTCAAGGAGAAGAAACTTAACAAAATTTTGTTCAAAGTGTAAACCTTTTATCTGGCAGAGCAGTTGGCACATGCAGTTCAATGTAGGTGTATTAAAACACACCCAGAATTTGTTTTTTATCAAGTATGGCAAGCACCACGGATCGCAAGGGGACAAGGATCGAGAAGGAAGACATTTTTTTACTCATGGTTCTTAAAAGACCAGAGGCACAGCATCCATGTCGGGCCCTGTGAGAAGCACCTAGGGTTTGTTGGAAGGCAGAAATGGGACGAAAAAGCATAAGCAAAAGGTTGCATTGTGAGGCAGGCAGCAAAGCTGATCCAGGTCAGGACTGAGCAGTTGTGGGACTCTGTGCGCCCTGAGTGCAGAGACTGTTTCTGGTTGTCTGGTGTCTAGTGCCAATGTGATTATATGAATATTATATGATGATTATCATGTGAGTATTATATAATGATTATATGAATGATTATATGAATGTAAAAGCCAGGCAGAAGACAAGGTGGCTTATAGGCTTAGAAGCCAAAGGTATGAGGGCAGGTCAGACTTTCACTGTCTGCAGTTAGCTGGGCCTGAGCTAGACAGTCTCTGTAGGAACTAGCCAGGTCTCAAATATCAGTCTATCATAAGCACAGAAAACAAAGCTGTAGCTAATACACTAGAACTCAGAATATCTCCAGGAGGGGGAAGCAACCTGCTGTCTTGTTCAGGCCATGTCTATTGCCACGAATAGCCGTCAGGTATCACATGCAGTACTTCAGGGGGAGATGGGGCTGTCTGAGGGAAGCACAACACCCCTGCAGCCATGCTGGGCATTTCCTCAGCAGGCCTGCAGCGCTCACCTACGGACAGTGGCATTTCCTCTTGAGAGTGTTGGGTTGGGTCTTCTTTTCCAGCACATTTAGTGGCAGTCACTCATATTTGTCAACCTTCCTGGGCCCTGCGGTGCCTAGACGTTTGGTCAAACTATTCTGAGTGTGACTGTGAAGGTATTTATGGATGAAACAAAAGTTAATGTGGTAACTAGAGAACTCAGATTGCCCTTCCCTGCGTGACAGGGGCTCGTCCAAACAAAAGGCCTACCCACCTATGAACGGGACAGAATGGGTGCCTAAGTGCTATACAGTGGAACATTGTTCTGCCTGCGAGACCGGTTTAAAATACGGCTTTTTCCTCCTTCCTGGATGGGTCATTGGGTCAGAACTTTATCACAGGCCAGAGGTGGACTAGGTCTTTGCTTTGCTGACTGAAGAGCCTGGGACCTGTTAGGTCCTATGTAGTGGTTTGAATGAGAATGTCTCCTGTGAACTCTGGTGTATGAACCCTCAGTGCACAGGTGGTGTCTTTGCGAGGTTTAGGAAGTGTGGCCTTGGTGGAGGGAGTGTGTCACCGGCGGTGGGCTTTGAGAGTATATAGCCTTTCCTACTTCCAGTTTGTTCTGTTTCGTGCTTGTGGTTGAAGACCCGAGTTTTCAACTTCCTGCTTTGGCTACCATACCTGCCTGCTGCCATGCCCCCTGCCATGCTGGGTTCTTATCGCTCTGGAATTATAAGTCCAGATAAAAACTTCCTTGGTCATGGCGTTTTATCAGAGTAACAGAAAAGCAACTAACACAGTCATATGAACTATTTCCCAGAAGCACTTCCAAGAAGTAGGGCGTGTGGGACAGTTTGTTTTGGTCTCCTCCCTAGTTTTAAAATCTCCTCCCTATGAATGTTGGTCTGGTTCTGAATTGGCTGTGTAATCTTGAGGATAGAACTGCTTTCCTTCAGCCTCAATGCTTCCAGCTAAAATAATGGGCATGATGCCCTCCTGAGCGCTCAGCACTGTGTCCGGCACGTAGGACGTGTCTAGGCAGTAATGAGCAGTCTTAGGTTAAGGATCGGGACCTAGTCTCAGATTGTTCAGGAAAACCATGCTTTATGTCTGCATGCTACTGGGGAAGGGGTGGGGGAAGTCAAAGGTCAAGATTGGCATAGAGAGGGTGCAGCTTCAGGGAGCCCCTGAGAAGCAGTTGAGCAGAGTGTGGCCCCTAGAGACAGCTTCACTGAGACGTGAATGGAATCTGTTTCAGGGCCTCCATCCTACAGGGCCAGCCAGGGCACCAGCGAGGGAAAGATAGCGTCTAGTGAGGGGGATCTGTACATATACATTTCTGGTAAATCACCTAACAGAGATCTCCAAAGAAAGAGTGCTGGATTTCCAGGGATCTGTGCATTTGTTAGAATTTATTTTCTCATTTAATGTAAATATTAACTGTTGAGTCTAGATTTATATTCTAAGTTTTAGATTCCTAAATTATTTCAGTTTCAAGCGCATAAATACATAACCTGCCCCATCTAAAAGCTCACCACTTGCCACATCATTAGGCCCAGCATTCTGGAGGCAGAGGTGGGTGGGTTTCTAGGAGTTCAAGGCCAGCCTGGTCTATTTTGTGAGTTCTAGGCCAGCTAGGGCTACTTAAAAGAGACTTTGTTTCAAAACAAAACAAAAAGCTTTCCACTTTGTGGGGGATGTGTCTATGTGTATGAGTGTGTATGTATATGTATATGTGTATGTCTATGTATGTTTATGAATGTTGTGTTTATATGTATATATGGGTGCACATATATGTATATGAATATGTGTGTGCATATGTTTGTTTGGTCTGATCATATGTGTGTATGAATATGTGTGTATGTATGTGTGTATGAGTGTGTGTATATGCATATGTCTGTGGTGTGAATGTATGTGTGTATTTAAGAATGTGTGTATATGTGGTGTGAATAATATGTGTGAATAAGTTTGTGTGTGAGCCTAAGTGTGTGTCTGTGTGTGTGCACATGCGTGTGCACCTGTACGTACGTGCCTGTGTATAAATTTGGAGATGCAGCACTCTTCTGCTGTGCTGGGGCCTTCAGGATGTGCTGCTCTGAGTCTTGGATCTGGAAAAGTTCCAGTCTGGGCTCTTCTTTTTCTGGGTTGGACTGCTGTCTGTTGCAAATTCTTGCACTGCTGCTGCAGAGGACATTCAGAAAGAGTTGCTCTTCATAAAGGAGTTCATTCTAGAGCTGGCCCTACTGCCTACACTGTGGGACTTTGAAAAATCATGTCCCTTTCTGAGCCTCCATTTCTCCATTAGTTCAATGTTTTTGAAACCCGAGTGTTGACTCAGTTGTGGACAGTGATGAACAGTTTTAAGTTGTGTTTCCAGGACTCACATCAGTATTCTCTTGCAATTACTTGAAATATGCCCAGGGTTTAGCTTTCAGTGATAAAAGCCTGCCACCTCCTTGCACAGTTTTGGACTTGACCTGATTAGGTGCCGTGAGGGAATGAAGATGTGACAGATACACAGACACAGAGAAACAGGGATTCGATGGCCTACGCTCATCCTGATGGAGAAGCCACACACCCAGCACCCTTAGTGTGCTTATGCACACAGTTGAACATGAAAGTGTGGTTATCACACATAGATAAACAGGCAGGGTCACTGTGTGTAGTGGAACGAGGAGGCCGGAGCATTATCTTTAGGGGAGCATCTTCAGGTGGGAAACATCCGAGGAATAAAGCTGGGGTGGGCATTTTCCATATGCACTATCAGCACTCACACTCAGATCCGAAGAAGGCTTCGCCATCGCTCTGACTGAGCCTCACTCAGGGAAGGTTTTGTTGATCCTGTGGGGCTGAGGCATTGATCTTTGATGTCTCCTTACTCATGGCAACCAGAACACAATCACTCAGGACGTCACTTGATCCCTACAAAAAGCCAACGTCTTTTGGCACACTGTTTCCTGTTTCTGCATTTACTTATCCATTCGGCTTTTCAGTGTTTGTTTCCAAATACATACAAAACCAGATCCATGGCTACAAGGATCACCCATGCAGATCCCTCAATTGCCTTCACATTCTTACCTCATGGGCCTTCTTAAAAGTTATATTAATATCGTTATTTCACCTTGCCCCAACATCTAAAGCTTAGATTCTCTTTTTTCCATGCACTTAGTAACTTAAACTTTCATATTACATATCTTTCTTCAGTATTTGGAATACAATCCAGGTACTTTCTATGAAAATAAAATTCTGTCAATGGGCATTTTCCCCCTGAATTATTGAAGAGTCAGTTTGGATGACTCCAACCTTGACAGTTGGTGGACCTTACATCAAGAATGCTGTGGATAATACTTGCTGGGGCACCAGCTCTGTATGAACTCAGTTAGGCATTCCGGCTGCTCTCAGTCCAGTGAGAGGTGTGTCAAGTGACTCAAGTCTGAGGACCTTTGGCCACAGGCAGTCTGTACTGTTTGTTTAGGAAGGGCCAGCTGTGAAAAGGTTGCCAGTAAGTAATGGAAGTAAGGCAGCTGTTGACGCCTTGGCCAGCAAGTGTTGTTCTGTGTCCATGTGTCCAGTTCCATCTTTTGAAGGAGGAACTTGGTTGATTTAGGGCCAACTGAGTGATGTTTACGTAGCTTAAAAGCATAGTATCATTTAATCGAAAACTGTATTGGATGTGCCACTTGCAAATGGAAGTTAAATTAGTCTTATTTATTAATTTGTTAAGGTGTGTGTCTCACTTTATAAGAATGTAGTGATAGAGTGGCTGCTTCGTTCTGAAATGCTGATAGTTATGACACTTTAACAAGTGCACAGGGTCCAGGCTGCTTTCTGGGGAGACTGAGAAGCTTGTTAGACTTATGCTTCGTTCTAACTTGTTGACTGAGCTGTCCATTTCCTCTTTGCTGACCTGAGGGGTAAGTGTGGCCTTTCTTCCTTCCTTCCTTCCTTCCTTCCTTCCTTCCTTCCTTCCTCCCTCCCTCCCTCCCTCCCTCCCTCCCTCCCTCCCTCCCTTCCTTCCTTCCTTCCTTCTTTCCTTTCTTTCTTACTTCCTTTCTCTCTCTCTTTTTCTTTTCTTTTTTCTGACTTCTAGTTAAGATAGTGTTGCCATCACTTCCTGATGTCCTGGCTGTTGCATTACATCTGATTTAGGTCAAGGTCAGAACTCCACGTGGGCTCCCTAGTGGTGTTTTCTGACAGGTCTTCTAACAACAAATGCCTGTTTTTGCTCTCCAGCACCAATCCATTCTTTGATAACAATAGAATATTTCAACAATTCAATAAAATATTTATGTCAACATTAAGAATTCCAGTCTTGCCCCCCACACCATCTTCACTTTAGATTTCCCCTAACAAGTGATTGCTCAGGTTACCCACACCTTTGCTCAACTGATACAAATTCAGAACATCCTACGATAAACTTTGTTTAATAATTATCTAGAACTTCTCAGAGAACACAGGAACTCACTTAGCTGGCATTTACTGGTTTATTTTAAAGGACACAAGAATGCCTGAATGAAAGGTATTGGGAACACAGGGCTTCTGTGCCTTCTCTGGACATGCCATAGTCTCAGAGCCTCTCTGTAGCCACAGAGAAGTTCTTGGAAGCTTATTCACGATTTTTACTAGAACCTATTCTCCAGCCTCACTGCCTCTCTTTCCTTCTTGCGGGTCTGAGGGTGAGGCTTAAAATCTCAGCCTTGTAATTGCAATCATGTTTGGTTTTTCTGGTCCTGAGTTGAGTCTAGGGGTCCTTCTGTGAATCACCCCAATGTTGCAAAGCCAGAAAATGTTAAGGTTGAAGGAGCTTTGATCATAGGATGTTGAATAAAGTCACAGCTGCATGCATGTGCACACATGTATTCACACACATGTATTCACACATGCAAGTGTACTACAGTTCTACAATGAGATATTAAATATCATGCTTATGGAAGCCACTGGCTTCTTCCTCACCTTTGACAATGTTCCAGGCTTCATCTTCTTCATCCACAATGTTGGATGAGGGTCCTGTTTTTCTTTAGAAATTTGATGTTAGGTATCTAGAGTAAAAAGGATGTGGAGATTTCAAGTATTTTAGGGCATGAGACATTTACCCTAATAAATTTGTGGCTTTGGAATTGTATATTTTAAGGTAGAATATGACTTTAACAGCTGGAGCACTCTGCTGTTAATTAATGAAGTTGAAAAAAAAACTGGCTTGGAAGGCATTGTGCTCAGATACACTGAACCCAGAAACAGGCTCTTGGTAAACATGGAACTAAAACAGACGTAGCTTTCTTGGCTGAGCAAGGGAAACAGTTGTGCAAGGTTCGAAGAGCTGAGGTCAAATAACTCAAGCTGGAGTGGCTGCAAACCAGAAACTTAGCTCCGCCTTCTTTTAGGTTGCCTTAAAAAAGGCAAATGAAATGAAACAAAGCTCTTCCTGTGGATCTAAGCTGCACTGTGAGAGCAATAGGAAATGGTTTCTCCTTCTAGGAAGCCGCTGGGAAATACTTTTTTTCTCCATTTAACATTATCATCCGATTCCACCCCTGTGATGATGATCTGAGATAATCTAACAGCTCACGCTTCCGGGGGTCTCTGTAGGTCATCACTTGGCCTCACTGTATTAGGCCTGTAGCATCACTGCTTGATGGAGGACTGCTCACCTCCAGGTAGCTAGGTAGCAGAGACAGATCTGTGTGGAGGATATAGAGATGAGGGTCCCAAGGTCCTCCTCAGGTGCATGCTTTTTAATACCCAACTTTCTCCAACTAGGTGTCACCTCCTAAAACAACCACCACTTGCCAATAGTGCCAATAGGCTGAAGACCAAGCCTTAATACTGGGGACTTTGGGGACCATCAGGATCTAACAGGTATGTATAACATGCATCCCAGAGACTGCATGCATCCCAGGATAGCTATGAATGTGGCCTGACACATTTGTAGGTGACAAAACACTTATCACAATGTGAAAATGTTGGCTACTCATGATAAGCCACGACGGTGCTGACACATACTTGTCCTGAGGATACAGATACAGGATAATACAGTGACTTGAAGTAGAAGTCCCGGAGCTAAGTTATTCTTCTACTTTTGGGAGAGTTACAGAAATGCTCTTTTCCTCAGTTTTGACATCTAGCCATTAGGATGATATAGTCCACTCACAAGTTTAATGCTGGCAGAAAAGACATCACCAATGTCACTTATCATTGAAACAAGTATTTTATTCTCAAATAGGTATTTAGTATAACATGTATAAAATACAGAAAACCAGAAAAAAGTCACAATTATTCGTTGTTCTAAAACCCACAGAAAGTACTTACTCAATGTAACATTTTGACTCTTTTTTTTGGTTTTGTTTTTAGAATACATTTTCCCTTACTTTGTTGGGATAACACATATACATAATATGCCATGATGCAATATGTTTATTTGTATCCAAACTGTAAGCATTTTATATATTCTTTGAATACATTAAGATTTTAGAGGATTTAATGAGTCATTGTTATAATCATATTTACCCAAGCTTTCCTTGATATTCAATAATCAGAACACTGTCTCCATATAAAACTGAAGGGATCAGAAATTAAGGTCTGTGGAAATAGTCAAGAGCCAGGACTGCCCCAGTCTGAGTGGAGTCTGTTGTTTGTCCTAGGATTATCAGTATTGGTCCACCAACTGTTAGCAGAGGGCTGGGCATTTTATGAATAAGTATGCTAGAGGTATCTTTGTAATACTTTCCTCTTCTTCCACATTAGAAGTTTCTTCCTTAGAAGGACAGCGGGGAGGGACGGCAGGTGTGATTTTGTAGAGCAGTTGCTTTGCTTTCAGACTGGAGGCAGTAATGCATGGGCCTGCTCTGCTTTCCGTGGGCCTCGGATTGGAAACTTTGAGGAATGTTCAGATTCACCAAAGCTCTGCAGCTGAGCTAACACTGGCATCTGCTTCCTGGACACCCACCATTTCCTCCTACAGGGTTTTCCTTCTCCCCTCCTCTTTATCTGTCTCTGTCTCTCTCCCTGTCTCTCTCTGTGTGTCTGTGTCTGTCTGTCTGTCTGTCTGTCTGTCTGTCTGTCTGTCTGTCTCTGTGTGGTATAATTAAATCAGTGATGTTAGTTAGAAGTTAATGATGTTAGTGGCTAGGAATCTTACTTCTCCAGGAGTGTTTGCATTTTAATAAAAGGTTCTTTTTAATTTTTTTAAATTTTAATTTATTTACACTTCAAGTGTTATCTCCTTACCCGGTTTCCCCCTCTCCCAGAAATTCCCTCTCCAAACCTGCCTCCCCCTGCTTCTATGAGGGTGTTCCTCTACTCACCCAGCTACTCCCATCTCCCCGCCCTCAATTCCCCTACACAGGGGCTTCTATCAAACCTTCATAGGACCAAAGACCTCTTCTTCCATTGATGTCTGTCAAGGCTGTCCTCTGCTACATATGCAGCCAGCGCCATCCTTGGTTGGTGGCTTAGTCCCTGGGAGCTCTTGGGGGGGGGCGGATCTGGTTGGTTGATATTGTTGTTTTACTTATAGGGTTGCAAACCCCTTCATTTCCTTCAGCCTTTTCTCTAACTCCTCTATCGGGGAAGCAAGCTCTCAGTGCAATGGTTGGCTGCAAGCATCCGACTCTGTATTTGTAAGGCTCTGGTAGGGCCTCTCAGGAGGCAGCAATATCAGTGTGCTTTCAGCAAGCCTTTCTTAGCATACACAACAGTGTCGGAGTTTGATGACTGTGTCTGGGATGAATCCCCAGGCGGGACAGTCTCTGGATGGCCTTTCCTTCAGTCTCTGCTCTGCACTTTTTCTCCATATTTACTCCCATGAATATTTTGCTTCCCTTTCTAAGAAGGACTGAAGCACCCACATTTTGGTCTTCCTTCTTCTTGAGCTTCATGTGGTCTGTGAATTGTATCTTGGATATTCCAAGCTTCTGGGCTAATATCCACTTATCAGTGAGTGCATACCATTTGTGTTCTTTTGTGATTGAGTTACCTCACTCAGGATGATATTTTCTAGTTCTATCCATTTGCCTAAGAACTTCATGAATCCATCATTTTTAATAGCTGAGTAGTACTCCAATGTACCACATTTCTGTACCCATTTTTTTGTTGAAGGACATTGGGGTTCTTTCCAGCTTCTGGCTATTATAAACAAGGCTACTATGAACATAGAGGAACATGTGTCCTTGTTATACGTTGGAGCATCTTTTGGGTATATGACCAGGAGTGGTATAGCTGGGTCCTCAGGTAGTACTTTGTCTAATTTTCTGAGGAACCACCAGACTGATTTCCAGAGTGGTTGTACCTGCTTGCAATCCCACCAACAGTGGATGAGTGTTTCTCTTTTTCCACATCCTCAGCAGCACCTGCTATCTCCTGAGTTTTTGATCTTAGCCATTCTGACTGGTGTGAAGTGAAATCTCAGGATTGTTTTGATTTGCATTTCCCTGATGACTAAGGATGTTGAACATTTCTTTAGGTGCTTCTCAGTCCTTCCAATTTCCTCAGTTGAGAATTCTCTGTTTATCTCTGTTCCCCATTTTTAATAGGGTTATTTGGTTCTCTTGAGTCCAACTTCTTGAGTTCTTTGTATATATTGGATACTAGCCCTCTATCAGATATAGGATTGGTAAAGATCTTTTCCCAGTTTGTTGGTTGCTGTTTTGTCCTATTGACAGTGTCCTTTGTCTTACAGAAACTTTGTAATTTTATGAGGTCCCATTTGTCTATTGTTGATCTTAGAGCATAAGCCATTGGTGTTCTGTTCAGGAACTATTTCCCTGTGCCCATGTGTTTGAGGCTTTCTCCCACTTTCTCTTCTATTATATTCAGTGTATCTGGCTTTATGTGGAGGTCCTTGATCCACTTAGACTTGAGCTTTGTACAGGGAGATAAGAGTGGATCAGTTTGCATTCTTCTACAAGTCGACCTCTAGTTGAACCAGCACCATTTGTTGAAAATGCTGTCTTTTTTTCCGCTGGATGGTTTTTGCTCCTTTGTCAAAGATCAAGTGACCATAGGTGTCTGGGTTCATTTCTGGGTCTTCAGTTCTATTCCATTGATCTACCTGCCTGTCACTGTATCGCTACCAAGCAGTTTTTTTTTAAACACAATTGCTCTGTAGTACAGCTTGAGGTCAGGGATGGTGATTCTTCCAGAAGTTTTTATTGTTGAGAATAGTTTTCACCATCCTGAGTTTTTTGTTATTCCAGATGAACTTGCAAATTGCTCTTTCTAACTCTGTGAAGAATTGAGTTGGAATTTTGATGGGGATTGCATTGAATCTGTATATTGCTTTTGGCAAGATGGTCATTTTTACTATATTAATCCTGCTGATCCATGAGCATGGGAGATCTCTTTCCATTTTCTTTGATTTCTTTCTTCAAAGACTTCAAATTCTTGTCATACAGATCTTTCACTTGTTTCCTTAAAGTCACACCTTCACTATTGTGAAGGGTATCATTTCCTTAATTTCTTTCTCAGCCTGTTTATCCTTTGAGTATAGGAAGGCTACTGATTTGTTTGAGTTAAATTTATATCTGACCACTTTGCTGAAGTTGTTTATCAACTGTAGGAGTTCTCTGGTGGAGTTTTTGGGGTCGCTTAAGTATACTATTATATTATCTGCAAATAGTGATATTTTGACTTCTTCCTTTCCAATTAGTATCCGTTTAATCTCCTTTTGTTGTCTAATTGCTCTAGCTAGAACTTCAAGTACTATATTGAATAGATAGGGAGGGAGAGGGCAGCTTTGTCTAGTTCCTTATTTTAGTGGGATTGCTTTAAGTTTCTCTCCATTTAGTTTGATGTTGGCTACTGGTTTTCTTTATATTGCTTTTACTATGTTTAGGTATGGGTCTTGAATTCATGATTTTTCCAAGACTTTTAACATGAAGGGAGGTTGAATTTTGTCAAATGCTTTCTCAGCATCTAATGAAATGATCATGTGGCTTTTCTCTTTGAGTTTGTTTATGGAGTGGATTACATTAATGGATTTCCGTATATTGAACCATCCCTGCATCCCTGAGATGAAACCTACTTGCTCGTGGTGAATGATCGTTTTGATGTGTTCTTTTATTTTGCTTGTGAGAATTTTATTGAGTATTTTTGCATCAATATTCATAAGGGAAATTGGTCTGCATTCTTTTTCTTTGTTGGGTCTGTGTGAGGTTTTGGTATCAGTGTAACTATGGCTTCATAGAACGAATTGGGTAGAGTTCCATTTGTTTCTATTTTGTGGAATAATTTGAAGAGTATTAGTATTAGGTCTTCTTTGAACGTCTGATAGAATTCTGCACTAAACCCATTTGGTCCTGGACTTTTTTGTTTGGGAGACTTTTAATGACTGCTTCTATTTCATTAGGGGTAATGGGACTATTTAGATTGTTTATCTGATCCTGATTTGATTTTGGTATTTGGTATCTGTCTAGAAAATTGTCCATTTCATCCAGATTTTACAGTTGTGTGAGTATAGGCTTTTGTAGTAGGATCTGATGATTTTTTTAATGTCCTTAGTTTCTGTTTTTATATCTCCTTTTACATTTCTAATTTTGTTAATTTGGATACTGTTTCTGTGCCCTCTGGTTAATCTGTCTAAGGGTTTATCTATCTTATTGATTTTCTCAAAGAACCAGCTCTTGGTTTTGTTGATTCTTTGTATAGTTCTTTTTGTTTCTACTTGATTGATTTCAGCCCCGAGTTTGATTATTTGCTGCCTTCTACTCTTCTTGGGTGTATTTGCTGCTTTTTGTTCTAGAGCTTTCAGGTGTGATGTTAAGCTGGTAGTGTATGCTTTCTCAAGTTTCTTTTTTTGAGGCATTCAGGGCTATGAATTTTCCTCTTAGCACTGCTTTCATTGGGTCCCATAAGTTTGGGTATGTTGAGCCTTCATTTTCATTAAATTCTAAAATGTCTTTGAGTTCTTTATTTCTTCCTTGACCAGGTTATCCTTGAATAAAGCGTTGTTCAGCTTCCATGTGTATGTGGGCTTTCTGTTGCTTTTGTCATCATTGAAGACCAGCCTTAATCCATAGTTATCTCTTAGGAGGCATAATCTTTAATCTTCTTGTATCTGCAGAGGTCTGTTTTGTGATCGAATATATGCTCAGTTTTGGAGAAGGTACCATGAGGTGCTGAGAAGAAGGTATATTCTTTTGATTTAGGATGAAGTGTTCTATAGTTATCTGTTAAATCCACTTGCTCCATACCTTCTGTTTCAATGTTTCTCTATTTAGTTTGTGTTTCCATGATCTATCTGTCCATTGATGAGAGTGGTGTGTTGAAGTCTCCCGCTATTATTGTATGAGGTGCAATGTGTATTTTGAGCTTCAGTAAAATTTCTTTTATGAATGTAGTTCCCCTTGTATTTGGAGCATAGATGTTTAGAATTGAGAGTTGTTCTTGGTAGATTTTTCCTTTGATGAGTATGAAGTGTCCTTCCTTATCTTTTTTGATGACTTTTAGTTGAAAGTTTATTTTATTTGATATTAAAATGGCTACTCCAGCTAGTTTTGTGGCTCCATTTGCTTGAAAAACTGTTTTACAGCCCTTTACTCTGGGGTAGTGTTTGTCTTTGACACCGAGGTGTGTTTCCTGTATGTAGCAGTTTAAGTATCCAGTCTGTTAGTCTATGTCTTTTTATTGGGGAATTGAGTCCATTAATATTAAGAGATATTAAGGAATAGTGATTATTACTTCCTGTTGTTTTTGATGTTATTTTTATGTTTGTGTGGCTATCTTCTTTTGGGTTTGTTGAAAGTAGATTACCTTCTCGCTGGTTCTAGGGTGTAGTTTCCCTCCTTGTGTTGGAGTTTTCCATATATTATCCTTTGTAGGGCTGGATTTGTGGAAAAGTATTGTATAAATTTGGTTTTGTCATGGAATACCATGGTTTCTACATCTATGGTAATTGAGAGTTTTGCTGGGTATAGTAGTCTGGGCTGGCATTTATGTTCTCTTAGGGTCTGTATGAGATCTGCTCTGTATGAGGATCTTCTACCTTTCATAGTCTCTGGTGAGAAGTGTGGAGTAATTCTGGTAGGTCTGCCTTCATATGTTACTTGACCTTTCCCCCTTTCTACTTTTAATATTTTTTCTTTGTTTATTGCATTTGATGTTTTGACTATTATGTGACGGGAGGAATTTCTTTTCTGGTCCAATCTATTTGGATTTCTGCAGGCTTCTTCTATGTTTATGTGCATCTCTTTCTTTAGGTTAAGGAAGTTTTCTTCTATAATTTTGTTGAAGATATTTACTGGCCCTTAAATTGTAAATCTTTGCTCTCTTCTATACCTATTATCTTTAGGTTTGGTCTTCTCATTTTGTCTTGGATTTCCTGGATGTTTTGGGTTAGGAGTTTTTTTGTATTTTGCATATTTTTTGACTATTGTGTCAATGTTTTCTATGTATCTTCTGCATCTGAGATTCTCTCTTTTATCACGTGTATTCTATTGGTAATGCTTGCATCTACGACTCCTGATCTCTTTCCTAGGGTTTTGTTTTTTTTTTAAATCTCCAGGGTTGTCTCCCTTTTTGATTTCTTTATTGTTTCTATTTCTATGTTTAGATCCTGGATGGTTTTGTTTAATTCCGTTGCCTTTTGATTGTGTTTCCATGTAATTCTTTAAGGGACTTTTGTGTTTCCTCTTTGAGGGCTTCTACCTGTTTCCCTGTGTTCTCCTGTATTTCTTTAAGGGTGTTATTTATGTCCTTCTTAAAGTCCTCTATCAGCATCATGAGATCTTATTTTAAATCAGAGTCTTGCTTTTCGGGTGTGTTGGGGGTATCCAGGACTCATAATGGTGGGAGAACTGGGTTCCGATGATGCCAAGTAGCCTTGGTTTCTGTTGCTTATGTTTTTGTCCTTGCCTTTTACCATCTAGTTATCTCTGGTTATTAGCTATTCTTGCTGTCTGTGACTGTGGTTTGTCCCTCTTGCAAGCCTCCGTGTCAGTACTCCTGGGAGGGCATATTCTCCAGGAAGATTTATGCATGACGGGCTGCGGTGCTGGTCCAGTTTTGGGATGCAGACAGAAAGGAGAAGGATCCTGTCCCCAGCTGTTCCTTGGTTCCCATGACCCGATGTCTCTGGGAGTGTTCCTATTGTGTGAGGAATTTGAACAGAAGTGGTGGTCTTACCTGTGCTCACAGGTGTGTCAGCTCTCCTGGGAGACCAGCTCTCTCTTGGCGCTATTTGGGTATGAATTCCTGTGGCAGAGGATCAACTCAGCTGGCGCAGGTGTAGACTGACAGGCTCCTGTCCCAGGCCTCAACTAGCTTCCTGTGTCCTGAGGGTTCCGGGTGTGGCCCTCTGAGCAGCAGTGGTGATTTTCTCTGTACTCATAGGCTTTTTGGCCCTCTCTGGAGGATAGCTTTCTTCCTGTGTTGTTGCTATTTGGGTATAGATCTCTGTGGTTGAGGATCAGCTCAGCTGGCACAGAGGGAAACTGGAAGGCCCCTGTCCCTAATAAAGGGTTCTTAGACCCCTGTTTGAACTCACAAGGATGAAACTTATAGGAGCATCTGGAGTCCCCAAAGTCTGGACCCCTAGTTATACAAGCCACTGATGTCCTTCATGCAAGGCCAGTGCTATGCATGGGAGCACAGGGCAGCTCTTGAGAAGCCTCACTGGTCTGTCTATTGAGGAGCTGACTGCTCAGAGTGGCTGCTTCCCTTTGTAAGGGAAGGTCATCTCTGGGAGAGTCTTAAGGAGAAATTGTTTGTGAAGCTGATGCAATAAAAGACTTGTTAGCAGCATGATCAGATCTTTTACATAAAGCACAGCTTTATGATGGCAGGCAGGGATCCCTTTATGGCTTACATTAATCATCTGCTTGAAATTGCTCAATGTACTGAAGGCCTTTGCTTGTACAGCTAATGAGTTTGATTTAACTGCATTTCCTTGGGTAAGCAGAGCAGGCATATTACCTGGTAGCCGAAACCCTGACAGCCATGGTCAGAGTGAACTCAGTGGCAGAAAGCTGGGCGTTCATTCAACTGTTGCTCTTTTAGCAAGGTTACAGGTGCTCCTTGTGGCAAGGAGCGTTATAGGCCTCTAGGTGCAGACCTGTCTACCCACTTTAATCAGCTTAAAAGCCAAAGAAACATTTGGATGTGCCCAAGAGAATGGATGACAGCTGGAGGGAAACAAACAGTACCCTAGGTGGACAAGGATGGGTAGAGACAAATGATTAGCCAGATTCTAAACTGGGAAGAGGGCTGGAGAGATGGCTAAGTGGTTAAGCACTCCTCCTGCTTTTCTAGAGGACAGAGTTCAGTTCCAAGTGCCCATATAAAAGCTCATAAGCACCCACAAAAGACTGTCAAGATGGCTCAACAGGTAAAGGCCCTTGCTACCAAGCCTGATGATCCAAGTTGTTCCTCAGGAACCACATGGTGGAAGGAGAGACCGGACCTCCACAAGTTGTTCTCTACCCCTACATGGGCATACACAGTGCACAAATAAATATAAAAGGGGAGGGATACTTCTTTAAACAATCCTAGATGTACTGATAGCAGGTAGAAAGGAAAGGAAAGGAGAGAAGAGGAGAGGAGAGGAGAAGAGAGGGGAGGGGGGAGGAGAGAGGAGGGGAGAGGAGAGGAGAGGAAGGGAGAGGAGGGAAGAGGGGAAGGGAGAGGGGAGGGGAGAGGAGAGGGAGAGGAGAGGGGAGAGGAGAGGAGAGGAGAGGAGAGAGAGAGAGAGGAGAGAGAGGATAGGAGAGGAGAGGGAAAGACCAGCTATTAGCCAGGCATCAACCCATAGCTCTCAGGAAACTGGCTTCCTGGAAGGAAGTTAGTTAGACTTTAGACCTTTAGACAGTAGGTACCAAATAGAGCTGATCTGATGCCAGCCTCTCTTTTCTAGGGTCACAGAGTGAACTTTTCTTTGGCACTTAACAGTCTCATCTGCTTCCTTTTAGCCTAATCTACCCTGGTGATGGCCCCACTGGTCGCTGTTGTATCCAGTCCACGTGCCCGGCTCCTTGCTTGTTTCCTTAGGCTGGGCACTCAGCAGGCTGGACCCCTACAATTTCACACAGGTGCCTGCTGCACAGCCAGGAACCACTATGAGGTGCTGGTGCTTGGTGGGGGAGCTGGGGGGATCACCATGGCCACTCGCATGAAGAGGAGAGTTGGAGCAGACAATGTGGCCATCGTTGAACCCAGCGAGGTAAGAGTCCCTTGGCATGTGTGAGAGTATGCATGTGCATGTGTTAGGCTGTGTGGGCCCAAGGTTTTTATGTCTTGTGTTTAATGCTTTTCATGGGCATAAAAAAGAGGAGGTGGCAAGGATCTGGAAAGAGTTTGGGAGGAAAAAGATTATGATGAAAATTTGTTGCATGAAAAATTTCTTTAAAGTCGGGTGTGGTGGCACACACTTGTAATCCCAGCACTTGGGAGACAGAGGCAGGCGGATTTCTGAGTTCGAGGCCAGCCTGGTCTACAGAGTGAGTTCCAGGACAGCCAGGACTACACAACTACACAGAGAAACCCTGTCTCCAAAAACAAAAAAAAAATTCTTTAAAAAAAATAATAATAATAAAGTACTGGAGGAGAATGGAGTGTCCCCAGAGCTCTAAGCTTTGTGTGTCTTGTATTTCTAGCTCATTAGGGATGCTACACAAGTTAGTACAACATAAGTGGCTTAAAACAACAATCACATACTCCTTCACAGTTTTTTGAGCCCCAAACTATTGAATAGTCCCAAACTATTGAAAGAGTCATGCGCCCTCTGAGGGTTGGGTGTAAAAGAGCAAAGGGCTTGTTCTGCCTCCCTCTTAGGCTCTAGCAGAGATTGCTCATGCAGCAATCCTTGTCAGCCTGGGTTTGCAACATCATCTGCATTCCTGCTCCTTGTCTTTGAGTGGTACCCTCTAGGTGTCTCTGTGTTGTGGGAATTTTCTCCTTGGGTTGGACCATGGTTAGGAAAAGTATGCTCCACCCCCATAAAGTCCCAACAATAAACAAAAGTTTGACTGCAGAAACCAATGAGCTTAATAGGGCTACTCACAGATCATTGGGGAGGGACTTTGCGCAGGAGCAGAGGTAATCCTGAAGCAGCCTCACTGCAAGGTCTGCATTCAGCATGGATGAGGATTTCCTGTGTATTACAGAGCTCTCTCTGTAGTCCTTACACACCTGTGTACTCTAACCCCTCCCTGAGATTCCCCATGGAATTAGGGCAGAATCGTGTACAACTAGTTGGGTGCAGTGGCAGATGCTGTATCGCGGCTGACCCACAGTGGGTCTCCCACTGGTGCTTTTCTTTCTCATGTGCATTGCTCTTCTGGGAACAGAGCGATCATTTCTCTCCTTCAGATCCTCACCAGGCCCGACCCTGCTTAGTTTCCAAGCTTAGACAAGATCAGGTGCTTTTGGGATGGTATGGCTGTAGGCTGGCCAATCTTCTCTGTGCTGCCCTATAAGGAAGCACTCATGGGACCTTTCTTGAAAGAGATGGTCACGTTAAGGCTTTGGATGTCTGCTGTGGTTGCCTGATTGCTGGAGCTGATGTTTGTAGACTGAAGAAATGCTTGAGCTGGTTGTGTTTTTGTTCCATTTTCTGTTCAAGATGGACTCAAAACTGATGAGCCCTCACAGCTGGAGACCTCTGCCCTCCTTTGTCAGGATCACAGCCATTACTGGCCTTAGGGAGATTACAGGCTATTCTTGTGTCTCCTTTACCACCCTCTGAGTTCTAGGCTTCTCTGGCTAGCTAACCCACCCAAATGCCAGAAACATATTGGCAATATGGGGGAGTTTTTGGTTTCTTGGTCTACCCAAAGAGTGAATTCTCATAAGCCATTAAATTTACCTACCCTTTGCTCTGAGCCTAGAACAGATAATCACAATTAATGTATATTGGGGTGGCGATCAGGATCTAAAATGAATAAATAAATTAGTGAAAAAAATGAACTATCTGAAGCAAGATCATTACAAAAGACCATGATAATTTGTGTTTTGTCCTATTGGCTTTGAGTGTAGATCTTTTGAGAAAGAAAGGACAGATGAACCAGAAATATCTGCGGTCCTTTGTGGAATCATAGTTTGAAGATAATGAGGTTTTGATAAGCTCTAGAAATGCCAGTGAGCTTCCAGACTTTCCATAATCTTTACATTCTTTCAAGGAACTATGGGCTGCTTTTAGACTTAATTTTCCTTACTATCTATATACATAAATTATACACATAAGTATATATAATATGTATATATATGATCTATCTCTATTGCATATATGTAATAATACATAACAAACATCAAGTCAACTTTTAGCAATAAACAATTATGGCTAACTCAGTAGTCATTAAAGACAGCTTATCATTTTGTTTTGTTGGTCTTGGAATTATTCTTGCTTGGCGACAATCTTCCAGAGTCAAGGTATTAGAAGACACAAGAGGGGGGGATTAACTATCTGCTGACTTTTCTATGCAGTGCTCTGAGGGTCAGGAGGGAATGATTGAGAGTCTAGTTGAAAGAACTTCAACTAAGACACTTTGGATAAGGCTCAAATGGAAACAAGCTCCCTTAATATTTTGTTTCTCAGAGGCATTTCTACCAGCCAATCTGGACATTAGTGGGTGCCGGTGCCAAAGAGTTGTCCTCATCAGAACGTCCCACAATGAGTGTGATTCCATCTGGTGTACACTGGATTCAAGATAGAGTGGCGGAGCTGAACCCAGACATGAACTTTATCCGCACAGACACCGGAAACGAGGTAACCATCGGTACTGCTAGGCTTTCTTGTTATCTGGGGGGTGGCATAGCCATTTCCAAGCTGCACACCCCCAGGATGGAAGATGGCACAGAAGCCTGTGTTTGTGTTTACAGGTCTGTGTTAAGATCTGCATGACATGGCAGTGCATAGTATATGGAATAGGCAGAAGGACTGAGTGGTTTTGAATAAATAATTTAAAACAAGTCTGTTGAACATTCACTGTATGATACAGTGGACCTTGATGATTAGTACAGCATCTTGAGACTGAATTTTTGTTGAACAAATGCCATTTCTATGTATTGAAATAGCAGCTGCATTTTTTCCCTTTCCTTTGAAGTAAGCTAGTATTTCTAACTGACATCTGGCTTTCCATAGGAGGTGAGTATTGGGAACTATCTACCCCAGTCACAGTCCAGGCGTTCTTCCAGACAGTTAAGGGAGTCATGCAACTAAGGTTTGTCCCAGCACTAAGGGGAAACGGTGCTGCCGGAGGAGAGGTTTAGAAGGGCTTGGCACTAGTTAGAAGCTACCTTCTACACTAGACCCACAGGGTTTTCAATAACTGTTTCCTTCATATTTGATGGATCTGTTGAAGTCCAATGGTGAGGCCACAGGCTCAGTAGTCAGCTGCAGTCTCATGGTTTCTGTCTGCTGCTGAGCCCAGACCTACAACTGCCAGTCAGTTTGTCAGGGAACTCACCCGTGCCACAGGCCCCTCCTAGAGCTCCCTCAGCACAGAGCCATGATGTTTTATGGCAGTGAGCATGCAGTACAGGAGCCATACCTTCCCTCATGTCACAGATCATCCCTAGAGGATGAAGGTTCCATCTTCTTGCAGTTTTAGAACTAGCGAGGGCCTCAGCAGTGCTGGCTGGACGAGTGACTCTACCAACACGTTCAGTTGCTGGTGAAAACTAAGAGTTTTACCCAAGTAGACAGATAAGGAAATCCATCCTGCTCTGTACTCTGTGCCATCCAGAGAGTTGATACCTTGAATGTCTTGGTTCTGTAGGGAAGCCAACCGTTAAATGGCGTGGGAAGTGATAGAAGGCCTGGGATCTGTGCTGATGTCCTAAAGGGAAAGCACAGGCACACTGTAAAGGAAAAATATTTTGCTCTACACATACCTTGGTGGTTTTATCAAAGTGTAATGTTTATTATTTGTAAGGTGCTGGGCACCGACAAATTTATGGGAGGGAGGTCATTAAGAAAGAATAAAGCCCAGCTAGAAAGAACACAATACAACACAACAAAACAAAAATACCCCCCCAAAAAAAACCCAAAGGCTCAAGACATTTGAACAAACTTCCAAGTCTGCTGATCCAAACCTGAAGGAACAGCAAAACTTGTAGACTTGACTTTTGAGCCATTCCAGAGAACAGCAGAGACCTTGCCAGAAGGCCTAATATGGACAAGTATTCTCATTGCAGACAGGAGGTTGGGGTGGAGACAGGGGAGGGATCCTGACGCTAAGAACCTAGTAAATCAGCAGCCAAACCCTTGCAAAACTCCTGGCTCACCTACTAAATACCTGTCACATAGTAATTTAGAAATAGAAGGGTGCCAACAAAAGGTTCAAAGATGACAAACCCGGCCTCAGCTAGCCACTAAGCCGGCCTGGCTCATACTGAACACACAGTCCATATGTCCCTGTTTAAATGTTCTTTAGAAAACAGTAACAACACTTCCTGAGCTTGCACCTGTGCAAAACACCGCTCTAAGTGCTTTACAGGTTTCTGCTCACTGAGTGCTCAAAGCAGCTCAGGAGGAAGGTACACAAAAGAAGAAACTGAGACATGGCTCCTTTACAAGTATTTACTACACAGCTTCTATGTCCTAGATGCTAGTCTGAAGACTGAACTTACAATGAGAGGGTTTAGTTATTCCAGAAACCCAGTCTGATGGGAAAGATGAGGGTTTCAGGTAATAACACAAGAAGTTACTAAGCCACAGCACAAGAACCAATTGGGTTTTTTAGGTTGAGGAAGGTTTGCCTAAAGGTTTTCCTTCTCAGTTAAAGGGTGAGTAGGCATTAGTAAGGGTTAGAGGTAGGAGCTACATGCAAATGCCTTGGGGGCAGTGGGGAAGAAGCAGAGGTATTGGAGGAAAGAAGCCAGTGTGGCTAGAATAGGAAGGGTAAGAAGGAAAACACTGACGTTCAGAGAAGAAATAAGGCTTGCAGTCTAGAACACAGACGCACAAGTCAGGGGCATCAGAGAGACAGTCTAGGTCATAGCAGTGTCCCCAAGTCCACTTTTCATCTGGTGTCTGTGACAGGAGACACAGTACTAAGAATAGAAGGATTTGGTAAATTGAATCATGTTTGCTAAAGAACGCTGATTAATTTATGCAGTCTGAAGAAGGCTCTTTAGGGACATGCTACAAAATTAAAACTTGAACTTAAAGGCTCCCATCTGTGGTGAAAATTGCTAAGTGGGTGACAAGAATCATAAATCCAAAAGACTCAGACAGAGTGGGAGGATGAATTGAAACCAACAAGATATCTCCCGAGAGATGTTATGTACTGATTTCTGATGCCATCAGCCTGGGCAGTGCTGTACTCAGTGAAGTCGGGGAAGAACCCTACCAGATTCAGTAACTTCTCCCCAACTTCACAACAACACTCGACAATTTCCCCAAGTGTCTGAGCCTTAAAAGTCACAAATGATAGGTGGCCAGAACATCTACCAGGGCTCATCAGAGTTGCAAATAATTTATAATCCTCAAGATAATCAACCCTATTACAGAGACACTGAGGAATCCCTGGATCTCCAAGAGGCCCACTCAGTGAGGCAGGCCTGGTGGCTGTATTTTATCAGGGAGAGGCCTGCTGATCTGTGAGCAAAAGACTGCCAGGTAAACAAGCCATGATGAACAAAGAGTAATGATATGTAATTTAATCTGGTCTCCTGGAGATATCAAGGAAAAGAAAGAAGTTCTGAGCTATCAGCAGAGGAACAACAATATATAAACCTTTAATTTCCCAGAAAACCATATGCATATATATTTACTTGTAGGAGCTTGTATATATACCTTTCTGCTTTTAGGTAAGACTCAGAGTGGCTTTACACTCTTCCAGGACAGGGAAGCCTGACTTAGCAGGGGATCATGTAGGAAGTATGGAGAGTTGCGAATTGACCTTGAACTCAACATGAATCTGAATTGGCACTGTGCTGACATCACTGAAAAAGGCAAACACAGCACCTGACTGTGGGAGAGAACAGTCCTGCTGTTTCTAGGCCATTCTGTTGTGTCCCCATGCCTTCTTCCCGGGTATTTTGTTCATAATAGCATTAATAATCCAAACGGCATTCCAGGTAAGGCAGAATCCCAGACCCTTGACACTCCCTGCACCCTTCAATGGCTGGGTTACCTATGTGACCAAGAATGTCAAGCTGTTGACTCTGGACAGAGTAGACAGATCTGGATGGTCCCCTCCCCCTCCCCTGTTAACCTTGATAAACATTTTTTGAAAATGCAACTAAATTTATTCCTTCATATATTTATTCATACAACCAGCGGAGTTCCTCTCTAGGTTCTACAACTGCAAGGAGAAACAACCTTTATCCTCTGGGAGTGTTCTGTGAAGTGAGGGAGGGCTTGGCCTCTGTATCACATGCTCACTGCCAAAAAGCATCATGGGCATTGTGTTAAGGGATCTCTGAAAAAAAGTAAGAGGCACAGGGAAACATGGACACACTGGAGTCAAGTTTCTTTTATAGCAAAAGTGGGTCTTCTTCAACAACCTCTGTCGGAGAGAGTGGAACATTCTTAGGCTTTGGAGACTACTCTGTTCACCTAGTGTTTGCTCAGCATGCTGCCTGTCTTATAATTTAATCTGAGACCAAGGGGATCCCCATTCACATCATCTCCTGGGCTCCTGGGTCTTATCTAATTGCTTTCTTTGTTTAGCTTTTTAAAGGGATGCTCTTACACTTCGCTCTTATAATTTCTCCCACTATATCTTCCCCTTGATCCTGAACATGCATGTTCATTACCATATTTATGGATATCATTGTCTTCAGCATGAACAGTCACAATCCCTATTTGAATCATTAAACATAAACAATTGTATAACATACTTTTCAGTGACCTTTGAAGGAAGTTTCCCAATTGTGATATTGGTTCAGTTTGAACAGATTCATAAAATTATGATATGTCATAAAAATAATCATATTCTAAAGATGATTGCCCATCTTTTGAGAATAGGAAGTTGTTCTTAGTAGGCTCCAAGGCCTAAGATTTTTGAACCATCTACTTGGAAACACTCCGAGCTGATAGATTGAGGCATGGTGCTGAGTTTTGAGCATTGGTCTAACACTATGTATGTTTTTTTTTGTTTGTGTTGTAGATCTTCTACAGATATCTTATTATTGCTCTTGGAATCCAGCTGGACTATGAGAAGGTATGGTCTTCAGTTGTTGCTGTGTTATACCCTCCGATCTATGTTAAACAAAACTAAGATACACTATTCTCTCCTTACATTCATTAGCAATTGGGAAATGATAGGGAAATGGTTCTCAGATACCCATGTACCCCCCATGGGGTACACATGGGGTATACTCTAAAAATAAGCTAGAAATAAGTCCAGCTTATTTCTCAGAGTATTTTCCTTAAGATGAAAAAAGTCTTCTCTAAGATTCTGTCAATGACAACAATGTGCTTTAGCTTTAAAGTTTAAGTACAGTTCAGTATTTCTGTGTCCCAATTGTGTTTCTGGCAGAAACAAGCTCTTTCTGTACTCACAGGAAGCTGGCCTTGTTATGCAGGACTGAGCTGGCCACATAAAAGAATTGGCTTTCCTTTGCAACTCAGATCTAGCTCGTGAGTTCTTAAGCAGCTCTAACAGCAGAACAAGCTGTTTGCTCATCAGACTCTGGGAGCACGTTTAGGTTTTACTGTATAGAGACTCGAGTGTCTTGGGTATGAAGCGACTAACAGTATAAATGATTCTTGGAAGTTTCTTAGATGTGTTTTCATCAGGCAAAGGAGCTACAAGTTCCCTGAGAACTGTGAGATTCAAGTTGATTTTCCCCAAAACACTTTAGAGTAATTCATTTCTCTTTGTTTCTTTCCTTCTTTCTTTCTTTCCTTCCTTCCTTCTTTCTTTCTTTCTTTCTTTCTTTCTTTCTTTCTTTCTTTCTTTCCTTCCTTCCTTCCTTCCTTCCTTCTTTCCTCCCTCCCTCCCTCCCTCCCTCCCTCCCTCCCTCCCTCCCTCCTTTCTTTCTTTCTTTCTTTCTTTCTTTCTTTCTTTCTTTCTTTCTTTCTTTCTTTCTTCCTGATTCCCAGGAGCATTTGGGGACTGCAGGCAAATAGTTACAGCACATAAAGCCTGGTGCTGACACAGGCTGCAAATCCATGATCCCAACTCATAGAGGTGGCTTATGGAAGGTCTTTGGCGTGTGTTTATATGTGAAGAATTATCACATGCCTGGTTGTGGGGAAGGTAGTGGAGATGTGTTGGGATACATTATATGAAGGTTCTCTAGAAGCTTCTGTGCCTTATAAGGAGGGAAGAAAAAGCCAGGATTGAGAGTTTGTAGCGCCCTCTTGTAGTGAGCTAAGAAACAAGTCTTTTTTTCCAAATATATTTATTATTATTTGGAATAGTGGCAACTATTACATTTTGGATACTTGATGCATATAGGAAACTGAATCTGTTATACAGTGTATGTAAATATACAGTAATCCAATGTAGAGCTATTTTATCTTCACTCTCATTTTTAAAAGCAGCCATTACTATGGAAGTATCTCTAGATATCAATATGGAGTTCTAATTATATCTGTGCTAATACCCATATGCTTTCTTGTTCTGGGCTGCTTCAAATTTACCCTTTAGCAACTGTACATCTATGTGTTCCCTAGTCAGCTTTTATAAACCATGTATGTGAAACCAGGTATGTAGTTGTAAATAACCTCTAAGTTTCTTGCATTTCTCTGGCTATATTTAAATCTAAAAATAGAGTATGAAAGTATGCATAAATATACTGATAAGGAAAAAATGCAGAGGATTGATCCTTTACACCTTCTGGTGAGTCTCATAAATGAAGAAACTGAGGCTAAGAGAATATAACTTAACTGTGGCTAGCACACTACTGGGTACCTGTTGCTTGAAATTTCTAGAAACTTCCCAAGTGAATACAAAGCAAAAAAGAAGGCAGTCATCTGCAGATACAAGATTCCTGTGGAGCCCTAGGCAGGAATGTGATGGTTTTGTCAGGCCGGATCTTCACTCTGTCTGTTAGATACATGGGGCTCTCAGGCTTGACACAGACCATCTGTCCCTACTTTCTCATGCCAGCTCCACTGAGTGTCTTCAGCATGTTGTCTCGAGGGACAGACTGGATAGTCCTCAGCCTCTCTCTGAACTGTCAAAGGGTGATTCATTTCTTCTCGTTCCTGATGTCATGTGCCTCCTCTCTGCTCCCATCTCTTTGCCCTTGAAAGCAACACTGGTGTGTGAGGGAGCATAGGACACACCTCACCACCACACTGAACTTCTAGGCTCTTAGCTTGCCAGCTTACAGAAGCCTTTCTCTTCTTACAGAAGCCTTAAGAAGCTTTTAAGGACAAGGTAACTTACTCAGCTACAATACTGTTAAGTAGAAAAGGAAGGATGGAACCCAGGTTTTCAATATTCCAACGTCCATGCCTTCATCGCCTCCTTTACTCTCTCACCAAGAGTTTGATCTGTACAACCCAAGAGGGTAATTTTAGTCTTCTGTTGTTGACATTGTGGATGAATGGCTAGCTCTTGGTCCTTCCTGCCTCTCCTTAGAAAGGCAAGTGGTTCCCCTGAAGGCAGTTCTGGTTAGCATCTTGTCCTCACTCTGGAGGTAGGAAGAGCTGTACCCTAAGCTGCAGCCTCTTGTCCAGGGAGGTGGGTTCTTCAGGACTGAGCCCACCCTGCAGCTTGACAGGTGACTTCAGGGGCCACTGGTCTAAGCCTCTCATTTGCCTGTCTGTTCCGTGTGTGAGTACAGGGGAGCTGATGCTACTGTCATGTCTGAAGGGCTGTAGAATTGGAAAAGACTTAGGACTCCAAAAAGGACTGACATAGTTTTGTTTTTATAAATATGTAGATTTGCTTTAATCACTGATAAATGGTAAATTTATATGTATACCTAAAAAGAAATGTACTTACTTCTTTTAATTTTGTGAATTAGCATGCATCCTAATGGTTTTCATAAGGAGATCTTCATGTGTTTTTGATATCCTGACCTACATTAGTAGGCCCCTTCCTTCCCTTACATATTCCCTCCTTAGGTTTTCATGTCCAGTAGACTACCTTATTTCTCTTCTCTTCCTTTCCCTTTCTTATGGTCTCTTTCTTTTCTCTTATGGTGTGTTTTTCACTTCTTTGAAGTGGAAAACACACACACACACACACACACATGTAAGTTTAAATCTATAATATGCATATGAGAAAAATATGTTATTTGCCTTTCTGACTTTGGTGTATCTTACTTAATACAATGATCTACATTATATTAATTTTCTACAAATGTCATAATTTAATTCTTCAGGGTTGAGTAAAATTTTATTATCTGTCTCACACTTTTTAATCTTTTTTCCCTTTTTATTATTTTTTATTTTTATTAGATATATTCTTTATTTACATATCAAATGTTGCCCCTTTCCTGGTCCCCCGTCCCCAAAAATCCCCTAACCCATTCCCCTTCCCTCTGCTCACAATTCACCCACTCCCTCTTTCCTGTCCTGGTATTTCCCTACACTGGGGCATCAAGCCTTCTCAGGACTAAGGGCCTCTCCTCATTTTGATGTCCAAGGCCATCCTCTACTGCATATGCATCTGGAGCCATGGGTCCCTCCATGTGTATCTTTGGTTGATGGTTTAGTCCCTGGGAACTCTAGGGGTACTGGTTGGTTCAAATTGTTGTTCCTCCTATGGTGCTGCAAACCTCTTCAGATCCTTGGGCCCTTTCTCTAGCTCCTCCACTGGGGACACTGTGCTCAGTTCACTGTTTGACTGAGAGTGTCCACCTATGTATTTGTCCTGCACTAGCAGAGCCTCTCAGGTGACAGCTATAACAGGCTCCTGTCAGCAAGCACTTGTTGTTATCCACAATAGTGCCTGGGTTTTGTAACTGTATATGGGATGGATCCTTAGGTGGGGCAGTCTCTGAATGGTCTTTCCCTCAGACTCTGGTCCACACTTTGTATCTCCTCCTATGGGTATTTTGTTTCCCCTTCTAAGAAGGACCAGAGTATCCATACTTTGTTCTTCCCTCTTCTTGTGCTTCATTTGTTTTGTGAATTGTATTGGGTATTCCAAGCTTCCGGGCTAATATCCGCTTATCAGTGAGTGCATACCATGTGTATTTTTTTGTGATTGGGTTACCTCACTTAGGTTGATATTCTCTAGTTCCATCCATTTGCTTAAGAATTTCATGAATTCATTGTTTTCAATAGCTGAGTAGTATTCCATTGTGTAAATGTACCACATTTTCTGTATCCATTCCTCTGTTGAGGGACATCTGTGTTCTTCCCAGCTTCTGGCTATTATAAATTAGGCTGCTATGAACATAGTGGAACATGTGCCCTTATTACATGCTGGAGAATCCTCTGGGTATATTCCCAGGATTTGTATAACAGAGTCCTCCAGCAGTATTATGCCCAGTTTTCTGAGCAAGCACCAAACTGATTTCCAGAGTGGTTGTGCCAGCTTGCAATCCCACCAGCAGTGGAGGAGTGTTCCTCTTTCTTCACATCTATGCCAGCATCTGCTGTATCTTGAGTTTTTGATCTTAGCTATTCTGACTGGTGTGAGGTGAAATCTCAGTGTTGTTTTGATTTGCATTTCCCTGATACTAAGGATGCTGAGCATTTCTTTAGGTGCTTCTCAGCCATTCGATATTCCTCAGTTGAAAATTCTTTGTTTAGCTCTGTACCCTATTTTTTAATAGGGTTATTTGGATCTCTGGAGTCTAACTTCTGAAGTTCTTTGTATATCTTGGATATTAACCCTCTATCAGATGTAGGGTTGGTAAAGATCTTTTCCCAATTTGTTAGTTGCTGTTTTTTGTCCTATCGACAGTGTCCTTTTCCTTACAGAAGCTTTGCATTTTTTATGAAGTCCCGTTTGTCTATTGTTGATCTTAGAGCACAAGCTATTGGTGTTCTGTTCAGGAACTTTTCCTCTATGCCCACGTGTTTGCCGCTTTTCCCCACTTTCTCTTCTATTAGATTCAGTGTATCTGGTTTTATGTAGCAGTCCTTGATCCTTTTGGACTTGAGAGCTTTGTACAGGGAGATAAGCATGGATCAATTTGCATTGTTCTACAAGTTGACTGCCAGTTGAACTAGCACCATATGTTGAAAATACCATCTTTTTTCCACTGGATGGTTTTAGTTCCTTTGTCAAAGGTCAAGTGACCATAGGTGTGTGGGTTCATTTTTTAATTGACTGTTTTATTCCATTGATCTACCTGCCTGTCACTGTACAAATACCATGCAGTTTTTAACACAATTGCTCTGTAGTAGAGCTTGAGGTCAGGGATAGTGGTTCCTCCAGAAGTTCTTTTATTGTAGAGAATAGTTTTTACCATCTGGGTTTTTTGTTATTCCAGATGAATTTGCAAATTACTCTTTCTAACTCTGAAGAGTTGAGTTGGAATTTTGATGGGGATTGCATTGAATCTGTATATTGCTTTTGGCAAGATGGCCATTTTTACTATATTAATCCTGCCAATCCACAAGCATGGGAGATCTTTCCATCTTCTGAGGTCTTCTTCGATTTCTTTCTCCAGAGACTTGAAGTTCTTGTCATACAGATCTTTCCCTTGTTTGGTTAGACTCACACCAAGACACTTTATATTGTTTGTGACTATTGTGAATGGTGTAGTTTCCCTAATTTCTTTCTCAGTCTGTTTATGCTTTGAGTATAGGAAGGCTACTGATTTGAGTTAATTTTAGATCTGGTCACTTTGCTGAAGTTGTTTATCAGTTGTAGAAGTACTTTGTTGGAGTTTTTGGGGTCGCTTAAGTATGCTATTATATCATCTGCAAATAGTGATATTTTGACTTCTTCCTTTCCAATTTGTATCCCTTTGACCTCCTTTTGTTGTCTAATTGCTCTAGCTAGAACTCCAAGTACTATATTGAATAAATATGGAGAGAGAGGGCAACCTTGTCTAGTCCCTGATTTTAGTGTGATTACTTCAAGTTTCTTTCTTTTTAAAAAACGAATTTCCTTGTGTTTGGTTGCAGATTAAAGGACTACCTGAAGGCTTTGCTTATCCCAAAATAGGGTCTAATTATTCAGTGAAGACAGTGGAGAAGACATGGAAGGCCCTGCAGAACTTCAAGGAAGGCAATGCCCTTTTTACCTTCCCAAACACCCCAGTGAAGTGTGCGGGTGCCCCCCAGAAGATCATGTACCTCTCAGAAGCCTACTTCCGGAAGGTGCGGCCCCTTTTCAGGACAGAGTGGACAGTGGCAGGCACCACCAGTCGAGCTCCTGCTACAAGTTCACTTTTATTTCTGTCATGTGACCTTTCTGTTTCTCAGAGTTTTGTTCCATTTGAACACAGTTACATAGCTGGCTGTGGAGACCACTCACCATGTACATTCTCTCTCACAAAGCCATTTTCACGAATTAAAAAGGTTTTACACACACACACACACACACACACACACACACACACACACGCACGAAGGACTGCCTGAGGACTATGGGCTGTGTTCTTGGAAGCTGGCACTGGGCCTGTGCGTTCCCCTGAGCTCTGTAAACTGCAGTGGGTCCTGTGAGGTGATCAGTTAAGAGACAGCTCCAGGGACTTCCCAGATCATAGGGGTTGTTACAAGCTTTTGAAGTTCTACCAGCTTAACTTGTGAGAAAATCTCCACACAGTGTTTTAATTCTGGTCTGGATGAAAAAATGAAATAAGGAACAAAATGGCAGCTGGAGTAATTGTCTGGCTTTCCTCTTTGCTTTCTCTTAGACTGGAAAGCGACCCAAGGCTAATGTCATCTTCAGTACAGCTCTTGGAACAATTTTTGGAGTCAAGAAGTACGCAGACGCCTTGCAGGAGATCATTCAGGAGAGGAACGTCTCTGTCAACTATAAGCACAACCTTATTGAGGTCCGCCCTGACAAACAGGAGGCTGTTTTTGAGATCCTGGACAAGCCTGGGGAGAAGCACGTGATTCAAGTGAGTGGCAGGTTAAGCTGGCTGCTTGGAGCCTTTTCTGCTGCTCAGAGCCACAGATGCAGTAGACAGGAGGGCACCTCCCCCTGGACCACGTTGCTATGGGCTGGGGAAGGCTGCTGCTGATAGAGCACGAAAGGGAACTGAGGAGGGCAAGGTGGGAGAGACTGTGTCAGCAGGGAGTGCGGAGAGCCGATCTGCAGCGCCTTTCCCTGAGACTCAAACTGTTTCACTTCATGTTATTGCCTGGAGAGTTTAGGGAGCGCTTCTTTAAACGCCCTGTGAATGTCTAAACCTTTGGTGTGTGAGACACAGCCCCGCTTGTGAACTGAAAGGGAGCTGTGGGTTGCTCACGACAGACAGGAGAGCCACCACCTTCCTTGTAAAGATTTCAGCCTGTGTTGTGGGCCCTGGGTCTTGGGCATCTGTGTCTTCTGCCACCGAGTGGGAATGCTACGTTTATGGAAGAATTATGAAGATTAAGCACAAGATACAAGGGTACTGGAGAATACTTGTTCATACTATTTTGGTAGAAGCTATGAGCAGTGAGAAAGCATGACCCGCTCACACTGTACACTGTATTTAGTGACGATGAGCTCCATAAAAAGGAGTTTCGAATGAATCGAAGATTAGTCTTCTGAATATCAAAAATTTAAATAAGAACCTTTCAGCTTAAGCTCTTTCTAAAACTCACTGCACCCCCTTTTTTGTTCTTAAACAGAATATATTAAATATCATTAAAATGTTACTGATGGCTCGGGGCATACTTTAAAAGTCTCATATTTGAAAATATCTTCAAACTTGAAGAGAAGTTATAAAAACAAAAGTAGCAGAAATAAAATCATGCATGTCTTTAGATTCACATACGGAATCTTAGAGCAGTTGCTTTAGCTCTGTTATTGGATTTCCTCTAAATCTTGATTTCTGTTAATTTCTCTAGATACAGGTGATAGTCGTCACGCATTATTCTCCTTATTTCTAGATAAACTTCCTAAGATAAGGGTACTTTCTTAGGTAACCACAATAGTTAAATTGCTAGTTACTATGTGCCTAGTAAATTTGGCACACATATGATATTTTTATCTACTACATGTATGCAGTTTTGTTGACCGACCCGATAGCTCTACACCATTCTTCCATGTCTAGCACAGTTAGACTGGTGTCTAGCCTCCTTCAATCAGGCCCACTTCCACAGCTTCCCTTTATCTTCCGTGACTCTGACACTTTGATACAACATAGCCTTCCTCTCTGCACTTTCTCAAAAAAATGGAATTTTCCTCATTTCTGGTGATGATTTTTGCTTTATGAGCATTTCATAAGTAACCTATAGTCCAAGGAGTTCCTTGCAGGCACACAGGAGGTCTGTTCTGCTCACTAGTCCAGATGAGGCTTAGTTTCTCACTGAGTTACTGTCCTTCCTCCTTGTCTTTAGAGAGGCATGCTCAGCTCAAGCATGCCTCTGTTCTTTAAAGTATCGCCCAGACTTGGCACCACCGAAGACGCTCACCTGCTTCGCTTTCTGTGTGGTGATTACAAATGATTTTTTTTTTTGATTCCAGAATTTCATCCATTCTTAGCAGGAAGCACTTGGCATTTATTTTATCAGCAAGTTCCATTTCTTTTGTGTTTATCAATTAATTACTGGTATGAACTCATGGTTGCTTTTCTTCTCTAATATTTTCTCACTCATTAATACTCTAAAAGTTATTTTTGTTATCAAATTGTCCCACATTTGGTCAGAAGCTTCAAACTGGTTTGAGTATTGCTGGGACACAGCTCTTTCTTCTTTCCCCTAGCACTTCTGTAATGTCTGCTCATCTGGGTCTGTGCCCCCCAGATCAGGGTCTTCACTGTGAACAGCTCTCACACAGCTGCGCCCAAAGGGCCCGCTGGAGTTTTTGACTGGACACTAGTTATCACTTTATACAAGTTGTTGCTAATGTTGGTTTTTGCTTTCTGGCCTGTCACAGTTGTGAGGTCTGGAAGGTCCTTCCTCCTCTAGATTTTTAACCTTGCTGCTCCTGATTTTTTTTTCCTGGAAAACAAGTGAGCCAACATTGTGAATTTTATGCAAAGTAGAAGTGACTATTCTGTGAGTGGCTGACTGTCCAAAGCAGACTTCTCTGAGAAAAGTTTAAACTTGAGCAAAGGAACTTGATTTTGTGATGTTTTAAAAATGTGGCATCTGGCTGAGCTCTGGAGAGTCGAGGCTGCAGGTAGAGAGCTGGAAGGTTGAGAGGAGATTTTCCTTTACCAAGTTTGTAAAGGGGGAAGGTATTTTATATCACCTCTGAGTGATAAGATTTTCAGCTCAGATATTTCAATTAAGATTTTAGACTAAGAATACCAAAAAGCCCACTGCAGACTTTTAAGTAACTGCTACCAGTGCTAGAATTGCCCAGAGAGCTTTCAAAATGTGCTGATTCCTGGGTATCTACAGTCCACATTTCGATTAATTGGCCTGGTGTATGGACTGAGGAACACTGAATTTCAAAAATTACTCCAATGACCCTCGTGTTCAACTGAGACTGGGAACAGCCATGTAAGGAGTTTTATATACCCTAAAGCCTAGTGGTCTCGGATACTTTATTATAGAGAGTGTGTGAACTGGTCCAGGCTTCTCCATGCTCATCCACAAACGATCATGCTGTCAGGGACTCATGCCTTCAAAAGACCCCTCAAAGGGTATAATGTTCAAGAGTGCTAAGCATTTACAGCCCTTTCCTGAGGTTATATAATCCTGTAACTGAGAGTTTGAATAAATGCAATTCAACTTTTTGATTTCTGGCCCCTCGGTGAGTGTCGAGTCCCATGGGACACTGGAGGCTGTTGACATCCCCTTTAAAGAGAGCTTTACACAAGGTTGAGATTACCTTAACATATAAACATTTTTTCCCTAATGAAACATGGATAATTGAACAAATGTGTGCCGAAGTAGACCTGACAGTATATCCAAGTTGCTACATGGGACTGTAAAATAAAGCGGAAAAAAGGCACGCCCTACAAAAAGTGGAAGAAAATTACACAAATAAAACATTGAACGAATGGATGAGGTCTCAGCAGGGATCATCTGGGACAGCCTTTATGTATGTGTTTGGGAAAAGAAAACCCACCTCTGCATTCAACACTACTCAATACACCGGATGCTAGCCAAGATCCCGCTTTACTTCTCCAGGATGTTAGGGAATGCTAGCCCCCAGTTTGTCCTCTTGTTTGGTGACTTGAAACTTTTCTTCATGCATTTCTAGAGTTGAGTCCTTTGGAGGGGTGATGTTCACACCAGCATTTAATACGATCTTTACACGTTTTGGAGACTCTAAACATCTCCTTCCAGAATACAACTGAAGGAC
Source organism: Apodemus agrarius (assembly GCA_964023405.1). NCBI lineage: Eukaryota > Metazoa > Chordata > Mammalia > Rodentia > Muridae > Apodemus > Apodemus agrarius. The sequence continues at coordinate 58,165,409 of OZ030008.1, read as the reverse complement.
CAAACCCAAACAGCACTAAGTTGACAGTTGAGGGTCAGAGAGTTATAAACAATATATGCCACTCCTCCATTTTTAGCAACAATGGTAGCATTGATGGAGTACTTCAGAATGTTAGTGAATTCTACTTCAAAATGTTGGGTTCCCCATCCTTCTTATTGAATGTATTTGGGCTCAGTATAGTCAGAACATAGCAACCTGAGAGGACATCGGTTTAGTTTCCCCTTATCCTCCACCATAGCCCTAAAGTCTTGGGGAACATATGGATTGATACATTCACTAGTGCATAACGCTCCCTGGGGCCATTATGATATACAAAATGAGGAAGACAGAGAGAAGCTTGTGGGCTGTAGATACATCGAAAAGATGCAAATGTGAATGCTCTTGTTTTGTATAGTATGAAATGCTTCATGTCACACCACCTATGAGCGCACCAGATGTCCTCAAGAGGAGTCCTGTGGCTGATTCTGCTGGCTGGGTGGATGTGGATAAAGAGACTCTGCAGCATAAGAAATACCCAAATGTGTTTGGCATCGGGGACTGCACCAACCTCCCAACCTCAAAGACTGCTGCTGCAGTAGGTAGGCTACCAGCTCTGATTCTCCGAGAGGTACCAGGAAAACAGAAGTTTAGCACAAACTTTCAGGATTCAATGATTTTAATAATATTCTTTTTATCATGGGTAAAACTTTTTGTGGTCTAAAAATGACTTTGGCTTCCTCAAGGCAGGCAGAATCAAGTGCTCAATGAACTGGGTATCTTAGGGAGAAAAAAATAGCTTTTAAGGGCTTTACAAAAATACCAAAAGAGTGTGTCCTTACCTGTCACAGAGATTATCTTCAGGGCAATAAAGAGGTGACCTCTCCCAGTTACCTAAGTAGTAAGGTAATTTGTGATTGCTACGCTTACATCTCTGGTACTCTTGGTCCTTGATACCAAGCAGCTTGGCTATTTTTCTTCTGCCTAAAACATTGTAGAGCTAGGGAGGTATTTGTTTCTCTAGGAAACACATGCAAGTCAATGAAAGCTTGCAGACCAGAAAATTGTTCTGTATAGACAAGCACAGTGGAGCATGCCCTGATTGGTGCACGATTAAGGCCTCAGCCTGGAAAACTAAATTCTTTACCTAGATGTTCTGCACTAGCAGTGATGGGGGGAATTGCCTTTTAGAGTCTGTCCTCTACAGACAGGAGCTGTCTTCTGTGGATGCCATAAAACATGGACCTTTCATGCTGATGGCTCGATAGCATTTTTATGTGACTTGGATACCTTTCTATGAGATCTACTAAATGTTTTTTCATTATCAATGATATTTATCTCCTGCCTCTTTAATTTTAAAAATCTCAACCAATGAAAAATGTGACAAAAATGCATATTTAATTTACTACTCTTTATACTTTTAGATTTTTTTTGGATTTGGATTTTTTTTTTTGAAACAGCGTTTCTCTGTATAGCCTTGGCTGTCCTGGAACTCACTCTGTAGACCAGGCTGGCCTCGAACTCAGAAATCCACCTGCCTCTGACTCCCAGAGTACTGGGATTACAGGCATGCGCCACCATCGCCTGGCTACTTTTAGATGTTTTTAATGAGTCATTTGAAAATAGTTGAGGTATCATGATACTTCTTTGCCTTAAATAACTTAACTTGCCTCTCTTAGAAAGTACACATTCCTCCATATCTACAGAGCCTTTATTATGACCAAGAAACTTAACACTGTATAACAAAACTGTCTCACATGCATTTCAACTCATATTTTTTAAAAAACATTCTTGTAGCTGTGGGGTTAGTTTGTATTGTATTTGGGAAGCCTGGAGTTCATTACTTGGTTAAGGTGGGCCATGCCTGCTGCATTTATGTAATTACATTTATTTATTTGTTTATGGGCATGAACTCACGGAGGTTAGAGGACAGCTTGTAGTTGGTTCTTTCCACCCATCCTGTGGGTCCTGGGCACTGAACTCAACTCCTCATTCTTGGTTGTAAGCACCTCTGCCCTCTGAGTCCTTAGCCTGTTTTCTCTTGGTAACTAATGGACAGGGTGTGAGACAGTACTTTTAATTTATATCCACATGACATGTGGTAGAAAGACCTAATATGAGAGGTGAGATTTCCTAGCTTTTAGCCAATGCCAAAGAAATATTAGTTCAGTGCTTCAGATACAGTTTTAAGTATGACCAAGCAATAGTTATCAAGTGAAGCCTTTCTTCTGGCTCTGCCATCTGGTGGGCGTTTACATTCCTCAGCTGTGTAAACAGTGTCTCCATTGTTATCACATTTGCCTTTTTACAAACCATGTTATGGTGATTGCTTCAAAACTGGAAAGTTTTACTTGTATTTGAGTATAATTTTATTTTACAGCACTGCCGTGAGTGCTCCACTGTGTCATTTCACAGGGATACTTGCTTGTGTCCTTAGTGTCTAAGTAACAATGACTCCAGCTTTCCCCATGCGTTTCCTACTAGCTTTTCTCCCGCAGGTTCCCTGAATGTCCCACGCAACCCTTGCATGTATCCACCCCTCCTGGGCTGTGCTTGCCTCCCAGCCTCTGTCCAGACCACTGTGAGCAAGGGCCTGTTCTATCATGCTGAATACAGCTTCCCTGTGGCTTAGCCCTCTTTCCTTGCTTCTCTGCCAAGAGACTTTTGGGCAAAATAGGAGATTGCGGAATGCAGCTAGGGGCCGGCCACGCCCACACACTCTTTCCACCTTGCTGTTGGTTGTGACTGCTTCCAGGCCTAGTCTCTCTGCAGTGGCACCTAGAGACAGCTTTTCTCCTTCGACATTGAGGTTGGCACCCTGCGCCAGGGACTTCCTCATATATTCTCAGTGCAGTTTCTTTATGTCCTCCGTTATATCCAATTCCCCAAAGAGGGGCAGGATCTTTGCAGATATTACTTTGTTATCAGTGAGGACAGCCATTTAGTAGTTTCATTCAATTGTGCTGTCCACTTCTAGAGCCAATGAAATAATTTTTTGAGTGCCAGTAAACTATAGTTTTCGGGCAAAATTAGTCTGTGGCTTGTTTTTGAATGACTGGTTAAGAACAGCTTCTACAGTGGAACATTTGTTCAGCTCAATGGTAGTTCCTCACTGTTTCTTTTACTCAGTCTCAAGCATATTCCATTGTTCTACTAGTGAGAACTAGTAGACCCACATCATAAATACTATTTGAATTGTATCAATAAGGCTTTTTGTAGAATGTTTTTCCTACACTTGCCTTATATACACTCACAAATACATCTATCTATCTATCTATCTATCTATCTATCTATCTATCTATCTATCTATCTGGTTTGGCCTCAGTCAGGCAATATTGTAGAGAGGAAAGCCCAGCAATTTGCCTTAGTGGGTATGCCTGGGACTACCAATCTGGGCTCTCTGTGAATGGGGATACAAGATGCTATACAAGATGGCACCCAGACCAACCCTGGAGTGGGAGGAATGGGATTTGAGGGGGCTATCCTTATCATCTTGTAGGGGAGAGAGCTGGGTCCTTCATTTCAAACTAAGAGTGACAGCTGTGTGGCCTTTGAGGAAGTGAGGGCTCCTCCTGATAGTCAGGACTTCAAGTAAAAGGAACAGTCATGATCTACTATCAATCTAAAGGGGTAGGGATGCAATCACCATTAGCTTGTTTATTTAATGTATATACAAATGAGTTTTCTTGGAGAACCCGATGCTTAGACTTCCTGTTCTCTTTTAGCTGCCCAGTCCGGAATCCTTGATAGAACGATTTCTCTGATTATGAAGAATCGAAGACCCATAAAAAAGGTTTGTATACCTATAGGAGTTACTGCCTCATTTATCACCCTCCCTTCTGTATGAAGCTAGTGTTCTTCCATAATTCTGGCACTTTCTTATTAGCTTATACCATAAGCATTTAATCTGTCTGTAGTATTATTACATAATTTTCATTTTTCACAGTCCAAAATCTAGAAACTAAGACACACACACACACACACACACACACACACACACACATACACACACCAATTTCAATCACTCAGCAAATAATAAATTATGACGTTCCATGACAGAAAGTACTTTCTTGCTTATTCTCACAATTTCAGTATGATGGCTATACCTCGTGTCCACTGGTAACTGGCTACAACCGTGTGATTCTTGCTGAGTTTGACTACACAGCTCAGCCCCTGGAAACCTTCCCCTTCGATCAGAGTAAGGAGCGAATTTCTATGTACCTCATGAAGGCTGACATGATGCCGTTCCTGTACTGGAATATGATGCTGAGGTGGGTGTCTCATCTGGTGCTTGTGCAGAGGACCCCGAGTTGTTTGGGGGTGGGCTGCTATGAGGGTCCTTCTAGCTCCCATTCAAAGCACGACTTGCTCATGAGACCTACTCTACTGCAGCATTTATCAAGAATTAATGGTAGCCCTTAAAGAACTCCTGAGCCTCATCCATACTTGGGAAAGAGGGCTGTCCTAGGCAAGGGGAAGGTGTGCAATAGCTCCACCTTGTGGTGGGGTCCCTACTCTTTTCTTTTTTGTTGCCAGATGAGTTTGATAAATAATAATGCTAACAATAATACTATAATAAAAATTCGTTTTCATGCCAAGTGTTTTCTCATATGTTTGAGAAACATTAAAAGTAATTAAGAGAACAGAGATAGACTCAAGCTCTGACCTAATTTTGAATAATGTTTCTACTGTTTACTAGATGAACAAGTTGATTAGACTATGTTTAGTTTATTATCCAAAAATTGAAAATAACATTAAGGAGATAATACAGTCAGACAATGGTAGGTATTCAATAAGTAGACTACTACAAATTAACAACTCCTCTATGCTTAAAAAAAGTACTCTTTGACTTTCTCATACGCATATGAGGTTGATAAGTTAGGATATCCACACCCGAGATCCTCAATCCAGGGTGATTTTGGGAGACATTTGGCAATATTTGGAGACATTTTTGGCTGTTATTACTGGAAGAATGCTGCTGACATCTGGTGAGCAGAGGTGTGGGATACTGCAATGACAGGGCATCCCATGATAAGGAACTGCTGGGTCCTAATGTCAGTAAGGTTGAGAGACTATTCCCTCCTTTGAAGTCCTGAGGTGAAGGTAGGCAGGTAGCAGTATGCATGTAGCAGCAGCTTTGTGGGTGTATGGCTGAGTTTAGTCAGCATGTTGGGCTCATACAGCAAGTTCAGTGTCAAAGCTGGGACTCATCGTAGGTTGTTCAAGTCATGACAGCCTTTCCACTTCAGTAAACATGTCTTGCCTTGTGTGCTGATAGGCATCCCTAGTGACTTCTTATGACATGATGTCACCTTCGTCTCCATGGCCTCTCTGTGCTATTTCTTACAGAGGCTACTGGGGAGGTCCAGCCTTCTTGCGAAAGTTGTTTCATCTGGGCATGCTTTAAAGATGGCTCAGAGCTTGCTCTTCTTGGATGGCTTCTGGACCAAAATCGCAGTTACCAATTGACATGACAGATACAAAGGACTCAGAACCTCACCCTTTAAGGAGTTTCCTACTGGACATGGTGACCTTTCTAGACCGCTGAACAGCTATCACGTGGACAATCCAGAATGAGTCTTTGGAAACATCCAAATGAAATAAAATTCTATTTTCTAAATAAAACTTTGCCATTGGTTTATTCATTTGAGAAAATATCTTGACTAGCAGGGATGGGAAGTTGTGGTACTTGGGAGAAGAAGCTGGTATTGGGGCAATGGCTTTCTTGTTGTCTACCTGGTGTGTTCAGCTTACAACTGGTACTACTTTCTAGAGACTGAGTCACTAAACAGAACACTTCAGTGACATTGTATCAAAGACTGTGTCACAGCCCTACACCCGGCTGCTTAGAACTCCTGCTGCAGGAGACAATTATGGAGATTCTAGATCCCAGGTGCCTTGACACTCTGCTGAGCCTGTGCTTTTCCGGACAGTGACAGGCACTTCCAGTTCCAGGTCCTCTGCTGGGCAGTTTCGGCTCTGGGAGTCCTACAAACTTGGCTGAACCTAAGATTTTCCTCTTCTTACATTCCATCAGGGATACCGCCCTCATCGCAGTCTGAAGTGCAGCCCTTCCCCTTCCCCTTCAGCCTTCTCTACCCTGCAGGGCATTTCCTCTACTAAATTTCTTATTAACCTAATTCTGTCACGACACCTGAGTTTCCCAGAGAACTTACACCAGTGCAGTGGCGTTGGATCTGAAGAATTCCAGTGGCTAAGGTAAGTGTTGTCTCCAGTCATCTCTAGTTTGGCCAATAAACTGTTGAGTGAGTTTGGACTGGAAACAGCTCCAGTTTGCCTGAAGTTCAATAACAGCTCCAACATAATTCACTCCCAGTCAGTTGATTGTGGAAGATTAGTTTCAGGCAGTCTACAAGTTTAAAGGCATGTATATTTCATATTCATAAAAGACTTTGATTTTATAGCATTTTAGAATTCAAACCCTTTTATGCATTACCAAATCTCTCTGGGTTCCTGAAATTCTCCTTAAGATTCTAGAAACCCTATTCAGGCATATATTCATTCATCGACTACTTACCAGACACCTTAACTGCTATTTTCAACCTGGGGAATGCAGTGAGAAACTAGAATAAGGACTCTGGGTTTTTTTTTTGTTGTTGTTGTTGTTTTTGTTTTTTGTTTTTTTGTTTTTTGTTTTGTGGCCCTTGTGCTAGCTTCTTTTCTGGGGTGCTAGGGAGGGGAGCTTGCTGAATTAGATATGCACTGTTTAGGAGGACACTTTCCTTTTAGCTCTGGGATAAAGGTGAGCATCACCCTAGCAGGAGGCCCCCTGCTGAGGGAAATGGAAGACTGTCCCTGAGCTGATCATGCATCAGGGACTTTTACTTGCATAATCCCTGCTCCTGCCCAGGCATCAGTGGCAGTCCTTTTGGTCTCCAGGATGCCCCTGTTTGGACAATAGCCCGTGACTACTCCCTCATGCTGCTCCCAGGATGGCACAGCCGTACTACACACAGTGCTCATATTGGGCTGGCCACTTGCCTTCAGGTGGTACACACAAAACAATTACCTGAAGTCAGAGAAGCCCCCCGTGCCCTCCTGGGATTCCTGCAGCCTGCCTCTACACTCCTGCAGGATTGTGAGGTCACTCTATGTGATTCTTTTCAACAAGCTTCAGGAAGTATCCAGAAGGGATTGACTTCCTGGGTGTGGAAAGAAAGGCTAGAAAGAATGGGGCGTGAATTCTGGTTAAGGGCTGAGCCTCTTGGTGGAGGGAATTTGGAATCCTTTGCAGACTTGACACAGCTTCCTGGGTCTGCTTCTGCTAATGCATTCTGAATAAAACCTCGGAGCAGACAGCTGCTTCAGAGGTCATGTATAGGAGTGTAACTTATTACTCCGTGGAAGCACTGACCCTACTGGTCTGCACATTGCTCTCCAGATTTCAGCTGCTCCAGCTGGAGAAGATAACAAGTGTGCTCAATTCTAGAAATGCTTAGCTTCTGAAATTTTACCACTTCATTCGTTATTATGGGGCTGGTCAAAGGAGAGGGCACTTTTGGAGTTATCTTGGAATCAGGAGTAGGGTGCAGGAAGAGGAACATGAGGCATTGTCAGGGGTGCAGAACGAGGAGTGTGAGGCTTGGCATGGGACAGGGGTGCAGGTTTCTCTCAGGGCAGTGTCTCTGGGCAGGACTGAGACACAGGTCCTGCTGGTAAACATGCCTCAGTAACACTCACTCAGAATCCAGAAATGACAGGCCGGGCCTGCCAAACTGGAGAGTCCTTTGTGCCTACAGTTACCTTTACCTTCAGAGGTTCTTCCTCCTGATTTTCTAGAACAGGAGTTACAGGTGTTATGAACCACAGCGTGAGTGCTGGGAAGAGAACACGGATCCTACCTGTCCTGGTGTGTAAAGCAACGCATTTAGGTCACAGTGTAGGGAGCATTGGGATAGAGGGGGAGGCGGGCTTAAGTCAGCTAGGGACGGCCGAGGTTTGAGAGTTAGATGTTTTCTTTTGTATAATGTGTGAGAAAGCTTTTCTTCTACTTAAATTTTGTAGAGAATGTAGAGAGCGGAGACAAAAGTGATCACTTTATCCAACATCAGGTAAAGACAGCAAACAGCAGGTAGATGTCTCTTTTTCAGCTTAATATTACAAATGATGTTCGGACTGAACAGGTTATATTTAGGAATACACACATACACATATATGCATATATGCACATTTGTGCATGCAATAGCAATTAATGAAAAAGAGAGGCCACGAATTTGAAGGAGTGCAGTCAGGGAGGGGTATAGGCTTTGGTGGGAGCAAAGGGAAGGGGAAAATGATGTAATTAAATTATAATCTCAAAATAAATTTCAAAACAAATTATTCCTCTTTTTTGAGGAAAGTGGCTTTTGTAATGCAATATATAAAAGCAGTTCATGTTATTAAAAATGCACTGCAGAGCTCTGATCTGATTTAATTATTTCTTTCCTGTAGTTCTGGGAGTTGAAACCAGGGCCTTGTGCATGCCGAGTAAACACTCTACCACAGTGAGCTACATCCCCAGATCCCTGATCTGATTTTTTCCTTCATGCCTTAAAACCGTAGGGCTTTCATTCAATATAGACTTACTTTGATTATCTCAGGGAAAGAAGAAACAAGGAAAATGTTTGGGTAAGATGAGGCCTTCTGATTAGGTTAATAAAAATTAGATCTGTCTTGTTTGCTTTACTGCCAAGTAGCTAAGGGAGGTGCTTGTCCACATGATGGGAAAAATTTAGGGTCAGTATCATGTAGTAGAACTACCCCATGGCGTGGACAAAAGGGGAGAGGGAGACAATTTTCTATCCCAATATTGATTATTTTTTATATTTACTAACATGTTTCTGTGTGCGTGGGTACGAGCGCCATGGGACACACATGAAGCAGAGGACAACTTACAGGAATCAGTTTTTTCTTTCTGCCACGTGGGGCCTGGAGATCACACTCGGGTCGACAAGCCTAGCAGCAAGCACTGTATCTTCTGAGCCATCTTACCTGTATATTCACTAGACTGCTGCTCTGACGTGTGTGCACATGCTGTGACACACATGCACATGCTATGACATACATGCACGTGCCGTAACACACATGCACACATGCTTGTTCCCGTGTGTGCTCTCATGCTCGTCCCACCCTCTGTCCCAGGAACACACATCAAGTGTGATCTGTATCAGTGGTCTCTTCTTGTGCCTCTCTTCTGGTTGGGTTTGACCACTTGGTGATGGTGAGAGAAGACGGTGGGATGAGGGAAGGTAGGGAGTCAGTGAGCCCTTTGTCCCTCTGATTCCACCCTTGCCTTGACCCCACAATGAGGTTAAAAACAAAAATTCAGACTATAAATTCATGAAGTTTTATAGCAATTTTATATAGATTTTCACCTGTTGAAATCTATGTAATCTGTTTCTAATGGTTTAAAGAAATTGAGCTTGCATTTAGTGTATATTTTTCAGTCTCATTTTTCTAATCAACTTATTGTTGATTAGTGAACAGAAAACCCACCAACCTGATCTTTCAGCACTGATTGTTGGCCAAGGCCTGCTGTGGGTCCTGGTACCTGCTCTCTGCCTTCTGATGGGCTGGCTACCAGAAACAAGGCCTAACTGCAAACCCCGAGTGACAGCGTTGAGCCCATGCCTGTGTCTCCCCTCCATCTGGCTTCTGCCGTGGTGCTTTGGCAATTTGAATTGTTCCAGTTAGACTCCTTGTCTGCCCGTTATTGGGATCCAACTGTGTCACTAGGAAAACCTAAAGCAAGGTGGTGATGCTGAGTGAATGTATGGAGAGATTGTGGAATCACAATGACTGTGCCCTGGAGGGAAGCTGAGATGAAGAGAGAGAGAGAGAGAGAGAGAGAGAGAGAGAGAGAGAGAGAGAGAGAGAGAAACGGCCAAGTAACTTCAAGGTGACTAGGTCTTGAGCTAAGGTCATGTCACCAGACAAGCAGGGTGTTGACAGCTCACACATACTTGGGCTCGGTGTCATATCAGCGGGACTGAAGAAAACACTGTGTGGCAATCATAAGCAGAAAATTTAAATACTGTGGCAGATGTGAGATTATCACCCGTGAGACACACACAGACTCTTACCTATTTTTTAAAGTAAATAAACATTTCTTGGAATATGATTGCAGGTGTACTTACACTGTAAAGGCATAGCTGAGTGGTGATGGGTGATGAGAGAACCCTTGTGTGGTCTGCAGATCCTGAAGTATGAGCAGTCTAGCCCTGGAGAAGGCCTCCTGGCTCATGGAGAGCAAGTGATCAAGAACTCTGGAAACAAGAACCTGGAAGGATGTTGGTTTTCAGAAGGTTGTGGAGCTGCAGAAATTTCCAGGATTCTGGCCCCAGTGGTCCTGGATGTTGACCACATCAAAATAGGCAATTGCAAGGCCTGAGAGATGGTCTAAACCTTATAGTTTCTAGGCTGGTGTGGATGTCCTCACAAACATTCTAAGTGAATCTAGGTGTGTGTGTGTGTGTGTGTGTGTGTGTGTGTGTGTGAGTGTGTGTGTGTGTGTGTGTGTGTGTGTGTGTGTGTGTGAGAGAGAGAGAGAGAGAGAGAGAGAGAGAGAGAGAGAGAGAGAGAGAGACTTCAGGTAATGAAGAGATGACTAAGGGGATGGGTGGGGAAGCCTTTTCCTTTTCCTTCTATTGGCTGCTTCCTCCTTCAGGTCCTCTCCCTGTGCTGATCATGGCTGTAGCTTTCATGTTTTGCACCATTTATCACTTTCCTGAATCAATCATGGATCCATTCTTGGGGATGGTTTTGAGTTGACCTTGAGCAGGGCTGTAAGATCTGAGGATGGAGCTTATCTTCAATGAGAGATGTGTTACAAGGATAGGAAGCTGCTGCTGACCTGCCTGCCCAGTTAACAGTGCTTCCTTCTCCAATTGTTTTGAACTTGAGAACTGTATGGGTCTTGGTTGGCTGCTGGAGGTTCTTAGGTGAATAAGATGAGAACCAGTCTTGGAGGAAGTAGGAGGTGCCTGTGGTTTAAGAGGAATCCAACTTCTCAGAGAAGGACCCTGTGAACCTTATCTGGTATCTTCCTGGGCAGGCAGAAGGATTGAGGCATCTGCAGGGAGGTTGGAATTCTGCCTGCTGGCACCTTTTATACCTGGTAGCACCCGTTTATACCTGGTCACCGGAGCTCTTGGTGGGCTCTCTGCCCAAACCAGTGACGCAATCGTCTAAAAAGGAGGAGGGAAGGTCGACAACCTCTCCGCCCATTTCTGTTAGCTGGCCCTGAGCACTCCCTGCTAGAAACTGCAGGCAGGGCCCGTTCAGAAATCCCCTTGGTCATTACTCTTCCTGATCTGCTTTCATGAGCTCTGCTTAGCAATGCCTGACTGGATGGGTACATGCCATGCCAGGCTGCTCATCGCATCTGCTTTCCCTGGTTGACTTGAAGTTCCATGAGTGCTGGCCAGAGGAGCCCCGTCATCTCCCAGCCCATCTCCCCAGGCCTCCCTCCCACAGTGCACGAGGACCTGCGTGTCCAGATGGGTAGCGCGCTTTGGTTTCTTCCCCTTTCAGCTGTCGGGATGCTTGATCCCTTCTAAGTGGCAAGGTCCCGTTTTTTGTTTAAGACTCTCTCTGGGAGATACTTATAGGCAAGAAAGATGCCCTTGTCTACACCTCAGGGTATTATCCTTAAAGTGTTACTCATCTTGATTCTGGTCCTGAGAGCATGGACTTTGCTTCTCTAAAGCTACTCCTTACACAAAGGGGTGTATAAGAAAGGGGTGTGTAAGTGAGGGGATGCATCGGGTAGTGAACACCACCACACAAATGTTGGTGGTGTTCAGGATTGCCTATGGTCACCGAAAAGCCTCATACTTGCAGATATGGCATTTATGGTAACCTGACTAGCACAGATGTCTAAGTTTTCTTCTATTATGAGACATGTTTGGGAGATGAAATGCTAAATCTGTTAGCTAGAATTGTGCACAGGAAAATAGTAGGAGCAAAACTAACTTGTCAAGTGGGACTGTTTTGATTAAGTCCTGTTGGCGCTGTAAGGAGGGCAATGTGGTTTCTTGTGAGGCTGAGCTAGCTTAGTCCTACCCACAGGGAGTTGAGATGGATGGGCAGGCACTTCGAAGCATACGGCTGGTCAGGAGCTTTGCATACAGTATCTCATCTCAGCCCCAGGACCTCAGTAAGGGAAAGCCTGTGTTTTGGAGAGGGTCCCTGGCTGAAAGGGCCTGAGTCATGTGACTGTGAAGTGACAAGGGGCAGCCAGAGCCTTCTCTCTGTCGAGCTAAAGTGCTTGCCTTTTCCCTCTCCCTAGTGGACACGCCTTTGATGAGTGAGAATGACAACACCTTCTCCCTCCTTTCCTCTTTGGCTTATTTAAGTCAGAGGTTTGGCAACACTGAGAGCTGCTTGGGGGCACTTCTAGAACTGGAAATTGTGCCACTTCCAGTCTTACAGGGAGCAAGTCTTTCCAGTGAAGAGTCTTGTAGAAGGCTGGGCTGTCATATGAAGCAGAACGAGGTTAATGCTCAGGGGCCATTGTACGCTGTGGTTGGCAGGTCACATGGTGTGTGTGTGTGTGTGTGTGTGTGTGTGTGTACATATGTATTACAAGCCTACGCAGTTAATTAAAACACACCCCAGGCCTATTCTGAGTTCTCCTTAGGATTGATATAATTTGTTTTTTTAAAATTTATTATTTTTTCCCATACAATAGATTTTGATCACATTATTTTTCCTCCCCCAGCCCCTCCCACCCAATTTTATTATCCTTCTTTAAAACAAAACAAAAACAAAGATGAAAATCAAACCAAGAGACCAAAACGACAAAAGAATACTCAACCAAAATAAAACATAACAAAACATGGAATCCATTTTGTGTTTCATTAAGCCACTTTCAGTACTTTGACTGTCAAACCATATTTTAGTACATATTGTACGTATTTGGAGTACAAAACCCCTGTCTCCCTCGGGGGCAGAAGCATTCATGTGCCTGTGTTGGATGACTCCCTATTCATGCTTCTAAACATGGTAGCACATTGTTTTGTGAAATATTAAAGAGTGCAATCCACGCTATTGCCAACAAGGCACTGTTGGGCCTTGTTCTCATCTGTGGCGGACTCTCTGACCCGGGGCTCTGAAATTGTGTGAACTGGCTTGCTAAGTTCCCACGGCGAGTCCCTGCCACACCAGCCCCACACTTCCAAATTCCTGTGCCTTGCTAGGGTACCCACCGTCACACCTTTTTTCTGGAACTCAGTCAAGTCGCCGAGTGAAGGAAACACCACAATCTTACCTTAGACTCAAAAGGCAACACAATCGTTGGGCACAGCAACTAGCATCGTAATTGTAAGCCATTCTAAGTTAAAACCTCCAGTAGTGGATCCAAATGGATCCAAATGGGGACCTTTGCTACCTACATTCTTCTCCTCTATGCTCCCGTCCCCAAGCCTGTCCTTCTCTCCTCCTCTGCTGTCCATCTCCAACGGGGAAGTCCTGCCTACTTGCCCAGTGATTCCTTTCCTTGAAATCTTTATTCATTAGAAGGGTCACATGAAGTCCTGAGTAGTTGATTCAGTCTTCATCCTAGGCAGGCCCTCTTGGGGAAGCAGAATTAGCACTAAGTACAAACGGTAGCAGGGGTATCCACAACACCTTCCAGCAAACTTGCTGTGATCAGACCTGTGTAATGTGAGCCGGTGGCTGCCATCCGCAGGTGTCTATCTCTGCATGGAAGCCTCATATCATGCCTCTCTGCTCATACTATGGCTTCCAGGGCAGGCAAGGGGCACCTTTGACACTTGGAGAAAAGCTTGGGTCTGTTGGCAGAGTCTGAAAGTACCACCTTTCTCTTGAGTTTTTTTGAAGGATGATGATGAGGAAATTCACCACTGTGGGGAGAGCTGTGGGAGGCTGTGAGCCAGATCTTTCCACGTCTGCTCAGTATGCAGGAAGTGGGGCCGGAGAACCTGTGTTCTTTTTATTTTTTTATTTTTTGGTTTTTTGGATTTGGGTTTTTCGAGACAGGGTTTCTCTGTATAGCCCTGACTATCCTGGAACTCACTCTGTAGACCAGGCTGGCCTCGAACTCAGAAATCTGCCTGCCTCTGCCTCCCAGAGTGCTGGGATTAAAGGCGTGCGCCACCACCGCCCAGCTGAGAACCTGTGTTCTAAAAGCTCTTCTGGTGAGGTGAGTTGGTGCTCTCCCAGGCTTGGAAGCCACCTGGGGTAGAAGGAGGTGCAGCTGAAGCAGAAGGAGCCACGAGGGAGTCCTGGGACCACAGCATCCCATCACAGAGTCAGGAGTGAGTCCCTGAACCACAGTATCCCACCACAGGCAGGAGTGAGTCCTGGGACCACAGCCTCCCATCACAGGCAGGAGTGAGTCCTCGGACCACAGCCTCCCATCACAGGCAGGAGTGAGGCTTTTCACTACTGGCTTGCTCACTCTTACTATTTTCTCATTCATAAACTTGAATTAGTCATCAGGGAAATGCAAATCAAAACAACCCTGAGATTCCACCTCACACCAGTCAGAATGGCTAAGATTAAAAACTCAGGAGACAACAGGTGCTGGCGAGGATGTGGAGAAAGAGGAACACTCCTCCACTGTTGGTGGGACTGCAAGATGGTACAACCGCTCTGGAAATCAGCCTGGCGGTTCCTCAGAAAATTGGGCATGTCACTTCCAGAGGACCCTGTCATATCACTCCTGGGCATATACCCAGAGGATTCCCCTGCATACAATAAAGACACATGCTCCACTTCGTTCATAGCAACCTTATTTATAATAGCCAGAAGTTGGAAGGAGCCCAGATGTCCCTCAAAGGAGGAATGGATACAGAAAATGTGGTATATTTATACAATGGAATACTACTCAGCAATTAAAAATAATGAATTCATGCAATTTGTAGGCAAATGGTTAGATCTGGAAAATATCATCCTAAGCAAGTTAACCCAATCACAAAAGAATACACATGAAATGCAATCACTGATAAGTGGATATTAATGAGCCCAGAAGCTCTGAATACTCAAGGCACAATTAGCAAGTCAAATGATTCCCAAGAAGAAGGAAGGAGAGGACCCTGGGCCTGAAAAGATTGGATCCAGTTTTGTAGGAGGTTACCAGAACACAGAAATGGTGGTGGGGTGATTGGGGAATAGGTGTGTGTGGGGGAAGAGGACTTATGGGACATATGGTGAGGGAGGAACTGGGAAAGGGGAAAGCCTTTGGAATGTAAACAAAGAATATAGAATAAATAATAAAAAAAAGAAAAAAAAAGATACCAAATGGGATAAGTCTATGAACCATTATGGAATGTATTAATATATGTAAGGCATGTAAAGTAGTGTCTGAATTTCACAAGAGCATTGTAAAACATTAGCCACGTTTATGCAAATGAAATTGTCGTTGTTAACAGTATTGGAAAGTCGCAGCAGAGAGATCAAAGGAGGCTTCTGCTTTTTTTTTTTTTTATATCCATTGACTCTTCCAGTCCTCTATAGGAGACATGACTCCTCCCCTCCCCTTCCTTCTCCTGGCTCTTCTGGGATCTGAAAGTTACAATAAACTGTAAACATGATGCAGCACAAAGAGCAACTTCACTTAGACTTTACTACTTTACTCAGATTTACCTATTGGAACATTTCATTTAACACCCATACCTGCTGGTTCACTTGACTGACCCAGTAGTGACATCTTTGAAGGGTACATGATTTCCCCTCTTCCTAACTTGCTGTTATAAAGCATTATTTTATTTTATGTTATTTTCAGACAGGATGTCTCTAGTCATCCTGAGCTGGCTTCAAACTTGCAATCCTCACACCTCAGAATCTGGAGTGGTGTAATTACAGGTATATGCTACCATGTTTAGTGGTCCTCCTAATTTTTAAATAGATATTTGGACTTTACAATAGTTTCA
The DNA here is from genome assembly GCA_964023405.1 of Apodemus agrarius. Taxonomy (NCBI): domain Eukaryota; kingdom Metazoa; phylum Chordata; class Mammalia; order Rodentia; family Muridae; genus Apodemus; species Apodemus agrarius. The sequence goes on along the minus strand of OZ030008.1, from coordinate 58,149,537 downwards.
TACTGTGCTTTTGGCCACTACACACTGAAGTCTGGAGTCCTATTGGGCAGGGATGTCATTTCTGATCAGACATAATGATGAATTCATAGCTACATTTGGCCGTTCCTGGCCTGACACCAGAGGAGAAGTCAGGGAAGCCAGAGTGGGAACAAAGCTACAATCATCAGGAAATCCTGAGTACTGGCTTGTGTACGCCATATAACTGCACAGGCAGAAACAAATAAGAAATCAAGTCACTAAAACCAATCTGATCAATACCATCCCAGGGCTAAAACCAGCTGTGCATTTCTTATTTTGAACAATGACACTCACAGGCTATAAAATAGATGTGGTTGGCTTCTACTTATTCCAGTCCAGAATTTCTATCTTTACATGCATCTCTAAATAAGAGAATATGTTTGGAGGGGCAGAGCAAGGCCCCATAGTAATCATCAGAGCTGGAGCCAAAGTCCAAGCTTGCCTAAGTACCTGGGAGGGGAGGGGCGATTCTTCATACAAAAAATTCAACTGTTAGTTTGAGGACAAGGGCTTGCATCTACATCAGCGAAGCCCTGGATAAGCACTGACTGTCCAGAGCCACTCAATTCTTTGCCTCTTTTTAATCCTCACTTTTGATAAACCACTGTGAAATGTCTTGGGTTCAGAGACTTGTTACTTAAGGAAGAACTGTTTAAGCCAACTTCATGGTCTGCACTGCACCCTGTTTGCACACTGTTTTCTGGTTGCCAGCTCTATATTTGCTAACTTCAGCTCAAGAACTTGTCCTTGGGAAACTGCACTGTATTGGAAGAAGGTTCTAGAAAAAGAATGGCATGGGTGAAAATGCAGAGGTAGAAACCAGATGATTGACTACTGTACTGAAGGTCACATAGCCTACTCCTTGGACTGCAGAAGTCAGGAGGACTTGTTTCAAACTGTATGTGTACAGAACCCTAGAATTTTCCTTTGGGCATGAGAGAGGCCTCTGTGTTCCAGAGACTATCAGGGTGTGTGGTTTGTATGTATATGAATACTAGTTTGCTTCTCTGTCTGCAAAGGTGAAACATCATTTTAATTATTATTTATTTAGCACTACTCTGAGGTCCCAACACTGCCATTTCATCAAGATAATAACCATAACAATAATATACAAATACCAGCAATAATAATGATAATTGCTTGTTTCATTGGAGTACTATGGTGGCAAATGAGATAGATTATGGTTCCCAAAGTGCTGTGGCATTTGGAAAGAACTATCATTATACTTGCATGTTGCTAAGTATCTGTTGTAATTACTACTAACCAGACTTGGGACTCCGTCATCACAAGAGCTTCACCCTCTTATGATGGAAACTCAGCCTCAGCATTCTATTCCGCTCTTTGGAAGAGATAACTAACTGGTAGTATGGATTGACCATGTGCAAGGTGACTTCATACACTATCTTCTGTAATTAAAATAAACCCTTGTTATTATATATAGTCATTATTATTATTACTCTTTTAAAATGAGATATGTTAGGGCAAACTTCAGACATGATGCTGCAATCTTTTTAAATATGCCAGGCAGGCATTCCTGAGAAGGCAAATTTTCTAAATAACTACCATACAATCCTTCAAATAAAATGATAAACAACACTGGTACATTTCCATATGTTGTGTGATACCATTCCTGGGTATCATGAACAAATGTCTACTTACTCTGGATAGGAACCAAAGGCAGACCAAAGTGAGGATACCGCCAAGGTCTAACGAGTAAATTTTATTCAGATTATGTACAGGAATATGGGTGAGAGGCTACTTACAGGAGTAGAAATGACTCAGACAGCTACATCACCAAAAGGCCACCCCAGGATGGATGAAAGACAGCTTGAAAGCTGGAGACCTGGAGTTCACTGCACAGTCTACAGGCAGCCCAACAGGTGGAGGATGTCCTCTGGGAAGTTCCACAGCTCTCTGCTTCTTCCAGGAAACTAGGCTTGTCTGGGAGTATGGACTCTTTGTGCTAATAGAAGCTTGGAGAAGGAGGGCCCCAGTGAATCTGGTCAAGGTCTCCCTGGAGGTTTTGCATTGTTTACTTCCTTCAATAAGCAGGACAGAGTGTTTTACCTTGTTTTAGAACACTCAGAGTCTTAATTATCTCTGCTCCAAGACCACCCACTGCCATCTAGTCTTCAGATCAGTAGACAAAACTGTCCCAACAAGGTCATGCCACTCTGGTATGATTCCTTGGGTAGTTGTTACCTCTCGTTAGTTTCCTGCAGCCTGGAATGTCTGTCTCCTCAGCATTTCTTGCATGGTCTAGAAAAGCTTAGAGTACTGGCCTTTCATTCTGAAGGCCAACCTGGGCCTGCCAGGTATACCTGTCTGGCTAGGTGCTAGCTGTGTATTCTTAGGAGTCACAGAGACGACAATGTGCTCATACTGGGAGGCACATGATGCCAACCCTTCCCTTGGTTCTCACTGTGGCACTTCATCGAATTGGATTCTGTCACATTTCTTCACTGTAGTTAACTATTTTTCACTGTGATTCCTAGTGTGTGTGGCTCTCTCTATTCACCAGCCTTACCAACTGCTGGCGACTTCCTTCATGATGGCTTCCGAGGGTGGTTTCCTCTTCCCGTCATTCCATCTGTGTTCGTTAGTTAGCACTCACTGGGGAGAAGAGCTCTCCCCTAGAATCTCGTGCTTAGCCCGTTTCTTCAGTGTCACATGGATTTTTACTCTATGCAGTGGGTAAACCATTACTATCACTGTTTTCTTTAAAGTTTAACATTTCAAAGTTTGGCGAGGTACGTACCCCTTCCAAGCTGGTTCCGGGTCCTTTTGATAGGTGTCCATTGATTTGTGAGTACTTCCATACGTTCAGTCACAGGACATTCAAGACTTATGATCATTGATTTGTTCATATCTTTAAGACCTCAGAATTACATTTTATTGGATGGTATGACCCATCACTATCAGTGTGTAATGTAGAGCAATTGTTTCATATCCAGTCCTCTTTCCCCTCAGAATCCATTCTGTACAATTAAGCTTTGACGGCTTAGGCATAGTCACTGTTAATACCTTGTGAGCAGCTTAGAGGAAACAGAAATTACCCCAGTCTTCTTGTCCAGCATTAGGGGTCCTTCCACCCTCTAGGCCATCTGTTTGTATGACTCATGTTTCTTGGAGGATTAGGCTTAGGCCTTTGCTCCCTCACACTTTCCCTTCCTGCCAGCTCTCTTTCTAGTATTTATCTAGAAATTAGGGTACCATCCCCTGAGCAGGCCACCGAGAAGAGCAGTGAGCCTAAGAATAGCAGTGTGACCCCGCGACTGTGTAGTTTGTCATGGGGAGGGAGAAAATGACCATGCAGACACATGCAAATATTCAAATCAGGTGATGGGAAGTGTAGTGTGAAGAACGTACCAGGGGACAGAGCAGAGCAGTGTGTGATCATGCCCGTGCCTCTGACTGGTGTGGTGTGGTGTGGTGTGTGTGGTGTGTGGTGTGGTGTGTGTGGTGTGTGGTGTGGTGTGTGTGGTGTGTGTGGTGTGTGGTGTGTGGTGTGTGTGGTGTGTGGTGTGTGGTGTCTGTGGTGTGTGGTGTGGTGTGTTGTGTGGTGTGGTATGGTGTGGTGTGGTGTGTGTGGTGTGGTATGGTATGGTGTGGTGTGGTGTGGTGTGTATGGTGTGTGTGGTCTGTGTGGTGTGGTGTGTGTAGTGTGTGGTGTGGTGTGTTGTGTGGTGTGGTATGGTGTGGCGTGGTGTGGTATGGTATGGTGTGTGTGGTGTGTGGTGTGTGGTGTGGTGTGTGTGGTGTGTGGTGTGTGGTGTGTGTGGTGTGTGGTGTGTGTGGTGTGTGGTGTGTGTGGTGTGTGGTGTGTGTGGTGTGTGGTGTGGTGTGTTGTGTGGTGTGGTATGGTGTGGCGTGGTATGTGTGGTGTGGTGTGTGTGTTGTGGTGTGATGTGTGTGGTGTGGTATGGTGTTGTGTGGTATGGTATGGTGTGTGTGGTCTGTGTGGTGTGGTGTGTGTGGTGTGTGGTGTGGTGTGGTATGTGGTGTGGTATGGTGTGTGGTGGTGGTGGTGGTGGTGGTGGTGGTGGTGGTGGTGTGTGCACTGTTTTACATAGCATAAACTAGTACTTCTCTACCCCCGTGACTTTGCTTAGATCATCTCTTCTGTTGACTGCATTCCCTATTGACATTTGAGCTTGAAGCTAAAGTCAGATTTCCCACTCATTATGAAGTCTTCTTTGACTGATTCAGATCCTTTTCTTCTCCAAGCAAGTAAAGGTTGATAGAAAGCGTGGGTCTGTGTGCTACAGTTTGAGTATAGTGAAGTGGTGGGATAAGGCTTGGCGGTACACGTTCTGAAAGGCAGGAATTCCCCTTTGTGTTCCTTTTCTTCTTTTGATCTTCTCTCTCCCTCTGGGCTTAATAGTAGGAGCTTGATCCATTTGACAACACACACACACACACACATACACACACACACACACACACACACACACACACACACACACACGCGCACACACTCAAATCCCAATGAGGGTAGTCTTCAGACAGAGGAGGAACTGGTGGGAAGGTGACTGCAGAGTCCTTTTCAGAACCCTCAGCTGTGACCACACCCAACTCCACCTTGCAATGCTGAGTATTCTATGCCTCAGAGCTTCTTTGGTAATTTCAGCGAAGGGAGATGAATGGCTGCTTGTTATACATCATATTTCAATGTCAAATGCTCTTGACAATCTTGTCTGATTGATTGTACATCTTGGTGACTTCCTCAAACAGGTCTTGGAGGAAAAACCACCATGTTTTTAGAAACTGTTAACAAATCCCCCAAACTATATAATCAATCAGGCATATAAGCAATCAGAGACGAAACCTTCTTCCTGCCGTATTCTCCACCTTCACGCATCCCCAAATAAACACAGTACCTGCTAACCTTAAATAAGAGGCTCTCTGCTCTCCAGGGCAGCCTTTGAACAGGGCAGTGAGGAGTTGTACCTTGAGAGCTGTAGGTGGCGCTGTGAGCTCGGCGCATGGTCTTTCCGGAATCTTAAGATTTTCAAGGGAAGACAAGGCGTCTGGCATCTTTTCAGTTAAATTTCATCCTATCTGCTCAGCTTCTGCAAAGCTAGTCTGAGAAACAGATTAGCCGATTTCTGACCCTAAACAGAAGGTCAGCCATTCTGTGCTCAAATGTAGCATTTCACCGCAGGCTGGATCATGTCCTGGACTGGGCTTTGGAATTCTGCCCATAAGCTATGAAAATGACCCCAAGGTGTTTCTTAGAGCATTTCTTTGCCTGGGAGGCCTTTCTTGGTTTTGTACTTGGAAGCAGAAACCACATTAGCATCGCGTTTTGGGCCTGTGTATAAGGGGGTGTGGTTTGGGTTGAGGGGAGAGGGATTGTTTTGTCTGCTTCAAGGCTGCTGCTATTTTCGATCACTTTCTGACTCCACTTTGCTGTTAAATGAGGGCCCCTGCTTGAATGTGGCCTTTATTACCTTCACCTGGTCCCCAACCCAAGTCTCTGGGAATTGTTCTTTGTTGCCAAGCTCTGTGGCTGTAGTGCTGATCCACTTAATAGCAGAAAATTGGGCGCTAACTGTATCATTTGTCAGCCACGCTGTGGGATTTCAGACTCCTTAATTAAACTTGCCTGTTTCAGATTTCATAAAGCGAATCTGCGTTTTATGTTCATAGGATGTGAATGTGTAGAATGGAGAGAATGGGACCTTAATGACCTCCTGGATGGATACAATTCAGATTCCTTAACCACATTTACTAAAGGCATGACTGACTTTCAATAACTCACAGATTTCCTAGTGGTGAAGAGAATGAGATGACACTTCCCATCACATTTCTATAATGAAGTTATCTGGGTTGAATATATTTTTGTTTTCCCCCATATTCACTGTTTTCAGATGAACACTTTGTTTGTTTCCTTACTAATGGCCAGTAGATGGCTCTGTGGCATCTCTAGAGTTGACATGTTTGTTTGGTGCCTCTTAATATATGAGAGTAATTTACTTTCCCTCTGGCCTGTGGGGAAATCTTGAGCTGTTCCATTCAGTCCCACGGATGAGGAGAACGACTGATGAAGGAAGGTTCTTTTTTCTCCCTGAGTTGTTAGGAAATTGTGTGTGTGTGTGTGTGTGTGTGTGTGTGTGTGGTGTCCTACTTGGGTAGCCAGATAATTACCAACTGTGGGTAAAAGACCTTTGGGATGGGCAGGGTGCAGTATGGTGGCCACTGCTGGCTACCTCAGTTTCCATTTCTGTCTCCCCGGAGCTGGGGATCATTGCCCAAACACAGGTAAAGCAGGTGGACAGACCCCTGGATGCTGCCTCCTTTGTCTCAGTCTGCCCTGTGCCTCCAAATGAGTGCTGCTTTCCAATTTCTCCCAGTACTCTTTGTTCTGCCTTCTGCGTCACACACTGTAGGATGGAGATGGTGAGGACTGTGTGCGCAGTCTCAGGCTATTCGTTAGTCTCCATCTTCTTGTCTTGCCTTCTGAGGCTGAGATGGTGAGTGATTGCTCATGCCTGGTTCTTCTCTCCTTCCAGGTATACTTGGAGCTGAAGGGTTTTAGAACCTCGCATCAGTTAGGTGTCTAAAATTTAAAGTCAGTAAAATTTAAATAGGACCCTAGGATGTTATGAACTGAACCGTTTCCTGCTTGCTGAGATTGAACTCTTAGCACTCAACGGGGCTGTATTTAGGGATGAGGCCTTTGAGGGGGGAAATGAAGGTTAAATGATGTTGTAATAGTGGGGTCCTAGTCCAATGGGCCTGATGCCGTTAGAAGAGGGAGAAACGCTAGGGGTGTATAGACACAGAGAAGGCACCAATGAAGACAGAGAAAGGACAGCCATCTGCAAGTCAGAGAGAGAGAGAGAGAGAGAGAGAGAGAGAGAGAGAGAGAGAGAGAGAGAGAGAGAGAGAGAGAAGAGGCCTTAAAAGAAACCAAATCTGCTGACACCTTGTTCTTGAACTTCTGGCTTCCAGACCCCTGTGCAATGAATTCCTATTGTTGAGGCACGAGCCTTCAGTAGTTTGTTATGACAGCTGCCACAGACTGATCTATAAGCTGAGAATTTAAAAGTACAAGTTATCCATTTTCTCTTCTGTCTATTGACCTTCACTGGCATGTTCCTGAGGACGTTGCTAAAAGACAGAGAGGGTGATCCCAAATAATTTGTCTTAAGCCAAGCCACTGATGGTTCTGATCCAATTTTGCTGCACTGTGTATAGTCTGACATTAATCAGGCAGACCAATCCAACCTGAACTTTGCCTCTTGAAGGCAAAGGCCAAGCCCCTGACCGTTTGGTTTTGCCCTTGTGTGGGATGAATCCTCTTGTAGGGGATGGATGCCTCATGCCTAGATAAGGGAAATGGTTGGTTTCTAAGATAATTGGGATCATGGAGCTGAATAAGGTTGGTTAATTGATCACAATAAACTGCTGTAACTACATAAGGCTCCAAGGGATAGCAGAGGTTTCCATTTGGTGTCAGACTAAGTCCTCTCGATTTCAGAGAACAGCTGGGATGGTTCAGGTGGGAGTGGGGAGGAAGGCGAACCTCTGGTATGTTCTCTCTTGAATGAGAGTAGCTGTATTTTTATATGTGTAGGGTTTTGTGTGTACTTTAATTAGATGAATTACTGTGTTGCTACAAAATTTAAACTCACACTTATGATTTCACAGTTTACTAAATACAAAATTAAAAAATAATTATTTGTGTGTGTGTGTGTGTGTGTGTGTGTGTGAATTTTTTTCACGAATGTGTATATGAAACTCTTGGAGCTTGAAGTCTGGTTCAGCAAAATTTTTTTAATTGATGGATTTATGGTCATAAACCTTGCTTCAATCAGTTTCTTCATTTTCCAGCTGGTCTGCAAAATCTCTGTGGGGGCTAGAGAGGTGGCTAAGTGAAGGAAAACGAAACTTGTTATTCTTTCTGAGGACTCAGGCTTGGATCCCAGCACACACATGGCAGTTCACAACCATCTGTAACTCCAGTTCCAGCATCCCTATGACCTCCATGATCAGCAGACACACACAGTGCACATACTTACATGCAGACAGAGTATACACTCATACACAAAATTAAAAAACAACTTTAAAAAGAAAGAAAACATGTAGCTCATGGAAATAGATTTGCACAAAGTTCAGGAGTTGTAGCTGTTCAAGTGTTAATTTATACTTAAAGAAAATTATAGAAAATATTGATGGCATACAATCAGAAACCATGGACTGAAGTTGCACATATATGTTTTCAATGCCTGTCAGGAGCATTTCAACTCCTGTCCCATGCAGACGTTGCTAATTGATTCCATAACTAATTTCCACAGAGCCTAGATATCTTCATTTGATTTTTGGAGTAAGTGCATACAAGGAGATCACTTTTATCATATATATTCACAATCACTGCCCATTTGGGATTCACTTATGTATAACTCTGATCATCCTTCAGAACTATAGTGAGTTTGTGACTGAGTTACTGGGTGCCAGTGAGCTGAATGACAGAGGGGCTGAGCAGGCACTTTTTCAGGATGGTTCTATATGCACATGTACCTTTGGGTCACTTTGTCTTTCCTTCTGTAGATGGCTTCTCATTCTCCAGGCCCTCTCCATGGGTGGGTCTTAAGAACCGTTAGGGTGTTTATCTCAAGGGAGTAGCACTTTTGAATGCTGACTAGCTTCTTATAGACAGGGAGTAGACACTCCCAGGAAGGTTGAAGAAGGCTGTGTCTGAAATGTGCACAATCACTCTTGCTGTTTCTTGCTGATCAAGAAACTGCAGGGATTGCCCATGTCCAGCCTGGAGCCCAGGCTCCTCTCTCTTGGTGTTACCATAGTAGCTCACTCTGCAGAAGACTGGGTGGGATGGAAGGAACTGTAGACCCTAACTTTGCTAACACCCCCATGCATCCTCCCATGCATCTTGATTCACTTAGGAGATAGTTTCAGTTCTTTCACAGTCTCTTACTTGATTTTAATTTCAGTTATTAGGCTTGTGAGTCCCACACAGTGCTAATGGTTAGAATGCAGGATGCCCCCATTCCTCACACCGTGCACCGGGTAGACAATACCACCTCCACGTCCAAGATGAAAAAGAGGAAGTAGCAAGAGGGTAATTATCTTGCCTAAGGTCAACAGGTGGCAACACTGTGTCAGAAGGACTTATGGTGATTAAAAACCATGATACAAAATGCCACACAGTAGAGTCAAATTAGCAGGTAAGGAGATTGCTATTGTGAGAAATATATGATACATGAAGGGAGAGGGTAGTGTGAGTGGCGCCCGCCTGCTGTCAGGTCTGGCCCAGGGAACTTGCTTGGGAGTTGAGCATGTTTCACTTTGAGATCTCTAGTAGCTGGTGCAGTCTGGGAATATGAGCATGTCCAAGAGGTGGACCCAGGATTAGTACTTTCTCCTGTTCTTGATGGCAAACTCAGAAAAGTGTTCCTTTCATGGTCTTGAAAGAATTTAACATTCCCATCCTTAAACTACTTGATGTTTTATTTCATTGGGAACAAAACAAAACAACAACAACAACAACAACAACAACAACAACAAATACTTCAATGTTGACTGAAGCTTGGGAATAGCCACAAAATGAAAGTAAGTCCCTAAAGGTGAGTTTAAGGACATATCTGCGAGATAGCATGAGAAGTCTGTAAGCAATGTCCTCTACCAAACTTAGCACTGTCTCAACAGACCATCAGCACCACTCAGAGGATGCCAGTCTGGAGGTGGAGATCTTGTAAGTCTATTTGGAAAGTATGAGGACACTAGCCCATAAGGTATAGGGGTTGGGCCGTCAGTCATCTTACTCTGGAGTAAAATGGGAGTTTTCCTGTGTTTCCTGCTAGCAAATTTTAAGAGCAATAATTCAAAATAAAGATATATGAGAAGCAAAGAAGGAAATAAAACTTAAGTAAAATAAGAAAATCGATAAAGGTTGCAGAAATGTTAAAGATAGAACATTGAGATGTGATTAAAAGTTAAAATGCGAAGAACAGAATAGGAAAGAGTAAAGGCCCAGTTCAGAAAAGTATAAAAGAATAAAGACCGATAAATAAAATTCAGGGTGAAGAGATTAGATAAAGAGAGTGAGGTTTGTTAAAGAAAGTGGGGGGATGAGCACTTGCAGGGGCAGGCGCCATCTTGCCTCCTAGACACCATAGAGAACTAACAAACAATGCCAGGTACGCAGACATAGGCTGAGGCTGACATTGCTCGGGTCTAAACCTGTCAGGCTTTTGCGTGCACCCAGGGCCTGAGCAGCTCGGCAGGCCATCTGTACGCCAACCGGGTTGTGCACCAACTAGGTTGGGGGACCTTTGCCCTGCAGACTGCCTGGCACTTGCAGGGGTGGTTACCATCTTGCCTCCGGGACACCATATAGATCTAACAGACAGTTAGTCCATGGTATGCAGATATAGCTCAAGGGTAACATTGCTTGAGTCTAAGCCTGCCAGGCTTTGCCTGCACCCAGGGTCTGGGCAGCTTGGTGGTCCTTTTGTATGCCAACCCGGTCTTGCACCAACCCAGTCGGGGTGTGTGTGTGTGTGTGTGTGTGTGATCTGCCCTGCAGAGTGATCAGCACATGGATAAGGTCCCTGCAGCATCTGGCATCTGCGCTCCCTGAAGGAGCAGACAGGCAGCACGAGGTTCACAGAGACAACCCAAATATAGCATTGCTTGGGGCAGGACACATTAGGGCTCCAAGGGCACCCAAAAGAAGGGTAGCACATTAGCATTCTGAGCCAGGGGAAACCCAGACATCCAGAGGTGCAGAATTAGCCTTACAGGCTCATGGGAGGTTTAAACACCAACCAGTGACAACAAGACCAACTAATGCCAGAGAACCAGATGGCAAAAGGCAAATGTAGGAACGTTATTAACAGAAATCAAGCCAATATGGCAGCATCCAAACCAAATTCTCTGACAAAAGGAAGTCCTGGATACCCCAACACACCAGAAAAACAAGATTTGGATTTAAAAATCACTGGTCATAATGCTGTTAGAGGGACACAAGAAGAACATAAATAAATCTCTTAAAGAAATACAGGAGAAAATGGATAAAAAGTTAGAAGCCCTTACAAGGGAAACACAAAAATCATTTAAAGAAATTCAGGAGAATGTGGGTCAAAAGATAGAAGCCAATAGGGAGGAAATGCAAAAATCACTTAAAAAATACAGGAGAACTTGGGTCAACAGGCAGAATTCATGAAAGAGGAAACACAAAAATCTCTTAAAGATTCACCTGAAAACACAAACAAGCAAGTGAAGGATCTGAGCAAAACCATACAGGATCTAAAAACAGAAGTAGAAACAACTAAGAAATCACAAAGGGAGACAACTTTGGAGATAGAAAACCTTGGGAAGAAATCAGGGGCCATAGATGCAAATATCAACAGCAGAATACAAGAGATAGAAGAAAGAATGTCAGATGCTGAAGATACCATAGAACCATGGGCTCAACAGTCAAAGAAAATGCAAAATGCAAAAAGCTTGTAACTCAAAACATCCAGGAAATTCAGGACACAATGAGAAGACCAAACTTAAGGATGATAGGTATAGAAGAGAGTGAAGATTTACAACTAAGAGAGCCAGCAAATATCTTCAACAAAATTATGGAAGAAAACTTCCCTAATCTAAAGAGAGAGATGCCCATAAATATACAAGAAGCCTACAGAACTCCAAACAGTCTGGACGAGAACAGAAATACCTCCTGTCACATAATAATGAAAACCCAAAATGTACTAAACAAAGAAAGAATATTAAAGGTAGTAAGAGAAAAAGACCAAGTAACATATAAAGGAAGACCTATCAGAATTACACCAGACTTCTCACCTGAGACCATGAAAGCTGGAAGATCCTGGGCAGATCTCATGCAGACTCTAAGAGAACACAAATGCCAGCCCAAACTACTATACCCAGCAAAACTCTCAATCACCATACAGCGAGAAACCAAGATATTCCATGACAAAACCAAATTTACACAGTATCTTCCCACAAACGCAGCCCTACAAAGGATAATAGGGGGAAAACATCAACACAAGGAGGGAAACTATACCCTGGAACAAGCAAGATAGTAACCTTCTTTCATCAAACCTAAAAGAAGAAAACCTATCAAATATAAAAAAATCACATCAAAATTGACAGGAAGCAATAATCACTATTCCTTAATATCTCTTAACATCCATGGACTCAATTCCCCAATAAAAAGACATAGACTAAGAGACTGGATACATAAACAGGACCCTACATTTTGCTGCATACAGGAAACACACCTCAGTGTCAAAGACAAACACTACCTTAGAGTAAAAGGTTGGAAGGAAATTTTACAAGCAAATGGTCTTAGGAAACAAGCCGGAGTAGCCACTCTAATATCAGATAAAATTGACTTTCAACCTAAACTCATAAAAAGAGACACGGAAGGACACTTCTTGCTGGTCAAAGGAAAAATCCACCAAGAAAAACTCTCAATTCTGAACATCTATGCTACAAATTCAAGGGCACCCTCATTCATAAAAGAAACTTTACTAAAGCTCAAAGCACACATTGCACCTAACACAATAATTGTGGGTGATCTCAACACTCTACTATCCTCAATGGACTGATCAGGAAAACAGAAACTAAACAGGGACACAGTGAAACTAATTGAAACTTTGGTCCAATTGGATTTAACAGATATATATGTAGAACATTTCATCCTAAAGCAAAAGAATATACCTTTTTCTCAGCACCTCATGTAACCTTCTCCAAAATCGATCATATAATTGATCACAAGACAGACCTCAACAAATATAAGAAGATCGAACTAATCTCATGCCTCCTATCAGATCACTATGGAGTAAAAGTGGCCTTCAATAGCAATAAAAACAACAGAAAGCCCACATACACATGGAAACTGAACAATACTCCACTCAATGATATCTTGGTCAAGGAAGAAATAAAGAAAGAAATCAAAGACATTTTATAATTCAATGAAAATGCAGGTACAACTTACCCAAATCTTTGGGACACAATGAAAGCAGTGCTAAGAGGAAAACTCATAGCCCTGAGTGCCTCCAAAAAAAAAAAAAATCTGGAGAGAGCATACACTAGCAGCTTAATGGCACACCTGAAAGCCCTGGAACAAAAAGAAGTTAATTCACCCAGGAGGAGTAGAAGACAGGAAATCATCAAACTCAGGGCTGAAATCAATCAAGTAGAAACAAAGAGAACCATACAAAGAATCAACAAAACCAGGAGCTGGTTCTTTGAGAAAATCAACAAGATAGATAAACCCTTAGCCAGACTAACCAAAGGGCACAGAGACAGTATCCAAATTAACAAAATTAGAAATGAAAAGGGGGATATAACAACAGAAACTGAGGAAATTCAAAAATTCATCAGATCATACTACAAAAGACTTTACTCAACACAACTGGAGAATTTGGAGGAAATGGACATTTTCCTAGACAAATACCAAATACCAAAATTAAATCAGGATCAAATAGATCAGCTAAACAGTCCCATAACCCCTAAAGAAATAGATGGGGTCATAGAAAGTCTTCCAACCGAAAAAAAGTATGGGACCAGAGAGTTTTAGTGCACAATTCTATCAGACCTTCAAAGAAGACCTAACACCAAACTCTTTAAACCATTCCACAAAATAGAAACAGAAGGAACACTACCCAACTCGTTCTATGAAGCCACAATTACGCTGATACCAAAACCACACAAAGATCCAACAAAGAAAGAGAACTTCAGGCCAATTTCCCTTATGAATATCGATGCAAAAATACTAAATAAAATTCTTGCCAACTGAATCCAAGAACATATCAAAGCGATCATCCACCATGATCAAGTAGGCATCCCAGGGATGCAGGGATGGTTTGTAGTAGGTTGTAGAGTAGATATCCAAAGACAGTTAACTAGAAGTAATATCTTAAGGCTGGCAAGACAGCTGGGTGGGTAAAGACATTGGCTACCAAGCATGACAGATCAGAGTCATGTTGTTCTCTGGACTCTACACATGTGCTGGGGCACACACAGACCTCCCCATTCACTGACTTCAAGAAAACATTCAAAGCAACGGCAGGGAAACTACAGTTTACAATAATCCAGTCTTACTTTCTATGGATAACTAGAAGAGAGGAGCTTGTGGGTGTTCGACACAAGCTCATAATAAGGAGTCAGGAAAGTTAATTACCCTGCACTGATCAGTGTGTGTTATAAACAGGCATTGGAATATCACTACAGCTTGTAAATTCATACAATTACTACATGCTAAACATTTAAGGAGAGATAAATGTTAACTGCCCCATTTGATCATAAGATATAGTTTATGCATGTATGAAATTATCACAAAGCACTTCATAAATTTGTGTAACTAAAATAATGAAATATAAATATGTAAATAATTGATATGATAAAGACGCCCAGAATGGGCAAGCCTAGGTAAAGCACAGGCAGCAATGCATTTGACCTGAGAGAGAGCATGAGATTGTCTCTCTGGTCCATGGAGGGAGACACAGAAGAGTCAGGGAGAACAAAGCCTGACATTATTTTTGTCTTGAACTCCACTTGGTCATAGGACCTTGGAGTGGATGTCTGCTGGATAGGTAACTATCAGCCTGACACAACATGGAACCACCTGGGAAGAGAATCTTCATGAGGAATTATCTAAACTAAGTTGGCCTGTGGGAATGTCTGTCCAGGGTTGAAAAAAAAAAAAAAAAAAAAAGAAAGAAAGAAAAAAAAAGTGGGAGGGGGGCAAAAAGGCTGCAACTAAAATCACTTAAAAATGAAGCCAGGAAGCTGTCAATAAAATTTAAGATAAAAATAAGAACCAAGAATTACAAGTCACGATAATGTAACAAGACTTTAGATCAGTATAAAAAATGAAAACTAAGGAAGTAAAAGGTTACCTACATCAAAGTGAAAGAGATAACAGACTGAGAGGCTAACGGAGTAAAACCCATGGGGGGGATGGGGAAAAGACAGAGAAGATGGCTTAAAGCTGAAGTGCAAGATTAAGGCATTAGGGATGTTCTTTTTGAGTGTTAATACTTTGAAAAAGAGGATTACAAAAAAATACTTTCAAAACAAAATAAAAGAAGTTTGAATGCATAGGAATAGATCATTAAAGAAAAGAATACGGGAAAGAGAAGTTAAAATTGGCACAAACCAAGACAAAAATTCTCAGTAACAACAGAAACAAAATTTAAATTCTAGGTAAAAATCCCTGAATGTTTCACTGGTAAACAAATATTCAATTAAAAAAACAAAACAACACAACACCTATTTATCTGGTACAAACTCAAGTGTCTCCTGGGTCTCTCACTGGAGAATCCTGTTTCAGCAGCAAAAACAACCCTGAGAATGCGGAGCACATCATCTCGAGCACATCCTGAAATGATTTTCTCAGCTGTTATCAGAGACACTTCCTCCTGCAGCAGATTGGAGACCTCTGCAGCAAATTGAGACCCACAGGCCAGACACTATGCTGAGATATAGAGATAGAGATAGAGATAGAGATAGAGAGAGAGAGAGAGAGAGAGAGAGAGAGAGAGAGAGAGAGAGAGAAGAGGGGATTGTACCACACAGCTCTAAGCAAGATGTCTCCATCAAGTCTCTCCATTTGATGTCAGGGAAGCCTGTGGAAGAGGCTTGGGGTTGGGGAGACGGAGGAGACAGAGGACACCAGGAAATCAAGGTCATCTAAAACAACCAAGCAAAGGTCATCTGAGCTCACAGAGCCTGAAGCAGCATGCATGCTGGCTGCACAGGGCTGCACCAGGGCCTCTGCACACATTCTACAGCTTTCAGTTCACTGAACAGTTCTCTCTCTCTCTCTCTCTCTCTCTCTCTCTCTCTCTCTCTCTCCCTCCCTCCCTCCCTCCCTCCCCCCTCTCAGCATAATGTCTGGCTGTGGGGTCTCTATTTGCTCCAGAGGTCTCCAATCTGCTGCAGGAGGAAGTGTCTCTGATGATGACTGAGAAAGTCATTTCACAATGTGCTCTGCATTCTCAGGGCTGGGGCTGTTCTTGCTGCTGAAACAATAGCTTATGGGACTCCGGAATGTGTGAATGTGTGATTCTCTGATTCTCTGATTCTTGTGCCTGCTCTTGGAGTTCTTTTATTTTACTGTGTGCTTGTCCAACTTTGATATGATGGCTTTTGCTTCATCTTATTATATTTCGTCATGTTTGGTTGTTATCTCCTCGAAGCCCGTTCCTTTCTAATGAAAGACAGAAAGGAAATGAATCTGGGTAGGTGAAGGGGTGGGAAAGAATGGGAGGGGGAAGGGAAAGTGTATTTAGATTATATTATGTGAGAGAGGAAATATCTGTTTAATAAAAGAGGAAAAATAAGTGGAGGTAATGAGCGTGATGGAGGGAGTTAGGGTGCTGTAGGGTTGGGGGTCCCATGTCCGCTCAGCCACAGGGCGTGGGTGCTTGGGAAGGCAGGACCTGGGGAGTTTGACTCTTGTTTACTCCACTCTGGGGGTGGGGAAGCTCAGTCTGAGATGTGAGAAAGCTGGAGCTGGTTTGGGTCCCCAGATGAGGCCCTGGGGTTCTCAGGCTCCTGGACATTCAGTCACCACTGGGAGTTGCAGAAAAGCTGAGAACAGAGTTGGGGCTCTTGGGCTGGATTTAGCCTGGGCTGGGGTTAGGGAGCTCCTGCTGGTCCCACGAGGAGAGTCCTTAGCTTGACAGTGGCTGGC
This sequence comes from Apodemus agrarius, assembly GCA_964023405.1. NCBI lineage: Eukaryota > Metazoa > Chordata > Mammalia > Rodentia > Muridae > Apodemus > Apodemus agrarius. Next base: position 58,132,841 of record OZ030008.1, on the reverse strand, counting down.
TTAGTGGCGGTTGTGAGACTAGACTGCGACTCTGTAGGCGAAGGCCTTCTCCATGGTTCTCTGAAGTGGATCTTGGTGAAAAGAGGCAGTCTATGGTTCTAAGGCATTTCCTGTCATGGCGGAAAGTGGATGTGTAAAATCATACTCCACTTCTCAGGGTGGGTCTGAAATGAAATCCCTTTTGCAGGAAGGAATGTCTGGGAATGGATGCTTATTGGCCATACCCTCCAGACCTCTAGGTATCTCATTAGCATGGAGAACTGGGTTTTGAACCTACTCGACTGTGGTCAAGTCTCTTTTCCTATTATCTTGGTCTGAGATCTTAGGGATGCCTCATCTGCATGCGGAAGGGCTTGGGGCGGTGCCCTTATGTGACTGACAGCCAGAAATCTATGGGGGTACAGCTATGTGACAGGGGCCTGGTGCCCGGGAGCAGGTGAAGCTCCTACCGTCCCTTCAGGGTCTTTGGGGCTTCAAGCCTTTAGCTCAACTGATGACCAGTTCTGTGACTCTTCTCACAGTCCACTGTCCCACAGATTCCTGGATCTTGTATCCTGGAATTTCAGCAAGAGGCAGCAAGGCGAGGAAGGAAAGTGGCTGTAAGTAAAGGAGTCACAGCAGAAGGGTAGCCGAGGTGAGGGGGTGGAGGGAGGAGGAGGCGGGGTAGACGAGGTGGGGTGGGGACGGCAGGAGGAGGCGGGGCAGATGAGGTCAGGGGGTGGGGCAGGGAGGCGGGGCAGGAGGAGGTGGGGCAGATGAGATCAGGGGAAGGAGGCAGGGCAGAAGAGGTGAGGGGGAAGGGAGGCAGGGAAGAAGAGGTGAGGGGAGGAGGAGGAGGCAGGGCAGAGGAGGTGATGGGAGGAGGAGGAGGCAGGGCAGATGAGGTGAGAGGGGAAGGAAGGAGGAGGCGGGGCAGATCAGGTTGCTGGGGCGGGGGCAGGAGGAGGTGGGAAGGTGAGGTCAGGGGAAGGAGACAGGGCAGACTAGGTGGCAGGGTAGTGGAGGAGAGGTGGAGGTGGGGGGAAAAGAGGTAGTGGGGGAGACGGAGGTGGTGCAGGCGAGGGCATGGAGGGAGGAGGAAGCACTTAAAGTTTCTCTCATGATGGGTATGGGGTTAGAGAGGGTCTTCTGCCTGGACAGATGGAAGCCTACTGTGGAACTGGGCTAAAGGAAACCTGAAAAGAGAATACACCAATGGATCTAAACCTATGACAATCTGACAGTCTGCGGGTCAGGGAGATGACCAACCGGACTCGACTCTGAGGGTGTTGAGAGAAGGGTAGACCTGTAGGCAGTATTGAGGGAGTTTGTTAGCTTGCAATTTGTGGGGAAACATGATCCCCAAATCCCATGAAGCTAAAGCCACCAAAAAGCCATCTGAGCACGTTGTGCCTGTCACTGTTGCTGGGACTTTGCTAAATTAGAAATCTCAGCTACTTTATAAGCAGGGTTTTCTTTTTTTTAAAGTAGCCTTTTTTTTTCTTCAAAGATTTATTTATTTTTATGTATGTGAGTACACTGTAGCTGTCTTCAGACACACTAGAAGAGGGCATTGTATCTCATTACAGATGGTTGTGAGCCACCATGTGGTTGCTGGGATTTGAACTCAGGACCTCTGGAAGAGCAGTTAGTGCTCTTACCCGCTGAGCCATCTCTCCAGCCCCTTAAATGTCTATATTTAATTTTTTTTTTTTTTTGGTTTTTTTGAGACAGGGTTTCTCTGTATAGCCCTGGCTGTCCTGTAACTCACTCTGTAGACCAGGCTGGCCTCGAGCTCAGAAATCAGCCTGCCTCTGCCTCCCAAGTGCTGGGATTATAGGTGTGCGCCACCACCGCCCTGCTTATGAAAAGTGCCGTGTGATTGGGGGGGGGCGGTCATCTGATCTGGAAAATGAGTGTTTGGCAGTGGTAGCTTCTGCAAAAATCCTTATTGGTGTTAAAAACTGGAAAAAAATAATTCATCCAGAATTCATAATGTCTTGATAAAAACTATGGTTCTGTTTTTTAGATATCGTGGAAAATGGATTTTTGGGGGGTCATTTTTCTCTTTTATTTTTTCTTCACTTTCCTTTTTCTGAGAGAGACAAAGAGAGAGAGAGAGAGAGAGAGAGAGAGAGAAGAGAAGAGAAACAAATCCAGAAAATACATAACATAAAAAGAAGAGAAAAGGAAATTTTATTATTATTGCTATGTGAAAAAAAATCCCAGCCCAGATGGCCTGGCTGTTTGTATCTGACTTGTCGCCTGCATAGGAGCCGGTCCTGTCACTTCTGATTAGCCCTCTTCCAAAGGGGAGACTTCCAAATGTTAACTTTTTCTTTTTGGAAATATAAATAATTACTATTTTGTAAAAAAAAAAAAAAAAAAAAAAAAATCTCAGCTACTTCCCGATCATCTGTGGGCTATTTTTTCCTAGCCTAGCCCTATCCTCCTGCCTCTAGATATGGAGGACTTTCTGTTGTCTGTGGTCAAGCTCCTAATTATTCCTGATCGCTCACCTGTCTCTTTGGCTTCGTCGCATGTTCTGCCTTTGGCAGTCAGTTCCCGTGTCCCAGATTTTTTAAAAACTTCATTGGACAACCTAATATAACTTATCTCATTCCAAGGTTTTGATTTAGAGATGGAGAACTTTTCACATTTCTTGGTAACTGAGGACAGGGATTTTATGGTTGTGTTAGTTTTTTTCAGGGGTGCAGGTGTGCTGTGGGTAGAGGTTGGAGGGTAGACCGTTCAGCAGCCACTGTCTGGTTCTGTCTATGACTTACAGATACCCAGGAAACTGAAAACGAATGGTAAAAATTTAGAACAGAAGAGTAATTAGAAAGCATACAGATTTGGGACTCAGCATGCCCCATAGTATAGAGCTGAATTGCAAAAGCACTGCCAAATGCACACTGTCCCGGCGTTTTAGACAAGAGATATAAAGTACTTCTATGTGTCTGAAAACCGTTCTGAGGCAATAGGTGCTGGCAGCTCTTCTGCAGGTAATTACAACCCCAACCCGCACACATCTGCTTAGTGGACGGCCTATCAGTGATGCTTAACGATGATGATTTGTTTCTGGTAGGATGTGTTCAATAGTCAGCTATCACACATTCCGTGTGTGAGACTGCCGAGGGGGATGTGATTGCAAAGGCTTTCTCAAAGCGAGTTCTCCTCAGGAACAGCTCAACACCCTGTGCATGATCCGGCATCCATTTCTGTGCGGCAGAGAGAATCAGAAACATCACTTTGAATACCAATTAAATGGCTTAAAATGCCCTGGTAAATGCATTGATCCCATACAATCTGGCTCCAGAAGGAAAGAAGAAAGCCTTTGATTACTATGGGAACTTAAATGCCAGAATAGATGTCTGGCTGGCAAGGGTGCCTGGGTGATTTGCAGTTATTAGAAAAAAAGGGTAAATGACCTCTTTTGACCTTAGGCTCCTAAGGGGCCAATTGTGAGACACTTTTCTTTTTAAGGAAAAAGCTAGAGTGGATCTTTCAGAGAGAGAAGGAGGGTTAGACTAGATTTAAAAAACATCTAAGTAATAGAACAAGAGTTACACAATTAGTCCTTGCTTTAGGCAACATTTTAATGTTTTGAACTTCTTGTCCTTTCTTCTTTTTTTCTTCTCTTTTCCTTCCTTCCTTCCTTCCTTCCTTCCTTCCTTCCTTCCTTCCTTCTCCCTCCTCTTTTTTTCTTTCCTTTGAGATAGGCTGATCTCAAGCTTATCCTGTGTCCTATAGGCTGACATTGAACTTGAGATCCTCTTGTCTCTATCTCCAAGTGCTGAGAGACCATAGGCTTGTGACCCATGCAGAGCTTGAGTCTAATATTATTTATCATTGCTGGAGACTGAACCCAGGGCTTTATATTCTGGGCAAATGTTCTGTCACTGAACTATAACCCCAATCCCTTTTAATTTTTTCTTGCAAGACAGGGGTTCTCTATGTTGCTCAGCCTGGCCTCAAACTTGTGATCCTCTTGAGATTTATAGGCATGTATGTATGAACGTCTGTAGGGTGCCACCAGGCCTGCTGTCTTGATGGTATTTAAAATGTTTTCCTTTTCTACCCCTTCTCCCCACACCTTCTTGCTTTTGAGAGATTATATTTTCAGGGATATTGTCTAGTAAATATTTAAAGGAATGGGAATAAAACCCCTTACATTTTCTTTCTTGTTTCCGCTTTGCCCCTGAGTATGTGTGTGCATGTGCATGTGTATGTATGTATGTATGTATGTATGTATGTCTCTGTCTCTGTCTCTGTCTCTGTCTCTGTCTCTCTCTCTCTCTCTCTCTCTGTGTGTGTGTGTGTGTGTGTGTGTGCGCGCGCACACATGTGCGCATGCTTCAAATAACCATGGCTTCCTTTCTTTCTTGTTTTCTTGTTCTTTTATTCCTAGGAAAATCAGTTGTTTTTACGAGATGTCTTCTAGGAAAATAGCTGAGGGAGGCCTTGTTCCTCGTGGGCAAGCGTGGTGGTTTGATAGGGAAATGCCCCCCAGTGGTTCATGTGTTTCAATACTTGGTACTAGTTTGCAGTGCTGTTTGGGGATGTGGAGAAGAAATAACACCAAGAAAGAATAAAGGGAAAGAAATAAACAAACTCAGGACTCAAATAAATGAAATAGAATCAACCAACCAACCAACCAACCAAAAAGTCAATACAAAGATTCAATGAGTTACATGATGGTTTTTTGAAAAAAAAAATCAACAAAATTAGCAAACATTTAGTCAAATTAACCAAAGAAAAGGGAAGAATCCACATTAATAAAATTAGAGCTGAAAAAGGAAATATTATAACAGAGAACATGGAAATTAAGAGAATAATAAGGACATATTTTAAAAAAATCTATATTCTACTAAGGTAGAAAACCTAAAAGAAATGGATACATTTCTTGATATATATAGTACATACCAAAGTTAAACCAAGATATAATAAACTCTATAAACAGACTAATAACCACAAATGAAACAAAAGCAGCAATTAAAAATCTCCCAACTAAAAAGAACTCAGGACCAGATAGATTCAGCACAGAATTCTACTAGACCTTCATAAAAGAACTAAAGCTAACACTCCTCAAGTTATTCCTTAAAATAGAAACTGTGGTGGTGCACACCTTTAATCCCAGCTCTTGTGAGGCAGAGGCAGGTAGATTTCTGAATTCAAGACCAGCTTGGTTTACAGAGTGAGTGCCAGGACAGTCAGGGCTACACAGAGAAACCCTGTCTCGGAAACAAACAAACAAACAAACAATAAAAAGTAAAATAAATAAATAAATAGAAAGAAAGAAAGAAAGAAACTGAAGAGACATTTCCAAATTATTTTCATGAAGCCACTATTACTCTGATCATTATCTCTTATGGACATAGATAAAAGTTCTCAATAAAATACTTGCAAATCAAATTCAAGTATACCGTGATAAAATTTGCTTCATCCTAGAGATGCAGGGATGGTCCAACATATATAAATTGATAAGGATAATCTATTGCATGGAATACTAAAAGACAAAAATCTCATGAATATTTCATGTAATACAGGAAAGGCCCTTGACAAAATCCAACATCCTTTCATGATAAAAGTCCTGGAAAGGCAAGGGATATGAGGGACATATCTCAGCATAATAAAGGCAATTTATAGCCAACATACAGACAACATCATTCTAAATAGGGAGAAACTCAAAGAGTTTCTACTGAAATCAAGAACAAGACAAGGATGTCCACTCTCTTCATACATATTTGATATAGCACTTGAAGTCTTAGTTGAGGTGATAAGACAACTGAAGGAGATTAAAGGGGTACATGTAAGCAAAGAAGTCAAAGTATTTTTATTTGTAGATGATATGATTGTATACATAAATAACCCTAAAAATTCCACCAGGAAACTGCTAAACACATTCAGCAAAGTAGCAGGATATAATATTAACACACAAAAATCAGTAGCTTTTCTATAAATGACAAACATATCAAGGGAAGAAAACCACGGAAGCAGTACCCTTCACAATAGCTTCTGAAAAATTTCTTGGGATAACTGTAACCAAGCACGTGAAAGACTTATATAATGATAACTTAAAGACATTAAATAAAGAAATTGAAGAAGACACAAGGAGATGGAAATACCTCTTACACTCATGAAAAGGTAGGATTAATTCATTTTTTTAAACTTGCTTTTTGTTAGGGATTTAATCACAGACACAGGAAAGTAACTAATACAGTGAAGCACTGAGGATCTTAGTCCAGCAACCCTCAAGGAGCAAGACCCAAGAGACATGGGTGTGAGCTTGGGAGCAGATCTTCCTTCAGCTAAAATGATAGTTGCTATTTAAGAGATACTAAACAAGGAGTCAGATAGCCTGTTCTTGGATTCTTGACTCACAGAAACCGTGAGATAATAAATGTGTGAGTTTTTCACACTGCTAAAATTTTGATCAATTTGTTGTATGGCACTAGGTAGCTAACACGGTCTTATTTGCTCATCTTGCTTGTTGGAAAGTTCAGTAGAGTTGTGGGCCTTGGCCTTCCTTATCGAGTTAGTGTTTTTGAACTATAAGCTACTGCCTAATGTAACTATTTCACATGGGTGTGAATTCATCGTTGGACAGTTTCACTGTTTAATATTTGGCCCTCATATGATTCTGATAAGCCAACAACCTTCATGGCCTCATTCATGGTCTTGTGTCCCTTGAGTTCTGAGGTGATAGAATGTTTACAGAGAAGCATATGAAGCACACTAGGAACAATGGATTTTATCCAAAGCTACTAGCATTAATGGATGATCATCTTTACTGTCAATATAGCTTGCTTAATTTGCAACTCACAGGACTTTGAGCACATGTAAGTTTGATATGACATCTCATTAATTTGCACATGGTCCTGGGCACACTAGGACACTCATAATCCCCTTTGATTTGTCATCTATCCACTCAGACACTCAGAAGCAAGCCATCCCAGATGCTGCTTTGTTCAGTCCTGTGAAGAGCAAATTCAGAATGACGTGCTGGGGCATTCAGCCCCAGCATTAGTATTATCATGGTATCCACGTAGAAAATCTGTTTCTGAAATTGATTCGCAGAACATGGACACGCTGCAACTAGAACTTGATAATCATGTTCAAGAGTAGGATTGTATATAAAGGCTATGTCTATGGTTTAACGTCTTTGAATCAATGGGATATGCAAACATAAGACATTATGGAATAATAGGGAAACAGGAAAGAGAAACCTTGCTGTGTACATGTATCAGCACTAAAATTTTGGTGTCGTCATTTGCTAGCATAGGATCTGAGCATATCTACAATGGCAGACAAATAGGATAGAAGTTAAGATGTCCTCACTTATAGATGACATAATTCTATACATAAGAAACTCTAATGACACCACCAGAAAACTCTGATTTGATAAACACTTTCAGCAAAGCAGTAGGGTACAAATTAACATATAAAAATCAGTAGTCATCCTGTATAAAAATAATAAATATACTGGAAAGCAAATTGTAGAAATAATCTCATTCATAATTGTTTCAAACAAATACTTTAGAATAAGTTCAACAAAGAAACTGAAACTTCTACAATGAAAACTCTGAAACACACACACACACACATACACACACACACACACACACACACACACACACTTGAAGTAGACACAAGAAAATGAAAAGGCCTTTCATGCTAATGGACTAGAAGAATCAATATTGTGAACAGTTGTGCTACCTAAAGCAATCTAAGGATTCAATTCAGTATGACCAAAATTGCAATCCATTCTTTATAAAAATAAAAAAATAAATTCAGGTCCATGAAAGTACAAAAGATGGACAATCCTGTCCAAAAAACGAATAATACTGAAAGTGTGCATCATCATACCTGATTTCAGTTTATACTGTAGAATCATAATGACAAAAACAGCATGGTAATGACACAAGGCAGGCACAGATCAATGGAATAAAGTAGACGACTTAGATATAAATCTACACAACTAAAGCCATTTGTGTTTTTCACAGAGATGACAAAAATATACACTGAAGAAAAGACAACTGGGAAAACTGGGTGTCTGAAATTAGATCTCTGTCTACTAATGTATCCATCTCCAAATGTATCAAAGATCTTAATGTAAGATCTGAAACCGAAAATGTAAGAGAAGAGCAAGGAAAACACTTCATGAACATAGTGGGGACAATATCTAACTCAATCTAACAAATCAATCCTGATTTGTTTACATTGATAAACATATAAAATGCCCAATCTATGTATGTTACTCAAGAAAGAGGAGCATTTCCTTTGGGTACCTTAATTTGTCATAGTACATAATGAAGACGTCCCTCATTCTTGTTAGTAATAAACTCAAAGGGGGAAAGGATGAAACAGTCACGACCCTTCAGACCTTCTTTGAGAGGATGTGTTACATTTTTGGCTTAAGTTCTATGGTAGCTCTGATATCTTCCCAGAATCAGTACCACATGGGTAGGGTGCAGTATGCACCAGGATCGGTGTCAACCTCAGCCCTCTGTACATTCTAGTGATGACTTTGGTTTGGGGAGTAGTTCAAACTTCTCCCATAGGTCAGATGTGAGGCTAGAATGACATGCATTTCCTGAAGGACAGTGGCTGTCCACAGGCTCTTCACAGAAGTTCCAGATGAAGATGAATGGGATTGTATTACTATGCTTTCAGAAGGAAAAATGGTGGGTTTTTTTTTTTTTTGTGATGATCTTGGATGGAGTTTAGGCAAAGCAAAGGCTAATGGTTACAGAGGAAAGGAGAAAGAACCATGGCCTTTTGATGTCAAGGATGATGGTACATCAAGAGCAATGTCTGGTTGTCAGCTAATAATCAAGGATGCCACACAGAGCCCCTCCAGTTCTTTAGGAGAGACCTTCCATAGAGCTCCTGCATGCTGGGCATGGGTTGAGGAATGCAAAGAGAAGGGACTTGGGTTTGTAGGGACACATGGAAGGTTTTGAAGCAAGAGAATGGAGTGCCTGCACTGATATTTTACTAGTGGTCTAGCAACAACCCAAGGGGTATGCTGGACTAGAAGAGAGTGAAGACAGACGCCAGTTGGGAAGGTGTTTCAAGGCTATGGGTTGGAAATATGACTGATAAATTATTTGAATTTAAGAATAGTAATGTTAATGCAGGGGATGGATGGATTGCTCGGTGGTTAAGAGCACTTGTTGCTTTGGAAGAGAGCTGGATTTGATTCCTAGAATCTACTTGGACCCTCATAACCATATTTAACTCCACTTTCAGGGGATCTCATGTCCTCTTCTGACCTCAGGTACACACACGGTATACCTTCATGCATGTAGGAAAAACACTCTTACAAGTAAGTAAGTAAGTAAGTAAGTAAGTAAGTAAGTAAATAAATAAATAAGTACATAAATAAATAAATAAGAATAGACTAAAAGAATTATAATGTACAATTATTTAAATAATTAAATACTTTCAGATGTGTATAAAGGTTGCAACAATCACACAAAGAACTATGTATACTTCATCCAGAATTCACAATTTGTATTTTGCCATCCTGAATCTACTGCTCTCTCAATCTACCCTTTTTAGCATCGTTGGTACAGGAAGGTGCTACCAAAAAAGAAATGCAAACACCGGCCCGTCTACAAAAACCTTTCCTCTATAGTGACGTCCCACCTGTAAGATGTACTATGGCAATAGTTGCAGAAGCTTGTGTGAGTAACCAACCAATATCTTACTTGACATAAGGGCCACACCATGAGATGGAACCCATACCTGACATTGCTTGGGTGACCAAGAACCTGAAACTGGATATAGAGTAAAACAAAATACTCCTGCTTTTTTTTTTTAAAATGCAGCAATAAAATGACTCTTAATGACTTTCTCTTTTATTTAGAAATCAGCACCTTATTTAACTGTCATCAGAGAAGCTTCTGCCTGTAGCAGATGGCAACGTATATGGAGACCCACAGCCATAAAACCCACAGGGACTGAGAGAGATCCAAACACTCAGCCCTAAATAGAATGTCTCCACCAAATCTATCTTCTTAGGGCTCAGGGAAGCCTGCAGAAGAGGAAGCAGTAAGAGTGCAAGAGCACAGAGGGGATGGAGGACACCAGGAGAACAAGGGGCTATGAATCAGCTGATCAAAGTTCATATGGACCTAGAGACTGGGACAGCATGCACAAGACCTGCACAGGTCTACACCAGATCCTTTGTGTATAATGATGGCTTCCAGTTCAGCACTTTTATGGGATTTCTGACTGCAAAACAGTGGGTCTCTGTTTCTCATGTCTTCTCTTGGGCACTCTAATTCCAATGTTAGTTTTTTTGTTTTATCTTATATTTTATTTTTGTAACAAACAAATGAACGAACAAAAGAATGGCTTTTCTGAGCTGTTTGGCAGAAAGACACTCAAAATGTTCTCTTACTGCTGAATACTTGTATGCATTTCCTAAGGACGGAAACTTTTTAAATTCTAGGACTGACATATAAGTTTTTGGTTTATCATAGTCAACCTTCCAAATAATGTGTATCTTCAGTTACAGAGTAATTAACATTAAACTTCGTGTATGTTTCACTTCTGTCTTTGGTCTTCTGTGGAATTTTCATTCCTCTTTACTTCTATGTTGTATCACAAAGCATTGTTAAGATCAACTGAATAATCAAGACAAAGTACTCACATATATCCTTATTATCGATTCTCTTATGTGCAGATTTGGATTTCCATTTGACATCATTTAACGTTTTCTCTCATGCAGATCTGCTGGTGTGTTGAATTCTCTCAGCTTTTGCTTGAAAACTTTATTTTCACCTTTTTGGGGTCTGAATATAAGATTCTGGGTTGACAAGTTTTAGCACTTATAAAACTCCTAGATTTTTATAGCTTCTGGCTAGAAGTTAGTATTTCTTTGAGTCTTTGTGTCTGCTCCATTCTCCCTCTGAGTATTATAAAATGGTTAAAATTATTTCATTGCATATATTTATTATGGTATTGCACTATATAAGGGCATTTTCATACAAGTATGTTGAGTGTATTTCATACACTGCTGTTGAGTGTACTTCATACACTGTATGTTAAGTGTATTGCATACACTGTATGTTAGGTGTATTTTATATACTGCATGTTGAGTGTAATTCATACAGTGCATGTTGAGTGTATTCTGTATACTATATGTTGAGTGTATTACATACACTGTATGTTAGGTGTATTTTATATACTGCATGTTGAGTGTATTTCATACACTGCATGTTGAGTGTACTTCATACACTGTATGTTAAGTGTATTGCATACTCTGTAAGTTAGGTGTATTTTATATACTGTGTGTTGAGTGTAATTTTTACAGTGCATGTTGAGTGTATTCCATATACGGTATGTTGAGTGTATTTCCCCCATAAACTTCCTCTTTGCACTTAATATCTCTCTATTCCCTTTGTTCTACATAATTTTGCATCATTTTTATTTTATCTATTTGTATAAACTTTATGACCTACACATAAGAGAAAACATGATAATATGTATTTGAAACATTTTATTCACACCTTCAATTGCATCCATATCCTTGCAAATGACAATTTTTTTCCCTATGGCTGAAAAACTTTATTGTAAATATATATTGCACTTTCTTTTCTTATTTTTCTTAAAGAAACCATGTAGGTTATTTTATTGCTGTCTGTGTGCATGCATGGCATGCATGTGGAGGTATGATGACAGCCCTGTGGAGCTGGTTCTCTCCCTTTAACTCCACTTGAGCTATGAGGATGGCACTTGGGATGTCAGGATTGTGTGGCAAGCATCCCTACCTGATGAACCATTCCAACTGGCTCATAACACACTTTATTTATCAGTTGTTCTACATTTAGGTTGATTCCATCAGTTAGCTTTTGTGAAGAGTGCAGTGATAAGCATTATTCTGCAAATGTCTTTGAGAGACAGTGACTTGGAGTCTTTAGTGTAAATATCTAACCATTGACTTTGCTGGGCCAAGTGGTAGAACTATTTTTAGTTTTGTTTTTTTGGGGTAAAGGATTCTTCTATCTCCACCTACCATCTCACTATGAGAGTTCTGGGATTACAGATGTGTACCTTGTGGTTGGTCTTACATGGATTCTAGGAATCCAAACACAGATTCTTATACTTGGGCAAATGCTTTTACCTGTTGAACCAGTGATCTTCTCCTCAGCCCCATTTTTAGGTTTTTGATGAACTGCCTTACAGACTTCCACAGTGCCTGGGCTAGTTCCCATTCTCAGTAATCATATCCTAATCAACATTTGTTATTTGTTTTCTTGATGACTGACATTCTGACTTGGAAAAAGATGGAATATCAATGTAGATTCAATTCTCATTTCTATGATGGAATTGAGTTGAACAGTTTTTCAAAAGTTCATCAGTTATTTGTAGCTTATCTCTTGAAAAATGTTCATTCAATTACTCAACTTATTGGTTATATTATTTGATTTTTTGTTTAATTTTTAAGTTATTTGTATATTCTAAGTATTAATCTTCTGTCAGCCATATGGTGGTCAGTAAAGAATTCTCTCCCACTCTGCAGGCTGTCTCTTCATTCAATTATTTCCTTCTTTTGTACTGAAATTTTATTTATTTATTTTTAATCCCCCAAGGTCCCATTAGTGAGGGGTTGTCATTAGTTCCTAAGTGACTGGAGTCCTATTCAGAAGGTCCTTGGCTATGCCAAAGTTTGAAGTGTTTCCCTGCTCTTTTCTCTTACATTTTCAGAGTTTCAGATCTTACATTAAAGTCTTTGATATATTTGGAATTGGATACATTGGTAGATAGAGATCTAATTTCAGACACCTAGTTTCTCTAGCCCCATTTATTGGAGAAGTTGTCTTTTCTTCAGTGCATATTTTTGACATTTGTGTAAAAACCCAATGGCTTTAGTTGTGTAGATTTATATCTAAGTCATTTATTTTATTCCACTGATCTGTGTCTGCCTTGTGTGATTAACATGCTGTTCTTGTCATTATGACTCTACAGTATAACCTAAAATCAGGTACAATGATGCACACTTTTAGTATTAGTTTTTTTTAGACACGATTGTCCATCTTTTGTACTTTCATGTATCTGAATTTATTTATGTATTTATTTATTTATGTATTTATTTATTTATGTATGTATTTATTTATGTATGCATTTATTTATTTATTTATTTATTTATTTATTTTCCTGAAGAGTGGATTGTAGTTTTGGTCAAGACCGAATTGAATCCTTAGACTGCTTTAGGTAGCATAGCTCTTCGCAATATTGATTCTTCTAGTCCATTATCATGAAAGGTCTTTCCATTTTCTTGTGTCTTCTTCAATTTTGTTTTTAGTGTTTCAGAATTTTCACTGTAGAAGTTTCACTTACCTGGTTGATCTTATTCTAAGGTATTTGCTTGAAGCAATTCTGAATGAGATTGTTTCTACAATTTGCTTTCCAGTATGTTTAGTATTTTTGTACAGGTTGGCTACTGATTTTTGTTTGTTGATTTGTATCCTACTGTTTTGCTGAAAATGTTTATCAACTCAGAGTTTTCTGGTGGTGTCATTAGTCTTATGTATAGAATTATGTCACCTATAAGCAAGACCATCCCAGTTTCCAACCTATTTGTCTGCCTTTGTTTCCTTTCCTTTTCGTTTTTGCTTTAGTTAGATACTAGGCACCATTTTGAACCAGAATGTAAACAGTTAATGCCGCTTACTCCTGATTTTAATGGAAATAGTGAGTTTTCTCCCATTTGCTGTGATTTTGGCTATAGGACTTTCACATAATTTTTATTATGCTGAAGCGTAATCTTTCTAGGTGTAGACTCTTCAAGGCCTTTTATCATGAGTACTGTTGGAGTTCAACAAAATCCTTTTATGTACCTATGGAGATAATTACATGTTTTCAGACCACAAGTCCATTTATATACATTTGATTTGTGTATGTTGAACTATCATTAAGTATTTGGAAGGAATCAAATTGATCATGGTGAATTATATTTTCTCTGTGATTGAATTTGGTTTGCCAAATTTAAATTATGTAATCTTATTGCCAATATTTGCATCTAGGTTTATCAAGGAGATTGGTGTGCATAATTTTCTTTTTTGTTATTGTGTCTTTATCTAGCTTTGGTATCAGGTTGATTTTTGGATTCATAAAAAGATTCAGGTAGCAGTTTTTCCTTTTCTATTTTATGAAATATTTGAGACGCATTAGGGTTAGTTCTGTTTTTAAGATCTAGTAGCTCTTAAACATCTGATAGATCTAGAGTACTAGGACGTTTTAGTGGAATTAAAATATTTATTTGTTTATTTATTTATGTGTGTGCACATGCAAGTGTATGTGCATGTATGTGCATGCACATGTGCTGTGGTATATATTGAGGTCAGAAAATAATTTTTGGGAGTCAGACTTTTTTCTCTGTATAAGTGTAGGAGATCAAATTCAGGTAGTCAGATTTTAGGCCAAGTACCTTTACCCAATAAATCATCTTATTAATTCCCACTATGATTAAACAAATAGTGCTTTAATATCATTGCCTATTATAGAAATGTTTAAATAGTTTATATGACATTTGTTTAATTTTGGTGGATCACTCACATCTAGATCTTCATTTCCCCCTTTTTATGTTTTTCATTTTAGTGGAACATAAAATTTAAAGGTATGTCCTAATGATTTTCTGAGTTTATTAGTATTTATTATATCTTTCATCTTTAATTTTAACAATTTGGGCCTACTCATTTTTTGGTTAGTTGGATCAGGGCTTATCAAAAATGTCAAAAAAACCCCAAATATTTGTTTCTTTGAGTTTTGTATTGTATTTCGTTTTCCTTCCATTGATTTCTGAACTATTTCTATCCAACTACTGATTTTGAGTCTGACTAGTTCTTTTTCCCAAGGCCTTAAGGTAATTTGCCACTTATTTGAGATCTCTCCGATATCTTTAACAAAGGCACTTGTAGCTATAAACTTCCCTCTCAGGATGGCACTCACTGTAGTGCATAGATTTTGGCACTTTTTAAAGATTATTTTTATTTTTGTGTGTATGTGTGTTTTTACTTGCATTTATGTGTGCATACCATGTGCATGCCTGGTTACCTCAGAGACCAGAAAAGGGTGTTTCGCCGGGCGGTGGTGGTGCACACCTGTAATCCCAGCACTTGGGAGGCAGAGGCAGGTGGATTTCTGAGTTCGAGGCCAGCCTGGTCTACAGAGTGAGTTCCAGGACAGCCAGGGCTACATAGAGAAACCCTGTCTCAAAACAACAACAACAACAACAACAACAACAACAACAAAAAACCAAAAAAAAAAAAAAAAACAAAAACCAGAAAAGGGTGTTTCATCTCTTGGAAGTGAGGTAATAGGTAATCTTGATATGTGCTGGGAACTGAACCTGGGTCCTCTGCAAGAACAACAAGCTATCTTCTACACTGCTCTAACTCTTCAGCCCTGATATAACTTGGGTATTTATTTATTTATTTATTTATTTATTCATTCATTCATTCATTTATTTATTCATTCATTGTTGAGGTCTGTCTATTGGTGCAAATGGGGTATTGGAGGCAGCATTATTATTGTTTTGGAATTAATCAGTGTCTTTACATTTGGTAGTAATTGTTTTATGAAATGAGATTCATTTAGATTCAGTTAATTTATGTTTAAAATGATAACATCTTGATGGATGTGATACTCCCTTAATAAGTATGAAGCCTTCTTTACCTTTTCTGCCTAATTGTGGTATGAGGTCTGATTTGTCACATAGTGGTACGGGGATGCTTGCTTGTTTCCTAGCTCTGTTTGTTTCGGACGTCATTTTCCATTCTTTCCCTAGAAGTAGCATCTGCCTTTGAGAATTAAGTGCATTTCCTAGAGGAAACAAATAGATGGATCCTATTTTTAGATCCAATCTTCTAGTTTGTGTCTTTGTTCATGGACTTTGGAGCATTAATATTCACAGTTATTATCCTGTCTTTTGAAAGTTTTGAAATAGTTGCTTTCTGTTTCCTCATGTGCCTAAGTACTCTTGTAATGTGGTTAGTTGTGCCCATCTCTCCCTGCAATCCTTAGGATCCCTTTAAGCACCTTCTGTAGAAGCTATTTTGAAGAGGGGACTTAGCAGCTGTGAATTCCTTGAGGTTTTTTATCATGGAAAGTTTTTCTTTCTCCTTCAATTATAACAAATGAATTAATTATATATAGCCCATGTATGTAGTGTATGCAGTAGTCTTGTCTTCCACTTGTGTGTTATAGTTTCACATACACTTTTCCAAACCCCAGTTGGATGTTAGCATTTCCACTGAGATATTTGCTATTATTTTATAGCCTTGTCTTTATATGTGACTTGCTTAGTTCAGTATATTTCTTTTTCCCTCTATACTCTAAGCATTTTGACTATAACACAACATGGGAAAGTTCTTTTCTTGTCTTTCTTGTTTGTTGTTTTAAATGTCTCCTGTGGTAGTGCATGCACCTATTTTCCTAGATGTCAGTAATTTCCTGCTATTATTTGAAATATTTTGGGCGCTTTTAGCTTGAAAAACTTCTCCTCCTCTCATATCTATTATTCATAGATTTGTTCTTTTCATAGTTTGCCATAACTGTTGCACATTTTGTTTGTAGCTTCTTGTCCTGGTTTGTTTTTCGGTTACTATGATATAAAATTATGACCAACACAGCTTGAACAGGGAAAGGTCTATTTTATCTTACAAGTAAAAGTCCTTCATAAAGGCTGTCGAAGCATGAACTACAGTAGAACATATGAAGGGGGATGCTACTTACAGGCTTGCTCCTCATGGATTGCTTACCTAACTTTCTCTATAGCCCAGGCCTGCGTGGCTTGGAGAAGCACTGTCCACCGTGGGCAGGACCCTTCTCCACCAATTAGTAATGAAGGAAGTGTCTCATAGGCATGCTCCCAGGACAATTTTCTAATCAAGGAAGTTCTTGAGATGAGCCGTCCTCTTCCCAGGTGACTCTGGGTTTCTGCCAAGCTGACAGCAGATGATAACAATGGCATTTCTTATTAATTTATCTTTGTGTGAATAATCTAATACCTCTACCTTATCATCAAGCTCTAATACCCTGCTCACCCTTAATGTAAGGTTTATGATAGAGCTCTGTAACTGACTTACTGAGTCTTTCATTTCTGGCACTTCGTTTCCCCCCAGTATTTCTGTCTCTTTGCTAATTTTCACTTTCATGTCCTATATTGACTTCCTTACTTCAGTGAACTTTTATATTTTGGGAGTTATGCAGGCATTTGTTTGTTTCCTCTTTGTGTTCTTTAAACATAGTTACAATCGTTCCTTTGAATTCTTTGTCTGGGATAATTTTATCTGATTCATTATCATTAGAGTCTGTTAGCATGGGATTAATAATTTGTGGAGGAGTTATGTTGTCTTAGTTTTTTGTTTCTTGTGTTTTGTGTATAGAGTTTATTTCTTGGTTAAATATAAAAACCCGTAATTTTTTTCAGTGAATTTGTTTGCAATGTACAAGAGGGTATAGGTTTTAGGAAAGGTGAGAAATAATCTTTATATGCTAAACTGATGCTCAGGGAGCCAGGCTCAGCCCTCAGCACTCTGCTAAAAGTGTAATACTGACTGTAACGACAATCACTACAAGAAGATAGGTTCCCTCTGAACATGCAGTATAGTCAAACAACAGCAAATCAGCTCTTGAATGCCTGTCCTTTTACGGAGTAAAGGAATATCAGTAATACAGTGTGCACTAAGGTATTAGTTACAGTTGTTACAAGTGCAGAGGAAGAAGACTAGGGATTACTGTTGGGCTGATAGAGAAGTTGAGGAGGGGAGAGCAAATAGAAGGGGTGAAAAGTAAGGTCAAGGGGGGAGACGGGGAAGCTTTGAATAAAGGTAGAATGAAAACAGAGGGGAAAAGAAAGACAATCTGACACCATACAGAGTCCTACATGCCAGAAGGCTGGGGTATGTGGCCCCCAAAATCTAAGCTAGCTTAGGACAGCTTGTTAGGACAGCCTGTCAGAAGGAAAGTGACTCCAGGTGAGTACAGGCTATTAAGGCTGCTTTTGCCCACCCACTCAAACTAGAATGTAAGATCCTATTGCTGAAGATAGGGATACTTCTTTGATTATATGACATTTTTAAAAAGAAGAAAACCAAGGAAAGAAAGTTAGAGATGGAAGATGATAGATAGAAATATAGAATAAACACAGACACAGACAGACAGACAGACAGACAGACACACAGAAATATATATATATATGTATATATATATACATATATATATATGGGGAGAGAGAGAGAGAGAGAGAGAGAGAGAGAGAGAGAGAGAGAGAGAGAGAGAGAGAGAAAGAGACTTGACTTGATCTTGTTCTTTCTTCTGGAATCCCCAGATGCTGGCAAATTCCTAAGAAGTCCTTCATGAGGTCACGTGCCAGATGCTAGCCACAATTGTATTGTTTTGGCCTGGTGCTGCATGCATTCTAATGCTAATATTGGTTCCTCAAGACTGATTGCCCCAGAGACAGAGTCTAAATTATGCTCCCAAATTATTTCTGATTAGTAAATAAAGATGCTGACAGCCAATAGCTGGGCAGAAGAGACATAGTAGGATTTAGGGTTCCCAGGCTTGGGGCTCAGAGGAAAACCTCAAGGGGAGAAGGTGGAGGAAGAAGGAGAAGCCACTATGGTATAGGTGTGTTATGAACCTGTGGCCTTGAGGGCTGACCAACCGGAGCTAAGAGCATCTCAGATGAAGCATAGTGACTAATAACTGGAGGCTATCCATAGAAAAGTAGATTCTAGCATCGTAGAGTGTAGTATCTGCCCAGCTCTTGTGCTGTTTGTAGATATAAAGGCTTATTGTAGATATAAAGGTTGTGGCTGCCTTTTATCCAGGAACTAAATGGCCAAAGGCAGAGTAGAAACCCCAGAATGGGATTAAACATTTCTACAGCACACAATTGCAGGCCATCCTTTAGGAATCTGGTTGTGAATGCTGGTCACACCCCTGGGCAGTCTTTCCCAGGCTTACAGCTTGGAACCTGCCTACATCCCCCTTTAGACTCTGTCTCTGACCAGGTTTTCAGACTTTCATCTTGCTGAGTACTGCATGAAGTTCTGAATCAAAGTTTCTTCCCATGGCATATATGTTGACAAATATGTATGTTATCAAAACACTAATTTATTTTCAGCAATCTTGGTGGTTTCTGTTTCTTATTTTAGGTTTTAGTTTTTTATTTTTTTACATAGAGATGTTTCTATCACAGAGTAATAGTCTCCACTGAGCAGTCTGTCCAATCTGTCTTTTTATTAACACATATTGACTACATGCATATAATACACTTTGACCTTCCTCTGTCAGCGTGCCTCTTTTAATTTAAATTACCCTGGTCATGGACTTAGTTCAAGAAGGCTGATTGTGAGGATGTTTGCTTTCTTTGTTCTCATCTCCCCAAGCATTTTCCTGTTCCTTTCTTCCTTCCCTGTTCTTATGTTGCTTCAACATTCAACTTCTCTGATTTATACAGTGAGAAAGCTTCTAAAGGATTCAAATTGTATTGGGTGTTTCATGAGGTTGTAACACAATTTTAGACAAAAACAATTTAAGGAAGGAAGGGTTCATTTTAGTTCATAGTTCAGAGGGATATAGTCCGTCACGGTGGGAAAAACATGGCATGGTGTTGGGATCAGGAACCCACTAATTACATTTTCATCCAAACACAGGAAGCAGGGGGAGGGGCTATAACCCTCCAAGCCCACCCCCAGTGACATACTTCCTTCGACAAGACTATTTACCTCCCAAATGTTCCATGACCTTGTGAAACAGTATTTCCAACTGGGCACTAAGTTTTCAGATACAGGAGCCAGGGGAGGAGATTTAGCATTCAAACCACCACGCTAGCCCAGTTCTTTTTTTCTGATTTTGCTGTCAAGCCTCTGGAATTGCTGAGCTGGCTATTTCAAGAAACGACTGTCACTCAAGACACATCTCCAGTTCATTCTGAGGTGCTGTCAACTGCACTACACAAACACTTCCATGCAGCACCTGTTATTTTGGCTTCTCTTTCTTTCTTGAAGGTAATTGGTTTCCAGTCTGCATACAATATTGTAATTGATATGTACAAGAAGTCTTTCTGTTTCTTCTTTAGTTCGCTCTCACTGATCCTGGTGTCTTTATACTGTAGGCAGCGCCTCTCAAGGACTTCACATAGCATCTGCCTATGGCTGTCTGTCTCATCCTGCAAAGCAACCCCCACACCCATCTGAGGGTCCTGGTTATCCCTTCCGGTTTGCAGCCATCACTCTCTGGAGACAGCCTGATTCCTGACAACATCTGAAATCTCTAGGCAGTTAGTCAATCAGCTTGGAGATTGAAGATAAGGGCAAGGACTGGCCTCAGGACAGGCCTTGGCCTCGCTGGGCAGTTTATGGTGTCAGAGGCAGCTCTTTGCTCTCAGAGGTAGTGCATCAGTAGTCATCTCAGACCACCCTTAAGGCTAGAATCAAAGGGCAACTCATTCCCTCTCTGCCTGCAACAATACAAAATACAAAGTGTTGCTGGCAGGAAAGGCCACACGAAGGGCATTTTTCCTTTCCTTGCTACTTTTTTTGGTCTCCAAATCTCTACTTTTCTACCTCTCATCCCTGGTATTTCTCTGTAAACTTAATTTCTTTTGTTAAATCTAAAATTTAAAATTTCAATTTAAAATTCCTCTTCCTATTATTTTAGAATGGCCATTGATTCTAACAGAACTGAGTTACCATGCTCTTCATTCTGAAAGGAAATGATACAACACCTTAAAATAATGAATTTATGGTCACTGCAGAAAGCAAAAATAGGCACATCTGTTGGTATATATATATCCCTTTGCAAATAGACTTGATTTTTTTTGTTTTTGTTTTTTGTTTTTTTTGAGACAGGGCTTCTCTGTGTAGCCCTGGCTGTCCTGGATCTCACTCTGTAGACCAGGTTGACCTTGAACTCAGAAATCCGCCTGCCTCTGCCTCCCAAGTGCTGGGCGTGCTTCTTTTTTTTTTATTATTGTTCTTAGTTTTTTTAACTATATTTTTTATTTTCTATATTCTTTGTTTACATTCCAAAGGCTTTCCCCTTTCCCAGTTTGCCCCTCACCATATGTCCCATAAGTCCTCTTCCCTCTGCCCATTCCCCAATCACCCCCCCACCCACCATTTCTCTGTTCTGATACTCTCCTACAAAACTGGATCCAGTCTTTTCGGGGCCAGGGTCATCTCCTTCCTTCTTCTTGGGAATCTTTTGATTTGCTAATTGTGCGTTGAGTATCAAAATCGATTGGTGAGTGCAGACAGAGAGCTCTCTTGTAAGCCTGTCCCACCATATACAGATAATCCTGTGCTAGGAGTGTTTCCCCCACTCTGGACGTTTGTTACAACAATGAACTTGTGTTGATACATTATAATCTTCAGATGCTGATAGGTTATATTATTGATATAATATATCAGTGTTGAATGTCTTACAGGCTTGGTCAAGGTCTAACAGTGTGTACCCACTATCAGAGAGTCAGCCAATGTGTTTTCACTGCCATGAGTGACCACTGTGCATTACCATTCACCCCTGGGTACCCTACGCAGGTAGACTCATTCACTCAGGAACATGTGTTTAAGGTTCACACTTGTGCTCTCCAGAAGCTGCTCCCTCCTGGCCCCTGAGAATAAGAGCTCTAGAGTTCCTGGATCTTCTGTATGAGAACACAAGAATGGATTCTGGAGTCACAGACAACAGCTTGGGAAAAGACAACAGCTGTCACAGTAAGTGATCAAAATGAATACTGCAACCAATAATGAAATGATGTAACACCAATCTCCTGCTCATGTGATACTACTTTTATTATAGTTTAACCAAAATTACATGCCTGGAATATCATATAAAGCTAAACTGAGGGACAGTCTCAATGCCTGGTCTTAGTTTCCCAAACTATAAGGAACAAAGTATAATTTATCATACTTCTTAGTGGAAAAAAGAGACACAGAAATTAAACTTAATTCATAATCCCAGATAAAACCTAGACCAGAGAAAACAGTAGTTATAAGGAACATTATTGAGATAATTGCTAAAATTTTAATATAGAGAGGATATTGGTAACAGAATTGCAACATTATATTTCAGCAAATTTTCATTTGATTATACCAGTGGCTATACAAAAGAATATACTTGGAAATGTAAGACCTGAAAGAAAAATGGGGGGCATCCCAGGACCCCATGCCTCAGAAGCCGGAACCCCAATCACTCACGAGAAACAGTCGATGCAAATAGCAAGAGGATTTAATTCCAGAGCCCTGGGGCCACGGCCCTCTCCCACGCAGGGTAGAGAACAGTGAACACCGGGGGCAGATACACGACTGCTTTTATAGATTTTCAGCAAAGCCCGCCTATACAAGCCACTCCATAGCTTCTAAGCCAATCAGTTCAAACCATCCGAGCCCGCACTCTCTGAGAACCTATCAGCCTCCCACAGAGGCCGGATGAACTAGTTAAGTCATTTCTGCTTACGTGGCCACCATGCACAGGGTCACACCAGGGTTACACAGCGTCAATGCGTAATTCCGATTACACATTTTCCATTTCCTGTTACAGGGCCAGGATTACGTATTCAAAGCCCACCCTCCCCCACTGGCAGTAGGTGTTGCAGCCCCCGCGGTGATCCTGCCAACCCCAGCAGCGCTTGTCCTTGCCATAGCTGCTCTGCAGAGGCAAGACTGGAAAAGGCGCCAGGGACACTCCCAGTGGTTCGTGGCTGGACCCTGGAGGCGGGTGTGATGTGTGCACACTTCCAGGCCAACAAAGAGTGGACTGAACCTCTGCTCCTTTGGGGTCACCCAAGACTCAGGCACGGGGGATTCCTAGCTTGCAACCTTATCCTTTCAGAAATACAATCTGTCAGATGACATGGAGGCCTAGCACTGGGGTTCCAGAAGGGAGGTATAGACGCCGTGCAGTGTGGATGCAGACTGTCACTGGACTGCTCAAACTCCTTTGCTCAACTGGCCTGTTGAAACAGAACTCATGGAACCTTGTGCAAAATGAGGATAGCAGACATTTACTCAAACAAACAAACAAACAAACAAACAACCCCCAACAAAAACCAAAACAAAGCAACAAAAAACTCCCCAAAACCAAAAAACCAAACTAACCACCTTTTCTTCTATGTCTTCTTCCACAATTCCTAATGGTGATTTTGATTTGCTACTTAATTGTTGTTTCTAAGTAAAGAAAAACGGAAATTATAAATAATACAAACTCATTGTTCAATTTTATATTGGACCACGACAGCTTTGAATGCAAATATAATCACGTTAATTTCACATGCAGAATCACCAAAATTACACAACTCATATTTCATAGAGCATGCATGCGTGTGTATTATATTCTTGCTAGAAAATGGAAACCTTGCACAAAATGAGCTTATTTCTTGATATTCCCAGTTGTGCCTTAACTTTGCTGATGGTAAGGGATGGCGGGAAGGCACGGGGGTATAGATGACCCCGTCTCTTTTTCTCTTGCTTCTATTTTTCACATCATCCTGTTCAGGAAAACTGGCTGGAACAACTTACAGTAACACAAGCAGTTGGCAAGAGGCATGATGGATCGGACTTGCTTTGTCATTTAGGTTTTTAGAACACCACTACTTTCTTTCCGTAGGGAGAAAGTTCTGGTTTGAAGACCAAAATGTCTTCATCTCTCAGGGATGTCAGGCTATCTTGTTATCGTTTGGAGTCTTGCTGTTGCTCCTCTGTCCACTGGAATTCCACATCCGCTGTTGAGAATGCTCTACTGGGAGGGTAAGAACAATGGGGGCTTGCACACTGACGATATTGCCGCTGCCACAGGCAAGGTACATTTTCCACTGGACTTTGCTTACAAAGCAACAAGTTCAAAGATAGAATAAAGAACTCGGGTGCAGAAATAGCAAATTCAAGGCCTTCTGAGGGCAGCTTTGCGTGACTACCGTGGTCATGCATCTGTGGTGCTGGTCCTGTCCAGACGATGAGTCGGGAACGGCAGTGTTGATTTGTTACCGAGAATAATTTCATTCTGGTTTTATTTTAATTTAGGTTTTTAAATCCAAGAGGCTTGTTTTTATTTAGAAGTGTTATCGCTTCTGTAATTAACCTCACATTACAAGCTGAATCACTTCCTGCCTAGACTAATTTGAGCAGGGGAATAGAGAGCCGGATGAGAAGCAGGATTAGAAGCTGGGGAAGTCAGAAATCCCTGGAAAGCTGTCAATCAGGCTCATTGGATGTTGCAGAGGGAAACGGCAAATACTTGTTTATCAGAACTGGAACGCCAGCTCTGGTTGCTGGGGACCCAGCGATAAGGCCATTTAAGAGGAAGCTGAGTACAGAGAAAAGGGCAGGGCGGATGGTAACTCTGGGGTGGCCCAGTGGGGATCAGAGGCAACCACCCTGGCTGGTGGGCTGAAGGTGACACCGGGAGAGCCTCGGGACCATCCAGGCTGGTGGTGCACCGCAGCCGCCGACCTCAGCATTCCAGTAAGTTTGAAGGATAGGACCTAGTTCCTAAGGGATCAGCATAACTGTCCAGGTGACATGGATTCCAGTTCCCTGAAGAACTGGCAGACACAAAGGCAAGAGTTTGGGAGCTGACGATGACAAGGACACCGGCAGACAAGGAAAGCCTTTGTTTTAACAAAGCAAGGCAAGAAGGTGGCCTGGACATAGATCTGGGGGGTCACAGATCTGGGTGAGGGACATCCCCAGGTTCAACAGTTGGCCCTTTGATTTCCCTGGCAGTCTATCCATTACCAGGCCCACATGGACCAAAGGATCCCAGCTGTGGGTTTGAAAAATGCAGAGGTGGGAGCCACTTTATGTGTAGCATATGTTCGTGTGTGTGTGTGTGTGTGTGTGTGTGTGTGTGTGTGTGTTTATGTATGTGTGCACATGTGTGCATGTGCCTGTGGAGACCACAGAACAAACCTGGAAATTGTTCCTCTGCTGCTGTCCACCTATTTTCTGTTTTTCTCTCCAAGACAGGGATTGCCACCGGCCTAGAGTTTATCAAGTGAGGCTTAGGCTACTGGCCTCTGGCTCCCAAGAGGAGAATAAGCTTATCTCACTGTGTCCAACCTTTTTACATGGGTTCTGAGAACTAAATTCAGGCTCTCATGCTTCTGACTGAGCCATCTCCCAACCCTATGGCCAGCACTTCTACTTGAATACATCCATATCCTCTTACAAGTATGTTTTGCATGCAGGAAAACCACTCCGACTTTCCTTATCTCTAATAGAAATGACCCTGGAATGTCTATCACGTCAAGCAATTCTAGTGGCTCAGAATTCAGATTGCACTGGTCTTCCCCCACCTCCTCAGGAGTTCCAGTACACACACACACACACACACACACACACAAATTTACAAGAAAAAAACTTAAAAATCAACCAAGTACAAATAAGTAAATCTATACTAAAAGCAGGTAGCAGACACGGACTATTGCAGAAACTTCTAAACCGGAGCCCAAGGCCAATGGGATGCCTGGTAGAATAAGCGCAGGTGATGTGACTTGACACTTCCGGAAGCTCAGGCCGAAGCCATGATGATCGGATCTCCCACAACCCGAGGGAAAAACAGACAACTCAAAATTCACTGAGGTTCTAGTATGCCCCAGATTACAGATACTTTCCCTCAACCAGAAGCACAGGCTAATGCCTATGCATTTGTGAGAGTGTCTTTTATGAGGCAGGCACCTTTTCCAAAAAAGGATCCTTTCACTTTATGACGACTGTGCAGCTT
Source organism: Apodemus agrarius (assembly GCA_964023405.1). Classification (NCBI taxonomy): domain Eukaryota; kingdom Metazoa; phylum Chordata; class Mammalia; order Rodentia; family Muridae; genus Apodemus; species Apodemus agrarius. The sequence goes on along the minus strand of OZ030008.1, from coordinate 58,107,113 downwards.
AGCTATTTACATATTTTCCTTGGCTTTGCCGTCATTACGCAGGCATCTCTTTCTTGACTCTTCCTTTCTGTAACCCAGGAGGCTTTGCGAATCTTTGGGAAAACCAAACAGGGTGGTTTGAGTTCCTGGCCACTTCCCCGAAGTACTCTGGAGATGCGAGCTCGGGACCGTACACTAATTTGCAGCGTGTTCACAGCTCCTACTAAGCTTCCTGAGTTAGCCTGTGAAGTTAGCCCATGTAGGGGTCTGATCTGTCAGCCAATTAGAATTCCCGAGGCCAGTCAACACAAGGTCACAAATGGAGATTGTGTCTTGACAGGCCTTGAAGGGAAGTGAAAATAACCAGGGTTTGATTTGCACCTCTGGTCACCGCAGGTTCCCAAAGATGTCATTTTTAGATATTTCCTGTGTTTTCCTTCAGAGTCTCAATACGTCAGGCTGATCTAAATGAAGAACTAAATTAAAACCGTCATTTCAGCTCATAAATAACAGATGTCTAATGCATTTAATTATTTATAGTCTCGAATCTTTCAAAAATGAAAATGACTATACACATTTTTAATGCAGTTCTTGGTAATTTACCGCCTGACTGATAAGATTTGCTGATAATCCTGCCTTGCAAACATGAAAAATAAAACTGAGACGGACTCGCTTATTTCATGAGACTGCTTTTTTACTCCCTTGTGGCTTTGACAAAATTTAAATTAAAGTGAAATCTAATCACAACAAAATGATGTTCATATACTCATACTAATAATTGAGTTTTCCTACATTTCATGCTAGATGCTTGGATGCCAGAGACTTTTACCATACCTGAAAAATGAACACTGTCCTTCTGAAAAACACATGGTGTCAATAATTAGGGTTTAATAGAAAAAAACCTCCTGAGCAGGTTTCGTAGGTCAAAATGGTAAGTTTTATCCAATACTGATAAAGAAGGCCATTGTTTATGTTGGCAATCCCAGGAACCCTTCTTCACCAGAAAAGTTGGTATTTCTCTTTAGATGCAGAATCCCTCAGGTCTCTTTAGCTCTCTGTTGTAACTTAAATTGCACCCAAAGTATAACTAGCTATGTAATTTTCTTAGAAAATTTTTTTAGAGGTTATAGTTACAAAGCATCATTAATTAGACAGCTGTTTTCTGGGTGGGCCCAAGATAAACCGTTGTTTTTATTCTAGAGGCACACTAAAAAGTGAACCATTGTGTGGGACAGGGGTGGAAATGGATGTCATAAAACAACTTAAATCACAATTCTAGCATTATATAGCAGTTAAAAGCCCGAGTGAAATGAGAATCCCCAAGGCCTGGGTTCCGTGCCTCTAGAATGGACACAGTTGCATGTGTTTCCCAGGGATGTGTAAAGACTGAATTAGGCAGCACACATACAACACTTGCACTCAGCCCATAATATCAAAGAAGTTTGTTCCTTTCAGCCACAAATCCTTGCACCCACATCTTCTAGAGCCTATTTTCCTTCAGCAAAAGTCTTCATTGGCTTCTCAGTTCTGACAGCGCCTTCTCTCTAGTCACTGCTGCTCCAGTGTGTGCCTTGGGATGAGGCTCTTGATCTACAAATAAGTCCTGGTTCCTAGGTAGGCCATAGTCATGTATAACATTGGTGGAACATAAACTTATCTCAGAATCCATACTAACATCTCAGAAGGATGAGCAAATGCCATCAGGGACCCAGTGAAATTCCATAAAAGACATGCTGTGGGACTGTGGTTAAAGAGAGAGGCTCTTTCTGTTAAAATGGGTACAGTTGTGTGTCCTCTGCCTTAGACATGTGGTCATGTGTGAATGTGAGTTTAATGTTGCCAGACTTCTGCATTTTTCAATAGAAGTCAGATGTTTAAGTGGAAACACCCAAGTTTTAACGGTGGCAAGCTAGTCACCTTGGGGGAACAAAGGACAGAGCCAATAGGTTTGGTGCTGTGCCAAGCAAACAAAGCAAGCCTGTGGGTTTCCACTTACAACCTATGGGCTTCTGATGCTTCATTGGCCAAAACTCCTGGGCGCCATCTACCTCTCAGGGGTTTCAGACCTCCCAGGAGCAGCTACAGTGCCTTGGTTTTTCTTTAGTAGCTATAAAGATTTTTGTCCTTCTCTCATGGGGCTCATGACATTTTGATACAGCCATTTTGTTGCCATGGCTATATCCATATCTATCTTGTGACCATATAAAATAATCACTGAATTCTTCAAAAATTAAGTTTATGCCCTTAACCTTCATTTAGTTCCCCGTATTCAACCTACCTCGAGTCTCACCATCTCTCAAGTTCTTCTGAGAAAAGGGAACTGTGGGGAGGCTGCGTATCATACATGTGTCTGGGTGGTTGAAAATCCTGCATTTTAATAGTTTAAAGTCTTTGTATTTTCTCAATCTTAAAAGAAAACAGCTTGCTTAAAGTCTTGAAAAACGAGTGTATAAAATGAGAGTTACAAAAGCCTACTGAAAAATTTCTCCTACGGACTAAATTCCTATAACAAATACATATTTATAGCTAGAAAAGATATTAAAAATTTCACATGAATTTTTATAAGGTTAAGGCAGTAGTATGTCTATACTGTGTGTGGGGCGGCAGGATGGAAACTCAGTGTACTGCAGGGATAAGTCCCCCTGCCTGTAGGGGCTCCCCAGGAAGAGGAGGAAAGAGCTTTCTCCTGCTTATCAACATTTTCCTTCAATTCCTTTAAAAATTACATGTATGTATGTATGTATATATGTATGTATGTGTTTGTTTTGGGGGATGTGGGTGCCACTGCATGTATGTGGATATCTGAGGACAACATGGACAGTCTGTTTTGTTTCTCCCATGTGGGTCTTGGGGTCATTAAGCCACCCTAAGTTATTAGCCTTAGCAGCAAGTGCCTTTACCTAATGAGCTATCCTACCAACCCCCTCTTATTTGTTTGATACTCCAGAACTTCATAGAGATAAACAGATCTTTGGGGTTTCACGTTCTTACTAGTGTGATGGTGAAACACTTTGGTTTCAGTAAAAGAAATACCTTTGGGAAAGCAGGAGTAGTTTGGTGTTCACAGCACAAGGATGGGTGGCAGGTTGGCAGCTTTGAGTAACAGTGGCATTGTGTTTCTTGTATAGTCAGGTCTTAGAGGATGACCACACAGGGCTCTGACTTGATCAGTAACTGTTTACAGTGGCATTTAGGGTCTAGGATGCTTATCATGGCGGGGGTACTTTGATATACACAGGTCCTGGGGAAGTTCCCAGGACCATCAGCCTGAAAAAGGCTGCTGTGAGGTAGAGGAAGACAAGAACATAGGAAGAAATACAGTCTATCAGTTATCAGTCTATCAGTTATCAGGGAGTCAGTCTGCTCAGAAAATAAGCCCAATTGTGTCTTGAGTATTTAGGGCTTCTGGGCTCATTAATATCCACTTATCAGTGATTGCATTTCATGTGTATTCTTTTGTGATTGGGTTAACTCACTCAGGATGATATTTTCCAGGTCTAACCATTTACCTACAAATTGCATGAATTCATTATTTTTAATTGCTGAGTAGTATTCCATTGTATAAATATACCACATTTTCTGTATCCATTCCTCCTTTGAGGGATATTTGGGCTCCTTCCAATTTCTGGCTATTATAAACAAGGATGCTATAAACATAGTGGAGCATGTGTCTTTATTGTATGCAGGGGAATCCTCTGGGTATATGCCCAGGAGTGGTATTCCCAAGAAGAAGAAAGGAGAGGACACTGGGCCTGTAAAGATTGCATCCAGTTTAGTAAAGAAACTGAGGGGGGAGGGGGAATGATTGGGGAATAGTTGGGGGGGAGAGGAACTATGGGAAGTATGGTGGGTGGGAACTGGGAAAGGGGAATCCTTTGGAATGTAAACATAGAATATAGAAAATAAAAATTAAAAAAAAAAAGAAAATAAGCCCAAAGTGCTTTCTTTCTTTCTGTATGGTATAAACGCTTGGAGGCCTTGAGTCAGTCAGTGGAGACTGGAATAGCAATAGACCTTGGGCCAATCTGAGCAAGGCTAAATGTGTCAATCCTTGAACTATAAGACTAAGACGCTATCTAGAATCATTGCAGCTGAACAAAAAAATGAATGTTAGAGAAAACAAATGGACTTGCCAAGAATTTGAGTATCTCTTAATTATTCTGTAGCATTAGCAGATGAATATGTATATGTATGTATATATAAAATGTTATAAGAATATCTACAAATCTAGCTGTCTAATGAAAGAATGGTGGGGAAATGACAGGAGGAGAAGACCCACAGAGAACAGGGCATGTAGGAGACACTCCATAGATTCGCTGGATTCTAGACTTAGTCAAAGTTACTCAGTGGTGTCTAGTAAATATAAATGTTCCTGAAACTGTGAACAAATCTCTGTATCTCTAAAGTTTAGACGGAGTCTGGGACCAGAATGAACCCACACCTACTGTCCATTCTCATGGACAATGAGAAGAGAGATTGTTAACAGTAATCAGATTCTGTGTGTACTTTTAGTCTGAATCAATGATTAATAGAAAACTGGGGCATAACAGTATTTGGTGGCCCAATAAATGTAGTTTAGCAGCTAAAAATACTGGTATAGTGCTCCTCTGGGTAGAGAATTTTACAGAAGAAATCTGGAGGAAGAAGTTGGGAACACCAGTGTCTTAGGGTTTTACTGCTGTGACAGACATCATGACCAAGGCAAGTCTTATAAAGACAGCATTTAATTGGGGCTGGTTTACAGGTTCAGAGGTTTAGTCCATTATCATCAAGGGTGGAACCTGGCAGCATCCAGGCAGGCGTGGTGCAGGAGGAGCTGAGTGTCCTTCATCTTCATCTGAAGGCTGCTAGCAGAATACTCAATTCCAGGCATCTAGGTTGAAGGTATTTAAACCCATCCCCACAGTGACACACCTACTTCAACAAGGCCACACCTTTTAATAGTGCCACTCCCTGGGCTGAACATATATAAACCATCACAACCAGTGACCATGATCTTGTCTCCCGTTCTCTGAATCATGGGGGCAGTCATTTCCTGTGTTCTACTCTACCAGCTAGGCAGCATCTGTGTTTGGGATGCATAGATGAATGACAGCTAAGGTCTTCCCCACAGAGGGAAGTTTTTAAGAGGGGAAATTTTGATCTTCTCTGTTGATGAACTGTTAACTCTTCCATTCAGAAGATAAACTTGGACCAGTCCTACAGTGTTGCTGACACAGGACTCTGTGGGTCTCTGGCTTTTTTCTCCATTATTTGACATCTTCGTTAGTCAACTCATCATGGCTACTGTGCTTCCTCCCCTATTTGTACAATTCAGTGTCTCCTATTCATGAACCTCTGCCTCTCAAGACATTTCTTCAACCATGATCCATCAGTATATCTCTTTTTACAATGGGTCCTTTGTGGTAAAGTTCCCAATCTATTCCAGGCAATGTTGACTTGTGTCCAAATTTCCCAGCAAAAATGGGTTCTAAGTAAACGTGCATTGCTTTCCACTTTCCCCTCTGACTTCATTCTATCTTTTTGTGTGAGGTTCTGTTTTTGGGGACAGAAAATCTTGTAGCTACCAGGTCTTTCTCTATATGGGTGTTCCATGAGGGTAATATGTGCATATACCCAGGTATAAAACATCCCTGAATATTGCTTTCCGATGTGATCAGGAGCAAAGAGAATGTGCACCCTCATATCAGAGCTCTGGGCTTTTTATCTGGCCCCTTTATCTGATATAACTGAAGGAAGAAGCTTATTGTAGGTGGAAATTTAGAAGTTAGGAAGTAGAAGGGGAAACGTGTCCTTTAAATTTGAGTTCACACTGCAACCTTCATTATCTTCTGACTAATTATATGGCTGTTTAATTGCAACCCTCTTGTGCCCGAAAGATCAAGCCTTCTTCTCCTGTGTGTGACTCTTAGCAGAGGGCTTGTGATTTGCTAGTGGCCACCACCCGATCACATTATGAGGCTGTAGATGGTCTGTTTCCTGATGCCCCAAGCCTACATGACTGGAGGGAAAAGGACAAATGATCACAAACTGGGTGTATAAGACAACAGGAGTGTCTTAAAGGAACTTCCAAGTCAGAAACCATGCTGTGGCAGGATTTGCTCAGTCAGTCAGAAACCATGCTGTTGTAGGTTCTTGGAGTCTGAATGAGACGCAGTCCTGAGACACTCTCCCTGCATCAGGAGGCTGCTGTCAGTGCTGGGAGGTCTATGGCTTTACAGACAGATAAGCCCAATCCTTGCCTCTATTCCGCAGGACCTTCTCTGGTTGTCTGTCTAGTATCTTATTATTATTATTATTATTATTATTATTATTATTATTATATGTAAGTACGCTGTAGCTGTTTTTAGACACACCAGAAGAGGATGTCAGATCTCATTATGGATGGTTGTGAGCCACCATGTGGTTGCTGGGAATTGAACTCAGGACCTTCAGAAGAGCAGTCAGTGTTCTTAACCACTAAGCCATCTCTCCAGCCCTCTGTCTAGTATCTTATTAGAATAGTCTAATCTTGTATGTGCTCATTTTGATTCTTATCAAGTTATAATTAGTATCTGTAAAGGAAACCCCTGTTTTCCTAATCAGATTTCATGCTGAGGTAGGATAAAATTATTATTATTATTATTATTATTATTATTATTATTATGAGTAGTAGTATTGTCAGAGTCTTGTTACATAGCCTAGAATAGCCTTGAACTCATGGTAGTCCTCTTGCCTCAGACTTTTAAGGACTGTGATTGTAGACTTGTGTGCCAATATACTCAGTTCAGAAATGAACTTTTCAGGCTCATCCTATGTTTCTCTCTCTCTCTCTCTCTCTCTCTCTCTCTCTCTCTCTCTCTCTCACACACACACACACACACACACACACACACACACACACACACTTATTCCACAAGATCAGCTGCATGCTTGAGACATATGAACCCCCAATTCTTCGTACCTCATATTATGATTGAGTTTGGCAAAGGGATCTTTAAAGAGCTAATTAAGTTAAAGTGAGGACATTAAGTGGATTCTAATCCAATTCAATCCAACAGTATCTTTATAAGAAGAGGAGATCTGAACACAAAAGAGGCCCCAGGGATGCTGGTATAGAGAGCCTGTGACCTGAGAGGACTAAGTCAGCCCAGGAGGAAGGCCTCCTCGGAAATCGATCCTGCCAGCCCCGATCCCAGGCTTCCCACCTCTGCAAATGCATTAGCTGTAATGGTTAAATATGTTGTACTACGAAAGAGCAGCAATGCAGAGCATCAGGCCACAGCCACCTGACCACGTCAGACTCTCACTCTCCAGGAAGAAGGCACCTACGTGAGGGGATCATCACATGCAAATAAAATGCAGTTCAAGCCCCCAAGCGGGGAGTTGAAACAGGCTGTAAATTTGCAGCATCTACTTCGAGATGAAAGGAGGACAGTGGGTCCCATCAGCCCGAACAGCATATTGACTTGGCAAACAGATTGCACATTGACATTTCGCAGCTACCACAGGAACGACAAAGGCAGTAAAATACCAGAGCCCAGGCTGATCCCCAGCGCTGCAGCGCTGTTGGCGCCCCAGCCGGCGGCTTTGCAGAGCAGCCTTGGCGAACGCTGCCCTTTCCAAACTTCCACGGAAATATTTTCCATCATTTTGACATTTCATTTAAAATGAAATATAGGAGATATTAAAAATTCATGTTCATGACAGGTATTATTTGTTTGACTTTGAAATATACAGTGAACACAGTGTTAATGGAGAGGGAGGGAAGAGCCAGGGCTGCGTGTGTGCATATTCATGGCGGCTTTCCTACTTCAGAAGAAAACAATTGCCGAATCAAAGAGCGCTGACCTTTTATGATTCTAAGATCTGTGAGTGTGTGATTATGAATAATTGAAGATGGAATAATAAAAATGACCCCCTTTTGGGCTAGTTCAGGTAAAAAGCAAAATGCCACGGCTTTATCCCAGAAACACGAACCTCAATTATTTTTGAATTTGCATGAATTATGTGAGAATCTCAGTTGAAACTTTACTAGGATACAGTGACATTAATTTGCCTAACTGCCAGCACGCCGCCAGCATGCCATCTGTGCGGTCTTCAGGTGTGTGGTGGAGCAAGCCTTCTTCCCAGGGACCTATTCTTCTCCTCCACGTTAGACTCCAGGAGGACATTTTGCTTTTCTCAAGCTGGTTGACATGTTCTGCATGGTGTGTGTATGTGTGTGTGTGTGTGTGTGTGTGTGTGTGTGTGTGTGAAGGGGAGGGAAAGGACTGTTTTGTGATGTCAGGCATGACCAACATATGAGAATAGGAACAAAGTAGCAGGAGGGACCCAGTTCCCAGTGACTGAAGCTAGAGAGGAGAGCTTTTTTTCCTTTGACTTGCAAAGGCAGAAGCAGTGTTTTATTATACTTAAAAACAGCAACAACAACCAACGTATAGAACTTTTGTGTTCTTGAAATTTCCCATCAGGTAGAATTCTGTCTGTATATCCCAGTGTTTTCAGTGATTCTGTCATAGATAAATATGGGCTTTGTTTGTGTATAGAACTTTTCAAATGCTTGCCATGATCTGGGCAAAGGGTCTGGTAAGGAGAGAGAAGTCAGCAGTGTAGGGGATGGATTCAGATGGATCCATGTGGTAGACGAGGCAGACAGAGAGGATGTTACTATAGTTGTTTGTGAGAGGAGCAGGGCCTGGCCTGGGAGTTTTGAGAGATGTCTTCCAGGCTCCTTGGTGAGATCCCTGGAGGTGTGGCTTGTCTAAGAGAAAAGCAGGCCCAAGGAGAGAAAACCTTCTATGACAATGTCCCAGTAGCTACAAGGATAACAATAAGAAGTAAATAGGGAAAAGAAACTGATGCTCAGAGATACGCATGGCGAGTGTCCTGACTTTGGACCCTGATCCTAGCTCTCCCATTTGCTGAGGAGTGGAGAGGCTGTGAGATTTGTTCCAAGTTCATATCTGCTACTTCACCCTGAGCTTCCTCGTGTAGAGAGTGGGATGGGCAGAGGCTTCAAGGTCCAGGAATGGCTGAGATTCTGTATTTGCTTACTGAGAAATCTCTTGCATGTCCGTGTATGTAAGTGATGTGGCTGGCCAGCACTAGTGTGTGTTTTCAACTATGTAAGGTTTTCTTTTTAAAAATAGACACGTCCCAGGTGCCATGGCATTAGAATGTAATCTCAATGAGAAGATAAAACTGTCCTTATTCACCACTACCTGGGAGGGTTAGATATGTAATACAAGAGTTAGATAATGCACAAGATGAGAAATAAATATTATTAAAATCAGCAACTTATCACCAGTTAACATCAAGGCCACTGAGTCAAATTTTATAGACATAGACAAGACCCCCAGATCAAAGGAATGCCGGGAGCAGCAGCAGGTTACCAAGTCAACAGGTGGATCTGAGTGGTTTTTGCTTTTCTAGACTTTTTGGCATCAAATATATTCATTTGTCTTTGTGTCAGCAAGATTAATATACCACAGTTTTCAAACAAAACAAAACCTCTTCCCAATAGAGATGTGATTAAGAAGTACTAGTAAACATGAAGATGGATAGACTTATCTATGAGTATGAGCATTTGAGCTAGCCATACGGACACTACTAGTTCAGAGAAGGCCTAATTCTGGCTCCTTCCTTTTCATCCCCTCATTTAAAAAACAAAACAAACAATTCCCAGTGTCAAATCCTTCACATTTGTGTATTCCTCCTTATATGCCTAGCATTTGGTTCTTGTCTTAGTCAGGGTTTTACTGCTGTGAAGAGACACCATGACCAAGGCAATGCTTTTAAGGACAACATTGAAATGGGGCTGGCTTACAGGTTCAGAGGGTCAGTCCAGTATCATCAAGGTGGGAGCATGGCCTCCAGGCAGGCATGGTGTAGGTGTAGGTTGCTAGAAGACTGACTTCCAGGCAGCTAGGGATGAGGGTCTTAAGCCCACACCCACAGTGACATACTTTCTTCAACAAGGCCACACCTCCTAACAGTGCCACTCCCTGGGCTAAGCATATACAAACTACCACAGCTGCTTATTGTTCTCAGCAAAAAGAGGGCTTAACATATAAGCTTAGTTCACACAGTGTGCTTATATTCTGCAATCCTTTCAAGGATTTGAATTTTGAGTTTGAAGTTGAAGAAGATGGAGGAAAAGACTTGCTTCCTATCCTCTACATCTGAGCTTTTAGAACTGGGCACTCTGTAGTCTTTTATTGTCTATACTTTGACTGGCCATGAGCCTCTGTGTTATCATCATCTACTGTAAAAGAAGCCTCTCTGGGGGCCGTGAGAGGTGCACTTTGAACATTGGAACTTTCCTACTATGTCCATTTAACAGAATAATAGCATCAGAACCACAGCCCATACTGTTTCAGGGTATGTTGATGGGACACCACTGTCTGACAGTTTAAAAAAGATAATCCATACCTAGTATTGGGATTTTTACTTGATAGCTCATAGTATCTAGAGAAGATACTATTCCTCTTTCCTGTTGCCCCTCCACAACCCTTCTATCCCATCTCCTTCTCCCCTCTCCCCTTTGTCTCTATGAGGGTGCTCCTCTACCCATTCACCCACTCCTGCCTCATCCCTCTAGCATCCCCTTATGCTGGGGCATCAAGCATTCCTCCCCTCCCACTGATGCCAGATAAGGCCATCCTCTGCTACACATGTAGCTGGAGTCATGGCTCCCCTCATGTTACTCTTTGGTGATTTAAGCCCTGGGATCTCTGGATGGTCAAGTTAGTTGACATTGTTCTTCTTATGGGGTTGCAATCCTCTTCAGTTCCATCAGTCCTTCCCCTAGCTCTTCCATTGGGGTCCCTAGACTCAGTCCAATGGCTGGATATATCTGCATCTGTATTGGTCGGGTGCTGGCTGAACCTCTCAGGGAACATTCATATCAGGATCCTGTTGCAAGCGCTTCTTGGCATCAGCAATAGTGCTGGGGTTTGGTGTCTGTAGATGGGATTTATCTCTAGGTGGGGTGGTCTCTGGATGGCCTTTCCTTCAGTCTGCTCCATTTTTTTGTCCCCGTCTTTCCTTTGGACAGGAACATTTCTGGGTTAAAGTTTTTGAGATGGGTGGGTGGCCCCCATTCCTCTACTGGGGGCCATGCCTCTCTTGGAGGTGGTTTCTACAGGTTGTATCTCCCCCTTGTTGGATATTTTGGCTCAAGTCATCAACATTGGCTCCTGCGAATCATAAGAACACTTTTCTAAAGGCATGCATCAGATTGATGGTAATCAAGTCAGATGACTCTGGAAGATTAACAGTGATGGTTGGCATATGATGTGGGGGAAATCATGAGACGGCTCAGAGTCCTAGCTGAGCTATAAGCAGGTGAGCATCTACTGCTTCTGGTATATAAGATTCAATGATCAGAACCTGCATTAAGGGTGGGTGTATGGAGGAAACTCTTGGAAGAAGCACAGATTTTGGTAAAGGGATGCAGATATCCTTTAGACACCACCAGGGGAAACCTGCTGAGTAACCCCCTCTGCTTTTTTCTCTGCCCCTCTGCCTTGTTTCCAAGGCTCTGTGCTCAGTAGGAACAACTGAAAACCAGAAGTGAGGAAGTCCATGTAACTTCATGTCTATGCAATATTTATCTGGTACTGTGTAGGGTAGGCTAAGGTGGAAGGTGACCTATGGTTAAATGAAGATAGTTGCCATATCCATGGATCTGAGTTGGGGTGGGACAAAGATCATGTCTTCATATTGTCCTTACACTACTTGCCTGTGCAACAACTTCCAAGGTTGCACAATCAAATCACCCTAGACCCCTGCTGCATAATCTCCTAATCACAAGGATTTTTTGTTAAGAGAGAAACACTTGGGTAGATATCATTTATCCATTATTATCTCTGAACATCTTCATGTGGACTGTGGAAAGCTGACAGCTATATATCTAACAATTGATTCTCCTGACCATTAAATATGAGAATTTGTTTCCTTGGACCAGCAGAAAGGTGATTTTTGATGGAGAACAACTGATTATGTACTCTAGCCACACATACCAGCATGCTGATTATGTGAAATCTCATAAGGAATTATAGTCAATGCCAATCATTGTGTGAGAGAAGGTCAAATTTTACATCGTCTATTGGTATCATCAGCATTTTTAGCATAAATCTTTGAAGCACACAAATTAATATTGGGACACCTGTCAGTATTGAAGGGATCTCTGCAAAATTAAATGCCTGAAGAACAGACAAGAAAAAGGGTGGGTATGTGGGAGGAAAATACCAGAATCCCTATGCACAAAACTGTTTGTTTAAACTCAAGGACTATAGTTAGTTAGCTTTTTAAAAGTGTCAAATGTAGCTCAAATATTCAAGTCACAAATTCTACTCCCAAAATTTAAATCTTTATTCAGTGAGCAGTTGTGGAGAAAGACTTGCATGCATTGTGTGTGTGTGTGTGTGTGTGTGTGTGTGTGTTTATACACACACGCTGCCCCAGTTCCACTTACTCTTATAGCAGGAAGAGTAGATCTTTATGTATCTGTGTAAGACAGACAGACACACATGCACAGTACACACAAATGTTAATTAAAACCAATTCCTGAATTAAGATGATCGTGGGTTAAAATCCTGTCACATTATTTATTCGTTGTATAGTTTTACCTATGTGCTCATCCACTCTCACACTAATAGCCTCTATTATTATTATTATTATTATTATTATTATTATAAATGTAACCTACTGAGTCCATTTTTGCTGTTTGTATGTATATGGTTTGAGGGTTTCAGGGCTGACCCCATTTGTACTGGGTAACCAGTTAGTGGACTTATTGCTGGAAGAGTTTCACTCTTCCTCTCTCTCAGCGTCATTAGTTGTCTTATCTAGGTGAGCTTTTCCCCTTCACATGTTATTGTGTCTATTTATTTTGTTATTGTTCAGGTTTTGTTGGGCTCTTCCAATTTCCCCACCACCTGGAAAGATGTTCCCTGAGCCATAGGTGCAGGAGCTGTGCTGCAGACTACAGTCCCCGTTATCTTTTGAACTCTGCATTGTGTACAGTTTTGGTTTTCTGTAATGGTCTCTATTTGTGGTAAAGCAAAGCTTCTTTGATAGTGAATGGTAGCAACCCTTATCTGTGGGTAAAGGGTAAAATTTAGAATATAGTTAGGAATTATGCTGGTCTAGTAGAGTGGTGTAGTAGATTCTCTTGTAAGATTCAGGATCTTGCTAACACTAGGTAGTTGGCTAGGTTTCCATACCAGGCATAATCTCTCCCTTAGGGCTTAAAGTTCAAAAAGACTGTTGATGGTCATCACGGTAAGGTGCTACTTATTGCACCTTTACAGCTATTTTGCCATGATGGTCATTGTTGTGGTTCATGGGTGTCACAGTTAAGTCAGACTATTGATTGCACCTCTCCCTGGACAGCTTGTTCAAATCTTCTAGGTACTATGAAAGTTAGATCATAGGAAGTTAGATCTAAATCAAACCATCCTGTGTCCTAGTGTGTGATATGTCCAGCAATATAGATTTTACCTCTAACTTTTGAGAATCCTACAAAGACAACAGCAATTGGGGGAGTCCTAACTACCCTGACCAACTACTCTAAAGGAGGCTTCTTTTGCCTGGTATTGGGGTCTAGCTAGTGTATGGCTCTTGTGGAGAGTATTGTCAGCCTAAGTGACATTTTAATCTATATCTATATATATTGTGTATCTTAAATATGTATAGTATAATTTTATGTAAATATAAAATAATATGATTTCTTGAGGCTTTCTTTAACAGCCTTAGTATAATTTGTCTCTCTTCTTTCTCCTTCTGTATTGATCTCTCTTCCTTCTCCTTAGTTGAAACTCCATCTCCATTTTTTTCATTTCCTTCTTCATATCACCTGTATACTTTTCTTCTCCCCACAACCTCCTGACACATGCGGTCCTTTCCTGGTTTCTGTGGCTACTCCATGCTGTATACTCACATTTGAGGATAGAGATAGAAACCTCAGATAAGAGAGCACACACACAGTGTTTGTAGTTCCATGCATTTACCTGCAGTTTATGACGACATTTACTTTACAGCTAAATGTTATTCCATTTTGTATATGTATCACACTTTCATTATCCATTCATCTTTTAATGGAAATTTAGTTTGTTTCCATTTCCTAGCTGTTGTGTGAATAGAGCACCAGAGAACATGGCTGAGCAAATATCTGTGAAGCAGGATGTTGAGTCTTTTTGGAATATGTAAGTGAGTGGTATAGCGAGGTCATATGGTAGATTTATTTATTTATTTATTTATTTATTTATTTATTCATTTATTGAGAATTCTCTGTACTGATTTCTAGAGTGGCTATACTATTTTGCATTCCCATCAACAGTGAATGAGGGTTTCCCTTTCACCATAACTTTGCCAGCATTTGTTATCAGTTGACTTATTGAATTTAACCTGACTAGGGTAATTTGGATGGGTAAGATGAAATCTTCTTAGCCATTTTCATTTCTTTTATTGAGAACTGTTTTGATTCCTAGACCAGTTTTTAATTGGGTCATTTGTTTCCTTGACTCTGCTTTTTGAATTCTTTGTACATTTTGGACATTAATCCTCTATTAGATGGATAATATTCTGAAATTATGGATAATATTCTGAAATTATGGAAATTATGGATAATACCTGAAAATATTCTTTCCCATTCTGTGGCTTTCTTCTTCATACAACTGATTGTTTCCTTAGCTGGGTATAAGCATTTTTAGTTTAATAAGGTCCCACTTGTGAAATATTGGTTTTAATTACTGGGAAAATGGGTTCCTATTCAGAAATTCTTTCTTATACCTATATCTTGTGAGTTACTGCTTAGATTTTCTTTTAGCAGTTTCCAGGTTCATATTGAAGTTTTGTTCCCTTTGACGTGTGATAAGTATGTGTTTGTGTGTGTATATATATATATTTGTATATATACATAAATACACGTATATATGTATATATATAACACACACATATATGTGTGTGTGTATGTGTATATATGAGTCTAACTTAATTCTTCCACAATGTAGACATTCAATTTTCCCAACACCATTTGTTGAAGATGCTATCTTTTCTCCAGCGAATAATTTACACCTCTTTGCCAAATATCTGACACCTATAGATATATGCACTTATATTTGGATCATCTATTTTATTCCATGGGTCTACATGACTCCTTTTGTGCCAGCGTCAGAGTGTTTGTATTACTAAGCTCTAAAGTATATCTTGAGGTTCAGAACAGCAATCCCTCTACTACTAATTATTACTATTGTTGTTACTACTACTACTACTACTACTACTACTACTACTACTACTACTCAGGGTTGCTTTGGCTAAGTGGGGTCTTTTCTGGCTCCATTGAATTTTAGGACATTTTCCTATTTCCATGAAAAAAGTTGTGGGTATTTTTATTAAGATTTAATTGTATTTGTAAATTTCTTTTGGTAGGAAGTTCATTTTCACAATATTAACTTTACTGATGACTGATCATAGGATGTCTTCCCATTTTATGGTGTTTTTATCAATATCTTTCTGCAAAGATTTGAAGTTTTGATTGTAGAGATCTTTAACCTCCTTGGTTAACTTTATTTCAAGATGTTTTATTGCCTTTGATGCTACAGTAAATGAAGTGTGTCTCTGATCTCTTTCTCTGTGTGTTTGTTGTTGGTATATCAAAAGGCTACTGAGATTTCTAAGTTGATTTTATTTCTTGCCACTTTTTAGAAACTGTTGATTGTTTCTAGCAATTTTCTGATGGGATTTTTTTGGGTGTATTTTATGTATGATGTAATATCATCTACAAATAGGTTTACTTTGACTTTCCCTATCTGTACCTGGGTAATTTTCTCCTCTTGCCTCATTGTTCCAGCTACTGCTCCGATCACTGTATTAAAAAGGAGCCAGGATAGTGGGCAGTCTTGCTTCAGTTCTGATTTTAATGAGCTTTTTTCTCCATCTAAGAAAATGTTGGCTCTGAGTTTGCCATATATAGCCTTTATTAAGTTGAGTGATGTTTCCCCAGTCCTATTTGTCTTTAAGTACATTTATATGCCTGAGCCTTAAGTTAGAAAGCAAGGTCAACAAATATATTGTTAGATGTTAAAATGTGGATGCAAGAAGTGTTGAGTAACTGGGGATATCTTAGTGAAGGATAACAAAGTATAGATGAAATAATATATACCAAGCTTTCAGACCTGGTGATCATAATTCCCTAGTCTTGTAAAACTAAAATTACTCTGAGGTTAAACTTGTATTAGCTGGTATTTGTGTGTGCTACTTTGTGAACTCATAGAATTTCTTACTTTAAAACAATCAACAGATTTGAGTTAAAGCCTGGCTCTGAAATATTAATTACCCCTCACTGTACCACATGGTCAAAGGAGTGTTTTCAGGGGACCTATACTGACCCTGGCTAAGTAGTGACTTTGCTGTCTCTCTCTTCTTGGATATAGTTCTTGATAAGAAAACTTCTTGGTTTTCTTAGTTGTGATGTACAGGTAATTATACTTATTGTATTAAACTTTTATAATGCTTATTTGATATAACAAAACCATCTTTCTTTTTTTGCCACAAATATATTTTGAATTTTAATATGCTACAAAGTGTGTATATGATATTGTACAAATCGTTTACTCTTCGATTGGCCACTTGAGAAAGTTTGTGGAATACTGTGAACTGTGAGAGGAACCCTAGTCCTAATTTGGGCTAAAAGCTTGAAGCCCTGGAGACCCTCATAAGATGTAGAACCAACTACTGCTCCCAGTACCAGGCCCATATCACTAGCCACAGCCCTCCAAAGATTTGTGGTCCATCAGTCATGTAAGGGGAACACCCCAAGTCCTTCCACATGTAGATGAGGCATCCCTATCATCTCAAACTAAGACAAAGATCTGTGCTCTCAAAGGCTCAAGAAAGAGATCTCCATGCTAATAGGTACCTAGAGGAGCAGAGGGCATTGCCAATATGATTCCCTTCCCATACATTCCTCCCTATAGAAGGTATTTAACCTCAGGCCCACTCTGAGAAGTGGGATGTCAAAACCATCTTTCTTCATGTTTGTCATATTCTATAGATTTTTCCAGTGTTCTATAGATGTTAGCTATTATAACTTTCAAATGCTTATTGAAAAGTTAGAAAAGCAAATATACAAATTCTATTACATAGAGATAGTAACTAAACATTATTTTGTGAAAATACATGTATATATTTCCAAAATTAGGATTAGATGATTTACCTATACATCATTTTCCTCATCTTGTATAGCACGGCAATCATTTCTTTATCCATTTACCTGCTGATAGATTGGAGCTGTTTCTTTGGCTTCAGTGTTGTGAATAGTGCTGAAATGAACAGAGGTGTGAGGGCCTCTCTTTACTAATTTTGTTTCTTTTGTATATATGTGTAAGTAAGCAGCATTTCTGGGGAGACAATAGTTCTGTTGTAACATGTTGAGGCAGCACTCTACTGTTTTACATATCTTTGTACTAATTTGCCTTTACACCAGCAGGGCTCCTGGATACTATCTTTACAGTCATGCCCATGTGTCATTTGTTGTTTTTTGGTAACAGCTGTTCCATCAGGTGTGAAGTAGTACTTCACTGACTTGGATTTTTGCTTTCCTGATGATTGGTGGTGTGGAGTACCTTTTCATGAACCTGCTGCCCATTTTCACATCTTAATTTTCTGGAAAAAAAAATCCATTTATGTTTGTTGCACATTTTAGAAATTGCTTATACATTGTTATTGAGTTATTTTTTATATTAATCCTTTTCAGATATACAGTTTGAGAATATTTACTTCTATAGCATAAAGTTCCTTTTTACTTTGTGCATTGACTCATTTGCTGAGCATAAGCCTCATTTTATGTAAACTGACTTGCTTGTTTTTGCTTTTGTTGCTTATACTTTGTTGTCTTATGCACCACCTTCCCCCCTCATCTGAAGAAACATTGCCAAGACCAGATTAGGATTAACCCACCGCTTTCATGTCTTCTAAATCATTGCACAAAAACAGACTAGAAAACTATTCCACCATAACAGAAGAAAGTCCTGCCATTTGTGGCAGCATGAATAGTGTTTGATGTATTATACTGAGTGAAACAAACCAGGCAAATCAATTACTCTGATTTCATTTGCATATGGGACCAGAATAAGTTGAATTCATAGAAATAAGAAGAAGAACAATGGTTTGGAGAATTATGGAAATAAAGAGGTTTTTGTATAAAAGTAGAACTATTCTTAGGATTGACAATTCCTGGAGCTTATTGCTAATTATATGTCAATACAGCGTGATGACTATTGTTAATAATGGTACATTATATATGTGAAATTTACTGAGTGTAGACTAGTGTTCTCAACACACAGACACAGACACATTCAGAGAGATAAACACATCTATAAACACACAGACACAGAGACACACACAGATACACATACAGATTTTCCTCAGACATGCACTCACAGAGACACATTTACACACACATAGACATGCACACACAGACACACACACACACACACACACACACACACACACACAGAGAGAGAGAGAGAGAGAGAGAGAGAGAGAGAGAGAGAGAGATACATGGTTATATGCACACCCAAATGAAATAAAACAAATAGTACCTGGATGAGGTGATGGTCTTAGGTTGGGTTTCTATTGCTGTGAAGAGACACAAAGACCATACAACTCTTATAAAGGAAAACATTTAATTGGGACTGACTCATAGTTTCAGAGCTTTAGTCTATTATCATCCTGGAGGAAAACATGGTGGCATTGTCATGGTGGGAAATATGAAGGCATGCAGGCAGATGTGGTGCTGGAGAAGGAACCATAGACAACAGAACTGAAAGTGACACTAGGCCTAGTATGAGGATCTGAGACCTCAAAGCTCATTCCATGACATGCTTCTTCCAACAAGGCCACATTTACTACAAGGTCACACATTATTGTGATGGCTTATAGCTGAGGTAGGAGAGGAAGGTTTGGACTTCTGGGCAGAGATAGGAACTCTGGGGAAGAACTGAGAAGCAGGGGATTGGCTAGTAAGTCATGGAGGAATTTGAATGTAGCCAGACTGAATGAGAGCCGCATGGCAAATATGAATTAGAATAAATGCATTAATAAAGGTATAATAGTCGAGAAATAGCCTAAGGTAAGGCCTAAGCTTTTATAAATATAAGTCTCTGTAATTATTTGGGTACTGGCAAGTCAGAGATAGTCTGTTGATAGTACATTTTAAACTTCAGATGTCATTATGCCTCAATAAAACAGGAAATCATGACATTTTCCCAGGAGAATAAATAAAGATCTACAGTAATAAATTTATGTATCTTTGTGTTTGTGGGTTTTTTTTTTCTGGCTGCTTGGTCACCTCACTTGTATGTTCCTCTTCACATTTTTTCTTCCCTTTGATCTTGATCTCAGAAAGCTGTTTCTTCAGGGTTCTTTGTCCTCCAGAGTAAGGAGGCAGAAGCCCTTGCACTGCCTATCCTGAAGGCCAGCCTCTGTTGGTTCTTAACAAAGCTGTTTTGGTGGTACTAGCAGTAGATTATGCTAGGTTATGTTTTCTCCAGATCTAACATCTTCCTGAACAGGTTCATGAGGCCATTTTCTACTGTCTTTGGTCTTGGCATACTTTATTACAAAGGCAGCCAGTGTCTTCTTTACCTCATGACCACTTCCTGTGGTCTTGGCCTGCCACACTTTCAGTCTCTGAAGTCTCCTTGACTTTCTACTGGTTGTCCCACTGCAGTTCAGAAAATATGTGCACCTCAACCCCAGGTTGCTAAATAGAGTGAACACTTTCCAGGAAGTACAAATTAGCCATGTGAGACCTTTATATTAAACACCAGAAACTATACCAAGATAGCCATGAGTAGTGAGTCCTTGAGGGTACTCTGCTTGTATTTCTCAGTGGCTTGTGGCCACTCTTGAATTACTTAGGTAGCACTGAGAGGACTGAGTTATCTAGAGCTAGGCTGAGTCCATGACAGGCTTCAAACTGACAATTCATGAGAGTAGGCCTAAGTTGCTCCTGGATTGGCAGGATCAATATAGTAAAAATGGACATCTTGCCAAAAGCAATCTACAGATTCAATGCAATCCCCATCAAAATCCCAAATCAATTCTTCATAGATCTAGAAAGAGCAATTCTCAAATTCATCTGGAGCAACAAAAAACCCAGGATAGCTAAAACTATTCTCAACAATAAAAGGACTTCTGGGGGAATCTATATCCCTGACCTCAAGCAGTACTACAGAGCAATTGTGTTAAAAACTGCATGGTATTGGTACAGCAACAGGCAGGTAGATCAATGGAATAGGATTGAAGACCCAGAAATGAACCCACAGACTTATGGTCACTTGATCTTTGATAAAGGAGCCACAACCATCCAGTGGAAAAAAGATAGCCTTTTCAACAAATGGTGCTGGTTCAACTGGAGGTCAACATGCAGAAGAATGCGAATTGACCCACTCTTATCTCCTTGTATTAAGATCAACTCCAAGTGGATCAAGGACCTCCACATAAAACCAGACACACTGAAACTATTAGAAAAGAAACGTGGGAAGACCCTGGAGGACATGGGCACAGGGGGAAAGTTCCTGAACAGAACACCAATAGCTTATGCTCTAAGATCAAGAATTGACAAATGGGACCTCATAAAATTACAAAGTTTCTGTAAGGCAAAGGACACTGTCAGAAGGACAAAACGACAACCAACAACGTGGGAAATGATCTTCACCAACCCCACATCTGACAGAGGGCTAATATCCAATATATACAAAGAACTCAAGAAGTTAGATTCCCAAAGAACCAAATAACCCTATCAAAAAATGGGGTACAGAGCTAAACAAAGAATTTTCACCAGAAGAAATTCGGATGGCCGAGAAACACCTTAAGAGATGTTCAACATCATTAGTCATCAGGGAAATGCAAATCAAAACAACCCTGAGATTCCACCTCACTCCAGTCAGAATGGCTAAGATTAAAAACTCAAGAGACAACAAGTGCTGGCAAGGATGTGGAGAAAGAGGAACACTCCTCCACTGTTGGTGGGATTGCAAAATGGTAAAACCACTCTGGAAATCAGTGTGGCGGTTCCTCAGAAAATTGGGCATGCCACTCCCAGAGGACCCTGGCATACCACTCCTGGGCATATACCCAGAGGATTCCTCTGCATACAACAAAGACACATGCTCCACTATATTTATAGCAGCCTTGTTTATAATAGCCAGAAATTGGAAGGAGCCCAGATATCCCTCAAAAGAGGAATGGATACAGAAAATGTGGTATATTTATACAATGGAGTACTACTCAGCAATTAAAAATAATGAATTCATGCAATTTGTAGGTAAATGGTTAGATCTGGAAACTATCATTCTAAGTGAGCTAACCCAATCACAAAAGAATACACACGAAATGCAATCACTGATAAGTGGATATTAATGAGCCCAGAAGCCCTAAATACTCAAGGCACAATTAGCAAGTCAAATGACTCTCAAGAAGAAAAAAAGGAGAGGACTCTGGGCCTGTAAAGATTGGATCCAGTATTGTAGACCCAGAACAGAGAAATCGTGGGGGGGGGCAAAGAGTGGGGAATAGCATGGGGGGGGAGAGGAATTATGGGACATATGGTGGGGGGTAACTGGGAAAGGGGAAAGCCTTTGGAATGTAAACAAAGAATATAGAAAATAAAAAAAAATTTAAAAAAAAGTTTTGAACATAAATAAATGTAGTAGAACTTAAAAACAAACAAACAAACAAAAAACTCAGAGTTAAAGCCATCCTGGGCAATAACACATGGCATGATCCAATCAAGATCTCTAAAGATACTTTTAACTTGTAATATTTTTATGCAATTCTGTTCTAGAAATCAGACTTATAAATATAAAAATTAAAAAATTTTCTTTAATAAGTTATTGAAGTTGTACCTCCATGCATTCATATGTAGGAGCTTTCCTTGCTTGCAGCCAAAATTGATGGCATAAAGGTAACACATGTGGTTTTAATGTTATAGACAATGTCTTTTAGAGATTATAATTAAATGCGCATTAAAACTTTAATGAAATGTAGCTTATACATTTTAGAGGTTGTTATATATGAGTACAGTATCTCCATTATTTCTACCCTTTAACTGTTCTTGTGTTCCCCATATTTGCTCTCAAATTCATGACTTCTTTAAATATTAATGTATATATATATACATATATGTATATATATTAAATATTAAAATTCACATGAAACTATGGGGCAGTTTAAAATTTATTAAATAATAAAAATGTCTTTGTTGGTGCAATGTTTATAATAAAAAACAGTTTTATTGGACAACAACAATCAAATTATGAACCTATGGGGGGGGAGACAATTTTTATGGAAAAAGCTCAGGCAGACCCTATGAGGATGGCTATAAATCTGATGATGAAAATAGTAGATATGATAAAAAAGGGTTTTTTCTCTTTTTTTATTTTATATATTCTTTGTTTACATTCCAAACACTTTCCCTTTTCCCAGTTCCCCCCTCACCATATGTCCCATAAGTCCTCTTCCATCTGCCCAATCCCCAATCACCCATCCTCCCATTTCTTTGTTCTAGTACTCCCATACAATGCTGGATCAAGTCTTTTCAGGACCAGATCCCTCTCCTTCCTTCTTCGGCATCATATGATTTGCTAATTGTGTCTTGAGTATTCAGAGCTTCTGGGCTAATTAATATCCACTTATTAGTGATTGCATTTCATGTGTATTCTTTTGTGATTGGGTTACCTCACTTAGGATAATATTTTCCAGTTCTAACCATTTGCCTACAAAATTCATGAATTCATTGTTTTTAATTGCTGAGTAGTATTCCATTGTATAAATATACCAAATTTTCTGTATCCATTCCTCCATTGAGGGACATCTGGGTTTGTTCCAGCTTCTGGCTATTATAAATAAGGCTGCTATGAACATAGTGGAGCATGTATCCATTGCCTTTAATATTCTTTCTTTGTTTAGTACATTTTGGGTTTTGATTATTATGTGACAGGAGGTATTTCTGTTCTGGTCCAGTCTGTTTGGAGTTCTGTAGGCTTCTTGTATATTCATGGGCATCTCTCTCCTTAGGTTAGGGAAGTTTTCTTCCATAATTTTGTTGAAGATATTTGCTGGCCCTTTAAGTTGTAAATCTTCACTTTCTTCTATACCTGTCATCCTTAGGGTTGGTCTTCTTATTGTGTCCTGGATTTTCTGAATGTTTTGCATTACAAGCTTTTTGAATTTTTCATTTTCTTTGACTGTTGAGTCCATGGTTCCTATGGTATCTTCTGCATCTGTGAGTCTTCTATCTCTTGTATTCTGTTGTTGATATTTGCATCTATGGCTTCTGATTTCTTCCCAAGGTTTTTTATCTCCAAAATTGTCTCCCTTTGTTATTTCTTAGTTGTTTCTACTTCTGTTTTTAGATCCTGGATGGTTTTTCTCAGTTCCTTGACTTGCTTGTTTGTGTTTTCATGTAACTCTTTGAGAGATTTTTGTGTTTCCTCTTTCATGACTTCTGCCTGCCAAGTTCTCCTATATTTTTTTAAGTGATTTTTGCATTTCCTCCCTATTGGCTTCTATCTTTTGACCCATATTCTCCTGAATTTCTTTAAATGATTTTTGTGTTTCCCTTGTAAGGGCTTCTACCCTTTGATCCATTTTCTCCTGTATTTCTTTAAGAGATTTATTTATGTCCTTCTTATGTTCCTCTAATAGCATCATGACCAGTGAATTTAAATCCAAGTCTTGTTTTTCTGGTGTGTTTGGGTATCCAGGACTTCCTGTTGTCGGAGAATTGGGTTTGGATGCTGCCATGTTGCCTTGATTTCTGTTAGTAACATTCCTACGTTTGTCTTTGCCATCTGCCTATTTCTGGCATTGGTTGGTCTTGTTGTCACTGGTCGGTGTTTGAACCTCCCATGAGCCTGTAAGGCTAATTCCACACCTCTGGATGTCTGGGTTTCTCCTGGCTCAGATTGCTGATGTGCTACCTTCCTCTTGGGTGCTTTTGGAGCCCTAATGTGTCCTTCCCCAAGCAATGCTATACTCAGGTTGTCTCTATGAGCCTGGTGCTACCTGTCTGCTCCTTCTTGGAGCTCATATGGCAGATGTTTCAGGGACCTTATCCAAGTGCTGATCACTCTGTAGGGCAGATGACCCCCCGACTGGATTGGTGCATGACTGGTTTGGAGTACAGATGGCCCACCTCGCTGCTCAGACCCTGGGTGCAGGCAAGATCCTGAGGGGTTAGGACCCAAGCAATGTTAACCTCAGACTATGTCAGTGTACCTGGCATTATCTGCTCTCTGTGGTGCCCCAGAGGCAAGATGGCGGCCTCAGCTGTAAACACTAGTCTGTCCACCAGGCAAATACCCCCAACTGGGTTGGTGCACGACGGGGTTGGTGTGCAGATGGCCTGCCGAGCTGCTCAGGCCCTGGGTGTAGGCAAAAGCCTGATGGGTTAGGACCAGAGTGATGTTAGCCTTGGACTATGTCAGCACACCTAGCATTATCTGTTAGCTGTCTGTGGTGTCCCAGAGGCAAGATGGTGGCCTCTGCTCAACAAAAGGTTTTAAAATTAAATGAAAATGGTTACAGTTCTTGGCAGGAGGAAGAAAATGAGGATTTGTCAGGAAAACTGTAGGTTACTTTGAAAAAGTCATTCCAAATACATTAGAAAAACTAAAAAAAAAAAAAAAAAATCTGCCACAGAAGGAATGATGACCTTTAGTCAGAAAAGTCACTGCAGCTTCAACAGAAAGTCATTCTTGTTCAGGATTGCCATAGCCACAGTTTGCAAAGAACCACAGCAATTGATTAATGCAATATGATGTCGGCTAGGTGTACATTCCTGAGGTTTACCTCTGTTGTAGCTTTGTCTTTTTCTAACAATAAGGAGTATATATTGCTCTTTAAATTATAAAAAATGATATTAAAAATAAAATTTAATCGCGGGCCCCTGGACCAGTGGTAGTGGCGGGCCTCCATATTGCAACCAGGACACAGCTGGAGAGGCCCAGGTAGACAGACTCCTTCCGGGGCTACCCTTGCAGGGGGATCTGCTAGGCTCTCCCTACCAGGCAGGCTGAGCTCCGCCTAGGCTCTGCGGGACTTCCCCGCACTCTCAGGCCTTGCACCAAGGCAGCGGGCAGCAACCAGCTCGCAGGCCTGGGACCAGCAGTAGCGGCGGGCCTCCATATTGCAACCAGGACAAAGCGGGAGAGGCCCAGGTAGACAGACTCCATCAGGGGCTACCATCGCACGGGTGGCAGCCAGCTCATGATCCCTTAGAGCAGCAGTCACGCATATTCACCAGTAGAGAAACAACAGGTGAACCCAGCCTCAGGGGAGATTCAAACACCAGCCAGTGACAACAAGGCCAACTAACACCAGAAATAACCAGATGGGAAAAGGAAAACGAAGGAATGTTACTAACAGAAATCAAGGCAACATGACAGCATCTGAACCCAGTTTGCCAACAACAGGAAGCCCTGGATACCCCAAAACACCAGAAAAACAAGACTTGGATATAAAATCACTGGCCAGGATGCTGGTAGCTGAACACATAGAAAAATCTCATAAAGAAATAGAGGAGAAAATGGATCAAAAGTTAGAAGCCTTTACAAGGCAAATACAAAAATCACTTCAAGAAATTCAGGAGAAGATGGATCAAAAAGAAGAAGACAATAAGGAAGAAAGACAAAAATCACTTAAAATAATACAGAACGTGGGCCAACAAGTAGAAGCTATGAAAGAAGAAACACAAAAAACTATTAAAGAAATACACGAAAACACAATCAAGCAAGTGAAAGATCTGAGCACATCCATCCAGATACTAAAAACAGAAGTAGAAACAACTAAGAAATTGCAGAGGGAGACAATATTGGAGATAGAAAACCTTGGGAAGAAATCAGGGGCCATAGATGCAAATATCAACAATAGAATACAAGAGATAGAAGACAGAATCTCAGAAGCCGAAGATACCATAGGAACCATTGATTCAACAGTCAAAGAAAATACTTAATGCAAAAAGGTTGTAACCCCAAGCATCCAGGAAATACAGGACACAATGAGAAGACCAAACCTAAGGATTATAGGTATAGACGAGAGTGAAGATTTACAAGTTAAAGGGCCAGCAAATATCTTCTATAAAATTATGGAAGAAAACTTCCCCAACCTAAGGAGAGAGATGCCCATGAACATACAAGAAGCCTATAGAACCCCAAACAGACTGGACCAGAACAGAAATACATCCCGTCACATAATAATCAAAAACTCCAAATGTACTAAACAAAGAAAGAATATTAAAGGCAGCAAGAGAAAAAGGCCAAGTAACATATAAAGGAAGACCTATCAGAATAACACAAGACTTCTCACCTGAGACCATGAAAGCTAGAAGATCCTGGGCAGATATCATGCAAACTCTAAGAGAACACAAACTTCAGCCAAAACTACTTTACCCAGCAAAACTGTCAATCGCCACAGATGGAGACATCAAGGTATTCCATGACAAAACCAAATTTGCACATTATCTTTCCACAAATCCAGCCCTACAAAGGATAATAGGGGGAAAACACCAAGAGAAGGACGGAAACTACACCCAGGAAGAAGCAAGATAGAAACCTCCTCTCATCAAACCCAAAAGAAGATAACCTCTCGAATATAAAAAAAATAAAAATAAAAATAAATAAAAAAATAATTTCAAAAATGTCTGGAGGAAATAATTACTATTCCTTAATATCTCTTAACATCAATGGACTCAATTCCCCAATAAAAAGACATAGATTAACAGACTGGATACAGAAACAGGACCCTACATTTTGCTGCATAAAGGAAACACATCTCAGTGTTAAAGACAAACACTGCTTTAGAGTAAAAGGATGGAAGACAATTTTACAAGCAAATGGTCTCAGGAAACAAGCTATTCTAATATCAGATAAAATAGACTTCCAACCTAAAGTCATCAAAAGAGACTCAGAAGGTCACTTCTTGCTGGTCAAAGGGAAAACCCACCAAGAAGAGCTCTCAATACTGAACATCTATGCTCCAAATGCAAGGGCACCCTCCTTGTAAAAGAAACTTTACTAAAGCTAAAAGCACACATTACACCTAACACAATAATTGTGGGTGACTTCAACACTCGACTCTCCTCAATGGACCGATCAGGAAAGCAGAAAGTAAACAGGGACACAACGAAACTAATTGAAACTTTGGACCAATTGGATTTAACAGATATATATAGAACATTTCATCCTAAAGCTAAAGAATATACCTTTTTCTCAGCACCACATGGTACCTTCTCCAAAATTGATCACATAATTGGTCACAAGACAGATGTCAACAAATACAAGAAGATCGAGCTAATCCCATGCCTCCTATCAGATCACCATGGAGTAAGAGTGGTCTTCAATAGCAACAAAAACAACAGAAAGCCCACATACACATGGAAATTGAACAATACTCTACTCAATAACACCTTGGTCAAGGAAGAAATAAAAAAGAAATCAAAGACTTTTTAGAATTCAATGAAAATGAAGGTACAACCTACCCAAATCTATGGGACACAATGAAAGCAGTGCTAAGAGGAAAACTCATAGCTCTAAGTGCATCCAAAAAGAAACTGGAGAGAGCAGACACTAGCAACTTAACGGCGCACCTTAAAGCCCTGGAAGAAAAAGAAGTTAATTCACTCAGAAGGAGTAGAAGACAAGAAATCACCAAACTCAGGGCTGAAATCAATCAAGTAGAAACAAAGAGAACCATACAAAGAATCAACAAGACCAGGAGCTGGTTCTTTGAGAAAATCAACAAGATAGATAAACCCTTCGCCAGACTAACCAAAGGACACAGACACAGTATACAAATTAACAAAATTAGAAATGAAAAGGGAGACATAACAACAGAAACTGCGGAAATTCAAAAGATCATCAGATCCTACTACAAAGGTCTATACTCAACACAACTGGAGAATCTGGAGGAAATGGACAATTTCCTAGACAGATACCAAATACCAAAATTAAATCAGCATCAAGTAGATCAGCTAAATAGTCCCATAACCCCTAAAGAAATAGAAGGGGTTATAGAAAGCCTCCCAACCAAAAAAAGTACGGGACCAGATGGTTTTAGTGCAGAATTCTACCAGACCTTCAACGAAGACTTAACACCAATACTTTTCAAACTATTCCACAAAATAGAGACAGAAGGGACACTGCCCAACTCATTCTTCGAAGCCACAATTATGCTAATACCTAAACCACAAAAAGATCCAACAAAGAAAGAGAACTACAGGCCAATTTCTCTTATGAATATCAATGCAAAAATACTAAATAAAATTCTTGCCAACCGAATCCAAGAGCACATCAAAATGATCATTCACCATGATCAAGTAGGCTTCATCCCAGGGATGCAGGGATGGTTCAATATATGGAAATCCATCAATGTAATCCACTACATAAACAAACTGAAAGAACAAAACCACATGGTCATCTCATTAGATGCTGAAAAAGCATTCGACAAAATTCAGCATCCTTTCATGCTAAAAGTCTTGGACAGAGCAGGAATTCAAGGCCCATACCTATACATAGTAAAAGCAATCTACAGCAAACCAGTAGCCAACATCAAAATAAATGGAGAGAAACTTGAAGCATTCCCACTAAAATCAGGGACTAGACAAGGCTGCCCTCTCTCTCCATATCTTTTCAATATAGTACTTGAAGTTCTAGCAAGAGCAATTAGACAACATAAGGAAGTCAAAGGGATACAAATTGGAAAGGAAGAAATCAAACTATCATTATTTGCAGACGATATGATAGTTTACTTAAGCGACCCAAAAAACTCCACCAGAGAACTTCTACAGCTGATAAACAACTTCAGCAAAGTGGCAGGTTATAAAATTAACTCAAGCAAATCAGTAGCCTTCTCGTACTCAAAGGACAAGCAGGCTGAGAAAGAAGTTAGGGAAATAACACCCTTCACAATAGCCACAAACAACATAAGTTACCTTGCATAACTCTAACCAAACAAGTGAAAGATCTGTATGACAGGAACTTCAAGTCCTTGAAGAAAGAAATCGAAGAAGACCTCAGAAGATGGAAAAATATTTCTTGCTCCTGGATTGGCAGGATCAATATAGTAAAAATGGCCATCTTGCCAAAAGCAATCTACAGAGTCAATGTGATCCCCATCAAAATCCCAACTCAATTCTTCATAGATCTAGAAAGAGCAATTCTCAAATTCATCTGGAGCAACATAAAACCCAGGATAGCTAAAACTATTCTCAACAATAAAAGGACTTCTGGGGGAATCTATATCCCTGATCTTAAGCAGTACTATAGAGCAATTGTGTTAAAAACTGCATGGTATTGCTACAGCAACAGGCAAGTAGATCAATGGAATAGGATTGAAGACCCAGAAATTAACCCACAGACTTATGGTCACTTGATCTTTGATAAAGGAGACACAACCATCCAGTGGAATAAAGATAGCCTTTTTAACAAATGGTGCTGGTTCAACTGGAGGTCAACATGCAGAAGAATGCTAATTGACCCACTCTTATCTCTTTGCACTAAGATCAACTCCAAGTGGATCAAGGACCTCCACATAAAACCAGACACACTGAAACTATTAGAAAAGAAACTTGGAAAGACCTTGGAGGACATGGGCACAGCGGAATAGTTCCTGAACAGAACACCAATAGCTTATGCACTAAGATCAAGAATTGACAAATGGGACCTCATAAAATTACAAAGTTTCTGCAAGGCAAAGGACACTGCCAGAAGGACAAAATGGCAACCAACAAATGGGAAAAGATCTTCACCAACCCCACATCTAACAGAGGGCTAATATCCAATATATACAAAGAACTCAAGAAGTTAGACCCCAAAGAACCAAATAACCCTATTAAAAATGGGGTACAGAGCTAAACAAAGAATTTTCACCAGAAGAAATTCGGATGGCCGAGAAACACCTTAAGAGATGTTCAACATCATTAGTCATCAGGGAAATGCAAATCAAAACAACCCTGAGATTCCTCCTCACACCAGTCAGAATGGCTAAGATTAAAAACTCAAGAGACAACAAGTGCTGGCGAGGATGTGGAGAAAGAGGAACACTCCTCCACTGTTGGTGGGAGTGCAAAATGGTAAAACCGCTCTGGAAATCAGTTTGGCGGTTCCTCAGAAAATTGGGCATGCCACTCCCAGAGGACCCTGGCATACCACTCCTGGGCATATACCCAGAGGATTCCCCTGCATACAATAAAGACACATGCTCCATTATGTTTATAGCAGCCTTGTTTATAATAGCCAGAAATTGGAAGGAGCTCAAATATCCCTCAAAGGAGGTATGGATACAGAAAATGTGTTATATTTATACAATGGAATACTACTCAGCAATTAAAAATAATGAATTCATGCAATTTGTAGGTAAATGGTTAGACCTTGAAAATATCATTCTTAATGAGTTAACCCAATCACAAAAGAATACACATGAAATGCAATCACTGATAAGTGGATATTAATGAGCCCAGAAGCCCTAAATACTCAAGGCACAATTAGCAAGTCAAATGATTCCCAAGAAGAAAGGAGAGGATCCTGGGCTTGTAAAGATTGGATCCAGTTTTGTAAAGAAACAGTGGGGAGGAGGGGGAATGATTGGGGAATAGTTGGCGGGGAGAGGAACTATGGGACGTATGGTGGGGGGGAACTGGGAAAGGCGAAAGCCTTTGGAATGTAAACATAGAATATAGAAAATAAAAATTAAAAAAAAGAAATAAAATTTAAGTGATAATTTTAAACCATATTAAAGGGTCAAAATATTAATAAGATTAAAAAATCACTGGCTTTTGAAATCCATCCCTCTTCCTTTCATTTTGCCTGAGCTCTAGCAAGACTTCAGCAACCCAAAGTGCTGATAAGAGCTCTCTCAGCCAAGGTCAAAATCTAGTGTCTTTATAAAATATGTTTGTGGATTTAAAAGTTTATTTTAATACTAGAAGAGCTTCAATTCAAAACTGTGATTTTTATGTCTCAAACTTAACAGAACTTGATAGTAACCTTAAAACTGATCAAATCCTTTAACATGGTCAAAATATATTTAAAGTCAGGCTAAGAACTGATACAGTGAAGTACAAGATTAATTTTTTTTAGACTCCTGCTTTATGTTTATAATGCACAATTTAGAACAGATAACTAAAAGTAGACAAAGATTGTTTAGCTCAGGTATATACTGTCCCTCAAACCAATCAGAGATCTACTGGATATGGCATTTAATATTTTTAAACTTATCATGACATACAGGAACTCCCAAATCCTGACAATGATGCCTTCCCAAGGTCTTCAAGAAGAGAAGGGTACAATGATGAAAGTCATCACTGGGGTTGTGGTAAGTTAACCACTGGCCATTACTGTTCCAGTGCTTCACCAACTGCCAGGGCCTAGTCTGAACTGTGAAAAACAGAGGACCTTGGAGAACTGGTTGACAAGGTGATGTCATCTCTTCTAAGTTCCTCCTCCTTAGGAAGGCCTCTCAGACTTGCCAGGCCCAGCAGCTGAAGATTGATCCTATCTTGAGGCCTGTGTCCCCAAAGAAGCCATCAATGTAATGAGAGCCTAAGGGTATGGCTATGGCCACCTAGGTAATGGTTAAATCTGAAATTTTAGCTGATATTAATCAGTTTATTGCAATTTATCTTTCTCCAAGTTCTCTGATCACATTGATGGCTAAATTACATGTAGCTTAATAGCTAGACATCAGACAACTAGCTCTTTACATCAAGGTAATCCATCACTGTGTGAGTTCATTGGTTTATTTATCAGTCAAAACTACTAGGTCTCAAAAGGCAGACAGGTTTGCCTTGTTAACAGGCTTCAAATTAAAATATAAATGGGTTGCCTGTTTTCATTCTTTCTGCTGGCCTTGAAGGTGTGGGAACACTCTAGAATGTACCAGAGACCTGGAAGGTGAGAGACACTCAGGCCTCAGAGGAAGGGACCTTAGAGGAAATGCCCAACAGTGGGGAGAGAGAACTTATAGAGTCCACCTTCAGCAGAAAAACTGGGCATCAAGTGGAGAGATGGGGTTGCTATCCCACAGTCAAAATCTCTGACCCAGAATTGTCCCTGTCTAAAAGAATTGCAGGGACAAAAATGAAGAAGAGACTGAGGGAAAGAGTCAAGAAGTCCAATGACAGGCCCAAATTGTAATCCAGCTCAAGGGGAGGATCCAAGGCTAGACACTATTACTGAGGCTATGGTGTGCTTACAGACAGGAACCTAGCATGGTGACCTCTGAGAGGACCAGCAAACAGTTAAAAGAGCTAGATGCAAATACTTACATCCAGCCAATGGACAGAAGCCAGGAAACCCTGTGGTTGAATTAGGGAAAGATGAAGAGGAGGGAGAATTTATAGGAAGACCACCAGTCTCAACTATCTCTCAGATTCTGAGCTACCAACCAGGCAGCATACACCAGCTTGTCTGAGGCACATATACAGCAGAGGACTGCTGGGTCTGGCCTCAGTGAGAGAAGATGCACCTAACCTCTGAGAGACTTAAAGCCCCAGGGAGGTGGGAGGTCTGGTGTGGGGGAGGGGTTGGGGACATCTCTTGAAGATGGGGGGAGGAAAGGAATGGGATGAAGTACAGTCAGAGGGTGGAGCAGGAGGAGGATCACTACTTGATTGTAAAAAAAAAGATTAAGGAATAATAATGATAAAAAACGAAAAAATATAAACAGGCTTTAGATGTAGCCTTTTACCATTCCTTTGTTTAAACTTGTATTGCCATAGCTGTTCTCAGTAATAACTACTAATGCCTCTGATAAATGTTTAGATGGAAAGAAAAAGGTTTAAAGTCTATGCAAATCTGAATGTTCTAATGTTTATAAAGGTCTGGGGATGTAAAAGCTGAGGTAAGTTCTGAGGGTCTGAAAAGTACCTAAGGTGTATAAATGCAAGTTGTAGAGGTATAAGAAAATGGTTTAAGTTATCTGAAAAATGGGAAATGTTTCAGATTTATTTCTGTCATCTGTGGTAATATTATACTAAGAATTCAAAGGTTCAAAATTTTAACATTGATCAGTGGAATTTTAATAAACAAATAGAGCACTGTCTGCTTACAATTTAATCAGGAGCTCAAGGTTTTAAGTTCTCCTTGGTTGTCTTTTAAATGTAGACTTAAAGATGTTTCTTATTATGCTAAAAACATTTCTGTTCAATTTGTGTATCTAGCCCTCTGGACTGAAGAAAAATGTTCCCTGCCTTTTGACCCCAAAGTACAGCTTTTACTGGATCTCAAAGACATGAGTCTATTCCTGTTGTTTTACAGACATTTGTTAATTGCTTTTTCTAAAATATGAATTTCAATGCATTGATAAATACTAATGTATATCCTCTTGAAACTAAGGTTCATATAAGCTTCAAGAAGATTTGTATCTACTTACCACAGACCAGATGTACTTTAGATGGGTGCTCTGGCTGTTCTTGAAAATGGGATTTTTCCCTTGGTTTTGAGGTTTTCTTACCTCCCCCAATTACTAGACAAATTTTAACATGTCTTTAGTTTATATTTGTCCCAGCAGATTTTCTCCTGGTTGACATCCAGGGACCACCTGAAGACTGCAAACTCCTGAATTTTGACTTACTGAAAGCTCATGATTAACTAGTCCAATCAATACGATGGTTTCCTGTCATTCAGCTGGATCCTATATTAGATGCTTCTAATAAATGTCCTATTACCTAATCTTTGACTAGTATTTCAGCCTTCCTGGGCCTCCAAAAGACAATGTTCTAATGTTGGCAGGAATTAGTTACAGAAGAAAAATACAACGTCTATTGTCCCACCTCATAGACTGAGATGTTAAGACAAAAAGGTCTGCATTTCAGCAATAAAATTTATTCTCCTTAGATCTCAATTTATCCCTTGGTCAATAACTTGGTCCTGGGAAAGAACTGATGAATCAATGATTTGATTCAGTTACAAATCAGAGGGGGGAATGAGAGGACTGAGTTAGGTAAAGCCAAGCTGACTCCATGACAGGCTGAAAACTGATAATTCAGGGGAGTAGTTGCTATTTCCCCAAAAGGAGAACCAGGATCCAGGAACCTGTGGTCAGCCAACCACAGCTGCAGGTAGCCAATCCGAGGACACCTTGTCATCTGGTCTGAAGCAAACATAGGCAGCTATAATGAGTAAGCAACCACCCTGGAAAGTCCCTAGAGCCTTAACCAATTATAGAATCAGTCAGACTCTTAGAGACAGAGCTAACCAATCAAGGTTAAAGCACATACCCCTCCCTGGAATTCCTCTAACTGACAATAGAAGCTGGGACTGTGAGTCCACTGTGTATCTCCATTCCCAAATCAGGGAGACCCCCTGCATGCAGTAAGACCCGAAAGAAAAACGGGGGCACCCCAGCACCCCATGCCTTGGAAGCCGTCACCCCAATCACTCAGGAGAAGCAGTCTTGATGCAAATAGCAGGAGGATTTTTATTCCAGAGCTCTGGGGTCTCGACCATTCCCCCACACGGGGTAGATGACAGTGAACACCGGGTGCAGAAACAGGACTGCTTTTATAGATTTACAGCAAAGCCCACCTACACAAGCCACTCCATAGCTCCCAAGCCAATCAGTTTAAATTATCTGAGCCTGCGCTCTCTGAGAACCAATCAGTTTCCTATAGAAGCCAGATAGACTAGTTAAGTCATTTCCGCTTACGTGGCTGCTGCGTACACATTTCCTGCTTCGGGGTTGGGGCATCTGCCGGCGTCCGCCCTTGCCTTAGCTTCTCCCACAGGAGGCGAGGCGGGAAAGGACGCTAGGGACCTTCCCAGCCTGTAGCCCTCATCCTTTCAGCAGGACATTTTGTGAATAAAATATCTTTGTTGCTGCATACTATTTGAGTCTGGGGTATCATTCTTTGGAGAATCACAGATCCTTACAACAGGTGTCCAAGGCCTCTATTATCCTCCCCATTCCTGTTGTAGTAGTCAAATTTGCTGTCTCATGGCTTTGCTAAAAGTTCAGTTCTCTGAAGGTATGGCTATTAATTTTTAAGAGGCTTTTGTCATATGTTGGAAGGGCTATTTATTCTGCTGTCTTTTAGCAAAGTGATAAATTTCTAGGAGCCGACATCCTTATAGAAAGCAGAGCTGGCTAAGGAGTTCCCCAGCCATTCCGGTGCTGTCTACAGCGTTAGCCACTGCCCACTTATAGTCTCAATTTTCTTCTTGTCACCGATGATTCTTTCTTCCATCTCCCCACCAAATATTTTTTCCTGTGTGTATTTATAAACTATTCCAGCTCTACACTCTTCCCATTTCACCACACATTAGAAAATTATGCAGAAACACATATATCACAGCCCCTTTCAGAGGTATGCATTTTAAAATGGTTACTTTAAATAAAATATCCCCAGAAGCAAAGAGATTCTATGAAGACAGAATGGCAAT
Organism: Apodemus agrarius; assembly: GCA_964023405.1. Classification (NCBI taxonomy): domain Eukaryota; kingdom Metazoa; phylum Chordata; class Mammalia; order Rodentia; family Muridae; genus Apodemus; species Apodemus agrarius. The sequence goes on along the minus strand of OZ030008.1, from coordinate 58,071,702 downwards.
AGTATACAGTGTCATTAAGAAGGCTGGTGTCTTCCTCTGTAATGTATGAAGCAAGGCTGGGTAGTTCAGGGTTTATGGTCCAAGAAAGCTCAAATTCACCCATTAGTGTGTAGAAAATGGAAGTAATAGTTGGTGTCAGATAGCTTTATTGACACCAATTTTGAGCTTCTATAGAGGTCTACTTAATGACTTTACAGTTATATCAAGTGTTAACTCAGTTTCCACCAAGAATTAGCACTTTCTTAATTATTGTGGACTTACAAAATTAGATTGTAGCTCTTCATTTAAAACTGTTCAAGCAAAGTTAGGAAGATTAAAAGAATATAGCATAAACCATTCAACAAACTATGATGCCCTAAATCTGCTTTAAAGATTATCTGTAACTGCCTGCAGCCACAGTGAACTGGGTCCCTGGAAAAGAAACTGGGGATAGATGGGGAGTTGGCAAAAAAGAAGGAAGGCCAGGACAACCCAATTGCTGATTGAGGCCCAAAGTTTAATTGGGGTCTGACAATTTAAGGTTTTGGGGCAAGTCCCTCCCCCAAACTCTGGGATGTGTTCAGGGGAACTGGGCTGGCTGTTCCTTGGGTGATGGCTCCACTGCTCGGGCTGCTGGGCAGGTCACCTGCTTAATTCAGGAATTCGTAGACCTGGAGGAACAATGAGCTTCACCTTCACTCTGAGAGCTACACTCTAGGTGGAGCAGGATCCTGGCTAGCACAGGAATCCCCACTCAACAAAGGCTGGGAGAGGAAGTTCACCTTGATTAATGTCGAGTTCCTACCAGGTGGCATGGCACCTCAATATGGCTCTCTACAATTATCTTTGGTTCCCCACCTCCAACTGTGATCTTGAGGAGTTTTCTAACTTCTGGAGCATATGCCCCAAAAGGTTCTTTCTTGTGAAGACTATGCTTCCTTATTTAACCTTGGACACCTCTTCTGAAAGAGGTCAATTAGTCATAAGAGGGAGAGAAAGATTTTTTTCCCCATCAGGCACATATTTCCTGTAGCTTTCATATAGGCAGGCTAGATTTGATATAATTCAGGTCAATTAGAATCAATTCTCATCAAATGCTTTTGAGTAGCAACTGTATGCTGAGCCCTGAGGTAGGACACAGAATATATAAGTAAATTAGATATATTAGGATACTTACTCTTGGGGTGCGTCTACTGGAGTCAAGAGGATTGACATTAAATATTCCATCACAGAGCAGCTCTGAATACACCAAAGCTATCATTGCAGATCCAAGATCCAGGAGAGGAGATAGATACCAATCCAGAGCTGTTACTTCATTGGCCCACATAATAAGGCTACCATGGCTATTTTCTGAAAACACTTAAATTTAACAAACATTTATTGAGTAGTTACTTGAATGCTGAGGGGCCAGGGTTCAAGGAAGGGATCAGTGGGAGCTAAAGGTGAATGAAATATAACAGCTGATCTCAGAAGATGTAGGACTTGGGAGAGTGGGGGGTTCATAGGACATAATCATAGAAGCAAAATGCATGATGTCGTCCAAGAATGGCAAGCATGCCTAATGAATGACAGGGAAAGAAGATATGGTTTACAAACCATCACCAGGGTTCAGGAGGAAGAAAGATTGAGATGCTTTTAGAGTTTTAACTGAGGGAAATGTGGAAACAATTTTGGTTGAAAGGTATAACAAAAGGAGAGAAACAGAGTTTTGGTATCTTGGTTTTGGGCACCAGTCAGTAGTTCAAACATAAACTATATCTAATAAGGGAAAGTGAGAAAGAAGGATCTGTAAGTGGAGGGCCCCATACGGTGGATGTGATCTGAGGAAAGGAGCTAATCTTCAATCTGGCATATATGTGCTGGACACAGTTCTTAGAGTAAGATATAGAGTTAGTGGAAACAAGGAGAATGTAAGGTGAGATGATAATTTAAGCAAGGGTTCCAAGTGGTAAGAAGTGAACTGGGAAGTTTCCTGTGGACATTATGGGCTGTAGGAGGGTCCCTGTGGACATGATAGGCTGTGGGAGAGTCCCTGTGGACATTAAAGTCTGTGGAAGAGTCCTTGTGGACATTATAGACTGTGTGACTTAACTTCAGGATACTCTTTCCCATTCTCCAAGATAATTCTATGAATGTTTATGTCTTGGTAACTGGGAAAGAATTCTATAGTGGACACTAATCCTCTTGATTTTTTTCTTTCCTGTATCCAGTTTAAAATCATGTGCTTAGACCCCCTTTATCCTTGTTTATTGCTGGAACCATTTTCAGGCTTCTTCCTAGTTCTGAGTTACCCAACATCCTTCTATCATGTTACTAATGTAGGCCTTGTCCTTACGGAGGCCTCTTGCAGAAGGTATGGTCCAGATTAAAGGTGCACCTCAATATCTGGATTAAAGGGGTGTCAATATGGACCAAAAGCTTGTGTCTTCCAGCCTCAAGATCCAGATCAAAGGTTTGTGTTTTCTTGCCTCAAGATCTGGGTCACAGGTAGGTATGCCCTCATTTCTAGATTGTAGTTCACTTTAAATGTAGTCAAGTTCACAACTGAGAAACAGCCGCCATACCTACCTTCAATGACTTCTCCCCCAGTGAGGTTCTTACAGGTCCTACAACCTTTCCATACAGCATCACCAGCAGGGGTGGGAGTGAGGTGGGAGGGTGGGGGGGAGGGCAAGTGTTTAAACACAAGAGACATGAAATTTATTTCCAAATGACATCAACTGTCCTTAGTTGAATCTGTTGGCCCCAGCCCTCATCTCTTCTTTCATGAGACGGGATCTCACACTGTAGCTCTGACTGCCCCTTAACTCATGTAGATTATGTTGCCACCTGCCTCTGCTTCCTGGATGTTGGGGTAAAGGTGGGAGTCAGCACTGCCCAGCTCTAATGCCTCTCACAGTGCCCCACTCTGAGACCATTCCTATATGCTCATAGCACATGTTTAAATCAGCAGTGAAACATCTCTCTCTATTCTTCCTATTGCCGACTGTGTCAAAGAAAAATGAAGTTAGTTTGGGTTCAGGATTGACTAAGGGAGATTTCCCATTTGATTGCCTGGAGGATTCATGTAGAAGTGACTTTCTCCACTGGAGCTGGGAAAGCTTTGGCTGATGGCTCTATAGGTTTTAAAACGTGGAACTTTTCTGGTGTGGAAGTAACTGATATAGGAGAAAGGCTGAAAATACAACTGCCAGGGTCTGTTCTCTGAAGTTTGGGTCAGAACCCAGGAACCTATATTAAAAAAGCAAGCAGGCTGGTAAGCAAGCAAACAAACAAATAAACAAACAAAAAACAACTTTGCACTGAATGGACAGCCAGTTAGGACCAGGAAGCTTTAATCTGGAATTTACTATCCAAAATCTGCAAGTTTATAGAAATATGAGCAATGTTTATCCACTTCATTTGTGAACTAATGATGGTCTTTCTTTGTGTACATTTTTCTTCTGTGAGCTTGGGAACCTGAAGGCAGTATGTATTATTATCTTTGTAAACTCAGCAACATCCTGTAGGTATTAAAAATCCATCAGTAAACTAGACATATTATGCATATGTATTCATCCCCTAAGAAGGTATCCACATGTCAGGTTCTGCAGTGACTAGATTGATGGGGTATGTTCACTTGTTTTTACTTTCATGAAAGGAGTTCCCTGTTAACACCTTTCCTTTGCTGGCCCAGATTGAATAAAATGCACAACAGCACAAGAATCCAGGAGAAAATCATTTTGAGGTGATCTCAGCCAGGGAGGATTAGAAAACTCACACATCTGGACTCTCATTTACTAACCTGACCACTCTGCTTCTCTCCCATCCTGAGAGTGGAAATTTTCTGTTGTCTGTTTCTCAACTGCACAGTCTTTTCCAGACCCGCCCCTTCCCATGGAGATAAGTCCAGGCGAACCCTTTGGGTCTTGCCACAGAGCATGGTGACAGTTTCAGAGATAAAGGCAAGGAAACAAATGCACCAATGCTTTCTCTTAAGCTCCCAGTAAATGGATTTACATGCAGTAGCCAAGGAACAAACTGAAACAGCAATTGACCCTTGTGACCACCTCTTATTATTCAAGGTGCAGGAATCTCAAGGGGCCTCATTCATCTCTTCGCTGGAGTCTTAGCTGACTGCAGAATAATTACAGGGAATTCAAGTTAAGACTAAGAGAGATTTGTCACTGGCCGAAGGGTACTGGCTTAATAAAACGCAACACACTCATAATTAGTATACACCAACTACAAGTAACCTCATGTTTAAATGCAAATTATTAAAATACCTATTACCAAATAAGAAAAACTTAAAAATATTAGTGATTCCAAGCACACGGTTGCGTGGTGAACTTGAAAGGCTTGATGCTAATTATGTGCTTCACTGAATTAAAATGAATTGGTGTTATTAATAAAGGCTCAAATGATCCACCGTGCCAGCCCAACCTTTTACCATTTGGATTTCATTAGAAATGAACTTTGCAATTAAGATCTGTCTTCTTACAGTCACCAAATTGAGTTTTCTAGACTTCCGAGTAAGTCATACAAGCTTAAGGAAAATGGTAAGTACCGAGGGAGCAGGGGAGGGGTGGCGGGTCACACCCAATTTGCCACGACAACTTGCCAGTCTCAAATACAATATTTCAACTTGTTTCAGAGTGATACAGTTCCTTGTCTAGGTCTCTGACATTTAATAATTTATTCACTAAAATGGTTCAATTTAAGGGGAACTGAATGAAGATGTTTACCCTGGTGGCAGAGCTCTAAAATAATATTTGCAGCCCAAAATTGAAATGGCTGTCATTAACTGCTTTGTAAGAAGAGCACAGAAAGATTGAAATCAAAATGTTTGAAGATGTATTATTCCCAACTTAGATGGTCCTATGAAGGGCCTTTCTACAGAGATAAGAAAATATTCAGTTTGAAATTCTTCCTTGAAATTAGATTGATTTGCCAGTGTTTGACATATTAATAATTTCATGAGTAAATAGAGCTATAATTTGAGGCACAATACAGCATATCTCAAAAAAAAAAAAAACTCAGGAGAGTGTTTACCCTATTTGGCTGGCAATGTCTTTCACTGGATTTTGATGATTTGGGGGTGAACTCTTCAGCCTCACCCCCTCCTTATTTCTGTTTGGCCCACCTTGCCAGTTTACTCATAGTTGTATGGAAACTGCCATTTTCATCAGTGTGTGGTCCTGCTTTGGCCCCTCTCCCCTCTGCTGGTTTGTTTATGTGTTGATTTCCCCTTACCATTCACTTTGTGTGTTTTTCATTTCAGGAGGAATTTTCCCCTAAGAGCTCCACTTCCAGGGTGGAGGCCTGTCTATGTTGTTCACTGCTTTATTCTGGTGTTGTGATAGAACCTGTCACAGCGACTGCATGATGCCTGCATGGTGGTTCTGTATACCTCAGTGGGTCAGCCTCTAACCACAAGCCCTCTGCACTCTGTCTCATTGGGTTTCTAACACAGTGCAATCCACACTCCTTCCCACGGCTGGATTGTACTTGGACTGTATTCTCCATTGATTCTGCTTCCATTCTCAGTCTAGACACATGCCACTCTGGGCCAGGGAGCTATGTCTTCCCTATTGTGACTGGCTGATGCTTCTGAACCGCTGTTTGCTGTTCCTTCTCAGGGACATGGGCAAGATGAGCAGCCCAGGCCCATGCCTGGCACCTGTAGATGTGTGTCCAGCTCCCCGAGGCCCCTGTGCTACAGCGGGGGCTGGGATCAGATGTCTAGATGGTTCTAATGTCTGGCGCTCAGTCCCCATCCTTCACTACATTTAGCTTTGGCCTCTGTGCTTAGATGGAGTTGTGATTTCAGGAAGAGAGGTGAAAATGTGGGACCTTCCTTCTCTCTTATTTCCTAAGCTGACTTTCATTCTTTCCCAGGCTCAGCAGCCTCTACAGAGAAGCTGAGTGATGGGACCTATTTACTTTAAAAAAATAAAAAAATTGGCGGTGGTGTGGTGTGACATAGGAGGGTTCTCCCCACCCCCCACCCCCACCCCCCCACCCTCCTGCCCCCCCACCCCCCGCCTCCCACCCCCCACCCCCACCCCCACCCCACTCCCCGTCACCCTCTCCCCCCTCTCCCCTCCCCCACCCTGTCACAGGCCGGGCCCAGCTGCCTCTCTACCTGCAGTTGTCTCTCATCAACTCTACCTGACCATATATACCATCATTTTTTTTTTTAAAGGCACATTTTTGGTTTTGGTCACAATATTCCAATACTCGAGAATCATAGAACAAAATTTGAGAACTTTTTTCTTAATCTGTACTTTCACTATCAGAGCGACCTCTCTTCACACAGTTCATATTACTAGGCTTTTACTGCATTGAACTACTCTTTGATTTTTAAATCTAAAAATGCCTTTTCCTGTGAAATCTGATTTAAGGGGTTAACGGAAAGCTCTGTCTGCACATAGAATGTTGGCACCCAAACGGGGTACTTGAAATAGATGACCTTAAATGTGGTCTCTGAGATAATTAGCAGAAGGGAATTGATAGAAACCAATTGTCCAAGACAGCACAGGGTCACAGTAAAAGGGAGAGATGGGACCTTGAATGGACAGGCTGATCAAAGCACATGCTTTCCAAGGGACCTAAAGTTTTAAAGAAAATCACAGGGCACCTGTTATTCCTATAGTAGTTATTTTGTGGGTATTTAATGAGCAGCTATTTCATGATCTGCAGTGTCCTAGGAGCTGGTGATGTGGAGAAATGGGACAGGGTCTTAGGGTAGAGCTTAGAGTAGAAAACAAAAATGGCAGGGTCTGGGGAGAAGGTGCGGATTTAGTTTTAGACCTTTTGTGTTCAAGGTAGATATAACTCACACAGTCATTTATTATATAAACACACACACACATACAAGTGTGACTACTCAGTGGGGTTTACTTCTCTGTAACAGATGTTTGAGTTGATGTTGCAAGGCCAGCTGTTAGAGATCTTGTGGAAAGGGGTTGGTTGTTGGTTTGGAAGAGCACTCAGCAGGAACATGACACCATGTTTCTTAACCTATAGTTCTCGGTGTTATCCTTTTCTCACAACACATATAGGAGAAACATCCGAGCCCTTGGCCACACCATCTTTTCTTCAGAAGTCCAAACCTCAGAGGAAATGTCCTCGTTCTTTAATCCAGGTGAGGAGAGCAATTATAGTGCCTTGCACCTTCATCCCTGCCTTTCTGTGCCAATTTGTCGACTGACATCTGAAATAGCCTCTGAAGCTCCATTCTAATTATCTTAAATGAAAGCAAGGGAAAGGTGCATATTTCTTAGGTAAAATGCACACCACTCTTACAAGAAAGCTGTTGAGGAAAATCAGAGTTTCTGCTTCAGTAAATTTCAAGCAATAACTTTCCTGCTTGTTTCTAAAACCCAACATCATTACAGAAAACCGAGACAATACAAATATAGAAAACACAGCAAACTACCTGCAATCTCTCATCCTGACATAATAGTTGTTAATGACATTTGGTCCATCCATTCTTTCTCCCTGTGAACACACTGACACATAGCCAACAGTAGTGAGTTTTTGCTCAGCATTCTGTGCTATAATCTGCCTATGTATCTTCTATCACCAGTTAGCATTGCATTGTAAATATTCTAGCTAAATTTGTCTGGGCTCCAAAACACCACCATGACATCTACCCTTCATCTGTCTCATTATCTGTCTAACCCAGGCAATCTGTTCTCTCAGCATCTTAACTGAAGTGTATTAAAAAAGAAAATCATAAGTTCATCTAACCCCAGGAGTGCGTCTGGGTCATTGCCCTGCCAGGGAAAGAGTCCGCTGAGTGGCCCCACCTTCTTGGCTTGCTTGACCCTTGCTGCCATGTGGGCCACTCCAAGTTACTTGACCACTACCAACATCTCTGGAGTGTCATGGGTATGACTTATACCCACACTGATACTCCTACACCCTGAGATAGTCATTGATCATGGAGAAGAGTTTTCTGTGCTATCTAAGTGCTATCTTAGGAGTTACCTTAAAGGATACAGGAGAGAGGGAAATATATTTCCTATATTATATTCAGTGGAACTTGTGACCATGTACCTGGATCTGCCCAACATGAATTATCTGCTATCAAAAAATTAATATAGACTACAAAGTGAACTCAGCTATCACAGCATGGAAGTGGTATACACTAGAATGAACAGGAGAAGGCGAAAAGACATCCTGGCTCCCTGGGAACCTAGTAGCCTGTCAGGAGTTATTTTCAAACCACATCTAATTCTCTTGAGTCAGATATTATAGCCCTGTCCTCAGGTATCTCTGTTTGTATCTCAACTGTAATGGCTAATACAGATGGGCATGCTTTTGCTCTCGAATCTTTTTTTTATTATTGAAAAGAGAAGTAAGAATACTTTATGATAAATTAGAGATTTACATGGAAAATATTTCAGATAAACACGTTAAAATGGACAGTTTTCATGGAAAATTAAAGAGTAAAGTGGTAGACATGTAAAACATTGCTAAATTAATTGAAATATGGAGTAGAAACATTTTATCATAGAATTGAAGATTTACATGGAAAATATTTCCGATAAAATTGTAGAAAAATGTAGAAAAAAATGCTAGAATTGAAGATTATCATGGAAAATTTTATATAGATATAATAATGGTAAGCATAAAAGTATTCCTAAGTTGATTGAAGGTGGAATTATAAACATTTTCTGATAAACTTGAAGATTTACATGGAAAATATTTTTGATAAAATTGAAGAAATTATAAAAAGACATGTTAAAATTAAAGATTATCATGGAAATTATTATACAGATAAAATGATAGGCATAAAGATAATTCTGAGTTGATTGAAGGTAGAATTACAAACATTTTCAGATAAAATCAAAGATTTACATGGAAATATTTCTGGTAAAATTCAAGAAATATATAGACAAACATGTTAAAATTGACTATTTCATGGAAAAATTTACATATAAAATGGTAGATATAAAAACTTTCTAAATTAATTGAAGGTGCAATTAGAAACATTTGTGGTAAAATCAACGATTTACACTGAAAACATTTATGATAAAATAGAGGAAATATATAGAAAGACATATTAAAATTGAAGATTATCATGAAAAATAATGCAGATAAAATTGTAGACATGAAAAACATTACTAAATTAATTAAAAGGGGAATTACAAACATTTTCTGATAAAATTGAAGATTTACATGAAAAATATTTCATTAGTCTATGTCTTTTTTTTGAGGGAGTTGAGTCCATTGTTGTTAAGAGATATTAAGGAATAGTGATTGTTGCTTCCTGTTATTTTTGATGTAATTTTTATGTTTGTGTGGGTATCATCTTTTGGGTTTGTTGGAAGATTACTTTCTTGCTTTTTCTAGGGTGTAGTTTCCCTCCTTGTGTTGGCATTTTCCATCAATTACCTTTGCAGGGCTAGATTTGTGGACAGATATTGTGTAAATTTGGTTTTATCATGGAATATCTTGGTTTCTCCATCTATGAAGAGTGAGAGTTTTGCTGGGTATAGTAGCCTGGACTGGCATTTGTGTTCTCTTAGGGTATGAGATTTGCCCAGGATCTTCTAGCTTTCATTGTCTCTGGTGAGAAGTCTGGTGTAATTCTGATAGGTCTGCCTTTATAAGTTACTTGCCCTTTTTCCCTTACTGCTTTTAATATTCTTTCTTTGTTTAGTGAATTTGGTGTTTTGATTATTATGTGCCAGGAGGAGTTTCTGTTCTGGTCTAGTCTGTTTGGAGTTCTGAAGGCTTCTTGTATGTTCATGGGCATCTCTTTCTCTAGGTTAGGGAAGTTTTCTTCTACAATTTTGTTGAAGACATTTACTGGACGTTTAAGATGTAAATCCTCACTCTTGTCTATACCTATTATCCTTAGGTTTGGTATTCTCATTGTGTTCTGGAGTTCCTGGATGTTTTGGGTTACAAGCTTTATGCATTTTGCATTTTCTTTGACTGTTGAGTCAATGGTTTCTATGGTATCTTTGGCATCTGAGATTCTTTCTTCTATCTCTTCGATTCTGTTGTTGATATTTGGCCCTGATTTCTTCCCAAGGTTTTCTATCTCCAAAGTTGTCTCCCTTTGTGGTTTCTTAGTTGTTTCTACTCCTGTTTTTAGATCCTGGATGGTTTTTCTCAGTTCCTTCACTTGTTTGTGTTTTCCTGTAATTCTTTAAAATATTTTTGTGTTTCCTCTTTCTTGACTCTGCCTGTTGACCCAAGATCTCCTGTATTTTCTTTTAATTTTTATTTTCTATATTCTTTGTTTACATTCCAAAGGCTTTCCCCTTTCCCAGTTCCCCCCTACCATACGTCCCATAATTCATCTCTCCCCCCAACTATTCCCCAATCATCCCCCCTCCACGATTTCTCTGTTCTGGGTCTAAAAACTGGATCCAATCTTTTCAGGCCCAGGGTACTGTCCTTTCTTCTTCTTGGGAGTTATTTGACTTGCTAATTGTGCCTTGAGTGTTTAGGGCTTCTGGGCTCATTAATATCCACTTATCAGTAATTGCATTTCATGTGTATTCTTTTGTGATTGGGTTAACTCAGTTAGGATGATATTTTCCAGATCTAACTATTTACCTACAAATTGCATGAATTCATTATTTTTAATTGCTGAGTAGTATTCCATTTATAAATATACCACATTTTCTGTATCCATTCCTCCTTTGAGGGATATCTGGGCTCCTTCCAATTTCTGGCTATTATAAACAAGGCTGCTATAAACATAGTGGAGCTTGTGTCTTTATTGTATGCAGGGGAATCCTCTGGATATATGCCCAGGAGTGGTATGCCAGGGTCCTCTGGAAGTGACATGCCCAATTTTCTGAGGAACCGCCAAACTGATTTCCAGAGCAGTTTTACCATTTTGCAATCCCACCAACAGTGGAGGAGTGTTCCTCTTTCTCCACATCCTCGCCAGCATTTGCTGTCTCTTGAGTTTTTAATCTTAGCCATTCTGACTGGTGTGAGGTGGAATCTCAGGGTTGTTTTGACTTGCATTTCTCTAATGACTAATGATGTTGAACATCTCTTAAGGTGTTTCTCAGCCATCCGAATTTCTTCTGGTGAAAATTCTTTGTTTAGCTCTGTACCCCATTTTTTGATAGGGTTATTTGGTTCTTTGGGGTCTAACTTCTTGAGTTCTTTGTATATATTGGATATTAGCCCTCTGTTGGATGTGGGGTTGGTGAAGATCTTTTCCCAATTTCTTGGTTGCCATTTTGTCCTTCTGACAGTGTCTTTTGCCTTGCAGAAACTTTGTAATTTTATGAGGTCCCATTTGTCAATTCTTGATCTTAGAGCATAAGCTATTGGTGTTCTGTTCAGGAACTTTCCCCTGTGCCCATGTCCTCCAGGGTCTTCCCAAGTTTCTTTTCTAATAGTTTCAGTGTGTCTGGTTTTATGTGGAGGTCCTTGATCCACTTGGAGTTGATCTTAGTACAAGGAGATAAGAGTTGATCAATCCTCATTCTTCTGCATGTTGGCTTCCAGTTGAACCAGCACCATTTGTTGAAAAGGCTATCTTTTTTCCACCGGATGGTTGTGGCTCCTTTATCAAAGATAAAGTGACCATAAGTCTGTGGGTTCATTTCTGAGTTGTCAGTCCTATTCCTTTGATCTACTTGGCTGTTGCTGTACCAATACCATGCAGTTTTTAACACAATTGCTCTGTAGTACTGCTTGAGGTCAGGGTTATTGATTCCCCCAGAAGTCCTTTTATTGTTGAGAATAGTTTTAGCTATCCTGGGTTTTTTTGTTGCTCCAGATGAATTTGAGAATTGCTCTTTCTAGATCTATGAAGAATTGATTTGGGGTTTTGATGGGGATTGCATTGAATCTGTAGATTGCTTTTGGCAAGATGGCCATTTTTACTATATTGATCCTGCCAATCCAGGAGCAAGAAATATTTTTCCATCTTCTGAGGTCTTCTTCAATTTCTTTCTTCAAGGACTTGAAGTTCCTGTCATACAGATCTTTCGCTTGTTTGGTTAGAGTTACACCAAAATACTTTATGTTGTTTGTGGCTATTGTGAAGGGTGTTATTTCCCTAACTTCTTTCTCAGCCTGCTTGTCCTTTGAGTACAAGAAGGCTAATCAGCCACTTTGCTGAAGTTGTTTATCAGCTGTAGAAGTTCTCTGGTGGAGTTTTTTGGGTCACTTAAGTAAACTATCATATCGTCTGCAAATAATGATAGTTTGACTTCTTCCTTTCCAATTTGTATCCCTTTGACTTCCTTATGTTGTCTAATTGCTCTCGCTAGAACTTCAAGTACTATATTGAAAAGATATGGAGAGAGAGGGCAGCCTTGTCTAGTCCCTGATTTTAGTGGGAATGCTTCAAGTTTCTCTCCATTTATTTTGTTGTTGGCTACTGGTTTGCTGTAGATTGCTTTTACTATGTATAGGTATGGGCCTTGAATTCCTGCTCTGTCCAAGACTTTTAGCATGAAAGGATGCTGAATTTTGTCGAATGCTTTTTCAGCATCTAATGAGATGACCATGTGGTTTTTTTTCTTTTAGTTTGTTTATGTAGTGGATTACCTTGATGGATTTCCGTATATTGAACCATCCCTGCATCCCTGGGATGAAGCCTACTTGATCATGCTGAATGATCGTTTTGATGTGCTCTTGGATTCAGTTGGCAAGAATTTTATTTAGTATTTTTGCATCGATATTCATAAGGGAAATTGGCCTGTAGTTCTCTTTCTTTGTTGGATCTTTTTGTGGTTTAGGTATCAGCATAATTGTGGCTTCAAAGAATGAGTTGGGTAGTGTCCCTTCTGTCTCTATTTTGTAGAATAGTTTGAAGAGTATTGGTGTTAAGTGTTCTTTGAAGGTCTGGTAGAATTCTGCTCTAAAACCATCTGGTCCCATACTTTTTTTGGTTGGGAGGCTTTCTATAACCCCTTCTATTTCTTTAGGGGTTATGGGACCATTACCTGATCTAATTGATGCTGATTTAATTTTGGTATTTGGTATCTGTCTAGGAAATTGTCCATTTCCTCCAGATTCTCCACTTGTGTTGAGTATAGACCTTTGTAGTAGGATCTGATGATCTTTTGAATTTCCTCCATTTCTGTTGTTATATCCCCCTTTTCATTTCTAATTTTGTTATTTTGTATACTGTGTCTGTGTCCTTTGGTTAGTCTGGCTAAGGGTTTATCTATCCTGTTGATTTTCTCAAAGAACCAGCTCCTGGTTTTGTTGATTCTTTGTATGGTTCTCTTTGTTTCTACTTGATTGATTTCAGCCCTGAGTTTGATGATTTCCTGTCTTCTACTCCTTCTGGGTGAATTAACTTCTTTTTCTTCCAGGGCTTTAAGGTGTGCCGATAAGCTGCTAGTGTATGCTCTCTCCAGTTTCTTTTTGGATGCACTTAGAGCTATGAGTTTTCCTCTTAGCACTGCTTTCATTGTGTCCCATAGATTTGGGTATGTTGTGCCTTCATTTTCATTGAATTCTAAAAAGTCTTTGATTTCTTTTTTTATTTCTTCCTTGACCAAGGTGTCATTTAGTAGAGTATTGTTCAGTTTCCATGTGTATGTGGGCTCTCTGTTGTTTTTGTTGCTATTGAAGACCACTCTTACTCCATGGTGATCTGATAGGAGGCATGGGATTAGCTTGATCTTCTTGTATTTGTTGACATCTGTCTTGTGACCAATTATACGATCAATTTTGGAGAAGGTACCATGAGGTACTGATTAAAAGGTATATTCTTTAGCTTTAGGATGAATTGTTCTATATATATCTGTTAAATCCAATTAGTTTCACTGTGTCCCTGTTTAGTTTCTGCTTTCCTGATCGGTCCATTGAGGAGAGAGGAGTGTTGAAGTCACCCACAATTATTGTGTTAGGTGCAATGTGTGCTTTAAGGTTTAGTAAGGTTTCTTTTACGAATGAGGGTGCCCTTGCATTTGGAGCATTGATGTTCAGTATTGAGAGCTCTTCTTGGTGGATTTTCCCTTTGACCAGCAAGAAGTGACCTTCTGAGTCTCTTTTGATGACTTTAGGTTGGAAGTCACTTTTATCTGATATTATAATATCTACTCCAGCTTGTTTCCTGAGACCATTTGCTTGTAATATTGTCTTCCAGCCTTTTACTCTAAGGCAGTGTTTGTCTTTAACACTGAGATGTGTTTCCTGTATGCAGCAAAATGTAGGGTCCTGTTTCCATATCCAGTCTGTTAATCTATGTCTTTTTATTGGGGAATTGAGTCCATTGATGTTGAGATATTAGGAAATAGTAATTATTACTTCCTGACATTTTTGAAATTATTTTTTTTTATATTTGAGAGGTTATCTTTTTTTGGGTTTGATGAGAGGGGGTTCTATGTTGCTTCCTCCGGGGTATATTTTCCTTACTTGTGTTGGTGTTTTCCCCCTACTATCCTTTGTAGGGCTGGATTTGTGGAAAGATAATATGCAAATTTGGTTTTGTCATGGAATACCTTGATGTCTCCATCTATGGCGATTGAGAGTTTTGCTGGGTAAAGTAGTTTTGGCTGAAATTCGTGTTCGCTTAGAGTTTGCATGATATCTGCCCAGGATCTTCTAGCTTTCATGGTCTCAGGTGAGAAGTCTGGTGTTATTCTGATAGGTCTTCCTTTATATGTTACTTGGCCTTTTTCTCTTGCTGCCTTTAATATTCTTTCTTTGTTTATTACATTTGGAGTTTTGATTATTATGTGATGGATGTATTTCTGTTCTGGTCCAGACTGTTTGGAGTTCTATATGCTTCTTGTATGTTCATGGGCATCTCTCTCTTTAGGTTGGGGAAGTTTTCTTCCATAATTTTCTAGAAGATATTTGCTGGCCCTTTAACTTGTAAATCTTCACTCTCGTCTATACCTATAATCCTTAGGTTTGGTCTTCTCATTGTGTCGTGGATTTCCTGGATGTTTTGGGTTACAGCCTTTTTGCATTTAGTATTTTCTTTGACTGTTGAATCAATGGTTCCTATGGTATCTTCGGCTTCTGAGATTCTGTCTTCTGTCTCTTGTATTCTATTGTTGATATTTGCATCTATGGCCCCTGATTTCTTTCCAAGGTTTTCTATCTCCAATGTTGTCTCCCTCTGCGATTTCTTAGTTGTTTCTACTTCTGTTTTTAGAACCTGGATGGATATGCTCAGATCTTTTGCTTGCTTGATTGTGTCTTCATGTATTTCTTTAAGAGATTTTTGTGTTTCCTCTTTCATAGCTTCTACTTGTTGACCTACGTTCTTTTGTATTTCTTTAAGTGATTTTTGTCTTTTCTTCTTATTGGCTTCTGCTTTTTGATCCATATTCTCCTGGATTTCTTTAAGTGATTTTTGTGTTTGCCTTGTAAAGGCCTCTAACTTTTGATCCATTTTCTCCTGTATTTCTTTAAGAGATTTATCTATGTATTCTGCTACCAGCATCCTGACCAGTGATTTTAGATCCAAGTCTTGTTTTTCAGGTGTGTTGGGGTATCCAGGGCTTCCTGTTGTTGGCAAACTGGGTTCAGATGCTGTCATGCTGCCTTGATTTCCGTTAGTAACGTTCCTTAGTTTTCCTTTTCCCATCTGGTTATTTCTGGTGTTAGTTGGCATTATTGTCACTGGCTGGTGTTTGAATCTCCTGCAAGGCTGGGCTCACCTGTTGTTTCTCTACTGGTGACTATGCTGCAAGATAGAGACTACCTCTGCAAGTGCTGAGGGGACCTCAGGGAGGGCGATTCCCAACTGAGTTGGTGCAAGGCTGGAGGGCGTGGAGAAGTCCTGCAGAGCATTGGTCTTGGCCCTGCCTGGTGGTGAGAGCCTGGCGGATCCACCCGCTCAATGGTAGCCCTGGCTGGAGTCTGTCTACCTGGCCTCTCTAGTCCTGTCCTGGTAGCAATATGGAGGCGTACCGTGACCTCTGCTGTGAGGGACTGTGAGCAGGCTGCTCCCAGCTGCCTTGGTGCAAGGCCGGAGGGCGTGGAGAAGTCCCGCAGAGCCTCGACCCTGGCCCTGCCTGGTGGCGAGAGCCTGGCGGATTCACCCGCGTGAATTCACCGTAGCCCAGGCTGGAGTCTGTCTACCTGGGCCTCTCTAGCTGTGTCCTGGTAGCAATAGGAGGCTTACTGCAACTGCTGCTCTCCTCCTGTATTTTTAAAGGGAGTTGTTTAAGTCTTTCTTGAAGCCTTCTATCAGCATCATGAGATATGGTTTTAAATCCAACTCTTGCTTTTCCCGTGTGTTGGGGTATCTGGGACTTGCTGTGGCGGGAGAACTGGGCTCTGATGTTGCCATATAGTGTTGGTTTCTCTTGGTAGGGTTCTTGTGCTTGCCTTTTGTCATCTGGTTATCTCTGGTGCTAGTTGGTATTGTCTCTGGCTGGAGTTTGTTCTTCCTGTGGGCCTTTAAGCCTGTGTCCTTTCTCCTCTGAGCTCAAAAGTGAAAGCACTTCTGGGAGATATCTCTCTCCTGGCAGCTATGCACAGCAGGCTGTGGAGTTTACTGGCTCCCTGATGCAAATGGCAGCAGGAAGACTTCTGTCCTAGCTGCTCCACTGATCTTATGCCCTGTGTGATCCTAGCTGGTCCCCTTCAGGAGATTTCACCTCTGCACTCAGAAGTGAAAGCACTGCTGGGACATCTCTCTCTCTCTCCTGGCAGGCAATGTACAGAAGGCTGTGGAGTTTCTGGGCTCCCTGGTGCAAATTGCTTTTGAATCTTAAGAATTATTGTGATCCTCCTATGGAACATTTTTATGAACTCTATAAGATATTTGCATAACACCAATACCTCTTTCACTGTTGAGTCCGCTAGAACAACATATGACTTACTTGACAGGCCTGCACTCACTGCAGCCTGAACTCATTCCTGTAGGTTTTTTTGTTTTGTTTTGTTTTGTTTTGTTTTTGTTTTTGCTTTTCTTTAATCTTCATTCAAGGCTGGCTGGCTACTCTTTGATCATCAGGGAGGCAGGTTATAGCAATGTTCTGTGTTCTTGGGTGCACAGCACTTGATGATAGAAGGTGTTTTGTTTTTGTTGTTTTTTTGTTGTTGTCTGTGTTGTGTTATGTTTTGTTGTTTTTACTATAGTGGAAATATTCTATACTTATTACCACTGTAGCAGTCACCATCAACATGTGCCATGACAAATAAAAATGTGGTTAGTAACGCTGAGAAACTGCAGTTTTAGTTTGATTCAATTTGATTTCATATAACCTAAATTTATACAAGTTTTAACCTTAGGGAGCCACTGTCCAGCATGATGCCAGTTGTAGCTATAAAACATGCAGCCTGGTGAGCCTCTTCTTTACACTGAGCAAAAACATCTTCTATTCAGTATCAGTACAAGGCAATGACTCAGTTAAACTTTGCAGAAGGTGTCCCTAGTACTCTAAAACTGTTATTGACATGGTAGCCCTCAGCTTTATTCTCATGCTTTGGGTCCAAGTGATAGCTATCCATTGTGTGGTCAGTAGATCAGGATGCTACCCATGTGATAGGGCAGTGCAATATGGGACATCCAGATGTTTTGTGTTATAGTATGATAAGAACAGATTTAGTATAGTACCAGAAGAAAATTGCAATAAATAATGCTCACCTCACACAAGCTGTTTATCATTTTCTTTTCTGAATCAATGACCAAATCCATAGCCACAGACCATCTCTCTGATGCTGTATGCATTTGTCCTAGCAGGTGTCACACCTGACTACCAATGGAATACTGTTTGGTCAAGCTTGTGATAGTCTATATCGATTCACTTAAGGCCCACCAGCCAAATCCAGGGTGCTGCCTAGTTTGGGGAATTCATTTGTATTGGAATACACAGTCACGGCCACTTATTCACAGGTTATGACTACTTTCATGTGATGAGAGAGTTGAATTTTGTCTGTGGCAGAGACTATGTGGTCTACAAATTATAAAATATTTAAAACTCGTGTTTTATAACAAAGCTGCAAGATCCCGGTTTATCCATCTTGTAGCAGCCAGAGGGGCAGTTCCTGTTGATCCTTTAGCTCTCTCATAGACACATTAATCTCCATCTCCTTGTCTAACTTCCCTTCTGAGTTGGTGTATGTGGCTGTTGGTTATACCCTCAGGATGAGGACAGGGCCATGAGGTCACTCTGTAAGTAACCAGGCTTTGGTTACTTACAAAGTAAGTGAACTTTTTATTACTTTATTTTTTATTACTTCATTAAAAGACAGCATTTTCATCTATTGCTGTCACTTTTATGTCCCTACTTTAACAGGTGTCCATGGTGACAATTTACATTGTCAAGTATTATCTCAAAAGCTTACACCTTGAGTATGTCCCATAGTCCAGCCTATTAAATTTTTGACAGAGTACGTCTGTACAAGCAAATGGCAATAGATTCCTTTGCAGGACAATCATTGAATCATTGCAGGGTAGACTTACTTGGTCTCAGGTCTTGGAATTGTGTAAAGAAACATAGCATAGGCATGTGTGTGCGTGTGTGGGTGATGAGTATCCCTGTATTCGCAGTTAGGTACTTTGCTGACATGCCAACCCTGCTATTTTCACAAGTGTTCCAAGCCTCTGACTTTAGGTTGTTTACATCTAACATTTGTCCATCATCATTTGGGGTTTTGATCAACTCCCAAGACTATTGGAGAGCCAAGTTCTGTGACATCATCTACTATTACCTCTGACCTACATGGGAAGATAAAAACTGAACATTTGGGTGAGAGTTATCTTCTCTTGAGTGTAATTATTATAGCTTTGGTAAATGGGATCTTCTTTGGACCTTTTAGCGGGGCATAACATCTGAGCATAGCTTATAGTCCTAAATCACATATCTGTATAACCAGCTGTACCCTAGAGTGTTTAAATCCTTTTCTTCTTCCTTTCCCATGACATCACTGGCTTTCTGCTTTGATTAGGGAGTACTGAATTTTTGATTTAGGAGACACTTTCACAGTAGGCTTGTACCACCTCTTGGGGACCTTGCCAATGTGTTCAATTCTACATCCTGAGAGACTCCGTTAGTCCCTGAGGTTGGTCAACTCTTCTATATTTTAGGTTTAAATTCCAGTCACCCGATTTAGCACCATCAAAATATAGCCTCACAGGCGCTTCCCTGTACATTCTGGAGACTCACAGATCATGCTGACTAAATCTACAGCTCTTATTGCAGGTGGCCCTTTGACCTTCTTAATAGTCTCAACACATTCCAGCCAGGTTACATTATGATTTAGCCTCAGATACAGGCCTAGAGGTTGGGATTGGGGCTGGGGGTGGTACTGCTGAGACACAGTTGCATTGCCTTTTGTGATGTGCTGGAACAGAGCAGTAGCACTGAAGACTTGGACCTCCGTTCTTCTCTCTGTTCTTTTTATGTTTGATTGAGAATCACATGGTTTTGAGTATCCTATGGCCTGGCTAGCACAAGGTTTTCCCAGCAGGCTTGAGCCTAAGCCAAGCCCTTGAATAGTCCCAGACACTGATGAAGATGTTGCACTTGTTTCCCAGAAAGATACTGCTCTTGGCCTTGAGCCAAGGTTCCTTAGAGCCTTGTTTCATCTTCACACACCCTTTGCTGTGGCTGTGTTCAGAAGAGCATCCCTGTTCTCTTATGTGTTTGGAGAAGATAAGTGTAGCACTGTCTGGACCGCTTTCTCTAATACACACCTTGAACCAATCACTCAAAAATATTTGCTGCCTGTTTCTTCAGAATCCCAATGGGCTCCATTTCACAACAGTTTGGGATATCCCAATCTAGGATGACTATAGCCCTAGATTTGGTGGGACAAAAGAAGGAGCATCAGGTTGTATCTGCTGGCCCAGGATCTAAGGATGCCTAGGGACTCAGACTCTTTAGAACAATGTGTCAAGAAGTCTCCATTGCTCGTCAAGTCCTAGGTTTTATAACAGGGTCTTGACCTCAGCAAAACAGACCTGATTCCATTGGTCTCTCAATCTTTTTTGGGAGTTCAGTCACTTTGCTAAATCCTACCCTGGATCTATATTTTTTTCCTCTGTTCTTGTATCATAGGGGTAATTGCTCTATGCTATATCTAAAAATTTCCCAATGCTTTAAAAATACATATTTTTATTACCTTGAAGTTTAGTAAGAAATGTTTATCTACTCTATACTTTTAAAAAAGTATCCATTGTGGGATTTTTTTAAACAGTGCAACATTTTGGTGGAAAGCAAGTGTCACAAAGTATGGATACAGTACCTATGAAGATCCAGTGTTATCTGATGGGCATCTATGTAAGTGTCCTTTTGGTTGAAGGAACATCCTTTGATCACTGGCTTCTCCACTTGGACTGCGTGCGGTGTGGAACACTCAGCAGAGGTCCTGAGCTTTTCATCAGTTGCCATCCCTCCCCTGTGCTGCTGGTGTCTCTGTACCTGCTCTTTAATATAATCACACTCCCCCTCAAACACGGGCTCCTCTGCATCTTGCTGAGGCGCCTGAAGACTGTCATTAGGACTTAGTGCAGAGCCCTCGTGCCAGCAGGGCTTACCTATGCACTGTAACTGCAGCCCTCACACATGCTCAGATCCATTTTGCTTGTTTTTCAGATATCCTGTGACTTATCATAAGTTTTTCTTAATGCATTTGCAATAAAACATTCTGAAGCCTACAACTTTTTTTTTAAAGTATATCTAATTCCTGCTATTAAAAAATTTCTGGTAACTAATATTAATCATTTCAGTTCTGGGATTGGATTTGTATTTAATGCCCACTTTTTAAAAAATAAATGTGACAGGTGAGTTTCTTTGCTGTTTTTAATCAATACCAAACATATTGACCGATTACATAACAAAGACAGAAATTTCATCTTGTCTCCTTCTCCACTTTTCTTTCAGATATCAAGTCCTTAGTCTGTGAGAATTCGGGTCAGAGACGTAGCTCCTGGTGATGAAACTGGGGCCAGATGTAACATTTTTGGACTTAGGTCTCAGAATAGTAGTAACATTAAAGACATTTCAATCGTTGTATTTTCTGTGACATGAGCCAGAGTCTCCAGCCAGATGTCCCAGGCACTGTGCTGCTTCTGTGTGCCTCTGCGAGGTACGTACTCATAAAAAGCCACAGAGACATAAAGCAAGTGTGGCTGCAGACAGGCACATCCCAGCTGTGGTCCTCCTGCAGCTGCACTCTGTACTCCAAACTCTGGGAAAGGAAACTCCCCAAGACCAATGTTCATCTGTCATTGTGTTCCTCAGAATGCACTGGGCAGGCGGCAAGTCATCGATAATTGTTTGTTGAAGCAAATATGGTAAATCCATAAAAAATATTGATTTTATCTTTTCACAAGAATCTTGGCACTTACAATTATTTGCAGATTAATTGAAATCAGCTATTTTTTTCTGATAAGGATACATATACATTATGGTTATTTTGAAAAACAGAAAAGTTTAAATAGCTAATAAAAATATTTTCACATATTACCATACACTGTTTATTTTTAGCTAATACTTTATGATTTTAATTTAACTTTATTTCATTTGATTTTAGAATTTCATACATGAATATAATATGTTATAATTTCTACCCTACTCTTTTCCCTTTCCAACTCCTCCTGTGTTCCTCCTACTCACTTTCAAATTTGAGACCTCTTCTTTTTTAATTATTATTGCTACATACATACACACACACACACACACACACACACACACACACACACACACCCCATGCTGAATTCATTTAGTAGTGCTTATATGTTTTAAGTGCTAACAATTAAAACTACTTCCATTTTGTTCAGATTTATCCTATTATTGACTTGTTTCTTTGTTGTTGTTTTCTTTTTGGTTTTTTGGAGTTTTGGACTTCCCACAAAAATTGTTGCTTTAAATTCCCCAACAGATTTTCTTCCTCTTTTGTCTACTATCTGAAAGTTTTCTGGCATTTTGTTTTGATTGTCAGGTGGAGGTCATGGTTTTCTGAATGCTCTTGATGTTTAAAGAAGATGGGAAATGGGTGAGAAACAATTAGGTATTTACGTCAGTCTTTATGGTGTGGCTTTATTTTTGTGTGTCTTTTCAGAATACTACCATACTAGATGGGGCTCCAAGTCCATTTGGCCACTGGTTTATTTTCAGTGTGTTCTCACTAAACACTAGAGGGCAATGCAGGTTCAGGGTTGTCTTGAATTCACAGCTGGTGCATTGCTCAAAATAAACCTAGGGAGGACCTAGATGGGCTGTCTGTCTCCACAGGCCTCTCCTAGTTGCCCAAGACAGGGTCAGATGCCTCACTCAGAGTTATTGCCTTGTGGCAGGTGTTGTAGGATTCTACCAGGGTCTGAGAGGTGATAACCCTGGACTTAACGCCCTTCCTGTAGTTAACAATGCTGCAATTCTCTGTGGTACCTTGAACTCAATGCTTGTTGAGACCAAAACAGCTGCATCGTAGGGCCAAGCTCATATGTCTATGCTCTTGCCAACTGATGAGGAGGACTCATGGCCAAAGACTGCATCCAGGCATTACCTGACGTTGGATGGAAATGAAATCTGATAGAATCTACCAATGCCTCTCTTTAGTACTAGGACTCTGCAGAGAGGATAAAAAAGGGCCTTGGTCCCCTCTGTGTTGTTCAAAGTTTGAGCTGTGTTTATGAAGGCACTACCTGAGACTTACAATTGTAAGGATCAGAGAGATCTTTGAGTGTATCTAGGATGTATCTTTCTTTTTTATTTATTTATTTATTTATTTATTTATTTATTTATTCGCTATATTAATTTACATTTCATATGATTTCCCCCTTTCCAGGCTTCCCCTTCCCCACAAGACCCATAAGCCCTCTTCCCTCCCCCTGTTCCCCCATTCACCCCTTCCCTCTTCCCTGTTCTGGTATTTCCCTACACTGCTGCATTAAGCCTTTCCAGAGTCAGGGGTCTTTCCTTCCTTCTTCTTGGACATCATTTGATATGTGGATTGTGTCTTAGGTATTCCAGTCTTCAAGGCTAATATCTGCTTATCAGTGAGTGGATGGCATGAGTGTTCTTTTGAGATTGGGTTACCTGACTTAGGATGATGTTCTCCAGCTCCATCCATTTGTCTAAGAAGTTCATGAACTCATTGTTTCTAATGGCTGAATAGTACTCCATTGTGTATATATACCATATTTTTTTTTTGTATCCATTCCTACATTGAGGGACATCTGGGATCTTTCCAGCTTCTGGCTATTGTAAATTGTGCTGCTATAAACATAGTAGAACATGTATCCTTATTAAATGCTGAGGAATCCTCTGGGTATATGCTCAGGAATGGTATAGCAGGGTCCTCTGGAAGTGTCATGCCCAATTATCTGAGGAACCGCCAGATTGATTTTCAGAGTGGTTGTACCAGCTTGCAATCCCACCAGCAGTGGAGGAGTGTTCCTCTTTCTCCACATCCTTGCCAACACCTGTTGTCTTCTGGAGTTTTTAATCTTAGCCATTCTGACAGGTGTGAGGTGAAATCTCAGGGTTGTTTTGATTTGCATTTCCCTAATGACTAATGATGTTGAACATTTCTTAAGATGCTTCTCAGCCATTTGAATTTCTTCAGGTGAAAATTCTTTGTTTACCTCTGTACCCCATTTTTAAAAGGGTTGTTTGGCTCTCTGGAGTCTAACTTCTTGAGTTCTTTATATATATTGGATATTAGCCCTCTGTCAGATGTAGGGTTGGTGAAGATCCTTTCCCAATTTGTTGGTTGCCATTTTGTCCGCTTGACAGTGTCCTTTGCCTTACAGAAACTTTGTAATTTTATGAGGCTCCATTTCTCAATTCTTGATCTTAGAGCATAAGCTATTGGTGTTCTATTCAGGACATTTTCCCCTGTGCCCATATCCTCAAGGGTCTTACCCAGTTTCTTTTCTATTAGTTTCAGTGTGTCTTGTTTTATGAGGAGGTCCTTGATCCACTTGGAGTTGAGCTTAGTACAAGGAGATAAGAATAGATCAATGCACATTCTTCTGCAAGCTGACCTCCAGTTGAGCCAGCACCATTTGTCCAAAAGGCTCTCTTTTTTCCACTGGATGGTTTCAGCTCCTTTGTCAAAGATCAGGTGACCATAGGTGTGTGGGTTCATTTCTGGGTCTTCAATACTATTCCATTGATCCACCTCCCTGTCACTGTACCAATATCATGCAGTTTTTAGCACTATTGCTCTGTAGTACTGCTTGAGGTGCAGGATATTGATTTCCCCAGAAGTTCTTTTACTGTAGAGAATAGTTTTAGCTATCCTGGTTTTTTGTTATTCCAAATGAATTTAATGATTGCGCTTTCTTTTTTTTTTAATTTTTTCTTTTTTTATTGGATATATACTATATTTGCATTTCATTACCCTTTTTCTGGTTTCCTGCCCCCACAAAGGTCCCACATGCCCTTTTCCCTCCCTGTGTTCCCCCACCCACCCCTTCCCACTTCCCTGTTCTGGTATTCCCCTACACTGATGCTTTGAGCCTTTCCAGAACCAGGGACCACTCCTTCCTTCTTGTCGGACATCATTTGGTATGTGGATTGTGTCTTTGGTGTCCCAAGACTCTAGGCTAATATCCACTTATCAGTGAGTGCATACCATGGGTATTCTTTTGAGACTGGGTCACCTCACTTAGTATGATTTTCTCCAGCTCCATCCATTTCTCTAAGAATTTCATGAATTCATTGTTTCTAATGGCTGAATAGTACTCCATTGTGTATATATACCACGTTTTTTGTATCCATTCTTCCGTTGAGGGACATCTGGGTTCTTTCCAGCTTCTGGCTATTATAAATAAGGCTGCTATGAACATAGTGGAGCATATATCCTTATTGCATGCTGGGGAAACTTCTGGATATATGCCCAGGAGTGGTATGGCTGGGTCCTCCAGAAGTATCGTGTCCAGTTTTCTGAGGAACCACCAGACTGATTTCCAGAGTGGTTGTACCAGCTTGCAGTCCCACCAACAGTGGAGGAGTGTTCCTCTTTCTCCACACCCTTGCCAACACCTACTGTTTCCTGAGTTTTTAATCTTAGCCATTCTGACTGGTGTGAGGTGAAATCTCAAGGTTGTTTTGATTTGCATTTCTCTAATGACTAATGATGTTGAACATTTTTTTTTTATTTTCTATATTCTTTGTTTACATTCCAAAGGCTTTCCCCTATCCCAGTCCCCCCTCACCATATGTCCCATAAGTCCTCTGCCCCCCATTTCCCAATCTCCTCCCCCATTTCTCTGTTCAGGTACTCTCCTATAAAGCTGGATCCAGTCTTTTCAGGACCAGGGTCCTCTCCTTCCTTTTTCTTGGGAATTGTTTGATTTGCTAGTTGTGCCTTGAGTATTCAGAGCTTCTGGGCTCATTAATACCCACTTATCAGTGATTGCATTTTATGTGTATTGTTTTGTGATTGGGTAAACTCACTTAGGATGATATTTTCCAGATCGAACCATTTGCCTACAAATTGCATGAATTCATTATTTTTAACTGCTGAGTAGTATTCTATTGTATAAATATACCACATTTTCTGTATCCATTCCTCTTTTGAGGGATATCTTGGCTCCTTCCAACTTCTGGCTATTATAAATAAGGCTGCTATGAACATAGTGCAGCATGTGTCTTTAATGTATGCAGGGGAATCCTCTGGGTCTATGCCCAGGAGTGGTATGACAGGGTCCTCTGGAAGTGTCATGCCTAATTTTTTGATTAACCACCAGACTGATTTCCAGAGTGGTTGTACCATCTTGCAATCCCACCAACAGTGGAGGAGTGTTCCTCTTTCTCCACATCCTCACCAGCACCTGTTATCTCTTGAGTTTTTTTTTTTTTGTGTGTGTATGTGTGTGTGTGTGTTTCCTGTGGGAAGCTATTTTTTATTGGATATATTCTATATTTACATTTCATTTCCCTTTATCTGGTTCCCCATCCCCCAAAGGTCCCACATGCCATTTTCCCTCCCCCTGTTCCCCCATCAACCCTTTCCCACTTCCCTGTTCTGGTATTCCCCTACACTGATGCTTTGAGCCTTTCCAGCACCAGTGTCCACTCCTTCCTTCTTGTCGGATATCATTTGATATGTGGATTGTGTCTTTGGTGTCTCAAGAGTCTAGGCTAATATCCACTTATCAGTGAGTGCATACCATGGGTATTCTTTTGAGACTGGGTTACTTCACTTAGTATGATGTTCTCCAGCTCCATCCATTTCTCTAAGAATTTCATGAATTCATTGTTTCTAATGGCTGAATAGTACTCCATTGTGTATATATACCACATTTTTTGTATCCATTCTTCCGTTGAGGGACATCTGGGTTCTTTCCAGCTTCTGGCTATTATAAATAAGGCTGCTATGAAAACAGTGGAGCATGTATCCTTATTGCATGCTGGGGAATCTCCTGGGTATATGCTCAGGAGTGGTATGGTTGGGTCCTCTGGAAGTATCATGTCCAGATTTCTGAGGAACCGCCAGACTGATTTCCAGAGTGGTTGTACCAGCTTGCAGTCCCACCAACAGTGAAGGAGTGTTCCTCTTTGTCCACATTCTCACCAGCACCTGCTGTTTCCTGAGTTTTTAATCTTAGCCATTCTGACTGATGTGAGGTGGAATCTCAGTGTTGTTTTGATTTGCATTTCCCTGACGACTAATGATGTTTACCATCTCTTAAGGTGTTTCTCAGCCATCTGAATTTCTTCAGGGGAAAATTCTTTGTTTAGCTCTGTACCCCATTTTTAGACCCAGAAATGAACCCACTGACTTATCGTCATTTGATCTTTGATAAAGGAGCTAAAACCATCCATTGGAAAAAAGATAGCCTTTTCAACAAATGGTGCTGGTTCAACTGGAGGTCAACATGCAGAAGAATGGGAATTGATCCACTCTTATCTCCTTGTACTAAGATCAACTCCAAGTGGATTAAGGACCTCCACATAAAACCAGACATACTGAAACTAATAGAAAAGAAACTGGGGAAGACCCTGGAGGACATGGGCACAGGGGAAGTTTCTGAACAGAACAACAATAGCTTATGCTCTAAGATCAAGAATTGACAAATGGGACCTCATAAAATTACAGTTTCTGTAAGGCAAAGGACACTGTCAGAAGGACAAAACAGCAACCAACAAATTGGGAACAGATCTTCACCAACCCCACATCTGACAGAGGGCTAATAATAAAGTTAGACCCCAAAGAACCAAATAAGCCTATCAAAAGATGTTGAACATTTTTTAAGGTGTTTCTCAGCCATCTGAATTTCTTAAGGTGAAAAGTCTTTGTTTAGCTCTGTACCCCATTTTTTGATAGGGTTATTTGTTTTTCTGGGGTCTAACTTCTTGAGTTCTTTGTATACATTTGATAATAGCTCTCTGTCAGATGTATGGTTGGTGAAGAACTTTTTCCAATTTGTTGGTTGCCGATTTGTCCTTTTGACAGTGTCTTTTGCCTTACAGAAACTTTGTAATTTTATGAGGTCCCATTTGTCTATTCTTGATCTTAGAACATAAGCTATTGGTGTTCTGTTCGGGAAATTTCCTCCTGAGCCAATGTCCTCAAGGATCTTCCCCAGTTTCTTTTCTATTAATTTTAGTGTGTCTGGTTTTATGTGGAGGTCCTTGATCCACTTGGTATTGAACTTAGTACAAGGAGATAAGAGTGAATCAATTCTCATTCTTCTGCATGTTGACCTCCAGTTGAGCCAGCACCATTCGTTGAAAAGGCTCTCTTTTTTCTACTGGATGTTTTCAGCTCCTTTGTCGAAGATCAATTGGCCATAGATGTGTGGGTTCAATTCTGGGTCTTCAATTCTATTCCATTAATCCACCTCCCTGTCACTGTACCAATACCATGCAGTTTTTAAAACTACTGCTCTGTAGTATTGCTTGAGGTCTGGGATATTGATTCCTCCAGAAGTTCTTTTACTGTTGATGATAGTTTTAGCCATCCTGGGTTTTTTGTTAGTCCAGATGAATTTGAGAATTGCTCTTTCTAAGTCTATGAAGAACTGAGTTGGGATTTTGATGGGGATTGCATTGAATCTGTATATTGATTGCTTTTGGCAAGATTGCCATTTTAACTACATTAATCCTGCCAACCCACGAGCATGGAAGATTTTTCCATTTTCTGAGGTCTTCTTCCATTTCCTTCTTCAGAGACCTGAAGTTTTTGTCATATAAATCTTTCACTTGTTTGGTTAGAGTCACACCAAGATACTTTATACTGTTAGTGGCTATTGTGAAGGGTGTAATTTCCCTAATTTCTTTCTCAGCCTGCTTATCCTTTGAGTATAGGAAGGCTACTGATTTGCTTGAGTTGATTTTATAGCCAGCCACTTTGCTGAAGTTGTTTATCAGCTGTAGGAGTTTTCTGGTGGAGTTTTTTGGGTCACTTAAGTATACTATCATATCATCTGTGAATAGTGATAGTTTGACTTCTTCCTTTCTGGTTTGTATCCCTTTGACTTCCTTATGTTGTCGAATTACTCTAGCTAGTACCTCAAGTACTATATTGAAAAGATATGGAGAGAGAGGGCAGCCTTGTCTAGTCCCTGATTTTAGTGGGATTGCTTCAAGTTTCTCTCCATTTACTTTGATGTTGGCTACTGGTTTGCTGTATATTGCTTTTACTATGTTTAGGTATGGGCCTTGAATTCCTATTCTTTCCAAGGCTTTTAACATGAAAGGGTGCTCAATTTTGTCAAATGCTTTTTCAGCATCTAATGAAATAACCATGTTTTTTTTCTTTGTTTATGTATTGGATTCCATTAATGGATTTCCGTATATTGAACCATCCCTGTATCCCTGGGATGAAGCCTACTTGATCATGGTGAATAATGGTTTTGATGTATTCTTGGGTTCTATTGACAAGAATTTTATTTAGTATTTTTGCGTCGATATTCATAAGGAATATTGGCCTGTAGTTCTGCTTCTTTGTTGGATCTTTGTGTGGTTTTGGTATAAGCGTAATTGTGGTTTCATAGAATGATTGTGTAATGTTCCTTCTGTTTCTACTTTGTGTAATAATTTGAAGAGTATTGGTGTTACAGGTTTTCTTTGAAGGCCTGATAGAATTCTGCACTAAAACCATCTGGTCCTGTGCTTTTTTTGGTTGGAAGACTTTTAATGACCTCTTCTATGCCTTTAGTTGTTATGGGACTGTTTGGTTGACCAATTTGATCCTGATTTAATTTTGGTATTTGGTATCTGTCTAGGAAATTTTCCATTTCCTCCAGATTTTCCAGTTGTGTTGAGTATAGACTTTTGTAGTAGGATGTGATGATTTTTTTAATTTCCCCCATTTCTGTTGTTATGTCTCCCTTTTCATTTCTAATTTTGTTAATTTTTATATTGTGTCTGTGTCCTTTGGTTAGTCTGGCTAAGGGTTTATCTATCCTGTTGATTTTCTCAAAGAACCAGCTCCTGGTTTTGTTGATTCTTTGTATGGTCCTCTTTGTTTCCACTTGATTGATTTCAGCCCTGAGTTTGATGATTTTCTGTCTTCTACTCCTCCTGGGTGAATTATCTTCTTTTTGTTCCAGGACTTTCAGGTGTGCCATTAAGCTGTTAGTGTATGCTCTCTCCAGTTTCTTTTTGGAGTCACTCAGGGCTATGAGTTTTCTTTTTAGCACTACTTTCATTGTGTTCTATAAATTTGGGTATGTTTTGCCTTCATTTTCACTAAATTCTAAAAAGTCTTTCATTTCTTTCTTTATTTCTTCTTTGGCCAATGTATCATTGAGTAGAGCATTGTTCAGCCTCCATGTGTATGTGGGCTTTCTGTTGTTTTTTGCTATTGAAGACCACTCTTATTCCATAGTGATCTAATAGGAGGCATGGGATTATTTTGATCTTTAATTTGTTGAGGTCTGTCTTGTGACCAATTTTATGGTCGATTTTGGAGAATGTACCATGGGGTGCTGAGAAAAAGGTATATTCTTTTGCTTTAGGATGAAATGTTTTATATATATATATATATATATATATATATATATATATATATATATATATATATATATATATATATATATATATCTGTTAAATCCAATAGGTCCAATGCTTCAATTAGTTTCACTGTGTCCCTGTTTAGTTTCTGTTTTCCTGATCTGTCCATTGAAGAGAGCGGAGTGTTGAAGTTGCCCACAATTATTGTGTTAGGTGTAATGTATGCTTTGAGCTTTATTAAAGTTTCTTTTACAAATGAGGATGCCCTTGTATTTGGAGCATAGATTTTCAGAATGGAGAGTTTTTCTTGGTGGATTTTTTCCTTTGACCAGTAAGAAGTGTCCTTCCGTGTCTCTTTTGATGAGTTTAGGTTGAAAGTCATTTTTATCTGATATTAGGATGGCTACTCCGGCTTGTTTCCTAAGACTATTTGCTTGTAAAATTGTTTTCCAGCCTTTTACTCTGAGGTAGTATTTGTCTTTGACACTGAGGTTTGTTTCTTGTAAGCAGCAAAATGTGGGGTCCTGTTTATGTATCTAGTCTGTTATTCTATGTCTTTTTATTGGTAAATTGAGTTCATTGATATTAAGAGATATTCAGGAGTATTGAGTATTACTTCTTGTTATTTTTGATGCTATTTTCATATTTGAGTAATTATCTTCTTTTGGGCTTGATGAAAGAAGTTTACTATCTTGCTATTTCCTGGGTGTAGTTTCCCTCCTTGTATTGGTGTTTTCTACCTATTATCCTTTGTAGGGCTGGGTTTGTGGAAAGATACTTTCTAAATTTGGTTTTATCATGGAATATCTTGGTTTCTCCATCCATGGTGATTGAGAGTTTTGCTGGGTATAGTAGTCTTGGCTAGCATTTGTGTTCTCTTAGAGTCTGTATGAGATCTGCCTAAGATCTTCTAGCTTTCATGGTCTCTGGTGAGAAGTCCTATGTAATTCTAATTGGTCTTCCTTTATATGTTACTTGGCCTTTTTCTCTTACTGCTCTTCATATTCTTTCTTTGTTTAGTACATTTGGGGTTTTGATTATTATGTGACAGGAGGTATTTCTGTTCTGGTCCAGTCTGTTTGGAGTTCTGTAGGCTTCTTGTATATTCATGGGCAACTCTCTCTTTAGGTTAGGGAAGTTTTCTTCCATAATTTTGTTGAAGATATTTGCTGGCCATTTAAGTCTTCACTCTCATCTATATCTATAATCCTTAGGTTTGGTTTTCTTATTGTGTCTCCTGGATTTTCTGGATGTTTTGGGCTACAAGCTTTTTGCTTTTTGCATTTTCTTTCACTGTTGAGTCAATGGTTTCCTTGGTGTCTTCCCTGAGATCCTTTCTTCTATTACTTGTATTCTGTTATTGATATTTGTATCTATGGTCCCTGATTTCTTCCCAAGGTTTTCTATCTCCAAAGCTGTCTCCCTTTGTGATTTTTTAGTTGTTTCTACTTCTGTTTTTAGATCCTGTATGGTTTTGCTCAGTTCCTTCACTTGTTTGTTCATATTTTCTTGTATTTCTTTAAAAGATTTTTGTGTTTCCTCTTTCATGACTTCTGCTTGTTGACTTAATATCTCCTGCATTTCTTTAAGTGATTTTTGCATTTCCTCTTTATTGGCTTCTATCTGTTGACCAATATTCTCCTGAATTTCTTTAAGTGATTTTTGTGTTTCCATTGTAAGGGCTTCTTACTTATTCATGTTCCCCTATATTCATTTATGTCCTTTTTGTGTTCCTCTAACAGCATCAAGACCAGTGATTTTAAATCCAAATCTTTTTTTCTGGAATGTTGGGGTATCCAGGACTTGGCTGTTGTTGGGGAATTGGGTACAGATGTTGCCATATTGCCTTGATTTCTGTTACTAATATTCCTGTATTTGCCTTTTGCCATCTATTTATCTCTGGCATTAGTTGGTCCTGTTGACACTGGCTGGTGCTTGAACCTCTTGTGGGCCTATAAGGCTATTTCCCCACCACTAGATGACTGGGTTTCCCCTGGGACAGATTGCTGATATGCTTCCCTACTCTTGGGTGTGGTTGGAGCCCTAGTGTGCCTTGTCCATCTAACCAACCGTTGGAGTCCCTGCAAATCAGGAGCTTCCCTGGTTGAACTGCAGGATTCAAGATGGTGGGGATCTCGGTACATAGGGCTCCGTCTATCCACGGTACTTCCTGCAGGTCAGACGCTCCCCCATGCCCAGGCAGCTGTAAAGCTGCCCTGCTCCCTGGTGTGGAACCCAGGCAGGCTATACCCTGTGCAATTCTTCACTCTGGTGCCCTCTACCAACCTGGTTGGGCTACCAGCTCCAAGATGGTGGCGGGTCGCGGGGCTCTATCTAACTGCGGGATTCCCTGTGGGCCCGGAGCTTCCCTGGCTGGACTGCTGGAGCTTAGACAGTTGTGCTCAGATGTGCCTTTCATAGTTGGTAGTGTTGCAGCTTGGCCAACTGCATTTGGGCACACATCTTTGCCTCGTACTGGAAGAGATAAGAGAACCTAACTTCTACACCTGGCCTTGGACTAGCTGTGCAGCCCAAGGTTGGGGATTGGTGTTCACAGTCCTACCTGCCAAGGCAGTCTCTAACTGGATAACACTTGACTCTCATAGGTAGAGGGATCTACTGTATTGTTTGGTTCTTGTCAACTTGACACAACTAGAGTTACCTGGCTTGAAAGAATCTCAACTGAGAAACTGCTTCTATCCAACAGCCTGTGAGCATGTCTGTGGTACATTTTCTTAATTAAATTATTCATGTAGGCAAGTCTAACCTAAGTTGAGTGCCACTACCCCTGGGAAGGTGTTCATGGATTATATGAAAAAGCATGCTGAGCAAGTCATGGGGAGCAAGCTAGTGAGCAGCATCCCTCCATGGTATCTGCTTCAGATCCCAATGCCAACTTCCTGCCTCTAGCTCCTTCTTGCCCAGACTTTCCTTGATGATGGAAAATAACCTGTAACCCTTTCTTCCCCAGGCTGGCTGACCAGGGTGTTTATCACAGCAAAAGAAACCCTAAGACAGGACATGCTGATTTGATTCTCTTTCCTTCTCTAAACAGGGAAAACTTTGCTTCATGCTAGCTGGAATTGGGAAGGGGACTCTTCCTGCCTCCTTCCACATGTCTTATCTTTCCCATTATCCTAAAACCTGGTACTGTGTTCTCTCTCCTGGCTTCCTTGTGAAGGTAGAACAATGCACAGAGAGTTGGCCCAATTGGTGTGTCTGTGAGGAGATGATGTTACTAGGCAACCGGATCACTCTATTCTTGAGTATACTCATTTATTTTTTATTTGATACCATAATTTTCAGATACTTTGGATCCTGTTTTTAGTTGACATTGTATTTGGAATATTCTCTTTTACCTTTAAATAATCTAAATATTATTTAGTTGGCCTGAAGGTTTCATCATACAGAATTTTCTTTCTGTCTTCCACTTCCCTTTCCTTATCCATCATTCTGTGCCTTCTTCTTTGTTTCTGAGCTGGCTCCATAATCATGTTCAAGGGTGCTTCCTTTGGGTTAGACCAGTGTAGAGCTCTGGAAAGAGTTGGTGAGGAAAGACACAGGCAAGAGATGGGAGCTTCATATTTTATTTTGAGGTTGGCTATGTCCTTCCACCAAAGGCTAGTTCTACAGGGCTTTTTCCTTTTGAGAAATAGTCCTTCCAACATCCTTTTAGATTAATGTATTTTTGGAAATATCACTATATTCTCTGTTCTGGTATCTCTATACATCTTTGTAAATACTCACGGCAACATCATTTTTTATTGTGTAATCTTTCCTGTTGTGAGGTTGTCTGATCTACAACACAATTCTAATTTCTTGAAATTACATCATTACAAATATTAAAGGGCAACCTACATAATAAGATAGACCCTATCTCAGAAAACCATAAAGAGGGGTTAACTGTTCTCTGCCCCCAGGGACTGAACCTAGCACATGCTAGGAAAGTGCTCTACCACTGAGTTTCCTTACCTGCCCTTACCTATAGCTTTGCAGAATAAAATTACTATGTCAAAAAGAAAAATCAAAAGACATAAATACACATCTAAGTGCCTCTTACTGTGAACTACCTCTCATTTCTACTCTTTGGCCTTAAAGGCTTGGATATAGGAAACACATCTTTCTGTGGAATGCTGGTGACCTGAGCTAGAATCTGAGAGGCATATAGATCTGAAGATTGGGTGACACTTAGAGATTGTAGGTGTTGGGATGGGGTGGAGATTGGCAGGTATGGTGCCAATGGTTGTAATAGGATCAGTGTCTGCTGACTTGGTGAGTATTGTATGCAGGTGACCCAAGTTGTTCTGGCTGACCACGACCTTGCCTCCACTGAGGTTCTCCATAGTGGAGAACCTCATTCTTCTCTTACTCTTCCTCATTCCCCCTCCTTCTCTTCCTCCCTCCATCCTCCTCTGTCTGTATAAGGCGTGTTTATGGTATATGTGTATGTTTGCAGAGTGTTCACACATATGTGTGAAGGTGCATGTGCAGTATATGCACCCACATTTTTATGTTTTGAGGCAGAATCTCCCACTGAACCTAGAGGGCACAGATCAGACTGTGATGACTGATTAAGAGCTCTAGAGATCCATATGTCTCTGCCAACCATCAGAACTGGGGTTAGAGATGTGTACCACTGCACATGGCTTTTACTTGGGTGTTGAGGTTATGAATCCAAGTCCTCATGTTTGTGTGGCGGACACTTTACTAAAGGAGTCATTTCCAACCCCCATCACTTCTTTTTAAGTGATACTTCAACCATTATGAAATGCTCATCTTTATTTCTCTATAGTGTTTGCTTCATAGTCTACATTGTCAGATCTCTATACAGACACTGTTCTTAAGTTTAATGTTTCCATGGTAATTTAACCATCCACTTTAAAACTTATCTGTATCTTTATGTTTAAAGTAGATCTCTTAATATTTAGCCTCTTACAAATTTGAAATATATAATATAGCATTGTTACATTGTATTAATGTAATTATAACCCCATAAGTTACTTAATTTATATAACTGTTGTAGATTTTATGTTTTCAACACACCCTCTCTACATAAAAACATCTACACACATGAAAAAGGTGACTGTGATGTATATTTAAATTAACTTATTTAATTATTGTTGTCATTATCTCATGATACATGTGTATATTAAAATATTAATTAGTGTGTGTCTTAAACAGAATTATTTACACTCAGATAAGATTATTTCTCAATGAAGATGAACAAAAATGGATTTACCATGGTTGAAGGGAAGAAGCTGCCCCACCCTGTTGTTTTTATGAAATACTTTTCTCTTTCTTGTATATGTCTTTTCTGTTTAGTCAGTCAGAATTCATTTCTATGGTTTGCAGTCATGAACCTTTACTGGTATGTTATCAAGACTGGGAAAAGAATATAAGCAACAGAGCCTCAGGGAAAACGGGGAATCCAGGCTTGTTAGATGGAGCAAGGGGTGATAAAAAAAAAGCAGCCCTGTATATCAAAGAAATGCTCTTTTTGTAGCTTGGGGCATGTAGTGGTGAAATCATCTCTTGTGGTCATCTAGAATGAAAAGCTCATTAAACACAAATTTAGAGAAAATTTAAGATATGGCTGGATGATCTGACACAAGCGGGCCTCCTAGGAGGAGAGGCAGTGGGATAAATATCATGGGCTTCCTCTCCACTGACTCTCTGACAGTGTTGTTAGAGATCCTATTAGCCTGATTTACTATATTTTGAATTCTTTTGATTATGCACTAGGCATAATGAATGTCATTAGAGACTTTGGGTTCCATTGATTTCTTTTGATGAGTCATTTAAAAATTTTTAATACACAATTAACTTGGTTGGATATTAGCACTGTATTTTTCCTTCCTTTTAAATAATATGTTGGTTTTCTATAAAAAAAAAAACCCTCATAGATTGATTTCCAGGTGTTCATAATACAAATATGGATGACCTTAATTTGTGTGCTTTCAAGTGGTGCATGACGACTACACCTTCAGAGAAAATGATGCTTTGATTATGTTTTCTCAAGGTGGTGATATGTGATACAGTCTTCTATCATCAATGATCAAAACAAGTTACAGTGAACTATGCTGCTATATTACTGTTACTAGTCAGGGCTCTTAGGGGAAGAACTGATAGGATAAATACATAGTATGAAAGGGGATTCATCAGATTAGCCTACATAATATGGACTGAGGGAGTCTACGAACAGATGCCTGTGTCTTGGAGGAGCTGAGAACTCAGTAGTTGCTTAGTCCAGGAGGCTGGGTGTCTTGGCAGTTCCAGTCTGATACTGAAGGTCAGCAGGATTACTGAGAAGGTCATAAGAAGTCTGATAATTTGCAATAAATTTGTCTCAGCTCAGCCTTGCTGAGACACCTCCATCTTGGCCTGGTTTTAATTCCTACTGTCCATATCAAGAGATCCTGGTTTGGTAAGTAAGTACCAGTGCTTATACCCACCCTCCAGAGAGGGGTGATGACACACAGTCAAAGTAGTGCTGCTTCCACACTTCTCCACTTCAGAAGTCTCACCTTAAGCCGAGGTCTTTCTCACTGCCCACACAGCTCATGATGTGGGTAGACAGAATTTGGAAGTCCCCCTTTATAATAATTTTCAAAATATCCCATTTCTTCAGTGACTGTAGTAACCTTGGAACCAGTACCATGGTTCCCTAGGAAAGAAGAGGTCCTTGCTGTGCTGTGTCTTTACTGACTCTGTCGTCAGTCTAGAAGAAGCAGCACCTACTCTTATTACCTATAATGCCTCATGGACCCAGCACTGCAATCTCCTAGTCACACTCTTGTGCCTCAGTTAAGATGACTTTTATGTCCATGTCTTTTAGTATATATCTCAAGATGGCTTAGTATTTACTTAACCATTAGTAGGAGATCAATCCCAGTCATAAAATACCACCTTCTTTTTTTCATCTTCTCCATGTTCCTGGGATGTCCATCCCCCTACTCTCAAGAGTGCAATGTGTCATTGGGTACACTCAAAGTAAAAATACAAGTCCTTGAATATTACACATCGAAGAAACATTAAAGATTGCTTAACTGAGCCTCTTTACTGCACAGATGAACAAAGAGGGCTCTGGGGGTGGTGGAGGGAAAAGATTGACCACAGTAAGGGGGTGGTGCTGCTGGAAGAGGTGAGGGGGAAGGATGCAAGGGAGGTGCCTGAGCCTGCTGAAAACAGGTGCATCTTCTGAATTGTGAGCTGTGATTTGTGAAACTTGATGGGGTCAGCTTTGCCCTTGGTGCCTCTCTGCAGCAGGGATAAGGATGTTATAGATGGGGAAGCTTGGATGGAGAGAGAAGGGATTTCTCTGGAAATCTTGTCTGAAACTGCCATAAATTTTAGAAACATCCAGTTGGAAAACACATCAAACATGTCCTTTTGGAGGCAGGTTGTCACATTTCATCACCGTGACTGGCTTTCTATTTTAGTCTTCATTCCTCTAGCAGCTGTGCTTGCTGCAGTGAGATTCTGAACGTGTGAAGATGGGACACCTCAAGTTAGACGTCTTTACCCAAAGGTGTAAAAGTTGTCTCAGACTTCAGTGGTTTGTCTGTTCAAATAAGAGAGTGCACCGTTTTACAAACCCTCTTTCTTCTTCATCTCTGGTTGCTCTCCCATCCCACGAAAACTGACAGAATTTGAAAATGATGACCCCAGACTATTGTCCTACCAGTCTTTGTCATCCTTCACACCAAAGCTGAATCTAGATACTGTGTCAAATTACGTGGTTAAAATGTCCTAGGTGGATGGTTTCTGTATTGTTATTGTTTGTATTAAAAAATCAAAACAGTAAACTGAGAGAAGAGAGCAAAAGAAGGCAAGCCAACCCTCAAGGTGGAGGGGGATGTGCTTTTAAGGTGGAGAGGGATATGCTTTTAAGGTAGAGGGAGTAATACTTTTAAGGTGGAGAGGGATATGCTTTTAAGGTGGAGGGAATAATACTTTTAAGGTGGAGAGGGATATGCTTTTAAGGTGGAGGGAGTAATACCTTCAAGTGGAGGGGGATATGCTTTTAAGGTGGAGGGGATATGCTTTTAAGCCAGTACTTAGAAGAATAAGAAAGGAAGGATATTAAGGCATAAAACCATGCCTAAATTGCCTATCTTAGATGTGATTTGTTGGATATTGTATCTTAAAAGAGAAAAAGTGGTCTTGTCTATGTTGGACAACTTCATAACTGGAGGCTTAATCTGTGAAGGGTGAGACACTGTCCTGCAGATATTTCTGGCCCTTGAGAGCCATTGTTCACTTCAAGGATCACAAAATCAGCCAGTCTCTCAGCTCTTTATTAAATGAGTAGAGGGGTTGGTCTGTGGAGTGGGAGGGTGCTTTTGAGCATATAAATGAAGCCCAGCATTTGTGACTCTTCTGGCTATCAGCATGTGTTGGAGTTCTTAGATTGAATGGAACATGTTAAAGACTTGACAGCAGGGGCTAACACCTGGTGGGCATGTCTGCTTGTGCCCACACATGAATGGTTGGCTGGATATATAACTCATTGTCAGGAATTAATAGTATCTAGAGGTTGCTTTCTTGGGGGTGGGTTCAAGGGTAACCCCATAGGAACACAGCTTTTATTTGGAGGTTAGGAAATCAGAAAGAAACAAATGAAAAGAGAGTGGTTTTCTCTGGAATCAGTTATTAAAAATAAGCTGTTGCCACCACTAACTTTCTCACTTTAAATGGAACTGACACAATGACCAAATAATTGGTAGTAATTGCAGGCCTCGTGTCAGATTTAATAAATCACTTGAAGTTCAAATTCTTTAAAGACATAGCTTGTCCCTCTCTGCTACAAGATATGGCTTTCATATCCTTTAGCACCTGATTACAGTTACTGCTATTTTTCTTCAATATAATCCTTTCTGCTTTTTAATAAAAGAACTGTCATTTCTAATAAAAATTGAAAAAACATCATCTGGGGAAATAACACAATTGATGGGTATCCCAGGCTGAGACCAAATAAGGACAAATCTTCGAAAACTTTATAGTGAATTTTGACCCTAAGCTGGACATTTTGTGTGGTTTATAACCCATTAGGTGGAATGAGGAGAAGAGATAGGACCTTATTGACTTGAAGCTCTTTGTGTTGCTCCTCTCATTTTTGGGGGGTTTCTTTCTTAAAATAAGTAGTAGATACTTGATTTGACTCACCAATAGTTGAACACCATATGTGGAAAAAAACCCCAAAACCCATATTCCTTCTTTTTTGATCTGTGTGATAGAGCATCTTCACAACACTCTGTACTCTCTTCCTTACTGTAACTATCAACAGCTATGCCAAGTGTCATGTGACTTTGCATCCCACCCATTAATGTGAGAATCATCCTTAGTCTACTGATCTCACTGGCCATACATCTTGCTTTGGCTCATGAAATACACGTGGAAATAGCATAGCTTCATGAGGTAACACAGCTTGTTGACTTATGCTCTTGTATTGATGACAGTCTACTCGAGAAAAACATTTTTATCTAGACTCTTGTCAAAAAAGAACAAGGAATATATGGAACTGACCTGATCTCCATTGTGGTCTGAAGTAGCCTTCTACCCAAGTTAACCTATAGTCAGAAAAGGCTATGGAGTGAGTCTCTGACCCAAATATGGCCAACCAACTATTTCTGTCTGATTCCTTTAAACTTGAAAGAGAGGCAGATGCCCATGGGTCAGCTAGTTGTCAGTCTTGGAGCTTATAACTGAGTTAGAGCAGCCCCATAGTAGCATGTGCCTGAGTACTGCAAGCCCTGCAAAGACAGCATGGACAGCTACAGCTACAGTGCTGAGGTGGGTCTACAGTCTTTTACTGACGTGTTAAGGTCTTCACTTAGCCTCTCCCCACACTGCCCACCTCTCTTGCTAACCAGGTTTTCTATGGTTCTGTGAAACAGTTCCTCAACATCCTTGAGATTAATTCCTTTTCTGATTATTTACCAGTAATACATTGTGAATTTGCAGCCAAGGATCCTGGCCAAAACACTGAGATTTATAATGAAATCTACCTCTCTTATGATTATATTATTTTGCATCACCATTTATCATATGTTACATAGTCTTCAATTATCATATGTAAGCCTCTCCTAACAATCCCCCTTTACCCTGGTATGTCACACTGGCTCAGACCTCCCATCCATATTCTAGTTTCCTCTTCAAATCACTGTCTCATAGTGAAAGATAAATCTAAGGGATAAACCCCCAAAGTTTCCTTGCAAGTTGAAGGTGCTTTGGGTAATTCCCATGTCATGATAAAATTCCAGGAAGCATTAGGACAGGGAGTAGTGGAGGTGACTCACATGATGGGCAATGTTGGCTAGCCTGTAAGGCAGTGATAGCCTGTTTCCACCAATCCAGATGTAAATGGTAAGCTGCGATATGTGTTCTATCTCTCCATCAAATGCCTCGGTTATGAACCTTTTATCCTTAGAGGCGTCCATGGTGACAGCACTTCAGTACTCATATCTAGAAATGACTGAAATATCTGAAAATCTTTCTTTTTATAAAGAGATAGTGATACTGAAATCTATGTCTACTTTGCTAATATAAGTCTCATACCTCAGGCCTTTCCTCAACTTTTGATTCTAATCCCTGTGTCCTTACTCAAGAATGTGTTCTGAATGGTTTCTTACTTCCAATGTGATTTGTGTTTTTTCTCTCTCTGGGGATTTGCTTAGTAGAAGATGAGATGCTTAATAGGAAATTGAGTAGATCTGCAGGGCAGTGTTTTAATGGTGTCAGGGGAAGGTGAGTCCTGAGCAAGAGCACTGGAAGATGAAATCCTACATCTACCAGGCTGCAGAGGAAGAACCCAAAGATGGACCTAGCATTCCCAGCGGGATTCCAGAAAACCCTTTATTGCACATCACTCATTATGCACGCTGGTGATAGTCTCCATAGCATGAAGCTCCACTGTGTAAAATCTCACTCACTTTTTAAAATCTTCTGTGATCCAGAACCACATTTCCTTTGGCAGACAACTGATAGCCATTCTGAGGATTCCCCTTCCTAACACTACTACCTGACATCTGCTTAACGGATGTGGGTTAGGGTTCCAAGTGTTACTGCATTGGGACATGGTGGCCTTGGGTTTAATGAACTGATCTATAATGAGACTCCCTTCATCTTTGTTCTCTTAGCATTCTTTTTTCTTTGAGGCTTGAACATTCTGGGCCTTAGTCATTTGTGGTGTCTGAAGTCTGTTCCAAAGATGCCATGTACTCCAGAGCATTTTCTTTTGGATCCTTGCTTGACTATAATGACAGAAACTAGGATATGAATTCCTACTGATTTTGGTCACAGATCCATCTTTCTTCTATGACATGTTAGAAAGTCCTTTCCAGTCTGATGACTGCCTTCCTGTTTGTCCATATTCTTGTGTGTCCTTACTATTCATCTGTATTTCCATTTTCCCATTTCTTCCAGAAGCCCATTAGAATTCCCCAAAGATAATTTTATT
Source organism: Apodemus agrarius (assembly GCA_964023405.1). NCBI lineage: Eukaryota > Metazoa > Chordata > Mammalia > Rodentia > Muridae > Apodemus > Apodemus agrarius. Next base: position 58,030,458 of record OZ030008.1, on the reverse strand, counting down.
ATTTATATTTTTAATTGTCACATAATAATAGTAAAAGTTTATGCTCTACAATGTTATTTCTTGATTCATGTATATGTTTTGTGATAATAAAGTTGGGACAATTAATACATCCATCACATCAAATGTTTATCATTTTCTTGTGATTAAACATTTGCTATGTTCTCTTTACCACTTTAAAATATAGAATTAATTTTCTTATTTAACCCGTACAGAATTAATTTAAATTTTTGTTGTTGTTAATCCACTGCCTTCCCTGGGGCAATAAACAGAGCAAGAGCTTTTAGCTTATTTGAGTAAAGGGGAAAGGGATATGGGGAACTTCCTCTGTTAGTCTTTTCCCAAATTCTCCGACCACAGGAATAAAACCAGCTGAGATCTCCAGTACTGGTCAGCAGGCATCAGCGGAAACCACTCCCAGTCAGTTCCAATTCACCATTCTGTGCCTCAGTTTCCTCATCTGCAAATAGTGTTTCTAAGTTCTGGTTGGTTCAATGGATAGATAGATTAAGAATAAAACAAAACCCCAGCTAGTGCAGAAATCTGGAGTTAGCATAGAAAGGCCCCAGGTCTGAAAGGAATGCTGGGCTCTCTTGTGTTGACTTAGATTTTGATGTTGAGTTTGTGGGGAAATATAATTATTGAGGAGTGGATGGGAAGGTGATGGATGAAAATAGAGCATCATATAAAAAGATAATAATGGTGTTTCTCACATAAAAATCATGTCTAAAGTGTCTGTTGCCTCATCAATCAATTGAGGGGCAACGAGACCATGCTTATTTGCAGCTAAAAGTGATGGCAATGTTGACAATGAAATGTACAAGTGGAGCGGAGTGAATGGGAGCTGCCCTATTTGTCTCCAGCATTACCCGTTTTCTGAACAGACCACAGAGAGTATGTGGTCAGGCTCTGTGCTTTGTATGATTTACATGTGAAACGTGTCTTCTTTGCTGCCTGGCAGTGCTTGCTCTGGTTACTGTGCACAGTGCATCCGTTTTTACTGCACTCACTCTTGGTTAATGGTTCTAGAGTGCACTCCTGGGATATGCTAAAGACATTGCTGATGTGAAGAGTCTCCCACCATAGATGTCACCTTTGGATGATGGGAGTATCCCACTTTCACCATCAATTGGTTAGGGAAGTCTTGGGACCATAGCCTTTCTTCAGCTTAGTGAGTAATAAGACCCTCAGGCACAGCAGTACTAAGGAAGGAAGACATAAGCCCACACCACTGATGTCTTACCCCTACTCACCACTCTACCCCAGTGGTTCTCAACCTTCCTAATGATGTGACCCTTTATTACAGTTCCTCATGTTGTGGTGACCCACAACCATACAATTTTCATTGCTACTTCATAATTGTAATTTTACTACTGTTAGGAGTCGTAAAATACATTTCTATGCTTTCTGATGGCCATGGGTGACCCCATGCGAAAGGGTCATTCAACCCTAAAGGGGTCAAGACTCACAGGTTGAGAACCATTACTCTACCTAGTCCCAGCAGCAGTTGTGAGAGGCAGTAGCCTGCTGGCTGAAAACTTGTTTCCCTTTTGATATGCCTTACAGCTTTCCTTGGTATTGCTTAAACTTACGGTACTGCTGCAGGCCAACTGGGAAGTGTGTGTGTGTGTGTGTGTGTGTGTGTGTGTGTGTGTGTGTGAAGGAATGTTTGAGTCATCTCCAAGGATAGTGCTGAAACAATGGATCTTCTCAACCAGTAGGAAAAGGCCAGTCAGTTCAGCAGCTGTCAAAAGTGTGATGCAGCCCAGCAGGCCAGCCTCGCTTGGCAATTTGTTGAAAATATTCTTCACCTGCTCCTCCCCCAACCTACTGACCTAGAAATGTGGCCAGTCAGGGTATAACCTAGGGGCCCCCTAGGTGATTCTGTTGCATATCACACTTTGGAAATTGTCCTGTGGAACGTTTCTGAGCTGCTCCACATGTGAGCCACAGTTGCTGTTGGCTGGCCTCTCTCTGAACCTCTACAGACTTTCTCCCCACTTCTTTTCCTGTACTATGAGAATACACTCACAAATGAACCATGACATCTAAGTCCTTTCCCACCCCTACTTTTCCCAGTCCCTCCACACCTTCCTTTCCCTTCTTCATCCCGCCCCTCCCTACAGATCCATTCCTTTTCTGTCTCTCTTTAGAAAAGAATAGGCTTTTAGGAGATAACAACCAAACACAACAAAATAAAATAAAACAAGGTAAAAAAAAAACCCATCACATTGAGGTGGGACAAGGCACCTAAACAGAAGGAAGAGTCCCAAGAGCCCATACACCCAGGAGTCCCATAAAAATACTAAATGAAATCTGCACTGTATACGCAGAGGACCGGTGCAGACCTGTGCAGACCTGTGCATGCATGCTCTCTGCTTGCTGCGTCAGTCGCATCTGAGCCTTGCTAAGATGATTTGAAAGGCCTCATTCTCCTGGCATCCTCCACCCCCTCTGGCTCTCACACTCCACCTTCTCTTCCAGAGTCACCTTTTAAATTCCTTCCATACTGATGACAGATTCTTCATATGTCGACAGCTGCGAAGTTAGAAAACACATAAGTATACTGGCTATGCGCCTGGGTTTTGCTCCCCGATATTTGCATGTCCAAAAACCGAGATCTACCACATCCTAATCATGTGACCTTGTGAAATATTCTTCACATCTCTGAATTTTAGCTCTTTCTTCTGTGGATATCTGTGATAGCCATCACCTAAATGTTCATAATGTGGAAGTGAAATAGATTTTTGTTGGATTGAAAGATCCCTAGAGGTAGGTATTAGTTTTACCTTCATTTTGGAGAGAAAAGAAAGGGGCAGACCTGTTTGCTTTCCCAGCTCTCTCTTGGCTGGTTCCTGTCCACCTTCAAATGCTCTTGCTTAGTGAAGTGTCAGCATCCCTAGGCATGCCTTCACATTTCACAGAAATGTTCTTTTGAGATGAGTGTTATGCTCCTGCTACCAGAAGAAAAATAAGTTCTTAGGAGCATTGGACACCTTTCACGGCCAACTCTGCCTTTCCATTTTTCTCTCCTCTGCACTCCCCTCTCATTCCAAGGCAGGCAGGATGCTAGGACAGAGGCACCAGTTGCTATAGAAAACAGAGCCTGAACACATCCATGCGGATGCCTAAGTGCTCTGATTCCAGCCCTCACTTTCCTCATTTCTGCAAGTGCCTGTAGCAACAAGAATATTCCTAAGATGCTTGTTTCATCTGTTTTCCCAACAGGATTAATTTGTTCTAAAATAGTTTATCATCGGATTTTGGAATTATTACATTAGTGATGTGTTGGATAGTGTTATGAGACAAAATGGAAATGTAAAAACTTAAAAGATTTTATTTAGGGGTTGGGAAGATAGCTTGGTTGGTAAAGTGTGCCTTGCAAGCGTGAGAACATGGACTGAATGCCCAGAACACTGAGAGAAAAAGCACGGTGTGAAAGAGAAAGGCATAGCCCTAGGTCTCACTTGCCAGGCTGCCTACATGGAAAGTTTTAGGGCAGTGGAAACTCTCTTTCAAAAAGAAAAAAAAAAAGAGCGAGAAAGGGCCTGAAAAATGACAGGCAAGCTTGTCATCTGACCTCTGCACACAAGCGCACACATATGTACACACACACACACACACACACACACACACACACATACAGTTTATCTATTCATAAATAGACAAAATGCAACCATAATAGACTAACAAAAAGTAAAACCAATATTTCCACATGAAATGTTGCACATTTCATCAAATTCTACCAGAGAGGTTAAGAGTGTACAGATGTATGTAAAGGCAGCAGTGGAGAGGCAGGGCTGACCACAGTGTAAAATATTATTGAATACAAAGGGAACAGATCTATTTATGGCTTTGCCATTTATAAATTTGACCAACCCTCCTTTGAACCTATTTCTATTTCCTGTGGGTAATGAATTCCACAAATTTATTACCTGCTGTGTGAAATAATGTTCCCACCAGGTGTACTGGGAAGCCAGCTCTTCCAGCAGGGAAGGTGACTGAACTTCCTGCCTCTTACTTCTGCTCATTAAACGTGGCAGGCCATTTGTGAGGTAGAAGAATTTTCTGAAAAATCCTGTCATTGTGATGCATTATTTTCATAAATTATGTCACTATGCAGATTTAGGAAGCTTAAGCAATTGGTATAATTCTCTCTTATGAACACTGAATTGTATTTCCATCTTTGCAATGAGTGCTAGAATGTAGAGCATAATTTATGGCTCTTGGAGCATGGGATGTGTGTCCGTGTGAGTGTGTGTGTTAGTTAGTGTTGCTTCTGATCTTTTTTGGTATCTTCCATTTTTCTCTTTTTTTTTCTCTCACCCACACTGACTTTAAATCATCTTGCTTTCATGCATGTGACAAATTCGTTTGAACATAAGACAGGGATTGCCAAAGACGAGATGGATACAGACACACACAGGTGGAGGAGAAAGAAACATGAAAAGAGACTAGGAAGGACACAGTGAAACCCAGCAGGCGAGACTGGGAGTAATGTACCTTCGGAGGGGGTTATGGAATTCCCATCCCTATGAACTTCATACTCGTCTTAAATATAGCATTTTAAAGGTTGTTCCGAAGTCTGAAATTTTGATAAATCCATTTTTGAAAAATGGCCAGCAAGTGATAAAATGCACTAATTACTCGAACAAAGGATAAGCTTATGTGTTGTGCCAGAGAAAAGGGAACACTTGCTCATATCCCACTGCATTAAAAAAGTTAAATCAGATTTACATGGGCTCTACTTTTTGTTTGATTTGAGGCTAAAAAAAGGACATCCTACTTGGGGTAAATCTCAAGGAAAAACTGTCTGAGGATCAAAGGAAATATGGACAGAAGAGAGGCCAGGCAGGGCGTGTGAGATTTGAACAGCAAAGTTCTTTGTGTGAAGACTGGAGGCCAAGGTTTGTGGCTCAGTGGTAGAGCGTTTACTTATGTGTATGAGACCCTGGTTTTTGAAGAAATCTCTATTTTTATTTCCGTGTCATTTCACTTTACTTTTTCACCTTTACCTCTTGCTGCTATTGAATGTTTTTCCTGCTCTTTTCACAGGTGCTTGCTGTAACCCCTGCTCTCCAGGTCTCTGCCCTGACCACTTCCTCCTCCTCAGCACACCATCTAGTCCTCTTATAATTCAGAGTTTAGGTGCCTTTCTGCCTCCTGGAACCTAGTCTTTTACTTCACATTTGAAGTTTATTTTATTTTTTTTCAGTATGCAACAAAGCTCATGATCATGATTCTCGGTATAAACAATGGAAAATAATTTCTGCTAATCGAACTAGAGATAACATTCGCTGGAAGGTCACGGCAACTCTCAGTATGAAAGGAGAGGCTGTTAACCCAGGTTTTGGAAGTGGCAGAAGACAAGAGAAGCCCATCAGCCTGGTCTGACCCCACAGCAGATGGGAAATTCCCCCGGAAGAGGAGTGGCCAGCAGGAGGAGGGGCTGGTAGGCAGAAGGTTTAGGAGTCGAATATGTCAAAGCACGTAATTGAAGGGAAAATGTTTTTGTGAAACCCATCACTATGTACAATGAGTAAACATCAATAAAAAACAAACGTTTTAGAAAGGAGCAGTCTGTTTGGGATGCTCTTGTGAGTATCACTGGGGGATGGACTACTGCTGGTGGCGATGCTGATGACCACGGCAGTTTTGAGTTTGTTACTAAAAACAGTCTCTGCTTTTAATCTTCAAGGAGTGACATAAAAACACAAAATGGACAAGCCTGGCTGGGTCATGTGACTCTGATGGAAGGTAGAATTGGGAAAGAGCACTGTTGGGCTGTTGGGCTGGCCCCATTTCCTCTCTGTAGGTATAGCCTCCTACTGAGAATCACAATAGAGTATTTTCTTCAACCTGGATGACTACACAGATGTTGGGAGCTAAAAGAAGTAGGTTTCCTACGGGCAGCTTCCTTTGTGGGCCTCACGGTTTTACATCACATTAGGTCCTGTAGATTGGGCAAAGACTCTGAAAGAGGATAGAAATCACTGAGAGGTTTAAGGACCCAATATAACAAAATGAGCTAGATTTGGTGTTGGGGAGCTAGATTTGGTGTTAGGCAGCGCTCTCTCAGGCCTTGAGATGGAAGTTAGGTATAGCTGGCCTCATCTACAGATCAGGGGTAGGGGGAAAGGAATCCCATGGAGCTGATGTGCTTCCTAAGGGTACCATATGCCTCCTAATCCTATCCTTCTTCCCTTCCTTTATTTCTGTCTAGAAACTCAAATATATGTAACCTTAAAAACAACAATATTGCATCTGATTTACTTAGATTTCATAATCACTCTGCACTTTCCTGCTTCAAACGTATTCCCAAGAGTCAATGTCTTAGATAATCAGATAGACTTACTGTCTTAGAGGGACCAAATGGATGGAATAGATCCTTTCATGTTGGCTTGGCCAGCTTGGAAACGGATCAGCCTGTATGTGCAAGCACAAAAAAATGACAATTTTAGAAACATGGATTTGCTGCCCCCACTTACATGCACATGAACTTAGGCTAGTATGCAGAATTCCTAGCTCTGTGGTGGAACTGATTCTCCTCATGCAGACTTCTTTATGCAGCCTAATTGCTTGTGTATTATTACTTGAGAAAAGTTTAATTCAAAGTATTCTATATGTACATTTTAGCTTCAAGTTTCTGAAGGCTTCCAAGCAACCATGATTTTTATCCATGATCAATGGAACAAATGATAATTGACTTGACTTCTCAGAAAAGAACCAAAAACAAAACAAAACAAAAAAACCAAACTTATGTTCTATTAATAGGTACCAGTCTTGGTTCTGGTTCTCCTCACTATTCTGCCATTACTTCTATTGGCTGGTGTTACTTATTCTATGCATGATACAGATATGACCTTCTTAAGAAAGCTGTTAGCTTTCATATCAGTTTAATATTTCCTAAGTTTAGATATTTAATAAACATTAATTACTTTGCAATTTTGTTTTGAAAACCAGAGAGAGAAGTGGATGGAGATGGATTAGCCCTTAAGTTTGCAAAATTTCTTCTATTTTCCTTTGTTTTTCTCTGGTCACAGCTCTCCTTTACTCCCCTACTTAAAGAATTATTTCCTTAAATGGTACATTTACATGCTTCCTTTCTTTTTATTCTGGTTTATGTAATAGTGTTTGGGAATGGGACATGTGTATTTTAATTTACATATGCATAAGTAGAAAGCATATGACTTATGGGTTGAAAGTCAATTTTATCTGATATTAGAATGGCTATTCCAGCTCGCTGCCTGTGACCATTTGCTTGCAAGATTGTCCTCCAACCTTTTACTCTAAGGTAGTGTTTGTCTTTAACTCTGAGGTGTGTTTCCTGTATGCAGCAAAATGTAGGGTTCTGTTTCCGTATCCAGTCTGTTAGTCTATGTCTTTTTATTGGGGAATTGAATCCATTGATGTTAAGAGATATTAAGGAATAGTAATTATTTCTTCCTGCCATTTTTGATGTTATTTTTGTTTTTGAGTAGTTACCTTCCTTTGAGTTTGATGGAAGTAGGTTACTATCTTGCTTTTTCTTGGGTGCAGTTTCCCTCCTTGTCTTGATTTCCTCCTATTATCCTTTGTAGAGCTGGGTTAGTGGAAAGATATTATGTAAATTTGGTCCTGTCATGGAATATTTTGATTTCTCCATCTATGTTGATTGAGAGTTTTGCTGGGTATAGTAGTCTTGGCTGGCATTTGTGTTCTCTTAGGGTCTGCATGAGATCTGCCCAGGATCTTCTAGCTTTCATGGTTTCTGGAGAGAAGTCTGGTGTGATTCTGATAGGTCTTCCTTTATATGTTACTTGGCCTTTTTCTCTTACTGCCTTTAATATTCTTTCTTTGTTTAGTACATTTGGGGTTTTGTGCAGTGGTATTAGTATTTTAATTAGTTATTTAATTCCCTTTATATCTGGATCAAAGCTTCCTCTCTTCTCCCAGTTCCTCCCTTTCACCTCCCCTCCCCCAACCCACTCCTTTCCCCTCAAAGAAGAGGAGGCCTTCCATGGATATTAATCCTCTTAGCCTATTTAGTTGCAGTAGACCGAGGCAGAACTTTTCTTATTGAGTCTAGACAAGGCAGCCCAGTTAGGGGTAAGGGATTAGATGACTCAGCCATTAAAGGCTAGGCTCCCAAGCAGAAATATGAGTTCAATTCCTTTTGTTTTTATGCCTGTTATTTTCATTGCTGGTTCCCTCTCAACCCTTAGGCTCAAATTATCTCCTTGGAGTATTTATTTATTTACTTATTCATTCATTCATTTATTTCTGAAACAACCCATGCTATCTGTTTGTGTTGTCATATGTATTAAAAGCAGTAGTCATTTTGTTTCTCTGTTTCTTTCATTGTTTATTTTCCATAATATAATACAACTACAATTCTTGTTAACTTTTGTATGATATGGGAGGGCCCAGCCCACTGTGGGCAGTGGCATGCCTAGGCTGGTTGTCTTGGGTTCTGTAAGAAAGCAGGCTGAAGGCATAAAGCAACTAGGTGGCAGGGTCAGGGGAGGAGAAATAGAAAGGAGTTTATTTATGTATTGTTTTTATAAAGCAAGGTTGGAGTTTAGTAAGAAAAGGTCTTGATATAGATTAAAGCATGGGTATTAGAGGGTAGAGAGATACAGCCAAGGTCAGCATACACCCACACATGGGGGCTTCTGAAGGGAGCATTGAGTCTTTCTTCTCATTCTCTTCTCTCTGCAGAAGGGGTGGAGAGGGTGAGACAAGAGGCCTAGGAAGGCAGTTAAGGTACGGCAATTGCTAATGTGAGGACTAAGAAGAGGACACACAGACGGGATTAAAGTCACCATGGAAAGCTGAGGACCTTTGATTATTTTTATCTCTGCTGCCAATAAAAAGTGTGTATGTTTGTGACTGGCTGACAGTTCTTTTGTGTAGATAAGGAGGTGCTCGGTAGCACTAGTCTCTGCTGAGCTGGGCTTGTGAGACAGAATTTCTTCGAAGTCTGATTCTAGAGAAAGAATAGTGGCACAAATGTGATGGGAGTAACCAAGACTTTTTAATCAGATGTAAGACCCATTCCATGCGATGGAATGAATGTCCGATACTGCTGTCAAGAACATGAGACTAGACATGTCACAAGCCTTGAGAAAAATCTAATTCTGCTAAAGGAACATATTGCCAACTCAACTCTTACCAGAGAAGCTTTTTGAACTAGATAGGAATTAACACAGAGACCCACTATTGGGCAATGTGGAGAGAGTTACTATTGCTGTGAAAAGATACCATGACCATAGCAACTTTTATAAAGGAAAATATTTAATTGGGATGGCCTACAGTTTTAGAGGTTTAGTCCATTATCATCGTGGTGGGCAGCATGGAGGCATGCAGGCAGATATGGTGCTGTAGCAGGATCTGAGAGTTCTACATCTGAATGGGCAGGCAGCCGGAAGAGCTTGAGCTTCTGAGATCTCAAAGGCTGTCCCATAGCAGTGATACACCTCCTCCAGCAAGGCCACACCTATTCCAACAAGGCCACACCCCCTAATAGTGCAACTCTCTTTGCACCAAGCATCCAAACACATAAGTCTATGAGAGGCATTCCTATTCAAACCACCACAGTGAAAGACCTTGGAACACTCAGTCCTAAATGAGATGTATTCATCAAAACCCTCCTCAGGGCTCTACATGGAAGAGGAGGCAGGAAAATGGTAAGAGCCAGAGGTGATGGATGACTCTAAGGAAACAGTGTCCCAGTGTACAATCAAACTGATGTACATGTTAACTCACAGAGACTGTGACAACACGCATAGGACCTATTGATGCACAGTTTCAAGCCACATAGGGTCCCAGCTCTGAGATAGGGAAATCGACATGGGCTTCTACCCCTACACAAGAAGCTGCCTGCTGTTGAAACCTGCTGGCAAAGGGAAAGTCAGCTTTCTCCAATGAAGTGTATCACTGGTTATATCAACTATACTGCAGGGCAGGCCCCATGCCAAGGAGTGGGGCCAACACAAAGTAGATTGCATGATTTTTGGGAGGGGGAGAGCTTTTTGCTTTGCTTTGTCATTTTTTTTGTCTTATTAGTCTTCTGTTTTGATTTTTTGTTTTATGACTTTATTTTTTATGTTTTGAGAGTGGGAGAAAGAAAATGGAGCTGGCTGGGTAGGAAAGGATCTAGGAGGACTTGGGGAATGGGAAATTTGATCAACATACTATATAAAATAATTTTTATTAAAAAAGCAAGAAAAACATCATAATGAATGAGAATATTAAAACAGGAAGGGCTTTGTCTTGTGTTAGACACCCATAATGCCCAGCTGCTCCCTGACTCTGGGTGGTGAACTTCACTGCAGATGGCTTGGAAACCTACCAACTAAGTGTAAGATATAGCAACTCTAACTGGGAAGGAGGAAAGGATTTGGACAGTGGCATCTAGAATCATTCCACGGATCCTGTTCCTTGCTGTGCTGGCTCTGAGTTATTTTTCTATTTACCCTCCAGTTTTCAGAGGGACCCACTGAGACGAATGACATAGGAAGGGCCTAGACCTAAAGGAGCAGCTCCCTATTGGGTAAGGATGTGTCAAGAAGCTGAGGTTCCCTGTTCTGTATTTTATCCAAGTTTAATGTGCATTGTGTAAATTGGCACAGGATTTTGGAGCTGGGCAGAATATATGCACATTGGCATGCCATTCTGAGTGTGTGCCAAGAAAAAGCTTCATTTGCAGTTTATCTCCTCGAGACTGACTGCTAATCCCTCCAGAGGTTTTCTGTCCATTATCAGAAGGACCTTTTGTGGACCTGCCTGAACCATGGAGCCCATGGTTGGTAAATTCAGAAGTGTAGTTTGTGCAGCACAGTAGATCATCATATATGTAGCTGCAATGCCTTCCTCATCCCATCATGGGTTTTGACATAAGATAAAGGATGAAGATCAGATTTGGTTACCTGTTCTAGGGATGTGGACTGAGTATGAGAAAGTAGCAGACCCTGATACCAGCAGTACCAGAAGGCTCATAGCTGGCTCTTCTGGCTTTATACCTTCCTGCCCTCCTCACCAGAGAATTGGGATGATGTCGTTTCTCATATAAATGCCAAGAGATAGACACTTGTATCTGACTGCCTAGTGAAATGATTTCCATCCATCATTATCCCTGCATAATACCATTACATTGTTAATAACAAACAGTTTTCACTAAAGGCTTGGGAATTTTAATATAGTGAAATTTTGGCCTGTGGCCATAGGTTCCTGTCCTTCCAATTCCTGGCTGAAATCTTGTTAATTCTCACAAACTAGTCTGAGCTGAATAATCTAGTGGAAGGCCTTGGGGCAGAAGCACAAGTTCACTTTCAGTAGATGGCACTCTTTCCTGCTGGCCATCTATGACTTCAGAAGGAAGGTGTTCTACTTCAGGTAGAAACATCCAAAAGCAAGAGATAAAGGGAAGACTGCCTTCCAGTCCATCAAAGGCCCAATTTCACCTTATGGATATGTTTCAAGTAATGTTTACCTATGAATGTAGATTTAAAAATATCTGGGAAAGATTTCTGCAGGACAGTTCAAGTTTCTGCATTGGCCAAGTAAAAGCCTGGCTATTTCTTCAAGCATTCTAGATAGTCCAAGGGTCAATTTTAGTATAACCTTTGAAAATTCAAAGTTTATTCCCACATATTTACAGCTTATGTCTTACAGGTTTTTCACCTTACCTTTTATAGATATAAATGTCAATCCCACAAAGTTAGACATCAGGTTTTTAGATGATTACATTTTACTGAGCCTAAGGAAGGATATATGTAACCTTACTTACAGAATAATTCACTGCCTATGAGCTATTATCTAGTCCTGGGTTTGGATGACTTATTTTTACCCCAGATACGTCCCCCATTTCTCTGACACCAGACAGGAATTCTGGGTTAGGGATAATGTCGATCCAGTAGCAAATTAATAAATAGATTAGGAATTTATGTTCTGTGTCAGACTGAATATTATCAAAAGATTATTTTTTTGTCATTTATACCCTGTATTCATTGTAGGAGAATTAGACTATGTGGTAGGTAAAAAGAAATAAGTAAATTAAATTCAAATGGTAGCTTTTATGTTTCCTAATTTTTCTCCTTGCTTTATGTTCTACTTTTCCTATCTTCTTCACACACACACACACACACACACACACACACACACACATACACACACACACACCCCTCTGTCTTGGTGTGGCAGGAGGCGGATGGCATACTGACTATTTATATGGCCTAGGACTATTCACAAAAATGGGACAGGGCTAGGAAAAAATAGGTCAAGCCTTGGAGTACAGGGTACCACTGTGACTTAGTCTTCTGAAGGCTGATGGATGGATTGCAGGTGTCTTGCCCTTTGGCTTCCGATTGATTCTCCTCAATGTCAGGCTGTGGCAGAAGCTCTGAGGGCATGTAAGCTGAAGTAGATGCTGTTCCCTGGCTTCTCTACTCAACTGAACGCTGTGCTTGGCTGTAGTACACAGAAGGTCCTGCTGCTGTTCTGACACCCTTCTCCACCCAGCTCTTTGGACCTGAGTGACCTCTTCTCCTCATGCCGTTGTGATTCCGCCATCTTACCAGTTTCTCCATCTCTTGATTTTCTGCATTCCTTGCTTTTTGCCTTTTCAAATAGTCATAACTTTTTGCTATAACTTATTGCTTACCCACAAGTTAGCACATTGTTCAGCCTTTATCATAATGGTTTTTTTTTCCTCAGTAGATTAGGATTAGCCCAGTCATGATTACAAGTCATCAAGGCACTAATGAAACATCTATATTCTACCCCCTTGCCCAAGGCTGAGGACTCATTGTAGTTGAGGGGCCAGAGAGACTGTAAGTTGGAAGAGTGGATGACCACAAGGAAAGGGTGTTTTCTAGATGCAGCAGGGCAGCGGTTCATACGGACTCACAGCATTCATGATGGCATGCTTACAAAAATGTGGTATATATACACAATGGAGTACTATTCAGCCATTAGAAACAATGAATTCATGAAATTCTTAGAGAAATGGATGGAGCTGGAGAATGTCATACTAAGTGAGGTGACCCAGTCTCAAAAGAATACCCATGGTATACAGTCACTGATAAGTGGATATTAGCCTAGAAGCTTGGAACACCAAAGACACAAATCACATATCAAGTGATGTCTCACAAGAAGAAAGGAGTGGACACTGGTGCTAGAATGGACCAAAACATCATTGTGGGAGAATACAAGAACAGTAAAGTGGGAGGGGGTGGATGAGGGAGCAGGGGGAGGGAAAAGGACATGTGGGACCTTTGGGGGTGGGGAACCAGAAAAAGAGAAATGAATTGTAAATATAGAATATATACAATAAAAAAATGAAAAAACAAAACAAAACAAAACAAAAAAAAGATCTTGCAAACTCAAGCCAGACAAAATCCCATTATGGAGCGAGGAAGCAGGCAATATCTGACTCCTCAGTGAGGAGAAGATAGCAATTGATAGCTGCTTGGAGAACAATTTGGTTTCTTTCATGATAAGACTCCTGGTAGGTCAACCACACCCCAGTGGAAGGGCACACATGAAAGAGTGTGTAGACACACTTTAGCTTGAGGGAACTACAGACTTGGTTGGGTAGGGAAAGGGTTTAATTTGGGAAGAGTCGGGGAGGAGGGTATGATCAAAATACCTTGTGTGAAATTCTCAAAGAATTAATACAAATAAATTAAAACCATCACTTTGCTGAGCTGTTTTGCACATGTTATCTAGTTTTTGTTTGTTTTTGTTTTTTTGGACTCTCAACTCTAACAAATGTTCTCATGAATTTTTAAATTAGCCCTCCCAAATCCTCAGCCACTATATGTTGATTATTGTTTCTCCTTATTGTCTAATTTCTCTACTCTTAGAATTCCAGTGAGATGTATTTTTAAGTTTCTCCTATTTTCCTTTTATGTCTCATTGCTTCATTTTGTATGAGCTTCTCATATTGATGTTGCCAACAGCTATTGATAATCTGTTCCTTAATCTGTTTATTAAATTTCTCATTTTAATCAGAATTTTTCATTGGTCAGTTTCAAATTTATCAGTCTCTCCTCTGCTCTCCTAGGCCTTGCCTCATTTTGTGTCTTTCAAAGTTTTCTTATTTTATCATTAGTACTATTATTCAAGGTCTATTCTGTTGCATGACTATAGACCCCTTCTCATAGTAACTGCTTTCCATGGTGTTATGTTCATTTCCAGCTAGAATATATGTTTGTGTGTGTGTGTGTGTGTGTGTGTGTGAGAGAGAGAGAGAGAGAGAGAGAGAGAGAGAGAGTGAGTGCATGTGTGTGTATGTGTGTGTGTATGTGTGCGAGTGTGTGCGTGTATGTGTTTGCCTTAGAAAGGACTATTTCTTTGTCTCTTAGAAAGCTTGTTTTGAACAGTTTTGTAGTGTTCTTTTCCGGAAGATGCAGGGGTTTCACTTACTTTGGGGCTCATTGTTATAGCAATGTATTCATTGCAGATTCCTGGAGCATATAGGGAGTAGAAATCTAGGCTCTACATGTGTATATAGAGCTGACCAAGGCCTGAAAATTCTAGTATTAAGTCTTGTTCTCATAAAGTTAAGTATTTTTATTGTTACTCCCCTGCCTATAAAATAGGGGTTAGGCTCTTTACTGAGGGGCATCCCTTCAGGAACCCTGGCTTTGTGGTCCCAGTTTCTCCTCTCCCCTTGGGTATTGAGGGGCTAAGTTTTTTCCTCTCACTAGCTGATAAACCTTACTCTGAGTTTATCAGCTTACATATTCAGCTTCATGGTCCTTCATTTCTGTGTGCTGGTGAACTTTCTTTTGCATTGTTATTTGTGTGAGCACACACACACATATACATACCCTCAGAGAAAGAGAGAGAGAGAGAGAGAGAGAGAGAGAGAGAGAGAGAGAGAGAGAGAGAGAAGTGTTGAGGGGATTTAAATTTCTTCTTCTTCTTCTTCTTCCAAGTCTGTATATGACCAGGGATACTTAAATGTCAAGCCAATAAAGCACTTGGATCAATGCTTTATTCTATTTTCTCCCTCACCTGTTTATGGTATTCAGTTGAGATATAATTGGTTCATTTGTTTTGTTGCTTTGGGTTTCAGTATTTTTCTTCTCTCTTTGTGTCACTGTTGATTTCCTTTTAAAAATTTTAACATGTAGAACATTAAAGTGCTATGTCAGAACTTTACTATCCTGTACTTGGGGGAAGTCAGTCTACCCTTGAATCCCTTCCAAGCTCTCTTTGATCTCACACTTTGTAAATAGCCTGCTCCACTGTTTTCTGATTGATCTGTCCTGCTGTTCTTTTTGTAAATGCTAAACAAATGCATGTATGCCCTTTGTTTTTTTTTTTTCTTCGTATGCAGAATATGTTCCTATACTTTGGGAATTCTCTTAAAGGAAAAGCAAGAAGTAAAGGGAGCATTGCTACCTCCAGTACAGAATTCTTCTCTCTAAGTTGGACATGTGTACCTCTTCCAATACGTTTACAGGTAACGTACAGCCACCTCAGCTCAGTATCAATTTTAGAGTGTACAAGTCACCTGGGTACTTGTAATCACAGACATAGCAGGGTGCTCTTGCTAGTCCTGGGTGAGACTAGATGACATCGTGGATAGTCTTGCTTGTTTGCATCAGGGTTCCTGAAGTGTCTTTCTGGAAACAATGTCCATACTTGCTGTATTTTCTTGAGAGAGGGAGCCTGTCTTATCCATGGGACTAATACTTTATTTTGGGTGGTTGTCAGATTTACTGGAGCAGATGAGCATGAAAAGCTGTTTCATATTCTGATGAAAAATAAAAATCTTCCTCAATCATTTTCTCCTTTTGATTCCTCCCTATTTCTCTGTTCAGTTAGTTTGTACAATGCTTGTTTACTGACTAGATAGTCAAGTATTTCAGCAGAGGATTTAGCTAGAGAACAAACATACCAACACTGCCCTGAACGAAAACAAAAATAAAAACCTGAACAAAACACGATGTGACCTATTTTATATCGTACTGTGACCCCCTCAAAACAAAACAAACAAACAAAAAACCCATGGCCCTGCTTTATGACTTAGCCACTTAGGCTAATCTGTGACCCCAACCTCTGGGTTTTTGGGTCCAACTATGATAATATTTTGACGCTACTTTCCCCAGGAGTTACACTTCACTCAGGAACCCCATCTTCCTTAGAGCTGTCCCAGTCATTTTTGGAGGTCCATCTTAGGTATGCTCAGGTCCAGGGCAGTTCTTGCTTGTTTGTTCCAGTTCCTTGCAGTGGACACGTACATCACTGTCTGCTTTTGTCTCAGCTGGTCACCAGCATACAGGTCCCAGTCTCCTTTATACAAACAGGAGAGAACATGAGCTAGGCTTGCCCGATAAACCAGTGTACCAGTTGTGCAAAGGGTGAAATTTAAATGCCAATTTGGGCTAATTCTATGTTAATTTATTATTATAGTATTGGAAATCAGAGCATTTTTAGCAATTACTAGATTTGAATTGGAGAAAGATAGCATTGAGGCCTATATTAAACATGGTCAAGTCTGTTTCATTCCATGAAATGGTGACAGTATCATGCTGGATCTGTGATTCCAAATTAGCTGAGTTCCTTTGGTGCTCACCACTTCCCCCAATAAACAGGAAGGTCAAGTTGTAACAAGAAAAGCCCAAGCCTTTTTACTCTGGAATGAGGTTTAAGAAGATAACTAGAGTCCTCTCTCACTGTGTGGGACTCTCCAGTCCCTAGAGGACAATAGTCATAATCTAAAATCTATTACATGTAATTTCAACATCATTTAGCACAGCTGTCAATCTGCCAAGACAGAGCCCACAAACCGAGCTTCCATGGAGACCAAATCATCTTCCTTCTACACATGTCATCTGCACAGTGGGCTGGAGGTCACTTGGAAGAGAACACAGGGGAATTTTGCTTTGTGCTCTTTTGTTCCCAGCAACTTACTGTCTCATAGAGAAAAAAAAATGCATCCAATTTGCAGACACATCAGCATAAGCTCCTCCAGCAAGTGCAAATATTTACTTAGATGAGGGAAACAAAATAATGTCTGAAGCAGAGCTTTTATTTTCTGCTAGACTTTGATGTTATTTTTTTTATTTGAAGTCCAAGGAGAATAATAAATTGAATTCTTTTGTAGAAGTGAGACACAGCAAATGCCGATAAAAATCCAAGCTCAGTTTGTAAGTTAGTCAGGGGGAGAACGCTGCCTTTCACATGTGTGTGGGTGAGCTGTGTGTTGTTTCCTCAGCACCATCTTTAAAAATGCTTTTTGAGGGAGTGGTGGAGAGGGAAATACATTGTGTATGAATGAGTGAGTGGCTGATTGACAGAGTTCCTGGATGGTACTTTGAAATGGGAACAGTCTAATCTCGGAGTTACAGACCCACCCACAGATGTCACACAAGATCTCAGCTGTCAATATCTTATTACTGTTGGTTTTTTTTTTTGGCTTTCCCCAGTCATTGTTCTTCAAATAGACTGACAAAATGGTAGCATGCTTAAACATATTAAACTTCTTTTTCTTGTAGGCATAATTAAAGATGGATGCTGTGTGTCCAAGTGTATTTTGGGGTAAACTTAGTCATTTAAGAACACACTTGATGAAATTGTACTTTTGAGTAGGTCTTGGCACATGGGTCTTATGCACACCTCTCAGTGAACAACGGCAACAGAGAAAATCAAAATGTTCCTCTTTAAAGTAAAGTGACCCAATGCCAGGAGGGAAGCAGCTCAGGACAATGAATCAAATTATTTTAAATCAGGAGGGAAAAAAACAACCAAAAGTCTTGGGATTTTCAGTGTTAAATGTTAGGACCTTCAAGATTCTTAGGCACAATGTGTAGAATCCCTGGCATGCAGAAACACTCAAATAGTTACTTTGGTAGTTAGGTGATAGATTGGGTTTACTGTGGGCACACTGGAGTTCAAACTTGCCTGAGCATGCCTGGTTCGAATGGACTTTAAGACCTTGATGTTTTTTGGAGTTCATTTGCATGAAAGTATGTTGTTTGTACTACTTGTAGATTTGAAGACTGGCATGGGATAAAGAAGCAAGTTGGCTGGACTAGGCCTGAGTTGAAGAAATGGTCTTTATGGTAGAGCTGTAGACTGAAGTACATATGTTCTCTGCTTAAAATGTAACCTTGGGGTAAAACATCTTTGCATTTCTCTTTGATCTATGGTGGGGTTC
This sequence comes from Apodemus agrarius, assembly GCA_964023405.1. NCBI lineage: Eukaryota > Metazoa > Chordata > Mammalia > Rodentia > Muridae > Apodemus > Apodemus agrarius. The sequence continues at coordinate 58,012,307 of OZ030008.1, read as the reverse complement.
TAGTATAGGGACAGGGAAAGGAATGTGCCATTTTGGCATCTGGAGGCTTTGGCTTGGTTAATATTAGGAGCAAAGAAGGTGACACTCTCAAGGGTCAATGTGATAGAAAATCAAGTGTTTATCATAGCTGTACTCAGATGGCAAGGCTTTGGAAAATTCTAGTTATATAACCCGATGCTTTTACTAACAACAGTTATAATCCTAGGATTAGTGTGGCTTATTCTCTAACAGCGTTTATAAAAATCAGGGTTGATAAAAATTATCCTAAGGTGAGCCATTATGTCAGGCCTTTCTTGAGTCCTGCCTCCCGTTCTGGTTCTGTTGGCCTGACTTTCTCTCATGTAGTTGCTATGGCAACCAGCTGTGCTCAGCTGTCACTTGCCCTACCCTATTTCAACTGTGCTTTCCAATACTTGCTGTTTGTTCTGTAGCATCTCCACCGGCTTCTCATGGGGGTACTCAAAGAAACACTCTTGCTCAATCAGCTACATATCTAAAAATGTAAAGGGAAAAAGCCCACAACCCTTGACCAGCGGCTAATTTAGTAAGTTTATAGATTAATTCTCCCATCATCTGCTACATGGGATATCTTAAGTAATGTCTATAGAGAATTTCTTCAGAGTGACCCCAATGAGAGGGAACCCCAGTGATTCAAGAAGGAATTGGCTTGATGACACAGCTTATTTCTGTTTTTCAATTTTACTTTCTGTTCCTCATCATTATTCCTACTTCCATAAGCCCTTGTCTCTGGTTCCACTTTGGGGGCTATCTATGCAAGATGGGCTAGAAATCAGTCAGCTCTACGTGTACTACAGAGTCCTTTATTTTCCCATCAATGGGCAAAAGAGCCGGGGTGAGTAGGTGAGATAGGATGCTCAATGCCCTGTCGATATCAAAACTCTATAATTAATAGGTTCAGAGAATATTTATACAATCGGCTACTTTGATCCAGGGACTGCTTTTATTCAGAGATTCCCAAGGCAGATCCCTGCCACTCGTGAGCTCACAAACCATTTGGGGGAGTCAGAGGCATACATATCTTACAAAGTACAAGGAACCAGAGAGGACTGACATGCTTTAAGTGTGCAGAGAAAAGAACGGTTAATTCTTTCTGGGAGTAGAAAGCCTCCACAGAGGGGAAGGCATTTGAGTTGGACCTTGAGAGATGAAAAGGCTATTGAAGACAGTGAATTGGAGAGTTGGGGAGGCTTAAAAGGGGTCTGCCTGAAATGGAATTGGGGTGTGCTTTAGTGTTCTTCCTGCTTAAAGGCTAGAGGCCTGCGGCCCTAATTCCTCTTTCTTTTCTTCCCCTAAATAGTTTCTGATTGCTCTCTCACAACCTGTCTTCTCAGAGGTATCTGTTCTGCCTTTTCTCTTTGGATGTTTTATGAGCTTCCCTTGTGCAAGAGAGGGTCAGCCTGCAGTGCTCCGTGCTGCCCATGCTGGCTCTGGAGGCCTTATTACTGAATGCTGAAAGCTGGGAAGATGCTTACTGGTTCTGAGCAGCTTCCATTCCCTCAAAAAGTACTTTATTCCAGTGAAGTTTTCAATGCCTGACTGCTTAGTGCATGATTCACAAAGTCACTGGAAAAAACCCTCAGGGACAAGGCCCCAGAAGATTAAGAGTGTGAGTGGTGGTTTGAATATGCTTGGCCCATGGGAAGTGGTATTATTAGGAGGTATGGTTTATTGAAGGAGGTGTGGCCTTGTTAGAGGAAGTGTGTCACTATGGAAGTGGGGTGTTGAGGCCTTATATATATGCTCAAGTCTGACCAGTGTGACACAGTCTCCTCTTGCCTGCTTTTGGATCAAGATGTGAAACTCTTGGTTCCTCCAGCACCAAGTCTGCCTCTATGTCATGCCTCCCATCATGATGATAAAGGGCCGAACCTCTGAAGATGTAAGCCAGTCCCAATTAAACATTATCCTTTATAAGAACTGCCTTGCTCATGGTGCCTCTTCATAGCAATGGAAACCCTAACTAAGACTGTGTACTTTTTTTTGGGGGGGGGACACATTTGTGGTTTCACATCTCTTGATTTTATCTTTGCTGCTAATTATGTCTTAGATTCTTATATCACTGAAGAGTGATATAGAGTTGTCTTTGATTTTTAAAAAATAAGTACCAGAGACATCCAAATCCTACCAGGTGTGGGGACCTGGAATAATGGTACAGCCAGCACCATGTTGGAAGGTCAGACCACACCGTCATTCATATTTTTTGTGGTTTCTTCATGGTTTACTGCTCAGTCTCACTGACATTCAGATAACAAAATTTGAGTCTGGATTTCCCAGCCATTGAAATAGGAAAGTCCCATAGGTCAAACTAGAGTTTAATGACTAGAGCTGTCTCTGCTCAGTCAGTCAACTCCTTTGCAAAGACAGGTCTGGACTGTAGCTCGGTAGCCAAGGTAGATGGTGAAATGGGTTTGATGCCTGTCTGTGCTATCTCTAGACCGTTGCATCCCTCCCTGATGTGCATGCATCCTCCTCTGTGTACAAAGATAGTTGTCCAGCATATGTGTGCCTGTGGATGTTAATATGGTTTTATTATTATAAAATAATATAGCTTGATGGGATTTATTTTTAAACGGAACTATTTGATTAAGAGTGAGTGATGAGAACCAGTGAGGCTAGTATAGTGTACTTCAGAGCTTCTGTCACTGGAACTCACAGAGGACAACCAGGGATAATGTTTACTCAAGGAATAGTCAGTCTGAGGCCACTCTGCAGGCAGATGTCCAGGGAAATACTGATGTTGCTTCCTCAGTCACATTTTCTGGAGGGTGTTCAATGGTCAAAGCTCACTACAGGCAGACAGCACACAAGCCATGCTCCTAATAACATACACTTTAGCCTCTAGTTAAGGAGCAGGTTAGAGAACAGATGAGTAGGGGTGATTAGCAGACACATACACCACTTGCTGAAAACATATCTTCACATACTTGTGAAATGTCTATTTCTATAATCTGCCACTGCTGTCCATTTCCTCTGTTAGTCTATAGTAAGTGACTCAGGTAGCACCGTTCACCATCCTGCCATTTGTGGAATAAAGTGAGGTATAGCAAATACCCGTGAGAAATAATCCATTGCTAGAATTTCCACCAAGCTTAGATTTAGTGTCAAGCCTTTCTTAATATAATGGTCCAGTAAGCAACCTCTAACTGATTGAAGATGCTCACACTTCCAATTTTCCATCTTTTGACTATTCAGTAAAATCTGTGGAGCAAATGCAATACAATTACAGTACAATAGTGGAGTAAAATTGAATACAATTAAAATAATAAGAATAAAATATCTTTATTTGTAACATTTGTTATTTATTCATTTCTTTGAGGTTGTGTTCATCATGTAGCTTAGAACAGTCTAAAATTTACTATGTAGGTTTGATCTCATCATTCTTCCATTTAGTTTCCAGGTGCTGGTTCCTAGAACAATTAAATGAGAATCACTGTGATTTGGGTCTAGGTGCTCAAATGAATTTTAATGTGTGCTCTTGAAGTGATAATCTCCCATTTTGGGATTGTAACATCTGTAGGGAAGCTACTTAAGGCAAAAAGAACAACTCAAAATAGCTTCAGGAAGTCCCTGAAATTGAACAGATTCACTAGGTCCCTCCCTCCTAAGAGTAGGCAGTAAAGACCCCTAAGAGTCACTCTCAGGCAAAACTACCTGCAATAGAAGACAGAAAGACCTGGATGAAGCAGAGAACAGCCAAGCAGCTTGAAAGAGGCTCAAGCCAAATGAGCTACTTGGCAAGTATACTCTCCAACTTGTTAAGCTTTCTGTAGGCTGTGCAGTGTGCTCCAGGTTTCCAGCATTGTGATCTGTTATCTGTGTTGGTGTAGGCTTTGGTGATGCATCTATCTTTGAGTCATTGCTGTTCTTTTAAGTGATCTTTCACCTATATTCTTGTAAGTAACTCCAATAAAACTTATTGGTTCACCAAGCTGGACTTTGGTGCTATTTGTACTTTGGTTTGTTGTGGGCTCCCTATTTAAGGTAAGTAGGTGTGTGTATGTGTGTGTGTGTGTGTGTGTGTGTGTGTGTGTGTGTGTTAAGTTGCTACAGGCTATGCAGTGTGCTCTACTAACTATTCTGATCTGTGTCACCCATGGTAACATGGGCTTTATTGATGCAGCTGTCTTTGAGTCATTTTTGTCCTTAGAGATGACCTAAGAAACTAGCATGTGCAGCCCAATGAATGCATAAGAGAGCTTTTGCTTCCTTTGTGGGCTATGCTGTAAGAGTATCTTCAGAGTACATGCAGAAAGACCTGGTACTAGTGCTAGGTAGCTGTGAAAGGGGAGCAGAGGCTCGGAACAGATGGTAGTCCTGGGAAGAAGGGAGATGGCAGAGGGGCTGGACTGCATGATCTACCATACCTGAACAGGATCTGGATAGGTAGTGTCTTAGTTAGGGTTTTACTGCTGTGAACAGACACCATGACCAATGCAAGTTTTATAAAAGACAACATTTAATTGGGGTTGGCTTACAGGCTCAGAGGTTCAGTCCATTGTCATCAAGGCAGAAACATGGCAGAATCCAGGCAGGTATGGTGCAGGAGGAGCTGAGAGTTCCCTCTCTTCAACTGAAGGCTGCTAGTGGAAGACTGACTTCCGGGCAGCCAGGGGGAGGGTCTTAAGCCCACACCCACAGCGACACACCTACTCCAACAAGGCCACACCTCCTAATAGGTTCACTTCCTGGGCCAATCATATACAAACCATCACATTCCACTCCCTGGCCCCCATAGGCTTGTTCAAACATGAGTCTATGGGGGCCATACTGAAACATAGCATAATGCAAAATACATTTAGTCCAACTTCAAAAGTTCTGGTAGACTATAGCAGTCTCAACAGTGTTAAAAGTCCAAAGTTCAAGGTCTCTTTTGAGATTAATTCAATCACTTAACTGTAATCCCCCAAGCAAGACAGGAAACCAGCTGGGCAAAGTCCAAACTCTGCATCTCCAAGACTGATGGCAAAGCAGTCTTCAGATATTCAACTCCTTTTTCATCTTTGTTGACTGCAAAAAGGTTCTTTCTCCTGGGCTTGTTCCACTCCCTGTTAGCAGTTTTCCTTGGCAGGCATCCTGTGGCTCTGGCATCTTTAACATCTTGGGTACCCCAAGTCAATTTCAGCTTCACAACTTCTTGTTCCAGTGTCTGAGATCCACACATGATCTTCTGTGTATCTCCAAAGAGCTGGTATCACTTCTCCAGCTCTGCCCTTTGTAGCACTCTAAGTTCAGATTGATCCACTCCACTGCCACTGCTGTTCTTGGTGGTCATCCCATGGTACTGGCATCTCCAATATGCTAGGGTCTTCCACTGCAACTATAATTCACCAAAGCCTCTCATAGGCTCTCTTCATAGTACCAAGACTCAACTCCTTTGCATGACCCCTTCAGTCCTGGGCTGTCAATTACAACTGAGGGTACACTTTCACTAATGGCCTTTCATGGCCTCTCACAGTACCAAGCCTCAGCTGTTCTTCATGATGCCTTCGTGCCTTCAAAACCAGTACCACCTGGATGATTCTTACACATTACCAAGTACAGCTGCAGCATGAGGAACACTTGGCTATCTCTGGAATACAGCTTCTTTGTGCTCTCAGAAAACACTTCCTATATTTCACCTCAGTGATGCTGGTCTTTTCTTAATCATCACTAATTTCTTAGCTCCAGCTAACCAGCATCAATTGTCCCAGTAGTCTCCTTCCTTTTAATATAAAGCCAGAGACAAGTGGCCGAAGCTGCAGCAGCTGTCCACTTCTGGGTGGTGCCTGCATAACGTGCAGAGCCATCAGTAAACCAGGCCCTAGTCTTCTCTTCTTCAGTCAGCTGGTCATAGGGAACACCCCATGAGGCTATAGGTGCATGCTTGGCAGCAGATGGCATTGTAACAGGAGTAGAAACCATAGGCATCTGAGCAACTTCTTCATGTAACTTGCTTGTGCCTTCAGGACCTGCTCTGGCCCGATCACGTATATACCACTTTCATTTGACAATAGACTGCTGTTGTGCACGCCCTACTTTATGATTTGGAGGGTCTGATAACACCCAACTCATGATGGGGAGTTCAGGTCGCATAGTAACTTGGTGTCCTATTGTCAAACGTTCAGTTTCCACTAAGGCCCAATAGCAGGCCAAGAGTTGTTTTTCAAAGGGAGAGTAGTTGTCTGCGTATGACGGTAAAGCTTTGCTCCAAAATCCCAAAGGTCTCTTCTGACAATGGCAAAAAGCAGCCATGTTCTTTACCAAAACATCACAAAAACAGTCTCTCAGCCACATATTAAAGCTCTTCTCCACTGAAACCTCTTGGGCCCTCAGGCCTACACAGTTCGAATGACCCTCAGCACTACTGTCTTCCATATTCCTACTAGGCTGGCCGATTAAGCCCCACTTAAAGAATTCCATGGCTTTCCAAATCCAAAGTCCCAAAATCCACATTCTTCCGAACAAAAGCATGGTCAGGCCTATCACAGCAATACCCCAGTCCTGGTACCAACTTCTGTCTTAGTTAGGGTTTTACTGCTGTGAACAGACACCATGACCAATGCAAGTTTTATAAAAGACAACATTTAATTGGGGTTGGCTTACAGGCTCAGAGGTTCAGTCCATTGTCATCAAGGCAGAAACATGGCAGCATCCAGGCAGGTATGGTGCAGGAGGAGCTGAGAGTTCTCTCTCTTCAACTGAAGGCTGCTAGTGGAAGACTGACTTCCAGGCAGCCAGGGGGAGGGTCTTAAGCCCACACCCACAGCGACACACCTACTCCAACAAGGCCACACCTCCTAATAGGTTCACTTCCTGGGCCAATCATATACAAACCATCACAGGTAGCTTCATTTAGGATATTTAGTCCTCAGAAATATGTTTGCTCTTTAGAGAGGTGTGAACTTAGACAAGAGTTTACAACAGTTCTCATTTCTAGGACTTTTTCCAATGTGATTACTGCTATCAGTGCCCCTACCATTCTTCCAACGTTTATTTGTGAAGATAGTAATGAGTTAGAGCAAATTCCAGTGTCTGTGAATCAGCAATTCTGTTTTGGTGAAAGGTAGATTAAGACAAACCTGCCATCTGTATCTACGTACACTGCACATGGAACCCAAGCTTGGACTGAGCTCTTCTGTGACACTTTAGGGACGATTCCACTAAATGAAACTCAAGGATTGGGCCTATGAATTGTGAGCTGGGTATGGGAGCATATCCTTGTCATTCCAGTATTTGGAAGGTTGAGGAAGGTGAGTATGAAGTTCAAGGCCGGACTGATCTACACAGTGAGTTTGAGGGCAGTCTCAACTGCATAGCAAGATCTTGCTTTTGTTTGTTTGTTTGCTTGTTTATTGAAAGCTACATTCTTTATATTTGTAAGGATCAAGGGAAATCAGGCTTTCTTTCTACTCTAGAATCATCATGGCAGCCTCTGTGACTAGTCTGTGGCCAATCTGGGTGTGCTTGGTGTTTAAGTTCAGCTAAGAGTGATTCCTTGGCTGCTTTCTGTGCTTGTGTATTCCCGAAGGAATTCTGTGTATATACTGGGTGCTGTGCCAAATGGTGTGAGTTGTGGGGAGTTGGGGGGCACTGGCAGATATGAGCTCTGGGTTTTCAACTGAAGATATTTTATGTCCACTACATAACCCCTGCTGAGCATCCAGGAGTGGTAGCATTTTGTCAGGTAGACATTGGGATTAGTTTCTATTTATTTGTGTTGTGTTAATTCACTGCATGAACTTTAGCTTCTTTCTCTCTCAGCCTATTTTGGAGGGCTTCTCTGGTTTTCTTGGACAACACGGAGACTGCTAATAATGTAATGGTGGAGACAATGGCCACTAGGAACACATTTGGGAATGGCTAAGGGAATGGTCTCTTTGGTGGTTTAGGTGAGTTTATTCTGGTTGATTGTTAGGGCTTGGGAGAGCAGAAACCAGTTTTTGGTTGCTATGAAGGAGCAGAGAAGTTTGGTGACTGGGTATTTATCTTGATGAATTTTGCTAAAATGCTGATGGATTAAGAGTTGCAATTGGAAGAGAAGTAGCAGTCCCAGTTCCTTGCGATGAGACTTGATCTCTGTGTTGTTCCATGCTATGCAACCATGTAGCCTTCTTTGAGCAGTGTGTATAGTCATTATTTATGTTCATTGTTTGCTTGAATTTATTCATTTTTACTACAACTTTATTGTTTATAAGAGCAGAGTGCTTCACAGCTCTAGGGTTCTGGGGCAGAGCCCTGCTGGGCTTCCCCAGGGTATCCTATAGGTGCCACAGGGAGACAGCGTGATAAGGGCTCCTGATATAGTTATTTATTTATTCACTTTTACATTTTGGCATTTTGTGTTAAATCACATTTTAAAAGAAGTTTCTTTGGCTAGAGAAGGACCTGATCCCTGCCAGGCTAACAAGCTCTGGCTGTTCCCTTGACTCATGGCACAGGAGGTAAAACAATTTGTTCCACATCTAATTGGATTCTGTGGTCTAAGTTTTACTTTTAGCTCTGTCACCACTTTCAGAATTTATTTATTTATTTATTTATTTATTTATTCATTCATTCATTCATTCATTCATTCATTTATTTATATTTGCATTCTTCCCCAATGCTACAGATTTCAGAATGCTGTATCTAAAGAGCTATTAAGTTAGATACACTGGGAATTTATTTAAAGGAGAGTCACCAAAGCTTCATTCATGTTCAAAAACAAGACTATAAGTTTGGTCCAACATTTTGGAAAGACAAGAATGATAGAAAGTAAGTAATGGATCTCATCTTTATCATTTATCTGCTGTGGTCTGGGAAATTAGGACCTCCATATTATTCTGTGATCTACTGGCCAACATTCTCACAATTTGTCAAAGGCTAAGTTCATTTTCACTTATTATGCGTTTCTTTTGGGAATAGTTGGGCTTCAGTTGGCTTTGAAAGACTCACCCTTGCATATTTATGTCATCATCTATGTGCTTATTAGGTATTTCTTTTCTTCTCTCTCTATTCTTGGCATGTACCCTCACCTACATCCTTAGCATATTTCATTTCCCTGTACGTCTGTGTAGTTGGGAAATTCTAAAATTTTATAGTTCCAGTTTATGTCTTATTATGACCATTGACGAGCCTAGTGATAGATTAATTCAGCTCCTATCTTGTCTTAATTTGGACTTCTTTTAAGCAGATAATGACGAGATGTGCTAGAATTTACAGTAATGATTTTGGTTGACTCTGGTCTGGGAATTTAATGATTGCTATTATCTCTGTTACCTTTGTTCCTTCAGCTCTGAGATGGCAGAAATTTGAATGGTTATAGGAACTTGGTGGAGGGGGGAGCAGATCAGGGACAAACATGAGACTCACTTATACCTGAAAACCAACTAATTAATGTACTGTGAGAGACAACTCTGCTCTAAAAATGTATCCTTTAGTTTTCTTCCTTACTAGAAAGAAGCAGGGCATATAAACTGTTAGATTACTGATCAGGAGAAGGAGGCTCAAGAAACAACTTGAGGAAAACTGGGGTTTACTAAGGCTGTGATTTTTCAGAGAAATATTCTGAGAATCATTTTACAAGCAAAATATGCCTAAACTTCAGTAGAAGACAGCAAACTGTGGCACATGAGTGAGTCCATCCTCTGGCCCTTTGTGCCCTCAAGCTAAGAATGAGTAATGAGTTTCAGTTTCTGAAACAAAAAATCAAAAGAAGAATATTTTGTGAAATGTGAAAAATGAATTAAAATCTGAATTTCAGCATCCATATAAATGTTTATTAAACCCATCTGTGTGGTGTTTCATAATAAGCATGATTAAAGTGGTGGCTGATGAATTTGAAAACTTCATCCCCACTTAGAGGCAGCTTCGAGAGATTATGGAATTCTTAGGAGGTGAAACCTTGATGGAGGGAGTACATCTCAAGGGTGCGGTGGGGTGGACTTTGAGAATTTACAGCCCCACCCACTTCCTGTTCTTTCTGCTTCTTGGAAGGAAATGAAATGTGATGGGCCAGCTTCCTGTTCCTGCTGCCGTGGCTGCCTTCTTTCCACAAGTATAGACTATTCCTCTAGACCCCGAAGACAGAATAAACTCTTTATAACTTGCTTTCAGTCCTAGTATTTTATTACAACAGAAAAATAACTAATATACTCACCCATTTCTATTTTTTTTTATTAAAGCTCTTTCTTCTCACACAGAGCTGAATGGCTAAAATATTAGGCTTTATCAACTACAAATCCTAAGATATTTATAGCTTGACTCCTCTCTGTAAAACATTTGCTAACCTTTGGCCAGATGGTAGCATCATCTCTCATTGAACTATGACCATCTACCCATGGTGAATTATTCAATGTTTGGGAGATGGGTGTACGCTTAGTACATTTTGTTTTCTAGATTGGCACAGAGAATGCTTTATTCATATTTTTCTACTTCTTCTGTGTTTACATTTTTCTATTCATGGTACTGATCTTTGCTGTTTTTATATAAGAGTGACATTCTGCATCCAAGTTATTCAGTTTTCCTCTCTTGGCTGTTTTGTGCATAACTGGGTTTATGTGCAACGGCTTAACTCATAAACTCTAGGGAAGTAAGTGTGCTTGGGCTTAAAGTATCATGCTCAAGTAAGGGAAGCATGGAGAAAAGATGGGACCGCGAGTACAAAGGTCAAAGGGGCAGGAGACCAAAGATAGAAATCCTTAAAAGAGTCGTGAAGATAATTTGTTGGCAAGTGCAGAGGAGCAGAACACTGCCATTTGAAATACCAGGGAAGTGCTTGAGCTGCAGTTTGCATTGCAGTAAGAATAGAAGCTACAGTAGCTGGGCGGAAATGTCTTCTTTTTCCTTCTTGCTAGGTCACTGACAGAATGAATTAATTTTCAACTCAGGGTATGCTCAGAGAGGAAATCTGAGACCCGGAGACGGGCTTAGCAGGAGGGCTAGGTGAGAGCTGTTTGTTACATGCTCTCAGGAATTCATAAGAAGACATTTTGAGATGAGAACCGTCCTCAGGGAGAATAATTTGAAATAGAGGGGCACATTTTGCATTGGGAGGCTCACCCCATCTGTCTTCCCTAATCATGCTTATTGTGTTCTGTAGAATAGCGGTTTTATGGTGGGATAAGGATAGAACCCATCTGCCTCATAGAATCTGATGAAGCTTTATGTGCCCCACAATGCTGGCAGCCATAAAGGACTCAGAGTCTTTCATCACAAGGCCAGCTGAAAAGAACAATCATCGCCAAGACTTATGTAGCTTACCTCTACCCATTCAAGGAATAATTTCAGAGTGTTTTCTTGGTATTACCTTCTTATTCTGCCCCTAAGGATTCCATTGGTGAGTATATATCGTCCACATCTATCTTCTATAAACTAGATGACCAGTGCACTGACTCCAATTTCATGATTACCACCTTATCAACCATATCTCAGTTTGCCAGTTTTGAACAAGTACATCCAGTATTCTGTAGTTTATCAACATTGTAGTAAGTGAGTTCTATATACTTAAGCAGTTGCTAGAAGAATTTATCAAGGTTTGCCTTGCCGTCTAGAAGATACACACACACACACACACACACACACACACACACACACACACATGTATTTCCAGGCTTTCCAGTTCACCTTCACAGAAGAGTGGATTTAATCAAGTGCTGTGTGAAAATTTTTGCCAAATTCCCTTGTGCTATTTGCTAATCATAATCATGAAGACACTGTGACCTGCTTTATAAATTTAGTAACTTTCCCGATTTCTTCATCATTAACATGACTTTCTTGTTACTAGAAATTTCTATGAATAATAAAATATATAATAAATATTAAATCATAGTAATAGAGGGTAATGTGAGCCAGTACTTTTTTTAACGCTTTCTCAGCCCAAGTTCAAACGAAGAAAGTATGAAAGACTAAACTACACTTTCTCAGTTAGCTATACTTTGGGGTGGGCGAGATGGAGAATAATGAGGGGGGGAGCACTGTGGAACACTTAGTTGCATCCATCCTCTCTCCTGATTAGATAATAGTGGTAACGCCCATCCTCAATAATGAAAATTTAAAAATGCTGAGAGATGTTCCCTAGGGGAAAGTCACCACAGATTATGAACTTTTGTTTGAGTATTCTCTCAAGTTCAAATCTGGAGTGCTTCATTATGGAAATAGAAAGTTCCAAGGAACAGATGAAGGGCTGGTTTTGGGTCTTATCTATCTGGTAGGGCTTCTGTTCCTAAGGGCAGCATGGCCTCTCCCTCTTGTTACCTGCCTTTCTTTCTGCTTTCTCTGTCTCTGGGACTGGTTTCTTCTGCTGGCACATTCCTCAGGATTGCTAACTCTTCCTTCTAGAATCTATGTTTGTGCTGATCTTGCACTGATGCTAGCTGTGAGATGGGAATTTAGTTCTACTCATAACCGTTGTTACCTTATTATATGAATTATGCCAGCATATTGGGTGATTTTGAAGGTGTAGGTGTGTGTTAGCCTCCAGAGCAACTTTTCTTAGGTCAAGTACACATGACTTCCCCAAAAGTTGGTTACCACCAAGCTATGTGTGCCACCACTGCACCCTCAGGATTATTATGCCATGCTGGCTGGCTGTTGACATGGTTCATAGGACTTATGGTTGTGTAGGTAGGACTGTTGATTGGTCCCATCCTTTGGAAGTATGCATGGTGCTATCTGTTCCCATGAAAGCTAGTCCTCAGGGAAGAACCTTTTGGGTCTGATATAGCCAAAAACTGTGAAAACTGCATGTCTACATGCGGAAGAATGAAATTTGAACAGTATCTATCACCTTCCACAATAACTAACTTCAAATAGATCAAAGATTTCAATGTGAAATGTGAAACCCTGAAACTGCTAGGCAGAAACTGTCTTAGGGTTTCATTGCTGTGAAGAGACACCACGACTGCAGAAACTCTTATAAAGGAAAACAGTTGGGTCTGTCTTACCAGTTTCAGAGATTTTGTCCATTATCATCATGGTGGGAAGTATGGCAGATAGAGACAGACATGGTGCTTTAAAAGGAGCTGGGTGTTCTACACCCAGATGGGTAGGCAAACAGAAAGTGGTTGTCTAGCGGGTAGTATGACTTGAGCATCTAAGACATCAAGGGCCACCTCCTAGTGACACACTTTTCCCCAAAACCTCATACCTACCCCAACAAGGCCATTCCTCCCAACAGTGCCATTCCTTCTAGGCCTTTGGAAGCCATTTTTATTCAAACCACCAAAGTGCCCACGTGGAGGAGGTGCAAGAAAGAACATTTTGAGTAGGAGTCTGTTTGCCTAAGAATAAAGGGCAAGAATCAACAAGTACTTCATTAAACACAAAGCTCATGCACAACTACAGAAACTATCAGTTGAGTTAGGAGGAAGCCCACAGAATGGGAGAGAATTTTTGACAGTTATATATTGGATAGCAGATTAATATCCAGAACATATTTACATATTTACATTTACATATTACATTTACAAGTTGCATACTTTTAAAAAAGACTAAAACATGCATTACTGAAAATGATATATTTAGAAGTAGCTTATAGCTTCTTTCAAAAGGTTTCAGAAGTGAGAATTTATTAGTCCAGAAGCAAGCTTTTTTGGTCTTATATTTTCCCCCTCACTAAATGTAAAAATAATTTCTCATGGGCACACTCCCTAATGGAGTCTTACAGAGACCAGTGCATAAAATCAGAATGTCAATGAATTAATTTGAAGCAAAGAATAGAACAGTGGAAAAAACAGATACTTGTGTCTTCTGGACAAGTTTTTTTTCTCTTTAGCTCATTGTAAGGGAAACTAGACAATAAACAGAATATTGGATTATAAGCATAGATTAAAATAGCATTAATTATAAAGTTTTAATGTTTGTGGCATAAATTTTTAATTGCATAAGGCAATCAGGGCCACAAGACATAGGCATGCTATCTTGATAAGAGAAATCTTCTTATCTGACCTAAAGTTGAACAGTGTTGCTATGGTTTGCTTTGAATAACTAAATACACATTCATGCACAGATATGTGATTGAACCTACATATACACATGCACACACAGACATACAGACATGTGCACACACAGGAACATGCAAGCATGTATACATTATAGGAGATTAAGTTATCAATATGCTTAACAATGAATAAAAATGTTATCTATAGAGAGGGACAGAGAGAACCAGAACACACACACACACACACACACACACACACACACACACACACACACGTGTGTGTATATATAAGAATATATATATATATATATATATATATATATATATATATATATATTTTGTGTATCAACCCAATTTCTCAAGACCTTAGGACTCCATCATGGGAGAACAGGAATCCAACAGTGAAGTTGTCCAAATACAAGCAGATCTACAATATTTGCCAGATCTGCAAATATTATCAAATCTGTAAAGATTGAGCATCAAGACTTTTTCTTCTTTTCTTTTATGCTTGTGGCTCTGTGTGTATGTGTTTGCATATATGTGTGTGTGTGTGTGTGTGTGTGTGTGTACATATTGGAAAAATAAATTAAACAAACCAACTATTTTCTCCACTGTGCTCACTTATATTTAACACTCTGGTTGCTAAAATGTGTGTGAGGTTTCATCCACTGATCAGTTCTTCACATATACAAGACAAGACCCATCCCAGGCTGGCCATAGGTTGAGAAGTCCTGCAGCCTCTTCCTTGTGTTTAACTACTTGATGCAATGGCTCCCAGAACTTAGAGACACATATTTATTGGCTTATTATTTAATGATGGACATGATAATAAACAAAGCAGACAGTCTGGTGATAAGTCACGTAGGCTGAAGTTTGGGGGTCCTCAGTGCAGGAGTTTCTTTCCCCATGGAATTAGGGCACCAACTTCTGCACATTTGGATTGTGTTCTTGCTGGCTGACCCAAAAACTCTTTGAACTCTTTCATCTTGATCTAAAATATTTTCTTTCAGATCATTTTCATAAAACCAGGTGCTCACAAGACAAAAGTTAGCTGAATGTCTTTTCTGGGGGTGGGAGTTGGGAACAAGCTTTCAGTCCATTGTTCAAGTTGTTCTTGAAGCCACACTCAAGTGATGTCCTTGCTTAGCACCTGTGAGTAGTAGAGACTGAAGTACAGGTAGCTGTTCCTACATCTAGCTGATAACATCTAGCATGTAAACGTACAGTTTCAGGCCTCCTAATTGATAGCCACTGGTATAATATGGCAAAAACAAAGTTCTCAGGATTTTCTCTACTCCTCATCTTTTTTTGTTTGTTTGTTTTGTTTTGTTTTGCTTTAGACAGGGTTTCTTTGTATAGACCTGGCTGTCCTGGAACTCACTCTGTAGACCAGACTGACCCTATACTCAGAAATCTGCCTGCTTCTGCCTCCCAAGTGCTGGGATTAAAGGCGTGCACCATCACTGCCCTGCTCACTCCTTATCTTTTGTATCTGCTAAAACAATAGCAAGCAGGAGAATGGGCTTGCTCTCCCTTTGACACATGGGTAAAGATGAAAGGGTAGAAGGGTCAACTAGTCATCCCTGCCATCCCAACCATTTCTAAGGGAAAGCACCATCTTAGGTTGAGTCCACAGGGTACTGTGGAATCAAGATGAGGAGACACTGCCCTATGGGGTCTTCAAAGCTCAGTCTAGAAAGATGAAAATTAGACAGCCAATGGCAAGAAGTAGGGTCTGGAGATGTACCTCAATGGAAGAGCTCCAGGCGATGACAAGCATCGAGACATTGCTGAATCCTACTTGTTAGGAATTCTTACGGAGGCTTCATCATATAGGCAGGAAGAGTTCTTAACCTATTCTCCAGCCCATCTCCTGTTCCCAGAGGGTGGGGATGGGCTGAGAGTTCCAAGGTTCTGATCACTGTCTGTCTGTCTGTGTCTGCCTGCCTTTCTGTACAATCACATCTTACCATTTTTGTCATGCAGCAATTAAAGTCATTGGTCAACACAAGGCTCTTTTGGTCCCTAAGGGAAGGTGCAGTAGATTATATCCTAGTGTTCTTGTTCTAGTTTAGACTCTTAAATTAAGCTGAGAGGTCAATAGATGTTGTGAAATGAAGACGAGGACTAATTAACAACATGGTGGTGCCTCGACTGTCCCTCCCTGCTCTGTTACAGAGGTGTGTGGGCTGGTCTAGTGAGTTTCTTCTCCTCTAAACTATGAGTCCATTACCCACAAGTAAGCTCTTTATTATGTTATTAAAAATTCTAGAGAAAAGGAAAGGGGGTGCAGGAACCAGGTGGGAGTGGAGTTCTAAGTTTTGAAAGAAGAGTTTTAGAATAAGTAGGGAACAGAGGGAAGCAGTCGCAGATACGATTCCTACGCATTTAAGAAATATGAACAAAACACGAGTCTCTAAGTGTTTTGTATTCTATGTATGTTTCTTTGGGGGGAATGACAGTATTCTGAGATTAGATAGAATGTAAAATTGTTTTTCTTAGGTTTATGTTTTTTTAACCTGTATTTTTAAAACATATATGGTCAGGATAATGCAAAGCCGCAATGGTTCCACCTGAGAAGTGGGCCTTGTTCTCATCGCCAGTCACAAACTTTCAAGATCTTTTTCCTGTGGAAAAACACAGGGAAGTGTGTATGGGTAACCAATACCGTGCCAAAAAACGAAAAAAAAAAAAAAAGATATCAAAGGAACGGGTGGTATATGTTCTGTTCAGAAGTACTGTTCATATTTAAAATGGTTCTGTATAACATACATGTTTACACATATATGTAGGGTTGTCGTTTGATATCCTCAAAAGATTGACTCCACAATGCCCTGCAGATGCCCAAGTTACGAATGTCCTACTCTCTTCCATGAAACAGTGCAGTGTTTACTTACAACCCTTACAATCCTCCTGGATGCTTTAAATTGTCATTGCAGGTTACTTATCACCTCCTGCAGGGTGAGTGCTACATAGACAGTTGTTATAGTGTGTCGTTTGGGTAATAGTGATGAGAAAAATGCCCTGTACATGTTCAGTTGAAATGCATTTTTTCCCCTCAAATACTTCCAATCTGCACTGCATGGACTGACCCATATATATGAAACTCACAGATATAGAGGCTGGCTCAATACACAGTTGCCTAATTAAACGTATTAGTCATGCTTTCATAAGCATCACAGAGGCATGAACGGGAAGGCACTGTGTCACTGCTATCTGAATGCAGCTGCATTTTGATGCAATATGCTATTGCAGGTCACCACAGGCCGAAGCTGTCCGCCATTTGCTGTCAGTGGTCTTCAGTGTCTCTGCTTCTTATAGCAGGCACGGTCTAAAGAAAAGGCAAATAAGAGACAGAGTGGGTCATTGTGAAATGAAATCTGAGGAAAGGCTGAGAGAAAGGAAGATTGCCACCGCTCTGCAGCCGGCGCGATCAGTGCTGCTGTTGGTTCTTCACGCATATCTCACTTGTAGTGTCTCTGCGGCGCACAGCCCGGTGCCTGATTACACAAAACTCAGTCAAGAGGCCGTGAGCACGTGGCACAGTGCAGGCTTTGGAGTATTAGCTCAGAAAGCATCTGAATAGCAATTTTGCTCTCAAGGGCCCTCCACTGGACTTGCTCATACAACATTCACATATTTTTTCATGTTCTCCCAGGTAAAATGAAAGTGGTTTCCTCAAGTGTGCTGGATAACCATGGAGATGAAAGTCAGTTATCACTTCTCTTGGTCTCCTCTCTGGACACTGCTCTTTACACAGCAGCTGTTTGAACCTCAAGCTGCAGGGAACCACATAGCAAAGCCCGGTGGTGATTCTTTTTAATATCTCTGATAGAATTCGGGCACTAATTTTTTCAATTATAGTTGGGTGGGGGTGGAGAAGAAAATCCCAGACAGTAGAGATGGAAGTGATTTCCCCAGAAGACATCTTTATTTATTTATTCAGGCTTTCTCCAACTCTCTTCTCCATCTAGATCTGCCTCCTTACCACCACTTCAGCTGAGAAAGTAATTATAGACAACACTGAAGAACTTATAAACACTTCCCAAGCCAGTTTCTGCTAGAAATGAGCCTTTAGGAAGGAAAGGGCTTTGCAGCAGTTTAAAAAAAAAAATCTCTGAGCCTGGCTGGCATGTCAGGACCAAGGATTTGTTCCACAAAAAAAACTTCCCAAACAGCTCTACAGAAATTCTAGCCATATGTTTGCAACGTTAAAAATGCATATCTGAATTGAGATAAACCTGGCATTGATGTGCATGCCATCGACGCAAATAAACCGCTTTCTCACAAACGCCATCGACTTAAATGAGGAGATAAGTTAAATAGGGAAGAATAGCAACGTTTCATTTCAGCAGACTGCCTGGAAGAGAATCTGTGATTTTAAATTGTGCTCGGGTCTCATGCTGCACTAGGCTGTGCAGGGTTGCTGAGTGTTAACTCTAGGTAGGTATTCCTTCTTTGGGCTTGACTGTGCTTTGATTCTTCTGATTATAGGGAGGAGCCCGTTTTCAGACATCTAGAGTCAAAGAGCAGGAGAAGAGGATTTAGTTAACATTTGTTTCCGATCACATCTCTGTCACATTGCCTTCAGATCATATCTGTTGTCAGGGACAGCCTCCCACATTTCTCTGAATTCAAACTTGGTTCAGTCACTTCTGTGATTTTGAGCTGGCAAGCACATTAGCATACACACATGGGGCAGAGGCGTGTTGTCTGTATCTCTTGCAAAGACCTTCAACCTTCTGGGAACTGCAGCAAAAGGTGGGGAGGTGTTGTGACCTCAATATCTCCCTTAAGCCTAACAGACACCAAACCATAACTTTCCTTTTTCTCATGAGAGTTAACAAAGGATTTTTTCTATTATTATATTGTTAATATTATTAGATTTGCTTTATTTTTTACTCATGCATGTGATTATCAAGCAAGTAAAATTTCTAATGAAAATACAACCAGGAAATAATTGTTAAGTGTTAAAATTTTATTTCTTTAAAATTAAAACTCTTATAAATGTTATATGTGAAAACGTATCCTTTGCATTATAGCATGCTGTCTGATCTATATGTTCTTGGCAGCACTCTGCTTAGGGACAGGTGTCCCACCTGCTCCTGTGAAAAGGAAACACCATTACAGGATGGAGACAGAGATCACATGATCCCTTGAGGGAAATGTTCCAGGGCTACCCTTTGTCCACTCAGTAATGGGCAGGAGCAGAAAGCCTTAAGAGCTAGGTGAACTGAGTAGTATTGATTACAGGAACGTGCCTCCTGAGCACAATGGTATTTAAAAATGCATGCTGTTGTAAACTTGGGGTGCACAGTAAAGTCAATAAGTCAAGAGATAGTTATCACTGAAAACGCAGTCTGTCACTCACAGTTCAGAAGGAGAATGGGCATACTGTGATATAGGGGCCTCAGAAGGATGCCCACTGTGTTCAGTTAGTGGTCCAAGGGAGGTGAGGAGTCTCAGCCAGAGAACAAGACCTAGTTTAAACAATTTCATTGATATCATTACATATTCAGAAACTTTGTGCTGGATAGTGTTTGGCCTTGAGGGTAGTAATGACTGGTGTCAGTCTGGAGAGCTGGATCAGAGGTCAAGAACACAGGCTGCTCGTCTAGAGATCCTGAGTCCATATTCCCAGCACCCACATGGTGGCTCAGGACCATCTATGAAGGGATCTGATCCCTATTCTGGTGTGCAGGTGCATATGCAGCAGAGCACGGATACATCAGACAACAAATAACTAAGGGCTAGTGTGTAGTGTTCCGGAGTGAAGTATGAGAGTGCTAGGGGAAGCGGTTGGAGATGTGAGCTCTGGGTTAGCTGGCTTGCATGTGCAGACTGTGCCTCTGGGAGAAGATCCCTTCCTGGGGATGAGAGTGACAAGGGCAGGAACGTATCACAAAGTGGCTCAGGCATTTCATCAAATTGCTTAGACTAACGTAGATCTTTCATGCCTGTTTAGAAGGCATGCCTTATTTCTTTCCCCTCCTTCTCCCTCCCTCTCTGGGAAGCTGGAACGATTGATAACTTGGACTCTGGGGCTTTTCCTTAAAGACTAGGATTGTTTCCAAGTTTCCCCCAAACCCCTAAAAGCAAGAAAAGAATAGGGTAGACATAACATATGGATACAATGCACATGTTGAAGCAAATTCACACAGAGGCATGAACTATGTAGAAACAGAGGCTGAGACAAATACTCTAGAACCAGAATATGTAAGCATGAATCTTAGCTTCACATTACATATTGGTTATGTAACATACTTATGTGTTCATAATTAATTGAATGAACATAATAGCCCAAAGGTTCAGAATTGACTTTATGCCCCATTTTATATTTGGTATAAGTGAGGTCTGGGGAGGACAGATGTGATACTTAGAATAGTACCTGGCAAGTGCCAAAAAAGTGTTTATGCTGTAATTACTATTCTCAGGCTTTTCATTTTTCAGTAATCTAAGCCAGCTGTGAACCTGTTTACGTACCTCTGATGGGTGAAGTCAGTGCTATTACTATCTGGAAGATGTATAGACGGTGTGTAATTATATAACAAGGACCCTCCAGACTTTTCAATGAAGCCAGCAAGTGACATGGTAGATGGACCTACTTGGAGCCACTAACATGCCGAAGACAGCTCATTTACTGGTCATGATGAGTTCAGTGTGTGAGACTCTGCAAGCTTAGCCAGGGTAAATACTTTTTTTTTGAGACTTTTATCTGAGAAGCTTTCTGTAGGCCTAGCCTGGGTACTGACAGAATTTTCCTTCCTCCACCATTAGAAGTTGAGTCTTTACCCAAATGGCATATCCTCAAGTTTGGCTTCTAGAGTAGAACTAAACCTAAGGTCATGGGGATGGGTTGAACAAGAAAGGTGGGCACCCTCACAATGTGACAAAGGTTAGGAACGCACACACAGTACGCACCAAGCAGCGAAAGCTTGAAGAAGCAGATGCAGGAGATTCATCAGAATTCCAAATGGGGCGTTCCCCCCCCCCCGGCTGCTGTCCTTATTTGGCTCCTCTGAGTTTTGGCTATATTTAAATTCCAATGTCTGGGACATTTCTGCTTGTTTCATCTGAGATTTAAATAGAGGACTCTTAGATTATTCAAGGAAGAACAGATTTGTAGACAATAGCTTTAGTGTTTAACCATCTTTCACTTTCTTTATCTTCTTTGTTACATTTGATTTTTAGGGGAGATGGGGGGGGCAACAGATGCCTTTATACTTTCTGGAAATTTTGCTTGGTTATCCAGCCAAACATGTATGTGTAGCATGACTGCCAGGTCCTTTAACATTACACTTCTATATGCTCGGTTTCAGAGGGAGAAGAGGTATTGAGTGAAGATGACCCTTTTGTCAGGGAAAACTGAAATCATTGGGAAAGCTTGTATTATGTGCTCACACAGTACAGATATTTTTCCTGTCTACATGCTCATAGACAGTGGTGTGAATGACCCAGTGGGGACTGGTCTGGGATAAGAATGTTCCCCTGATCTGATTACAAGGAAACCTTGACAGTGAATAATTAGGACCCTAGATGCTGCTTCTAGCAACTACCAGTGTAGTAAATCATTCTTCCTGAGAAGAGTACCTGGTAGTCTGGAAACCACTGAACTGAGCCCTACAGAAATAGAATGTATGCTTTGGAGAAGCATAAGCCTAAAATAGCCAGTAACACTCCAGATTTCATTTGCTACATAGTAGTATTTTAAACGAGGGTCTCCCATCTTCCTAGGGAGGAGTTCCCTGGTGTCTTAATAGTTCTTCAGAAGGAGCCCAAATGAGAGTATTATCTTCTTCAGGAGAGCAGAAATAATATGTATGTAGTATATGAACCTTTGAAAAGTGTTAGTTGCAGTTCTATGTCATATATAGTTACTTAAAATATGTATTTATGTATATTTTATTAATTCTTTGAGAGTTTCATACAGTGTATTTTGATCACATTCAACCACATTCCTCCTGAATGCTTTGAGAGCTACTTATAATTTATCACTTCACCTGAAATTCTAGTACTCCTTTAAAAGAAAACAATCCATGAGTCTAGTTTGTGCTGAGCACATATCCAAGTTGTGGTGCCATCCACTGGAACATGGTAGACCTACTAAGGCCTGCACCATTAGGGGCAATTGACATACTCTACCACAGAAGCTATTAACTATCAATAATTACTCAGTTAGGAGTGTGGCTCTTGAATCCCTTCCCATCCCATGCTGGGCTATTGATTAGCTTGGTCTTGTGAGGTTCTATGGAGCAGAAGGAAAGTGATTGGTTATTTCCATTGCCTATGTACCACTACTGCATGACTTACCATGTCTTGTCAATATTGTAGTTCATATGGCACATAGCTTGGTAAGACTGTTGATGACTCATGCTTGCCCCAGCTACCTGTGAAGAATCTTACCATCCAGGTCTGGTAAGCAACCACGAGCAATGACAATGGTCTGTATCATTTTTTGGAGTCTCTGGAACATCTCTTACCAACATTTGGAATTGATTTGTGTGCACAGTAGGAGAGAAGCACCAAGTCTTATTCCTCTACATCCAGCTTCCCCATTTGTTAAAGATGCTGTCTTTTCTTCAGTGTATGTTTCCAGCATCCTTGTCAAAAATCAGCTGGCTGTAGGTATATAGACTTTTATTTTGGTCCTCAATTCTAGCCCACTGAATAATGTGTCTGATTTTTTTTTGTTTTTATTTTTGTTTTTGTTTTTGTGCTAACACCATGCTTCTTTTGTTACTATGACTCTGTAGCATTACTTAAATCAGGAATGGTGATGCCTCCAGCCATGTTTTTTTTTGTTTTGTTTTTGTTTTGTTTTGTTTTGTTTTGTTTTTTTTTTTGTTCAGGATTGTTTTGACCATCCAGTCTTTTGTGCTTCTATTTTTCAATTTCTGCTAAATTGAATCTGTAGATTACTTTTGGTTGGATGGCCACTCACAATATTGATCCTGACAATCTGTGATCATGGAGGTCTTTCCATCTTTTCATGTCTTCTTTAATTTCATTCTCAAGTGTTTTAAAGTACTAACTATGGAAGTCTTTCATTTTCTTGGTTAGGTTTAGTCCAAGATTTTACTGTTTTTTGAGACCATAGTGAATGGGTTTATTTCCATAATGTATTCCTTATTTAGTTGTTTGTCTTTGGTGTAAAGAAAGGCTACTAATTTTAGTTTGCATGTTTTGGAACTTCATGCTTTGCTTTGTACTGTTCAGTGTTAGAAGTTCCTGTTAGAGGATTTGGAGGGGGGGTCTCTCATGTGTGGAATCATGCTGTCTGCAAGTAGGTATACTTTAACTCCCTTTCTTATTTGTATCTTTTTTCCCTTCTCTTGTATTAGTGTTCTAGCTAAGACTTCAAATGCTATATTGAGTGGGAATGGAGAGAGAGGATCCCTTTGTCTTATTCCTGTTCTTAGTGGGATACTTTTGTTTTTATTCCCATTTGACATGGTAGAGACTATTACCATAGTCTATCTTTTTATGCTGAAATGTATTCCCTTCATCCCTAATCTCTACAAAATTTTGTTTTTTAATCATGAAAGAAATATTGAACTTTATCAAAGACCCTTTCTGTGGAATTGATCATGTAATATCTGCCCTGGAGTCCATTTTTGCAGTGGATTCCATTGTCTTACATATGTTAAACTATCCCATATCCCTGGAATGAAACCAACTTGATTATGATGAATGATCTTTTCAATGTCTTCTTAAATACAGTTTGCAAGTATTTGATTGAGAAATAGTGAGATTAGCCTATAGTTCATTCTCTCCCCCAACCTCTCTCCCCCAACCTCTCTCCCTGTCTCTCTCAGTCTCTGTGTCTGTGTCTGTCTGTATGTCTCTCTCTGTCATATTGAGTCTTTGTTTGTTTTTGGTGTCAGTGTAATCCTGAGTTTATTAAAATGATTTGGAGGAAGTATTACTCCTTTCCTATTTCATAGAATAATTTGAGTAGTATTAGCATGAGTTAGAAGAACTGGTAGAATTCTGTATTAAAGCTGTAAGTCCATGGGCTCATTTTTGTTGGGAGATTTAAAAATTACTTTTCTGTTTGATTGGTTGTTATATATCTGTTTGATTCATTTACTTCATTTTGGTTTAATTTTCATAGATCATGTGGATCTAGACACTTATCTATTTCATTTTATATTTTCAAATTGAGTAGAATATACATTTAAAAATTATGCTCTCATGATTCTTTGAAATTTTTCAGCATTTGTTGTAATGTGTCCTGTTTTCACATTTAATTTTATTAATTTGGGTCTTCTGTCACTATCTTGATGGATTTAGCTAAGTTTGTCAGTTTTATCTTTTCTACCTATAATGGCATTTTAAATAAAAATGCTTATAATAAAAATTCAGATGATATAATAATTATTTCCTACCCAACACCTTCAGGGTTGCTTTCCAAAGACCCAACAGTCACTTTAAAGTATCTGTGGACTCTGTTTAGCCTCACAGGTACTTACACATTCCTCAAAGGCAAAGCATGGGAATGCTCATGTTATTCCTCTTTGTAGATTGTGACAACTTTTGTAAGTATCATCTAATGGATGGACATTTAGAATATTTCTAATGATTGTCATACTATAAGTTTAAAACAAAGATCAAAACTATAGGTAAGTCAAAATCTCCAATTGCCTTTAAGTTGGACAAAATGGTGTTTCTTTACTTTTTAAAGTATAATTCTGATATTTCTATGTTTAAAAGTCAAAAAAGTTTATGAATATATCACAAATTCAGAGGTAATCACTGAATAAAGCTTAGCATTGTCAACCTGTTTTTTTCTTCTACTCATAGGAAGTCATCCCATTGTCCTTTTAATCTAAGTTCCAGAAAAAGAAATCCACTTTTTAAATTTACAAAGGACCTACATGACCTCATAGGAATTGAAACTATAAAGGTAAATTATATTAATGAATCAAAACTTCCAGGTTACCCTTATATCTCTGCAAATTTTCCTTAGTTCGGTGGTGCTATGTAGAGGTGGCAGCCAACACTGGTTCGTGGCTCTATCTTTATTTGAACTCATAAAATGTGACATATATAAATGCAGGAGTTAGACAGTATTGCTAATAGAGAACCTCTGGGGGTGGTACATGAATGCTAATTATCATCCTTAAAATAATCCCTAGATATAAAGCATTTTCTGAAATAGCTCTGGGATGATAAATAGTTCTGCAAACCACATTTTTGTGAGCATGATTCATGTGTATGTACAATTTTTGACAGTGTGATAAGATGTAGGGAGTAAGGACACATTGCTACTCTTTCTGAAGTTTCCTGGGCACAGACACAATTTAGGAAGTTCTGGTGAACATACTTTAGTTAAGAGGTAAGTTCATGACTTAATATCTTTATTGTACTAAGGTGTACAATGTCATCATTTGAATGTGTGTGTGTGTGTGTGTGTGTGTGTGTGTGTGTGTATGCATGAGAGAGAGAGAGAGAGAGAGAGAGAGAGAGAGAGAGAGAGAGAGATATTGAAATTGAGTTTGTCTTAGGCACAGTTAGACTTTGATTTGATTCAATTTGAAGTTCAGAAGGATCCACAGCTCTGAAATAAAATTCCAGAGTAAAAGATACCTTCATTGGACAAAAGACTACGTCTATAGGTTTTATCTTAAAATATGTTTACTGGGGTTAGGGGAGATCACTCAGTGGTTTAGAGTACTTCCTTCTATTCCAAAGGATGGAAGGTTGATTCTCAAAACTTCAGCTCCAGGGGATCTGATGCCTTCTGTTGGTCTCTGAAGGTACCAAGGTACATGTGGCACACACATGCTTGTGCCCTGCCCCAAATATACTAAAAAAATAAGCTTCTTTATGTTCCAGGGCTTTCAGGTGTGTCATTAAGTTGCTAGTTTATGCTCTTTCCAGTTTCTTTTTGGAGGCACTCAGGGCTATGAGTTTTCCTCTTAGCACTGCTTTCATTGTGTCCCATAAATTTGGGTATGTTGTACCTTCATTTTCATTAAATTCTAAAGTCTTTGACTTCTTTCTTTATTTTTTCCTTGACCAAGGTATCATTGAATAGAGTATTGTTCAGCTTCCATGCATATGTGGACTTTCTGTTGTTTTTGTTGCTATTGAAGATCACTCTTACTCTATAGTAATCTGATAGGAGGCATGGGATTAGTTCGATCTTCTTATATCTGTTGAGGTCTGTTTTGTGACCAATTGTATGGTCAGTTTCGGAGAAGGTACCATGAGGTGCTGAGGAAAAGGTAGATTCTTTTGCTTTAGGATGAAATGTTCTATATATATCTGTTAAATCCAATTGGGCCAAAGCTTCAATTAGTTTCACTGTGTCCCTGTTTAGTTTTTGTTTTTCTGATCAGTCCATTGAGGATAGTGGAGTGTTGAAGTCACCCACAATTATTGTGTTAGGCACAATGTGTGCTTTGAGCTTTAGTAAAGTTTCTTTTACGAATGAGGGTGCCCTTGCATTTGGAGCATAGATGTTCAGAATTGAGAGTTCTTCTTGGTGGATTTTTCTTTTGACCAGTAAGAAGTGTTCTTCCGTGTCTCTTTTGATGACTTTAGGTTGAAAGTCAATTTTATCTGATATTATAATGGCTACTCTGGCTTGTTTCCAGAGACCATTTGCTTGTAAAATTGTTTTCCAACCTTTTACTCTGAAGTAGTGTTTGTCCTGTATACAGCAAAATGTAGGGTCCTGTTTATGTATCCAGTCTGGTAATCTATGTCTTTTTATTGGGGAATTGAGTCCATTGATGCTCAGAGATATTAAGAAATAGTGTTTATTACTTCCTGTTATTTTTGATGTTATTTTTATGTTTGAGTGGTTATCTTCTTTTGGGTTTGATGAAAGAAGGTTACTATCTTGCTTTTTCCAGGGTGTAGTTTCCCTCCTCTGGAAATTGGTCTGGCAGTCATGCAGGGGAATCCTCTGGGTATATGCCCAGGAGTGGTATGAAAGGCTCCTTTGGAAGTGTCATGCCCAATTTTCTGAGGAAGCAGCCTATTTTATAATAGCCAGAAGCTGGAAACAACCCAGATGTCCCTCAGTGGAGGAATGGATACAGAAAATGTGGTATATTTACACAATGGAATACTATCCAGCAATTAAAAATAATGAATTCAACAGATTTTTAGGCAAATGGTTGGAACTGGAAAATATCATCCTAAGTGAGGTAACCCAATCACAAAAGAACACACATGGAATGCAGTCACTGGTAAGTGGATATTAGCCCAGAAGCTCAGAATACCCAAGAAAGAAGAAGGAAGGAGAGGGCCCTGGTCCTGGAAAAGCTTGATGCAGCAATGTAGGGGATTACCAGGACAGACAAGTGGGAGGGGGTTGATTGGGGAATGGGTGGAGGGAAGAGGGCTTATGGGACTTATGGGGAGAGGGGAACTGGGAAAGGGGATATCATTTGGAATGTAAACAAAGAATATAGAAAATAAAAAACATGCATTCACCGTTCATGTTGAGACACATATGCAAACAGCACAAACATGCTTAGGTGATAAGGAAAAGCTAGATTATACATTATGCCACAATTCAATAATGATTTTAAAGATTATGTTTTTATTGTGTTATAAATGTAGGAATAAAAAATAGCAAAAGATGAAATTAAGCATTTTTCATGGCAGAGAGAAGAGGAAAAATATATAAAATAAAAGAAAAACCCCAAACATTTTCTTATTTTGTTACCTTTATAAATACTTAGCTTTCCTTAAACAATGAATAGTTGTATAAAATTATTTTATGTGGACTTATGATATTTTTGTTCAAACTTCAGCTTTATTAGTTACAGCTAACTGTGTAGTTTTAGACACATCCTTAGCTTCTGTGTCATCTATAAAAGTATGGTGAGTTCTATCCTCATGGAGATTACACACTTAAAAGTTATCAGTACCTAGCACACAGTCAGTTACTGCTGGGCAATAACTAGTTCAAAACAGCCCTATGGTTTCCAACCAAATTTCCCTGTTGTCAAGAAAACCATAATAGAAATGACAAGGTGAGAAAACCAAGGGTAGAGCACATGAAGCAGGCAGACACTCCATGTGTGGTTCTCTGAGGTGTCCAGGGAACTGGCAGTCAATGTTCTGTCTGTAAATTAGGGGTGGCAGGATGGGAAAAATGTGGCTCCTGGCCATACTCAGTCTGTGATCTCTGTCCTTGGAAACATGGTATCTGCTCCTTCTGTGCTCAAGAACTGGATGCCAGCCTGACTCCCCTTCAGTTTAACTAACACTAAATAGAGAACAACAGTTTAAGATTCAAATTGCAGGTCGTTTATAAGAGAATTATGAAAACCAGCTTGCACAAACAAAAACAAAATAATCCTGTCTGTGATAATAAGTTTAACATTTTTCAAACTTTGCAGAGCTGTGAGGTTTCCTCCAGTGACTGCTACCTCTGACACAAATCCTCACAGCAGACTAAAAGAGTGGGTGTGAGGATGCAGAGTACCTAACACAGTGGGCTGTTTCCTCATAGTCTTAGCCTTCCATTCAAGTTCCCTGGGGTCTCCTGTATGGGCGGAGCAACCTGCTGAGCAGGAAGAGATACTGAAATGGACCAAGACATCTGGCACTTGGAAATCTGAAGCTTTCTCTCAAGAAGAAAATTATAATGCACAATTTTCCTATTTGAGGCTATGGTGAGTCTATTGTGATGGAAGATTACACAGTGCTATTCTAAGATCAACTGGAGTCATTATCTGCCCATGTGTGAGCCCTGCAGAGGCTCCTGTATACTCCTGGAGAAAGAGGACTCACCGGGAGTTTTGTTGCTATTATTATTTTCTGCATGGTTAAGAAGAATCATGGGCAAAATATGTTTCATTTGAAACTACTGCTGTTGTAACAAATTTTACTGATACTTCTACTTCTTGAGAGAAGCACCATGAACTAGGTGTTAATTGGGGTGCCTGGAAGCTCATGTCAATCAAGGGTTGGACATGCATCATTTTTTTTCAGAAGCCTTGGAGGAACAATAGGAATAAATTTGAGGAATGATGAAGCAGGAAAATGTGTAGTTACCTGAGACAGGCTGGAAGAGGATGAAGGGAGAAAGGAAGGAAGGAAGAAAGGAAGGAAGGAAAGGAGAGAGCGAGGGAAGGATGGAAGGTGAGAAGGAAGGAAGGAAGGAAGGAAGGAAGGAAGGAAGGAAGGAAAGAGGGAGGCAGGCAGGGAGGGGGATTTCAAATGGCTATGTAGTCATAAGGAAGTTGAGAATGGTCCAATGAGCAGCTGTGTGATCAGGTCTCTCAGGAGCTGCGCCCAGGCATGATCTTCCCTAGGATCTGGTGACTGTTGCTTTGGTGCTCAGGCAGATATGGATCTGATGGCAGCAGTGAGTCTATCTGCCATTTACTCTCTCTTCAATAAATTTAGCGATGTTGTCCATGGCTGCTGAGTGCACAGAGGCTTTTCCAATTCCTCTGAAAGTTCATATATTAAATGCCCACATACACACACACATGCACACATGCACACACAAGCATGCACACATGTGCATGTGCACATACAAATGTGTATGCATATTTAAACATTTGTGGGTTTTGTGGAAAAGGCGTATTCAACATTTTGTTTTGAACTTGCACTCCATGTGATACTTTTTGAAAGGCCATGCCAGTATGTAAAGGTTTTTTAAATTTCTTTTTAATAGTGACTAGCGAAAAGGAATTTATATGTTTGTACTGAAGCTATTTAAACAATCCCCATTTGATTAGCATTTTAGTTTCTTCCAGGTTTTGGCTATTCCAAGTGAGGTCATCTGTGTTAATCAGATTTCAATCACTGTAAGAAAATCCCTGATAATATCCACTTAAAAGCCAGAAGAGCTTTTGATTCTTGGTATCAGGTGTCTCAGTTCATGGTCAGTTGGGCCTGTTGCTTTAGGTCTTTGGAGAAATGGCACTCTGGAGTACTTATCTCATGGTGGTTCAGCAGCAACAGGAAAGATAGGAAAGATTGGGTCCCATTATATCCATTAAGGACTGCCCCAATGGGCTAAGTTATTTCTGCAGAGCTCCTCCTCTGCTGTATTTCACACTCTTCAGTAGGACTATGAATGGGGACCAAACCTTCAGTGAGTAGGTCCTTGGGAACATTCAGGATCCAAGCCACAGTATCCTCACACCCACATCACAAGCATATGCTTAGGCAATCCACAGCTTCTTCCATAGGGTGAATTTTTACCACTGGAGCTGCAGGGTTAACGGATATAATAGACTAACTTCTGATAGGTCCTGCCAACTATGACCACATGACAGTACCCTTTCCCTGCTGCAGAATTATTAGCCATTTTCTTTCATTGTCATTTTGCCAATTCAGCGAATAAAATGCACACATGCTTTGCTCAAATCAGTTTGAAAGGAGGAATCACAGTGTCCATGATTCCATAAAATTCTCTCCTGTTGGGTTGATGATGGAGTCTATTCTGTGCTAGGAGTCTGAGGTATTACTTGTCTGGGCTTGAAGCTCAACTCAGAAGAAAGAAAATGAAAATGAAATATTCCTCACCAAGTATCAATCACAAACTCTGAAAAGATGCCAGGGATGGCACTGTTAGAGATTTCTTTTGAAGTCTGAGAAAACTTCAAAATCCAGAGCCTTCTATTAAAGAGAAAATACTCTCTTTGACCTTCAGCTATAATCTGGCATCTATGCCGCACAGATAGGAAAGCTAAATTCTTACCTTCCGCATCCTTCAAGCAGGGTCACAAAACGAGGTGGTGGAAGGGTTCAGACTAAAATCAGGTTTCTGACTCCAGTGCTGGTTCTCCAAACTATCAGAATATAAATAGGAGTTATTTTAATATAATTACACTGAGAGATGGTGGTTAGAAAGCCCCACATAATTATCAAGGCACTTTAGTAGGATAGAGAAAATGGAAGCTAAAGGCACTAATGTTTAATATTTGAGAGCAACAATGTATATAATCACACCATCATGAACATCTATCAAATCAGATGCTGTAGCTACAGGTAAAAAAATTCACTTATTATTATTATTATTATTATTATTATTATTATTATTATTGTTAGTTTTAGGAAGAAGCCTGGGTAGTCTTTCTTAAAAGTGATAGTTTCTATAGTTACTACATACAGTGCATTTATGTCTATATCTAGACATATAGGCATGTATACACACATATAAATGCATATTAATGGCAATCTTCAAGGTATTAAAACTCCAGTGAGTGGTCTAACTACCTTCCAAATTTCCCACTTAAGCCAACAGTGTGGCCTTTAGAGAGTTCCCAGACTCTGTGGCTTCTCAGAATTAGCAGACTGTGTGGCTTTCATTTTATCACTCTTGTATTCTTGATATGATTGATTAAAACATTCAGCTCCACAGTCAGGGAATACTAGTATTCCTAGTATCTCTAAATATTGATATTTTTTCTCATCTTTAACTTGATCGAAAAAGAGAAGTCCTGACTAAGAGGCACAAAGGACCCACTTCTTAAAAGAAGGCAAGCAACTCTGTCCTCTCTTCTCTGAAACATATTTTGAACCTTTAACCCTGAATAGCGAGTGTTTCTTTTTTCCTTGTTTGTATTTTCTTTGAATTTTTCTGTATTTTTTGGGGAGTTGCTAGGACTTACTTTACACCAGCTCCCCAGCCATTTCTCATTCATGTGCACGCCGGTGCCTAGCCCAGCACCTAAGTAGACTGGGTGGTGTTCTTGGTTGCTGGGGCAAATGTTGCAATTTCTGAGGGTTACAGTTACTTACTATTTGGCAATTTTTTCCTTTGACTCTTTATTAGTCTAAGACCAAAAGTCCTGGCTTCTGATAATTAGCTCTGGCTGTTAGCAACAGGGGATTAAGAAAAACAATGTACTTTCATGGGTCATGGGCTAATTGTACTCACACACACAGAGAAAAAAAAAACACTCACTCAACTTGGATGAAGCAGAAAAAAAAGAGGCTCCAACAATCTTTATTGCCTTTTTCAGTATTTATATTGCCTCTAAAATATTACCTCATGCAACTACTAGGTAGAACCTTTGTAGCAGGATAATTGATTACATGATTTTCTAAATACTTTTACATTCTAATAAGTTCATAGCAAGTTTAAGGCAATAATTCATGTCATAAATTGATAAGACTTAAGCAATAACAACAGAGTTGTTTACATGTCTTTCCATTAAGACTGGTATCTGACTAAATATTCACTATCTGTTACTAGCCACCCTCCTCCCCCGATAATTTCATTATAAGTTTAAAGCCATAATTTTTAAGTTATGAGTTAGCATGGTTTTGTCAAGAGACAAATCATCTGCCGTGTGTCTTATTAGTTTTGAAGTTTTTTTATTTTATTTTTTATTTTTTATTTTTATTTTTATTTTTTTAGTTTTGAAGTTTTAAATAGATAAACTAGTCAATACTTTGCCTTTTGTCCTTGCACCTACAAGAGATTGTCCATTCCCAAATTACGACCTTTAGTTACCAGATAATGGTCTTACACCTAAAGTAGAAGGAACATTTTCCCTGATCATTTTTGTTCCAAGCCTGCTTTCTTTTTCTAATATAATTAGCCCATGACCCATGAAAGTTTACAGAGCTCTGTTTGTAGCTATTATTCTATAGAGGGCTTGAAATTACTTGTCTAAATTTAGGAATTTATAAAATTATTATTAGGAATTATGAAATCATCAATTCGTCTACATCGCATTACTGCCTGTGAGTACAACTTTATATTCATTCTGCAGCAAGTCTGCCCAGTGGGTGGGCCAATGCTCAGGTATCACTAGGCTATGTAATAGTGACAGGAAAAGGTAAATCAGCAGCAAGAAGCAATCCTGGGATGAAGTCTCTAAGGACCCTGCATCTCAGAGCTCACCCTTCACAAGCTGTTCAAAACAGTGGGCCCTCTCCAGAAAAGCCCCTTGCATGCCTTAGCTTTTCCTAGATGGCTTCTGATACATATAAATTCTTTTCAGTCTGACCTTGGAGATTTGGGATCACATTGAGTTTTTCTTAATATTTAAATTGTAAGCCAAAACACAGATAATAAAATAAAGCACACAAGGCAAATGGCAGAACATGTTACTTATGAGGCAAGGTTTTGTAACCATAGCACAGGTTAAGAGACAACTCTGACATCTATCCTGGAGACTACTCCACACGTCCCAATGTTTACTAGCTTCTGTCTCCCTGATGTTGGAAGATTTTAGAGTTCTCTTACCATCTCTTTATTTTCCTTATACTTTGCTGAAGAACTGGGGTATGTATAACCTTGCCTGTGACTACATGCCTGCAGTGAAAATTGCTAGGACCTCCACAGGCCATATTCTCTGCAAATTGGCAACCGATGAAAGATGTTTATCAGCTTTATGAATTTCAATTTGACTGTAGGTGGTGTGATCTTTAATCGTTAGGCATCTAATATCTGGTTACTTATCATTTTTTGAGAAATCAATTTATTTATTGAGAGCACTAAGATTGCTATATTTTATTCTTTACTTACTGGTTAAAATAATAGAGATATGCTTTCAGTTTATGTTCTGTTTGGTTAATAGGTGCAAGTTGTTCATATGAGAAAGCCTAGATAAATACAAAATATATCATGAGGTTTATGATATCTATGGAAGAAAGTGGATTTCAACATCATAAAGGAGGGGAGAGAGAAGTTTCTGAATGGTCTTTTATATAATGGGTCATGCTCTGCTCATCTCAATACTTGTTCTGAAGTTTCTTTTTGCTGATATTAACATAGTCACTCTGGCTTTCCTATGGCATGTCTCCTATCCCCGTATATATTTCAGGTCAGCCTAAGTAAAAAATAACTATACAATATGCATTCCACATATACAATCATCTTAGATATCCATATATTGGTTACATAGCTCACTGCAGATAACAATATGTGTAAATGCACTAATCTTTCATTATACATTGTTTGCATATAAATAACCTACATACATGCTCTTATATTTTTCAAACACGTTTAAATTGTCTGTAATATGCAATAAATTACAAATTTTATATATAGGGCCATTATATTATACTTTCAGAGGA
The DNA here is from genome assembly GCA_964023405.1 of Apodemus agrarius. Classification (NCBI taxonomy): domain Eukaryota; kingdom Metazoa; phylum Chordata; class Mammalia; order Rodentia; family Muridae; genus Apodemus; species Apodemus agrarius. The sequence continues at coordinate 57,978,379 of OZ030008.1, read as the reverse complement.
TACGGTAACAAGAAAATACCTGTATATGTTTAGTACAGATGCATTTTTTTTCTGAAAAATTTGATTCACATCTTGTTGAATCTATGAAATCAAAAGGCCTGCTGTTTATGCCACTCTCTGCACATGTGTACATATGCATTCATGGATGTATCAATAAATGCACAGTTATGTTTCTGTTACAATTTTTGTTTTGATTCCAGGGTTTTACTACAGTCTGCCTCCAGATCAGGTTGTAAAAGGACCTTATATAAACAGTATGCGCTGTCTCACTCTGCTTTTGCTATTATTTCCCATTTCACTTTATTGTACACATTTTACATATTTTTGTTTATTTTATTTCACTTTAGATTGTCAAATATATCTTAGAGAGATAAAAATAGGAAGTTTTGCTTACCTATATGTATAAGCATATCCTTTGTTATTCCTTTATTTGCAAGCCCAAACTTCCACCTGGGACTACTCTGTCCTCCTAACACATGTCTTCTAGCATATCATATAAACAGACTGGGCGTCCTGAATTCTCCTGTCTGGGAAGGTCTTTATTGTTTCTTGTTTCTGAAGGATAATTTCAATAGGAATAGAGTTCTGAAATGACTAATTAAGAATGTATTTAACTTATCTGTATGTGTATTTGCCCATGTGATTTTGTGTGCACTGAAAGCACACAGGACACATTGACCGAGCTACTAGATTCCTTGCAGTGAGTTACAGATGATTGTAAGCTATCTGTGGTGCTAGGAACTGAACTCAAGTTCTCTGCAAGAACAGTAAGCATTCTTAATCACAGAACCACCTCTCTAGGTGCAAGAAATAACTAAAATTTTGAGTATGGGAAACTCATAGCTGTCATCTTCAAATTTTCTTCCTGCCTTTTGCTCTCTTGCTCTTCCTGTGAGGGACTCGCACTTTGTCGTTTGCTCCTCCCCACAGTTCTGAGATGTGGTGTGTGGATTTTTTAAATTCCCTTTTTTGTTTTCCATTTGGATACTTTTTCTTTATGTTCAGGTTCACATATTTCAATATATACATATATATGTATATATATATAGCGTGTGGTCACAATATTGTCAAAGGAATAATCCTTTCCATGTTGTATTTTCCTTTGCATTTCCATTTCATTCTTTTGGATGTGTTGAATCTGTTTCTTTAGATTTATTTGCTCAATGATAATGTCCAGACTTTCCACTAGATAGTCTAATATACTGGTCTTAAAAAAAAACCATAAAAAGAACTGTAATAGAATTATTCCCAATGACATTCTGCTATCCTCTTAGATCAGCACCTTGCTCAACCATCAGAGAAGTTTCCTCCTGATGCAGATGGGAACAAATACAGAGACACACAGGGAGACATCATGCAGAGACTGAGAGACCTTGGAACACTTCAGCTCTAACTGGGATGTCTCCATCAGATCCCTACCCTCAGAGCTCAGGGAACCTCAAAGAAGAGGAGGCAGAAAGAGTGTGAGAGACAGAGGAGATGAAACAAGGAAACAAGGCCCTCCAAATCAACATGAACAAAGCTCATATGAACTCACAGAGACTGAAGCGGCATGCATAGTCCCTACATGGGTCTGTGCCAGGTTCACTGCATATATATTATGGCTCAGGGTTTGGTGTTCTAATGGGCTTCCTGTGTGTGGGAAAGAGTAATCTCTGATTCTTGTGCCTTCTCTAAGACTCTTTCTCTCTGTTGGTATATATATATATATGCATATATATGTCTTAGAAGCCTGTCCTTTCATTTATTTTTTCCTTTATCTTTTCTTTTTTAAAATTTTTAAAAATGAAAGACAGAAAGGAAGTAGATCTGGGCGGGAGAGGAGGTAGGGAAGAACTTGGAGAAGTAGAGGGAGGGAAACTGTTAATAGGATATATTATGTGAGAAAAGAATTTATTTTCAATAAAAGAACTCCTCCTGCAAATCACTGGGTTCTTGCCAATATTGGTTCTTTAGATTGTTTTGTATCTTTTGTTGTCGTTGTTGTTCGCTTGTTTTTCAAGACAGGGTTTCTCTGTATAGCCCCTGGAACTTGTTCTGTACACCAAGCTAACCTGGAACTCACAAAAATCTACCTGCATCTGTTTCCTGAGTGCTGCAATTAAAGGCATATGCCACCAATGCCCAGCACTCTGTATCTTAATAATATGACTTGTAATGGTTCTTTATTGGATTTTGAGCATTATGTATGGATAATGGAGACCCAAGGAAATAGAATTTATTTCTAAGAAGGAGCAGTTCTCTTGGTCTGTCCAAAATTTTACTCTATTGCCTGGTACTATGGAACATAATGATTGCCTCAGCATTTGGGAAACTGAGGCAGAAGGACCAATTGAACCTAAGAGTTTGTGGTCAAGCTACATGCCAAGACCTTTTCATAAACAAACAAACAAACAAAGAAACAAACAAACTGAAATTCCTTCTTTCTATTCTTTTCAGCATCCTGCTGTGGGGTCACTGCTCACTGTGGCCTCTGAGACTATAGCAGGGATTGCACCTGAACCAGTTAGTCTGCCTCTTTAAAGCTTTGCTTGCCTCCACAGGACCAAGGGCCTCTCCTCCCTTTGATGTTCACCAAGGTCATCCTGTGTTACTTATCCAGCTGGACCCCTGGGTCCCTCCATGTGTACTCTTTGGTTGGTGGTTTAGTTCCTGGGAGCTCTGGGGGGAAGGTACTAGTCTGTTTTTATTGTTGTTCCTCCTATGGGGCTGCAAACCCCTTCATCTCCTTGGGCTCTTTCTTTAGCTCCTCCACTGGGGACCCTGTGCTCAGTCCAATGGTTGGCTGAGAGTGTCCCCCTCTGTATTTGTCAGGCACTGGCAGAGCCTCTCAGGAGACAGCTATATCAGGCTCCTGTCAGCAAGCACTTGTCAGCATCCACAATAGTGTCTGGATTTGGTAACTATATGTGGGATAGAGGGTTTTTAAGGAAAATATCTAATAAAAATAATAAAATTCCCCCCAAAAGAATAAAGTATGTATCATCTCCTTAATTGTAAAAAACAAAACAAAACAAATCAAAAACAAAAAACAAAAACAGCAATAAAAAAACCTTTGCTTGCCTGTGCCTCTGAAGGGAGTCTTCAGTTTCGTGTAGAAATGAAGGTAATATATTTACCCATTTTCTGAACTTTTATTTTATTTTATTTTATTTTATTTTATTTTATTTTATTTTATTTTATTTTATTTTTTATTTCCTATATTCTTTGTATACATTCCAAATGCCTTCCCCTTTCCCGGTTTCCCCCTCCTCATAAGTCTCATAAGCCCTCTTCCCTCTGCCCATTCCCCAATCACCCCCTCCCATTTCTCTATCCTGATATTCCCCTACAATGCTGGATCAAGCCATTCCAGGACCAGGGCCCTCTCCTTCCTTCTTCTTGGGAATCATTTAATATGTTAATTGTGCCTTGGGTATTCAGAGCTTCTGAGCTAATTAATATCCACTTATCAGTGATTGCATTCCATGTGTATTTTTTTGTGATTGAGTTACCTCACTTAGGATGATATTTTCCAGTTCTAACCATTTGCCTAAAAATCTCAGGAATTCATTGTTTTTAATTGCTGGGTAGTATTCCATTGTGTAAATATACCACATTTTCTGTATTCATTGAGGGATATCTGGCTTCTTTCCAGCTTCTGGCTATTATAAATAAGGCTGCTATGAACATAGTAGAGCATGTGTCCTTATTGCATGCCAGGGAATCCTCTGGGTATCCATTTTTTAATACAATTTCTTGAGTGCCTTCTAAATTGTAGGCATTCTTCTAGATGCTGGGAATATAAAAGAGTCACTGAATGGGCAAGTCCAGGCTCCGCAGAGCTTGCATTCCATCCTCACACAGAGGCTCCTGGAGATTAGATGAAATCTAATATAAAACATGGTTTAGAGCTGTGGCATGGTAGCTGTTCGATAAATGTTGATTCTTTCCTGCCTCTTTTAATAAATGTTTTCCCTCACTTCTAAAATTGATACTTTTAATTTGCTTAGCTCTTTGGCATTGTTATTTCGATAGTCAATTGTTTCCTAAGCCAAGCGATAGAATTGAAGCTTAAGTCAATGCTAACGAATTTTATTCTGACTCATAACAGTTTACAGCCCGGTCTTCGTTGTCTTTGTTCCCAAACGTGAAGCTTCATCGAAAGATTTACCCTGGGAATCCATAAACGCGGCCTCGCAGGACCAGCTCAGGGTGCTGCTGGTACCCGTGTTCACTTTGTAAAGCTGGATGCTGTTCTTCCTGCTCGCAGACTCAGCTCGGACTCACTTAACTTTAATCACAGTGAGATGGGAGTAACTTTGTTCTGTCTGTAACCAAATTCTGTGGGTGGGAATCTTCCTGACACCTTTCTTAGCTTTTGCAGCTGGGGTGCGGAATAAGCCAAGAATTTATTTTCTCTTTTTCTCAGACATGTCCTTTTTCTTTTCTTTTAAATTCTCTTTTTGGAAAAGCACATTTCTCCTTCTCCATGATTTGAATTTGCCTGTGCATAGGCTTGCTGGATTCTTACATCTCGTGGCTTCTTGGGGTTTAATCACAGCTGTGTTCATGGTTAAGTCCAGCTGTGTCAGTTAAGATTCAAGATTCTGATTTCTTGAATTTTCTAGGCTAAAAAAAAAAAATCACCCTTCTTTCATCAAGAGTTTTAGAGGAAAACTGGCAAAGGATATCAAATATCTTAATGGCAGGGAAACGTGGATTGTCTGGAAGTTGGTATTCTCTCTGTGGGACTGAGTTCTCTTCTGATTGGGAGGTCATGACACCTGAAGTAAGACCTTTGGATCCTACTTTGAAAGGTAGTTTTTGTTTGTTTGCGTTTCATTTGTTTTATCTCTCACCTTTTACACAGTGTGTCTTGAATACCTGCCACATTTCACTTGTTACTTAGAACACGATATGAGAACATTAGGGTAGACCCTTCCCCTTGAAAGCAAAAAAAACTATATTGTCGACTCAAACATAAAAGAAACTGGTAAGGCCCAACTAATAATTCTAGATCCCACTTTCACCTCTTCCAAAGTGATCCTTCCAAAGTGGCTTTTGTAATATCTGCTAGGAAACTACTACTGTCCCATGTTAACCTGGTGGTAAATACATCTCCCCTCACCCCGACCCCCACAGGCTCTCTCGTCCACTGCCTATCTTACAACCACAGCAATGCTTAGTGAGTGACATCATAGAGGTCTACTCCCCATTCGCATGTATGTCACAGTTCTTATGGATTGAAGAACGGAATGACTAGATGCCAGAGGTCTTCAGTGTATTCTTTGAGGATCTATCTCCTACACAAGGGCATCATGGGCATGGAAATAATCTCTATTTTTTTTTCACAGAAGAAAGAATTACAAAAAGGGAATAGAGAAAGTGACAAAGAAAACCATTTCAGAATCATAGATACTTTTCACAATAACCACTCACCTAGTCTAAGCAAAGAAAAGTGTCAGAGATAGGGACTAAGTTCTGAACTCAAAGACTCGTCAGTAGCTCAGGGGACTCCTGAAGCCTCTTGTCAATAGCTGAGGAGTTGGTTTACAATGGTTAGGAGTGAGTTGTGTTGGAGGGGCTGTCCAGCTGCAGTCTTGCCTTCAGGTGTCCAACACCCTCCTGACATCTTGAGGCAGACACCCACCTGGGCTGTTACTGAGCTCCTCCATAAAAACTGGGATGTCACAGGCCACTGGATTTCGGTGTAACTTTCTATGTAGCAACTTATCTATTAGATTCTGGTCATGCATATTTGACTTGCCTTCTGTGCTTTGATTCTGAATTTCAAGTTGGTGGTACAAAGAATAACCCATTTTGCATGTGGGAGGAATGCACAGACTTTGTAAGTGGAGGGCAGCTGTGGAGGTTTGAAAGTATGTCCATAAGTACTTCTAAGTTCTTTTATTGAAAAGTAGAATCCCCCCAAGCCATAAACAATATAATGAGCTTTTGAAGAGATGAGTTCATGGGGTGGGTTCACGGGCATGCTTCTTGAGAACTGCTGGGTCACATATTCTTAAGCACCCCACATTTTGCTTAATATTTTTTATACAGCTCAGTCATTTTTAATAGCAGACCACAGTAACTTATTTCGTACACGTTATATAGTCAGTCTTGAGCTGACTTGGGGGGTCATTGACTACCTTGGTGTTGCCTCCTTCTTCCCCTCTTTGTTATTGGTGTATATTAATTATACAAAGTACGAATTTCATTGTGAAAATCTGCAAATGTATGCAGTGTGCTTTGATCCTATCCGTATGCTCTAGTGTTCCTTTGAACTGTTCCTCTCCTCTCCTGGGAGCACCTTCATCCACCTCTGCAAGGGACCATCACTCTCAGCTTATCAAGTTGTCAGATGCTCTAAGGCTTTCTCATACACCATTCCTCTGCTTCCCCTTTCTCCATATTCTCCCTCAGCTGCTTCTCCCCATTTAAACTTTTCCATTCTTACGGTTCCCCTTCCATTTTTTTTGTATCAAACACATGTTAAGTTTTCCCTTTATGTAATCTCTGTGGGTTTTTTGTCCCTTTCTGCTTTTCTGGTCTCTATAACACTCTTGTTCACACATAAATGCACACACATAAAAAGAAAAAAAATTAGTTTGTTTTTCAAGGTTTTCTTTTATAAGTCTATCAGCCTCTGAGCAGAGATCTCTTTGCCAAGCTGGCCTGATGCATATAGCTACTATGCTGAGCTAGCCTGCTGCGTACAGGCCCCTCCCCACCCCATCTTCTCCGTTTCTTTCCACAGGTGAGACTCCTATTTTTCTTCTAAAGAAGTCATTTTAGTTTCTATGAATGCAAGCTCTAGTATTCATATACTGTCTAGAAACACAAAACCCAACAGATGCCTGCCCCAACAAGGAACTTGAAAAAACATTAACAAAAAGAGCCTATGCCAGGAAGTCAGAAATCCTGTGACGTGCCATGTCTGCTTTGGTACCAAGAAGAGAGTGTGAGACTCTTCAAGGCTTCCAAAGCTTCAGCGAGTCCAGGGTCATTTTGAGAGGACTTCTTGGAGTTCTAAGCCTGGTGCTCCCTCTCGGTGTCAAGCGGCAACTACACATTTTCCAATAATTGTGGGCCTTAGCCAGCCACTTCAGCTTCGTCTCACACCTTTTATGGAAGAAACAATTCTTTTTTTTCTGAGCAAAGAGCTTTGTCTTCTTTTTTATTAGATATATTCTTTATTTACATTTCAAATTATTTCCCTTTTCCTGGTTCCCCTTCCCCGAAAGTCCCATTAACCCTCTCCCTCCCCTTGTTCCCCAATCAACTCCCTCCTGTTTCCCTGTCCTGGTATTCCCCTACACTGCTGCATCTAGCCTTTCCAGGACCATAGGCCTCTCCTTTCTTCTTCTTGGGCATCATTTGATATGTGATTTGTGTCTTGGGTATTCCGAGCTTCTGGGCTAATGTCCACTTAGCAGTGAGTGCATACCACATGTGTTCTTTTGTGATTGGGTTACCTCACTTAGGATGATATTTTACAGTTCCACCCATTTCCTAATGCATCCTTTTGTCAGTTTGAGTTTGTCAGCCAAGGCCTCCAGGGTCTCCTCCTTAGGACTCTCCTCTTTCTTGAAGTGCTTTTTTTTTGTTCCAGTAACTGCTCACAGATGAACCTAGAGGACTCATCAACATAGGACACTATCAGAGTTGTCTCCACCACAGTTACTTCTATCAAGGTTGTAGCTCACTTGAGTTCATTCTTCAGTTTCCACAGGTGATACTCTTATTGTTTGTTAATACAATGAGTATTAGTGCTAGTGCTATTTGAAGTCTTACTCCCTGAAAACCCCCATCAGTGCCTATTTCCCAAAGGACACAACTGACAGCATTTTCAGGAATGCTTGGAGGAGACAGGTAATGGTAAGATGAGGACATAGGCTTGGATCACTCACAGCCTTGCACACAATGGAAGCTCCATCCCAGGTGTATAGGAATGGGAACAGAGAGGCTCTGGCCAACATGGAAAAAAAAGAGAAAGGGAAAAAAGAAAAAGAAAAATATTAATTGGGAGAATGTTGCAAAGCAAAGCTCTGGGCATTTGAAAACAAAAGAAACAGTTCATGCAAAGAAAATGAGATTGGCTGCTTGTCATAAGTTTTATTGTTTCCTGGTAGGAAATAATGACAAGCTGGAACCATTTAAAAATGGAAAACCCGGGTCAGACGTCCTCTTGGGTAGTTTATAAAGAGGTAATTATTATCAGTGTTTGGAGGAAGGACAAAGACCCAATTTAGGATTAAACAGACTCTCATGCTTCAAAAAATAATTAGGCGTTCAGGTGTAGTAGATAAAACATGCAGAGATCAGTGCCCCCAGAGAGGAGACTAGAATTCTGACACATGGGGTGGGGACAACTTGTTGGCTGTCTCCTCCACAATAGCCCTGAGTACTTAATTCTCAGGGACTAAAGAAATTGCCTCTTCCCCTATCAAGACTTAATGCACAAAGCCACCCCAAAAAATATGTGGGTCTTCTTCAAAGAAATAGGTCTACCACATGCATTAAGACACTGCCCCTCCCCTTCATGTTAAAAGTATTAGTGAGATCAGGAATTCAAGGCCCATTACTAAACATAATAAAAGCAATATACAGCAAACCATCAGCCAACATCAAATTAAGTGGTGAGATACTTGAAGCAATCCCACTAAAACTGGGGACAATAGAAGGATGTCCACCCTCTCCATAGCTATTCAATACAGTACTCAAAGTGCTAGCTAGAACAATAAGACAACAAAAAGAGATCAAGGGATACAAACTGGCACAGAAGAAATAAAGGTATCATTATTTGTGTATGATATAACAGTATACATAAGCAACCCCAAAAACTAGACCAGAGAAATTCTCCAGCTGATAAACAACTTCAGCAAAGTGGCTGGATACAAAATTAACTCAAATAAATCAGTATCCTTCCTTTATAAAAATGATAAACAGACTGAGAAAGAAATTAGGGAAACAACTCCTTTTACAATAGCTACAAATAATATAAATTATCTTGGGGTAACTCTAGCCAAGCAAGTGAAAGATCTGTACGAAAATAATTTTAAGTCTCTCAAGAAAGAAATCAAAGAAGATCTCAGAAAATGGAGAGATCTCCCATGCTCATGAATTGGCAGAATTAATGTAGTAAAAATGGCCATCCTTTTCTATTAAACTGGGGAAGACCCTTGAGGACATTGGCTCAGGGGGAAAGTTCCTGAACAGAACATCAATTGCTTATGCTCTAAGATCAAGAATAGACAAATGGGACCTCATAAAATTACAAAGTTTCTGTAAGGCAAAAGACACTGTCAAAAGGACAAATCGGCAACCAACAAATTGGGAAAAAATCTTCACCAATAATATCCAATGTATACAAAGAACTCAAGAAGTTAGACACCAGAAAACCAAATAACTCCATCCAAAAATGGGGTACAGAGCTAAACAAAGACTTTTCACCTGAAGAAATTCGGATGGCTGAGAAACACCTTAAAAAATGTTCAACATCATAGTCATTAGAGAAATGCAAATCAAAACAACCTTGAGATTTCACCTCACACCAGTCAGAATGGCTAAGATTAAAAACTCAGGAAAGAGCAGTTGTTGGTGAGGATGTGGAGAAAGAGGAACACTCCTCCACTGCTGGTGGCATTGCAAGCTGGTACAACCACTCTGGAAATCAGTCTGGCGGTTCCTGAGAAAACTGGACACGATACTTCCGGAGGACCCAGCCATATCACTCCTGGGCATATATCCGGAAGATTCCCCAGCATGCAATAAGGATACATGCTCCACTATGTTCATAGCAGCCTTATTTATAATAGCCAGAAGCTGGAAAGAACCCAGATGTCCCTCAACGGAGGAATGGATACAAAAAATGTGGTATATATACACAATGAAATACTATTCAGCCATTAGAAACAATGAATTCATGAAATTCTTAGAGAAATGGATGGAGCTGGAGAACATCATACTAAGTGAAGTAACCCAGTCTCAAAAGAATACCCATGGTATGCACTCACTGATAAGTGCATATTAGCCTAGACTCTTGAGACACCAAAGACACAATCCACATATCAAATGATATCCGACATTAAGGAAGGAGTGGACACTGGTGCTGGAAAGGATCAAAACATCAGTGTAGGGGAATACCAGAACAGGGAAGTGGGAAGGGGTGGATGAGGGAGCAGCGGGAGGGAAAAGGGCATGTGGGACCTTCGGGGGTGGGGAACCAGAAAAGGGGAAATGAAATGTAAATATAGAATATATCCAATAAAAAAAACACTCCCTAATCATTTACAAAGAAATGGCCATCCTACCAAAGACAATCTATAGATTCAATGCAATCCCCATCAAAATCCCAACACAATTCTTTCAAAGACACGGAAAGAGCAATTCTCAAATTCATCTGGAAACGCAAACAAAACAAAACAAAAGCAAAAGCAAAACAGAAACAAAAACAAAAAACCCAGAATAGTGAAAACAATACTTAATAATAAGAGAATGGCTGAGAGAATCACTGTCCCTAACCTCAAGCTTTACTATAGGGCAATAGTGATAAAAACTGCATGGCATTGATACAGATACAGACAATTGATCAATGGAATAGAATTAAAGACCCAGAAATAAAACCAGACACTTACGGAGACTCAATCTTTGACAAAGAAGCCAAACATACTATGGGGAAAAAGCATCTTCAATAAATGGTGCTAGTCTAATTGGCAGTTGATATGTAGAAAAATGAAAATAGAGCCATATTTGTTACCTTGCATAAAGCTCAAGTGTAAGTGGATCTACATAAAACCAGACACACTGGCTCTAATAGAAGAGTTAGTGGGAAAGAGCCTTGAACTCATTGGCACAGAAGGAAATTTTCTAAACAGAACTCCAATGGCACACACTCAAAGATCAAGAATTGATAAATGGGACCTCATGAAACTGGAAAACTTCTGTAAGGCAAAGGACATAGTGAATAAGAAAGAAACTGCAAGGATGGAAATGGAGAGGAGCCTGAGGAAAGGAAGGTCCAGAGACAGGCCCAAAGTGGGATCTAGTTCAAGGGGAGGTCTCAAGACCTGACACTATTACTGAGGCTATGGAGTGCTCACTATAGACACCTATCATGACTGTCCTGTGAAAGACCCAACAAGCAGCTGAAAGGGTCAGATGAAGATATTTGCACCCAACCAATGGACAGGAGCTGCTGACCCCTGTAGTTGATTAGGGGAAAGATGGAAGAAGCTTAGAAGGAGGGCAACTCTGTAGGACCAGCAATCTCAATTAACCTGGATCCCGAAATCTCTCAGACACTGGACCAGCAATCAGGGAGCATACATCAACTGATATGAGGCCCCTAACACACAGATAGTAGAGATTGCGGGGTCTGGGTTTAGTCAGAGAAGATGCACCTAACCCTCAAGAGACTGGAGGTTCTAGGGAGTTTAGAGGTCTGGTGGGGTGGGGGATGGGTGATGAGTAATGGGAGTGGGAGGTGGGAACATCCTTGTGGAGACAGGGGGTGGGAGGAGGTATGGGATGTGGAACAGTTGGAGGGTAGACCAGGAGGGAATAAAATCTGGAGTTTAAAATAAATGAATGGATGAATGAATGAATGAATGAATAAAAGATTTTTAAAAAAGAAAGATACTGCCCTTCTCATTCTCTTGGCTTCTAAGTCCATATTAGATTAAGTTATGAAACACTCTGGCCCTTATGTCCAGAGATGAGCACTCTAGAAGAAAAGCCACTGTTGTCCTGGCAGGGGTACCTGAACCTTTATAACAGGAAGAAGCAGGGCTCATTTTGTATAATAGGGACAGGTGCACTGCTGACACACCTCATGGGAGATCCTTTCCTAATTCTTTTTCTTCTTTTTTCCTTCTGTGAATTGATGAAAGCAAAACACACAGCGTCCACATTGTATTGGGATGAAAGTTTTGTCACATCGGTAGGAAGGGTACTCAGACTAGCAAAGCTGGCTATCTATGTTGGGAGTTTAGGCTCCACAGCAGAGGTAGAAGTTGGTAATTATATGAATATAACTTCCATATCTGGGTAGCTAATTTCATTTAACATAATTCTATTATGCATTATTTCTACAAATGACAATTATTTTAGCATTTATGTCTGGATAAACTCCCACGATGTATTAAATTTATCTTTATCCATTCATAAAAGTTCATATTATTGGTTCCACATAGCCTTCAAATTCCTCCCAAGCTTCAAGAAAGTGACCCATGATTGAGGCAGGATTTCCTAAGTGTCTGGGATAGCTATAGGCTTGACCGTGGTATCCCATAAAACCGAGGTGCTCCTCATGGTTCACCTATATTTATAAAGTGGAATTCTCCTATGCCTAGAAAAACTTCTTAATTATAGAAGAGCCTGCCATGGTAATACTGAAGATAAACACTTAAGACAAGGTAACTTATTCTTTGCTCTGCCTCATAATGGGCAAAGACAATTAAGAATTTCTAGTGGGAACAAGAAAAAATTGAATTCAGCCTGCTAAGCCATCAGGCAACGGCTTTGTATCAGACACCAGCATGTAGCCAGCTTCCTGAAGGAGGAGTGTCTTTAAGTCCTCCAGTCTATGTAGGAAGACAGAGCATATTTACATGTCTATACATGTGTGCTCACACATGTCTATGTCTGAATGTGAGCATCACACAAAATTCATAAAATTTTGAATTTTCTGATACAGTTGTTTTGGGTAATCAGTGCTCCACGAATTCAAGAGGCAGGTATATTGGCATGAGCAGAGACAGCCTGAAGCTTTCACAGTACCATCTGGGTTCCCAGTTACCTTTTCTTTCTATTTCTAGCATTCTCCTCTCCATCTATGGTGCAGGGCTGTGGCATTTTCTCTCATTTATGAACAAATTCAGCCTTTATGAAATGTAAACTTAGCAGATAGAAGCTGTCCAGGGAGGTAACAAGAAAGAGATTAGCCATGCTGATGCTAGCCAGTGTTTAGATGTCATTTCTAAGCTCTTCAAATTATCCACATTAGTAATTAGAGTGTTTTTAACAAATCAGTGAGGTGATAACAATAACAACATTCATAAAATCAACAATGACTGTTTATCCCTTCTTAGTTTCTAAGGAAACAGAACCTTAGACAAAAGGCATCTACAGTGTCATTTTATTAGGAAGTACAATCTCAGCTGGAGAGGCTAAACTGAGCAAATCCATTAAGCAAGGAGAACTCACAAGAAGCTCTCAACCCATGGTACCACACTTCTTGGGAGTTGTTCAAGTTGTATCTCATAACTGTCCCTCAGTGGGAAATTAGAGATAGAAATTTTATCTACTGAGTATAGGGGACTTGCTTCATGGGATGTTAACTTTTCCATGTTCCCTAATGTGGGCACCGATTAAGGCTCTGTAGTAGATCTGGAAGAGCAACACTCATGGTAGAAAGGGTGAAGGCAAGGAACAGTAGATGATGCACTGCCAAAGTGCAAATGCCCAAACTAGGCAAGAAGCATGCAGAGCTGGAGACAGAGGGCACTGGGAAATGGGGCCGTAACTTGTCACTTCTCATGTAGTAACTCACATAGTTCCCCTTTCATCATGTGGATAATAGCTTTATCTGTCTGCAGCCTTACTAAGGGAAAACTTTTTCTCTCAGTAACCAGGGCTTCATGCACGGTAGGCAAGTGCTTTACAACTTGAGTCCTGTCTCTGGCCCAAGAGAGGGAGAGGGAGAGGGAGAGGGAGAGGGAGAGGGAGAGGGAGAGGGAGAGGAGGGAGAGGGAGAGGGAGAGGGAGAGGGAGAGGGAGAGGGAGAGGGAGAGGGAGGGGAGAGGGAGAGGGAGAGGGAGAGGGAGAGGGAGAGGGAGAGGGAGAGGGAGAGGGAGAGGGAGAGGGAGAGGGAGAGGGAGAGGGAGAGGGAGAGGGAGAGGGAGAGGGAGAGGGAGAGGGAGGGAGAGGGAGAGGGAGAGGGAGAGGGAGAGGGAGAGGGAGAGGGAGAGGGAGAGGGAGACAACATGTGTGTGCACACTGTTTCACGCTGTCTTTTCATGAGGACTAGCTACAATGTCTCAATAATCTAAGGCAAAAGGCTTAATGAAGTGAGGTGACATTTCCCTTGCACTGGGAATGCCAGTCTTAGCTGACATTTTTAACCACCTTTGTCTACCTCCAGTTTTTGTCATCCTGCCTATATTTCTATGGCTGTAGGCTGGCTGGCCTATAAAACGGCATACTCTAGAGGCCTCAGCCTTTACAATCTTTGCTTTACTTAGCTATTTTTTGCTGTAATTACCCATTTTGTATATGAATGTTATGAACTATAGGGGCATAAAGATCTGTTTTACAACATTCTATGGATTTTAGACATAGTTGTTCTGGTTCCCGTTCAGTAGGGGCAAATTTAGTTCCTTGTGTACTTTTCTTGACTTTCTCTGGTTTTGCTTGTCTATTGACATGAACGACAAATTATTCAAGCGGTAGTCACAGTTACATGTTCCACAGAACCCTTATGTGCCTTCAACAGAATGTGTCCCATTTCACCCCAAACTAGAATCTTTAACAGATTACCATCATGTGTTTATAACTTCAAGACTCTTCTGTCCTTAAAGCTCAGTGCTCTGGGAGGCCCTTGAATCTTTGTAGAATCTTCTTTTATCTTGTAATACAATGTATTTTTCTAGTTTATCCAAAGTATGAATAGCAAGTTATTCTAATCAGTATAATATCATCAATGCAGTGGAACATCAGTGTGTCACATTAAGATGATCAAGGACCCTATTGACTGTGTCTTCAAAGAGAACAGAATAGTTTCCTCAATCTTTAGGCAGGACAATTAAATTATAATCCTCTCTCTGGCATATGACTTTTAACTAACTTTTCTAATCCTCTTTCATGAGCAGAATAGGGAATACACTTACCAGACTAGTGGGTGCATGGTAAGCACCCACTTGAAGGCACGTTGTTTTTCTCCAGTAGAGACAGATACCATATCTGGAAAATAACATCTACACTTGGGGCTACCATTCTTAATTTTGTGGTAGTCTACTACCATCTGCCATATTTCACCTGGTTTTCTCAGGTGCCAAAACATTGGAAGGAGATGTGACAGAAAACTTTGCCTTTGTTTCTTTGAAGTTTTGCAAGGCAGTGTCAATCTCTGAGATTTCTCTTGAGATACATAGCATCCTGTGTGAGGTATTCTAGAATTCTGTGGTAGTGTGGGAGACCTTAACTTGCTCTTTTCTATCACAATAACTCTGATTCCTCAAATCGGAGGGTACCCCTGCCAAGATGTAGTAATTAGGCATATCTACCCCTCATGCAGGTGAGAACATCTCAGCAAGTCTGCACATGTCACTTGGCTTCCACAGGTGTTTACTTTAACCAGAGAATCATGATGATATTGTGTGTTTCCTAGTTTAGTGGGAAACCAGGTCCTCTTTCTTACAATCCACAAACAATTTTGCTGTTACAGAAATTAGTTTGATTTTTTTCTGATTTATAGTTACTCTTCCGATGTGAGGCTCAGGGATATTCATTAAATACATTTGTGGTGGCTTATATGTTTTTTCCCCTAAAATTAACATTAGTTTTTAATAAATGAGCTATAAGCCTAAGGAGGAGGGGGATAAAAGAAAATAAAAATGTCACAGGCACTAAGAACATGGTGTGTTTTTCTCCAACACATTTCCCTGGCCATTAGTTGAGACCTTTTATGTTCTGAAAGGCAGACAGCAGGCAGTGCTATGCATGCTATATAATATAAGCCCCGGTATACATTCCCATCTTCTTATTTGCTGATCACAGGGAGCAGAACAGAAACCCAAGGGGGTGGCATCAAAGATACATTTACCTGGTTTCCCTTCTTTCTTCTTTGAAGTCACATCTGGCCAGTCATAATCTTTACATGAAATATTGTGAAACTTGGAATAAGCAGGTAGGGTCTGTTCCATGGTTCTGAACCTTGTAAGTAGGTTACCCCAGGCAGACCAGGCCAGTATGGTCTTAGAGTCACATTTACTTTATCTGTAAAATGATAGAGATCTAGTATATCCCTCTAAATACTGAAGGTCATCTTTAATATGAAATTAACTCATATTAAGAGGCCAATGTCTGATTTCAGAGGATTATCTAGAGTTCTGTTACTTTACCAAGTATGAAAGCCACCTCGTGATTTGCCTCAGTTTCCTAGGATGTTAGAACGGTCTTAGTTCTGACTGTAACAGACCCCATACAGTTCCCTAAATTTTGTTGCAGATTGATGCTGGACTTGAAGATTAGTTCTAGTGCTTGATACCCAAGAGGAATTGCATCAAGTCAACATGCTCAGATAGATGTTCTTCACTGGAGCTGGAGCGCTCAGCGGGCCGAGTGTACTTACCACCTCTAGACACTCTGCCGAACACTCAACTCAAGCTTCCATGAATGGAGCTTCAGTGTATAACATCTATCAAAATAACATTTTCTTTTCTGATCTTAAAAGAAATCCTCTGAAGAGCAAGTAAAATATTCGCACCCAGGAAGAACATTTTATAATTATAATTATGTTACTCTAAAAGGCTGTAATAAACTTTAAGCGAGTGCTTCCTATTTTATTTTTACTGAAAACAGCTTATAAGCAGACCTGTCCTCTTGACGTGTTAATGAAGGAGCAGTCACACATGTCAGCTGGGGCAATTATGTTCTTCAGATGTCTGCCATAAGTATCATGTGATTCCTTCCTGCTGACACCTTATCAACGGTGACATGCATATTAAAAAGCACACCCGAGGGAGAGCTAACTTTAAATACCGGAGTACTTTTAAGAAGTTGCATCTGCGTCAAAGAGTCTTGTTTTACATCCACCGAGGAGGCACTTTTCTTTTTGATGTCTGTTTTTCTTGGGTCTTAAGTGGAAACATAGTTTAGTAGTAAACACAAGCTAATGAGTCATGGCCTTCAGCATACAGCTGACTTATCATCTCAGTGAATAGAGACTTTGGAGCCAGGGGGGTATGGCTTCAAATTTTAGCATATCATTTCTTTGTTTTTTGACCTTGTCACCGGTAACTATATAGGCCATATTTATAGGATTTAGGATGCCGGAGAGAGCAAATACCAGAATACTAAGCTTGGGGATCTCATTGAAACAATCCAATGGAAGCTGCTCTCCTCCTCACGTGTTTTAGCAGGGCTCAGGGGCTACCCTATATACATCTTTGAGTGATCTGAACAATATCTAATCCCTAAAGCCATTCTGTCCAAAAGTTCTCTGAGCCTCATTCTCCTGCCTGGTAGATACCACTCTCCAGGAGATCCTTTCCCTGATGAAGAGCATCCATCAGATGTTACCATGTTCTGCCTACGTTGACTTGTCCTATCAAGAGCTTGTGGGTTGCCACATCTGTGTACATAACAAGTGTACAGATTCAGAGAAGGGATGTGCAGTTGGAAACCCAATCTGTGGATCAGCATACAGAATAAATGGGGCTGAGAGTGTTAGGGAGAATTTTGTTGAGTTCAGTTTAACTCCAAAACTCCTTGACTGTAGGGCATGCATCTTTATAGACTCTTTGTGAACTATATGGACTTCCCGTCACTCTTTGAAGTCCCACACAAGATGGCATAGAAGCTAAAACTTTTTCTAGCCATTATCAGCATTCACTGCCCTTTGAGTTCTTGGGTGTAAATGTCCTCATTAGTCATCATACTCCTGAGACCATCCAGTGTGACTCCTCTGTGGTATCTGACTCCTAGGTGTCCCAGCAAAAAGTATCCAGGCATCTCCTTATCCCAGCACAGCCTTTAAGGGACACTTGTAGGATGAAGAAGGTTCAGGAAAGATTTGTAGACATACCAAAAGCAGTGCTACATGAATAGTTACAACATGGTTATTAATAAATGAGGGTAAGGTCCAGGGCAGGGACTATGCTTGTTTAGTATGAACTGTGGTTTTGCTAAATCATATTGCTCCAGATTCTAAAAACATAGACTCAGGTGTGACCTATAGTTTCACCATTTAACAATTATGGAATAAGTTGGATGATTTACTCATCCCTTTTAAATGCATTGTCCATTTGACAAGTCCCTTAACAGTAGGGAGGTTAAAGGCAGTGTAATTCTTAGCTCATAGTGGCCGCATGGGTTCTCTCATCCTCATGTTTATCTATACCTATAAAGATAGAAAGTGGGCCTCTGATTCTCTCTGGAAACTAGTAACTCACATTAAGTTAATATCAAGAAAGCTCTCTTGAGGTCTGTGATTTACACCAACTTTTCAATCTTTGTTGGTGAAAATCTCTTACTTTTCAAAGCCAAAGCTATATAGATCGCAGGAAGCACACTGCTGCCCTGCTGCCCTACTTAGATGACCATGCTTCTTTTCAATTAGCTCAGTGTGATTTGTAGCCCTTGAAGCCTTTTGATCGTACTTGTTAGCTCTTAATTTTCTGAGGATTTTAAGTTCATCGTTTGATCTGTTTTAGAATCACCCATGATTAATAATGAGAAGTTGACTTAGCTATTGTGTTCAGGGTCCATTTTTCTCTTCTTCCTTCTGAGTTCCTCTGGATGTTTGCACATGTCCAAAATGTGGAGAGCCTTGGTCTCTAAGAGCAGCCTTTCTTCAATTTGGAGGTTTTCAGCAAGGTGACAATAATCTTTTGTTTGTTCTTGAAACAATTTCATTCTTCAGGCCAGACTATCCTGGGACTCACTACTTAGCCCGAGCTCTCTGAACATTGGATTCATAGGTCTGAACCACCTAACCCAGCTAACCATCTCTTGTGGACACATTAATGGCTAAGAGATTTTGAGACCTTCCTCTGCTTCAAGTTCCTCATGTGGATGATTTCAGTATATACTCAAAGCACCAATTTGAGTTAGAGCTTATGTAATTTATATTTTACTTATAAGCTTTGGTTAGGAAACAGGCTTGATGGCTTAACATGGTGAACTTGACCAAGTACCACATAGAACCAATCACAATCTCTTAGATGAGATAGTCTTCTTGTAAAACTGTCAGAATTGCATCAGTACTTGCAGACATGGAGGTACTCATTGATGTACTCAGCAAGTTTGAGTCTTAAACATTGAAGTTACTTCTAGAGATTAGTTGTCCTAAACCTTTGTGTAAGACAAGTTTTGACATCCCTGACCTGTTCCAAGGTTTCAGGCCTGGAGGGACTCCCAAAGGCTTACAAGAGAGCAAGAGGGAAAAGCTGGGAGGGTAGGATAAGTCTTGCATAGACTTCACTTTGGTAACAGATTGGAAGATCACACACACACACACACACACACACACACACACACACACACACCCTTACTGTACAAAGGGAACCCAAGATAGACTGAAGTAACAATTGTTCCAATGTCCAATTTGGTCAACCAATGAGTTTTCATTGTGGTTGCTAACAGAAGTGTGGGTGAGGAGTTACTCACAGGAGCAGAGATGACTCAGCGGCAGCTACATCAGCACAAATTCCATCCCAATACAGGTGACATCTCACAAAAGCTACACCCTGATGTCTCCCTGGGTCTCATAAGCCTCCTCCTTCCTCCTGTGAAAACCACTATCTGCTCCTTTTCCTGATGAAGAGCATCCTTCAGATGTTACTGCATGCTGTCTGTACTGATACACCACACGAGGAAGAGCATGTGGAATACCATTACATTCTATAATGTGTCTAGATTCAGACAAGATGGGTGGATATGGAAACTCAGTTAATCTGTGAATCTAACATACAGATTTAGACATTGGACACCGAGGAAAGCATGAACTCATTCAGAGAGAACAACTATTTTCAAGCTAAAACAGCAGTTTTGTATGTTTAGTTTTTTTTTTTTAAGCTAATTCCAGTTACTAGTATAGTGGAAAATCTGCAATATGCTGATAACACATAATATTCAAACAGAACAAATGTGCATAAATAAACATTTTAATCCCCTTCATATCAAGAGAACTGGTATTATTAGATTCCTTTCCTAATTCAACAAACAACTTCTCTTTCCTCCTGGAGCTACTATGAGGTCATTTTTTTTTCTAACTGACATTTCTAAACTATAAGATCAATGGCTTTTTTCTCTCCTGAATTTTTTAAATAAATATATAACCTCATAAAGTAATCAACCCTACTTGTCCCAGTGTTGTTTTGATTCTTGGAACTGGAGATCTGACTTTTACCTGCGTGTGCACGCGCACGCGCGCGCTCGCGCTCACACACAAACACACACACACACACACATACATATACTCAACAGACACTTACACACATACAAACATAAATACACACACACACACTTATACATATACTCAACAGACACATACACACATACAAACATAAATACACACACACACACACACACACACACACACACACACTCCTGTACACAAGGAAGGGTTTATCCTGGTTCACTGTTTAAGGGTTAGTACAATCATCAAGGTGGTAAGGCATGGTGTCAGTAGCACTGGCCAGCTGATCATAGTCCATCTGAAGTCAAGGAGCAAAGAGAAATCAACACTGGTGCACAGCTTTATTTCTTCTGTTTCTTACTGTAGGGCCATATGGGATGGTATGATCCATATTCAAGGTGGGTTTTCCTTCCTCAGTATAACCTCTCTGGAAACACTTTCACAGACACATCTAGAGTTGTGCTTTCCAGGTAATGTAAAATCTTGTCACACTGACAGTGAAGCTTAACCATCAAATTTAAACAATAATAATTCTTTGTGTCCCTCAAGATGAAAATACTTTCTGTTTAGGTGTCCCATCTCTAGTTTCTTTCACTGTTTATTATTTTAGTTCTTAAAATCTTCTTGGGTAACTTTTATATTTATATATTATATTATGTATTCATTATGTATAAAAATATATTTTACACTTAACATATAAATATATTTTTATATTTCACATATATCTTATTTTATTAATTTAATTTATTTTAATTAAATCAAACTTATATGTTAATAATTTAATAAATTTATTTGATTAGCTTATTATTAAACATGAATATATCACATATGAAGTATTAATATTTGTAAATAAATAATATTCATATATAAACTATATAAATATTCATATATAAAATATACTATATTTAATATGTATTTATAAAAATATATGTTCATAGTTTTTATAGTGATTCTACATAGTGTTATTCTTATGAGTTTTTCCAGAAAGTTCTTTCTTTGCTTACAGAGACACTGCTATATTTTGTGTGTTGGTTTTATCATATTTATTTCTTTTTAATCCTAATAGTTTTTTAATCTTTAGCATCTTATATAGAAAATTATATTGCTAGCAAACACTGACACATGTTACCTTTATTTCCACTTTGGATGGCTTTATACTTCTTTCCTGTCTAGTTGCTTCATCAAAGACTTCTTATATTATTACTATTTTTTATAGAAGTGATGAGGGTGGCTATGCTAGTGTTAGTCCAGATCTTGGATGGAAGGGCCAAGCCAGTGTCTGAGATGCCTGTGGGGAGCCAGACAAAGGGAGGGGACAGGACAGGAGGGAGTGACAGATCTTGTTTTCAATAGTTACCAAATAGACTCAATCTCATTTGCCTCTCTCACTATCATGCAGCACAGATTCATGTGTTATACCCAGTGATGGTACCAATGATAATTAAATTTCAACATTCAAGTCAAGCTTTTAAGTCCATATGGTGTGTCACATACCAACTGCTTTGTGCATATTAACTCATTTAGTCCCCACATTAATCTATGGAGTTGATATTATTTTCTTGCATCTGTGCAAAAGGGCTTGGGGTGGTTGAGTAAGTTGTCCACATTCACCCAGTGATTGCTGGGGCAGTCTGGCTGCAGAATCAACTCCATAATCAATAAGGCTCTGTAGTCATCTAACTGAAAGTCTTGCCTCTTGCCTAGGCTTAGATTGCTTCCATAGGCAATGTTCTCAAAATACTATGTTGAACATTTTACTTTTGTGCTCAAAATCCTTTTTGGCTTCTTCCCAGACATGGAGTAGAATGCAAACTCTCCAGCCAGACAACACACACATTCTCTGTCCCTCCCAGACACCTGGCACCTGACAGGGGGACTGTTCACTGGATCCACACCCCTCACTCTCTTGTGCCCTGAGTGTAACAGGTCTTTTTCCACTGTCTTTGGTTGTCGTACTCCCTGTGCTTAATAGTTTCTCCATGCGCTTCTCTTGTGTAGCTATTGAAGCCCAGTATAAGACTTCTGTTTGGCAGAGTGACCAAGATGTGATGAGATTCTAATTTGTTCCCCCAAACATAGGGACGTTTAGTTTAGAGGATCAAAGATTCATCGGGACAAAAGCAGCCTTCTTCAAGAAAAAGGGGCTGCTATGTGAACGAGGTTCAGAGTGGTTTTATTCAGCCTGAGGCTGTGACAGCTCAGATTTATGGGTTGAAGTAAAGGGAAGACAGTGAGTCCTTTTATCATTAAGGAGTTCTTGCTCTTATATTCGAGATCACTGAAGAACAGGTTGTTTTCACATTTTACAGCAGCCATCAGACATCTTTCTGCAGCCCACTGCTAGCCCACCAAACTCCTCTGAAAGGTCAAAACATGCAAAATTTAAGTCATTTTTTCTGTGGCACCCACCCAGAAAACTCAATTCCATTGGCTTTTTATCTTTACTTGGAACAGAAGGTGTCTGAATTAAGGATTATTAAATTCCAGTATTCACAAATTGAGATACATTCACTTATAAGCTTACCAGAGAGCTGTAATTTAGCAAATGGCGTGGAGCAATTGACAGCATGGCAAGACTCCTACCATGCATCCTTAGAGGGAGGATCAGGAACTCAGAGCGAAGTCCCACACGTGTTGCTTCGCGGCTGATTGCTGCCTCTTCCCGCCAGTGATGACTATTTGATAATGTTACTAATGCATTTTTGGCAAGGTTTGTTTTACTTGAAGTGATTAGTTTTGTATTGTTATGTTACTTATTTACTTATTGTTATGTTAACTCATTGTGTGGATTGTTACCTAACCTTATAGTTTATAGTAGGGTGTATCTGCTTAAAAGAGAATTTGGGGACCACAATTACCAATTACTAGACTTTAAAAGCATATATTTAGCTCATCTCTGAGCCATCCTTCACTCTGTTGACATCTCTCTATTTCTATTTATATAAAACACAGCTCATTCTTGCTGCCACTTCCAAATGGTTTTGCTTGTGTGATGATTTATTTATTTTTCTTACTGAGTGTCGCTGTGTTCCCAGTAAAGATGGTGGACTCTGGGGTCTGCTGTGCCTCCTGCATGCTTCTGACAAGAGAGAGTCACAGAAAGGACCTTCGCATGTCCTGATTTTGACACTTTATGATTTAATGACTGTTGAGTGAAGTCTGGAGACCCTCCATGCCTCTGACTTCAAGGCTCTGGCTTTCCTTCCACCCAACAAAGCCACAGTGTGGTTAGGAACTAAGTGACGAGGTTTCTTGAGGACCATTATACTAAAAAGGTATTTTCTTGGATATAAAACACAGAAAATGGGGTTCAAAAAAGAAAAAAAGGACATACACACCTTGTTCCATAAAATCAATGGAATTTCTGCTGGTGTTAACAATTATCTTTTGCAAACAAAACCTTCAGATCAGATCATGCTGGGATAGAGTAGTTTCGAAAAGGAATGATTATTCATGCAGATAGCATTAAGTATTCCAACAGGACTTCATTTCATACGATTATAGGTTTCTCCTAAAAGAAATCGTAATCTTTGGGATGAGCATGGGGAACTATTTCTCCAATACAAATCCAATTTTTTTCTGGCCAGCTGATTTGTGCTTGCAGCCAGATCATTGAACAAGATATTAATTATTCATTAAGATACTCGGAAAGAGGGAATTTGTATTCTCACACAGTCAAAATTGATGAGGTTTTGCATTCCTGCAAAAGAAATCACTTATAACCTAATGTTAAAACTCAATCTAACCTTAATAAAAATTTTGAAAAAGGCGGCAGTAATTTGAACTTCCTTACATCTACAGAGCATTTGTTTTACTGGGCCCTCATGTCCTATTAAATGTATGTTGAAATATTCTTTTTATACTTAATTATATGGGTATGGATTTTACTAGAAATCTCAAGAACATTTCAAATGAAAGCTCATAATCAGTACAGTGGAGATTAACAAACTTGTAGTTGGGGAACAAAATTGCAACTCATATCTTTATGAGACATTTACTATAGCACATCTTTCAACATTTTGGTTCTCAGATAAGGAAATATTGGGACTGTAACCACCTTTAGTAGAGAGGTAAGGAGCACTGCCATAGATAATAAAACTGAGCACAGAACAGAATTGGCTTTGGTGAGGAACATAGCTGCAGATGTAGCAGGAAGCCAGGCTGGTTGGTCTCACAAGATAGACCAAGTCTGAGATTCAGAGTCACTTTGTATACATAAGTAGGTCTGGGGGGAGGGCCCGAGCTATCCCTCTTCCTCCATTTCACTCGCAGAGAAGCATGGACTGCAATTCCAGAATCTAAGAGGAGGGGTCAGGCAAGTGTGCCTGACATCATGCTTTTCTCAGGGTGGCAGAAGTGACCAAGGTTTGGACTGAGATCCTTGGGCTGTGAAGTATGCAAAATATCATTCCAAGAGGCGGCACATGTTTTGGAAGGATGTATTTCTAGGAGAGATTTTTTTCTATGATGGTGATAAATGGGTTAGGATGCCTCTGAATCTAAGGAACATAAAACCTTGGCTCTCAAGGGCATAAACAGTAAGTACTTGTGCTGTTAAGTCATTGAGAGATCAGAGGCAGAAGAGGCTCCAGACACGGGAGTCTTATGTCTCTGTTTGCTCCCTTCTAAAGCTGATTCCTACGGCTGTAGCAATGGAATCCAGGATACGTTCTTCCTTGTTCAAAGGAGCAGGAAGATGGCAGGAGTTCCCTCCTAAGCTTGCGATGTATATTCTTGTCTTTGGTGTGATTGGTCAATCCTAGGTCACCTGACCATGCCCAACCCAGTCATTACTTTTGGACAAGTGTTACTGTACAAACTGCAGTGCAATTGTCTGGATTTCAGGAAACAGAGTGGGTACCTCTGAAAAACTGCGACTCTCTTAGGAAGCATCAAAGGAGAGATGCATGCTGGGTAAGAACCAGATGATTACAAAAGAGGAGCATTCTTTACTCTTAGGAAACCTTGAACTAAAATCATCAATTCAGTCTTACATATATGCTTTCCTTCCCATCCCAGCTCTTTTGTTACCTTCTTGTGGAAACTGTTACTGTTCTGAGGACTCAATAATGACCTGTGTATCCTGTAAGTGACAGGTTAGAGAAGAAGCGCTTTTAACACATGGTGCCCAGTGACCCTCAAGGAAAGCAGTCTTAATGTTTGCTTGTATTAGATCCATGTGAGGCTCAATTCTTTGAATATTATTAAATTAGAAACAAATTAAGAAATAGCTTTATTCTTTTGTCATAAAGACTGTGTTTGGGGGAATTTAATTGAAAGAATACTCTCAAAATATGCTTGATGTTTACCTATAATGCCCGCTGTTTACATGGACCAAAATCATATATTTTCATTTGCTCTTTCTCTGTGCTTGTGTATGTGTGTGTGAATGTGATGTAGGTGTACCTATGCGTTTGTGTGGAGTGTGCATATCAGCATGTGGGTTCGAGTGCACACACAGATGTGTGGATGGGGTGGCATGAGCGTTGGAGGAATTGGGATACCTATTCCTTAATCAATCTTCATCCTAACATCATTTGGTTTTATTTATTTATGTTTTTGAGCCTCCTCCTCTCACTGAACCTAGAGTGTGTCTATTATTGGCTAGAGCATTTGGTCAGTGTGCTCCAGTGCTCTGAGAGTACCAGCGTGTGCCGGCACACACAGCTCTTATGTGAGGGCTAGAGATCACATTCAAGTCCTCATGCCTGTGCCGCAAGCACCTCAGGGGTGGAGCTTCACCCTACTCCTATTGTTTTGTATATTTCATTGTTTTATGAAGATCCAAGCTTTTTGCCTTTTTATCATTTAGGATACCACTTTTTTTTGACCAGTTAATTTCATTAATGGTCTTACATTTTCACCTCTTCCTATATTCTTTAGGCCTTTAGTCCTGTGACTTAGGGGTTCCCCTCAAAGGTAGCTTACTCATCTCACAGGGATTCAAATGGCTTTTGTTACTACAGGATACATAAAATAATAGGGTTTATTTGGTTCAGCATTCAGGAAATTCTAGAACATGATGCCAATGTCCTGGTGAGGGTTTTTTGAATTTGTCACAGCATAATGGAGAAGCAGAAAGAAACAGGCTGTGAGCAGAATGGGCTGAGCATGTGCAATGACCTTGCTTTCTAACAGTCTACTCATGAGAACTTAAGTCGCTTCACAGGACCAGTATCAAGGTGACACCCCTGTGGCCTAACCTTTCTCCAGGACCAGCTTCTTAAAAATTTCCCTTCTCAGTGCTACTGTGCTACAGACTGAGTTCAGTACTCCCAGCTCACATACCCTGAGGACCAAACTCCATCTGGACTTTCGTAACACATCATGTGCTTTGATCAGTGGCGGAGGCAGAACTGATCTTGCACCACTCTGGGGCCTCGGTCTATGCTCCCCACCCCTGTGCGGGTCCACTCTTCCTGTTTCTCACAAACTTGATGGAGGATGAGAGGCTGTGGAAAGGACCAAAGGTCATTCCAACCAGCAGTCATTAGCTTCCTTCAAAACTGAACAAAAGAAAAAACAAAAACAAAAAATATATAACCATAACAACAAAACACATATAAAATAAGCAAGTACTGTAATCTTCATAGTAAATTATCTTCTTCATAATTATGCCAGATTTTATCATTCAAAGCATTTACATGCTTTAGCACATTTTTCATGCCATGTACTCTTAAATGTTTTCTCTAATGATTTTCAAGTGTTTTAGTTGCTAGATTTTTCCTCTCATCTCTGTGTTGCCCAGCTAGAGTTTTCTTTTGATATGTTTATTGCAAATAAATTTTGCATGTTTAGATTTATGAATTGATTTTATGACTTAATTGAAAAGAAAACTACACTCTTCTTTTGAGAAATATAGCCAGGCAGAGACACAAGCAAACCAGCTTTCTTTTTCATGAGCTTGACCAGTGTGTGTATGTGTGTGTGTGCATGTGTGTGTGGGGGGGGTTGGGGGGATGGAGCAGAGGGCCTATGGTGATGGCAGGGAACTTTTATCTCAAATCATAATGATAAGAGACTTTTATCTCAGGCTGTAATAGTAGGGGACTTTTATCTCAGATATAGCACTATCAGAAAAGGTCCTGTATGCTGGGTGGTGGTGGCACACGCCTTTAATCCCAGCACTTGGGAGGCAGAGGCAGGCAGATTTCTGAGTTCAAGGCCAGCCTGGTCTACAGAGAGAGTTCCAGGACAGCCAGGGCTACACAGAGAAACCCTGTCTCGAAAAACCAAAAACAACAACAACAACAACAACAACAACACCCAAAAACAAACAAACAAACAAACAAAAACCAAAAAAAACCCCAAAAAAACAAAACAAAAAACAAACAACAAAAAAAAAAGAACAAAAAAAAAAAAAAGCTCCTGTAACCTTAGGTAAACACATCAGGGGTTTCTCTTCTGTCAGTGTGGTGCTCTGGATGTGGAGGACAGGAAACAATTTCTTTGTAGCATCTCCTAAGAGCTACAGCAGGGCACAGTAAGGTAATTTCTATTGACTTAGGGCAATTCCATTTGGTTCCTACTGCTCTAGCATCATTATAATTATTACCAACTTCCACCTTTAAAAGAGTTATCCTCTAGCCAGCAAAGCACAGGGTGTTCCTCATAATCCAGTGAGATACAGTGGTGGCAACTACTAGACTAGGCACTAAGGGATGAGAACAGGTGCATTTTGCATTTAGTGGCGCCCACAGTGTTGAAGGTACAGACTGCTTATTTGCTGTGCCAAGGGTCATCTTCATGAGCTTAGACCACCCATGTCCTTCCTTCAAAGCTATGTGCTTTAATAGAGACACAGTAGTAGACAAAAATGCTTTCTTGTTGGCTTTAGGACCAGCCATTATACTACATAGCCACATAGCAGAACTCTGGTTTCGCTAGAATAGAATAATTGTCCAGCACATCCTGGGGCAGCAACTTGGTGACTCACTTTAAACCCAAGTAAAATAGGCCCTAGTAGGGCCCATGTTAAGAGAGCAATAGGAGAAGGGTGTGGAGAGTGGCTGGCAGAAGGCCACACCTTTCCTGTGTTATTGACAGGTCACATGGGAGATGTCATTGCTCAATGGTGTCACTTGGAAGTTGTCATCTCTCGAGAGACCTTCTGAGAGATCTTGGACATTCATGCAGATTTGTAGAAGCTTAGTTTAGGAAGGACCTAATTAAACCTGGGGAAGCCTCAGTCTGTCAGTCTCCAGACATTTGTCTATTAAGCTGTAGGAACCACAAGGAGAAAACTGTTTGGCCTCTTTGATTTAGTCTTATCAGTTTCTTGAACTAGCACTTATAAGGTAAGGTAGACTTCCACTTCTGAGGGCAGAAAGAATTACAGTAAGGAAACGAGGTATATCCGAGCAGTGAAAATCCATCACTTCACATGAGTCTATCTTTATCTTCCCTTACTTGAACTCATTTTCCTGGTGAAAATCTTCCAGGAGACCCTTGGAAGTACTGGGTTGAAGAACCAAGGAAACAGTTTTGGAGAATGTAAGTAGAAGTTGGCTATGGAAGGGGAATCGTGCTGTGGAGGTTGGAATGGCACAGTAGTGAGCACAGCTTTCACCCTTGTTGGAGCCGAGTAGTTAGCAGCTGGAGGCAGGGACAGGACGTTGCTCTGAACAACACTGCAACAGTGTAGGCATGAGGTGATAAGATTTGAAGCAGGATAGAAGCAGGGCAGATAGAAAGGAGACAAGTGATGAACAAAAGACAAAGATATGCAATACATGCTACAGACTAGCCACTACCATGGTGGGGTGACAGTGACAGTAGACAGGAACCACGGTGGGTGTGTTAACAGCAGCTCGAGCCTGACACCTTACCATATGCCATGCAGCAAGTCTGCTCAGTCCATAGAAGATGTCAATTCAGCCCGCTAAACATATTGAGAGGCAAACATTCTACTTAGCAAGTAGTGGAGAGTTACAGAGGTAAGATTGAGGAGTTGCATCACTTGTCAGTGGCAAGACTTATGTTGAACATCTGCAGAGCCCTAGGGACCAAGAAGTGTTCTGGGAGAGTTGGTAGAGATCACGAGGAGGCAGCAGACAGCTGCTTCCCTTCGGAATCTCGAGGTTGTCGGAGGCTTGTGGGAGGATGTGAGAAAATGAGTGGGCCTGGCTAATTAGGATGGCATCTGGCATGTGACAGGAGAGGGTCTCCAATTGGATGCTTTAGGGACTTTGAATAGCTCGGGTGCCCGAAGTATTAACTTAAAAACCAAGTGGTAAAATCACTTTCTGCCATCATTTGAAATGGGTGTCAAAATCCTATTAAAAAGCTGAGGATGACTGAAGACTCTGCACTCAAGAGGAAAAAACAGTTTCTAGCTTTTGTAAAATAACTATTGAACATGTCAAGTATTTACTTTCCATTGCTGCTATAATGATGCTTCAATATCTCTCATAGAGGGATGAAATGGGGAGGGAGAAGCATTTATATAATGCAAAAATGAAATTATGATGCCAAATATTCTTCATAACAATTTTGAGTCAATTCCTGAGCAGGTCTGTGGAGGCTGTTAAAATGTGAGATTACAACAGAAAACCAATTTCAATATAAGCCTATGGAGATACCATTACAATGTAAAAGTGAAATGTTGCTACTGTATGTTATATCCTTCCCCCAGAAATGGATAGAAAGTAATACAAGCCTCTCATGCCTATGCAATATTTTCATTTAGCATGTATTTGTTGATTGAACAACATTTTCCAAAAGGAAGCTGACACAGCATCCCTACCTCAAATGCCAGTTATTTTACTGAGAATAATATTTTATTTAAAGGGATTATGCTGTAAGTCACCTGGGTAATTTCAAAGCAATCAAATTCAAAGTATTGGGCCATAACTGGCTAACTTAATTGAGAAAGTAGGCCAATCAGATGTTTAGTGTGCTAATGATTCCCAGTCCTGGTGACGTCTTAGACTCATATAGGGGATTTTAAAGGATACCAATGTCCAAATTATACCCCAAAGTCTAATTGACTCTTTGTGGTTTCATGGTATTATTATTCTAATGCATAATACTGTTTTACATAAATCCTCAAAGCCAGATTCAGCAGGGTCCGCTATGTGTCACCCCCTGCCCCCCCCAAAAAAAATCAGAAAGAGAACTGCCAGCGACAAGCAGAAACTTCATGCAAATGGATATAGTCACTTATGCCAAGTCCTCCCTCACCACAGCTGCTATATCAGTTTCAAAGTTTGGTAGAGGAAATTTTGAGTAGTGGGTGAGGTGGGAGCATTTGAGGCTACTAAGGGAATTGTATTTATGGTGGCTCACACTCCAATTTTAACTCTTACTAAAATCCTATTAGCCAGCTAAGTCTATTGCCAGACTCTAAGAGGATCATGGCATTCTGGACCTGGTGAGTTTTCCCTCCTGCTCTGAGTTTAAGCAGGGATTGTTATTGATTAGTGTTTAAGCTGATCATGTTGTGAGGCTCCATTGTTGCATCTGGTCCAGTTGCAACCATAAGATCCAAGTTTGAAAAATTGGTAGGGTTTTGTATCACTTGCCTCCATCACTATCAGCAATATAAAGAAGCAAATACACACTGCCATCAACAAGCAGTGCCACCTTAAGCCTTGAAGGGACTCTGGCTTAGGAGGAAGTTATATCTAGGAAAGTAGAATGCAGAGATCGAACAAAGCTGGGTCCTTAATGACCTCATAAGACACTACGCATGAGAACCTGGAACCTCTTCCCTCTGTAGCCATGGCATATATATAGTTCCCTTCTAATATGAGTTAATTTGATATTAAATTATTTGAGAATGGAGGAAAGCAGTTTATAATGTAAATTTATAATTCAAATATGCATTGAATAATTTCTAATGTTAAAATAATTATAGATATTACATATTTTTAGTTTTTTTATTTTTATTTTTTAGACAAGGTCTTATGTATCCTAGGCTGACCTTGAGCTAGTTATAGAGCTGAGGCTGGCTTTGTTTTGTTTTGTTTTGTTTTTTTGGTTTTTTTGAGACAGGGTTTCTCTGTGTAGCCCTGGCTGTCCTGGAACTCACTCTGTAGACCAGGCTGGCCTCGAACTCAGAAATCCGCCTGCCTCTGCCTCCCGAGTGCTGGGATTACAGGCATGCACCACCACGCTGGGCTTGAGGCTGGCTTTGAACTCCTGATCACCTTGATTCCACTTCTCAAGTGCTGGAATAATGGGCATGCATGTTGCACCACACTCAGTTATTGGGTATTTAAAAATATGACTACTAAAAATGAGAAAAGGTAAGAAGACTTCCAGAAGTAGGTTTTATGAGACTTACACTTTGCCTCAAGTCCTAAATAAGTGTTTTAGGGTGTATTTTTCAGTAATTCTTGGTGAATAAATTTAGATGGTTGCAAAGAAGATAGCATTCATGATGGAGTTTAGGGACATGACCCATTTTAATGCCAATTCAAAGATCTTCAGCTAAGAAAAATCTCCAAATCCATGCTTTCTCTCCCTTTAGTAAAGAATTTGAACATGATATCTAGTATTATTTCAGCCCAAACTGAGAGATCACTGCTGCATGCCTTAATTCATATGTGGAGTTCAGCAGCAGATATTTAGATTTATGTATTTATTCTTGAGTGCCTGTAGAATCCAAAGAATTAGTTAGGGGCCAATGGTAGGGAGAGGGAGGAAAGATTTTAAAGGAAGGGGTAGTAGAACACAGGTGATATGAAGGAGGAGAGATAATGAGGAGTGTGGTGGTTTCAATAGGAATAACCCTCATAGGCTCACATATTGGAATGCTTAGTCATTAGAGAGTAGCACTACTTGAGAGGGATTAGGAGGTGTGGCTTAGTTGGAGTACGTGTGGCTTTGTTGGAGGAAGTGGGTCCCTACAGGTGGACTTTGGGGTTTTAAAAACTCAAGTCAGGCCCAGTGGCTTGCTCTTCCTGCTGCCTTTGGATCTGTATATAGAACCCACAGCTACCATGTCTGTTGTGTGCCTCTGTGCTCCTCATCATAAGACCATGAGAATAATGGAATAAGCCTCTGAAACTATAAGCAAACTCCAACTAAATAATTTCCTTTATAATAATTGCCATGGTCATGGCATCTCTTCACAACAATAGAACATTAACTAAGAAAGAGAGGAAGACTTAAATGGGAAGGGGGATGGGAGATTAGGATCATGGAGGAGGTTGTGGGGAGGGCATCTATCTCTTAGGATGTTTGAAAAAGCTATATGCACACCTATTACTTTATGATCTTCATATATAAATTCATATAAAATAATTTACTTGGGTTACCCTACATCAAGGATTATGATCAAAATAATACAAGCTTTTGTCATTACTCTTGGTCTCCTACCAAAACAATGCATATGAGATACTACACACACACACACACACATTCACACTAATTTAATTATAGGTCATGTAGAAATTAAGTAAGTACTAATCAGGAAACCTCCCTCCTGCTGACTAACTCTCAATAGCACTGGAATGTACTGCTACTAGTAGAAAATCATAAGCAGTCTTCCTCACCTATAAATTGCAGTAATGAACAGCATGACAAAACATGCCTATGAATGTAATAGTGGCACAAATGTTATAGGAATAACTAATGCCTTCTCATTGAATCTGAGGCAGATTCCACAAGAGGAAACCCGTGGTTAAGATCATAGGCCACAGAAGTGAACCTATTATTATGAGTTTGCTAAGTGGACACAGTATCAATTTTCCCTCCTAATTATTATCTCCACCTATAAAATATTAAAGAATTCAGAGTTCATCAGAGGAGTTCCTTTGTGAAGTAGATGGTGGCTAAAAGAGAAACATCACAACTGGCTATAGTGCAGAGCAAACATGACTATGGAGTCCTCAGTCACAAACAGCACATCTATGACATACCCTATGTCTGAGGTTCAGGGGCAATTGAGGAAAAGGAGATAGGCAGACTTTAAGAGCCCCAGAGAACAGGTATAAAACAGTGTCTTCTGGTCACGATAGGACCACTACAAACACGAAGTCACAACAAGTGATTGTCTGCAGGAGACCCACATAAGATGAAGCCACCCATCATTCTATGTTGAAATAGGAAAGATTTCATGAGATCTCACCCCTAGTTGATGAACATTTAGAGCTGAAGATTAGTTGATGAATTCTGTGAAGGTGGAGAGTCAGTTTTCTTTAAGGATATAGTTCCTGGTGGATAGATACTCTATACACCCAGAAGTATATGAACACAAATCAGAGATTAAACTTATAAAAAAGAATAGGATATGAGAATAGGGGAGTAGGGGGTTAAATTAATCTAATAAGAGTTAAGACTAGAGATTTGAGGTGAATATAATAAATTATATGAAGTCCTCAAACAATTTAAAAATACTTGTTTAAAATATTTTATTGAATTTGTTCTTTGTCTCTATATACAACCAGTGTGTTCTGACAACTTCTACCTTCACTTTATCTCTTGTTTCTCTTCTCTCCTTGATGGCTCCTACTCTTTCCTCCCTTAAAAGTCTTTTTGTTACATTAATCCCTTTTTGTGCTTTGTGACCCACTGACTTTCACCAGAGCCATCTGTGTGACCACTGGTTTGGAGCCATGTAATACAGCCTTGTGAACTCATCAGTGTGTCTATGACTGAAGACAAACCTTACTCTTTGCCAAGAATTTAACAATAATTTATAGTTCTGCAGGAAGGGGTAGGACAAACATGACCATTTACCATCTATAGTTGACTGTTGAATCTCCCAATCTTGTGCAAGACATTCTATGTACCCAATGCTGCTGTGATGTCATGCTTAGAAGTCAGCATTGTTATAACCTTTCCCCCCGTATCTTTTAACTTTCCCATTCTTGTTACCCTCTCTTCTTTTTTTCTCTGACTCTTAGAGGTTGTGGTATCAATGTATAGTTTAGAGCTAAGAACTAGACTGTCATGTAAATGATATTCAGCACCTTGAGCCACTATATTTTAAGACTAAGAACAACATTTGTCTATAGATATAAACATAACTACTTAGAAAGCAATTTGGTGCTATATTAATTCAACTAAATAACAGTAGTAAGGTCTCCAAGGGTCTAAGACTTTCTCAGCCATGGTTTTTTATCTGGGTTTGCAGTACCAGGCATGGATATTGTCTTTAGGTATAGACCTAAGAACCAATCAGAGAATTATTGGTTGCCCATAGAAAAGTTGAAACACTATTGAAGTAATGGCATATCTTGCCTGGATTCTTAGGTAAGATCATTGCTACCTTTTGTACCTACCAGCTGATATCATGGATTCTGGCACTATAAATATTTACAAGCTAGAAGCTTCCAATTCAGTTATAGTTTGATTCCTCTATATTTTGTACCTAAGGTGTGTTGTGTCTTCAACAGTAGAGTTTTGTCAACCTGGTTGACAACCAAGATGAATGGTAACACCCTACTATGGTTTGGGAGCTTCTACAGACTTTATAACCAACAGTTCATAAGGAAATATTCGCCCTCCTGGCACAAGATTTTGTTTGTGAACCTATGGCTATTAGGTACAACATTAATGAGCCAGGCAGGGTATAACTCTTCTAATGCTCATATGATCTCATATGTTTTAGTTGCAATCTAAAGTAGTATGCTTCAATATGACTTCCTCATGAACCCTTGGCTTTGGTTAACTCTCTCTCCATCTCCCCCTTCCCCTAACTTACTTCCCAGATAAACCGCCTGACCCCTCATACAATGCTTCCTGGTTTAAAATTTTCTAATATGATTTAAAGATACTCTATTTGTAACTTAGATATCTTGACATTTTTACATAACCTCAAGTGAAATTTCTACTGTTAATTTGGTGTGATGGCTATTCTTAGGTATCAATTTGACTACATCTGCAATTAACTACAGTCTAGAAATGATGTGTAGGCCTCCCCCTCTCGTGGATCATTGGCTAATACAATCCATGTGGGCACTGACAGCAGAGATGTCAAACAGGGGTTCAGAAACCCTATGAGTATGTAGGGTAAATGACCACACCAGGAATGCTTGCCAGTAGGTAGATCAACTTTATTTAGGGTAACTGAAGGCTGATAAGGGTTTGGTGGACTGAGGGCAGGGACTTCAAGGATGAGCAAAGGTAATTGGCTGAGGCCTTAGGGTACTTGGTTTACTTCATTAACATGTGGAAGCATTTCAGAATTTTTAGGGGCTGGCTGAACAAGTTTTACAGAAGGGAAATTGATCCTATAAATTAATTGAGGCTATGTGACATTCCTCAGGTAGAGGGACATGTGGGGGCTTAGAATACCCCAGACAAGGTCAGAGAAGGAGACATTCTGTTAAGGAATGGAGTCCTCCATTGTGCAATGAGTGCCAGAAGGCTATCTGATCAATGGTAGACTTCGACCCTAATTAGTAGTTTTCTGATCCTGGAGGGCACACCTTTGAGTGATTTTTTTTGTGTGTGGAGGGTGGAGGCTTGGTTTGAAATGGGTGAATCTATTTCTAGCCTAGAGGTAGGAGGACTCAAACCCTTGATTTGAATGTTGAGGCAGGAAGACACATCTTTAATCTGGGCTGCACCTATTGTTAGAAGTTTGTATAAGAGGGAGGCTTTTGTTCTTTGCTTGCTTGTTCTCAACTTGCTAGCAAGTCTGGCATTAGAGCCTACTTTTTCAGGATTCCAGCATCTACTGAAGACCAGGTGAGATATCCTTGGATCTCAGTTCAAAGTACACCATTGATAACTTAGTTATGCAATAGCAATTCTACTTAATAAATGCGCTCTCTGTCTCTGTCTCTGTCTCTGTCTCTGTCTCTCTCTCTCTGTCTCTCTCTCTCTGTCTCTCTCTCTCTCTCTCTCTCTCTCTCTCTCTCTCTCTGTGTGTGTGTGTGTGTGTGTGTGTGTGTGTGTGTGTATTCTGAAAGAGCAATATACACCCATTTGTCTCTTTTAAGTACCTCATTTGTCTTCATTTAAGGATCAGGCCTCCTGATTTCAAAAAAAGGTTGTAAGGCACCAGTTTCAGAAACAGACCATAAGTCCCAGAAACTAAGTCATAAGACATCAGCTCCAGGAACAGACCATAAAATCAAGAGCAAGATCATACCCTCACTCTCTGACATATTGCTTTAAAAAAAACTTTTGACTAAGGAAATTAATTCTTCATTGTCTTCTAAACCAGTAGTAACTTTCTCTGAAGAAAATACCAGGCAAAATGTTGATATTCCTAAGAACCCAACAATAGTTACTGCTAGATCTATATATAGCCAGACTTAAGGCAAAGCACATTTCTAGAGGGGAGGTAGAAAGTGTAGTCTATCAGGAGTTGTGCTATACTACTAAGGAGCTTAATGACTGTGCTAATTCATTCAAGCAGAAGTCTGGAGAATATGCATGGGAGCAGATTTTAAGAGTATGGGATGACAGTGGAAAGAACATAAAATTGGATCAGTCTCAATTTATTGATATGGACCCTCTGAGTGAAGATTCTAGGGTTAAGATGGAATCCTACACAGTTAAAAAATAAAGGTGTGAAAATCTGTTCTAATGCTTGGCTAAAGCATTTGTCAAAAGACTGTCTACTGGAAAGGCATTTGAGATGCCTGCTATCCCTTGGCTTAGTGTTAATGAAGGGATTTTAAGGCTCAGGGAAACTGCAATGCTAGAGTGGGTAGACAGTGAGAAAATTAATCATTTACAAAGGGGAGGCCCAAGCAGGGATGGTGGCTGCACTGAATCGCCAAAGGCAAGATGATTGTACTTATTGTAATGGGCAACATAGACAAAGCAATGTTTATAATGGCCTAGCCTGCCATGGTTAGCAAAGACAAAGTAAATTTTATGGTGGCAAGACTCACATGGACCTTTGGTACTGGCAAATCAATTCCAGGCATGGAACGGATAAGAAGTCTATTGAAGTTTTGCTTGATCTGTGTATGTGGAAAACCTCTCAAACAAATGAGACAACAGCTACATTGGATCATGGCAAATGGGAATTTCAGCTCATGAATCAATTTCTAGACTTGAGCCAGATTGCAGACCCTGAGCCCTTTGAATGAACTAGTGGCCACATTCTCCTGAGGAAGGACCTTGGTAAAAATACCTGAAGGATTTACTGTTGGCCTTATCCAGTCCTTCCCAGAGGGACCTACAGATTTTTACAATGGTAACTATACTGTGGGGAAAAGGAAGCAATCAGACTTTCTGGGGTCTATTGGATACTGGTTCTGAATAGATGTTGATTCTGGGAGGTCCCAAGAAACTTCACTGACCTCCAGTTAAAGTATGGGGCTTATGGAAATCAGCAATGGGATCCTGTATAGAATGGATCAGTATGGAATTTTGGCTTAAGTCAGACTCACAGTAGATCCAGTGGGTTCCCCAACTCATCCTGTGTTTATTATTCCAGTCCAGAATGTATGTGTGTGTGTATATTCACATATATATTCATGTATATATTCACATATATATACATATGTATATGTATATATATATATTCAGAAATATCATATTGGTTCCCTGATCTGTGGACTGGGGGCTATTATGGTTGGAAAGGCTAAAAGGAAACCTTTAGATCTGACCCATGGAAGGAAAATAGTTAATTAAAAATAGTATCTTATCTCTGATGGAACTACAGAAATAGGTGTGCCACCAAGGACTTGAAAGATATAGGGGTAGTATATCTTATCACATCTCCTTTATCATGGAGAATACCAGATGAGTATTAAAAATTCAGTTAGTGACTCTGATTACAGCTGCTCTACCAGATGAGGTATCCTTACCTGAGCAACTTAACACATCTTCTGGTACATGGTAAGCAGCTATTGATCTAGAAA
This sequence comes from Apodemus agrarius, assembly GCA_964023405.1. Classification (NCBI taxonomy): domain Eukaryota; kingdom Metazoa; phylum Chordata; class Mammalia; order Rodentia; family Muridae; genus Apodemus; species Apodemus agrarius. Next base: position 57,940,480 of record OZ030008.1, on the reverse strand, counting down.
TTTCCTTTTTCTTAGTAACTGTCCATAAGGACCACCAGAAGCAATTTTCTTTCAGTTGGCAAAGCCAGAAGTATAATTTTACAGTTTTATTTCAAGCATGTAACTCTCCAGCTCTATGCACAACTTAGTTAGAAGGGATATCAATTGTCTGTTTCTTCCACAAATATCACATTGGTATGCTGTATTGATGACTGTCTTAGTTAGGGTTTGTATTCCTGCACAAAACATCATGACCAAGAAGCAAGATGGGGAAGAAAGGGTTTATTCAACTTATACTTCCACATTGCTGTTCATCACCAAAGGAAGTCAGGACAGGAATTCACACAGAACAGGAACTTGGAGGCAGGAGCGGAAGCAGAGACCATTGAGAGTGTTGCTTACTGGCTTGCTTCTCCTGTCTTGCTCAGATTGCTTTCTTGTAGAACCATGAACCATCAGCCCAGGGATGGCACCACCCACAATGGGCTAGGCCCTGCCCTCTTGATCACTAATTGAGAAAATGTCTTGCAGCTGGATCTCATGGAGGCATTTTCTCAACTGAGGCTCCTCCTATCTCTGTGATGACTCCAGCTTGTGTCATGTTGACACAGAAAACCAGCCAGATCAATGCATTATGCTGTTTGGACCAAGTAAGCAGAAGGTTGCCACCACTTTGAATTCATTGGTAACTCATATGTGCATCAAAGGAAGAGAAATAAATTCAGCCACAATTCAAGGGCCTTCTATGTTAGTAAATTTTTTTCATTCAGTGGTATGAGGCATGCAGACATATTCCTCCTAAGGTGAAGGGTAAGTTATTTCATCTGGCTGTTAGAGGATCTTTTTATGCACTGTGTATTCAAATGCTGATTTCTGTACCCAGAAATCTGGCTGCAGTCCAGACTTTGGTATTATTATTATGAAAGATCTCCTGACTCAGTGTTTTGTAAAATATTATTCTCCATCACATTCTGACTGGTTAAATAAAGAGCTGGAACTGAACAGCCAATAGCTGGGCAGGAGAGGAAAAGGCAGAGCTTCTAGAGAGAGAGGGAGAGGGAGAGGGAGAGGGAGAGGGAGAGGGAGAGGGAGAGGGAGAGGGAGAGGGAGAGGGAGAAGGAGGAGAGGGAGAGGGAGAGGAAGGGGGAGAGAGGTGGGGAAGGGAGAGGGAGAGGGAGAGAGGGAGAGAGAATGTGTTAGAGAGAGCTAGTTGTCTCAGGTAAAGACCAGGGAGTTGCCATAGTGACAAGGATGAAGAAGGAGGTGCTAGGGTGAGAAGAAGATGGTAGGTGATGGACCGTGTGGCTGGGAAGTGGGCCAGGACAGCATTGTCAGGTTAGAATATCTGAGTATATGCCCAGCTATAGTGCCTAAAGGTCTTCGTGTTATTATTCAGAGCAAAGGTGGGCACAGAAAGGCCCCTACTTTTACTTTGATATCTAATGTTATAGCTAGAATCCAAGCTTGCAGCCTTAGTGAGTGATGGTGGTGGTGGGGTTGCAGTTTCTTAGCAACTGCTTTTAGCTGGGCCTGGAGAGCAGCTGAGATCAGCTAGCACTACTCCAGTAGAACAGATAGGGAGGACTTATCTGCCAGCCTGTGGCCCCAAGAGAACTAAGTCTGTGAGCAGCAGTGTAGATGACAGGAAAGTCAAGAACGTATGCTAGCTCGAGGAGCCTGTCACATACTGTCCCAATGGCTTCTCAGAACTGGGAAGCAGGGTGGGGCAGTGTAAGGGCACAACAATTGGTGGCTAAGTGACAAGTGATGCTTGCTGCAGGGGAGGGTTAGGGCACCCAGTGAGCATGGCCTTGCGCTTCCTGCAGTCGTCATACCAGAGGTGGTGGTCCTAGTCCTACAAGGACCAGGTGGCTTTGTATGAGTTGTGCTGAGAGATACCAGCTGAGAAAGTGCTGGCTGCAGATACATGAGACAAGTGGCAACCTGGCTAGTAGCTGGTGCCTGTGAACATGAGGCTTGGTATGAGCAGAGATCAGAATCGATAACTTAGTCCAGTGTGGCCCATGGGCCCAGGAATGCATGGCAGCCTAGGGAGCACAGCTACTGCTGTGAAAGCAGGCAGAATGCTATAGTCAGTATTGGGCAGAAAGACTGGGGTGGAGTCATCCAGCCACTGCCTGGTGCTAAGCTTAACAGCATAGGGAGGCAGAGACATCACTCAAAAAAAAAAAATCCAAGACCAAAGCACAGATGAACTCTGACCAGGTAAATATTTTTGGATTTATGCTTAAGTGCTAAAGAAGAAAAAGAAACTGGGTATACAAAAATCATACACAGATATAAATAGTTTGAGAGTGTTAAAATAAAATCTTTAAAGAGAAAAGTAAGTAAAATTGAAAAGAATAAGACATGTAAATATAAAACGTAATAACACACAGCTTTTGGACTCTATATATTGCTATGTCAGATAGTTTAAAACAGACAGGAAATGAAAAGACAAAGACTTAACTGAGATTGGCTCAATACCAATTATGATTACTCTCATACTAGTACTTTGTATTTTGTTCTTAATAGCCATAATGACTTTCAATGCTCTTCTCAAACAAAAAGGCTTTAGAGACACAGGAAAAAGGAAAATATGAAAAGTGAAGATAATCCTTTGAAAAAAGTTAGAAAGACTTTTAAGTAAAAATGAAAAAGATACTATGTTGGGACAGAGGGATTAGTAACCTAGAGTCTACTGAACATGGTATGCACTCACTGTTAGTGAAGCAAATGTTAAATTCTTAGGAAAATCAAAATAGAATAATCTTCTAAGGCTGGAAAGATATGACTGTCTTAAGATTTTTATTGCTGTGAAGAATTACCATAACCAAGGTAACTCTTATAAAGGAAATTTAATTGAGGCTGGCTTACAGGTTCAGAGGTTCAGTCCATTATCACCAAGGCAGGATCATGGAAGCAGCCAGGGAGGTATGGTGCAGGAGGAGCTGAGAGAGAGTTCTACATCTTGATCTGAAGGCTACTAGGGGAAGACTGAGAATCCTCAGGCAGCTAGGAAGAGCTTACCTTCACAGTGACACACTTCCTCCAACAAGGTCACACTTACAAGGGCATACCTTCTAATAGTACCACTCCCATGTCCAAGCATATACAAAACCACAACAGTGACAAAAGCAATATTAGAACCTGGTCCTCAGTTAAAATGGGAATCATTTTGGAAAGAAGCTAAGGAGAGAGATCAGAGAAATAAGTCCTTAGGTTTAATATTTTCCAAGATCACTTGCTAAGTGAAGGTACAGATACAAGTTGTATATGATGAAGCAGCCATGGCATTGTGTTGTAGGGCAGCTTTAAGTGCTTGTGACAAGTTTGAGGAAACAGGAAAAAGGTCTGAAACATTTACTCAAATTATACATGCCCCCCCCAAAAAAAACCCAAAAAATATTTACTGACGTTTTACAAAGATTGACTTCAGCTATGAATAAAAGGGTATCATATCCAGAGGCTAGGAAAGAACTGATCAAATCTTTGGTATTCAAATCACTAACACAAATGCAAAAAGGTGATCAGGCCCCTAAAGGAAAGATCAAAACCAATAGATGAATGGATTAGAAATACAACTGATATTGGTTCTCATTCATTTGATCTAACTTTAACAGGAGAAGTGTTCTCTAAAGGTTTTGAGACAATCCAAACTGTCAAGTGTCTTAATTGTGGTAATTAAGGTCATTTCAAAAGGAATTGTGAAAGAAGGCTTGAGCCTTCTGGAATATGCAGAAGATGTGGCAAAGGCCAGAAGTGGACTAATGCATGTAGATCAACAAGGAACACATAGGGTAACTTCCTTGTCAGGAAACACCCAAGGAGACATTCCACAGGTCCCAATATCCAATTCAAATCAGCCATCTCAGGTCAGTAGCAGAGAAACTTATCCATAGAATAACTAAAAAACTGAAGATAGACCCAGATATCAAAGTCATAGCAGCTTCAATAGATAAAACAAACAAACAAACAAACAAACAAAAAACCAGAAGGAAACAGAAAACAAGTACTTTCACAGACTTCTATAGATGACCAGAGACCAAAATTAAAATTATTTAGAAACAATATTGAAATTAAATGTATGATAGACAAGAGTAGATGTAATAATATTACAAAAATCTTGGCCTCCAGATTGGCCTCCTCAGGAAGTAGATATTCAATTTCTAGGGGTTGAAACTTTATCTCAGATAAAACAAAATGTAGGTCAGCAAGTTGTGGTGGGAGACTAGTGCCTAGAAGTTCTGGAACCTGAAAACTTTAAGCTGCAGTTGCTGTGCTGTCCTCCTAGGACATTCAACAGCTGGTTCTGTCACCTGCCAGGTCTCCATATGCTCAGCCAGATCTGCATATCTATAAATCAAAACTAAGAGCTCTGGGTGGGAAAGGCCAAGGAGATTCTCACAAAGGACCCAGGTCTCTATATGCTCCAACAAAACTGCATAACTATAAATCTAAACTAAGAGCCCTGAGTAGAAAAGACCAAGGAGTCTCAAGGATCCAGGCATAGTACAAGACGACTGGAGATACACCCAGTAGCTAGCAAGGAGGAGACAGCTTGCACAGGTGAGATCGGCCCTGCAGATCAGGGGATCCAGTCCAGAGGCCTCTGGCAAGAGCCTCCCAGTTTTCGCCTCCAGATCGGGAACACCCTCGGCCACAGTTCACCATCTCCAAGCAGTGCAGGAAACCATATACACCCAGAAGACAGCGAGGAGGACGCAGCATGCACAACCTGCATCCAGAGCTGATCGGGGCCACAGAGCTACATACCCAAATACAACTGCAAGAGAGTGGGCGGCCGCCATCTGTGCTTCTGTGACTGTGCAACAGATTGGTAGGCAGGTTTCACCAGAATAGAGGATTGCTTGGGACACACTGCACCAGGTCTACACCTGCACCCAGGAACTCAGCAGCACCACAGCAATTTGTGCCAGGGGAAAGCAGGTCACCCAGGGTTGCTGAGATAGGCCTGCAGGCACACAGGAGGGGGCAAACTCCAGCCAGTGACAGCAGGCCCAACTAACACCAGAGAAAACCAGATGGCAAAAGGCAGATGTGGGAACATTGCTAACAGAAATCAAGGCAATATGGTACCATTAGAACCCAATTCTCCCACAACAGCAAGTCCTGGATACCCCAACACACCAGGAAAACAAGATTTGGATTTAAAATCACAGGTCATGATGCTGATGGAGGGTATCATGGAGGGCTTCAAGAAGCACATAAATAACTCCCTTAAAGAAATACAGGAGAACACAAGTAAACAGGAAAAAGCCCTTGAAGAATTAAGGGAAAACACAACAAAACAGGTGAAGGAATTAAACAAAGCCATCCAGGATCTAAAGAAGGTGGTAGAAATAATAACGAAATCACAAAGGGAGACAACTCGGGCCATAGAAAACCTAGGAAAGAAGTTAGGAGTCATGGATCCAAGCATCAACAACAAAATACAAAGAGATAGAAGAGAGAATCTCAGGTGCAGAAGATACCACAGAAAGTATTGATACAATAGGGAAAGAAAATGAAAAATGCAAAAAGCTCCTGACCCAAAATATCTAGGAAGTGCAGGACAAAATTAGAAGACCAAACCTAAGGATTATGGGCATAGACGAGAGTGAAGATTTCCAACTTAAAGGGCCAGTAAATGTCTTCAACAAAATTATAGAAGAAAACTTCCCTAACCTAAAGAAAGAGATGCCCATGAACATACAAGAAGCCAACAGAACTTCCAATAGATTTGACCAGAAAAGAAATTCATTCTGTCACATAATAATTAAAACACCAAATGTACTAAACAAGGAAAGAATATTAAAAGCAGTAAGGGAAAAAGGTCAAGTAACATATAAAGGTAGACCTATAAGAATTAAACTGGACTTCTCATGAGACTATGAAAGCCAGAAGAGCCTGGGAAGATGTCATGCAGACCCTAAGGGAACACAAATGCCAACCCAAACTGCTATAGCCAGCACATCTCTCAATTACCATGAATGGAGAAACCAAGGCTTTTCATGACAAAAACAAATTTACACAGTATCTTTCTACAAATCCAGCCCTTCAAAGGATAATGATTGGAAAACACCAACAAAGGAAGGGAAACTACACACAAGAAAAAGCAATAAAGTAATCTTTCAACAAACCCAAAAGAAGGTAACCACACAAACATAAAAATTACGTTAAAAAGAGCAGGAAGCAACAATCACTATTCCTTAATATCTCTTAACATCAATGGACTCAATTCCCCAATAAAAAGACATTGACTAACAGACTGGATTCTTAAATAAGACCCAACATTTTGCTGCATACAGGAGACGAATCTCAGTGTCAAAGACAAACACTACCTAAGAGTAAAAGGCTGGAAAGCAGTTTTCCAGGCAAATGGTCCCAGGAAACAAGCTGGAGCAGCCATTCTAATATCCGATAAAATAGACTTTCAACCAAAAGTCATCAAAAAAGATACAGAAGGACATTTTATACTCATCAAAGGAAAAATCTTCCAGGAAGAATGCTCAATTTTGAACATCTATGCCCCAAATACAAGGGTACTGTCATTTGTAAAGGAAACCGTACTAAAGCTTAAAGCACACACAGCACCCCACACGATAATTGTGGGGGACTTAAACACCCCACTCTCTTCAATGGACAGATCAGGGAAACACAAACTAAACAGAGTCACAGAGAAACTAACAGAAGTTTTGGAACAAATGGATTTAATAGATATCTATAAACATTTCATCCTAAATCAAAAGAATATACCTTCTTCTCAGCACCTGATGTTATCGTCTCCAATATTGACCATATAATTGGTCACAAAACAGACCTCAACAGATATAAGACAATTGAGCTAATTCCATGCCTACTATCAGATCACTATAGAATAAGGGTGATCTTCAATAGCAACAAAAACAACAAAAAGCCCTCACACACATGGAAGCTTACCAATGCTCTACTCAATGATTCCTTGGTCAAGGAAGAAATAAGGAAAGAAATCAGACTTTTTAGAATTTAAAGAAAATGAAGGCACAACAAACCCAAATTTATGGGACACAATGAAAGCAGTGCTAAGAGGAAAACTCACTACTCGGAGTGCCTAGAAAAAGAAGCTGGAGAGAGCATACACTAGCAGTTTAACAGAACATCTGAAAGCTTTAGAACAAAAAGAAGCTAATACACCCAAGATAAGTAGAAGGCAGGAAATTATCAAACTCAGGGCTGAAATCAACCAAGTTGAAACAAAAAGAACTATACAAAGAATCAAGGAAAGCAGGAGCTGGTTCTTTGAGAAAATCAACAAGATAGATAAACCTTTAGCCAGACTAACCAGAGGGCACAGAGATAGTATCCAAATTAACAAAACCAGAACTGAAAAGGGTGAAAATAATGACAGAAACCGAGGAAATCCAAAAAATTATCATATTCTACTACAAAAACCTATACTCAACACAACTGGAAAATATGGATGAAATGGACAATTTTCTAGAAAGATACCAACTACCAAAATTTAATCAGGATCAGATAGACCATCCAAAGGGTCCCATAACCCCTAAAGAAATAGAAGTGGTCATTGACAGTCTCCCAACCTAAAAAAGCACAGATGGCTTTAGTGCAGAATTCTATCAGACATTCAAAGGAGACATAATCCCAATACTCTTGAAATTATTCTACAAAATAGAAACAGAAGGAACATTACCCAACTCGATCTATGAAGCCACAATTTCGCTGATACCAAAGCTACACAAAGATCCAACAAAAAAGAGAATCTTAGACCAATTTCCCTTATGAATATCAATGCAAAAATACTCAATACAATTCTTGCCAGCAAAATACAAGGACATATCAAAATGATCATTCACCATGATCAAGTAGGCTTCATCCCAGGAATGCAGGGATGGTTCAATATATGAAAATCCATCAATGCAATACAGTACATTAACAAACTTAAAAAAAAAACCACATGGTAATTTCATTAGATGCTGAAAAAGCATTTGATGAAATTCAGCAACCTTTCGTGTTAAAAGTCTTGGAAAGAACAGGAATTCATAATAAAAGCAATTTAGAGCAAACCAGTAGCCAACATCAAACTAAATGGAGAGAAACTTGAAGCAATCCAACTAAAATCAGGGACTAGACAAAGCTGCCCTCTCTCTCCATATTTATTCAATATAGTACTTGAGGTTCTAGCCAGAGCAATTAGACAACAAAAGGAGGGCAAATGGATACAAATTGGAAAAGAAGAAGTCAAACTATCACTATTTGCTGATGCTATGATAGTATCCTTAAGCGACCCAAAAAACTCCACCAGAGAACTCCTACAGCTGATAAACAACTTCAACAAAGTGGCTGGATATAAAATTAACTCAAGCAAATCAGTAGCCTTCCTAAACTCAACGGATAAGGAGGCTGAGAAAGAAACTAGGGAAATGACACCCTTCACAATAGCCACAAACAATATAAAGTATCTTGGTGTGACTCTAACCAAACAAGTGAAAGATCTGTATGACAGGAACTTAAAGTCTTTGAAGAAAGAAATTGAAGAAGATCTCAGGAGATGGAAAAATCCTCCATGCTCTTGGATTGGCAGGATTAATATAGTGAAAATGGCCATCTTGCCAAAAGCAATCTGCAGATTCAATGCAATCCCCATCAAAATTCCAACTCAATTCTTCATAGAATTAGAAAGAACAATTCTCAAATTCATCTGGAATAACAAAAAAATCCAGGATAGCTAAAGCTATGCTCAACAGTAATAGAACTTCTAGAGGAATCAGTATCCCCAACCTCAAGCAATACTACAGAGCAATTGTGTTAAAGACTACATGGTATTGGTACAGTGACAGGCAAGTAGATCAATGGAATAGAATTGAAGACCCAGAAATGAACCCACACACCTATGGTCACTTGATCTTTGACAAGGGAGCTACAACCATCCAGTGGCAAAAAGATAGCCTTTTTAACAAATTGTGCTGGTTCAACTGGAGGTCAACATGCAAAAGAATGCAAATTGATCCATTCTTATCTCCTTGCACTAAGCTCAAGTCCAAGTGGATAAAGATTCTCCACATAAAACCAGACACACTGATAGACAAACTAATAGAAAAGAAACTGGGGAAGACCCTTGAGGACATGGGCACATTGGAAATTTTCCTCAACAGAACACCAATAGCTTATGTTCTAAGATCAAGAATTGACAAATGGGACCTCATAAAATTACAAAGTTTCTGTAAGGCAAAGGATATTGTCAAAAGGAAAAATGGCAACCAATAAATTGGGAAAAGATCTTTACCAATAAAACATCTGACAGAGGTCTTATATCCAAGATGTACAAAGAACTCAAGAAGGTAGACTTTAGAAAGACAAATAACCCCCTTAAAAAGTGGGGTACAGAGCTAAACAAAGAATTTTCACATGAGGAATATCGAATGGCTTAAAAACACCTAAAGAAATGTTCAACATCCTTAGTCATCAGGGAAATGCAAATCAAAACAACCCTGAGATTTCACCTCACACCAGTCAGAATGGCTAAGATCAAAAACTCAGGAGAAAACAGGTATTGGCGAGGATGTGGAGATCGAGGAACATTCCTCCACTGCTGGTGGGGTTGCAAGCTGGTACTAACATTCTGGAAATCAGTCTGTAATTTCCTCAGAAAACTGGGAATGATTCTTCTGGAGAACCATACCATACCACTCCTGGTATGTACCCATACACTCTGGGTATGTACCCAGAGGATTCCCCAGCATTTAATAAGGATACATGCTCCACTATGTTCATAGCCACCCTATTTATAATAGCCAGAAGCTGGAAACAACCCAGATATCCCTCAGTGGAGGAATGGATACAGAAAATGTGGTATAAATACACAAAGGAGTACTATTTAGCCATTAGAAACAATGAGTTCATGAAATTCTTAGACAAATGGATGGAGCTGGAGAACATCATTCTAAGCAAGGTAACCCAGTCTCAAAAGTACAGTCATGGTATACACTCACTGATAAGTGGATATTAGCCTAGAGGCTTGGAATACCAAAGACACAATTTGCATATCAAATGATGTCCAAGAAGAAGGAAGGACTGGCCCCTGGTTCTGGAAAGGCTCAGTTCAGCAGTGTAGGGGAATACCAGAACAGGGAAGTGGGAAGGGGTGGATTGGGGAACAGGGGGAGAAAAGAGGGTTTATGGGACTTTCCAGGAGGGGGGAATCCTAGAAAGGGTAAATCATTTGAAATGTAAACAAAGAATATATCGAGCCCTGCAGGCAGCGCCATCTTGCCTGCAGCTTCCCATCCAGCCGGTGGTGGGGAAGCCAGACCCAACCAGCTTCCTAGGTGCTCAGACCCAGCCTGCAGAACCAGGAACCCGAGATAGCCCGTGTTTAAGACCTTCGGGGTCTCAGGCCTGGAGAGGGGGCTGCGCACAGAGTAGCGGTTTGGGGCACAGCGGCCGAGCCTGCGCTCTGGGCTCACAGGGCGGACCCCAAACTCCCTGAAGACAGCGCCATCTTGCCTGCAGCTTCCCATCCAGCCGGCAACAGGGGAGCCAGCCTCAGCCAGCTTCCCAGCAGCTTTGGACCAGCAGGCAGAACCAGATAACTGAGATATCCCAACTTTAAGACCCCTGGGGAAACAGGATACCAGACAGCAAACCCTGAGCAGGAGCAGTGCAGAGCAGCTGCCCAACAGGCAGAACCAAGTACCTGGGATATCCTGAGTTTAAGACCTGGGAGGGGGGGGGGACTCAGGCCACCTGTCAGCAATCTGTGAGCAGGAGCCCTGCAGCGCAGTGGTTCATGTGTCCCAGTCGCTGGGAAATAACCTTACGAGCCCACAGGAGGGTCAAGCACCAGCTAGTAACTACAGGACCAACTAATACCAGAGTTAACCAGATGGCAAAAGGCAAATGTATGATCGTTACTAACAGAAATCAAGGCTGTATGGCGGCATCCGAACCCAGTTCCTCAACAGCAACAAATCTTGGATACCCCGAAACACCAGAAAAACAAGACTCAGATCTAAAATCACTGGTCAGGATGCTGATAGAGGAACACTTAGATAAATCTCTTAAAGTAATACATGAGAAAATAGATCAAAAGCTAGAAGCCATTACAAGGCAAACACAATTAAATCTCAGATATCTCAACACACCAGAAAAACAAGACTCAGATCTAAAATCACTGGTAAAGATGCAGATTGAGGATCACTTAGATAAATTTCTTAAAGTAATAGAGGAGAAAATAGATCAAAAGCTAGAAGCCCATAGAAGGCAAACACAAAAATCACTTAAAGAAATCCAGGAGAATATAGAGCAAAAAATGAATCCCAATAAGGGGGAGAAACAAAAATCACTTAAAGAAATACAAGAGAACATGGGTCAACAAGTAGAAGTCATAAAAGAGGAAACACAAAAATCCCTTAAAGAATTACAGGAAAACACAAACAAGCAACTGAAAGATCTGAGCAAAACCATACAGAATCTAAAAACAGAAGTAGAAACAACTAAGCAATCGCAAAGGGAGACAACGTTGGAGATAGAAAACCTTGGGAAGAAATCAGGAGTCATAGATGCAAATATCAACAATAGAATACAAGAGATAGAAGACAGAATCTCAGATGCTGAAGATACCATAGGAACCATGGATTCAACAATTAAAGAAAATGCAAAATGCAAAAAGCTGGTAACCCAAAACATTCAGGAAATCCAGGACATAATGAGAAGACCAAACCTAAGGATTATAGGGATAGATGAGAATGAAGATCTACAACTTAAAGGGCCAGCAAATATCTTCTACAAAATTATGGAAGAAAACTTCCCCAACCTAAAGGGAGAGATGCCCATGAATATACAAGAAGCCTATAGAACCCCAAATAGACTGGACCAGAACAGAAATACTTCCTGTCACATAATAATCAAAACCCCAAATGTACTAAACAAAGAAAGAATATTAAAGGCAGTAAGAGAAAAAGGACAAGTAACATATAAAGGAAGACCTATCAGAATTACACCAGATTTCTCACCTGAGACCATGAAAGCTAGAAGATACTGGGCAGACCTCATGCAGACCTTAAGAGAACACAAACTTCAGCCAAAACTACTATACCCAGCAAAACTCTCAATTGCCATAGATGGGGAAACCAAGGTATTCCACGACAAAACCAAATTTGCATGATACTTATCTACAAACTCAGCCCTACAAAGGATAATAGGGGAAAAATACCAACACAAGGGGGGAAACTACAGCCCAGAAGAAACAAGATAGAAACCCCATCTCATCCAACCCAAAAGAAGAGAAACACTCAAATACAAAAAACAAAACAAAACAAAACAAAACAAACAAACAAAAAAAACCGCCCAAAATGTCAGGAAGTAATAATTACTATTCCTTAATATCTCTTAATATCAATGGACTCAATCGCCCAATAAAAAGACACAGACTAAGAGACTGGATACAGAAACAGGACCCTACATTTTGCTGCATACAGGAAACACATCTCAGTGTCAAAGACAAACACCACCTTAGTGTAAAAGGCTGGAAGACAGTTTTACAAGCAAATGGTCCCAGGAAACAAGCTGGAGTAGCCATTCTAATATCAGATAAAATTGACTTTCAACCTAAAGTCATCAAAAGAGACAGAGAAGATCACTTCCTGCTTGTCAAAGGGAAAATCCACCAAGAAGAATTCTCAATACTGAACATCTATGCGCCAAATGTAAGGGTACCCTCATTCGTAAAAGAAACTTTACTAAAGCTTAAAGCACACATCGCACCTAACACAATAATTGTAGGTGACTTCAACACTCCACTCTCCTCAATGGACCGATCAGGAAAGCAGAAACTAAACAGGGACACAGTGAAACTAATTGAAGCTTTGGACCAATTGGATTTAACATATATATATATATATATATATATATATATATATATATATATATATATATATATAACATTCCATCCTAAAGCAAAAGAGTATACCTTTTTCTCAGCACCGCACGGTACCTTCTCAAAAATTGATCATATAATTGGTCACAAGGCAGACCTCAACAAATACAAGAAGACCGAACTAATCCCATGTCTCCTATTGGATCACTATGGAGTAAAAGTGGTCTTCAATAGCAAGAAGAACAACAGAAAGCCCACATACACATGGAAACTGAACAATACTCTACTCAATGACACCTTGGTCAAGGAAGAAATAAAGAAAGAAATCAAAGACTTTTTAGACTTCAATGAAAATGAAGGTACGACCTACCCAAATCTTTGGGACACAATGAAAGCAGTGCTAAGAGGAAAACTCATAGCCCTGAGTGCCTCCAAAAAGAAACTGGAGAGAGCATACACTAGCAACTTAACAGCACACCTGAAGGCCCTGGAACAAAAGAAGCTAACTCACCCAGGAGGAGTAGAAGAGAGGAAATCATCAAACTAAGGGCTGAAATCAAGCAAGCAGAAACAAAGAGAACCATACAAAGAATCAACAAAACCAAGAGCTGGTTCTTTGAGAAAATCAACAAGATAGATAAACCCTTAGCTAGACTAACCAACGGGCACAGAGACAGTATCCAAATTAACAAAATTAGAAATGAAAAGGGGGATATAACAACAGAAACAGAAGAAATTCAAACGATCATCAGATCATAATACAAAGGCCTATACTCAAAACAACTGGAGACTCTGGAGAAAATGGACAATTTCCTAGACAGATAGCAAATATCAAAATTGAATCAGCATCAAGTCGATCAGCTAAACAGTCCCATAACCCCTAAAGAAATAGAAGGGCTTATAGAAAGCCTCCCAACCAAAAAAAGTACGGGACCAGATGGTTTTAGTGCAGAATTCTACCAGACCTTCAAAGAAGACTTAACACCAATACTCTTCAAACTATTCCACAAAATAGAGATAGAAGGGACACTGCCCAACTCGTTCTTCGAAACCACAATTACATTGATACCTAAACCACAAAAAGATCCAACAAAGAAAGAGAACTACAGGCCAATTTCTCTTATGAATATAGATGCAAAAATACTAAATAAAATTCTTGCTAACCGAATCCAAGAGCACATCAAAACGATCATCCACCATGATCAAGTAGGCTTCATCCCAGGGATGCAGGGATGGTTCAATATACGGAAATCCATCAATGTAATCCACTCCATAAACAAACTGAAAGAAAAAAAAACACATGGTCATCTCATTAGATGCTGAAAAAAAAGCATTCGACAAAATTCAGCATCCTTTCATCCTAAAAGTCTTGGAAAGAGCAGGAATTCAAGGCCCATACTTAAACATAGTAAAAGCAATCTACAGCAAACCAGTAGCCAACATCAAAATAAATGGAGAGAAACTTGAAGCAATCCCACTAAAATCTGGGACTAGACAAGGCTGCCCTCTCTCTCCATATCTTTTCAATATAGTACTTGAATTTCTAGCGAGAGCAATTAGACAATATAAGGAAGTAACAGGGATACAAATTGGAAAGGAAGAAGTCAAAGTATCATTATTTGCAGAGAATATGATAGTCTACTTAAGCGATCCAAAAAACTCCACCAGAGAACTTCTACAGCTGATAAACAACTTCAGCAAAGTGGCTGGTTATAAAATTAACTCAAGCAAATCAATAGCCTTCTTGTACTCAAAGGACAAGCAGGCTGAGAAAGAAGTTAGGGAAATAACACCCTTCACAATAGCCACAAACAACATAAAGTACCTTGGCGTAACTCTACCCAAACAAGCGAAAGATCTGTACAACAGGAACTTCAAGTCCTTGAAGAAAGAAATCGAAGAAGACCTCAGAAGATGGAAAAATATTTCTTGCTCCTGGATTGGCAGGATCAATATAGTAAAAATGGCCATCTTGCCAAAAGCAATCTACAGATTCAATGCAATCCCCATCAAAATCCCAACTCAATTCTTCATAGATCTAGAAAGAGCAATTCTTAAATTCATCTGGAGCAACAAAAAACCCAGTATAGCTAAAACTATTCTCAACAATAAAAGGACTTCTGGGGGAATCAATATCCCTGACCTCAAGCAGTGCTACAGAGCAATTGTGTTAAAAACTGCATGGTATTTGTACAGCAACAGGCAGGTACATCAATGGAATAGGATTGAAGACACCGAAATTAACCCACAGACTTATGGTCACTTGATCTTTGATAAACGAGCCACAACCATCCGGTGGAATAAAGATAGCCTTTTCAACAAATGGTGCTGGTTCAACTGGAGGTCAACATGCAGAAGAATGTGAATTGACCCACTCTTATCTCTTTGCACTAAGATCAACTCCAAGTGAATCAAGGACCTCCACATAAAACCAGACACACTGAAACTATTAGAAAAGAAAATTGGGAAGACCCTGGAGGACATGGGCACAGGGGGAAAGTTCCTGAACAGCACACCAATAACTTATGCTCTAAGATCAAGAATTGACAAATGGGACCTCATAAAATTACAAAGTTTTTCTAAGGCAAAGGACAATGTCAGAAGGACAAAACGGCAACCAACAAAGTGGGAAATGATCTTCACCAACCCCACATCCGACAGAGGGCTAATATCCAATATATACAAAGAACTCAAGAAGTTAGACCCCAAAGAACCAAATAACCCTATGAAAAAATGGGGTACAGAGGTAAACAAAGAATTTTCACCAGAAGAAATTCGGATGGCCGCTAAACACCTTAAGAGATGTTCAACATCATTAGTCATCAGGGAAATGCAAATCAAAACAACCCTGAGATTCCACCTCACTCCAGTCAGAATGGCTAAGATTAAAAACTCGAGAGACAACAAGTGCTGGCGAGGATGTGGAGAAAGAGGAACACTCCTCTACTGTTGGTGGGATTGCAAAATGGTAAAACCGCTCTGGAAATCAGTGTGGCAGTTCCTCACAAAATTGGGCATGTCACCTCCAGAGGACCCTGGCATACCTCTCCTGGGCATATACCCAGAGGTTTCCGCTGCATACAATAATGACACATGCTCCACTATGTTTATAGCAGCCTTTATAATAGCCAGAAATTGGAAGGAGCCCAGATATACCTCAAAAGAGGAATGGATACAGAAAATGTGGTATATTTATACAATGTAGTATGACTCATCAATTAAAAATAATGAACTCATGCAATTTGTAGGTAAATGGTTAGATCTGTTAAATATCATCCTAAGTGAGCTAACCCAATCACAAAAGAATAGACAAGAAATGCAATCACTGATAAGTGGATATTAATGAGCCCAGAAGCCCTAAATATTCAAGGCACAATTAGCAAGTCAAATGACTCCCAAGAAGAAGAAAGGAGAGGACCCTGGGCCTGTAAAGATCGGATCCAGTATTGTAGACCCAGAACAGAGAAATCGTGGGAGGGGGAATGAGTGGGGAATAGCAGGGGTGGGGGGAGAGGAATTATGGGACATATGGTGGTTGGTAACTGGGAAAGGGGAAAGCCTTTGGGATGTAAACATAGAATATAGAAAATAAAAATTAAAAAAAGAATATAGCTCCATATTGCAACCAGGACACAGCTGGGAAAGTGCAGGTAGAGTCTCTGTCTGGGGCTAGAGCAGGGAGAGCCGCTAAGCTCTCGCCCACAGGCAGGCCCAGGCGCCTAGGCTCTGCAGCACATCCCTGCGAGCTTAGGCCGTGCACTGAGGCAGCCGGAACCACCCAGCTCCCCAGGACCCTGGACCAGCGATAGCGATAGGCCTCCATATTGCAACCAGGACACAGCTGGAAAAGTGCAGGTAGAGACTCCGTCTGGGGCTAGAGCAGGGAGAGCTGCTAAGCTCTCGCCCACAGGCGGGCCCAGCCGCCTAGGCTCTGCAGCACGTCCCTGCGAGCTTAGGCCTTGCACCTGGGCAGCCGGAACCACCCAGCTCCCCAGGACCCTCGACCAGCAATAGCGGCAGGCCTCCATATTGCAACCAGGACACAGCTGGAAAGGTGCAGGTAGGGACTCCTTCTGGGGCTAGAGCAGGGAGAGCCGCTAAGCTCTCGCCCACAGGCGGGCCCAGGCACCTAGGCTCTGCAGCACGTCCCTGCAAGCTTAGGCCTTGTACCTGGGCAGCCGGAACCACCCAGCTCCCCAGGACCCCGGACCAGCGATAGCAGCAGGCCTCCATATTGCAACCAGGACACAGCTGGAAAGGCACAGGTAGACAGATTCCATCAGGGGCTACCACGTGGGGGGATCTGCTAGGCTCTCCCTACTAGGCAGGCCCAGCAGCGCCTGCCGAGGCTCTGCTGCACTCCCCCACACTTCCCGGAGACCTCAGGCCGTGCACAAAGTCAGCGGGGGGCAGCCAGCTCGTGATCCCGTTGAGCAGCAATCACGCATAACCACCAGTAGAGAAACAAAAGGTAAGCCCAGCCTCACAGGAGATTCAAACACCAGCTAGTGACAACAAGGTCAACTAACACCAGAAATAACCAGATGGCAAAAGGAAAATGAAGGAATGTCACTAACAGAAATCAAGGCAACATGACAGCATCTGAACCCAGTTCACCAACAACAGGAAGCCCTGGATACC
Organism: Apodemus agrarius; assembly: GCA_964023405.1. Classification (NCBI taxonomy): domain Eukaryota; kingdom Metazoa; phylum Chordata; class Mammalia; order Rodentia; family Muridae; genus Apodemus; species Apodemus agrarius. The sequence goes on along the minus strand of OZ030008.1, from coordinate 57,922,983 downwards.
CCAAAACGCCAGAAAAACAAGACTTGGATATAAAATCACTGGTCAGGATGCTGGTAGCTGAACACATAGAAAAATCTCATAAAGAAATAGAGGAGAAAATGGATCAAAAGTTAGAAGCCTTTACAAGGCAAATACAAAAATCACTTCAAGAAATGCAGGAGAAGATGGATCAAAAAGAAGACAATAAGGAAGAAAGACAAAAATCACTTAAAGAAATACAGAAGAACGTGGGCCAACAAGTAGAAGCTATGAAAGAGGAAACACAAAAATCTATTAAAGAAATACATGAAAACACAATCAAGCAAGCGAAAGATCTGAGCACATCCATCCAGGTACTAAAAACAGAAGTAGAAACAACTAAGAAATCGCAGAGGGAGACAAAATTGGAGATAGAAAACCTTGGGAAGAAATCAGGGGCCATAGATGCAAATATCAACAATAGAATACAAGAGATAGAAGACAGAATATCAGAAGCCGAAGATACCATAGGAACTATTGATTCAACAGTCAAAGAAAATACTAAATGCAAAAAGGCTTTAACCCAAAACATCCAGGAAATCCAGGACACAATGAGAAGACCAAACCTAAGGATTATAGGTATAGACGAGAATGAAGATGTACAAGTTAAAGGGTCAGCAAATATCTTCTACAATATTATGGAAGAAAACTTCCCCAACCTAAAGAGAGAGATGCCCATGAATATACAAGAAGCATACAGAACCCCAAACAGACTGGATCAGAACAGAAATACATCCCGTCACATAATAATCAAAACTCCAAATGTACTAAACAAAGAAAGAATATTAAAGGCAGCAAGAGAAAAAGGCCAAGTAACTTATAAAGGAAGACCTATCAGAATAACACCAGACTTCTCACCTGAGACCATGAAAGCTAGAAGATCCTGGGCAGATATAATGCAAACTCTAAGAGAACACAAACTTCAGCCAAAACTACTTTACCCAGCAAAGCTCTCAATCGCCATAGATGGAGACATCAAGGTATTCCATGACAAAACCAAATTTGCACGATATCTTTCCACAAATCCAGCCCTACAAAGGATAATAGGGGGAAAACACCAAGACAAGGACGGAAACTACACCCGGGAAGAAGCAAGATAGAAACCTCCTCTCATCAAGCCCAAAAGAAGGTAACCTCTCAAATATAAAAAAATAAATAAAATAAATAAATATAATTTCAAAAATGTTTGGAGGAAATAATTACTATTCCTTAATATCTCTTAACATCAATGGATTCAATTCCCCAATAAAAAGACATAGATTAACAGACTGGATACGGAAACAGGACCCTACATTTTGCTGCATACAGGAAACACATCTCAGTGTTAAAGACAAACACTGCCTTAGAGTAAAAGGCTGGAAGACAATTTTACAAGCAAATGGTCTCAGGAAACAAGCTGGAGTAGCCATTCTAATATCAGATAAAATTGACTTCCAACCTAAAATCATCAAAAGAGACTCAGAAGGTCACTTCTTGCTGGCCAAAGGGTAAATCCACCAAGAAGAGCTCTCAATACTGAACATCTATGCTCCAAATGCAAGGGCACCCTCATTCGTAAAAGAAACCTTACTAAAGCTTAAAGCACACATTACACCTAACACAATAATTGTGGGTGACTTCAACACTCCACTCTCCTCAATGGACTGATCAGGAAAGCAGAAACTAAACAGGGACACAGTGAAACTAATTGAAACCCTGGACCAATTGGATTTAACAGATATATATATATATATATATATAGAACATTTCATCCTAAAGCTAAAGAATATACCTTTTTCTCAGCTCCACATGGTACCTTCTTCAAAATAGACCATATAATTGGTCACAAGACAGAGGTCAACAAATACAAGAAGATCGAGCTAATCCCATGCCTCCTATCAGATCACCATGGAGTAAGAGTGGTCTTCAATAACAACAAAAACAACAGAAAGCCCACATACCCATGGAAACTGAACAATACTCTACTCAATGACACCTTGGTCAAGGAAGAAATAAAAAAAGAAATCAAAGACTTTTTAGAATTCAATGAAAATGAAGGTACAACCTACCCAAATCTATGGGACACAATGAAAGCAGTGCTAAGAGGAAAACTCATAGCTCTAAGTGCATCCAAAAAGAAACTGGAGAGAGCATACACTAGCAGCTTAATGGCACACCTTAAAGCCCTGGAAGAAAAAGAAGTTAATTCACCCAGGAGGAGTAGAAGACAAGAAATCATCAAACTCAGGGCTGAAATCAATCAAATAGAAACAAAGAGAACCATACAAAGAATCAACAAACCAGGAGCTGATTCTTTGAGAAAATCAACAAGATAGATAAACCCTTAGCCAGACTAACCAAAGGACACAGAGACAGTATAAAAATTAACAAAATTAGAAATGAAAAGGGAGACATAACAACAGAAACTGAGGAAATTCAAAAGATCATCAGATCCTACTACAAAGGTCTATACTCAAAACAACTGGAGAATCTGGAGGAAATGGACAATTTCCTAGACAGATATCAAATACTAAAATTAAATCAGCATCAAGTAGATCAGCTAAATAGTCCCATAACCCCTAAAGAAATAGAAGGGGTTATAGAAAGCCTCCCAACCAAAAAAAGTACGAGACCAGATGGTTTTAGTGCAGAATTCTACCAGACCTTCAAAGAAGACTTAACACCAATACTTTTCAAACTATTCCACAAAATAGAGACAGAAGGGACACTGCCCAACTCGTTCTTCGAAACCACAATTATGCTAATACCTAAACCACAAAAAGATCCAACAAAGAAAGAGAACTACAGGCCAATTTCTCTTATGAATATAGATGCAAAAATACTAAATAAAATTCTTGCTAACCGAATCCAAGAGCACATCAAAACGATCATCCACCATGATCAAGTAGGCTTCATCCCAGGGATGCAGGGATGGTTCAATATACGGAAATCCATCAATGTAATCCACTCCATAAACAAACTGAAAGAAAAAAAACACATGGTCATCTCATTAGATGCTGAAAAAAAAGCATTCGACAAAATTCAGCATCCTTTCATCCTAAAAGTCTTGGAAAGAGCAGGAATTCAAGGCCCATACTTAAACATAGTAAAAGCAATCTACAGCAAACCAGTAGCCAACATCAAAATAAATGGAGAGAAACTTGAAGCAATCCCACTAAAATCTGGGACTAGACAAGGCTGCCCTCTCTCTCCATATCTTTTCAATATAGTACTTGAATTTCTAGCGAGAGCAATTAGACAATATAAGGAAGTAACAGGGATACAAATTGGAAAGGAAGAAGTCAAAGTATCATTATTTGCAGAGAATATGATAGTCTACTTAAGCGATCCAAAAAACTCCACCAGAGAACTTCTACAGCTGATAAACAACTTCAGCAAAGTGGCTGGTTATAAAATTAACTCAAGCAAATCAATAGCCTTCTTGTACTCAAAGGACAAGCAGGCTGAGAAAGAAGTTAGGGAAATAACACCCTTCACAATAGCCACAAACAACATAAAGTACCTTGGCGTAACTCTACCCAAACAAGCGAAAGATCTGTACAACAGGAACTTCAAGTCCTTGAAGAAAGAAATCGAAGAAGACCTCAGAAGATGGAAAAATATTTCTTGCTCCTGGATTGGCAGGATCAATATAGTAAAAATGGCCATCTTGCCAAAAGCAATCTACAGATTCAATGCAATCCCCATCAAAATCCCAACTCAATTCTTCATAGATCTAGAAAGAGCAATTCTTAAATTCATCTGGAGCAACAAAAAACCCAGTATAGCTAAAACTATTCTCAACAATAAAAGGACTTCTGGGGGAATCAATATCCCTGACCTCAAGCAGTGCTACAGAGCAATTGTGTTAAAAACTGCATGGTATTTGTACAGCAACAGGCAGGTACATCAATGGAATAGGATTGAAGACACCGAAATTAACCCACAGACTTATGGTCACTTGATCTTTGATAAACGAGCCACAACCATCCGGTGGAATAAAGATAGCCTTTTCAACAAATGGTGCTGGTTCAACTGGAGGTCAACATGCAGAAGAATGTGAATTGACCCACTCTTATCTCTTTGCACTAAGATCAACTCCAAGTGAATCAAGGACCTCCACATAAAACCAGACACACTGAAACTATTAGAAAAGAAAATTGGGAAGACCCTGGAGGACATGGGCACAGGGGGAAAGTTCCTGAACAGCACACCAATAACTTATGCTCTAAGATCAAGAATTGACAAATGGGACCTCATAAAATTACAAAGTTTTTCTAAGGCAAAGGACAATGTCAGAAGGACAAAACGGCAACCAACAAAGTGGGAAATGATCTTCACCAACCCCACATCCGACAGAGGGCTAATATCCAATATATACAAAGAACTCAAGAAGTTAGACCCCAAAGAACCAAATAACCCTATGAAAAAATGGGGTACAGAGGTAAACAAAGAATTTTCACCAGAAGAAATTCGGATGGCCGCTAAACACCTTAAGAGATGTTCAACATCATTAGTCATCAGGGAAATGCAAATCAAAACAACCCTGAGATTCCACCTCACTCCAGTCAGAATGGCTAAGATTAAAAACTCGAGAGACAACAAGTGCTGGCGAGGATGTGGAGAAAGAGGAACACTCCTCTACTGTTGGTGGGATTGCAAAATGGTAAAACCGCTCTGGAAATCAGTGTGGCGGTTCCTCACAAAATTGGGCATGTCACCTCCAGAGGACCCTGGCATACCTCTCCTGGGCATATACCCAGAGGTTTCCGCTGCATACAATAATGACACATGCTCCACTATGTTTATAGCAGCCTTTATAATAGCCAGAAATTGGAAGGAGCCCAGATATACCTCAAAAGAGGAATGGATACAGAAAATGTGGTATATTTATACAATGTAGTATGACTCATCAATTAAAAATAATGAACTCATGCAATTTGTAGGTAAATGGTTAGATCTGTTAAATATCATCCTAAGTGAGCTAACCCAATCACAAAAGAATAGACAAGAAATGCAATCACTGATAAGTGGATATTAATGAGCCCAGAAGCCCTAAATATTCAAGGCACAATTAGCAAGTCAAATGACTCCCAAGAAGAAGAAAGGAGAGGACCCTGGGCCTGTAAAGATCGGATCCAGTATTGTAGACCCAGAACAGAGAAATCGTGGGAGGGGGAATGAGTGGGGAATAGCAGGGGTGGGGGGAGAGGAATTATGGGACATATGGTGGTTGGTAACTGGGAAAGGGGAAAGCCTTTGGGATGTAAACATAGAATATAGAAAATAAAAATTAAAAAAAGAATATAGCTCCATATTGCAACCAGGACACAGCTGGGAAAGTGCAGGTAGAGTCTCTGTCTGGGGCTAGAGCAGGGAGAGCCGCTAAGCTCTCGCCCACAGGCAGGCCCAGGCGCCTAGGCTCTGCAGCACATCCCTGCGAGCTTAGGCCGTGCACTGAGGCAGCCGGAACCACCCAGCTCCCCAGGACCCTGGACCAGCGATAGCGATAGGCCTCCATATTGCAACCAGGACACAGCTGGAAAAGTGCAGGTAGAGACTCCGTCTGGGGCTAGAGCAGGGAGAGCTGCTAAGCTCTCGCCCACAGGCGGGCCCAGCCGCCTAGGCTCTGCAGCACGTCCCTGCGAGCTTAGGCCTTGCACCTGGGCAGCCGGAACCACCCAGCTCCCCAGGACCCCCGACCAGCAATAGCGGCAGGCCTCCATATTGCAACCAGGACACAGCTGGAAAGGTGCAGGTAGGGACTCCTTCTGGGGCTAGAGCAGGGAGAGCCGCTAAGCTCTCGCCCACAGGCGGGCCCAGGCACCTAGGCTCTGCAGCACGTCCCTGCAAGCTTAGGCCTTGTACCTGGGCAGCCGGAACCACCCAGCTCCCCAGGACCCCGGACCAGCGATAGCAGCAGGCCTCCATATTGCAACCAGGACACAGCTGGAAAGGCACAGGTAGACAGATTCCATCAGGGGCTACCACGTGGGGGGATCTGCTAGGCTCTCCCTACTAGGCAGGCCCAGCAGCGCCTGCCGAGGCTCTGCTGCACTCCCCCACACTTCCCGGAGACCTCAGGCCGTGCACAAAGTCAGCGGGGGGCAGCCAGCTCGTGATCCCGTTGAGCAGCAATCACGCATAACCACCAGTAGAGAAACAAAAGGTAAGCCCAGCCTCACAGGAGATTCAAACACCAGCTAGTGACAACAAGGTCAACTAACACCAGAAATAACCAGATGGCAAAAGGAAAATGAAGGAATGTCACTAACAGAAATCAAGGCAACATGACAGCATCTGAACCCAGTTCACCAACAACAGGAAGCCCTGGATACCCCAAAACGCCAGAAAAACAAGACTTGGATATAAAATCACTGGTCAGGATGCTGGTAGCTGAACACATAGAAAAATCTCATAAAGAAATAGAGGAGAAAATGGATCAAAAGTTAGAAGCCTTTACAAGGCAAATACAAAAATCACTTCAAGAAATGCAGGAGAAGATGGATCAAAAAGAAGACAATAAGGAAGAAAGACAAAAATCACTTAAAGAAATACAGAAGAACGTGGGCCAACAAGTAGAAGCTATGAAAGAGGAAACACAAAAATCTATTAAAGAAATACATGAAAACACAATCAAGCAAGCGAAAGATCTGAGCACATCCATCCAGGTACTAAAAACAGAAGTAGAAACAACTAAGAAATCGCAGAGGGAGACAAAATTGGAGATAGAAAACCTTGGGAAGAAATCAGGGGCCATAGATGCAAATATCAACAATAGAATACAAGAGATAGAAGACAGAATATCAGAAGCCGAAGATACCATAGGAACTATTGATTCAACAGTCAAAGAAAATACTAAATGCAAAAAGGCTTTAACCCAAAACATCCAGGAAATCCAGGACACAATGAGAAGACCAAACCTAAGGATTATAGGTATAGACGAGAATGAAGATGTACAAGTTAAAGGGTCAGCAAATATCTTCTACAATATTATGGAAGAAAACTTCCCCAACCTAAAGAGAGAGATGCCCATGAATATACAAGAAGCATACAGAACCCCAAACAGACTGGATCAGAACAGAAATACATCCCGTCACATAATAATCAAAACTCCAAATGTACTAAACAAAGAAAGAATATTAAAGGCAGCAAGAGAAAAAGGCCAAGTAACTTATAAAGGAAGACCTATCAGAATAACACCAGACTTCTCACCTGAGACCATGAAAGCTAGAAGATCCTGGGCAGATATAATGCAAACTCTAAGAGAACACAAACTTCAGCCAAAACTACTTTACCCAGCAAAGCTCTCAATCGCCATAGATGGAGACATCAAGGTATTCCATGACAAAACCAAATTTGCACGATATCTTTCCACAAATCCAGCCCTACAAAGGATAATAGGGGGAAAACACCAAGACAAGGACGGAAACTACACCCGGGAAGAAGCAAGATAGAAACCTCCTCTCATCAAGCCCAAAAGAAGGTAACCTCTCAAATATAAAAAAATAAATAAAATAAATAAATATAATTTCAAAAATGTTTGGAGGAAATAATTACTATTCCTTAATATCTCTTAACATCAATGGATTCAATTCCCCAATAAAAAGACATAGATTAACAGACTGGATACGGAAACAGGACCCTACATTTTGCTGCATACAGGAAACACATCTCAGTGTTAAAGACAAACACTGCCTTAGAGTAAAAGGCTGGAAGACAATTTTACAAGCAAATGGTCTCAGGAAACAAGCTGGAGTAGCCATTCTAATATCAGATAAAATTGACTTCCAACCTAAAATCATCAAAAGAGACTCAGAAGGTCACTTCTTGCTGGCCAAAGGGTAAATCCACCAAGAAGAGCTCTCAATACTGAACATCTATGCTCCAAATGCAAGGGCACCCTCATTCGTAAAAGAAACCTTACTAAAGCTTAAAGCACACATTACACCTAACACAATAATTGTGGGTGACTTCAACACTCCACTCTCCTCAATGGACTGATCAGGAAAGCAGAAACTAAACAGGGACACAGTGAAACTAATTGAAACCCTGGACCAATTGGATTTAACAGATATATATATATATATATATATATATAGAACATTTCATCCTAAAGCTAAAGAATATACCTTTTTCTCAGCTCCACATGGTACCTTCTTCAAAATAGACCATATAATTGGTCACAAGACAGAGGTCAACAAATACAAGAAGATCGAGCTAATCCCATGCCTCCTATCAGATCACCATGGAGTAAGAGTGGTCTTCAATAACAACAAAAACAACAGAAAGCCCACATACCCATGGAAACTGAACAATACTCTACTCAATGACACCTTGGTCAAGGAAGAAATAAAAAAAGAAATCAAAGACTTTTTAGAATTCAATGAAAATGAAGGTACAACCTACCCAAATCTATGGGACACAATGAAAGCAGTGCTAAGAGGAAAACTCATAGCTCTAAGTGCATCCAAAAAGAAACTGGAGAGAGCATACACTAGCAGCTTAATGGCACACCTTAAAGCCCTGGAAGAAAAAGAAGTTAATTCACCCAGGAGGAGTAGAAGACAAGAAATCATCAAACTCAGGGCTGAAATCAATCAAATAGAAACAAAGAGAACCATACAAAGAATCAACAAACCAGGAGCTGATTCTTTGAGAAAATCAACAAGATAGATAAACCCTTAGCCAGACTAACCAAAGGACACAGAGACAGTATAAAAATTAACAAAATTAGAAATGAAAAGGGAGACATAACAACAGAAACTGAGGAAATTCAAAAGATCATCAGATCCTACTACAAAGGTCTATACTCAAAACAACTGGAGAATCTGGAGGAAATGGACAATTTCCTAGACAGATATCAAATACTAAAATTAAATCAGCATCAAGTAGATCAGCTAAATAGTCCCATAACCCCTAAAGAAATAGAAGGGGTTATAGAAAGCCTCCCAACCAAAAAAAGTACGAGACCAGATGGTTTTAGTGCAGAATTCTACCAGACCTTCAAAGAAGACTTAACACCAATACTTTTCAAACTATTCCACAAAATAGAGACAGAAGGGACACTGCCCAACTCGTTCTTCGAAACCACAATTATGCTAATACCTAAACCACAAAAAGATCCAACAAAGAAAGAGAACTACAGGCCAATTTCTCTTATGAATATAGATGCAAAAATACTAAATAAAATTCTTGCTAACCGAATCCAAGAGCACATCAAAACGATCATCCACCATGATCAAGTAGGCTTCATCCCAGGGATGCAGGGATGGTTCAATATACGGAAATCCATCAATGTAATCCACTCCATAAACAAACTGAAAGAAAAAAAACACATGGTCATCTCATTAGATGCTGAAAAAAAAGCATTCGACAAAATTCAGCATCCTTTCATCCTAAAAGTCTTGGAAAGAGCAGGAATTCAAGGCCCATACTTAAACATAGTAAAAGCAATCTACAGCAAACCAGTAGCCAACATCAAAATAAATGGAGAGAAACTTGAAGCAATCCCACTAAAATCTGGGACTAGACAAGGCTGCCCTCTCTCTCCATATCTTTTCAATATAGTACTTGAATTTCTAGCGAGAGCAATTAGACAATATAAGGAAGTAACAGGGATACAAATTGGAAAGGAAGAAGTCAAAGTATCATTATTTGCAGAGAATATGATAGTCTACTTAAGCGATCCAAAAAACTCCACCAGAGAACTTCTACAGCTGATAAACAACTTCAGCAAAGTGGCTGGTTATAAAATTAACTCAAGCAAATCAATAGCCTTCTTGTACTCAAAGGACAAGCAGGCTGAGAAAGAAGTTAGGGAAATAACACCCTTCACAATAGCCACAAACAACATAAAGTACCTTGGCGTAACTCTACCCAAACAAGCGAAAGATCTGTACAACAGGAACTTCAAGTCCTTGAAGAAAGAAATCGAAGAAGACCTCAGAAGATGGAAAAATATTTCTTGCTCCTGGATTGGCAGGATCAATATAGTAAAAATGGCCATCTTGCCAAAAGCAATCTACAGATTCAATGCAATCCCCATCAAAATCCCAACTCAATTCTTCATAGATCTAGAAAGAGCAATTCTTAAATTCATCTGGAGCAACAAAAAACCCAGTATAGCTAAAACTATTCTCAACAATAAAAGGACTTCTGGGGGAATCAATATCCCTGACCTCAAGCAGTGCTACAGAGCAATTGTGTTAAAAACTGCATGGTATTTGTACAGCAACAGGCAGGTACATCAATGGAATAGGATTGAAGACACCGAAATTAACCCACAGACTTATGGTCACTTGATCTTTGATAAACGAGCCACAACCATCCGGTGGAATAAAGATAGCCTTTTCAACAAATGGTGCTGGTTCAACTGGAGGTCAACATGCAGAAGAATGTGAATTGACCCACTCTTATCTCTTTGCACTAAGATCAACTCCAAGTGAATCAAGGACCTCCACATAAAACCAGACACACTGAAACTATTAGAAAAGAAAATTGGGAAGACCCTGGAGGACATGGGCACAGGGGGAAAGTTCCTGAACAGCACACCAATAACTTATGCTCTAAGATCAAGAATTGACAAATGGGACCTCATAAAATTACAAAGTTTTTCTAAGGCAAAGGACAATGTCAGAAGGACAAAACGGCAACCAACAAAGTGGGAAATGATCTTCACCAACCCCACATCCGACAGAGGGCTAATATCCAATATATACAAAGAACTCAAGAAGTTAGACCCCAAAGAACCAAATAACCCTATGAAAAAATGGGGTACAGAGGTAAACAAAGAATTTTCACCAGAAGAAATTCGGATGGCCGCTAAACACCTTAAGAGATGTTCAACATCATTAGTCATCAGGGAAATGCAAATCAAAACAACCCTGAGATTCCACCTCACTCCAGTCAGAATGGCTAAGATTAAAAACTCGAGAGACAACAAGTGCTGGCGAGGATGTGGAGAAAGAGGAACACTCCTCTACTGTTGGTGGGATTGCAAAATGGTAAAACCGCTCTGGAAATCAGTGTGGCGGTTCCTCACAAAATTGGGCATGTCACCTCCAGAGGACCCTGGCATACCTCTCCTGGGCATATACCCAGAGGTTTCCGCTGCATACAATAATGACACATGCTCCACTATGTTTATAGCAGCCTTTATAATAGCCAGAAATTGGAAGGAGCCCAGATATACCTCAAAAGAGGAATGGATACAGAAAATGTGGTATATTTATACAATGTAGTATGACTCATCAATTAAAAATAATGAACTCATGCAATTTGTAGGTAAATGGTTAGATCTGTTAAATATCATCCTAAGTGAGCTAACCCAATCACAAAAGAATAGACAAGAAATGCAATCACTGATAAGTGGATATTAATGAGCCCAGAAGCCCTAAATATTCAAGGCACAATTAGCAAGTCAAATGACTCCCAAGAAGAAGAAAGGAGAGGACCCTGGGCCTGTAAAGATCGGATCCAGTATTGTAGACCCAGAACAGAGAAATCGTGGGAGGGGGAATGAGTGGGGAATAGCAGGGGTGGGGGGAGAGGAATTATGGGACATATGGTGGTTGGTAACTGGGAAAGGGGAAAGCCTTTGGGATGTAAACATAGAATATAGAAAATAAAAATTAAAAAAAGAATATAGCTCCATATTGCAACCAGGACACAGCTGGGAAAGTGCAGGTAGAGTCTCTGTCTGGGGCTAGAGCAGGGAGAGCCGCTAAGCTCTCGCCCACAGGCAGGCCCAGGCGCCTAGGCTCTGCAGCACATCCCTGCGAGCTTAGGCCGTGCACTGAGGCAGCCGGAACCACCCAGCTCCCCAGGACCCTGGACCAGCGATAGCGATAGGCCTCCATATTGCAACCAGGACACAGCTGGAAAAGTGCAGGTAGAGACTCCGTCTGGGGCTAGAGCAGGGAGAGCTGCTAAGCTCTCGCCCACAGGCGGGCCCAGCCGCCTAGGCTCTGCAGCACGTCCCTGCGAGCTTAGGCCTTGCACCTGGGCAGCCGGAACCACCCAGCTCCCCAGGACCCCCGACCAGCAATAGCGGCAGGCCTCCATATTGCAACCAGGACACAGCTGGAAAGGTGCAGGTAGGGACTCCTTCTGGGGCTAGAGCAGGGAGAGCCGCTAAGCTCTCGCCCACAGGCGGGCCCAGGCACCTAGGCTCTGCAGCACGTCCCTGCAAGCTTAGGCCTTGTACCTGGGCAGCCGGAACCACCCAGCTCCCCAGGACCCCGGACCAGCGATAGCAGCAGGCCTCCATATTGCAACCAGGACACAGCTGGAAAGGCACAGGTAGACAGATTCCATCAGGGGCTACCACGTGGGGGGATCTGCTAGGCTCTCCCTACTAGGCAGGCCCAGCAGCGCCTGCCGAGGCTCTGCTGCACTCCCCCACACTTCCCGGAGACCTCAGGCCGTGCACAAAGTCAGCGGGGGGCAGCCAGCTCGTGATCCCGTTGAGCAGCAATCACGCATAACCACCAGTAGAGAAACAAAAGGTAAGCCCAGCCTCACAGGAGATTCAAACACCAGCTAGTGACAACAAGGTCAACTAACACCAGAAATAACCAGATGGCAAAAGGAAAATGAAGGAATGTCACTAACAGAAATCAAGGCAACATGACAGCATCTGAACCCAGTTCACCAACAACAGGAAGCCCTGGATACCCCAAAACGCCAGAAAAACAAGACTTGGATATAAAATCACTGGTCAGGATGCTGGTAGCTGAACACATAGAAAAATCTCATAAAGAAATAGAGGAGAAAATGGATCAAAAGTTAGAAGCCTTTACAAGGCAAATACAAAAATCACTTCAAGAAATGCAGGAGAAGATGGATCAAAAAGAAGACAATAAGGAAGAAAGACAAAAATCACTTAAAGAAATACAGAAGAACGTGGGCCAACAAGTAGAAGCTATGAAAGAGGAAACACAAAAATCTATTAAAGAAATACATGAAAACACAATCAAGCAAGCGAAAGATCTGAGCACATCCATCCAGGTACTAAAAACAGAAGTAGAAACAACTAAGAAATCGCAGAGGGAGACAAAATTGGAGATAGAAAACCTTGGGAAGAAATCAGGGGCCATAGATGCAAATATCAACAATAGAATACAAGAGATAGAAGACAGAATATCAGAAGCCGAAGATACCATAGGAACTATTGATTCAACAGTCAAAGAAAATACTAAATGCAAAAAGGCTTTAACCCAAAACATCCAGGAAATCCAGGACACAATGAGAAGACCAAACCTAAGGATTATAGGTATAGACGAGAATGAAGATGTACAAGTTAAAGGGTCAGCAAATATCTTCTACAATATTATGGAAGAAAACTTCCCCAACCTAAAGAGAGAGATGCCCATGAATATACAAGAAGCATACAGAACCCCAAACAGACTGGATCAGAACAGAAATACATCCCGTCACATAATAATCAAAACTCCAAATGTACTAAACAAAGAAAGAATATTAAAGGCAGCAAGAGAAAAAGGCCAAGTAACTTATAAAGGAAGACCTATCAGAATAACACCAGACTTCTCACCTGAGACCATGAAAGCTAGAAGATCCTGGGCAGATATAATGCAAACTCTAAGAGAACACAAACTTCAGCCAAAACTACTTTACCCAGCAAAGCTCTCAATCGCCATAGATGGAGACATCAAGGTATTCCATGACAAAACCAAATTTGCACGATATCTTTCCACAAATCCAGCCCTACAAAGGATAATAGGGGGAAAACACCAAGACAAGGACGGAAACTACACCCGGGAAGAAGCAAGATAGAAACCTCCTCTCATCAAGCCCAAAAGAAGGTAACCTCTCAAATATAAAAAAATAAATAAAATAAATAAATATAATTTCAAAAATGTTTGGAGGAAATAATTACTATTCCTTAATATCTCTTAACATCAATGGATTCAATTCCCCAATAAAAAGACATAGATTAACAGACTGGATACGGAAACAGGACCCTACATTTTGCTGCATACAGGAAACACATCTCAGTGTTAAAGACAAACACTGCCTTAGAGTAAAAGGCTGGAAGACAATTTTACAAGCAAATGGTCTCAGGAAACAAGCTGGAGTAGCCATTCTAATATCAGATAAAATTGACTTCCAACCTAAAATCATCAAAAGAGACTCAGAAGGTCACTTCTTGCTGGCCAAAGGGTAAATCCACCAAGAAGAGCTCTCAATACTGAACATCTATGCTCCAAATGCAAGGGCACCCTCATTCGTAAAAGAAACCTTACTAAAGCTTAAAGCACACATTACACCTAACACAATAATTGTGGGTGACTTCAACACTCCACTCTCCTCAATGGACTGATCAGGAAAGCAGAAACTAAACAGGGACACAGTGAAACTAATTGAAACCCTGGACCAATTGGATTTAACAGATATATATATATATATATAGAACATTTCATCCTAAAGCTAAAGAATATACCTTTTTCTCAGCTCCACATGGTACCTTCTTCAAAATAGACCATATAATTGGTCACAAGACAGAGGTCAACAAATACAAGAAGATCGAGCTAATCCCATGCCTCCTATCAGATCACCATGGAGTAAGAGTGGTCTTCAATAACAACAAAAACAACAGAAAGCCCACATACCCATGGAAACTGAACAATACTCTACTCAATGACACCTTGGTCAAGGAAGAAATAAAAAAAGAAATCAAAGACTTTTTAGAATTCAATGAAAATGAAGGTACAACCTACCCAAATCTATGGGACACAATGAAAGCAGTGCTAAGAGGAAAACTCATAGCTCTAAGTGCATCCAAAAAGAAACTGGAGAGAGCATACACTAGCAGCTTAATGGCACACCTTAAAGCCCTGGAAGAAAAAGAAGTTAATTCACCCAGGAGGAGTAGAAGACAAGAAATCATCAAACTCAGGGCTGAAATCAATCAAATAGAAACAAAGAGAACCATACAAAGAATCAACAAACCAGGAGCTGATTCTTTGAGAAAATCAACAAGATAGATAAACCCTTAGCCAGACTAACCAAAGGACACAGAGACAGTATAAAAATTAACAAAATTAGAAATGAAAAGGGAGACATAACAACAGAAACTGAGGAAATTCAAAAGATCATCAGATCCTACTACAAAGGTCTATACTCAAAACAACTGGAGAATCTGGAGGAAATGGACAATTTCCTAGACAGATATCAAATACTAAAATTAAATCAGCATCAAGTAGATCAGCTAAATAGTCCCATAACCCCTAAAGAAATAGAAGGGGTTATAGAAAGCCTCCCAACCAAAAAAAGTACGAGACCAGATGGTTTTAGTGCAGAATTCTACCAGACCTTCAAAGAAGACTTAACACCAATACTTTTCAAACTATTCCACAAAATAGAGACAGAAGGGACACTGCCCAACTCGTTCTTCGAAACCACAATTATGCTAATACCTAAACCACAAAAAGATCCAACAAAGAAAGAGAACTACAGGCCAATTTCTCTTATGAATATAGATGCAAAAATACTAAATAAAATTCTTGCTAACCGAATCCAAGAGCACATCAAAACGATCATCCACCATGATCAAGTAGGCTTCATCCCAGGGATGCAGGGATGGTTCAATATACGGAAATCCATCAATGTAATCCACTCCATAAACAAACTGAAAGAAAAAAAACACATGGTCATCTCATTAGATGCTGAAAAAAAAGCATTCGACAAAATTCAGCATCCTTTCATCCTAAAAGTCTTGGAAAGAGCAGGAATTCAAGGCCCATACTTAAACATAGTAAAAGCAATCTACAGCAAACCAGTAGCCAACATCAAAATAAATGGAGAGAAACTTGAAGCAATCCCACTAAAATCTGGGACTAGACAAGGCTGCCCTCTCTCTCCATATCTTTTCAATATAGTACTTGAATTTCTAGCGAGAGCAATTAGACAATATAAGGAAGTAACAGGGATACAAATTGGAAAGGAAGAAGTCAAAGTATCATTATTTGCAGAGAATATGATAGTCTACTTAAGCGATCCAAAAAACTCCACCAGAGAACTTCTACAGCTGATAAACAACTTCAGCAAAGTGGCTGGTTATAAAATTAACTCAAGCAAATCAATAGCCTTCTTGTACTCAAAGGACAAGCAGGCTGAGAAAGAAGTTAGGGAAATAACACCCTTCACAATAGCCACAAACAACATAAAGTACCTTGGCGTAACTCTACCCAAACAAGCGAAAGATCTGTACAACAGGAACTTCAAGTCCTTGAAGAAAGAAATCGAAGAAGACCTCAGAAGATGGAAAAATATTTCTTGCTCCTGGATTGGCAGGATCAATATAGTAAAAATGGCCATCTTGCCAAAAGCAATCTACAGATTCAATGCAATCCCCATCAAAATCCCAACTCAATTCTTCATAGATCTAGAAAGAGCAATTCTTAAATTCATCTGGAGCAACAAAAAACCCAGTATAGCTAAAACTATTCTCAACAATAAAAGGACTTCTGGGGGAATCAATATCCCTGACCTCAAGCAGTGCTACAGAGCAATTGTGTTAAAAACTGCATGGTATTTGTACAGCAACAGGCAGGTACATCAATGGAATAGGATTGAAGACACCGAAATTAACCCACAGACTTATGGTCACTTGATCTTTGATAAACGAGCCACAACCATCCGGTGGAATAAAGATAGCCTTTTCAACAAATGGTGCTGGTTCAACTGGAGGTCAACATGCAGAAGAATGTGAATTGACCCACTCTTATCTCTTTGCACTAAGATCAACTCCAAGTGAATCAAGGACCTCCACATAAAACCAGACACACTGAAACTATTAGAAAAGAAAATTGGGAAGACCCTGGAGGACATGGGCACAGGGGGAAAGTTCCTGAACAGCACACCAATAACTTATGCTCTAAGATCAAGAATTGACAAATGGGACCTCATAAAATTACAAAGTTTTTCTAAGGCAAAGGACACTGTCAGAAGGACAAAACGGCAACCAACAAAGTGGGAAATGATCTTCACCAACCCCACATCCGACAGAGGGCTAATATCCAATATATACAAAGAACTCAAGAAGTTAGACCCCAAAGAACCAAATAACCCTATGAAAAAATGGGGTACAGAGGTAAACAAAGAATTTTCACCAGAAGAAATTCGGATGGCCGCTAAACACCTTAAGAGATGTTCAACATCATTAGTCATCAGGGAAATGCAAATCAAAACAACCCTGAGATTCCACCTCACTCCAGTCAGAATGGCTAAGATTAAAAACTCGAGAGACAACAAGTGCTGGCGAGGATGTGGAGAAAGAGGAACACTCCTCTACTGTTGGTGGGATTGCAAAATGGTAAAACCGCTCTGGAAATCAGTGTGGCGGTTCCTCACAAAATTGGGCATGTCACCTCCAGAGGACCCTGGCATACCTCTCCTGGGCATATACCCAGAGGTTTCCGCTGCATACAATAATGACACATGCTCCACTATGTTTATAGCAGCCTTTATAATAGCCAGAAATTGGAAGGAGCCCAGATATACCTCAAAAGAGGAATGGATACAGAAAATGTGGTATATTTATACAATGTAGTATGACTCATCAATTAAAAATAATGAACTCATGCAATTTGTAGGTAAATGGTTAGATCTGTTAAATATCATCCTAAGTGAGCTAACCCAATCACAAAAGAATAGACAAGAAATGCAATCACTGATAAGTGGATATTAATGAGCCCAGAAGCCCTAAATATTCAAGGCACAATTAGCAAGTCAAATGACTCCCAAGAAGAAGAAAGGAGAGGACCCTGGGCCTGTAAAGATCGGATCCAGTATTGTAGACCCAGAACAGAGAAATCGTGGGAGGGGGAATGAGTGGGGAATAGCAGGGGTGGGGGGAGAGGAATTATGGGACATATGGTGGTTGGTAACTGGGAAAGGGGAAAGCCTTTGGGATGTAAACATAGAATATAGAAAATAAAAATTAAAAAAAGAATATAGCTCCATATTGCAACCAGGACACAGCTGGGAAAGTGCAGGTAGAGTCTCTGTCTGGGGCTAGAGCAGGGAGAGCCGCTAAGCTCTCGCCCACAGGCAGGCCCAGGCGCCTAGGCTCTGCAGCACATCCCTGCGAGCTTAGGCCGTGCACTGAGGCAGCCGGAACCACCCAGCTCCCCAGGACCCTGGACCAGCGATAGCGATAGGCCTCCATATTGCAACCAGGACACAGCTGGAAAAGTGCAGGTAGAGACTCCGTCTGGGGCTAGAGCAGGGAGAGCTGCTAAGCTCTCGCCCACAGGCGGGCCCAGCCGCCTAGGCTCTGCAGCACGTCCCTGCGAGCTTAGGCCTTGCACCTGGGCAGCCGGAACCACCCAGCTCCCCAGGACCCCCGACCAGCAATAGCGGCAGGCCTCCATATTGCAACCAGGACACAGCTGGAAAGGTGCAGGTAGGGACTCCTTCTGGGGCTAGAGCAGGGAGAGCCGCTAAGCTCTCGCCCACAGGCGGGCCCAGGCACCTAGGCTCTGCAGCACGTCCCTGCAAGCTTAGGCCTTGTACCTGGGCAGCCGGAACCACCCAGCTCCCCAGGACCCCGGACCAGCGATAGCAGCAGGCCTCCATATTGCAACCAGGACACAGCTGGAAAGGCACAGGTAGACAGATTCCATCAGGGGCTACCACGTGGGGGGATCTGCTAGGCTCTCCCTACTAGGCAGGCCCAGCAGCGCCTGCCGAGGCTCTGCTGCACTCCCCCACACTTCCCGGAGACCTCAGGCCGTGCACAAAGTCAGCGGGGGGCAGCCAGCTCGTGATCCCGTTGAGCAGCAATCACGCATAACCACCAGTAGAGAAACAAAAGGTAAGCCCAGCCTCACAGGAGATTCAAACACCAGCTAGTGACAACAAGGTCAACTAACACCAGAAATAACCAGATGGCAAAAGGAAAATGAAGGAATGTCACTAACAGAAATCAAGGCAACATGACAGCATCTGAACCCAGTTCACCAACAACAGGAAGCCCTGGATACCCCAAAACGCCAGAAAAACAAGACTTGGATATAAAATCACTGGTCAGGATGCTGGTAGCTGAACACATAGAAAAATCTCATAAAGAAATAGAGGAGAAAATGGATCAAAAGTTAGAAGCCTTTACAAGGCAAATACAAAAATCACTTCAAGAAATGCAGGAGAAGATGGATCAAAAAGAAGACAATAAGGAAGAAAGACAAAAATCACTTAAAGAAATACAGAAGAACGTGGGCCAACAAGTAGAAGCTATGAAAGAGGAAACACAAAAATCTATTAAAGAAATACATGAAAACACAATCAAGCAAGCGAAAGATCTGAGCACATCCATCCAGGTACTAAAAACAGAAGTAGAAACAACTAAGAAATCGCAGAGGGAGACAAAATTGGAGATAGAAAACCTTGGGAAGAAATCAGGGGCCATAGATGCAAATATCAACAATAGAATACAAGAGATAGAAGACAGAATATCAGAAGCCGAAGATACCATAGGAACTATTGATTCAACAGTCAAAGAAAATACTAAATGCAAAAAGGCTTTAACCCAAAACATCCAGGAAATCCAGGACACAATGAGAAGACCAAACCTAAGGATTATAGGTATAGACGAGAATGAAGATGTACAAGTTAAAGGGTCAGCAAATATCTTCTACAATATTATGGAAGAAAACTTCCCCAACCTAAAGAGAGAGATGCCCATGAATATACAAGAAGCATACAGAACCCCAAACAGACTGGATCAGAACAGAAATACATCCCGTCACATAATAATCAAAACTCCAAATGTACTAAACAAAGAAAGAATATTAAAGGCAGCAAGAGAAAAAGGCCAAGTAACTTATAAAGGAAGACCTATCAGAATAACACCAGACTTCTCACCTGAGACCATGAAAGCTAGAAGATCCTGGGCAGATATAATGCAAACTCTAAGAGAACACAAACTTCAGCCAAAACTACTTTACCCAGCAAAGCTCTCAATCGCCATAGATGGAGACATCAAGGTATTCCATGACAAAACCAAATTTGCACGATATCTTTCCACAAATCCAGCCCTACAAAGGATAATAGGGGGAAAACACCAAGACAAGGACGGAAACTACACCCGGGAAGAAGCAAGATAGAAACCTCCTCTCATCAAGCCCAAAAGAAGGTAACCTCTCAAATATAAAAAAATAAATAAAATAAATAAATATAATTTCAAAAATGTTTGGAGGAAATAATTACTATTCCTTAATATCTCTTAACATCAATGGATTCAATTCCCCAATAAAAAGACATAGATTAACAGACTGGATACGGAAACAGGACCCTACATTTTGCTGCATACAGGAAACACATCTCAGTGTTAAAGACAAACACTGCCTTAGAGTAAAAGGCTGGAAGACAATTTTACAAGCAAATGGTCTCAGGAAACAAGCTGGAGTAGCCATTCTAATATCAGATAAAATTGACTTCCAACCTAAAATCATCAAAAGAGACTCAGAAGGTCACTTCTTGCTGGCCAAAGGGTAAATCCACCAAGAAGAGCTCTCAATACTGAACATCTATGCTCCAAATGCAAGGGCACCCTCATTCGTAAAAGAAACCTTACTAAAGCTTAAAGCACACATTACACCTAACACAATAATTGTGGGTGACTTCAACACTCCACTCTCCTCAATGGACTGATCAGGAAAGCAGAAACTAAACAGGGACACAGTGAAACTAATTGAAACCCTGGACCAATTGGATTTAACAGATATATATATATATATAGAACATTTCATCCTAAAGCTAAAGAATATACCTTTTTCTCAGCTCCACATGGTACCTTCTTCAAAATAGACCATATAATTGGTCACAAGACAGAGGTCAACAAATACAAGAAGATCGAGCTAATCCCATGCCTCCTATCAGATCACCATGGAGTAAGAGTGGTCTTCAATAACAACAAAAACAACAGAAAGCCCACATACCCATGGAAACTGAACAATACTCTACTCAATGACACCTTGGTCAAGGAAGAAATAAAAAAAGAAATCAAAGACTTTTTAGAATTCAATGAAAATGAAGGTACAACCTACCCAAATCTATGGGACACAATGAAAGCAGTGCTAAGAGGAAAACTCATAGCTCTAAGTGCATCCAAAAAGAAACTGGAGAGAGCATACACTAGCAGCTTAATGGCACACCTTAAAGCCCTGGAAGAAAAAGAAGTTAATTCACCCAGGAGGAGTAGAAGACAAGAAATCATCAAACTCAGGGCTGAAATCAATCAAATAGAAACAAAGAGAACCATACAAAGAATCAACAAACCAGGAGCTGATTCTTTGAGAAAATCAACAAGATAGATAAACCCTTAGCCAGACTAACCAAAGGACACAGAGACAGTATAAAAATTAACAAAATTAGAAATGAAAAGGGAGACATAACAACAGAAACTGAGGAAATTCAAAAGATCATCAGATCCTACTACAAAGGTCTATACTCAAAACAACTGGAGAATCTGGAGGAAATGGACAATTTCCTAGACAGATATCAAATACTAAAATTAAATCAGCATCAAGTAGATCAGCTAAATAGTCCCATAACCCCTAAAGAAATAGAAGGGGTTATAGAAAGCCTCCCAACCAAAAAAAGTACGAGACCAGATGGTTTTAGTGCAGAATTCTACCAGACCTTCAAAGAAGACTTAACACCAATACTTTTCAAACTATTCCACAAAATAGAGACAGAAGGGACACTGTCCAACTCGTTCTTCGAAGCCACAATTATGCTAATACCTAAACCACAAAAAGATCCAACAAAGAAAGAGAACTACAGGCCAATTTCTCTTATGAATATAGATGCAAAAATACTAAATAAAATTCTTGCTAACCGAATCCAAGAGCACATCAAAACGATCATCCACCATGATCAAGTAGGCTTCATCCCAGGGATGCAGGGATGGTTCAATATACGGAAATCCATCAATGTAATCCACTCCATAAACAAACTGAAAGAAAAAAAACACATGGTCATCTCATTAGATGCTGAAAAAAAAGCATTCGACAAAATTCAGCATCCTTTCATCCTAAAAGTCTTGGAAAGAGCAGGAATTCAAGGCCCATACTTAAACATAGTAAAAGCAATCTACAGCAAACCAGTAGCCAACATCAAAATAAATGGAGAGAAACTTGAAGCATTCCCACTAAAATCAGGGACTAGACAAGGCTGCCCTCTCTCTCCATATCTTTTCAATATAGTACTTGAAGTTCTAGCAAGAGCAATTAGACAACATAAGGAAGTCAAAGGGATACAAATTGGAAAGGAAGAAGTGAAACTATCATTATTTGCAGATGATATGATAGTTTACCTAAGCGACCCAAAAAACTCCACCAGAGAACTTCTACAGGTGATAAACAACTTCAGCAAAGTGGCAGGGTATAAAATTAACTCAAGCAAGTCAGTGGCCTTCTTGTACTCAAAGGACAAGCAGGCAGAGAAAGAAATTAGGGAAATAACACCCTTCACAATAGCCACAAACAACCAAAAGTATCTTGGCGTAACTCTAACCAAACAAGCGAAAGATCTGTACAACAGGAACTTCAAGTCCTTGAAGAAAGAAATCGAAGAAGACCTCAGAAGATGGAAAAATATTTCTTGCTCCTGGATTGGCAGGATCAATATAGTAAAAATGGCCATCTTGCCAAAAGCAATCTACAGATTCAATGCAATCCCCATCAAAATCCCAACTCAATTCTTCATAGATCTAGAAAGAGCAATTCTTAAATTCATCTGGAGCAACAAAAAACCCAGGATAGCTAAAACTATTCTCAACAATAAAAGGACTTCTGGGGGAATCAATATCCCTGACCTGAAGCAGTACTACAGATCAATTGTGTTAAAAACTGCATGGTATTGGTATAGCAACAGGCAAGCAGATCAATGGAACAGGATTGAAGACCCAGAAATTAACCCACAGACTTATGGTCACTTGATCTTTGATAAACGAGCCACAACCATCCGGTGGAATAAAGATAGCCTTTTCAACAAATGGTGCTGGTTCAACTGGAGGTCAACATGCAGAAGAATGCGAATTGACCCACTCTTATCTCTTTGCACTAAGATCAACTCCAAGTGAATCAAGGACCTCCACATAAAACCAGACACACTGAAACTATTAGAAAAGAAACTTGGGAAGACCCTGGAGGACTTGGGCACAGGGGAAAAGTTCCTGAACATAACACAAATAGCTTACGCACTAAGATCAAGAATTGACAAATGGGACCTCATAAAATTACAAAGTGTCTGCAAAGCATAGGACACTGTCAGAAGGACAAAACGGCAACCAACAAAGTGGGAAAAGATCTTCACCAACCCCACATCCGACAGAGGGCTAATATCCAATATATACAAAGAACTCAAGAAGTTAGACCCCAAAGAACCAAATAACCCTATCAATAAATGGGGCACAGAGCTAAACAAAGAATTTTCACCAGAAGAAATTCGGATGGCCGAGAAACACCTTAAAAGATGTTCAACATCATTAGTCATCAGGGAAATGCAAATCAAAACAACCCTGAGATTCCACCTCACACCAGTCAGAATGGCTAAGATTAAAAACTCAAGAGACAACAAGTGCTGGCGAGGATGTGGAGAAAGAGGAACACTCCTCCACTGTTGGTGGGATTGCAAAATGGTAAAACCGCTCTGGAAATCAGTTTGGCGGTTCCTCAGAAAATTGGGCATGTCACTTCCAGAGGACCCTGGCATACCACTCCTGGGCATATACCCAGAGGATTCCCCTGCATGCATTAAGGACAGATGCTCCACTATGTTTATAGCAGCCTTGTTTATAATAGCCAGAAATTGGAAGGAGCCCAAATATCCCTCAAAGGAGGAATGGATACAGAAAATGTGGTATATTTATACAATGGAATACTACTCAGCAATTAAAAATAATGAATTCATGCAATTTGTAGGTAAATGGTTAGACCTGGAATTAACCCAATCACAAAAGAATGCACATGAAATGCAATCACTGATAAGTGGATATTAATGAGCCCAGAAGCCCTAAATACTCAAGACACAAATAGCAAGTCAAATGATTCCCAAGAAGAAGAAAGGAGAGGACCCTGGGCCTGTAAAGATTGCATCCAGTTTAGTAAAGAAACCGAGGGGGCAGGGGGAATGATTGGGGAACAGTTGGGGGGGGAGAGGGACTATGGGAACTATGGTGGGTGGGAACTGGGAAAGGGGAAAGCCTTTGGAATGTAAACATAGAATATAGAAAAAAAAGAATATATCGAATTAAAAAAAAAAAGAAAAAAAGGAGGGCAGAAAACAACAACAACAACAACAACAACAACAAAAACCCAAAATGTAAAATGGCTTAAATGTATAGGGCTAGAGTTCAAATAGGACTACTAAAGCCATATGTGGCTGATAAAGCCATAAATTTATAGGGAGAAGATCTACAGCAGTAATGAGAAGCATGGATTAGTATTCCCGAAACTTCAGGGACAAGTCATAAAATAGAAGATATTCTTAATGAAGGTATCAAAAATGTTATTAAGAATAGTCACAGACTGTACAAGTTGTCCATAAAGAAGACACAGTAGAGGTTGATGCTTCAACTTTATGTGGGAGAGCCACTGCTGGCCGAATATCAATGGTCCTAACACTAAGGTGGTTGAGTGATAGGCCTGTTTGTATAGAACAATGGCCTATGACCAAAGAAAAATCACACTGTGGTTCTGTCCAGGCACTGCTGCATACCAAGCAGGGAAAAATGAAGCAAAGACAAGTTACAAGGTTCATGTCTTCCTTTGGGATGGTTAGATCTGATAAACTCTGGGTAGGTATTCACTAGGGAGGGAAAGATGAGTGGGGCTGAGTTCCCAAGTCTGCATCTTTCCATGTGTGGAACATAACATACAAGGGACAGGAAAGAATGAAACAAAGTCCAGAATGGGTGGGTTATCAGGGTCCTGGTCTGGCTGTGTGAACTCCTAGGGAGGAGGTCTCAGCTAAAAAGTTCAATGTTACAGCTCTTTAATGTTACAACTCTTTTAGACAGTGGTCACTGAAGCAGCTCTCTCAAATAGTATTCAATGAAACAGCTTGTGTGTATATGCTTTATTTGCGGTGATCAAGGACTATATAAACCTTAGAAAGTAGGAAGGGGTTCCTAGGGTGAACTTTCATTGGCTGAGGTTTAACGTTCTGAGGATAC
Organism: Apodemus agrarius; assembly: GCA_964023405.1. Lineage (NCBI taxonomy): Eukaryota > Metazoa > Chordata > Mammalia > Rodentia > Muridae > Apodemus > Apodemus agrarius. The sequence goes on along the minus strand of OZ030008.1, from coordinate 57,897,782 downwards.
CTCATTAGCATGGAAAGGCATTCCAAGAAGTTGAACCTGTAATTTTGTTAAGGATTATGTGACATTTCTCAGGTAGAGTGTGGGGCTTGGGGCTCCCAAGATAAGGTAGAGAAGAGGAAGCCCTGCTGGGAAAGGGAGTCCTCCATTTTGCACCAAGTTCAATGGGATCTATCTAGATATATAGAATATCTGGACATGGGGCAAGTGGAGTTATGTCACCAGACAGAAAAACTGGTAAGATCGAGCAGATTAAGGAGCCCTGGCAATTCTCATAATTGAGAGCATTCAGGGTTTGAATGTGCTCCTGATCCAGTTCCTGTACTGGAGCATGGTACCACAATACCCCACTTAGAGAACCATGACAACTGGTCCTGTAGCAAGTAGCTTCAAGTTCTCAATGTGTATGAGGTATCTAGATAGGTCCTGAATGTCTAGCCAATAAACTTCCATTCCTGGGCATTCTTTCCTGTAAAACGTATTTTACCTCTGCTCCACCCTGAGTAAGTCAAATGCTTCCATTTTCTACCATGAATAAACAGCTTGTACAAACAAGGACTGTCTACTTCCTCAAAAGACTGCTGTGGGGAGAAGCCACATGGCCCAAGTCTCCCACAGATGGCCCCTCTGTGCTCTTGGCACTCACTCTGAGCTAAGCTGGATTTTCCCCCTCCCTGGCACATCTCAGAACTGAGGACCCTATTCTCAACTCTGTGTGGTTCCCAGCTGTGTCCTGGGTACCCAGGAGTTAGAGAAACATAGGCTGAAGTCCCCATCTTAGGCTACATTTTTGCCAGAGTGGTACTTTCTTGTTTCCCATGAGCCTGGCACTCAAATGGTGGTGAGGAAGAAATGTAACCTAGTGTCTCCCAAGCAGCATTCTGACACCCCAGAGACAAGGTGAAATGCAGAGTAGACTTTAACCTTAATTATAGCAGAGTTTTTCAACATTACAGGCACTAGAACAGCTAGTCTGAAAGCATCTGGAGGCCCAATGTATAGAAGAGTCCACCAGCTCTTAGAATTCGCCTGTATTTGCCAGTAAAAAGAAATATGGAAAATGGAGGATATTAACAGATCTGAGAGCAATCAATGAAATCATTTAGCCAATGGGCTCTTTACAGCCTGGAATCCCATTGCTTTCATTGTTATCTAAGGCATGGTCTTTTATGGTAATTGATTTAAAAGACTGTGTTTTTTACTATACCATTACTAGAACAAGACAGAGAAAGATTTGTTTTCACTATGCCCCCATTTAATCATGACAGCTAAGAGATACCAATGGAGAGCCTTGTCCCCAGGAATTTTAACAGTTCTATCTTATGCCAATATTATGTATAATGGCTGTCAGATATAATTTCTAAGAAGTTTTCTCAATCCATAATTTATCTTTATATGGATATCTTGCTGACTGATTCAAATGGAGATACCTTAGAATAAAATGCTTGATTGAAGTAAAAAGAATTTTGCCTTATTGCTTCTGAAAAGATATAAAGAGGAGATTCTATTAATTATCTAGGATATAAGATAGGTTTACAAAAAAGTCGACCACAGAAAGTACAAATTAGGAAATACCAATTAAGAACTCTTAATGATTTTCAAAAATTGTTGGGTGAAATTAATTGGCTAAGGTCCATAATTGAATTAACTACTCAAGAGCTAAGTAATTTATTTCAAACTTTATAAAGTGATAAGAATTTACATGGTTCAAGAAAATTATCAGCTAATGCTGACAGAGAATTGGCTGTGGTAGAAAAGAAATTACAGGATGTACTTGAGGACCATTTGGATCTAAAGCTGGACTGTAGTTTACTTATTTCACCTTCTATTCATTATGCTGCAGGAATTTGTACACAGAGAGATTATATCTTATAATGGATAGTTTTAGCACACAGAGTAAAAAATTAAAGACCTATATAAAACAGTTTTCTAAACTGATTCTGAAAAGAAAAATGAGGCTTCATCAATTAACAGAAATAGACTCAGCAGAAACTGTGGTATTTTTACTAATGCTGAAATTGCCTTATTATGAGCAGCAGATGAACACTGGAAAAGAGCTTGCAGTAATTTTTTGGGGGGAGAAATTAATAATATATACCCTCAAAGCAAGCAACTTTAGTTTATAAAAAGAACTAATTATATTCTCCACCATATAGTAAAAGGAGTACCAATTTCTGGAGTCTCTACATTCTATACTAATATAAATCAGGTAAGGCAGGATATAAGCCAGGAAAATGTATGTAAAGAGAACTTATAATCCAGTTAAAAATCAGAGCTGAATGCCATTCTAATGGTATTATTAGATTTTCCTGAATTTCTTATATAGTGACTCCCAATATACAGAAAGAGTTGTTTTGGCTATAGAAATCTTTGAATTTATTCAGGATGACTCAAAATTAACTTCTCTATTTATTCAACTATAACAAATAATCAAAAATAGAAATCATCCATTGTATATAATACACATCACATCCCACATGGGTTTACCAGGCCTTCTCACACAGATAATGATGAAGTTGATTAGCCTTGAATAGGAAATCTGCTAGAATCTTCAGAATTTCATAAGAAACACCATGCTAACAGTAAAGATTTAAAGAAAGATGTTTCTATAACAGCAGCAAGCCAAGGAGATGGTAATGAAATGTCCTACTAGTTGTTTGTATAGCCAAACTCCATTATCCACACAGGAAGTAGCTCAAAAAGGACCCAAAGAAATGAAATTTGGCAAATGGATATATTTCAGTTTGCAGAGTTTGGAAAATTAAAGTATGCACTCCCTACAATAGACATATTCAGGATTTCAATGAACAATTGCTTTAAGTTCTGAAAAGGCTTATCTGTAATTACACATTTATTAAGTTATGAATATTATGGGGATACCTCTACAAATTAAGACTGACAATGCTCCAGCATATGACTCTAGTAAAATGAAACAATTTATTTGCAAATTACAATATGAAGCATATTACAGGTATAACTCACAATTCTATAGGACAAGCAGTTGTAGGAAGATCTAATCACACTTTAAAAGAGATGCTTAATAAACAGAAAGCAGCAATAAAGACCTCCAGAGATAGATTACATAATGCTCTATTAACTGCAAAAATTTTTAAATGCTAATGAGCAAAATACAACAGCTGCTGAGAGATCAGACTGTGGGAAAAAAAAACTGCTGAACCAAGCTGGCCTATTTATTTTAAACATGTCTGAACTTGAGAATGGAAGTCAGTAAATGTGTTGGGGGAAAGCTTTTGCCTTTGTTACAATAGGAAATGAAAAGCTTTGGATTCCTTCAAAGTTAATAAAGCTTTTATTTGACCTGGATGATCTCCTGAAAATCTTGGCTGCAAAAATTGAAGAAAAACTAAGAACAACAAAAAACGTAATGTGTGTGCTAATCCCTCTACATGGGAACAGCTCTGAGACTAGCTGAGACATGAAAATGTCTCTGTGTAGTCATTAAATCTTGTTGGTTACAGAGTCCTCAGAAGTTATTATTATATGGCATCCTTTCATATGGCATATATGGAGATTTATACTGCAGCGTCATTGTACATTTCAAAGAGACTTATGAGGTTTGACACCTTTTACCTGCTCAAAAAGAGCAGAGAGTCATCTGTGGCTGAATTGTGCACACTGCACATGCCATACATGTGTTAATGCATAAATGTATATTACCTTTGAAAGTTTATATGTTTACAGAGCAAAAGGAGCATATACCAAAGAGAACAAGACAAGTAGCTCAGGTGATCCAACCTCACAGACTGCCTCAGTTGTTGTTTCCTCAAAAATCTCCATCCAGTACACCTTCAAAACAGCTAGCTAAAAGCACTCTGCCTCACAGACCACTCCAGCTAGGACTTCAGTTAAGCCCTGTCCTTTCCTATCAAAAGGGACTAGACAATAAGTGTTATGGCTAACTTTCTTAGGACATGGCCAATATCTCATTTTTTTAGGGGTCCTCCTAGAAAACATTTCTCTTATACACCAAGAAGCAATTTTAAGAGAATAATATCCCATTCCCTGAAAGTGGAGTGAGTGGTTTTTGATCACTTGATGGGTGATGTACATTTGTTGTCATTTAAGGGGACTGGGTACAAAAAAAAGGGGGGGGACTGGGTACAAGTCATTAATAGTCTTAATCAGGGAGGAAAAAGGAGAGGGATTTCTTTTTCTTTTACTTTCCTCTATCCTTCTTTCTCTCCTATCTAATATAGGGAAAAACTGTGTGTAGGTGGGAGAAGGGATGGAAAGAAAACTTAAGCTATAGTAATGATAGGATAAAAGGATAGTAGATTATTGAATCTACTTTTAAAACAAAAAAAGCAACTCCTAGACTCAAATATTTTACATTGGTATGTATCTTTGTATATTGATATAAATTTAAGGTATTTTGGTACAAATGTATACACACACATACCTTCTATCTGTTTAACATTGTGAACATTTAAAGGAGGCTAAATAAAGCTTATTTCTGTAATTAACTAAACTAGTACTAGTACAAAATATTGAACCTATGCAATTCATTTAAACTGTTCAGGATAATTTAGAAATGTATATTAATAGTCAATCAAACTTGTGGTCACATTACTTACTAGTTTAGTTAATTATAGAAATAAGCTTTATTTAGCCTTCTGCAAATATTTTCAAAGTTAGACAGTAAATACCTTTGATGTTTGTATGCTAAAATGAAAGTGGAATGTAATTTACTATAGGCACATACAGAACAGATTTGAAAGTATCCTGTTTGCCTTGATATCACAATTGAATTTTCTACCATTATGACCAAGGTTCCATATCCTGTGTGATGGTAGTAATGATCTCTGAACTTGTCTGATAGTAATGATCTCTGAACCTGTCTGGTTTATCCTTTCTTCCTTGTCTCCCACACTGAGCTCATCTCGATTCCTCTCTTTCCCGCTTTTTCTTCCTTCAATGGTGAGTCTCTATTATCTCCCATCAACTGTACTGAGTAGTGCACAAACAAACTTGATCCCCATATGGAAATGGAGAAAATATACAAGTTATTAAATAGGATGCAATAATTTCCATATAAGAAAAAATTAACTGCTTACCGAAGTATACAATTTGGATAAGAAAACACTTAACCAAAGATAACATTGAGTTTTTAAAAGCTGAATTTTGTAAAAACTGATGTAGTACATATGAAATTCTTAATAATTTATTTCTGGCCTTTCCCATAGTTATACGAAACCTTGAAGAAGAGCCTGAGGCATCTCAAAATAAAACCAGGGTCTATACCTAGGCACTTTATCTGTGTTTTTAGTTATAATTTCACCTTAGCCTTATTATATTATAAGATTTTCTGAAAACAACCATTTTTTCCTGATGCCTCCCTACCTTACAAACATCTCCTAACAATCAATAAACAAATCAGAATCTACAATCTTCTATCAGTAACTAACAATTTTTAATGTATATATGTGTGGTGGTTTGAATATGCTTAGCCTAGTGAGTGGCAGTATTAGGAGGTTTGGCCTTGTTGGAGTAGGTATGGCTTTGTTGGAGGAAGTATGTCACTGTGGGGGTGGCCTTTGAGACCTCCTTCTAGCCACATGGGAATCAGTCTTGTAGCTACCTTCATAACAAGATGTAGAACTCTCAGCTCCTACAGTGACATGCCTGCCCGGTTGTTGCCATGTTTCCTGCCATAATGATAATGGTCCGAACCTTTCAACTTGCAATTAAATGTCCTTTATAAGATGGTCATGGTGTCTCTTCATAGCAATGAAACTCAGCTATGACAACATGTATGCATGTATGAATATATGTATGAATGCATATATGTATGTATGTATGGATGGATGGATGGATGTACTTGTATGAGTTATACATGGCACACATCTGGAGGTTAGAAGCAACTTGATAGAGTAAGTTCTCTCCTTCTACTTTGTAGGTTATGGAGATCAAACACAGTTCCTTCCATCAAGCTTGATGACACGTGCCTTTACCCACTGACACATCTCTCTGGACCAAAATTTTTTTGGAAAAGATTTCTCTGAAAATACATTCTTGTATGTATAGCTGATGACTCTTACTTGGCAATCCTTACTGACTTTTAAGCATATGGTCTTTGTGGAAGGGTTGCCCAGTGAGTTGAATATTGTCCAGAATGGAGTCTAATCATGTAAAAGATACACAGATGGAGCTGGCATGAGTACTCTGGTGGACTCTGAAGTTAACTTATATTATTCTCCATTGCATTCTAGTTTGTTTAGCTTGTTTTGTTTTATTGACAAATGATTTGGTTAGAGTAGAAATGTGCTAGGCTGTTTCTAAGTTGCTTGAACATGTATCTCTATTAACCCCCTGAGGGTGTTGGTTGTCTTATGAATATTGGGTTTCAAGGTCTAGACTTTGAGTAATGTTTTAGGAAATTGAAACTTTTCTATGCCAGGTAATTGAATAAAGCAGTAGGTGATCGCCAACTAAGAGATTTAGAACTAAACACACAGCCGTTCACGCTATGCACAGATTACTAGTGTTCTTCACCACCAACAAGGAACATTGTTTCTAGTATTTAAATATTTACAGAATGTTTCTGGGTCTTGAAAACTAGTGATGTGACAAGCTTGTCTAACCTGTTGCATTATGTCTCTTATTTGTAAAGTTAAAATTGTATCAAGTCAGAATGTTTTTCTGCTAATAAGTTTAATAATAGTTTTTAAATAAGATTGTGAGGAACTAAATTATATAAAAGATGTATGATTGAATGTATACTCCTACTGGACTTTTCAAAGGTCAAGACCCAGAGATGCAAATAAAATCTTGTGAAAGACTCTCTCTGAGTAGTAGTTTCCAGAGAGAAGTGTTTTCTTCCTTGCAATGTTGATAAAACCTGCAATACAAATAACCTGATGTGGAATGTGATGACTCTCATCGAGAATGCTCAGCCAGGGGCTGTGTAATGATGGGGGGGGGGACCCTGTACTTTTTTTCTCACTAAATTTCTAGATACATCATTTTATACCCAACATTCTCTCTTCCTCATACTCTAAAATTCCATCTGTAATCCTCCCAAGGTCAGAGAGACACAGCATTCTCTGAGATAATCATTCATTTCTCAAGTGATGTCAGTCCTGGGGGTGAGACTCTCTTATAGTCAGAAAGTGGGATTTTTAGTCTTAAACAAAGCCATGAAAATAATTGGATCTCTGGGTCATTTCATTACACTTGCTGCGGTTTTCTTAATTTGAAGGTAATTTCCTCTCAGACTCATTCTTTCATCATTAGTGGCTGTGATCACCAGGCAGATGCTCAAAGCAAGAGAAAACAAACTTCATCTCTAAAGAGGTTGCATGTACAGTGGTGGCAGGTGCCACACATTCTAACTAGGCCCACACTTTGTGATGAGTCCTTCTGAGGTCTGCCCATGGTGCTATTGGAAAAATGATAAAGTGAGCCAGCCCAGCTAAGGGGAGCATTGAAGACGTTCTCGAGGAATTGATGCCTGAATAAGTTCAGAGGGTAGGAGCAGGAAGGGAAGCATTCCAGTTGGACAAAGCACATGAGGATGGGGACACATGGGCAGGAGACAGTAAAAATGGAGTGAGGATCACAAAGCAGAATACAATGGTGAGAGTCAACCATGGTGCACAGCTGGAAGGCAGGATGAAGGCACACAGAGCCTTCTACACTGGGCACCACCCAGGCTTTCAAATTTATTCCAAATGGTGTAAGTAGAGGAAGAGCAAAATATAGTGAAATTATTAGGAAGTTCACTCCCTTGACAACATGATAGACATACTGGAGTTGTTATGAGACTATAGAGGGATGAACCTAGGGGCTAGGAAATCAGCTGCAAGGCTAGTCCAGGAAGAAATCCTCAAGTTCAGGTGGAAGTTCAAGGATTCTCCCCTGCCCCTGAGTAAGTACTGTTTGGCAGGATGCATATTTCCAACATTTATGTATATTAGAGGATTTTGCATTTGAATTAATTGGTGAGACTGATCTGAATTTGCAAAGCTCATTTCCTGCACATGGAAAGATTGTTGAAATAAGACCACACCACTTGTTCCCTTACCCAGGAAAATCACATTTATTTACCTTTTGAGGCATATTTTTGTGACGGGATGGTATACAGAGTACTCTTTGGCTCTAGAAGAGAAAGGTAATAAATCTATAGCCATTAAAAGAAGTAAGTATGTACTCAATTTTGATAATTTATTACTTCTTAAAAAAGACAATTTCATCTAGAAATTCAAGTTTATTTATAGTTATTTTTTTGCAAAATACGAATTTTCAATATTTTCTCCATTTTTTTTTTTTACAATGCTGGTTACTTGTGTTTTCATTTTTTTTATATTTTTGTTGTTTTGTATGGACTAGTTGCTGATCTGTCTATTGATGCATCTTCTATGTCTGTATGTCTGCACATATGTATATATGTATCCATCTGTCCATCCATCCATCCAGATCATTCTATGTTATTTTAAGAATAACTGCTAAGTGTATCAATTTCTGCTTTAAGGTTAAATAATGCATTCTTTCTGTTTCCTTGGGCTATTTTTTAAAATTATTAAGTTCAACTCTTATTTAGCAACAGAAATGTATAGACACTCACATTTTCTCCAGTTCTCAGCCTTATATGTCTCCTGTGGGTTTTTATTAATGCAGCACCATCGATGCTATCATTTCCTAGATATTCACAATTCTGAGTCCAAGTAGCAAACTCATGACCTAGATTGTTAAAGAATGGGTTATAACATTTCAGAAGGCTGGTTTTATTATGCATTTTAAGACTTTTTGTAGTATAACCAGAAAGTGTGGTCATAACTATGTGTTTTTGTTGGCTTTTCTTTTTTCTAGTACATGACAGGTTTTGGAAATGCTTTTTATAGGTATTTGAGATGACCTATCTCCTTTTCAGGGTAAGTGAGTTACATAAATGTTAATCTAGTGAATTAGATTCATGAGTATTCATACCCTTATTTAAGTTCTGATCATTGACCTAGTTTGGCTTGAAAAATAATAAAAATCCACTTTCATTTAGATACTTTTCTTAAAATTTGCTGTAGTCGAAGCTGTATCACTGGGCTATAAAACAGAAAAGGAGTCACTTCACCACTGTAAGAAGGAACATTTTTATAATATGCCTTGTTGATTTGTTTAGTTTTTTTGTTTTTTAAATCTTGATTATCTGGCAAAGACATGTAAGTAAACTCAAAAAAGAAAATGAAACAAAAAGCCAGAATCACTATCAGTGATTTATTTTTAGCCTTTCTGATTAGAGTAATAAATACTATAAAGGTTAAATTTTCTTTAAATCTAACTTAAGGATCTTTGTAGTACTTATCCCATTCACCTATGTGTATCTATGTATTACATGTATTTCATGCCTAAATTTTGCCTGCCTCTGAAGTGCTGTGAAGGACCACAGAAGCCATATAAGCATCATTCTGCCAATCTGCATCCCCAGCATGGCCCTGATGTCCCATGTTTGTCTTTTTTAAAGCTGTGTTGTTTTCTATCATTTCAGCACTGTTGCTATTTTCTGCATTTTTGTTTCTCCTGTTTGTTAGCTACTGTTATTTTGAGAGATTTATAGTCTTGCTTCAGTTCTTCTGGTAGTTAATTTATTGTGACTTGAAATCTGTTTAAAGTTCTCTTGACTCCTTCTAGTGAAATATGGGTAATTTGGTGTTCATATTCATTCTCTATGACTTGAATCCTATGACTTTGACTTTTGGTCCTTAGACAACAACTAAGTTTATAACATGGATCAAGTGTTATAAAAGTCTGATGCCTTTATTGTTCTTTGATAATCCTTCAATCACACAGCTTTGCCATTTGATTGTTTGCAGTGGCTCATTTTTTGCCTGACTGGAGTTCTTGCTCCAATATCTTCCTTACTGGTCCCAGTGGCTATTGTCATCTGACTCTTCCTATGTTCAAACATGCACATGCATTTTAATGACTCATCTGCACTCGTAATTGGTTAGCTTGAAATTATTAGCTCATGGTTTATCCCCCATTGCTTAGTTTTAGCATTGAACATCTTATTAATGTCTTATGTTAACCCAATAGTTCTATTTTCATTACTGTTCTCTATTCCAAGGAACATTGACTATTATAGACACAACTGGCTTGCCTCTGCTTCTTTCACTACCCCTTCAATGAAGTTTGGTTGCTTGGTGTAGGTGGTATTAGCTCTGTTGAGAATAAATCTACAAACTCTAGTCCTGTATTTCAGTACTTTTCTTATCTGCCAATAAATGACTTCACTTTTTTCCCACATGGATTGTGTTTACTTTTCTTGTTTTGATGGAGGATTATACAGTGTATTTTAGCTTTCAAATTTGATACATTGCCCAGAATGGCTTTAAGATCTTCCTGTCTCAGTATTTAGCCCCACAAGTACTAATGTTACAGGCATACACTGCCACACATAAGGCATTCTTTCTCTTTTTGTGCCGTTTACTTTAATTATTGGAAACCTCAGTTTTGTTCACTTATTCTTTTCTCCAATTAAGTGAGAATTGTGTGTGGTTTCCATATTTCTGGTCTTTTCTTTGGAATCTAGTATCTTCTATTATTCTATTCCCTTCATTTCATTGCTTGTTTTAAAAATCCCATGAAATTGCCTTTTAAATGAATCCATTTTACTTTGTGCTATTTTTAAATGTTTTTCTTTTTTGTAGAGATATTATATTTAATCTCTTTCAGAATTTATCATATTATTTTTCCACTATGTGCATTTCTTTTCCTTTCCCCAGCTTCTGTTAGGTTGTGTCATTTTGATATTTCATAATGCTAATGATAGTTTCAAGAGTAAATTGTTTACCCCTTCTGTGGATATGCGGATTGCTGGCTAGGTGATGACAATGGCTTCACAGGGAAGCCATGTACAGGTGCTTTTGTGGGCTAATGCAGGCATGTACATGTTTTAAAGCACTTTCCTTTGAACTGACTTTATCACCACTAGGATACAAAGGCAGGCTTCTGAGACTCCAGAGCTAAACAAAACAATGCTTATTTGGCGATGTGGGAACAAAGGATTTTCAAAGAGTGCAAACTTTTCAAAGATTTATAGAAAGAGTACACAACTTCCAGGAGAGGAGACTGACCAGCCAAGCTACAGAGAAGAGAGTTTCAGATTTGCAGAGCTGTGTGCAGACTGTCTGGATATTCCCACGGTTGCAGTTTCCACATGTCACTCCTGTTGCTTTGATTTTTTTCAGTGATGTACCCGATTTTGGGTCGTTCCATCTCTGTAAGAAACTCATCATCCACACTCCTGAAAGTAATCATATTATTCTGATTTTGTATTGGTTCACCAAGTAGAATTTGCCATAATAATTTCTTTCATCTGCCATGAATTTGTTTTGGAGTGAGTAGGTGAGTATGCTTCATCTTCCCCAGATAAGCCTTTGACACTATAGCATGCCATGATCTTGGGTAGAGCTTAGAGAATCAATCTTGGCTTCGAGTCCTGGCCTTGCACTGTTTGTAGCAGGATCTCTGATTTTCATACTGTGTATATGAGGCTAGTGGACCAAGAGTGACCATGGATTCTCCAGTCTCTGTCATCTCTCTGTAGGAACACTGGGGTTACAGACTCAAATTATGGCATCTAGTTTTTACATGGATTCTGGGGATTCAAACTTAGGCCCTCGTGCTTGCACAGCAAGCATCTTATCCACTGAGCTATCTCTCCAGCTCTGTTGAAACTCATAGCAGTAAGCATATGCATGACTCTAGTAACTGTCCTTGGGCTAGGCTCCAAATATAAGGGAGAATATATGCTTTTTTTCTTTCTGGGCCTAGGTGATCTCACTCGGCATAATCCTTTTCAGATTCTTTCATTTTTCTGTTAACTTCATGATTTCCTTCTTTTTTACCATTGAATAAGAGTCTTATTGAGATTTTATATTACAGTTTTATCAGTTGATGTTCACTAGGCTGGTTGAATTTCCTTGCAATTGTGAATAGAACCAAAATGACTGTGGATATGCAAATCCCTGCAGTCTATAGAGTCTTTGGGATATGCTCTGGGGTGATAGTCCTGGCCTGGTGATAGAGCTGGGTCATTTAAAAATCATATCTATGAGTTTCAGAAAGTAGTGAACATCTGCTTACCTCCCTTCTTACCAATGACATCAAGCTCATGGTGGTGGTAGACTTTCCCAGATAAGCATAGTTTTTATGTCCTGCCCAGAGCTGTGACTGGGATCTGAAAATAGGCCATGTGTTATCAGGCATGCCATACTTCATGGCACTCACTTATTAGAGCATTTGAGATTGTTAAAAAATAGAATTTTAAGTGAAATTGTAAGGAGAAAGGGTGCAGGGGACTTTGGAAAGTGTGAATGGGAATTCTAGCTGGGTTTGGTGGAACTGGGTCAAGGTGGCTATAGATAGATAATGAAATGAACTCTAAGCCTCTGAAATCCAAGGTTTGACAGGAAGATCCCAATGGCTAATTAAGTCTAATTGCTTCATGAAGGGAAGCAAACTACCTGACAGTGCTTACCTGTTTTCCTGACACTATAGTTTCCTAAAAAGATGTTAAATGAGTGTCTGTTATTCACTGTATAGCCACCATTCCCGTGTTATTCATCTGTTTATCTTATTGAAATAAATCTTTTTCATATGATATGTTCTGATCATGGTTTTCCTTCCCCAACTCTTCCAGACTTTTCCTACCTCCCTTGCTCTTTCTTTATCTCTTCTTTTGTAAACACAGGCAAACAAGTAATCAAAACCAGATTATTTTTAAAAACCAAAGACAAAAGCTAACAAGAAACACACACATTTATTCTTAAAGTTTAAAAACAAAACAAAACAAAACAAAACAAAACAAAAATATTTCTGCAATTGCACTTTGGGTCTCAGAGCCTCCTGTCATACCCTGTATCCTGGTGGTGCAAAGAAAACACAGGATACTTGTTTCCTGAGGTTCTGCAGGGCCTGCATCTGTGTTGTTTTTCTTGTGTAGATCTAAGCATTGCTGAGCAGATGCCAGGAGTGGAGGTTTGAATAGGTTCGGCCCCCATAGACTCATGTGTTTGAATGCTTGGCCCATGGGGAGTGACACTGTTAGGAAATATGGCCTTGCTGGAGTATGTGTGGTTGGAATGAGTGTGTCACTGTGGGGGTAGTTTTTGAGGTCTCCTATGCTCAGGCTCTGCCCAGTGTGGATGTTAGTCTTCTTCTCCTGCTTTTAGATCAAGATGTAGAACTCTCAGCTCCTTCTCCAGCACCAAATCTACCTGCAGCCTGCCAGGCTTCTTCCTACGATGATAATAGACTGAACCTCAGATTCTGAAAGCCAGTCTCATGAAATGTTTTCTAAGACTTGCCTTGGTTATGGTGTCTCTTCACACTAATAGCCTAAGATAGCAGTCATTTTCTGGATATTTGCAATGAAAGAGCCCTTCCTTAGCTGGTAAGAAACTCTTGCTACTCTTTTTTTTTTTTTTTTTTTTAAAAGCATAGAACAAGAAACTATAAAGCTCTTTATTTTCTCTTTATTTTAATATCTGCATAGTATGAAGCTTTATGTTTTTTCACCTAATTAATTTAAGAATTGTCGATATTATACATGCATATGATGTACTGTGGTTATGTTCACCCATTCAACTCTCTTATCCCTTTCCATCCCTGCTGATGACCTTTCCTACCAATTCCTCTCCTACCTTTATGTGGTGCCTAGGACCAGCCTCGACTTGGCCTGGTGTCCTGAGGAAGGGGTGTTTGGGAACATGGAAATAAGGACTTGAAGTCAAATCATGGGTGCATGCTGAGAGCTTTCTGAAGCTGACCAGACTGCTCAGCTCTCACAGACCAAAGCCCTGACTTTTATTTACATATCAATTCAATTGTCCTCCTGAAGCTCCCTTTTGATTTTCACATCAATCAGCATTTTTTGACCTTAGCCTCTTCACTTCTCTGAAAAGACAGCAAGTTTTTCTTAACATTGCAAATGAATTCAGATATCTACCTGCCTTTGTAAGCACAGACAATAAGCTAGCTGGATGGGATCTGGCTCTGAGATCACAACTCAAATCACGTCTGGGCCTAAATTCATTTTGTGACAAGCTGACCTTGAACTCAGAATCTGTCTGCCTTTGTGTCTTTCTGACAGGCTGGTTCATAGTACAGTTGCCTCTGTTCTTTAAGGTCCATGAAGCCCCTCATATAATTCATATTGCATCCTTATGTTTTGCATAGTTAAGAAATTATATATTTTTGAACTTATGTTTTCAGAATTTCCCTTCAGCCATAAGGGCTAAACTGAAGGTCACAGCGTTCACCACTTATGCTAGCAACAGATACCTCAAGTTCTTGGACTTGTGCTGTCTCTTATTATCATGAAGTGATTAATCTCGGCAGAGAGGACATTTCCTGATAATTGTGGAATGGAGAATATTTCCCAAAGAGGAACATGAAGTAAAAATTACATATTTTTATACAAGCAAACCTCACACCTAGCAACTCTCAACACTTGTGGAGGCCCATGCCCTGCTGGCTCTGCTCCAGGGGTGGGAAACCATGTCACACTGTCCCATCCACATGGCCATGCAGGGCTTGACAATGTCCCACATTTACTTCCTTTCTTGCAGTTGTCCCTTACTAACCCTGTGTATGCTGGCCTTAGGTGCTGTGGCAAAACCTTGCTGTATCCAGAAGAGAGCATCCCACTATTATGAATGCAACAGCCTTGCTATATCCAGAAGAGAGCATCACTCTGTACTCTTTCCCGTCATTTGACTCCCACAATTCTTCCACCCATATCTACCCTTTTAGGTATCTAGTTTAGGTTAAGTACTCAAGAGTCACTTATTCTTAGCACTTTGATAAGTTATTTACTTTGACCATTGCCCACTGCCCAAAGAAGCTTTTCTGATTAAGACTGAGAGCTGCTTTAGTCTGTAGCATACATTTTGACATTTAGAAGCTAGATTAAGCATATGTCCATTTGGTAAAACATAAAAATAGATTCCCTTATAGTTGTCTGTGACTTGACTACTTCTACAGTGCCTGGTATGTTTGCTTTCTTATGAATAGTCCTCGCATTCATGTGGGAAGTAGTTGGTGACCCCCAGAGCATTCCCGCCACTATTGCACCAATGAGCATATCTTTCTAGTCATTTTAGAATTGTGGCATGCAGGTTCTATTTTTGGGTGTGCCTGTTGATGACTTTTCTTTTCCAGTAGCCTGCAAAGTACTTTCCATCACCATGAACACTAGCCAACAAGAAGAGCTTTTCAGCTGAGCTTCATGTTGGCTTGTCTGTGTCCTGTATCCTGAACATGTAGGAACTTCAGCAAGGGAGTTTAATTTTGTAGTTCTGGTGGATGTCTAAGAGAAATGGCAATGGTCTATATTGTTTGGGAGTGTCTAGGTCTGTCTGGAAAGCCAATCATACAGTGATATTCTGCACCTAACACTGGGATTTTGGTTTGTATGATGTATGAGAGCAGAGGTGACTGCTCATATAGTATCTCCACTCAAACACTTTAAAACCAATCACGTTTTTACTTAGCACACAAAGTAGCAGGCTTCTGTATGATTCTTTGATTAATATGTCCCTCAACCTTTCCCCAACACCGTTATCTCCTGCTAAACCCTTCCTCCCTAGTATCTGGCCCTTCTACTTTCATACATTCATTTTACTATCCCCCTTGAGACCTTTTTTCAGAGATGCCATTTATGACTCCTTCATAATGACTCTTCAGTCTGGGTTGTTTTGAGAGGTAGTAGATTCACAGGACAGGGTACCCACTGTTTTCCCTTTTATTTTGGGATCTAAGACAGAATATTTTAAATAATTGTAAAATAAGCAAATCTTGAAGAGCACTAGTCATTGAAAAAGTATAGAAACCCCATCTCTCCTAATTTTCAAAGGCCCAGCATAGCTACTTCTTGGGCATTGGCTAGGTTGCTGGCTGCACCTTTCTCTCTAAGGCCAAATTCACAGAGAGCTTTGAAAACTTTTCTGGTGCTGAGAAGCCCTCAAAAGAGACTAAACTACCCAGCATGTTTCCTTTTTCCTTTTCCTATTTGGTGTTTTCTTCTAAAGACAACTTTCTCAGCCATCTAGTCTTGCCATTTTGTGGTAGACTGCTTTACTTGGAATCCTTCATTCACCCTAACAAGTTGAGGGGGATTAAAAGCAACTCATCTCAGCTGTCATTTTACATCCTTGTGGAGAATTCTTCCTTAAGTAGTTTGTATATTTGTTGATGGGAGTTGGGGGGAATCAGACAAGAGCCACAAAAATAGTGAATGAATTTGATTTTAAGAGGGTGTAATTTTCTACTTATGTATTTCATAATGAAGATCAGTCCAAAATCTCCCTTCTAACAAATAATATGATTTGTTTTAGTTGATAATTTAAGAGTAATGGGGTAGACGGTTGAGGGCTAGTGAATCCTGGGGCTGGTTTAGAGCCCGCTGGTAAGACTGTCACAGCTGTGCTGCAGTGGACTAGATACGGGTATTAACTGGGAACTGGGCCGCCTGTCCTTGGCTCCAGCAGTTAGAACAACTGAGTGAAGATTAGATCATGGTCATGCGCTATTCAGACTTTCCCCTACTGTGTATATGTTATTTAAAGCTCTGTATGGCTATAGACCATGTTTTCAATGTTTGCTTTGGCAAATACTAGTTCCTCTCTTGGGTAAGATCATCCTTTATCAAACATGTCATTTTTTGAGTGGGGGTAGGGGTTGAGGGTTGTGAAATGAAGAGCAAATCTTTTTTATTTTCTTCTTTTATTAAAATATTTTTTTCTCACATAGTATATCCTGATTACTAGCTACTGTTTCCACTCCTACTCCTCTTGGTTCCTCCCCACTTCCCTGACCACCTGGATCCTTCCTGTTTTTGTACCTTATTAGAAAACAATCAGGCTTCTAAGGAATGATTATAATATAATATAATATAATATAATATAATATAATATAATATAACATAATATAATATAATATAACATAATATAATACAATATATGACAAAACAAAAACTAATGCATCAATATTAAACAAAGAGAAGGAAACAGCCCAAGAAAAGGTACACGAATCAGACCGCTTTTTATACAACACTCACCTTAGGAATCCCATAAACACTCCAAACTTGAAGCCATAATATATACACAGAGGAGCTGATGCAGATCCATGCAGACCCTTTTGGGGCCCCCCAAGCCTCATGGGGTGACAAGCCCTGTGAGGTTGCTGAGGTCCAGTCTCAACATGAGGAGGGGCCTGAGAAAGGAGGGAATGGGAATGGTGCTGTGTTGAGTGAAATACTAAAAAGGTAGAACCTACACGTTCTCACGCTTGAGTCCACATGACTCAGCAGCCTGGCTGGGTATACATTGGCTGGTAATGACCGACCTGTTTTTATCTCGTGGAGATTCTGACTCTGAACTCCACAATCTCTCCACCCAACTTGGTAGGTTCCCACTGGCAAGTTGCTAATCATTACAATCTCGTGCTTTAAATGCCCCATAGCTTTTGTGGAGCACCTCAAGCAAATCCCTGCTTGGCTGCTCTACCTTTCTCTCTTGAACCTAGATGAGCCGCATGAAGGAAAATACAACACAAACTTAGTTCAGAAACAATGGTAACTCTCTCCTGTTTCCTCTCTTCTTCCCATCCAACTGAGAAGTCCTGCCTACTCGCCCAGTAATCGGCTCCTTTATTGACTAGGGGATTGGTTCACAAGAACAGCACCAGCCCCATCCACAACAGTGCTGATTCAGTAAAGACTTGGAAGTCAGTAGTGGATGCAAGCTGTCAGTTCAATGATCTTTGTCCAGTCATTCTCATCACTCTTCCTTCTTCTCATTCTTCATTCATTCTTCCTCCTTTTCATTCTTTAGCCTTCTCCCTTTTTGTCTTTTTCCTTTTCCCAACCAGAGAGCCTGAACCCAGTCTTTTATTTACTAATGCTATATCATCAAGGCTTTGAACATTGTTAATTTTTAAAAGAAATCCTTAAATTTCACGAATTTTATGAGCCCTGGATCATTAGTTCTAACACAAAGCAAAAGCCGATTTCTTTATAGTTTTTACACAGCCTGCCCTCCATGGGTAGCTGGGCATATCTTTGTGGATTCCTAGCATAGCAGACAGAAGTCTTTAGTAATTGTATTCATGTAAGAACAGAAAGGTGACAGACTACTAAGGTTAAAATATTTTCTTACAAAGTTTTAAAATTTATGTAAGTAAAGCAGCTAGCTCTCTCTAATATCCCTCTAGGCTCTGCCATCTCCAACCCTTCAAGTATCTAGGAGAGCAAAGTTCTTACTTTTTATATGCTTGCATATCATTTTCTAATTTTCTAATTTTTGTTTCCTATCTTAGCAATCCCATGGCCTCATATACTCTACATCTAGTACTACTTGATTCTAGATCATATACAAACCTTTCTCCTATAAGATTAACCCGTCTATCCTTTGTTTTTTTATAGATCCCTTCTTTTTCTATCCATGCCTTTCTTTTTGAGGCCATTTACCTCTCTATCCTTAATGCTCCTCTGTTCACTCTGGCTAATTAATGCAGCAGTCATTGAACTGGAGGGTGCATGTATCTCTTCATAATTCCAAATTCAAGACCAAGTCTTGCAATGAACAATTTCTACAAAGGATTGTATAAGTTTTTATGGTCTCTGTGGTTATGTTGTGTAGATCTTTTCTCATGACCCTCAAGGCCAAGAGGAAGGTCTGTTCCTCATCCTCCATAGCCTCATGATCACCTCCATTCTTCATTCCTGGGAATTACATTTGTTTCATTTATTATGGATGAATAGCTCTGAATAACGAGGGAAGTAAGTATATTTTCCAGAAAGAGAGATTGAAAGTAAAAGAGAGAGACAGCAGATCAGCTTCAGGGCAACAGTAGTCATCAGCACACACTGGGATCAATGGCCTGGTGATGATCCAGGGGCAGGGACTGTGTCCCTTATACATCCATGCTGGACCTGGCAGAGGTGAAAAATGAAACTCATTAGTACCATCTTTGTAGGCACTGGGTCAAAATCTGCCAGAGACTGACTCCATGTTCTATTTGTCTTTTTTTTTTTTTATTTTTTTTATTGTATATATTCTATATTTACAATTCATTTCCCTTTTTCTGGTTCCCCACCACCAAAGGCCCCACATGTCCTTTTCCCTCCCCCTGCTCCCGCATCCACCCCTCCCACTTTACTGTTCTTGTACTTTCCCACAATGATGTTTTGGTCCATTCTAGCACCAGTGTCCACTCCTTTCTTCTTGTGAGACATCACTTGATATGTGATTTGTGTCTTTGGTGTTCCAAGCTTCTAGGCTAATATCCCCTTATCAGTGACTGTATACCATGGGTATTCTTTTGAGACTGGGTCACCTCACTTAGTATGACATTCTCCAGCTCCATCCATTTCTCTAAGAATTTCATGAATTCATTGTTTCTAATGGCTGTATAGTACTCCATTGTGTATATATACCACATTTTTTGTATCCATTCCTCTGTTGAGGGACATCTGGGTTCTTTCCAGCTTCTGGCTATTATAAATAAGGCTGCTATGAACATAGTGGAGCATGTATCTTTATTGCATGCTGGGGAATCTTCTGGGTATATTCCCAGGAGTGGTATGGCTGGGTCCTCCGGAAGTATCACGCCCAGTTTTCTGAGGAATCGCCATACTGATTTCCAGAGTGGTTGTACCAGCTTGCATTCCCACCAGCAGTGGAGGAGTGTTCCTCTTTCTCCGCATCCTCGCCAACACCTGATGTCTTCTGAGTTTTTAATCTTAGCCATTCTGACTGGTGTGAGGTGAAATCTCAGGGTTGTTTTAATTTGCATTTCCCTAATGACTAGTGATGTTGAACATTTTTTAAGGTGTTTCTCAGCCATCCGAATTTCTTCAGGTGAGAAGACTCTGTTTAGCTCTGTACCCCATTTTTGGATAGGGTTATTTGGTTTTCTGGGGTCTATTTGTCTTATACATTTAAGCACAGTAAAATTGGGAAGGGGTTTCCATGTGGCAGTTATCAAAGCCAAGTTTTAGTTATGGCTACATAGACACTCCTTACCAAGGTAGCAAAGCATGTGCGATCTTCCCAATAAGAATAAATTCTACTGACTGACAAATAGATCTCAGGACAAGGGCGAGAGAGGAACAATGTGTAATGAACATAAAGATAAGTTCTATTGGTGGATGATGCAAAGTACATGGGGCCTTTTCATAGGAATGTGTTCTAGTCATTGAGAGACACAGCTCAGGATTAGGGCCTAAACAATGTTTAGGGTACTTGGGATCCTAATAAATAGAAAAGGACCACCAGGTTGTATGACCATGCTACTCCAGTATTCTAGATGATCAGGCACCATTAATTTTTTTTCTATTGAAGAAAATAGGTTCACATGGTTCGCAAACTGTTTTCTCCAATGCTTACGCTAAGCTGTGCTTCCTACAGACTCTATGCATACTGCTTCAGTCTCTATGAGTTCAAGTAAGCTTTAATCATGTTGATTTAGAGGACCTTGGTGTGTGTGTGTGTGTGTGTGTGTGTGTGTGTGTGTGTTCCATCCCCATTGGTTCTTATACTTTCTGCCTTCTCATCTACAGTATTCTCTGAACCCTGAAGTGTTGAGATCAGATGGAGACATTCTGTTTAGGGTTTAGTGTTCTACAGCTTCTTACTCAGGACAATTTCTATCTCATTCTCTGTGTAACATCTGGTTTCGGGTCATTGAATTTGTTCCACCTGCTGAAGGAAGGAGCTTCTCTGATAATGGCTGGGCAGGGCATTGATCTATGAGGATGTGTTTGCAACACTGCCCAAACTGACTATGTTGGCCATTTTGAAAGCATTCTATGGCACATAGGTTAAAGTAACAATGATAATTTTTACCCAGAACTTCACTATATAGAGCCTTCCTTCCCTATGTGTTTCACAGTAGATTTACTGCATTCTCAGGGCATAGGCAAACTTTTGTTCTGATTTCAAAGCTCCGATTTTGGTATACACCCATGTCCTATGCTAATATCACTGTGGCAGGAAGCTCAAGTTCCTTTATGGCTATTGAGGTTCTATTGGCTTAGCATCAGCATATGACTCCAGCATTCATTAACCTGTCCCTCAACACTTCTCACCTTTGCACTTTCCGGTTTCCAGTTAAACATCATTTTCCATGTTGGTCCTTCTCACCCTTCTTCAAGAAGCTGGGGAGGATGATCCCACAGGTTTTTTACATGCATACCTGCAAGTTCTTAGATGTAGGAAGATGGTCATGTCTGTGTTCACAGCACTGTAGCATCTGCACAAATGTTCAATAAAAGTACTGACATAAGAGTCCTGACATAAAAATGTCATGATGGTAATAAAGATGTGGAAGAGGGAGCTAGGTTGTTTGAGAGTGGTCTTTTCCACTTTGCCTAAGCAGAATGCATATTTTATGGAGTATAAAGGAACAGACCAACTTCAGAGTCTTAATTTCTAACCTTCACCTTATTGGTTCTCTTTGTCTTACCAGTAGGATAGAGGAGCTGCATAGAAATTTGTCAGTATGAAGTTTTATATGTTGTGAGACTGGACTAGAAGCTAATATTCCAGGAATCATAGCCTGCCCCCCCCCTTTGTGTGGCCAGAAGTTCTTTCTTGCTCATGGAGAGGTTGGCACAATGTTAACTCAGAGAAGGCAGAGGTAAACTTCAGAGCAGGGTTGCTTGTTCTGCTATGAACAGGTTATTCTTACTATGTCAGCATAATTTTCCTTTCTGAAAAACAAAGATGTGCTGAGTAAGTCATGGACCCGATTTATCTTACATTCTCAGTCCTCAGCCAATGGGAACTGTTTTAGTTCCAGAGTGTAAAATCTGTCCAGAGCATCATAACAAGGCCAGTTCTGGGCATACAGCCCTGCCTTCTTCTGTGGATAGCCTCTTGAGGGGACATAGCAAAGGCAAGAAGAAATTAGCACTTTGAGCCTGGGGCTCTCTTGCCTTGCAAATCAGCCTTTTGGTTTGTTGACTGGGATGACATTGTGAATCCAAGTCCAATCTAGAGTCTACCATGCCATTTTGGTCAGATTGAATGTGCCACCCAGGAGGATATGGGTTGGCCACATTCCAAAGCTGAAGATGTCTGACCATTGCTTGTTGAAGGAGGTCATCAATAGCTCTCGAGGTGTTTTTCAAACTAGAAATAAACTGCCTTCCTCAAAGAATTTAGACATACATAACTAAACATGGGCTTGCCAGCTGGCTCATCACTAATGAGAAGGCTATAAACCTGACAAACACCGGCCATTGTCTTTGGAGCTACATAGAGAAAAATCCCAGGCAGTACTTGAGACAGTCAGTGCTTTTAAAGCCAGGGAACACAGGGAATGAGAACCTGTTCCCTACACAGAAAGTGATCCAAGCAAACCCTTTTTCTAATTCAAAATGTTCACATTTTTGCAATTCATGGGACTTTTCTCTGTAGCAAACGAAGAAAACCATTGTCCATAAAATTTAGCAGCTTTGAGTAAAATTGAGGAAATGCTGGGGAAAATTCTGCAGTGCTGTTTTGTCTACAGAACAATAAAGGGAAATAATAGCTGAGAGGCGGCAGGCAAGAAATGACTAGTCTCTGCTATAAAGGAATTAGCTTGGTAAATGTATTCTTTTTTAAATTAAAAAGAAATTGCCTCAATTAACTGCTTTTAGGGGAAAAAAGGGCATAACAGTATTTTAAAAACAAAGCTTTCTGGGAAGTGCAGGTATTTATTTTAAATCAACTTGGTTAGGAACCTTTACTTGCTCTACAGATCACTGGCTAAATGATACCATAGTAAGAAAACAGAGATGATGATTTTTTTCCTTCATGATCTCCTAATGGGAGATAGTGTCTTTTGAGCCAAGCCTCACTGAATCTCCCCAAATGTCTAACTATTGAGTGTGTACCTGATTAGACACATACTGATCTGCTGTTAAGTCCTTGCATCTGCTACACCTCTGCCAAATATATGTGGGAGATGGGATTCTGATGTTGAACAAGCTAAAAACAAACTTCCAATGCATTCCAGAGCATCCTGCCTGTGTCTGTCTGTTTTGGTCCTGACTTTGCTCATGAGTGCTGTACTTGGCCATCTCTTCTGTGCTCACACTGTAGCATTCTTGTAAGCCATCAGTTCAGTATGGAATAGACCCAGGACACAAGGCCAAAGGGAGAGCCTCATTGCTCTTCCTTTTCCTAATACTATGGACCTTAGGCATTACTCTGTTCACCAGTGAGGCAAAAATTTACATGTGGAAAAAATTATATCATGGTTATACTTCTATGTGAAATATAACGAAGTCAGAGGCAGGGGCAGGGAGTCAGCAGGAAATGAAGACAATGGTTAGAGGCACCAAGCTACAATTTCTTAGGGTGAGTAACTTCAATTCTAGTATATGACATGATGTTCTAATTAAGGTGTGATTTATATGGAATGCTTCCTAAGGGAATTGACATAAAGAGAAAGATCTTAATTAACATGACTGGAGTCATCAACTTATATATGTGCCTCAAAACATCTTGTTGTATAACTTACCTACATGTATTTTAAAATATTTATCTATTTCTTCTTTTTAACTCTGTGTGTGTGTGTGTGTGTGTGTGTGTGTGTGTGTTCATATATGTGTATGCATGTGCATGCCAGTATCCTCAGAGGTTTGAAGAGGTAATCTGGTCCCCTAAAACTTGAGTGACTGCTAGTTGTGATCTTCATAATGTGGGTGGCCTGGAACTGAACTCCAGATCAATGAGCAGTATGATTTCAGATATCATGAGTAATAGGAGTTGGGGTAGGCTATACTTTTAGTTGAGGTTAAGATCATTCTAAATATTTCAGAAACAGTCTCTAACTGCATCTAGACAGAGAACTTTAGGTGCAGAGAAAATTATAAACTCACTGAGCCAAGCTTGGACATGTAGGCTCATAACCACAGGGCCTTAGAAAGCTGAGACAGGGAAGGAAGGGTATCAGAGTTTAAGGTCATCCCGGACAACAACTTTTACAACTGGTAAAAAGAGCTGGGAATTTTGTTTACACATAGAATGCTTGCCTAGCTCTTGGGACAGCCAATCAGATGCCCTAGTCAGAGACATGGTATTTAACTGAAAGTCTCAGTTCCACACAAACTTTTGCCTGTGGTCAGGAAAGGATAGTGTTAATCTGACTAAATTAAAACCTCGATTTTTTTTCCTTAGAGGCAGTCTCTCTGTGTGGTCCTAGCTGTCCTAGAACTTTGTAGACCAGGCTGACTTCATCTGCCCCTGCCTCCCAAGTTCTAGGATTAAAGGCATTCACCACTACCACAATGCTCAAAACCCAGGTTCTTGAAGACTGATGTTCATAGCAATAGCATTGCAAAGAGATTGTACATATATCATCTTGAATTGTGTGTATTCAAGAAGACTGAGCAAGGGCAAGCATGCAGTCATTTTGAAATAATAATTTTGGCTCCAGGATCCACAGCAAACACAGGTTCAGTCCAAGTTTGGACACACTTCCATGCAGAAGTATGCTGTGGGAGGATGTAATGTTCCTTGTGACCGATGTTTCTCTGGCAAAGGTTTACAGGATAGCTCTTGTTATCACGCACACAAGGATGAGCTGTCCTTACAACTTTCTGGCATTGTTACTGTTCTTTATTTGGATGAGCTTGCTGTGAGTATGGCTTGTTCCCTCTGAAACTTACTTTGAACTTTAATTCCCGTTGTGAGGTACTAGGAGGGAAGGGCTGCTGGGTCTTTGGAGAAGCAATTAGGGCTTCCCTCTCAAGGATAGATTATCTAATTTGCGCAATTAATGTATTAGTGGGTCATTTTGGGGTAGATCTACAAAAGCCAGTTCATCTGTCTCACACATCTGATGCTCTGGGTGAGGACCATGAGTCTCCATAAGCCTTTCTTTATAACTAATTCACTTCCTAGTATTGTTATTTGCAACAGAAAACTGATTAAGGAAGGCAGGCTGACAGAACCAATTTCATTGATTCTGATGATGTTCACAGTAGGCAAATCTTCCTTTCATGTCTGTGGTCTGTCTGTCTTCACCCTGTTGCCGTGAACTCTGATTCTGTTAACCTTGTGTCAACAGCACTGCTTCCCTGGGCTTCTGAGGGGAGTTCAATGAACCACTGATGACTCTTCCTGATTTGAATATGACACCTGGTTCTGGTGGGATCTTGCCTCATAGCAACTTCATTTATGGAAGAGGATGTGGCTCTTAAAAGTGGAAAAGCACTTTAATTTTAAAATTTGTCAGGTTTATTGAAGCATAGTTTATACATAGCAAAATCTAGCTGTATTGCCTATTACTTTTAAAAAAGCATATGATTAAATGATCACCCATAAACAAGATTTAGAGTGTTTCTGATCACTGGAGGGTTTTTTAATGGGGAATGAGGAGAGATTCCTGGTCTCTTTACACACACACACACACACACACACACACACACACCACACATTAACCTTATTCAAACTTGAAGAAGGTTGAATAAGAGCACTTTGCAAAGTCAAGTTAGGAGGTTTTTTGGTGGTCTGAGCACTATATTGGCCAATCAGGGGTAACAGCAAGTGTCCTTTACTGTTACCTGATTACAGTTGATGAGGTGAAATCAGAAGATTGCACTCAGTATGGGAGTTCTAGGTGATGCCTTGATGTGTGGGGCTATGGGGGTGAGAGGGAAGAACACACAGGGATTAAAAACACACAGAGTCTGCCTTCCTGTGACCTCTCTGACATAATTAGTCCTTTTGACTCAGGCTAGGATTACCCTCAAGAGGGCTGATCCCATCTGCACTCTAAGAGGGTGTCAGTGGTTTTGAATTTTCTAAATCCCACTGGTTTAAGGTCTGAATCGCCTCGTTTGAAATGGAGGACGATTGTGAGAGAAGGAATCCATCCACCACAGATGGTATTGGAGCCTTCAGGCAGTTTTCACAGCACACAGCACACAGAGATAAGATTAGAGCCTGCTCACTGCTGAGGATGGCCTAAGTAGGACATCTTGTCATATAGTTCCCATCCAGCCGCCTTGAGGGCAGAGGACTAGCAACAAATTGCAAAGCTATTGGATTAGAAATGCTCACATAGTCTCCTCCCTAACTGACAAGCCCTCACAGGAGAAAAGAATAAACCAGCTGAAGATGTTACTGAAGTACATCTTCTGGAGCATGACCTTTCTGAGCCTCATTTACTTCATTTGCAAAATGTTATTAACATCTCCCTTCTCATGGCACCAAGCATTTTCTCAAATATCAGTTGTGGTAAAATCCCGAGTCCAGGGAGCACACAAGGGCCTTAAGGCTGATCAGGAACTTGATGTCTGAAGCTGTGAGATTTTGGTCACTAATTCCACTATCACCACCCAGCTCAGGAAAACTGTGATAACAGGGAACCCCTTGCCTGGCTCTGGACCCCGCACACTGGCCATCTCTACCCACCCATCGTCCCCATTTGTCTGTTTCAGTACTGCAGCTCTGAGTACCTCCACCACCAAGTTCATGGACGACAGAGACACCACTGGAATGATTTTAAGTCATTAAACTAATTTTCTTGAAGAGGGGTTGAATGCCAGTCTTTTGTTGTCAAGTCCACCCCTGGTTTTATATTTTTGGGTTAAAAAAATCATCTTTCCCCTGCATTTATAGATTTACCTGAAATGACATGTTAAAAGTGTACAATGATTATAAAGGTGTTCTATTTTTAATAGGCAAATAAATATCTGCCTGAATACTTGAGGGAGAAATGATGTCAATCTTACAAAATAATGTATCCGTGGAAAACTCAGGCAGGAACAAAACAGTGGTTTGCTGATTTCAAATCACTAGAATGATAATGACAGTGAATACAATACTAAATATAGAGAGGTGCCAAAAGGTGACCTGTATTGCTTGAGACTCTGATGGTTTATATAGTTTCAGAGGGAAATCAGCTCCAGAGGGCTGTCCAACAGGGTCCAGGGCATCCAGCAAAGATAAAACATAGATTTAGTAAGTATTAACTCAGGAATATTGTGTGTTAGCCACGTGAAGTAAGAGAATGGGGTCCAGAGGAAGGACAGAGTCTCATTGTTCTAAGGTCAAGGAGACGACCATAATGAGCTTCCTGTGGAGACTGCAAACAGGTCATTATTGAAGTTGATTTGTGTTTCATTGCATGCATTCTGCACTAGACATCATGTAAAACAGCCTATATGGATTATTTTGCTTAATAGTGGCATCCTTCAGGAGCATAGCATTATTGATCTCACCAAAAAAGCAGAAAGAAAAATACAGTTCAAAGACTCATTGCTCAGCCAGAACTAGTCCAGAGAAGTGATCAAGGAACTGTCAGAAGACATGCGCCTTTGGGAAAGAATGTGGTAATATGAATTTCTTCATTTCCACATCAACATTTAGAATAGAATTTGGGGGTCATGGTGTTTTGAAAACTTTGTAAGAGATTGTACACTGATTTCCAAAGTGGCTAATGTTTTGCTCTCTTGCTAGCTTAGAATGAGACAGTTCCAGCTATCTGATATCCTCACCTACTCTTGTAATAGTGTGCTCTTTTAATTTCAGCCCTTCTTGTTGCGTTTGGTGGTAACTCATTATGGTTTTAGATTTTATATATCTAACGATACATTTGGCATTTTATGCATTTATTAAACTTACTATCATATGTTCTTTCTGTAAATTGTCTTTCCAGTTTTGAACACTGAACATTAAATTATCTTCTTACTAATTTGCTATAGTTATACCTCATATAATAGTTTTCTAACAGGTGTTGACACACTTTCTTCAGGGAAAGGAAGGGGTTTGGGGGGAGGAATTTGGAGAGGGAAGGACCTGTGCGGGGCAGCATATGGGATGTAAATAAATTAATTAATTAATAAATAGTCAGAAAGTAAATATTTCAGGCTCATGAAAACCGAGTTCTGAATTATGATGAGACTCAATTCTCATACTTTAGTTTGAAAGACTACCAACAAAGAAAACTATAAACAAAATCATTTGCTAATCTCTGTTCTAGATTCTAGTTGACAATTACACAGACATTTAGCAGGCCTGTCCACCATGCTTGACCTTGAGTCCACACTTATTAAGATTACATTTATCAATGTTTTCTTTCACAGATTGTAGCTTATCTGAAAGGATGAATCTGTTGCCCAAGACTGTGAGGGTTTGATATTGTGGTGCCCATGATTTCTTCTGAAAAAAACCTTAAGCTTTATGGGTGAGGTCTATGAAATCTTTGATCATACTAATGTTTTATTACTATTAATTCATGAGTAATAAAGTAGTAGTAGTATAAGATAATATCAAATTTTATGTGTGCCATAAGAGCTAGCCTAACCTTTTTATCATGTAAATATCAAACTGTTTGGTATCTTTTGTTGAATTAGTCCACAAAATAATCACCTACTAATTAATCAAATTAGTAACTGTCAAAATTAATTGATCAAATGTGTACAGGCCTATTTCTTTATCACAACATTCTGATTTCTTGTTCTCTCTTTTATGTCTTGAAATCAGCAAAGTACCTAATATAACTTTTTATTTATTTAAACTATTATAGGCTATTTCCCCTTAACTGTTAGAATCATCCTTTAAACAAATATATTTGTTATGATTTCACTGGAAATTATTGAAAATAAAGAGTAATACATATAAGAAGGAGGGAGGGAGGGAGAAAGAGAGAGGGAGGGAGGGAGAGAGAGAGAGAGAGAGAGGACAGAGAGAGAGAGAGAGAGAGAGAGAGAGAGATTCCAGTTAATAATTATACAGATGTTTGGCAAATATTTCACCTAACATCTTTTGAAGAATAAAAATACTTTCAGATTTTAATGTGGTCCTATTACTTACTTACTTACTTACTTACTTACTTATTTACTTATTAAGACAAGGTCTCTTTATATAGCCCCCGGTGGACACAGAGAGACAGAGAAAGAGACACAGAGATAGAGAGACACACAGAGACAGAAGTAGAGAGAGACAGACAGACATACACATACATACAGAGAGAGCTGTGGGGAAGGGAGACAGAGAGGGCATTTAGGCTCTTCATAAGGTCAGGCTACCCAGTGTATAAGTAGCCCTTCTGACAATAGACTCCTACACTCTCATAGGTGGATCTGAGTCATAGGCCACCTGCCCAAGTGTCCAGGTTCTTGTGTGCCATGACAAAGAACCAGATCAAGAATTGGTGGTTAATAAGAGCAGAGGCATAAGGAAAATGCATTTCTGAAAGAGGAAGTGGGTTAGTGAGCACCAGGCCACAAGATGCACAACCCTGAATGGAACATTCCCCGCCTCTTTCACCTTTGTCCGACCTGGACCTTGTCTTGAGCATACTCTGTGTTGTGTGAAGCACAATAGGCTTCCAGTCTTTTTCTGTCAAGTGGCTTCTTCCATTTGTTAAGCATAATATAGCTTCCTCTAATCTGTGTTATCTTCTGTCAAGATTACTTCCCAAGATCTGTGGTGCCATAAACTTTTTTGGGGGAATTGTAGCTGATGATCAGCTGATTGCCTATTAATTCCTTCCACACTGATGAGGGATCCTAGGACTCTATCTGGTGTAGCCACTGATTGGTTTTCTGTAGTAGGTGTTGGGCTGGGATCCCTGCATTATGAGGCATTTAGTTAAGATGTTGTCACATATTCTAGAAGACACAATTTTTTTTACAAGATTAACATTCAGGGTTGAGTAAGAATTACATGATTTTGTCAATCAATGAACACAGACAGGGTAAGTAAAGGAAGCTGTGGCTGTGTTCGTTTCAGAAGAGACAGCTTTCATAGCTCATTGTTGGGCTGTGTAATTCCCCTGGACTTTTAAAACATACTTGTGGTTTTATATTAAGGGTATTGCAAGACAGAGGAGAGAAAAATATAAGGAAGGGACTTTTAGTGCAATAGATAAAAGTGGGGGAGACAGTGTGAGGTTGAATGCCAATAGTGTTCAAGGAAAAATAATGAAGGTATGATGTAAGATTACAATACAGATAGATCCCCAAATATTTAATATATCTCAATAGATTTATAAAAATAGAGTATATCATTGTGTAATAGCCAAAGTGGTTGTGATAGTTTTACTGCACATTGAAAGCCCATCCTCAAGATTTAATATGAAGACCTAGGCAATGGTTTGTTTCTTTTTAAATTTTAATCTACTTAAAAATATCTGTTTAAAATATAAGTTCATAATTTCCTCCTTCCTATCAATCGCTCTTACGTGTCCTCCCCCACCCCTCTTCCTAGCTTCTTTTTTAAAATTAAAAACTTAAAACTTTTAAATTTATTTATTTATTTTTTAATTTTTAAAAATGTGTCTGAAAAACAAAGTCAGTCATTTGGATAGAGCTTGACTCTTTTTTTTTTTTTAGATTTTTTTTTTCAAGACAGGGTTTCTCTGTATAGCCCTGGCTGTCCTGGAACTCACTCGGTAGACCAGGCTGGCCTCGAACTCTGCCTCCTTTGCCTCCCAGAGTGCTGGGATTACAGGTGTGCGCCACCACCGCCCGGCTTTAGAGCTTGACTCTTAAGAGTCATTTGCTTTTTCCTTAGAAACCTGATACACAGTAGAAACTGTAAGTGACTATATTGATAAAGTATGAGAGATTTTAATCTTTAGGCATTTTAGTTACTTAAGGGAAGTAACACATACAGGGCTGAGTCACAATCTCAATCTTTGGCTTCCGAGAATAGCAGAGCCTGGTGGATCCTCCTCCAAGCATATTCAAATGTTTTTTTGCTTTTTTTCCCTCCCTTTTAGTTCATGTAGGCCCTCAGCCTATGGAGTGTGGCTGCCAGCATTTGAGACAGATCTTCCATCATTTAATCACCTCTAGAAACAGTTTCACATTCTCACCTAGCAGTGGGCAGTTTTAATCTCCCAAGTCTTCTCAATTTAATCAAGTTAGCTTCCAAGATTAACCTCACAACAGGGATGTCTCCCTTAATCACAGTGGCTCCTTTCTTAGTAGCCAGAGCTTGGGCCCTCATTCACATGATCTCTTACTCTGGCCAATGAGCTGTGAAATTTAAAGACTAACTTTGAAGCTTCTGCTGTGCCCATCTCTGCTTTACTGCCTCTGAAACCCTATCCTAGTTTCTTGTTAGTGAAAAAAGATTTGAGAATGTTCCTGTTGGAATAGCCACAAGAAGTAGCTTATAAGAGAACAAAGCAATCTTTAAAAGAGGAGATAAAAGAACCTTGCACTTGGAACACAAATTGATCTCTACTCCACAGAAAACCCTACCTCCTGGTTCTGAATGTTTTTCAGAATATTGATTGTATGAAATCCTCAGATCCTCCTTCAGGAGAGCAAGGTAGAAGCAAGCTCTCCTTGTTCCAACTATGTCAGATAAAATAGGAACCATTCTCAGTATAATCAAAGAGACTGGTAACTGAAGATAAGACAAAACAAAACAAAACAGAAAACCTGGATTCTTGAAGGCCTTTGGTATAAGTACCGAACTTGTTATAAGTTAGTGGATATGCTGTTATTGTATTCTACAAGGGGTGACTGGAAAAGAGAGACAATGGGGGCTTAAAAAGAGGACTACATGCAACAAAGCAAGAGGAAGAGAGGAGTAATCTGGGATCATATGAACTGCTTATCTTTGTAAATACAGTTTGATGTTGTGCAGTCAGGTTCAGTTTTCACACAGCATCCATAGATGCTATGATTCTATGTCAGTAGAGTTCAGTGGTTGTGACATGGTATACTGGCTAGTTTTATGTGTCAACTCGACACAGGGTGGAGTTATCACAAAGGAACTTCAGTTGAGGAAATGGCTCCACTGCTATCCAGCTGTAAGGCATTTTCTCAATGAGTGATCAAGGGTGGGAGGGCCCATTGTGGGTAGTGCCATCCCTGGTGGTCTTGGGTTTTATAAGAAAGCAAACTGAGCAAGCCACTGGAAGCAAGCCAGTAAGAAACATCCCCACCCCATGGCCTCTGCATCAGTTCCTGCTTCCTGATCTGCTTGAGTTCCAGTCCTGACTTGCTTTGGTGATGAACAACAGTGTTGAGGTATAAGCTGAATAAACCCTTTTCTCTCCATATTGCTTCTTGGTCATGATGTTTGTACAGGAATAGAAACCCTAACTAAGACACATGGTAAGTGCCCACTAAAGTCTTAAATATAGCCCTCCCCCTTTTTTTGTAAAATAAGAGATTGTTGGCCCCTGGATAAAAAGGAAAGGAATATGACGTAGAAAGAATCACTTAGTTAATGAATTACTCACAGGTTGTCATTTGCCAATGAAAATGCCAGGAAAGGATACTGTCAGTACCCTATGGAGATGTCCTAGCTGCCATGAATGGAGCCAGCTGTCACAGATTTCCCTGATGAAGCACTAACACTAGATACTTTGGCAAGTGTGTATAAGGGCTTCCATCTTCTCTCAATGAACCACTAGATTGGCGCTGTGGCTTTTGCCCACCGTTTCCCCAGGGGTTAGCCTGAAGCTGGTCTCCAGCTAAGAACCTACTCTTGTTTGGCTCTGTTTCTCTGCCCAGTCCTGTTTCCCTTGTGCTGAGAAGAGAAGGCAGTCCACTTCACTGTAATAACAAATGCACAGTAGTATCTCATCCTTAAGCTCTGCTTCTGTAGGCACTAATGAAAGATGTACTATTAAATGCCAAAATCTACAGCCAGTAAAATATTTAATAAAAATAAATGTAAGTCTCCAAAGTCTATACTTAAGTTCATATTTCATATAGACAAATATGATTGTTAAAAATTCTCACTAATAAAATTAAGTGATTAATTATGGCTTGAGAAGTACAGAAAAGTATCGTACTACATCTTGTTATTCTTAGTCACAACACTGGGCTTGCTTGAGCAGGTAGCAGATGTAATCAGGTATGTCTAAAGCCTTTTAACATGATGTAGTGTTCTAGGCAGGTATCTGTGATTGGATAGGAACTTTCTAACAAGCCATACCATTATAGATCCACAAAATTCTTTCTATGGCATGATATATGTGAAGCCCTTTGTGTTCCACCCCAACCCCTCAAAATGCTCTGGGTTCTGAAGCAGCAAAGAGGCCTCTGTCCTGTCATCATTGAATTACATCTCTATTGTTCCTGTTCATCATCTTGAGTACAGCAGGAAGTCAATGTACTGCACATCCCCGTCATAGCTTCGTCTGCAGTGGTGAGTCACTCATGGACCACAGTGGTGAATCTACAGCTCTATGAAGTCTGTTTTTCTCTTTCATGCCCCTCTGACTCTCCATGTCCCCTAACACCTCATTTTATGGACAGCTGTTATTTACGTGAAGCCAATAGGTAGGAACATGGCACATTAATATATACTTCTATTAGTACTGCAGGCCTAGGATCTTTGGGAAAAGTAACAGACACTAGAATTGGAAAACAGTGTCTCCAAGGCTGCTCTGCTTGAAGTGCACCCTTGTTTCTAACCATCAACATTTTCAAAAACATTGGTTAATTCTTGAAGTCTAGGCTCTTCTTTTTCAATTATTTAAGATAATTTCATAAACATTCTTATGACATTCATCCCCAATTTCTCTCTCTGAATCTTGCCAAATCTACCACCTCCACACTTCCCAAAACGTTATATTTTCTATACTTTTCAAATAGCACGTTGAACTCACACATGCTACTGCTATGAGGCTTCCACATTGTCAAGACTCTTGTGCTTGTGGAATCATGGATAGATAGCTATTTAATATAATGTACCATGACCCTAGACAAGGTCAAGGAAAGTGATCATTATTAGTTGAAACCAACAATTTATTTAATTTATCCCAAATGATTTGGAGCTAGTTTCTATGCCCGAACAGTTCAAGTTTACTCTAAACTACGCAATAAGAAAAATGATTTGTAAAAATTCAGAGAATGTCTGCTTAGTTCTACATTGGCTCATCAGGAGAACCAGACAGAGTTTTAGCAAATGCTGAGCCAACAGTTACAATGGTGTTGGAACTATGCCCAGAAAACTCACCAGTAATTTTCTATGCAAACTCCATGTCCAGAGGCTGACCTATCAGAACTTTTAAGAACCACTAAGACCTGTTGCAGCATGAAACTATACATTTGTGGAGTTCATGATATGTAGTGGGTTTGTACGGAAGGATAAGCTAAAGTTTCAAGAAAGACTTACTGTAAATGGAAAATATATACTGTGTTGAATATTAAGTACTATGTTAGCTCTTGAACAGATTAAAAAAACATGGAAATATTTGATCTCTGTCAGCATGTGTCATCACTGTATGCTGAACAACATTATTAAAAATATTTTTTTCAGAATGAAAAAATAGTTTCCTCGATCAAATAGACATCATTCTGCTTATTATATAATACATGTTGTATATAAAAGGTACCATACAAAATAAAAAAATGTTTTGAAATGATTGGCTCTTATTTCTATTAAGGAAAGTAAAAAGTATAGTTGCTGGAGAGGGCAGAGTATGTCAGTCGTCAGGGGGAAAGTCTTTAGCTCCCACCTAAGGGAGTTTGAGACTATAAGGTCATTAGCTGAAAGGTGAACACACCTCAGGCACAGTGAACAGCTTGTCCTAAGCCCAGTGACAGGAAAGGGGTGGGACCAAGGGCGATATTGAGTGTCATAACCCATACATTGAGAATCAGCTCAGGGTGGAACGGTGTGTGGCTGCCAGGTAGGCAGAGTCTGCACCATACAAAGCTATATCAGACATCCTAAGTATTGTGATATTTGTTTGAAGAGCCACGGAGATTAGTAAAGTATTTTACCAAGCCATTAGAATCCTGTTTTGACAAGATTACTCAGATTTTCCAGTTGAAAGGAATCAAAAAGGAGTGACTGTGGGTGTAGAGGAGAGAAAGTAGGACCCTCTAGGAAACTAAAAGGGAGTGATGGTGACTTTGACTAAAACGATTTAAAACACCAGAGGCCCCACCAATCTCTCCCCTGAGTTAATGGAAAAATAAAGATGTTATAAAATGTTTTCCAGGAGGCAAATGATAACTTATAGTTTATTCATGATATTCTCCTCTAGACTTGGCAAAAGATAGGGCTAGTAAAAGCTGGAACCAGGAGGTTCAACTGGAGGCGGGGTTCAGTCTAGACACAGAAGGCAAACCTTGGCAACTGGGTGTTAGCAAAAGATATCCTCAAATTTCTCAGCTGGTGGAGCTAATCAGGTCTAAAATTAGAACAAAAGCCCAGAAAGCCCCTTCAGATGCCTCACATCTTTTCTGCCATTTCTCATGAATTCACACTGAACACATACACACTGAGTGTAGACCAGGAGGGGATGTGAGAGATCACCTACCACAGTGGTGCTCTGGCACACTCTGGAGGCCTCTAATTTGGAAAGTAAACAGGGTCTCATGCTTGCATGCATGGGTGCATGCACATGCATGCATGCGTGCATGCGTGTGTGTGTGTGTGTGTGTGTGTGTGTGTGTGTGTGTGTATTTTCCCTAGTTTATCCTGGTGAATATAACCAAACTCTCTGAAAGTTTTATACTTTATATTAAAAAATTTTTCTTGAGGGTTTTTATTAAAAATTTAAACTTTTATTTTTTATTGACAATTATTTATGTTTAGAGAATAAATACGACTCTGCATGGGGCAATTATAAGTATCTTAAATCCTTGTAGTGGTTTCCTAATGCCATTTGAATGTTCACTGTGCACCGCTCAGTCCTGACACTCTAGCTTATAGCTTCAGTGTCAAGGCACAGGGCCTGGATCAGCTGTCTTCCCATCGGTGGGGAGGTCATTTGCTAGATAGCCAAATTCTCAGCTTCTACCACTGACCTACTGGGGAAGGGGCCCAAAAGTCTGATTTATAACACTTCTCCAAAGGGGTTCTGATATGTTCTAGTTTGATAACTACTGCTATGGTTTGACAGAGGACACCCCTTCTGAAAAGGGCACAGAATCTCATTGTGGGAAATTAATTCAAAACCAGAGGAACCATGTCAAAGGCAAAATTGAAGTCTTTCAAGAACCATGTATACAAAGCCGGTAATTCTCCTGCTGGGTAAGATGAAAGACAAAGTTCAAGGGGATCAAAAAAGCTATTCTTCTGAAAGAGCAATCAGGCAAACAAAGTCTGCGATGCCACCCACCCCATGGATTTGATTACCATCTTCTGCCTTCAACTTTCTCTGGTTCTTTACATCCAGCAAAGTTTGTGAAGTTGACAATAAAACTAAGTGTTAGACGTCTCCACCTCTTCTAACCTTTCTGGTGTGAAACGGAAGAGTCATTTCACAGAAGCAGGTCTCAGATTCTTTTGAACATGAGCAGCCTTGCTTTGGTGTCGCTGAGGAAGAACACAAGTCAGTTGGGAAAGAACCTATTCTGTCTCTTCCGCGAGGAAGTGCTTCTGGGAGGATGCGTTCATCTAGAGCTCTCCTGTTATACATCTTCCAATTCTTAGGGGTGAGAGTCAGCGGAGTCTCCAAGAACCTTGTTGATGGAGACTTCATGACCTGGCAGCAACCCCAGAGTACAAGTCTTCAGAGGGCTGTGTGCTGCAGATGGCTTCATGAAATGTCACATCTCTTTGACCAAGATTACGTGCCGCATTCAGTTTTCGTTAGTTGATGGGCTTGATGGGCCACAGGACAGATTCATTTGTATCTTTATTTCCTCTTTCTCACACTATAACCCAGGTTTCTTAGCTTCATGTATATAACAGGTGTTCAGCTAATCATGCTGATTGAGAGATCTGCTGAAAGCAAACATTTTAGGAATGATTTGATGCTTAACAAGAATATGGCATGCACATGAATTATAAGTAAGCTGAATCTATTGACTAGGCCAAATATATCTAACCAACCATAAGCCTGCAATCAACATGCTGTTCTGGGAAGATAACAGGAAAATGTTCAAGAATTTTTAAATCTCCCCAAACAAAGTCCTCTGCTCCCCTATAAGATTGAAGATAGATGAAGTTAGATAACTATTTGTTCTTAAAAAGTGTTGCCTCAGTTTCTAACCTATTATCTCTACTAATAAGACTCAGGCCCTGTCATGAACAGCATTGAGAGGCTGGGCTAGGTTGCACTGTTTTTTCCAAACATGCAATGGAACATCTTTCTTGGTCGGTCCACGCCTTCTTACATATACCAGCATTACCACTAATCCTTACTGTCCTTCTGCCCAATGTAGATCCTGTATGTAGGTGGCTTTCTCAGAAATAGACACTGCCTTTTTAGATCACAAATGTGGCCTGACGTGGGTGTTTCCAGGCATTCCTTGCATTGTCAAGGTCCTCTGGTTACCAACAATTGTCCAACTATCTGCTATACCTGCTTTCTCCTTCAAAATATTCCTTAGTAAGTCTAGTCAGTAAGATCTTGTTCCAAAACCAATCTCATTATGTCCTGGTAAGTAAATTTTGGAATCTTTGGTATTCTATAATATGGAATTATATGCTCTTCCATGGAATAGAGTGGATTTCAGAAGAGTTGGAGACAGATATAATTAAAATATATTCTATGAAATTTGTGAAAATAAAACATAAGAACTATAAGAATTATAAAGCCTGTAGAAAAATGTACACAATTGAAGTGCTGAAGAGGATATTTGAGAGCATGGGTCTGCCCCTTTATGTTCATATCCTGAATTCAGCTGTGCTTCCCTGCAGCTGTCTCTAAGACAGATGGTTAAGAAGCAGTCTGCACTGTGACCTGATAGCTTGCAACCTATGTACCAGCACCACCATGTTCCCTCACATATATATATATATATATATATATATATATATATATATGAACTAAATCACATGATGTCAAACTTCCTGCCACCTATAAACATTTATGAAAATCAGAACTTTCTTTTGGGTCATTAGTTTGAGACTCCTCAGGAAGATTGCACAGTTAATAGCTTCTGGCCTACCCCAACTATGTTTCTTACCACTACTCATTCCACCCCATCCATCCATTTATCTATCTATCTATCTATCTATCTATCTATCTATCTATCTATCTATCTATCTTTCTATCTATCTATCTATCTATCTATCTATCTATCTATCTATCTATCTATCTATCTATCTATCTCCCTATCTATGTATCATCCGTCTATCTCCCTATGTATGTATGTATGTATGTATGTATGTATGTATGTATATATGTATCTATCTATCTATCTATCTATCTATCTATCATATTCTATTTATCCTCTCTCTCACTCACTCATCCTTCCTCTTATTGTGTTCCCTTTCTCCCTTTCAGACTTTAAAGGGAAGCCTCACTTTCCCTTTAATGCCTCATCATACTTAGATCTCCATATATCACATCATTTACTTCTAATGTTCTCCCTCCTGTTATAAGGTCCATATGTGGCCTTGAGGCCCTTGCATTATAATAAACTCCACTGAAGTGAATTTTCCTTCAGCTTGCTCTGGAGACCAACAGCTGCTGCTGCCTTTTTACTTCTTCTTCTTTTTTTTTTAACAATTGAAGGAAATACCGTCACTGTTTCATAACCTGAATGTTAGAAGTTTGTAAAAACATTTTTTTCACCATCTGCACTAGAATCATACTAGGCAGAAAATTAACAGAAAATTCCTGGGGCATTCTTAGCCACACACTGCACTTCCAGTTATAACTTTTTCTTTTTAATTCTGAAGGTACACAATGCAAGTTTTGTTGTTTGGCTTTGTTTAAAATCAACTGTTTAGCTGAGTTCTTAACCTTAACTGAAGATTCAGAATAGAGGTGAGGAGTCAAGAAGCCAGAAGATTCTATTCAGAGGTCCATCACACATCAACATGAGAACTTCTGAATGGAGGGACTAGTGTTGGCATTTTACAAAGGCCCCAGGATGACTCCATACAATGAATTCATATTTGGAAAGAATTATTTCCTAGATGAGTCCAGGTATGTGGAATACATGGTCTGTAATACAAGACTGTTGTTATGGGTACTTCTGTAATAGTGGTGTGTGAAACCTCCCTGTCTCTAGCTCAAGCTACTAAAATGACTCTTTTGTACCTTGTGGTATCATTTCCCCTTGCTTTTGCTTTTGTTGATGAACTGAGTGAAGAAATAAACAATGGAAAAAGATATAAAGCTAGCTTTGCAAACCCATGACCCACATCTGGCCTGGTTCCAAATCTGAGATTAGACTCCTGAAACTGGTCTGTTAGGTCAGTTTTACTGCATACATACAGTGCTTTAAAAACCTTCAGCTAAGAGTTAAAAATGGGCATGTTTCCACATAAAAATGTAGAGTTTTTACACCAAGGGAAAAGGCTTCTACCCTGGACCCACAGTCCTAGGTGTCAATTGGATAGAACTCAGCTGGGTAGGTGCTGCCAGGGTGCCGTGTCCCCACTGCTATTAGACCTCCTGCTTTACATATGTACCTGTCTCCTTAGGCATTCACAACTGATCTTTGGGATGAAAGAGTGGAATTTATCAACCAGGATTTGTACACTTCCTAAGCATTATGTACTACACGATAAAAGTTTTTCTTATCATATAGACATCTATGAAACATGAATTACTTTACAGAGAACATGGAGACTTAGCTGGGATGAGCCAGAATGACCAGGAACTAGGTCAGAACTCCATTCCATGGCTGCACGCTGCCAAAGCATCTCTAGATCCAAATGGCAGGAACAACTATAGAACATTGGCCTGGTTCCATAACTGAGATTAGACAGCTGGAACTTTGGGGGCCACCTGGGGAGTATTTTGCATTCTATTAAGGCTCCATCACCTGGAGTGGAGAGTACAGAAGTCCATCAGAGAATCTGGGGAGGGCTTGTTCTAATTAACTTTCAGAGTAAAGGCAGAAAGAAGCTTTTTGGGCAATTTAGGACAAGTTTGCAATCTATCAAGTAGATGCAATCATGTATTTAACCAAACACTTCTAAGGGAGTTGGTAATGACTTCTCTGGCACCTGGGGGACCCAAACAGAAAGAACATTTGTTCAACACAGTTGGTTATCTGAGCATTTTTTTAAAGCTAAAGTTTGAGAAAACAAAGTTAGACTTTTGATGAAGTGAATCCTTATGCCTACAACTGGACAGAGTTGACTTTGGCTCTGGCTATTGCACCTTTGCAGTGGATGTCAGTTCATGTTGTAAATGAAGGATGCATATACCCATTACTACAATGTTACTTTGTTAAATGACACTTTATATTCTTTGTGTGATTTCTGACAGCAATTAAGGGAAGAATCTTACAGAAACAAATCATCCTCTGACCTCTACATGTGTACTGAGGCACATACATACCTATACTACCTCTCATGCACACATCACATATATGTGTGCATTGTATGCATTGGATGTATACATTGTATACAAAGTAACAATACATAAAATATATTTAAAAGCATTCAGAATATTATTCAAATGTGTGCAATAACCTTTGCTATTTTGTTGGTTCTATATTGTTTGAGATATTCCAATTCATCTTTTATTTAACTACTTGTAGTATGGTTCATTCCTTTCTGTAACTTCATGATTACATTTATCTTTCTATTCAATCTAAATGATTTCTCAAGATGGTTTATTTAGATCTGGCCTTGTGATCAGAAATTCCTTTGTGCTTTATTCATGTTTTACTTTCTCTTTAAATTGTGACAGATATTTTTGCTGGGTATAGTAGTCCGGGTTGAAAGTTACTCTCTCTTAGACATCATTAAAATCCATTATTTCATGGCTATAGCTTTTCAAGTTTTTGTTGAAAAATCTGCTGTTATTCTGATGTGCTTGCCTTTGACAAGACTTGGCACTTCTCTTTTATAGCTTTCATTATACTTTCTTTGTTCTATATACTTTTTGCTTTAACTATATCATGAGGTGTTCAGATTCTTTTCTATTTTTGAATGTTTGATACTCTTGAAGTCTTTTGCTTCTGGAAGGATAGCTCTTTCCTAGATTTGGAAAATTTTCTGATATGAATTTATTGAAATATCTTTCTGTGCTCTTACCATAAAATCATTCTCCTCTATGACCATGACTTCTAGATTTGGCATTTCCAAAGAACCCAAAAGACCTATCACAGCATGTTCTATTCATTCACCTTAGTTATTTTATCTTTGCCATTGTCTCAGATTTCTAGTTCATCTACCTTGCCTTCAGACCCTGATAATATGTCTTCTTTGTTAGGGAGGTGTTTTACTGGGCTCTTCATTTGATTTATTAAACTTTCATTTGCTATATTTTGGGGGATTTTTTTCTTATCTCATTATTGAACTTTATAGTCATATTTTATATT
Source organism: Apodemus agrarius (assembly GCA_964023405.1). Classification (NCBI taxonomy): domain Eukaryota; kingdom Metazoa; phylum Chordata; class Mammalia; order Rodentia; family Muridae; genus Apodemus; species Apodemus agrarius. The sequence continues at coordinate 57,856,603 of OZ030008.1, read as the reverse complement.
AAATTTCTTATTTAATTAAACCATGCTTTCTTGGAAATTATTTAGCAGTTTGTGACATTTAAAATTTCTTTGAACAATACTTTGAATCCGTTTTTGAACTCTTTGTCTGGAAACTTATCTAAGCACTCTCTCATTGGGTTTGCTTTTCATGTTTGGGATTTTTGTTGCTGGTTCTATACCTGGAGTTAGGTCACTGGCTGGATTTTATAAAATAACCCTTATTTTTTCTGTGGGAATGTTTACATTGTTCAGCAGGGAGAAGGTGTTGTTCAATTTTGAATCCAATGTGAATGTATGGCTTCTCTCTTAGCCCCTCTTTTTTTGTAGTCACATGTGATCTTTGAATCCCACACACATTCTCTCTCTATTCAATATTGTGTTCAGTTTTGTCTTTAATAGGTCCTCTTTAATAATTCTTAGTGATTTGATATCCTTATTCATATATTTTAAATAGTCTACCTCCCAGACTGGCCCTTTGAAAATACTTGCCTGATGATGTCATTCTAATATTTAAAAACAATTCTTCAGTGAATTGCTTTATTTATGCTCTGAATATACAGGGCCTGAGAAGTCATAGAAGATGCTCTAACTTTTTTTTTTAGTGTTGTATATTGTATCCTGCCTTCAATCTACCCACTTGCTATCTATTCTTCTTACACTTGATCTTAGCCAAAAGGCCGAGAAGCGATCTATTCTTCTTGTAATAATACATCTGTCCAAAAACTATGTATGGTCAGGTTCTTCTGTTGTGCCAGGAAGCATTTGTGAACCCCAAAAGTCTATCAATGAGTCATTTCATATACAGTCACATTAGGGTCTTTTCATTATAATCTTGAGTTTGGGCTTACTCACTGCTGACCTACAGGACAGGGTTAGTGAAGCAGCCCTGAACTCTCATCAGGACAAGGTTTTATAGGAAGTGGACATAAGTGAGGGGTGGGGGTCTAGCCTGGCAAGCATCTAACTGAATGTTTATTGTATGGTGACAGGTAGGTGCTCTGAAGCAAGACTGTGTACAAGCACAAATGCCCTGAAAGTACATCTGAAATAGTCAGACTAATCTTGATTAACTGTTGCTAGGAAGTAGCTAGGGTCTTGTCTGGTACTTGGATGTAGCTTGAGTTTAGCTGCGGGCCACGTTCTCAGGTTTTTGTTTTTGTTTTTTAAGATAGAGGCCAGTTGTAAGATAGAGTAGGCCTTTCACTTCACTTTAATTCTTTTAGGTCTTGAATCAGAAGGCACCCTTAGCTTGAGGGTTTTCATTCCTGTTTTCCAGAAAATTTAAATACCCTGTTGAGATTTCTCACCTAAGCTCCTCCTTATTTTTCCTGTTTAGCATAATTACTCTGAAACATAACATTTAATTAATTTTTTGTTTATTATTTGTCTTTCCCATTAAAGTGTAAGCTTCATAAGGAAAGAGGCTTTTCCCTAGCCTATATCTTTTGTGGCTAGCAAAGTTCCTGATTAAACAATAGTTGATATATACTTAAGTGCTAACAGTCCCTTGTCACTGGTAATAATAGTTTTGCCCTCAGTATTCTAATATTGATCCATTCATTCAATATATAGTTGAATTTAAATTTAAAAACTCCTCCAACTGGAATGGCAAGGACCCTAGTGATACACTGATTATGCACACACAGCCACATCTCTGGCTTCTGCTCATTTTCAAGGCAGAAATGAGCTGACCTATACCTTGCTTCAAACACAGATTGCCATAAACCCAATTTTGCCATATTTGTTCCAGCCAATGCAAGTATATCCAGGCACAATGAAGTGATCAAATGCCCCTGCCTATGCACATTTGTCAAGGCTGAGAATCATGCACTTCCTCTGGTTCTTGAGGCACTTCCTTAATCAGCATCTTGTTGCTATGGCAACCTCTTCCTCATCAGATCTTTTTCCAGAGGGATTTCTGTAGACCTATCCTGGCAGCAAACAGTGAGCCCAGCCTAGTTATATTAATGACAAAAATTTTACAACTTAAAAAAAATTGGGGAATCTCTTAGGAACAAGTCTTGGGCAAAAGTGCTATACATTTTAAATTTGGGACTCATAAAGGCTGATTCACTGCTGAAGCAGAGATAAAACGCAGAAGGAAAAACCTGTGGCTTTAGAACTTTCAAAATTGAAACTAGAGATACTTATAGGTGTCCTGGACATATTTCTAATCCTCCTTTGGAAAGGAAGGGATAAGACTGCCTGGATCAGAACTTCTAATCCTATTTTGAAATAGTGCTGCCAAACACTCAAAGACCAGGAAGGTGAAAGGCACAGCAGAACACAAACAATCTGGAGAGGAGGCTAAAACAACCATTGATTCATTTGGGTTAGTGAATTTAATTTAGTTTAATTTCTAATAGCACCTTTAAGGCACTCAGGCATTGTGCTAGACTTGCTCTGAACTCCCCAAAGGCCTTTACACCTGTCTGATATTTTTGATAAGAAGTGAGGGTGAAATGAAAGAAATGAAGTCTCAGGAGGGGAGATTAATGGCAAGAAGGGAGATGATTTAAAAGTTTTACTTTCAAGTCTGAGTTATTGATCTCTGTGGTTTGTGTAGACAGACCAACGAGATACGAAAGGACACACAGAACATGTGGGAGTTATTTTGTCCACAAAAAATGTCATTCTAGTTAACTTTGGCAATTACAACTGATTATTGCTGGTTTATTTTAGTCACCCATCTTGTTCAAAGGTACAGATAAAAACATCAGCCTGCTCACTCATTACGTTTCTCATGGTTTGATATCTTTGTCTTGTGATTGATTTATAGGCCTTTCCTTTTAAGTGATGTGAAGTAGAACTAACAGAAGCTGTGTCAATACACATAAACTGTCTTCACTTTTAACTAAAACTTCTAGGACATAAATCCCTCAAAAACAATCAAACAAAAGCTTTGAAAAGTTTCTCTGAATTATATGAAGAGTGAAGAACAGTTTTATAATAAAAATTGTTTATACCATTGACAAGTATATTCACATTATTCCAAAGAAAACATGTTCTGTCACCTTGAGGAAAATTTTCCTGGTATTATACAAGAACAACATCATTGAAGAAATTGAGAAAATAACATGATCATCAGCTTACCTGTCAGAGCCATCAATTCTCATAGGAAATTAATGTGATTAAATACTACATGACACATGACAGTAGACCCTTTCCTTGACTTGCAGACTTATGATTTAGATATCTTATAACATCATATAGTTATTATTTTAGTAACTGCGTGTGATGTGTCTAAAAGAATTTTAATTTTCACAAAATAAAATTAAATTCACTCATTGAAGTGAGTATTTTATAAACACAATAATTAGTGATTAAAATTAAGCCTTGATTTAGGCCAATCATATTTCAGATTACATTTAAAAATTTAGGTGCATGTGTGTGCACACACATGCACATACAGAGTATGCATAGAGATCAGAGGACACACACACACACACACACACACACACGAATACATGTACTCTAAATTGGAAGATTGAAAATTCAGTGTGGGTCTTGCAGTTTTTGTCTGTGGCTGGAGACCATCCTCTGCCACAGGGCTACATACCCAAGTGGCTCAGGGAGATAGATAGCCTCCCATGAGTGCAGACAGGTCTGAGAGTGCAGGTAGGAGCACCCTGATGCTCAGAGGAACTTGCCCAGAACCCTGAGGACACAAGAAACCAGGGGCAGCTTGGGACAAGAGTCTACCGATTTACATCTGTGTCCAGAGATGATCCTGGGCCAGAGAGCTACATACACAAATACTGCCATGAGATAGCTGGTCTTCCAGGAGTGCATGCACACCTGCATGCACAGGTAAGACCACCATGTCTCTTCAAATTCCTGGCCCAAGAGGGACCTGCTTAGAGCCATCAGGACACAGGAACCAAGGATCAGCTGGGGATAGGATCCTTCTGGTTTCTGTCTGCACCCCTGAGCTGACCCTGTACCACAGTTCTCCATACCTAAATTCTTCCCAGAGAGAGTTGGTCTCACAGGAATAGTGATACATAGGTTTGCAGGACTGGTGAGCCACAGTCAGAGACAGCAAGACCAGCTAACACCAGAGATAACCAGAGGGCAAAAGGCAAACCCAAGAATATTAGCAACAGAAATCAAGGTGACATGGCATCATCTGAACCCAGTTCTCCCACAACAGCAAGTCCTAGATACCCCAACACACTGGAAAAGCAAGATTTGGATTTAAAATCACATATCATGATGCTGATAGAGGACTTCAAGAAGGATATAAATAACTCCCTTAAAGAAATACAGGAGAATACAGGTAAACAGGTAGAAGCCCTTAAAGAGGAAAAACAAAAATCCCTTAAAGAATTACAGGAAAACACACACACACACACACACACACACACACACACAAAAGTGAAGGAACTGAACAAATCCAACCAGGATCTAAAAATGGAAGTAGAAACAATAAAGAAATCACAAAGGGAGACAACTCTGGAGATAGAAAACCTAGGAAAGAAATCAGGAGTCATACATGCAAGCATCAATAACAGAATACAAGAGATAGTAGAAAGAATATCAGGTGCAGAAGATACCATAGAAAACATTGACACAATAGTAAAAGAAAATGCAAAATGCAAAAAGCTCCTAACCCAAAACATCCAGGAAATCCAGGATACAATGAGAAGACCAAACCTAAGGATTATAGGTATAGAAGAGAGCAAAGATTTCCAATTTAAAGGACCAGTAAATGTCTTCAACAAAATTATTGGAGAAAACTTCCCTAACCAAAAGAAAAAGACACACATGAACATACAAGAAGCCTACAGAACTCCAAATAGATTGGACCAGAAAAGAAATTCCTCTGGTCTCATAATAACAAAAACATTGAATGCACTAAACAAAGAAAGACTATTAAAAGCAGTAAGGGAAAAAGGTCAAGTAACATATAAAGGTAGACCTACCAGATTTATACCAGACTTCTCAACAGAGACCATGAAATCTAGAAGATCCTGGGCAGATCAAATATAGACTCTAAGAGAACAAAAATGCCAACCAAGACTACTATACCCAGAAAAACTCTCAATTACCATAGATGGAGAAACCAAGATATTCCATGACAAAATTTCACAATATCTTTCCACAAATCCAGGTCTACAAAGGATGATAGATAAAAATCATCAACACAAGGAGGAAAACTATATCCTAGAAAAGGCAAGAAAATAATCTTTCAACAAACCCAAAAGACGATAATCACACAAACACAAAAATAATATTACAAATAACAGGAAGAAATAAACACTATTCCTTAACAGCTCTTAACCTCAATGGACTCAATTCCAAAAAGAAACAAGAGAACATACATGAACAGTTTAACAGCATGCCTGAAAGATCTAGAACAAAAAAAATACACCCAAGAGGAGTAGATGGCAGGAAATAATCAAATTCAGGGATAAAATCAACCAAGTAGAAGCAAAAAGAACTATACAAAGAATCAACAAAACCAGGAGCTGGTTCTTTGAGAAAATCAACAAGATAGATAATCCTTTAGATAGACTAACCAGAAAGCACAGAGACAGTATCCAAATTTACAAAATCAGAAATGAAAAGGGAGATATAACAACAGAAACTGAGGAAATTCAAAAAATCAACAGATCCTACTACAAAAGCCTATACTCAACACAACTGGAAAATCTGATGAAATGGACAATTTTCTGGACAGATACCAAATACCAAAGTTAAATCAGCATCAGATAGATCATCTAAACTGTCCCATAACCCCTAATAGAAAAGAAATAGAAGTGGTCATTGAAAGTCTCCCAACCAAAAAATCCCAGGACCAGATGTTTTTAGTGCAGAATTCCATCACACCTTCAAAGAAGACCTAACACCAATACTCTTCAAACTATTCCACAAAATAGAAACAGGAGGAAAACTACCCAAATTGTTCTATGAAGCCACAATTATGCTGATACCAAAACCACACAAAGATCCAACAAAGAGAACTTCAGACCAATTTCCCTTATGAATATTAGTGCAAAAATACTCAATAAAATTCTTGCCAACCAAATCCAAGAACACATCAAAACAATCATTCACCACTATCAAATGGGCTTCATCCCAGGGATGCAGGGATGTTTCAATATACAGAAATCTATCAATGTAATCCACTACATAAACAAACTCAAAGAAAAAAAAACCACATAGTCATTTCATTAGATGCTAAAAAAGCATTTGATAAAATTCAGCATCCTTTCATGTTAAAAGTCTTGGAAAGATCACGAATTCAAGGCCCATACCTAAACATAGTAAAAGCAATATACAGCAAACCAGTAGCCAACATCACACTAAATGGAGAGAAACTTGAAGCAATCCCACTAAAATCAGGGACTAGACAAGGCTACCCTCCCTATCCATATGCATTCAATATAGTACTTGAAGTTCTAGATAGAGCAATTAGACAACAAAAGGAGGTCAAAGGGATACAAATTGGAAAGGAAGAAATCAAGCTATTACTGTTTGCACATGATATGATAGTACACTTAAGCAAACCCAAAATCTCCACCAGAGAACTCCTGCAGCTGATAAACAACTTCAGCAAATTGTCCAGATATAAAATTAACTCAAACAAATCCCTCACCTTCCTATACTCAAAAGATAAACAGGCTGAGAAAGAAACTAGGGAAATGACACCCTTCACAATAGTCACAAACAATATAAAGTATCTTGATGTGACTCTAACCAAACAAGTGAAAGGTCCGTATAACAAGAACTTCATGTCTCTGAAGAAAGAAATGGAAGAAGACTTCAGAAGATGGAAAGATCACCCTTGCTTGTGGATTGGCAGCATTAATATAGTAAAAATGGCCATCTTGCCAAAATCAATTTACAGATTCAATGCAATCCCCATAAAAATTCCAACTCAATTCTTCATGGAGTTAGAAAGAGCAATTCTCAAATTCATCTGGACTAACAAAAAACCCAGGATAGCTAAAACTATTCTCAACAATAAAAGAACTTCTGGGGGAATCAGTATCCTGGACCTCAAGCAGTAATACAGAACAATAGTGATAAAAACTTCATGGTATTGATACAGTGTCAGGCAGGTAGATCAATGGAATAGAACTGAAGACCAGAAATGAAGCCACACACCTATGGTCACTTGATCTTTGACAAAGGAGCTAAAAACTATCCAGTGGAAAAAAGTCTTTTCAACAAATGGTGCTGCTTCAACCTTCGGTCAACTTGTAGAAGAATGCAAATTGATCCATTCTTATCTCCTTGTACAAAGCTCAGGTTCAAGTGTATCAAGGACCTCCACATAAAATCAGACACACTGAAACTAATAGAAAAGGGAAGAGACCCAAGCATATGGGCACAGGGGAAAACTTTCCTTAACAGAACACTAATTATGTATGCTCTAAGATCAAGAATCAACAAATGGGACCTCGTAAAATTACAGAGTTTCTGTAAGATATAGGTCACAGTCAATAGGACAAAACGGCAACCAATAAATTGGGAAATGATCTTGATGAACCCTACATCTGACAGAGGGCTAACATCCAGTATATACAAAGAACTCAAGAACCTAATAACCCTATTAAAAGTGGGGTACAGAACTAAACAAAGAATTCTCAATTGAGGTATACCGAATGGCTGAGAAGCACCTTAAGAAATGTTCGACATCCTTAGTCATCAGGGAAATGCAAATAAAAACAACCCTGAGATTCTACTTCACACCAGTCAGAACAGCTAAGATCAAAAACACAGTTGACAGCAGGTTCTAGCAAGGTTGTGGAGAACGAACACTCCTCCACTGCTGGTGGAATTTCAAGCTAGTACAATTACTCTGGAAATCAGTTTTTCGGTTCCTCAGAAAATTGGACATAGTACTACTGGAGGATCCAGCTATACCACTCCTGGGCATATACCCAGAAGATTTTCCAACATGTAATAAGGACACATGCTCCACTATGTTCATAGCAGCCTTATTTATAATAGCTAGAAGCTGGAAAGAACCCAGATGTACCTCAACAGAGGTATAGATACAGAAAATGGGGTGCATTTACATAATGGAATACTACTCAGCTATTAAAACCAATAAATTCAGGAAATTCGTAGGCAAATGATTGGAACTAGAATATATCATCCTGAGTGAGGTAACCCAATCACAAAAGAACATACATGATATGCACTCATTGATAAGTGAATATTTTCCCAGGAGCTTGGAATACCTAAGATACAATTCCTAGACCAAACAAAGCTCAAGAAGAAGGAAGAACAAAGTATGGATACTTTGGTCCTACATATAAGGGGGAATAAAATACCTGTGGAAGGAGACAAAGTGTGGAGCAGAGACTGAGAAAAAGATCATCGAGAGACTGCCCCATCTGGGGATCCATCCCATATACTGTCACCAAAGCAAGGCACTATTGTGGATGCCAACAAGCACTTGTTGACAGGAGACTGATATAGTTGTCTTCTGAGAGCCTCTGCCAGCACCTGACAAATACAGATGTGGGTGCTTTCAGCCAACCATTGGACTGAGCACATGGTCCCCAGTGGAGGAGCTAGAGACAGGACCCAAGGAGCAGAAGGAGCTTGTAGCCCCATAGGAGGAACAACCAGTACCTCAGAGCTCCCAGGGACTAAGCTACAAACCAAAGAGTATACATGGAGGGACCCATGGCTCCGGCTGCATATGTGGCAGGGGAAGGCCTTGTTGGACTTCAAAGGAAGGAGAGGCCCCTGGTCCTGAGAAGGCTTAATGCCCTAGGGAATGCCAGGACATGGAAGCAGGTGTGGGTGGGTTGGTGAGCAGGCGGAAGGAGGATAGAATAGGGTGTTTTCAGACGGGAAATGAGGAAAAGGGATAACATTTAAAATGTAAATAAAGAAAATATCTTATAATAAAATAAGAAAATTCAGTGTGACCTTTATAAAAAAATTAAAGTACTCTATTTTGGTACTTTCTTTTAAATACTAAAATTTCTACTTTTCAAATCTTGCTTTTCAGAAGGAAACACAAAATGGTTCTGGTTCAGTTGGCTCCCTAGTAAGGTGAATTATGAGAGATCCAGGCATGATTTACTGAGTCAGAACTGCTGCTTTAAGTTCTGGAATGGTGAATGTGCTCAGAAAACATCAGAGGCAATCACAAAAGGACCCCATCAATCTTATACACTTCACTGAAAAGTATGTCTGAACTACAGTGCTCACTACATCCTACTGCTCCAAGTTAGATGGAAGCACCTGGAGTTCTCCAGGTGACCTGATTTCCCAAGATTAGCTGGCAAAATTAACCCATGGCCAACAATACTTCAACAAAAGGAGAAACCTGGGTCACATGGTTGCTTACTGTTCTGCTGGGTGTCTGAGGTATCAGACAGTATCCCATGTTTGAAATCCATCCCATGAATTTACTGGCATGGGAAAGGATTAAAAGGATGTCTTTTATTGAGTCAGGCTGACCAACCTAGATTCCTGTTTATGAATGTACTTGTTTACAATAGGCAATTAGATTTTTTTGTGGAGGGAGGAAGGAGCAAAACTTATATAATTTAAATTTCTTAAAAAAATGTCAAATAGTAACATGTTCCCATAGAAGTAAACAATTCTAATTACCAATATGTCAGTGATCTTTTTTGACTTGTTTTCTAGGACTTTCTTTGATTGAGTGACTGACTAGGGGTTGAATGAAGGCCTGATATAAGGAGGGAGAAAAGTGTGCTATTGAGCTGGATCATCAGGCCTCTTTTATATTTTTATTTTTACTCTTTTAAAAATTTATTTATTTATTTATTTTTACACGTCATATTATATCTGCCCCTGTCCACCATCTGAACTGTTCCACATCCCATACCTCCTCCCCATCCCCACTCCACCTGACCTCTAAACTTCATGGGGCTTCCAGTCTCTTGAGGGTTAGGTGCATCATCTCTTAATGAATACAGACAGGGCAGTTCTCTACTATATATGTGTTGGGGGCCTCATATCAGCTGGTGTATGCTGCCTGTTTGGTGGTCCAGTGTTTGAGAGATCTTGGGGCTCCAGATTGAGACTGCTGGTCCTCCTACAGGGTTTCCCTTCTCCCCAGCTTCTTTCAGCCTTTCCTAATTCAACAACAGGTGTAAGCTGCTTCTGTCCACTGGTTGAGTGAAATATCTGCATCTGACTCAGCTGCTTGTTGGACCTTCTGGAGTATGGTCATGCTAGGTCCCTTTTTGTGAGTGCTCCATAGCCTCAGTGCATAGGCTTCAGGGTTGTTATAGTTTACATGGAAACATAAATAAATCCTCTATCTAGAATATACCAGAGTTGTGACTGTGGGATGGCACCCCTCTCCCTCATTTGAAGCCCTGTCTTCCTGCTTGAGGTGGGATCTATAAGTTCCCTCTCCCTACTGTCAGGCATTTCATCTAAGGTCTGTCCCTTTGAATCCTGGGAGTCTCTCACCTCCCAGGTCTCTGGTGCATTCTGGAGGGTTCCCCCAAACCTCCTATCTCCAGAGGTTGCCTGTTTCCATTCTTCCTGCTGGCACTCAGGGCTTCAGTCATTTTCCCTCACCCAATACCAGATCAGATTCCCCTCTCCCACCCCAGACCTCCCCCCATCCACTTTCCCTCCCAGTTCCTGCCCTCCCTTCCCACTTGTGAATGCTTTCTTCTCCCTCCCAAGTGGGACTGAGGTGTCCTCACTTGGACACTTCAGCTTGTTGACCTTTCTGAGTTCTGTGGACTGTATCTTGTGTAGTCTGTATTTTTATTTTGGCCAGTACCCACTTATTAGTGAGTACATACCATGCATGTCCTTTCTGGTCTGAGTTACCTCACTCAGAATGAAATTTTCTAGTTCCATACATTTGCCTGCAAAACTCAGGATGTCCTTGTTCTTAATAGCCGAGTAGTATTCCACTGTATAACTGAAGCACATTTTCTTTTTTTCTGCTATATTCTTTGTTTATATTCCAAATGCTTTCCCCTTTCCGGGTTCCCCCTACATAAGTCCTATAGACCCTCTTCCCCCCTTTCCCCAATCACTCCCTCCCATTTCTCTGTCCTGGTACTCCCCTACAATGCTGGATCAAGCCTTTCCAGGACTAGGAACCTCTCCTTCCTTCTTCTTGGGAATCACATTTTCTGTATCCATTCTTCTGTCATGGGACATCTAGGTTGTTTCCAGCTTCTGAGTATCACAAATAAGGCTGCTATAAACATGATGGAACATGTGCCCCTGTGGTATGGTGGTGCATCTTTGAGGTATATTCCCAAGAGTGGTAAAACTGGGTCTTCAGGTAGATCTATTTCCAATTTTCTGAGGAACCTCCAGATAGATTTTCAGTGTGGTTGCACCAGTTTGCAATCCAACCAGCAATGGAGTGTTGCTCTTTCTCCACATCCTCTCCAACATGTGTTGTCAACTGAGGTTTTGATCTTAGCCATTCTGATTGGTGTAAGGTGGAATCTAGGTTTTCACCATGTTGCCTAGTTTGTTATTGTATTTGCAGTTCATCTTCTTCAGCCTCCTAAGAAAGAGATGGCATTAGAGCTGTGTTTCCAGGCCTGGGGTCCCACTTACTGTATATACTCATAGTGCCTTGCTTATGTATACCTATCCTATATGTCTTTGTTCTTGATGTGTGTCTTATTCATTTGATGTGAACTATATAAGAGGGATCACTTTGCCTTTGTTGCTATATATTTTGAGATTGTACAAGATAGACAGACATTCACTGACTGGACAATAAGATGAATTCTTGTGCATAGGCTTCAGGGTTGTTATAGTTTACATGAGAACATAAATAAATCAATACTCTATTTAGAATATACCAGAAAAAAACAGGTACCCAGTTTCTCACAAGCATATTTCAAGGAACGATCATTAACAAAGGAATACATAGTAACAGTGTCTCTTTTATATGTAGGAGGCCTTTAGAGTACATCATTTTGAAGCAATGATAGTCCCATCTGAATTATTGAATCTTTCTCATATATAGGTGACAGAAAACCTTCCTCAAGCTGTGTTTTAACAAGAGGAGTGTAAATCTATCTCCAATAATATGTGTAGTTATTTTTCACATTTACACGTGATCTTAGCCAAAAGGCTGAGAAGTGATTATTTTTTCACATTTAAAACACATATATATGATTAAAAATACTCTGCAATGAAGTTATATCAGAATAAAGATAGAACAGCTTATAATAAGTCTCTTGACCAAGTTGAGACTTGAGCAAACACCATTCTACTTAGCCAAGGAGATCCAGACTTAAATTATCTTTTGATGTCTACTCCTAGGAAACTTAGGGGAGATTACCTGTGCTGAAGAGAGCTAGGAAGTACAAAGCTCTGCAAAATTTAAGTGTGGTGTTGGCTGGCCCTCAAGTGAACTTACTATCTTAAATTTGACTCATTTTGGTAGCCCAAGTCATAAAGTTTAGTGGAAGCAATTCTAAATCTTTGGGTGGTTATAATTTTATCCTGGCTCTAAGATTAGTTTTATTAAATAGTCATTAAGACAATAGACATTAAGACAAAGAACAAATGTCCTATAGTCTGCTTAGAAAACACAGATGCCCCTAATTTTGAAATGGAGGAGATATTGCCACATTGAGGAGAAATTTAATAGAAGCAGAAGCAGACACCAAGAATTTGACAAATTCACAAGGAGACTCTTGAAAAGGGTGTGAAAACACACATCTTAATAGCCTCATCTGAAAGGCAATCTGACCTACCTTTATATGACCATTGTGCTTGACTGTTGGCTGGTGGGTTCTCCAATGTGATCATCATGAATTCATAGTACTTCTAGGCTTTCATGTACATAGACGACCAGCATCCTCACAGTTCTGGGAAAAAAAGAGGCCTGATGTACAGAGGACGGGGTACAGATGCTGGCAGCTACAAGTCAGTGAGAGCATACTGGAAAGTCCAAGACATATGGGGAGACACAGATAATGCTATGTAAGAACAATGCCAGAACAGATCCACAAAGAGTAATGATATTTCCACCATTACACACTGACTACTGAACACTAATCTGAGTGAAAGACAAATTTGAAAATTTGAAGATGGAAGAGGAAAATTAAAAAAATAAATGTTTGTAAATAAATAGAACTTTAGGAAAGAAATATAGTGGCCAATGTTTGCAGATGAGTACTAGACTTTATTTCAAAGCAATCAACTAAAAAAAAAACTCAAAAAACCAAAAAACAACCAACCAACCAACCAACCAACCAACCAACCAACCAACCAACCAACAACAACAAAAACACTGGCAGTTTTGACCCTACTGAGACGGACACTCTTGAGGTTTCCAGGAGATCAACAAAACTTATATTCATGAAGATCTCTTCTGCTATTTCTGCAAGCAGCACCAGCAGCACCTGAAAACAACCTGATTCCAGGACCAGCAGACTCAAGGCCATGTATACCTCTGCAAGTGTCTTTAGAAATGAAGAGTACCAGGGTATACTTCTTTTCTCTGGTAAGAATATTACTGCAATATACATTGCCTTTAGATATCATTCCTATATGTATTCATTTTAGTGTTTTGTATTTATTTTCCAGACCGCAACAAAGGTAGGGTCAAAACGCATAAGTGGGAGTTTGATAAAGAATCTGAGTTGTTGAACAATTCAGATTTCACATAAGGAGAGAGGGTGGGTGGGTCGGGAGACAACAGTGGCTATCCTCAATGAAATATGATTCCTTTAAGTTTTGAATTTGTATTTTGGAAGGTATACTGATTCTTTTCAAAGTAAGGCTGTGAGTAATGTTCTGTACTTTGGGTGGGAGAAAAAGGAAAACTCATAAGGACTTCTTGTTCTAATTTTGTATACTTGAAGAGCATATGTTTGCTAGAAGTTAGTGAGTGTGGGCACACACACACACACACACACACACACACACAGTAAAAGAAAACAGTTTTTTTCATCATTGAATTTTACTTCAATACTGAAAACAGAGCATTAATGAGCAAAAAATATCTTTAGGCGTTTAAAAGAAGTTTTTAAGTGCATTTATCTAATGAATGAAACAGAAGAGGGAAAATAGGGATTCATGTTGGTCTGTATTCATTAAATGTTTTTGCATTTATAAAAATATGACTCACCAAAGCTTTTAGTCAACTCTTAAAGTATAAATATTCTTAAAATTTACTTTTTGGATTGAGGATATGCTTTTTAGTAAGTAATGTTATTTCTATGTATGCATGAGGATTTGAGTTCATGTGCACCTATATAAAACTGCTTGGTTTTACTGTGTGTGTGTGTGTGTGTGTGTGTGTGTGTGTGTGTGTATGTGTGTGTGTGTTGCCCATAGTCACTAGCATCTAGTACACATGTACTCTGAACTCATGTGCACAGGAAGATGATTCATGGGGCTTATTGGATATTAATTAGTCTAGTGAGCAAGACGTTAGTAAGACAGTGTCCCCCCCCCCATAAAAAGATCTGTAGGAAAAGACACCCCAGGCTTCTACATGCCCAAGCACATGTACACTTATACTTTCACATCTACTGCTTTGAAGACAAGACTTTCTGGTTCAATACAAATGCATACAGACAGGAGGACACAAATGTCTATAGTAATGAGAGACCTTTAGGCAAATATGAAGCATTGGACAGCAATATCTTCTTCTGGCATTGAAGAACAAAACTGCCATGATGTGAAGCAAGTCAAGACCTATAAGAGCCCCCAAGGACTGGAGTGATCCTAACAACTAGCAAGACAAAATAAACTATGTAGGCAAGCAGACAAATAAAACTGAAGTCTCAGTCATAGCCATCGAGAGATGAGCTCAATCCACAACCAAGAGAGTCAGAAGTGGTTAGTCCTCTGCTCAAACATCCAGATGGAGATGTGCCCAGTTGACACCTTGACTCCTTATTAGCCTCTATACTGAAGAAGGACTCAGCTACAATATGCTAGGACCCTGACTCACACACCCTGTGAGATGACTTCATGCTGTTTCAAGTAGCTTACCCAGACTTTGTTCTAGTGCTACAGAATGTCAACATGTGAGACAAACTTCACTGCATGGGATCTGTCCTCCAGAGTGACTACAGGGGAATCAGCCTTAGAAGTATGAGGTATTACATGTTGGTCAGTGAACTGATGAGAAAGATGGGAGGAAGATGAACACAAGTCCCATGGCTTCTGTCAGTGGACTATTCTGATTATATGTGTATCCCTCCTAAAGCAGCTCTTATGGCCAAGGTAGAACACATTTATTTTGGTTTGGTTTGTTAGTTCCCAGATAGTGAACAGTAACACATCTTGGTGAGTTGATCACAATACACTTAGGTCATTTTTTTTTTCATTTTTGTCCTCCCTGCTTTGGTCTTGAAACACCCTAATAGGATATTGTAAGATTGGAACCCATCTTACAAGTCCTGCTTTCTGAAGACACTGGGCTAAGTCAGTCTTGTGACTATTAGCAGATACAAATTTTGTGTCCAAGTCTACTTGCCAAAAATTGTATTGATTTTAGCATACCTTATTTCATTAGGAGGTAATTGAATTGAAAATGTGGAAAAGTATCTACACAATAGATTCAGCAAGTAATTTCTTCTCTAATGACCACTTAGGAGGACATGGACAAAGAGTTTCAGATTATCTTGTTTTTTAAATCAGAGTTGCTCTAACTACTAGAAGGACCATTTGTTTTTCCCTCTTTCAATGTGTTTAATTAACTACATATACACTTGGGAGTAAGAAACTCCAGAGTGTAAGGGACTCCCAATTCCTGTAACATTCCTTGCTTAAGCACATCTTGAGGCAATGAAATCATAAAAGGTTTATCTGCTCTTTCCAGAATAAACACAGAAATTCAGGCCCGTCTTTTTTTTTTAATGATTGTCAATCTATTTCCTAAACTTGGAATTTTGCCTTGAACTGCTTCTTCGATGCTCCTTTTGTTGATCAGTGTTCAATGAGCCTGAGGCAGAGTTTGAGGCAAATAAACAGAAACAATGCCCAAGTGCATTTTTAACTCCAGGTTCTGTTGCTGAGTGAAAACATTCCTTTCAGATTGGTTAACATGTTCAGTGCATGAGGGCCTAATGGGGTGGGCATCACACTGACTTGCATTAGCAATAAAACCCTGAGAGTAGACCGACCTTCACTGCCAATTTATTATCCACTTATGAATTTGTGTCTAAGAAATATGTAGGTTTTGCCTATATAATGAAGACACTGCTTGGAGATAATCTCTTTGAGGACTCTTACAAATTCTTTGGGGAGGTCTGTGATAGGTAGTCTGCACTTTCTCCTAAGAATCTGAATAGGCCTTTTGGCAGTCATAGCCATATGTTCAGTGGCCCCACATCACAGGAGACTGAGAACTGTATTTCTGATGGGAGCTGGAACACTCTTTTTCAGGAATTTATACTTGAGATGGAGACAACCAATGATTTAGGATTTATTTATTTTGACTCTGTGAAATATTTGACTCTGTGAAGTATACATGTGAAATCATGTGTGTATTTGTGTGTGTGTGTCTGTGTAATCATCCTGCTATGTAGAAAGATAAGCTAAGAAAACCATCTTTTGTGTGTGTATTTGTATGTATGTATGTATGTATGTATGTATGTATATATACATATACATATGTGCATATGTGCATATATATGTGTTTTTTCTCACTCTTCAAATTTTATAGAAATGCATTGTCAAGGAAGAAAGCCATCAAGGACCTTTTTCTTTAATTTTTACCTCTGACATTACTATTCATCTTTATCCTCTATACTTGGCTTCCGATGATGATCTCCTTTATTTGAATTAATTACTCTCATGGCTCTGGCCTCCACTGGAACTGACCAGTGGTAGGAATCATTAGAAGATTAAAATTAAAAATGAGGCAAGAGTAGTTATTTCTTGCCTTCCCCTTCTCAGTCTGGAGATTCTAAGGGGCTGTGTCTCTGGACAAAAGCCATGGTTTCTATAGAGGTTTCTCCTTTGGTTACGGCTAAGGATTTC
The DNA here is from genome assembly GCA_964023405.1 of Apodemus agrarius. Lineage (NCBI taxonomy): Eukaryota > Metazoa > Chordata > Mammalia > Rodentia > Muridae > Apodemus > Apodemus agrarius. The sequence continues at coordinate 57,839,665 of OZ030008.1, read as the reverse complement.
TATATGTTTAGGAATAGTCAGACTCTGTCACTACCCTTTGGGCCAAAGGAACAAGAGAAAAGATCACCACTTTGTACCTTAATCTTCCCTTATCTCAGCTCTACAGCCTTCTTAAATGGTCTGGTCATGTTTTCAGAGGGTGGTACTTGTTTCCTGAGGAGATGGTGAGGAATCCATATGTGATCATGTTCCTGGAATCTTAATGGTCTTTCTGGTTCCTGACTGTGGAAGAAATGTACTGTGTGTGTGTGTTTGTGTGATTATCCTGCTATGTAGAAAGAGAAGCTAAGAAAGCCATCGAGTGTGTATGCGTGTGTATGTGTGTGTGTGTGTGTGTGTGTGTGTATGTATGTATAATAAAATAACCAGAGTCATCACTCATGGTGGTCTGTTGAACTACACACATGCATACCTGAACAACATCTCTCAGAAGAACTATACATTTCATAAACAAAGCATGAGCATTCTTATTATATACAGGGTACAAAGGTTACAGTGGTATGTTATATGATTGGTTTTAAATTTGAAGGAGCCATGTTTTTTTTTTCCTAAAATGAAGTTGCAGATAGGATATAAAGAGGAAGATGAACAGATGTTCATAATACCAGGAAGGCTGTTCAAAACCTAACTACAAAAGGAAAACATGGAATGGTCCACAGAAGGAAGGTAGCTCCCTAGAGCTGGGGATGGAGGGGCAGGTGTGTCTTCACAGATGTAGCTTTGGAACCAAGACAACTAATTTGGCAAGAAGGGTGAAATAGCAGAAATAACACTCTGGCCATATTGAAGGGTTGGTGATAACATACTAGAAATATATTTAGTTTACAAAGCTAGATAGATATATTCTTTTTTCTAGATAAGGCAAAGTAGGAGAGTTTTGACTGAAACTATGAAAATTAGTTTGATCTTTTCAAGGATTGTTTTCTTTAGGATATCCCTACCAGCTCCCCCTAAAGTAGACTAGCAAACGTCCCACTGGTAGGGTAGCAAATGCCTCTAGATAACATTGGTGGCGGCACATAGAATCCTAGATGTGTAATACTTGGACCAGCTGCTTCTCTTATTTACAGGGCTATTTTACTCTATTGGAGGAGCTGGGGGTCTCCTTATTTCCTTCTTCCATGGTTATCAATTTGTGCTTCCTTCTCCAGTTTTATAAAGAACTGAGACTTACCTGGGTAGGACCTCGCTTCTGATTCCCTTTCTTAGAGGCTCTGTACTTGGCTAAAGTTATTGCCTCTGTGGGTAGTAGAATTAGGGTCTCTAAAAGCATTTCTTAATTATCAGATTGTGGGTATAAAAAGGCCACCTACCGTGTCTGTACTGTCATGTGTGGTACTTTTGCCTTTTAACCAGACACAATGTTTTCTTTTTATTCTTGAGAAATTAATCTGGCCTGCCCACTGCTGCTTGATAAGATTGGAAGTAAGCTGGGATCACTTAGACAATTTAAAGGCTGTCTAGGCAAGGCTGTCTAGGTGAAGTTGCTTAGAAAAGTGGTATTGAAACTCATGTAAAATCATTAGAAGATATGGTTGAAGCTACAGAATTTTGTAGCTGATTGTGGGAGATAGGAGTTCTTAAAGTTAGTGGACTCAGGTTTTTAGAATAATGGTACTTCCATTTGGAAACTGGTTAAGTCAAGATGGATAGGTACCAGAATTGATTTGGAAGATTAAAATCCAAATATGTTCAAATTTAATAGAGGAATTGATGCTAAAATTAAGAGAATGACTTAGAGGAAAATGACTTAGGAATTTTTTTCACCAGACACTATTTTAACCACCAAAGAGGTTAGAACTTTTCTCCAAATGCATGTGATGCCCATTAAAACTTTTTAAATAAAAATTTAAATTTTGACACATGAACAAGGTATTGCAATAACTTTTTTTTGCTATTAGCCTCTTCTGTCATCCCACTCCAGCTGATTTCCTCCTTCCTCACTTTGTAAAGAGAAATCTTGTTTTAGGATTTCGACACAAATACCAAAATATGTCTCAGAGTATTAACTGATGGTTAAAACAGTCCTAGGAGTGATGCTAAAACATGAAGCTGTGAAGTGTGAGGAGGATATTTAGGTTTGTATTCCTTGCTCTTTATTTTAGCAGGAGAAGGGAGAGTAGGCACCTGAACAGAATGCTCCCAGGGCTTCTTGTTTGATTCAGTATGAACAAATTCTCTGCAATTTTTCTTATGACCTTCTCCTCTTCTCTTTCACACTCTCTGGGGAGTGGGCCTTGGGAGAAATAAACTCATTAAAAAATGTAGGTTCATAATGAGATAATAAATAATGCAGAATCTCACTCTAGCTAAAGATACTCCAAAATCTCTCTTGACTTTGGCATTTATATAAAAATCTTCAGAGATGAATCTTCTGGATATTGTTTTTGGCAAGACTTAGTAGATTTCTTCCTTACCTGAGATGCATTTCAAGTAAAAATGACATTTATTCTTAGTTGATTGGTTTCCTTACATGTTTCAAGGATATTTCAGCAAAGAATATAACTGTGTTTGCACTGGGCACAAAAGGGATACTCTTTATAGCACAGGAGACATTGATACCAATAATACTGATGTCTACAATGATAGTCACCAAATGTTGTCAAGGCTACATACCTTTAAGTCTATGTGAAATGTCATTTTTTTAAACCCATAAGATGTTGGGACTATGCCATCTACTCAAGGTCTAGCTCTACGTTAGATTTCTAGTTTCTATTGGTAAGTCCAAAAGTCACACTAAATGACATCAAGGTTTTTTTCTTACCTAGGTAAGGAGGGTTAGAGATTATCTAACAGAAGCATGGCTGGCTTGGGATCCAGAGAGATACAGTTTGAAATAGTAAATGTTGCTTTTTTTTCCTTAGATGATCAGATGAGAGTCACACCCAAGATGTGTGAATATACAGTTTGGGCTGAGTTCAGAGTCTTTCTTTCTCTGTTCTAATTATCCTAGGCTTGGAAGCTTCCAAGCTTCCAAACTAACTGATTCAATCTGGGATCTCTTGCCTTCTGACTGAATTGGTCTGCTTGGCAGCATACTAACTTTGGGAATATAATCCAATCTTCTGGCTCTTCATTCTCTGGTTCATTCTACCTCCACCTGTGTTTAGCTTCTTTTGCCTGCAAGCTTTCTCTGTAAAATGTTCTGATAAAACTGCCATACACACACCATGCCACCTTCTTTCTCTCAGTGCTCTTAAGTAGCCTCTCCTGTTCTGTTCTCCTTTGAGTTGGACATATCCTATCTCTGACTCATTCTGTCAAAATTTTCTCTGATTCATCACTTTTCTGCCCCTCAATTAGAGGTCACTTCCAAATATGTCTGCTTCCTTCTACAAACTAATTTTACATCCATTGTTAGGGATTAAAGATGTGTACTAAGGGCATGTCTGTATTCCAGCCAGATCCTATGGTCTAGAAGTGATGTAATCCCTTACCAGAGCATCCATGTTACTGGATTAAAATTCCTCTACAGAATGTATTTACATTATCATTACTTCTTGCACATAAATTATGGAAACGTTATTCCACCTTTACAGGTGAGTAAAATAAGTCTCAAAATTATGTCTATTAGATAGTTTCACAGACAGGAAGACAATGGATGTCTGGGCCATTTCTTTCCGCAGGAAGCTTGTTTTAGCACAATGTTATGGCGATTGTTGTGTTGAGAAAAAAATTTAAATTGTCAAATGTTAATGCATAGTAGGGTTAGCCATCTGTGGTCCTTTAGTTTTGTTTTGATTTTGTTTCTGAAAGGGTCTTGTGTAGTCAGGGATGACCTCAACCACCCAATGAACTCATGATCCTAATGTCTCTAAATCCAACTGCTGGAATGACAGGCATTCTCTATCATATCTTGCCCAATAGACTTTTGAATGTTAGATATTAGCAAATACTAAGATCAAGTCTAGCTTTCTTTATTCCCATATTATTAACAGTCTCTTGATCCATCCCTGTACTTTTCCATCTATATAATGGGAATAACATTTACTCCAACCATAATATAAACCTAAGAAAACAGAGCATTTTGGTTTTGGAGCACTAATAGATGTAATCTAGAGGAAGAGTTCCTGTCAAAGGCATAGCTTTTATGCAGCTTTTGTGTTATTTCCAAACATCAAATCCATTTGTTAGAAATGCAATTGAAACATGCATTTGTAAGTCATAGCTTCCCTATTGCCTGACAGTTATATCTGTGGCAGATGATGCCTTAGTCTTTGTATTATCTAGATTAAGCAATGATTTGTACATAGTATAAGGACAATAGATTTTAGTTCAATGAATGTAACTCCATTCCCCTTTTCTCCTAAAGATAGATTCAAATTTTTCATAGTATTTATATTTTAGTGTATAGTTTTAGGCTTTATGTTAAGTATTTAATAGGGTATCTCATATTTTTCTCAAAAGATAACCTAATTACTTTCTCTTTCCCTACCCTGTAGTATATGCATGTGCCTGCTCATAAGTATGCAGGTGCATTCACCTGTGCTCTTATTGCAGAAGCCTTAGATCAGCATCAGAAGTCTTTTTCAATTGCTTTCCTCTTTATGTTTTTATACTAGGTATTGCATTGAGCCTGTAGACTGCCATTAGATGTAGCCTGGTTTGCTGGAAAGCTCCCAGAATGTATTTGTCACTCCTCTCTGTCAGTGGTGGGGGATGCTTGGGTTACAGGGCTGATCTGCTATGCCAAGCTTTTATTTATGGGCCAAGTATCTCGACTTAAGACCTCATGCTTGTGCATTAAGCACAGAGGCATCTCTCTATCCTTTATTTTAGTTTTTGTGCAATCCAAGATAAGCATGGTGAATAAAGAAAAAAACTATTGTAAACTCTTGAACAAGTAAATTAAGTTGAACAATGTTTTTAATAGAGACAAATCATTTTTTTAATACAAAGTGATCTGGAGGTGAAGTCCACTGTTTTCTTCCCCCAGTTTTATTACCAGATATTGTTATTTAATCAGCTCCTGGTATCCACAGGAAGTGTCATGGTTCTAGGATATTTCTCTTTTGTCTCTTTGTCTTTCTGTATCTCTGTCTCTCTGTCTCTCCTCTCTCTCTCTCTGTCTCTCTCAGATATCAGATCTTCAGATGCTCATCCTTTATGTAAGATGGAATATTTGCATGTACCCTGTGCATAATCTCCCATATGCTTTAAACCATGTCTGGATTACTTGCACATGTTCTCCCATATATTTTAATCCCTTCTAGATTATTCATAACAACTAAGTGTAATCTAAATACCATGAAAATGGTCTTTAAATTGTATTTTTCAGCAAAAAGAAAAAGATGCATCTTGATTATGTGCCATCTGTGGTTAATTGAATTTATGTCTGCAAAATCCATGATATAAAGGGCAGACTGTATCTAAAATAGTCTGTAGTTTATGATTTGTTTTGTAAAAAAACAAAACAAAACTGCACAGCACATTTTTATGAGGCTAAAGTGCAGAACACATGGGAGGAGACTGAGAGGCCACGATGCACTGAGAGGTCAGGATGCACCAGAGAGCTTGGATGAGAGGGTATCAGTAACTTGAGTCAACTTCATGGTGTGCTGAGCAAAGAAGAACACCGAAACACAGAAAAAGGAGAGAGAGAGAGAGAGAGAGAGAGAGAGAGAGAGCGCTTCTTGAGGGACAGGAATCATATCAGACACATCTATTACTTTCATGATGTCTAGAAGAACTTTGGAGATGTTACAGCACTTGGTGATCTTAGATAAATGGTGAAGTCCTGTATTTCTTAGACATGACCTAATAGGAAGCGATTTTAGTAGAATTCACAGTCAGACAGTAAATGCTGAGAACTCTTGGTTCTTGAGGGCAAACTTCTGAAGTATGACCTTGTACTTCATATAACTTTGTTCTTTAAAAATTGCTGCTGTATAATACTTCTGTAAATTAGTTAGAATTGCATTTGGTTAATGGCATATGTAATTAGCCATCTTATCTTGGTTGGAAAGGTACCTAACAAGAGGTAAAATGAGATCTTTTCAATGATTGTAAAACTACCAAGCCACAGAGAAAGGGGTTGAGACCCTTAAAAGGCTCAAAGGAAGTAGAGCTGAAAGAACAGCTCACCACCACAGACTGAACATATCCCACAGGTCTGCAATGGGCTGCCTGCAAACATTCTGCATTTTTTAGCTTGAAATTACTGAGGGACTCCTAACAGGATTAGGTGTCTTGGACTCTTTCTATCTCATGGGACTCTACTGGGTTGCCTTGTCTAGCCTGGATATGAGGTTTATGCTTAGTTTTATTGCATCTTGTTTTGCTATGTCTGGGAGGCCTGCTTTTTTCTGAAGGGAAATGGAGGATCTGGTGGAGGGGGGATATGGAGGTAACTGGAGGAAGGGAGCAAGGATGGCAGCATAGTTAGGATGTATGTATGATAGAAGAATAAAGAAGAAAAAGAAAAGAAAGTATCCTGCAGAAGGAGAAAGTTTAAGTCTGAGTTTAGGGACTTTATGACTTTGTCAAACATCTTCCAAGCCCTATTTCCCTATTAATATAATCACTGATCCAAATTAGATAACTTAGTTTGATAAATCTATTGTTTATGTTATCGCTATAAAAAGCTAATTACTAATTAAAATTTAGACACTAGTTTCATAAAAGAGGGACATTAACAGAAGAACACACCTTTATTCTGCATTTACAATGGGCTAGGTACTCTCTAATATCCTCAAACTCTGATTTCATTAATTCTTACAACAGCAACAGAACAAAAGAGATTGTTAACCTCACAGTAGTAAGGATGCAATTATTTTGTCTATTTGGTTAATGTTTCTAGAGTTATGTTGTTCAGTACAAGTAACTCCTAGTTACATTTTTCCAATTAAAATTAATTAAAATTTGGCTAGTGAGATGGGACAGTGAGGAAGGTCCTTCCTGCCAAGCCTGATGAACTGAGTTGAACCCTCAGAACCTACAGGATGGAAGGAAAGAACCGACTTTCATAAGTCATTGACCTCTGCATGTGTGCCATGGCACTACATACACATAAATACACTCATGAATAACACAAGTAAAAAAATGTTAAGCAAACAACACTTATTTACAACTCAACAAAGTGAAAAATTGTGTCCCTTGGTTACACTAACCTCATCCCAGCTGCCAAACATAACTACAGATGACTAGCAGCTACCATATTGTACAGGTCAGATATAGGACATTTTCAGGACCATAAAGCTTTATGTTAAACAGTAATGTTCTAGAAATAGCAAGCAAATCCTTTATGAAGCTCAGTACATGTGGAATTAGACAACTTCAGTATCTGTTCAATCTCTTCATTATTTACAAATGAAAAATGACTTGCCCAAATAGGTAAACAAATTAAGAACACAGTTACAAATGGAAGATCCAGGGATTACACTTCACAGCCTTACTAATTGCACATTCTCCTGTGTCACACTTCCTTTTGCTTAGAAGGATGACAATTAGGACATAGTTCTGACCTCAGCCTTGGCTACAAGCACTTCTGCTATTGGAAATCCAAGGAGGTGTTTGTAAAGGCAGGGCAGTGAGAAGACCCAGCTCTAGATGTGTGTGCTCTAGTTAGGATCTTTCTCTTGGACACAAATCAGTACTCAGGTGATAGTGAGCAATAGATGCTCTGAGTTGTGGGCAGACTGACAGAAGAAGAAAATCAAATCCTTCCTTCAAGGCTTAGGGAAGATTTAAAGGTTTGGAAGAAATATCTTCACATAAAGGTCTGATCTAGTATGATGTGAGATAGAATGCAGATCACCTGAACCAAGTGGGTGTGTCATCCACAGCGTAAGCATTCATAAAATATCTTAAAAATACACAATGCAGCTACAGTGGTGAGTGGAGGGTTGTACAGTCTCTGAATTCCATTGTCAAGATTTGGCCTTGTCCCTTGGTTCAGAGGAGACTTGCAGAACTCCAGAAGCTTCCTGCCTCTCCATGGAAATCTTTGGGACCCAGAAACTAAACAGTTTGGGACCCTGCCTGACCATTTATCCTAGTCAGATCTGCCCACTACCTCAGCTGAGTCTGATTTAGACACAGCCTGAAGAATAGGGTTAATCCATGACACAGCCTACAGAGTGGAGTCTACCTGAGGCATAGCCAACAGAGTAGGATACCCTGAACTCCATTGGCTGGCTCCCCTAATCTTCCAGAGAAGTCCTGCTGCTATCAAGATCATCCAGCCAACTACAGGGAAAACCAAATGCCTAAAAGACAGAGTAAGAAGATAATCTACAAGACCCAGGGAAAAATGGCACCTCCAGAACCTAGCTATTCTGGTACAACAAACCCTCAATATCCTAATGAAACTGAAGCACAAGATGAGGATCTTAAATCCACTCTTATAAAGTTGATAGAGGCCTTGAAAAAGGACATGAATACATTCCTTTAAAAGTACAGGAAAATATAGGAAAAGGCAGAGGCATTAAAACAGGAAGCAAATAAATATAAAGAAATACAGGTTCCTTCTGGCCTGAGCCTTCTGCTGAGTCAGATCATTGGCCTGTCTGCCCCCCCCATGAAGACCCCAAGTCTGAAGGACTTCAAGAAGATCTGCTCTACCCAGGACAACAGGTACAGGATCCTCCCAAATAACTGCAGCAGCTGGAAAATACCAAGGAGCCCAGTGGACTTGACATCCATCCCCTCTGCTCAAACTCTACCTTCCTTCCGGCCTGTGCCTTTCACCAGGGCAGATCATCAGCATGTCTGCCCCTCTAAATAACCCATGGTCTGAAGGCCTCCCAGGAGAGCTGCTACAGCCAGGGTTACAGGTCTCCCAGGAGACCTGTAGTAACCTAGGAACATAGGCAGCAGGCTCCAGACAGAGACTCCCAGGCCAGTTAAGACCAGAGATAACCAGATGGTGAAAGGCAGGCACAAGACTATAAACAACAGAAGCCAATAAACTGGAACCATCAAAACCCAGTTCTTCCAAGCCCTAGATACCCCAACACATCTGAAAATCAGAATGCTGACCTAAAATCTTATCTCAAGAAGATAACAGAGTCCCTTAAGGAGGATATAAATAACTCATTGAGAGAAATACAGGAAAACACAGGCAAACAGGTAGAATCCTTAAAGAGGAAACCATAACTTCCTTAAAGAACTAGAGAATAAAATAATCAAACAGGTGAATGAATTGTATAAAGCAGTTGAAGATCTAAAAATGGAAGTAGAAACAATAAAGAAAACACAATGGAGGGAATCCTGGAAATGGAAAACCTAGGAAAGAGATCAGGAGTTACAGATGCAAGCATCAACAATAGAGTACAAGAGATAGAAGAGAGAATCTCAGGCATAGAAGATACCTTAGAAGATATTGACACAAGGGTCAAAGAAAATTCAAAACATAAAAACATCTAACCCAAAACTCAGGAAATCCAGGACACAATGTAAAGACCAAACCTAAGAATAATAAGAATAGAAGAGAGTAAAGATCCCCATCTCAATGGACCAGAAAATGTCTTCAACAAAATCATAGAAGAAAACTTCCCAATCTAAAGAAAGAGATGGCCATAGGAAGAGCATCAAATAGATTGAAACAGAAAAGAAAATTCTCTCTTCACATAATACTCAAAACTCTAAATGCTCAGAACAAAGAAAAAAATATTAAAAGCTGTAAGGGCAAAAGGCCAAGTGAAGGTAATGACACAAGGCAGACATATCAGAATTACACAAAATTCTCAACAGAGACCCTAAAAGCAAGAAGATCCTGGGCAGATGTTATACAGACCCTAAGGGAACATAAATGCCAGCTCAGGCTACTATATTCTGTAAGACTCTCAATCATCATAGATAGATAAACCAAAATATTTCATGACAAAACTAAATTAAAACAATATCTATTTACTAACCCAGGCCTGCAGAGGTTTCTAGAGGGAAAACTCCAACACAAGGAAGTTACCTACACCAAAAACAAAACAAGAAATTAATCATCTCACAACAAAACCAAAAGAGGATCACATACACATAATGCCACTTATAACAACAAACATAACATGAACAAATAATTATCTGTTTTTAATATATTTCAGTATCAACAGACTCAATTCCCCAATAAAAAGACATAAGCTAATGGACAGGATATGCAAACAGGATCCAGAATTTTGCTGCATACATGAAACATACCTCAATGACAAAGACAGTTACTACCTTAGAGTGAAAGGCTGGAAAAAAGTCTTCCAAGCAAATGGTCGAAAGAAACAAGTGAGAGTTGCCATTCTAATATCCAATAAAACAGACTTTCAACAAAAAGTTATCAAGCAAGATGGGGAAGTACACTTCGTATTCATCAAAAGAAAAATTCACCAAGAGAAAGTCTCAATTCTGAACACCTATGCCCCAAATGCAAGGGCACCCACATTAATAAGTGAAACTTTACTAAAGCTCAAAACACATTGAACCCACACAATAATAGTGGGAGACTTCAACACTCTGCTCTTACCAATGGACAGGTCATTGAAACAGAAACTAAACAGAGATACAGTAAAACTAATAGAGGTTATGAACCAAATGGATTTTAAAAACATATAAAGATTTCACCTTAAAACAAAAGAATATACCTTCTCACCACCTCACAATACTTTGTTTAAAAGTGATCATATAATTGGTCACAACAATCCTCAACTGATCCAAGAAGATTGAAATAATTCCATGCATCCCATCATATAATTATGGACTAAGGCTAGATCTTGAAAACAACAAAAACAATGGAAAACCCATATATCTATGGAAACTGAACAATACTCTACTCAATGATAAATTGGTCAGGGAAGAAAGAAGGATTTCAACAAAAATGAAGGCACAACATACCCAAACTTTTGGGACACAATAAAAGTTGTGCTAAGAGGAAAATTCATAGCACTAAGTGCCCTCATAAAGAAATTGGAAAAATCCTATACTAGAAATTTAACAGCACACCTGAACACCCTATAGGAGAAAGAAGCAAACAAACCAAAGAGGAGTAGATAGCGGGAAATAGTCAAACTCAGAGCCAGAATCAACCAAATAGAAACAAAGAGAACTATACAAAGAATCAACCAAACAAGGAGCTGGTTCTTTGAGAAAATCTACAAGATAGATAAATCTCTAGCCATATTAAATAAAGAGCACAGAGATAGTATCCAAATTAACAAAATCAGAAATGAAAAGAGAAACAACAGAAACTGAGGAAATTCAAGACATCAACAGATCCTACCACAAAGTCCTATACTAAACAAAACTGGAAAGTCTAGATGTAATAGATGATTTTCTAGACAGAAAACACTTGCCAAGGTTAAATCAAGAGCAGGTAAACAATCTAAACAGGCCCATATTCCTTAAGGAAATAGAAGTCATTTAAAAAAAACCTTCCAACCAAAAATAGCTCAGGGCCAGATGGCTTTAGGACACAATTCTACCAGACCTCCAAAGAAGAGCTAATACCAACACATCTCAAACTATTCCATAAAATAGAAACAGAAGGAACACTACCTAATTCATTCTATGAAACGACAATTACTCTGAAACCTAAACCACACAAAGACCCAACAAATAATGAGAACTTCAGACAAAATTTACTTATGAATATCAATGCAAAAATACTCAATAAAATTCTAGCAAACTGAAAAGCAAAAAGAACACATTAAAACCATCATTCACCACAATCAAATTGGCATCATCCCAGGAATGCAAGGTTGGTTCAGTATATAAAAATCCATTAACATAATCCACTATATAAGCAAACTAAAAAAAATTCACATGATCATCTCATTAGATGCTGAAAAAGCATTTGACAAAATGCAGCATCCCTTCGTCTTAAAATTATTGGAGAGATCAGGAATTCAAGGCCAATACATAAACAGAATAAAAGCAATACATATTAATCCAACAGTCAACATCAAATTAAATGTAGAGATACTTGAAGCAATCCCACTAAAAGCAGGCACAAGATCTTATTATATGTAAGTACACAGTAGCTGTCTTCAAACATTCCAGAAGAGCGTATCAGATCTCGTTATGGATGGTTGTGAGCCACCATATGGGTATTGGGATTTGAACTTGGGACCTTCAGAAGAGCAGCCAATGCTCTTAACCACTGAGCCAAAGGGATACAAATTATAAAGGAAGAAGTCAAACTATCATTATTTGCAGATGATATGATAGTATATGTAAGTGACCCAAAAAACTCCACCAGAGAAATTCTACAGCTGATAAACAACTTCAGCAAAGTGGCTGGTTATAAAATCAGCTCAAACAAATCAGTAGCCTTCCTGTACTCAAAGGACAAGCAGGCTGAGAAAGAAGTTAGGGAAATAACATCCTTCACAATAGCCACAAACAATAAAAAGTATCTTGGCGTGACTCTAACCAAAAAAGTGAAAGATCTGTATGACAGGAACTTCAAGTCCTCGAAGAAAGAAATCGAAGTAGACCTCAGGAAATGGAAAAATATTTCATGCTATTGGATTGGCAGGATCAATATAGTAAAAATGGCAATCTTGCCAAAAGCAATCTACAGATTCAATGCAATCCCCATCAAAATCCCAAATCAATTCTTCATAGATCTAGAGTGAGCAATTCTCAAATTCATCTGGAGTAACAAAAAACCCAGGATAGCTAAAACTATTCTCAACAATAAAAGGACTTCTGGAGTAATCAATATCCCTGACCTCAAGCAGTACTACAGAGCAATTGTGTTAAAAAAGCATGGTATTGGTACAGGGACAGGCAAGTAGATCAATGGAATAGAATTGAAGATCCAGAAATGAACCCACAGAGTTATGGTCACTTGATCTTTGATAAAGGAGCCACAATCATCCAGTGGAAAAAATATATTCTTTTCAAAAAATGGTGTTGGTTCAACTGGAGGTCAACATGCAGAAGAATGAGAATTGCCCCACTCTTATCTCCTTGCACTAAGATCAACTCCAAGTATATCAAGGACCTCCACATAAAACCAGAAACACTGAAACTAATAGAAATTGGGGAAGACCCTGAAGGACATGGGCACAGGGAGAAAGTTCCTGAACAGAACACCAATAGCTTATGCTCTAAGATCAAGAATTGACAAATGGGACCTCATAAAATTACAAAGTTTCTGTAAGGCAAAAGACACTGTCAGAAAGATAAAACAACAACCAACAAATTGGGAAAAGATCTTCACCAAACCCACATCTGACAAAGGGCTAATATCCAATAGATACAAAGAACTCAAGAAGTTAGATCCCGAAGAACCAAATAACCCTATCAAAAAATGGGGTACAGAGCTAAACAAGGAATTTTCATCAGAAGAAATTCAGATGGCTGAGAAGCACCTTAACAGATTTTCAACATCATTAGTCATCAGGGAAATGCAAATCAAAACAACCCTGAGATTCCACCTCACACCAGTCAGAATGGCTAAGATTAAAAACTCAAGAGACAACAGGTGCTGGAGAGGATGTGGAGAAAGGATCACTCCTCCACTGTTGGTGGGATTGCAAGATGGTACAACTGCTCTGGAAATCAGTATGGCGGTTCCTCAGAAAATTGGGCATGTCACTTCCAGAGGACCCTGGCCTACCACTCCTGGGCATATACCCAGAGGATTCCCCTGCATGCAATAAAGACACATGCTACACTATGTTCATAGCAGCCTTATTTACAATAGCCAGAAGCTGGAAAGAACCCAGATGTCCCTCAAAGGAGGAATGGATACAGAAAATGTGGTATATTTATACAATGGGATACTACTCAGCAATTAAAAATAATGAATTCGTGCAATTTGTAGGCAAATGGTTGGATCTGGAAAATATCATCCTAAGTGAGTCAACCCAATCACAAAAGAATACACATGAATTGCAATCACTGATAAGTGGATATTAATGAGCCCAGAAGCTCTGAATACTCAAGACACAATTAGCTAAGCAAAAGATTCTCAAGAAAAGGGATGGAGAGGACCCTGGTCTGGAAAAGACTAAATCCGGTTTTGTAGGAGAGTACCAGAACAGAGAAATGGTGGGGAGGGGGGTTGATTGGGGAATGGGGGGGGAAGAGGACTTATGGGACATATGGTGAGGGGGGGAACTGGAAATAGGAAAGCCTTTGGAATGTAAACAAAGAATATAGAAAATAATAAAAAAAGCTGGGCTGTGGTGGCGCACGCCTTTAATCCCAGCACTTGGGAGGCAGAGGCAGGTGGATTTCTGAGTTCGAGGCCAGCCTGGACTACAGAGTGAGTTCCAGGACAACCAGGGCTGTACAGAGAAACCCTGTCTCGAAAAACAAAACAAAACAAAAAAAAAAAAAAAGAAAAAGAAAAAAAAAGAAAATAATAAAAAAAAGGAAAAGAAAAAGAAAAACTCTTTTGGCAAGCAACTGACATCCACTTTGCATAATGGTGACTCTGTCTTAACAAATATTTTGGGAAAGGGTTTTCTTGCTTGCTCTACTTTGATTCTGCCTGCACTCTATCTCCCTTATCTTTTTTTATTGGATATATTCTATATTTACATTTCATTTCCCTTTTCCGGGTTCCCCATCCCCCAAAGGCCTCACATGCCCTTTTCCCTCCCCCTGTTCCCCCTATGCACCCCTTCCCACTTCCCTGTTCTGGTATTCCCCTACACTGATGTTTTGATACTTTCCAGCACCAGTGTCCACTCCTTCTTTATTGTCAGATATCATTTGATATGTGGATTGTGTCTGTGGTGTCCCAAGAGTCTAGGCTAATATCCACTTATCAGTGAGTGCATACCATGGTATTCTTTTGAGACTGGGTTACCTCACTTAGTATGATGTTCTACAGCTCCATCCATTTCTCTAAGAATTTCATGAATTCATTGTTTCTAATGGCTGAATAGTATTCCATTGTGTATATATACCACATTTTTTGTATCCATTCCTCTGTTGAGGGACATCTAGGTTCTTTCCAGCTTCTGGCTATTATAAATAAGCTAAATATTATATTATAATTAAATTAAATTAAATATTATAAATAAGCAATAAATGCTATGAACATAGTGGAGCATGTATCCTTATTGCATGCTGGGGAATCTTCTGGGTATATGCACAGGAGTGGTATGGCTGGGTCCTCCGGAAGTATCGTGTCCATTTTTCTGAGGAACCTCCAGACTGATTTCCAGAGTGGTTGTACTAGCTTGCAGTCCCACCAGCAGTGGAGAAGTGTTCCTCTTTGTCGACATCATCCCCAACAGGTGATGTTTCCTGAGTTTTTAATCTTAACCATTCTGGCTGGCATGAGGTAAAATCTCAGGGTTGTTTTGATTTTGCATTTTTCTAATGACTAATGATGTTGAACATTTTTAAGGTGTTTCTCAGCCATCCAAATTTCTTCAGGTGAAAAGTCTTTGTTTTGCTCTGTACCCCATTTTTGGATAGGGTTATTTGGTTTTCTGGTGTCTAACTTCTTGAGTTCTTTTTATACATTGGATATTAGCCCTCTGTCAGATGTCGGGTTGTTGAAGATCTTTTCCCAATTTTTTGGTTGCTGATTTATCCTTTTGACAGTGTCTTTTGCCTTACAGAAACTTTGTAATTTTATGAGGTCCCATTTGTCAATTCTTGATATTAGAGCATAAGCAATTAGTGTTCTGTTCAGGAATTTTCCCCCTGAGCCAATGTCCTCAAGGGTCTTCCCCAGTTTCTTTTCTATTAGTTTTAGTGTGTCTGGTTTTATGTGGAGGTCCTTGATCCACTTGGAGTTGAGTTTAGTGCAAGGAGATAAGAGTGGATCAATTTGAATTCTTCTGCATGTTGACCTCCAGTTGAGCCAGCACCATTTGTTGAAAAGTCTATCTTTTTTCCACTGGATGTTTTCAGCTCCTTTGTCGAAGATCAATTGGCCATAGATGTGTGGGTTCAATTCTGGATCTTCTATCCTATTCCATTGATCGCCTCCCTGTCATTGTACCAATACCATGCAGTTTTTAACACTACTGCTCTGTAGTATTGCTTGAGGTCCGGGATATTGATCCCCCCAGACGTTTTCTTACTGTTGATGATAGTTTCAGCTATCTAGGTTTTTTGTTATTCCAGATGAATCTAACTCTATGAAGAACTGAGTTGGGATTTTGATGGGGATTGCGTTGAATCTGTATATTGCTTTTGGCAAGATTGTCATTTTAACTATATTAATCCTGCCAACCCACGAGCATGGAAGATTTTTCCATTTTCTGAGGTCTTCTTCCATTTCCTTCTTCAGAGACCTGAAGTTTTTGTCATATAAATCTTTCACTTGTTTGGTTAGAGTCACACCAAGATACTTTATAGTGTTTGTGGCTATTGTGAAGAGTGTTATTTCCCTAATTTCTTTCTCGGCCTGCTTATCCTTTGCGTATAGGAAGGCTACTGATTTGCTTGAGTTGATTTTATAACCAGCCACTTTGCTGAAGTTGCTTATCAGCTGTAGGAGTTCTCTGGTGGAGTTTTTTGGGTCACTTATGTATACTATCATATCATCTGCGAATAGTCATAGTGTGACTTCTCCCTTAATGTTCTCAGAAGCAATTTAATGTAAGATACACAGTAGATGCCCTAAATGCTTGTTGAATGAATAAACCTTTTAGATCTAAAAAAAAAAAAAAACAAAAAAAAAAAAAAAACAAAAAACAGGCACAAGACAAGGCTGCCTCCTCTCCCCATATCTATTCAATATAATACTCAAAATCCTAGCTAGAGCAATAAGACAACAAATGGAGATCAAGGGGATACAAATTGGCAAAGAAGACATCAAGGCATCACTATTTACAGGTGATATGATGGTATATACTTAAGGGGCCCCAAATATTCTACCAGAGAATTTCCGCAGCTAATAAACAACTTCAGTAAAGTGGCTGGATATAAAATTAACTCAAACAAATCAATATCTTTGCTTTATACAAATGATAAACAGGCTGAGAAAAAACTATGGAAACAATACTATTCACAATAGTCATATGTGATATAAAATATCTTGGAGTAACTCTAACTAAACAAGTAAAATATATTTATGATCTTTGACAAAGAATCCAAACATATACAGTGGAAAAAAGAAAGTATCCTCAGTAAATGGTGCTGGTCTAACTGGTGCTGTTGATATGTAGAAAAATGAAAATAGAGCCATATTTGTCACCTTGCACAAAGAACAAGTCCAAGTGGACCTCAACATAAAACCAGATACACTGAATCTAATAGAAGAGAAAGTAGAAAAGAGCCTCAAACTCATTGGCACAGGGGGAAATTTCCTAATGGCTCAGGCTCTAAGATCAAGAATTGATAAATGGGACCTCATGAACCTGAGCTTCTGTAAGTCAAAGAACATAGTCAATAGGTCAAATCAGCAACCTACATATTGGGAAATATATCTTCACTAACCCCACATCCATTACAGGGCTAACATCAAAAATATATAAAAAACCCACAAGAAGCTAACCTCTAAAAATATATAAACAACCCAATTAAAAAATGGGGTTTAGAGTTAAACAGAGAATTCAAAACACAGGGATCTCAAAAGGTGGAGAAGCACTTAAAGAAATGTTCAAAGTCTTTGGTCATCAGGGAAATGCAAATCAAAAAGACACAGAGATTCCACCTTACACCAATGAGAATGGCAAATGGATGGAACTAGAAAATATCCTGTGTGAGGTAACCCCATCACAAAAGAACACACATGGTATGCACTCATTGATAAGTGGATATTAGTTCAAAAGCTCCGAATACCCAAGATAAATTCAAAGACCACATGAAGCTCAAGAAGAAGGAAGACCAAAGTATGGGTACTTCGGTCCTTCTTAGAAAGGGGAACACAGCAATAAGGATACATGCTCCACTATGTTCATAGCAGCTTTATTTATAATAGCCAGAAGCTGGAAAGAACATAGATGTCCCTCAATGGAGGAATGGATACAAAAATGTGGTATATATACACAATGGAATACTATTCAGCCATTAGAAACAATGAATTCATGAAATTCTTATAGAAATGGATGGAGCTGGAGAACATCATACTAAGTGAGGTAACCCAGTCTCAAAAGAATACCCATGGTATGCAGTCACTGATAAGTGGATATTAGCCTAGAATCTTGGGACACCAAAGACACAATTCACATACCAAATGATGTCTGACAAGAAGAAAGGAATGGACACTAGTGCTGGAAAGGATCAAAGCATCAGTGTAGGGGAATACCAGAACAGGGAAGTGGGAAGGGGTGGATGAGGGAGCAGGGGGAGGGAAAAGGGCATGTGGGACCTTAGGGGGGGTGGGGAAACAAAAAAAGGGAAATGAAATGTAAATATAGAATATATCCAATAAAAATTTTTTTGAAAAAAAAAGGGGGGGGGAACACAATACTCACGGGAGCAAATATGGTGACAAAGTGCAGAATATAGACTGAAAGAAAGACCATCCAGATACTGTCCCACCTGGGCATTCATCCCAGATACAGTTACCAAACTCTGACACTATTGTGGATGCTAAGAAAGGCTTGCTGAAAGGAGCCTGATATAGCTGTCTCTTGAGAGGCCCTGCCAGAGACTTACAAATACAGAGTCGGATGCCCACAGCCAACCATTGCACTGAGTGTGGGGTCCGCAATGGAGGAGAGAAAGGACTGAAGGAGCTGAAAGTGTTTGCAAACCCATAGGAAGAACAACAATATCAACCAACTAGACGCCCCCCCTCCCCAACACACACACACACACACACACACACACACACACACACACACACAGATCCCAGGAACTAAGCCATCAACCAGAGTACACATGGTTCCAGATGCATATGTAACAGAGGATTGCCATGTCAAGCATCAGCAGGAGGAGAGTTCCTTGGTCCTATGAAGGTTTGATAGATGCTCCAGTGGAGGGGAATAGAGGGAGGGGGAAGGGGGAGTTGATGGGTGCTTGGAGGAACACCCTCATAGAAGCCTGGAGAGGGAGGATGAGATAGGGGGTTTCCAGGAAGGGGGGGGGAAACCAGGTAAGGGGATAACACTTGAAATGTAAATAAATTAAAAATAAATAAATAAGTAAATAAAAAATTTAAAAAAGTGTAAAGATTCACCAAATGATGGCAAGTCTAAACTGTTCTTTGCCTTTATGCATGTAAACTGTACCATGGAAGCATCTTAATTAAAACTTGTGAGTGATTAGTTAAAAATTTGACATCTGTCTTACTGAGCATGCTGATAAACAGGAATCTGAACCCCTTATAATTTTATAATTTTCTGGGAGAAACAGGAATCCTGAACTGTGGCAGGCTCACAGCAGATGGAGAGGAGGGAGCCTCAAATCCAAGAGTATCGACAGAGCTTCTTATAGACTGTAGGGATGCCCAGAGATAAATAAATAGGATACTGTCCCTTTATCTCCACATCAATAGAATTCGTCCTGAAGTATTGTATGTCTTCAAATTAATACCAGTCCAGTTCCAAAGAAAACTACAAAAGATAGAAAGAAATTAAGAAAAATGTGAATAAAGGGGAAAACATTTTGTATTCACTAATTGAAAATGTTCATGATTGAAAACATATGGTCTAAAATGGCAATATTCCTCACATTGATTAATTTTGTTCAAAACAGTCCTCAATCAAAATTTTAACTTGCCTTTTCTTTTTGTCAAAATCTGGTAAACAGATTCTGATACTTAATGCAGGAGATTTGAAATAGTCCAAAAATTCCTGAAAGAATCAAATTTGAAGACATTTGAAACTAACCTTCAGAATTCAAATAAGTATGTCGCTGGGCTAAAGATTGAACACATTGAAAAACAGAACTGACTGGAAAGACCAGAATTAAAATGTACACCACGAACATTCTGTCACTTGATTATCCAGAGGGGCAAGGTAACCCATGAGGAAACATGTAACCATTTCAACCAGTGACATAGCAACAAATAGATACCACTGCAGAAGAAGTAAAGTTACATCCTCACCCTCTACCATAAAAATTATCTCAAATACATCCATGAGCTAAATGTAAACGCTGAAATTATAAAATACATCACAGAAAATTCCTTAGGAACAAATCTATATGATCTTAGGTAGGCAATGTTATACATTACTTCAGGAGGTGAGACACAGCCCAGCCTAAACAACGGATAAATTTATATAAGGCCAACAGAGCAGCTTAGCAAAATAGAATGCTTTTGTGATGCAAAAAATCTCATCAAGAGAGTGAAAAGCCAATACACATAATGACAGACATTTGAAAATATGTATCTGACAAGCAGGCACGAAATACATAAAGAACATTTTGTAACTCGATAATAAAAGTATATGTAGCACAACTTAAAAATGGGCAAGGGCGGTGGGTAGACATTTCTCTAAAGATGATGTATAAACAACACTAAGCACATGAAAAGACACCAAACACCTTTAGCCATTGAAATGCAATAAAAAGCTCAGTGAGTTACCATCTCATTTCAGCATGTGGAGCAAGCAGAGCCTTCACTCACTGTACCCATTGTTAGCAGTAATACAAAATGTTGCAACAATTTGGAAAACTTTGTAGTTAACATTAAAGAATGTTAAACAGAGTTACCACTCATCCATCAATTTCACTCCTGGGCACATACCATATGTTCCTATTTCCCTAGAGTCTAAAGAAAAGAAAAAATGTATCCACACAAAACTTCCACACTTATCCTAACAGAAATACTGTCCCCAATAGCAAAACCAAGATTTTAAATATTCACCTCCTGAGAATATGTTTTGAAATCCAATACACTTTATTTTTAGAAAAAAATGAAATATTTTAAACTTAGCTTGCAGTAATGATCTCACAGTTGTGAATGCACACAGACACACAGACACAGACACAGACACACACACACACACACACACACACACACACACACACACACAACCCTGAATTGTACACGTTAGATGAGTCATTTTATAGCTTACAAATTATAGCCCCATAAAGAAGTTTATTTAAAATGAGAACATACATGAAAGCACATTTAAACCGACAGGAATCACATGAAACAGATTTATTATTAATCCCCTTCATGAGAATGATCTGAGAAAACTAAAAGCTTCCTCTGCTTGGGAATCCAGCCTCACTCATTACATGTCTCATTATTATTGTACTTCTGGCCTGCAACACACTTGAGCGTGCCTCAAGGGACTGGACAATACCATGCCTATCCGAGGGAGTTTTACGTGTAGCCCCGTGGAAATATCGATGTGTTCTTTGCCCTACTTTTTTGGAATCTTTGGAGTGATTAGTGTCTTTTGCATGCTAATAAAATGATTGGCTAGAGGACCCTAGACAGCTTCAGCAAGGGGCATAATCACTAAAAGCCATGACTCGACACTTGGCATTTTCACACAGCTAAAACCCTAGGTACAGAAGAAGGACTGGGGTTGTGATGACCAACGGTGGTCAATGATGCAATTAATTATAATTAAATGAAGTTTTCGAAAAAAAAATCCAGAAAGATGGAGTTCACAAAGCATCTGGGTTGGGAAGCACCTCACCCATCATCTTGCTCTGAGAGAATGGCCTGTCCCAATTCCAGTGAGGCGGGACTTCTGTGCTACAGGCCCATTGCCCTAGCCATACTCATCCTTCCTCTGTCTGCCATCGGTGTTCTTTCTTGCTTCCTTAATTAACTAGAAATATAAGTAATTTTCCCCTGAGTTCCACGATTCATGCTTTCTAAGTTATAACCTAAGAAGGGAGTAATTGATTCCCAGCTCACAGCTTGTTGGTCAGAAGTATACGTATCAGTGCATTTGGCATTGGAAGTTGAGGGGTATCCTTGTGGTATGGGAGACTTTCTCAAAGAATGATGTCACAACTGAACTGCACCAAAGTGAACTAGATTTTACTGTATTGCACTTAACTGGCCCCAACATGATCAAACTAGCTTGGAAGGGACTGGATTATAAAACATAGCAGCGAAAAGTTGTCTATTGATAAATTGCTGTGTATGGAAGAAAACCACACACATGATACATGAGGCAGTATCATAAGTGGTGAATAAATATTAAGGGGAACTACTATTTTAGTCCTTTCTGCCTATGAGGCTGTCTTTTTAGTCTCCATAAAGCTGTAATTGAAAAAAATTCCTTACTTTCTCCCCTGTTGATATGCATGCATCTCCAACAAGGGAAGCTGATATACAGTTTGGATTTTGGTTTTTAATATATTGTTTTCATGCAGATGGGATGTGCTATGACTGCACTGAATAAAGACCTACCAGCCTAGATAATGTACTTATGGTGGAGATGCTTTATTCTCAAAAGGCAGTTACCTTAAGGCTTACAGACCTTTTCACTGACAGTACAAACTCACAAGAGTATGCTACTCAGGTTTTTATGGTGTTTTATATGGGGAGAATATGAGATTTGTAATTGCACTGGTTTTTAATCCTTGCTTTTCCAATTAATAGATGTTTAATCTTAGGCAAGTTATACAAAACCTCTATCCATTCTGCCTAGTTTTTTGTGTAAGGAAGTAAGGGGCGTCCCTTATTGAGGTACATGAGTCAGGCAACACAAGGAAATTCATAGATTTCTTGTCCTTCCTGTCTCCCTCCGATGCATAGACGGTACACTTCCAAATGGGAATATAGTCGGAACCTTTTATTCCCTGCTTCTGCTTCACAGTAGACACAATATTACCTACTATGAAGGCAACATAGTAGGGTTTTTACTCCCTAGAATTGAGGAGAAAGCCAGTCTGCAAGGGGGTATGTCAAAGGACAATTTTAGTAAGTACACCGAATTTGTATACTAGCAAATATGTTGTGAGCTCTCTGGCTGGATGGCAGTAAGTTCCAGGGCTGGGTACTAGGCAGGTTTCTTAACCTCACAGTTTCAGGTAGCACCACTCAAGTGATAACCTTTTCTTTAAATTCTAACGTGAACATGGCTGCCCTCTACACACTTAATCTTTGAGGAACCTTGCTCCAGTGACAACAGATTAGGCATGAGACCGACTCCTGGTCCCTTCATTAAGCCGTGCTGTGGCCCATCTTAATTAGAGTTGCACAAAACTGATTTATCCAGGTGCATCCCATTTACCTCTGCTCAGGTTCTGATTAAAGTAAAATAATGCTTTTTCTCTGTAAGTAGCTTCAAATGTGGTGGCCTATTTTTTTTTAACATTTCTACCTGGATTAGCATTCTGACCCACTCACATAAAATATGAAGTTATGATCTAGGGGGCTCTGAGATCGTTAATGTACAAGGAGATCTCATGATGATTTGCTTAGAGATGAATGAAGATATAGGCAAATTGGCCTTTGGAAAATGCCTGTTACTTTAATGTGAGAATAAACTCTGTGGCCTGGCAGAGAACCATGCAGAATTAAGAATTCAGCCAACTGGACAAAGTTACAACACCTAAGAGTTCCTTAACAGACCATATTTGCCAATTACTTTTCAACTTAATGCTTTATTTATGAATCAAGTTTAATTAGCATAACAATAAAGAACCACTTGAAAGGAACTCTTAATAAAATTGACTTTTGGATTTTTACCACCCTCTACTAAGACACATCAAAAATTTTATTCATGAAAGAAAAATACATAATTTTAAATAAGTTTCTATGTGGAATTTTTCATCTTGTTTTCTTAGCTAATATACCTCAAAGATAATATTTATATTTGCTTTTTAAAGGTTATTTTTATATCTATTGGTTCTTTATTTTAAGCTAGATTATTCACTACTTATGCTAATTTTATCACAAAGAAGCTAAGGCAGTTTCTTTCTGCCAAAGAGAGAAAGACTTGGGCTGGAGATATGGCTCAGCCATAAAAGGCTAGGCTCACAACCAAAAATATAAGAGGAAGACTTGTTCATTCACAAAAGGTGGTTTTAATGTAAAATATTTTGAGCATAGTATCAGTAAGCTACTGCTGTGTAACAAGCCACTCCTAGCACACTCATTGAAAAGCATCACATTTCATGACATTTATTTATTCATTTGTTTATTTCTTTATTTACAGATTGTATAGACATTTTTCTATTCCCTGTTTGAAGCAGAAATTTCTGATTTATTTGGAGGCTCAGTTGTGTCATGTGATGTTTTCCGAAGGAAATTTCAGAAATGTAAGGATACATATTTCCTTGGATGACTATCAGTCTATTCACTAGACACTTTTCCAGACTTTTCTGTCATATAAGCACACAATTTGAGGAGATGGGAGAGAGATTTAAGGTATATTAGAGACGAACATTAGGGGCAAGATTTTTTTGTTTGTTTGTTTGGATAGATTTTTTTTTTATATATGACCAAAACCCCCTTCAAGTCCAGTCAAAATCAGCTATAAAATAAAGATTTTTTTAAAAATAAAAATTTAGGGTTTGTCCAACCCACTCAACCATAACTCCTACTGGAGACACTGTTTGTTGTGTGTGTTCACACAGTTTTAGCTGTTCTCTAACAGAAAACAGAATGCATAAGAGATCAAGGGTAGAGACATTGGAGATGGGAGATGTACACTCTCTCATTGAAGCACAGGTATATACCAAATCTAACCAGACCCTCATAAAAGGAAGTATCTGGGAGATAGGTTTTCTCCCTAGTTACACTATGGTAAAAGTATGCTGTGTTGTGAATGAAAAGGAGAAAAGATGGAAGTCAAATATTAGACCAATACTACTTTGAGTATTCATTATTTGACTGTCATTTAACCAGCAGGTCGTACACAGGGATGAGTACTAACAACAGAGAAGTAAACAACACAGATTTGGTCTTTCTTTCTTTCTTTCTTTCTTTCTTTCTTTCTTTCTTTCTTTCTTTCTTTCTTCCTTCCTCCCTCCCTCCCTCCCTCCCTCCCTCCCTCCCTCCCTCCCTCCCTCCCTCCCTTCTTTCTTTCTTTCTTTCTTTCTTTCTTTCTTTCTTTCTTTCTTTCTTTTTGTGTTTTTCTTTTTTCCATTGTGTAAATATTTTTTTTTATTTTCCATTTTTTTGTTTACATTCCAAAGGCTTTACCCTTTCCTAGTTCTTCCCTCACCATATGTCGCACAAGTCCTCTTCCCTCAGCCCATTCCCCAATCACCCCCCCCTTCTCTGTTCTGATACTCTCCTACAAAACTGGATCCAGTCTTTTCAGGACCAGGATCCTTTCCTTCCTTCTTCTTGGGAATCTTTTGATTTGCTAATTGTACCTTGAGTATTCAGAGCTTTTGGTCTCATTCATATCCACTTATCAGTGATTGCATTTCATGTGTATTCTTTTGTGATTGGGTTAATTCACTTAGGATGATATTTGCCAGATCCAACCATTTGCCTATATTGCATGAATTCATTATTTTTAATTGCTGAGTAGTATTCCATTGTATAAATATACCACATTTTCTGTATCCATTCCTCCTTTGAGGGACATCTGGATTCTTTCCAGCTTCTGGCTATTATGAATAAGGCTGCTATGAACATAGTGGAGCATGTATCCTTATTGTATGCAGGGGAATCCTTTGGGTATATGCCCAGGAGTGGTATGCCAGGGTCCTCTGGAAGTGTCATGCCCAATTTTCTGAGGAACCACCACACTGATTTCCAGAGCGCTTGTACCATCTTGCAATCCCACCAAGAGTGTAGGAGTGTTCCTTTTTCTCTACATCCTCACCACCACCTGTTGTCCCTTGAGTTTTTAATCTTAGCCATTCTGACTGTTATGAGGTGGAATCTCAGAGTTGTTTTTATTTGCATTTCCCTGATGACTGATGATGTTGAACATCTCTTAAGGTGTTTCTCAGCCATCCGAATTTCTTCTGGTGAAAATTCTTTGTTTAGCTCTATACCCCATTTTTTGATAGGGTTATTTGGTTCTTTGGGGTCTAACTTCTTGAGCTCTTTGTATATATTGTTTATTAGCCCTCTGTCAGATGTGGGGTTGGTGAAGATCTTTTCCCAATTTGTTGGTTGCTGTTTTGTCCTTCTGACAGTGTCCTTTGCCTTACAGAAACTTTGTAATTTTGAGGTCCCATTTGTCAATTCTTGATCTTAGAGCATAAGCTATTGGTGTTCTGTTGAGAAACTTTCCCCCTGTGCACAAATACTCCAGGGTCTTCCCCAGTTTCCTTTCTATTAGTTTCAGTGTGTCTGGTTTTATGTGGAGGTCCTTGATCCACTTGGAGTTGATCTTGGTACAAGGAGATAAGTATGGGTCAATTCTCATTCTTCTGCATGTTGACCCCCAGTTGAACCGGCACCATTTGTTGAAAAGGCTATCTTTTTTCCACTGGATGGTTGTAGCTCCTTTATCAAAGATCAAGTGACCATAACTCTGTGGGTTCATTTCTGGGTCTTCAATTCTATTCCAATGGTCTACTTGCTTGTGGCTGTACCAATACCATGCAGTTTTTTTTTTTAAATTTTTACTTTTATTTCTATTTCTATTTTCTGTTTTCTTTTTTTCTTTTTTTTTCTTTTTTTTTCTTAATTTTTATTTTCTATATTCTATGTTTACATTCCAAGGGCTTTCCCCTTTCCCAGTTCCCACCCACCATAGTTCCCATAGTTCCTCTCCCCCCCAACTATTCCCCAATCATTCCCCCTCCCCCCTCAGTTTCTTTACTAAACTGGATGCAATCTTTACATGCCCAGGGTCCTCTCCTTTCTTCTTCTTGGGAATCATTTGACTTGCTATTCGTGTCTTGAGTATTTAGTGCTTCTGGGCTCATTAATATCCACTTATCAGTGATTGCATTTCATGTGCATTCTTTTGTGATTGGGTTAGCTCACTCAGGATGATATTTTCCAGGTCTAACCATTTACCTACAAATTGCATGAATTCATTATTTTTAATTGCTGAGTAGTATTCCATTGTATAAATATACCACATTTTCTGTATCCATTCCTCCTTTGAGGGATATTTGGGCTCCTTCCAATTTCTGGCTATTATAAACAAGGCTGCTATAAACATAGTGGAGCATGTGTCTTTATTGCATGCAGGGGAATCCTCTGGGTATATGCCCAGGAGTGGTATGCCAGGGTCCTCTGGGAGTGACATGCCCAATTTTCTGAGGAACCTCCAAACTGATTTCCAGAGCGGTTTTACCATTTTGCAATCCCACCAACAATGGAGGAGTGTTCCTCTTTCTCCACATACTCGCCAGCACTTGTTGTCTCTTGAGTTTTTAATCTTAGCCATTCTGACTGGTGTGAGGTGGAATCTCAGGGTTGTTTTGATTTGCATTTCCCTGATGACTAATGATGTTGAACATCTTTTAAGGTGTTTCTCGGCCATCCGAATTTCTTCTGGTGAAAATTCTTTGTTTAGCTCTGTGCCCCATTTTTTGATAGGGTTATTTGGTTCTTTGGGGTCTAACTTCTTGAGTTCTTTGTATATATTGGATATTAGCCCTCTGTCGGATGTGGGGTTGGTGAAGATCTTTTCCCACTTTGTTGGTTGCCGTTTTGTCCTTCTGACAGTGTCCTTTGCTTTGCAGAAACTTTGTAATTTTATGAGGTCCCATTTGTCGATCCTTGATCTTAGTGCGTACGCTATTGGTGTTCTGTTCAGGAACTTTTCCCCTGTGCCCAAGTCCTCCAGGGTCTTCCCAAGTTTCTTTTCTAATAGTTTCCGTGTGTCTGGTTTTATGTGGAGGTCCTTGATCCACTTGGAGTTGATCTTAGTGCAAAGAGATAAGAGTGGGTCAATTCGCATTCTTCTGCATGTTGACCTCCAGTTGAACCAGCACCATTTGTTGAAAAGGCTATCTTTATTCCACCGGATGGTTGTGGCTCCTTTATCAAAGATCAAGTGACCATAAGTCTGTGGGTTAATTTCTGGGTCTTCAATCCTGTTCCATTGATCTGCTTGCCTGTTGCTATACCAATACCATGCAGTTTTTAACACAATTGCTCTGTAGTACTGCTTGAGGTCAGGGATATTGATTCCCCCAGAAGTCCTTTTATTGTTGAGAATAGTTTTAGCTATCCTGGGTTTTTTGTTGCTCCAGATGAATTTGAGAATTGCTCTTTCTAGATCTATGAAGAATTGAGTTGGGATTTTGATGGGGATTGCATTGAATCTGTATATTGCTTTTGGCAAGATGGCCATTTTTACTATATTGATCCTGCCAATCCAGGAGCAAGAAATATTTTTCCATCTTCTGAGGTCTTCTTCGATTTCTTTCTTCAAGGACTTGAAGTTCTTGTTGTACAGATCTTTCGCTTGTTTGGTTAGAGTTACGCCAAGATACTTTATGTTGTTTGTGGCTATTGTGAAGGGTGTTATTTCCCTAATTTCTTTCTCTGCCTGCTTGTCCTTTGAGTACAAGAAGGCCACTGACTTGCTTGAGTTAATTTTATAACCTGCCACTTTGCTGAAGTTGTTTATCAGCTGTAGAAGTTCTCTGGTGGAGTTTTTTGGGTCACTTATGTATATTATCATATCATCTGCAAAAAGTGATATTTTGACTTCTTCCTTTTCAATTTGTATCCCTTTGACTTCCATATGTTGTCTAACTGCTCTCGCTAGAACATCAAGTACCATATTGAAAAGATATGGAGAGAGAGGGTAGTCTTGTCTAGTCCCTGATTTTAGTGGGATTGCGTCAAATTTCTCTCCATTTATTTTGATGTTGGCTACTGGTTTGCTGTATATTGCTTTAACTATATTTAGGTATGGGCCTTGAATTCTTGTTCTTTCTAGGACTTTTAGCATGAAAGGATGCTGAATTTTGTCAAATGCTTTTTCAGCATCTAATGAGATGACCTTGTGTTTTTTCTTTTAGTTTGTTTATGTAGTGAATTACATTGATGGATTTCCGTATATTGAACCATCCCTGCCTCCCTGGGATGAAGCCTACTTAATCATGTTGAATGATCATTTTGATGTGCTCTTGGAATCTGTTGGCAAGAATTTTATTTAGTATTTTTGCATCAATATTCATAAGGGAAATTTGTTTAAAGTTCTCTTTCTTTGTAGGATCTTTCTGTGCTTTTGGTATCAGCGCAATTGTGGCTTCATAGAACGAGTTGGGCAGTGTTCCTTCTGTTTCTATTTTGTGGAATAGTTTGAAGAGTATTGGTGTTAGGTCTTCTTTGAAGGTCTGATAGAATTCTGCACTAAAATCATCTGGTCCCGTACTTTTTTTGGTTGGGAGACTTTCTATAACTCCTTCTATTTCTCTAGGGGTTATGGGACTGTTTAGCTGATCTAATTGATCCTGATTTAATTTTCATATTTGGTATCTGTCTAGGAAATTGTCCATTTCCTCCAGATTCTCCAGTTGTGTTGAGTATAGACTTTTGTAGTAGGATCTGATGATTTTTTGAATTTCCTCAGTTTCTGTTGTTATATCCCCCTTTTCATTTCTAATTTTGTTAATTTGGATACTGTCTCTGTGCCCTTTCATTAGTCTGGCTAAGGTTTTATCTATCTTGTTGATTTTCTCAAAGAACCAGCTCTTGGTTTTGTTGATTCTTTGTATGGTTCTCTTTGTTTCTACTTCATGGATTTCAGCCCTGAGTTTGATGATTTCCTGTCTTCTACTCCTCCTGGTAAATTAGCTTCTTTTTGTTCCAGGACCTTCAGGTGTGCTGTTAAGTTGCTAGTGTATGCTCTCTCCAGTTTCTTTTTGCAGCCACTCAGGGCTATGAGTTTTTCTTTTAGCACTGCTTTCATTGTGTCCCAAAGATTTATGTAGGTCGTACCTTCATTTTTATTGAATTCTAAAAAGTCTTTGATTTCTTTCTTTATTTCTTCCTTGACCAAGGTGTCATTGAATAGAGTATTGTTCAGTTTCTATGTGTATGTGGGCTTTCTGTTGTTATTCTTGCTATTGAAGACCACTCTTACTCCATGGTGATCTGATAGGACGCATGGGATTAGCTCGATCTTCTTGTATTTGTTGACATCTGTCTTGTGACCAATTATATGATCGATTTTGGAGAAGGTACCATGTGGCGCTGAGGAAAAGGTATATTCTTTTGCTTTAGAATGAAATGTTCTATATATATATCTGTTAAATCCAATTGGTCCAAAGCTTCAATTAGTTTCACTGTGCTCCTCTTTAGTTTCTGCTTTCCTGATTGGTCCATTGAGGAGAGTGTAGTGTTGTAGTCACCTACAATTATTGTGTTAGGTGCAATGTATGCTTTAAGCTTTAGTAAAGTTTCTTTTACAAATGAGTGTGTTCTTACATTTGGAGCATAGATGTTCAGTATTGAGAATTCTTCCTAGTGGATTTTCCCTTTGACCAGCAAGAAGTGACCTTCCCTATCTCTTTTGATGACTTTAGGTTGAAAGTCAATTTTATCTGATATTAGAATGGCTACTCTGGCTTGTTTCCTGAGACCATTTGCTTGTAAAATTGTCTTCCAGCCTTTTTCTCTAAGGTAGTGTTTGTCTTTGACACTGAGATGTGTTTCCTGTATGCAGCAAAATGTAGGGTCCTGTTTCCATATCCAGTCTGTTAGTCTGTGTCTTTTTATTGGGGAATTGAGTCCATTGATGTTAAGAGTTATTAAGGAATAATAATTATTACTTCCTGACATTTTGGGCATTATTTTTTTATATTTGAGTGGTTCTCTACTTTTGGGTTTGATGAGAGGGGGCTTCTATCTTGCTTCTTCTGAGGTGTAGTTTCCCCCCTTGTGTTGGTGTTTTCCCCTATTATCCTTTGTAGGGCTGGGTTTGTGGATAGATATCATGCAAATTTGGTTTTGCCATGGAATACCTTGGTTTCCCCATCTATGGTGATTGAGAGTTTTGCTGGGTATAGTAATTTTGGCTGAAGTTTGTGTTCTCTTAGAGTCTGCATGAGATCTGCCCAGGATCTTCTATCTTTCATGGTCTCAGGTGAGAAATCTGGTGTAATTCTGATAGGTCTTCCTTTATATGTTACTTGGCCTTTTTGTCTTACTGCCTTTAATATTCTTTCTTTGTTTAGTACATTTGGGGTTTTGATTATTATGTGACGGGATGTATTTCTGTTCTGTTCCAGTCTGTTTGGGGTTCTGTAGGCTTCTGGTATATTCATGGGCATCTCTTTCTTTAGGTAGGGGAAGTTTTCTTCCATAATTTTGTTGAAGATATTTGCTGGCCCTTTAAGTTGTAGATCTTCACTCTCATCTATACCTATAATCCTTAGGTTTGGTCTTCTCATTGTGTCCTGGATTTCCTGAATGTTTTGTGTTACCAGCTTTTTGCATTTTGCATTTTCTTTATTTGTTGAATCCATGGTTCCTATGGTATCTTCAGCATCTGAGATTCTGTCTTCTATCTCTTGTATTCCATTGCTGATATTTGCATCTATGACTCCTGATTTCTTCCCAAGGTTTTCAATCTCTAAAGTTGTCTCCCTTTGTGATTTCTTAGTTGTTTCTACTTCTGTTTTTAGATTCTGGATGGTTTTGCTCAGCTCTTTCACTTGCTTGTTTGTGTTTTCCTGTAATTCTTTAAGGGACTTTTGTGTTTCCTCTTTTATGACTTCTACTTGTTGACCCACGTTCTCTTGTATTTCTTTAAGTGATTTTTGTGTTTCCCCCTTATTCGCATCCATTTTTTGATCCACATTCTCTTGAATTTCTTTAAGTAATTTTTGTGTTTGCCTTGTTAGGGCTTCTAGCTTTTGATCCATTTTCTCCTGTATTACTTTAAGAGATTTATCTATTCCTCTATCAGCATCCTGACCAGTGATTTTAGATCAGAGTCTTGTTTTTGTGGTGTATAGGGGTGTCCGAGACTTATTCCTGTTCGGAGAACTGGGTTTGGATGCTGCCATATTGCCTTGATTTCTGTTAGTAACGATCTTAAGTTTGCCTTTTGCCATCTGGTTATCTCTGGTGTTAGTTGGTCCTGTAGTTACTAGCTGGTGCTTGAACCTCCTGTGGGCTCATAAGGCTATTTCCTTGACTGGGACACCTGAACCACTGCCCTGCGGGGCTCCTGCTCACAGATTGCTGACAGGTGGCCTGAGTTGCCAGAGGTCTTAAACTCAGGATATCTTGGGTACCTGGTTCTGCCTGCTGGTTCTGCCTGCTGGTTTGAAACAGCTGGGAAAATGGCAGAGGCTGCAGGGTGTGCTGGGTCCTCCTTCAGGGCACAGAACCCACGCCTGTCTGGGGTCCTGGACCCGCTGTTCTGTGCGTAGCTCCTGCTCAAGGCCTGAGTCCCCAAAGTTCTTAACCTCGGGATATCTCAGGTACCTGGTTCTGCTGGCTGGTTCGAAACAGCTGGGAAGATGGCGGAGCAGATTTGGTATTTCTTAAAGTGCAGTGAAATAAAGTAAACATGAATAATCAAACCTCACTGTGATAGTTGTGGACAAATCTCCAAGGCATGATGAAAAGACAGAATGTAGGACCAGGAAGTAGTCTATGGAAGAACTGTATTTAGAACCCACTCCTGCTGTCAAATAATCATTTTGAAGTCAGTGTGTGTGTGTGTGTGTGTGTGTGTGTGTGTGTTTGAAGACACACCTCAAAATATCCACACAATTACATAAATGCTCAACATTTGGGAAAGAACTTTGGGGATTTTAAGCTTACCTGCCATCTATCTATTCAAACTCATCCTTTCTGTTTCTAGCCACATTTCCTGGCCCTCTCCAGCATTTCTCACTTGACCTTGTTTTCAAATTTAATAAATTTAGCTTTGGCTTTCATTTCTATCTGAACCCCAGAGGCAAAGTTAAAGGCACAAACAAGAAATGCTTGTTTCTCTGTGAGTTCTAGAATTTCATTAATCTTCATTATGTAAGAAACTCTTAGTGCTAGAAAACTAATGAGATACTTTAGCTCCCATCTCATTCCAGTAGGTGAGCGTGGGGTTATTTAGCATGGAATGTCACTGGGAAAATCTGATTTTTGTGTGTCTACAACAAAAATGATTTTATTTCTTGGCCATTGAAATCAGGTTTGAGCTAATGTCAGAGCTCTATGGAGCATCCTACATTTTTAGTAGAGTCCTGTGAACTTTGGAAGCTTAAAGCCATAGGATTGTGGATACTTAAGATGGTTGTGATCCTGATCTGCCAGTTCAGTAGAGCAGAAAGATCCTTCCATAAATCATGAGGGACCTTGGATATATTGTGAAGGACACCAAGATTTATCCTTTAGCACCTAAATTTTTTAAATGGGATGATAGAATCATCATATTTATATTTTAACAGCTAACCCTTCCTGACTCATATCTCTTAGGGTCTGCTTCTAGAGAAAACTGGGCTTATGTAAGGCCCTAAGAATCCAGTTTACATGAACAATAACATCAAAGAGTATTTTTATATGGAAAGAAATGAATAAAGAGGAAGGGAAGAGTATTAAAAATGGTATTGTTAAGAAACTTACTAAATGTAGTAAATTAATGTTCAAATTTCTAGTAACTTCCAGGAGACCATGTAGGAAATATTTCTCAATATTTCTCTATCAATGGATAAAGGCAGACCCTGACATGCTTAACTCTTCAGCATCACCTGTCTTCCTTTGGCACAAACTATTAGCGGCGAGGGGCCAGGACAAACCCTTGCAAAGGGAGTTTAAGGTGTTTGCTGTAAGGTATCTTTACAGTCATGGGAACAGTGAATGTTAAGGGCATGTAGCAGGACACTAATGAGGAGATAATAGTTAAGTGACCTAATATTAAATCATAAGGCTGCTGCCCTTGTCAAATGAGAATGAGTATCCAATCCACAACAGCAGGGAAGATGGAGAGAAAACATTTGGAAATAAATTTGAAAAAAAAATCAACATGACTGACAATCAAAGAGGATGATAGTGAAAAGGGATCTAAAAAATTCCTGGGTCTCCAGCTTGAAGGTAAATGGAGATGCCATGGTCTAGCTAACAAATGCAATAAGAGTCTTCATCCTCTTCTTTGAGTCTATGTTGAAATTTTAGACATAGCATATTTTAAATATTTGTTAATATTACAAATTGACTTTCCTAGACAGTTGACTCTGAAGTAGAGGTTAGTATGCAATGGGTATTCATTTGGAATCATTAGAACAGAACTCACTGGAATCAACTCAGGATAAAGAGAATGCAAGCAGGAGAAGTTGAACAGTCAATGCAGACTCAGTGAAAATCTCACTCGGTCCTGAAAGGATGGTACCCCCTTGAGTAACCTGACCAGATTGACAGGAAAAAGCCTTGAGAAAGCACATGAGATCAGATGGGATGCCTCTCTTCAGCCATGACAGTCCAAGAGAAGGGTTGACAGCTGTGAACACCCCTACACACAGTAAGGTTAAGCGTTACTCTCTTCCTAAACAGGGGTCTGGACAATTGATCCCAGCATCCACCACAGGCAGGACTACAATCTCAGGAGTCAAGTTGCTAATTCACTCTCAGGTCTAGTGCACAGGAAAAATGTCTGGGCTGGCTGTATATTTGAAGAGCTCACAGTTGAAAATAGTTTCAATAAACAACTTAGGCAGATGGTATGTAACAAATACTTCATTCTGAAACAACCCAAATGCAATTTTTCTGTGGCAAATTATGGCAACTTGTTTGCCTTAGAAAGATGCAAATAAAGTCATTATGCCATATACAACAGACTGTAAGTTACCTGTCAACAATAAAATGGAGAGAAGTGTAGTAGAATTTTTTTTATGCAAAGGTGAATAATAAAACAGTAGAAATGTGAAGAATGTTAGTCTGCATGTAGTGATTGTGTTACCCCATGATGTTTATGAGAATAATAACAAAACAAATTATCTAATTTTCCATCAACCTCTGTTTGATGTTTGATTATGCTTACAAATAAATATGTGATTAGAAAAATACATAATTTTTAATGCTGATAATTTTAAGGATAACATTCTTGTCCACTAAATATTATGTTCTACCTGACCAAAAAAATATAAAAACTTAAAAATATAACACTAAGTGCTGGAGAGAACTTGTTGCTCTTTCACAGGACTCTGGGTTTGATTACCAACAACTACATGGTGACTCACAACCATCTGTAACTCCAGTTCCAGGCCATCATCTGACCTCTTTAGGCACCAGTCACACACAGGGTACCCATACATATGTACAAGTAAAGCACTCATACAATAAAATAAATAAGTACTTTTAAGATTAAAAATTTACAGGCACATTGCAAATTATTGCCCGAAGATACTTTCCATAAATAGATAATAGATAGATAGATAGATAGATACATAGATAGATAGATAGATAGATAGATAGATAGATCTATGATGGATAAGTGATAGATAGATCTAAGTATCAAAATAGTTTTGCTTCAGTATTGCCTTCTATTGTCTTCTCAGTGTCCTTCCCCCAAGAGCCTCTGCATAGAAAATGTTGTATACCAGTCAACACTGCGGATCTGGGAGTTACACTCCTTACTTGCTCATGTATACCTGATCAAGATCTATAAATGCTTCTCAGCTCCTCTGACTCTTAATTTTTTCATCTGTAAAATGGGCTTCATAAAATGCTCATTCCTTAGTACCCTTACAAAGTGTTTGCTGGAACAATGAGATTTACATTTTATTGCTATAAGATAACAGAAGAGTCCATACAAAGATACCTAGTTGCCTAACTTGTACCTTCAGAGCTTACCAGAAAAACAGGCAACCATTGGCAAACTACCCAACAAGACTGGATACTCAAGGCCCTCAAGTTGCCAAAGCCACCTCTGCTGTGAATGACTTGCAGTGACATTCCCAGTGGCCCAGAACAGAGACAATGTAAAAAACTACATTCTCATTCCACCTACTCAAGACACCATAAATCTCTGGGTCCAGATCCAAAGTTCTCTTTCTACATCATCCCAGAGGCTCACTTGACATAAATTATGGCCTCAGAGCAGCAGGATGCTTGAGAGAAACACCTCACATCAGAAGCTTAGCTGCTTATTAAACTACAATTCAGACCTAGGAATTCACCAATTGACTAATAAGTTCAGCAATTCCCAGGGAGTGCCTCCTGGCACCAAGATCTCCTCACTCTTAAATTCTCTGTCAGTAGTTCTAAATCTGCATGAAGAGGAGAGGTGACAGAAACAGCACCTGGACATCCTGGACATTCCTAACAGCATGTGGCTGCCTCCTACACTTGACTTCACCCACAAATTCCAGTTAAGAATCTGCAACAGGATTGCTACTTACCTATATCTATAGGAGGAAACCCTTTCTCCCAGCTTGCTTCCACAGTCTTGAATAAGAACCATAGTCACCCTCCACCTATCCCACCATTGAAGAATTCCTCCTATCAATGTCTCTCCAGTGAATTTCACTTACAGAGTCTCCTCATTTTCTCTAGGAAACACAAGTCTACAATCCATGCCATCTGATTATTTTAGAGTTCCTTTAAGTATGAAGTTCATCAAAGACTATAGGCAAAGAGATGGCTAAGAGAAGCTGTCTCAAGGGTTGAAACAAGCCTCAAGGACTATGCAAAATGACCAACACAGAACTGACTCAGACTATGGAAGTATTTATGTTCTAATGTATTTTCTTTTAAATACTAGGGAAATCAGAAAAATATTAGAGACTAAGAGGTGTCTGTAATATAGGTAGACACAGCTAGATAAAGGATCCACCAGGATCAACAAAGAGAACCTAAAAAACTGAGAGGTGAGAGAGTCACACTAGAAAAGTATT
Source organism: Apodemus agrarius (assembly GCA_964023405.1). Classification (NCBI taxonomy): domain Eukaryota; kingdom Metazoa; phylum Chordata; class Mammalia; order Rodentia; family Muridae; genus Apodemus; species Apodemus agrarius. The sequence continues at coordinate 57,803,182 of OZ030008.1, read as the reverse complement.
GTCTCAGTGCTCATCCTTCTAAGCAGAAATGCTGGAGGCCAAATGTGGGGGTAGGGAGTGGAATAGATGTCATCAAAATAATCCATACATGTCAATAAGCAAATAAACAAGAAAATAAAGACAAACTATAGGGGTAAGTATCCGGGATCACTCCAAGACAATATCCAAAATGTTAAATTCTAGCTAGACTCATTCTCAAAACTCTCCTTGAGGTGCTTTCATATGCTTCAACAGTGTCTTGGGACTTCTCACATACCCTCCCATTTTATATCTATTTTCCCAACCAACAAAACAAACCACTTAAACCAGGAGTCCAGAGACATCTCATCCCAGAATTAGGGCTGTGCCCATCCTTTCCTAAGTGTCCTATTCAGAAGGCTCCATAAACAGACTTACTTCTGGAGATGACAAATTCAGGAGACTTCCTGTAATTTCTATTTTTTTTTTTATGGTAGACGTACCTGGGGATCCTCTGGAATGTTAATACTGCAGGGAGGAGTTCATGGGCCCTGGAATGTTCCAGAATGTGAGCACCCTAGAAACTCCATTTCTCATGCTATCACCCCAGAATATCAAACCCCTTCCATGTCCTGGTGACTTATTCTCTAGGGATCTTGCTGGGGTGTCCAGAATGTTGTGAGGTAAGTGCATCAGAGACCCACACCCAGATACTCTTAAGCCATAAAGAAAACCTTTATTGCTAGCAGGAAGCTGCATGGGGAACTTGCCCATATTATGCAGGCACAAGCCTTGTATCTCATTATCTTTTATGCATAAAAGCCACATTCTGGTTGGCACACTTCAGTTAGGAAGAAAAGGAATGACAGAAGCCAAAAAGCAAGGTTAATAGAGTTAGGATCTTTTTACTCAGGATCTCTCCTGTATTTATGGACTAGGTCTTTGTTCCTGTTTTGGCAGGTGTTGGGATACATGTGCTAGGTTTTAAGATTAGTATGGTGCCTCTAATATGGTGCTAGTTTTGCTAAGGTCCAGGGCCCTATTGCAGAGTTATATACATTGAAGAATACAACAGACTGTATAAATATATTTGTCTTTCAGTTAAAAGTATTTAGTTATTTGGTTTGTTGATGTGCAGTTTCTTGAGTTCTTTGTATATTTTGGATATCAGCCCTCTGTTGGATGCAGGCTTAGTGAAGATCTTTTCCCAATCTATTGGCTGTGATTTTTGCCTGAATGACTGCTTACTTTGACACACGGAAGCTTTTCAGTTTCATGAGGTCCCATTTATTAATTCTTGACCTTAGTGCCTGAGCCACTGATGAAGTTGACTCCTGAACCAGAGTGGGCTCTTCAGATATATATGAGTCTCCCTCTCCCTCTCCCTCTGCCACCCCCTCCCTTTCCCCCTCCCCTGTCCCTCTCCCTCTAGTCCTCCTCCCCTGTCCCTCTCCCGCCCCTTCTCCCTCCCCTCTCCCTTCCCCTCCCCCACTCCTTGTTCCCCTCCCCTTCCCTCCGTTCTCTCTCTCTGTGTCATTAAATTTGACAAAATAAATAAAACATTCGGTATCTTACAGTGGAAAATAAGGAAAATACTACAAGGGATAAGTTCTTAGTAAGTTAGTATAATTAAGTTAAACATTCTTGAAATAGGGTCAATATTCTCAGGTTTTATTTGGAAAGTTGTATTTAATGTGTAGTAAAATTTAATCAAACTTGCAATAATTCAATATTCTCTCTCATCTCTGATGAAATTTCTAGTTAAAATGTTATTATGAGTTATTCTTAAACCCTCCCAGAAGAGTCACTCTTCTTTCCTTATCTATCATCTCTCCATCTACCCTTATCTGTATACCCTCTCTCTCTCTCTCTCTCTCTCTCTCTCTGTCTCTCTGTCTCTCTCTCTCTCTCTCTTAATCTATGTATCATCTATCAACTAACTATCATCTGTCTGTCATCTATCTATTCATCCATCTACTATCATCTATCTATCCATCTATCATCTATCTATCTATCTATCTATCTATCTATCTATCTATCTATCTATCATGTATTTATCGTATTTATCATCCATCTATCATCTGTATATCTAGGATTTTATAGCAATCAAAGCAAGAGAGGACACACACATCCAAATGTGTGATCTAAAGTTGAGTCTGGAGAAGTAAACAATGCACAAGGAATTCTGTTGATTGTATGATTTTTCTCCCATACTGATCACAGACAAGCTGTCAGTAGAGTGGAATAGAGGTGACTTCCCAAGGTCCACCTGTGTGCAGTTTTGCTGGTCTTGGAGAATTGCTTCTGAGACAACTTTCTTAGTATTTTTAGAAGTTATATTTTCTTTGTAGATTAGGAGCTTTCCTTTATGAAACAGTGCATTACCTTACTTACACATAAACAATGTTCCCTTTTCAGGCAAAAGAACAAAGAAGGGAAACAACAAAGCAAAATGCTTTTAAATTTTGATAGTTTTCGACTTTATGTGAATAGAACATTGGAAAAAAACCTGCGATAAAAAAAGAGGAAAGGAAGTGAGTCATCTGGAAGGGAGGAGCCTTCAGATATAATCATATTAATTCAGGTCTGGAACTTATGAAAGGATACAGAGCAGGGAGAGCTTAGATGGAAACGCAGCTCTCAGAAGTGGTAGACCAGGCTGCAGACGGCCCTAAAATGCACCCAAAGCCCTTCAGGATAAAATAAATGAACTCTGAGACTGCAAAAGGTAAGATTTAAATGTCCTGGGTAAATAGCTATTCATTGTATATTTCATATCTTAAATGTTTCCTGTATAATAGACACTTAGTAACAGCAGTTCCACAGCTGGGGTCATTTATATGTGAACCAAATGAAAGGAGATGTTCAAATAGCCTGGTGAACTTCCCATGTCATTATGTGTGTGCTCCTATTGGGCAATGCTTGTGCACTGATGAACTGTTTCTTGACTTTTCTGGGCTGAAATGATAAACTAAACAGGCTAGTTTTGTATAGGCACACATTCAATGAATCTGACCTTTCATTTCCTATTTTGCATCTTTGATGCTACTGTCTGGGGTGTCCATAGGCACAGGCAGTCACTCCCAAGATTGCACAATGTCAGGTGCCACCTTAAGCAAAAGACAAAAAGAAAAAGAAAAAGAAAAAGAAAGAAAGAAAAAAAAGAATTGGTTAATGATGTCACTTGTGCTGGAGAGATGGTTCAGTGTTTAAGAGCACTGACTGTTCTTCCAGAGGGCCTGAATTCAAATGCCAGCAACCACATGGCTGCTCATAACCATCTGTAATGAGATCGGACACCCTCTTCTGGTGTGCCTGAAAACAGCTACAGTGTACTTACATATAATAGATATATCTTGGGGCTGGAGCGAGCTGGGCAGGAGTGAAAAAGGGAAAACAAACCAACCAACAAACAAACAAACACAAAAAACAAAAAACAATGTCACTTGTTTTGACTACTGGTCCTTAGCTCTAAATGTCATGTGTGTTAAATATCAGTTGTCTGCCCTGCTAGTGAACCTCTCTCATGTTGTCTTTTATACAATTCTTTCATCTTCTGTCCTTACATGCTCCTCCCTGGGACCAGATTTCTTTATTAATCTCCTGTGGTCATGTTGTTGTGTCAGGACAATGCAGGCTGTCTTGAGTAAAAGACATCTCTGTTTTAGTGACAGCAGAATTTTAACATAGGACTATGTTGATACAAGGATTGTCTTTATGGAACATTGACTATTTGGGAAAATAGGACATTGTCAATACACACATCTGAGTAACACACACACACACATGCATGTATGCACAAATGATTAACCTCCTTTTAGAGGCATGTATTCACAACTGACTACCTAAGTGTCAACACATAATCAAAGGGGATTTACCCCAGTTCATTTTTATTCTTTCTTTCTTCCTACAATTCTATGCTTGTACTTTTCTGTAACTTTTAAAGTTGCATTTGTCCATAAATTTACTTTAGCTAGCAAAATGTGGGAAGAAAGCCATATCACCAGGTATAGCTTTCATGAAGCCTTTGAAGACTGACTCTGTATTCCCACTTTCCCTGGTAAATACAAAGATTATGAAGTGTTGGGAAAAATATTTATCAACCTCAAGTCTTGACAAACACCCCAGAGGTAGGAACCAAAGCAGTGCTAAGGTGAAATGCTGCTTGCTGGTGTGCTTCCTACACCTGGCTCAGCCTGCTTTCCTTCATAACTCAGGACCACCTGCCTAGAGATGGCACAGTATTCTGAGTCTGCCTATATCAGTCAGTAATCAAGACAATATCCAACAGACTTGCCTACAGCTAAGTCTTAAGGAAACACCCTCAGTAAAAATTCTTTCTAATAATGCCGAAGATTTTATCCAGTTGACAAAAAACCAACCAGCACAGTAATGCTTTTCTCTTTGGTATGGAGGTACACAGTTTGAAGTTCTTGGTATCCTACAGAGTAATTTGTGGGGAATCTTCTAGAGATGTGATACTGTCTTAGTTAGGGTTTTACTTCTGTGAACAGACACCATGATCAAAGCAAGTCTTATAAATGACAACATTTAATTTTCACTGGCTTATAGGTTCAGAGGTTCAGTCCATTGTCATCAAGGCATGATAGGTTCAGATGTTCAGTCCATTGTCATCAAGAAGCATGGCAGCATCCAAGCAGGCATGGTGCAGGAGGAGCTGAGGGTTTGGCATCTTAACCAGTAGAAGCCAGGAACAGACTGGGCATCCTAAGGCATCTAGGAACAAGATCACTAAGCCTATCCCCACAGTGACATACTTTCTCCAATAAGGCCACACCTTCTTATAGTGCCACTCCCTGGGACAAGCATATACAAACCATCACAGATAATTAGATTAATTATAAACCATTATATAAATGGTATAAATTGTACCCTGTTAACACTTAGCCAACAGCTGTAAATTTAATATATGGTGAGTTGCATTTAACACTATGAAGAAGAATTTAATCTGCAAAATAAATGGCAATTTGTCTTTATTATTATTCTATCCACAACTAGACATTTTCAATTCCACAATGGTGCAAAAGCAATTAGTGTTAGCTACTATGAATTCAGAAAGTAGCTGACACAGTCACTTTACAAACAAGAAAGTTTGATTGTGGCTCCTGGTTTTAGAGGTCTCCATGCATGATTCCTTTTGTTGCATTTGAGCCCAAGGTGAGACAGCACATTTGTGGAGGCATGTGGCTGGGTCAAGCTGCTCCCTTCGCCACCAGGAAGAGAAAGAGAGCAGGCAAAGGGCTGGAGACTCACTGTGTCTCCATGGGCATGTCCCACATGACTGCCACACCTCCCATTAGATCACTTTAAAGGCCTCACAGCCTTCTAATAGTGACATTCTTGGTGGCCACTGCTTAATTTATGGATCTTCTGAAAACATTTCAAGTCTCAGCTATAGAAAAATTCACTAATAAATTGAAGCAAATTAAATAGTGCTAACATAAGTGCAAGTGATATAATTCAAAATAGTGCTGAGTATTTAAAGTACTGCATACTATTGCATTTCTAATGAATATGGAAAATGAATGTGTAGTTAAAAGTGTGTGTTGCCCTGTGTGGTGACTTTTGCATAAACAGCTGGGGAACTATGGAGAAGAGTCTGAATATTGACCCTTTTTTGGATACAGAGAGAAAAATTATGTGGTTGTTATGGATTTTTACTAAAACTTTAGAGTTTTTTTTTTTTTTTTCAGAAAAGTAGAATGACCAACTTGGCGAAATAAAAAGTGAATTTTTTCTTTTTTCAAGAATGACATAAAACAACACTTTAAAGTACAAAACTTATTAACTGTCCCTAAGGCAGAAGAGCCCAGAGCATCAGCATGGCAGCCAGAGTTACAGTACCTGTGGGAAATATGAAAGCGATGCACACTGCTGAGAAGCTTGTAAAACCATCCACAATGTGGACACAAGCTCACACAGACAGATGAGCTGCAGGAACAGTCTCATTAAGGAGACATATCAGGCATTGTGTAAAAGCAGTTAATGCTGTGTACCTGTAGGCTAATAATCTACTTTTATACTTGGACGATGCCCATTCAGTATATATGAGGCACTGTGAGGAAGAAGCACCATCATTTTTATTTTATCACTGACAATCTCATTCTTGAGCTGTTGTATCAAAGAGGAATCTTCCCAGTAATAAAGCAGGAAAAAGTATACCGAGGTTAGTGTTGACAATCTGCCAGTCATGGGAATGAAAATGAACTACATGCCACAATGAAATTGTGGCCCAAGTCTAAAGATGTTGATGGGTCATTCAAGCTAGGATAATTTAAAGTGGGCTTATCCACCAGGAGGTATTGAAAGTATATGGTGGGAAAGTGAAAGGAATATTGCATCAACCTTAGGCAGAGGAGGAGCCAGTTCATTATAATACATTCACTTTTTGTATTAATCCTACTGGCATCTATAATGATGTTATGGACACTGCTCACATAAAGCTAATAAGTATTCCAAAATGCTTGTACCAGAGCCTTGCCATGCAAAGTGCTTTGTGATGGCTGCTTCATTTCTGATTTCAGAGACATCTCTGAAACAGTTTAAGCATGACTATGACCTGCTTTGAACCAGTATCACCCAACTTGCACTATTTATCTCTGGCTTCTGGCTTGGATTTTCTTCTGTTGATATGGACTGGGTTGGTGAGTTCCTTTTTCTATGGCTAAGGATTTAAAAGACAGAAACAGGTCAAAGCATGGTAAAAGCAGAGGAGTTTATTAGCAAGTGTTGTTAAGTCTCCCTGAGTAGAGAGGTGCTTGAGGACATGCAACTGCTGTGTGTCTAGGAACCTGGGTTAAGTACAACCCTCAGCCCTGGTGACACCCCATTCTCATGTATCAGTCTCAGGTTGTTCACGCATGCCTTATGTTATAGACTTATGTGTAGGGAAGTAACTCTAGTATGTTCATCTGCCCTGGTGCATGCTCATAGAAGCAGCTACAGTGTACATGAGTATGAGGGGGTGCCATTTTATCTTGGTGGACAGGTATACAAGCAGTTGTTGGTTGACTGGGGTAAGCCTGCCATCCCTCTATTTCCTTGTGTAATGGAAATTAGAAATTCACTGCAGGTGAGAAGTAAACTACTTTTATGAGGAAATGGAAGACAAATCTCAAAAGGGGGCCATAATACTCCTTTCATTTTATCATAGAAACCCACAGCTTCAATGCTATTAGGATGGGATCCTGTAATATCCCAGTAGATATTTACATAATAGCTTTAGAAATATGAGTGGTTGATGCCTCCATCAAATAGAGAATGAAAGCCAATGAATAAATGCTTATTTTATAGCTTGGAGAACCAGTCCCCACTGGTATTTTACCCATGCCATGGTCATTCTCACAATACTTAACATTAACCTTTTATAGAAGTAAGTCCACTCAATAACGCATTCTTGTATTGATTTTCCTTCCCATGTCAATGCAGAGACCAAAAGCTTTCTCTAAGAAAGCAGTTATTCGTAAGCTCTGTGCCAAAGTGCCTGAATCTATGAGTGTACTGGCTAGTTTTGTGTGTCAACTTGACACAGGCTGGAGTTATCATAGGAAAAGGAGCTTCAGTTGGGGAAGTGCCTCCATGAGATCCAGCTGTGGGGCATTTTCTCAATTAGTGATCAACTGGGGTAGAGCCCCTTGTGGGTGGTACCATCTCTGGGCTGGTATTCTTGGGTTCTATAAGAGAGCAGGCTGAGCAAGCCAGGAGAAGCAAGCCAGTAAGTAACATCCCTCCATGGCCTCTGCATCAGCTCCTGCTTCCTGACCTGCTTGAGTTCCAGTCCTGACTTCCTTTGGTAATGAACAGCTGTGTGGAAGTGTAAGCTCAATAAACCCTTTCCTCCCCAACTTGCTTCTTGGTTATGATGTTTGTGCAGGAATAGAAACCCTGACTAAGACAAATTGGTACCAGCGTAGTGGGGTATTCCTGTGACAACCTGACCATGTTTTGGGGAGGACTGTGGAAGGACTTTGGATCTTTGGATTAGATGGTCCATTCAGTGTTGAGACCTCTGTGAGATGTGTAGGAGCTTGGAAGATTATGTTGAGAACAGTGGAGAAGATGGAGGCCTGGCTTGTGAAGTTTCAGAGGGAAAATTAAAGACTCTTATCAGGGCCATGAAGATTCTGTGGTTTTGGTTAGCTGGGGCTGAAGAATCAGCTGTGAGTAACAAGATACCAAAACCATTAAAGTCAACCTTTGTGTTACTGGGACTATTGATGCTGGTTAGCTGGAGCTAAGAAATTAGCGGTAATTAAGAAGAAACCAGCATCACTGAGGTGAAATCTTCTGGGAACTGTTTTCTGAGAGCACAGAGGGTGTGTTCCAGATAGCCAAGGTTGTGCCTCGTGCTGTAGCAGGACTTGGTACTGTGTAAGAGTCACCCAGGTGGTACTGCTTTTGAAGGCATGAAGGCATCATGAAGAACAGCTGAGGCTTGGTACAGTGAGAGACCATGGAAGGCCATTGGTGAAAGTGTACCCTCAGTTGTAATTGATGGCCCAGGACTGAAGGGGTCATGCAAAAGAGTTGAGGCTTGGAGATGCCAGTACTATGTGATGACCACCAAGGGCAGCAGCAGCAGTGGAGTACAGGCAGCTGGAGCCTAGAAGATGTGTGCTACAATGGGAAGAGCTGGAGAAGTGACCCAACCCCTTGGAGGAGCCCAGAAGATCGTGAGTTGGATCCCAGACATTGAACCATTGGAGTTTGAGTTTTGCTTTTTTGATTGTGACTGTGCCATGATTTTTTTCCCTCTTGAAAGAAGGTATTTTAGTGGAGCCCACAGTTAAGAGACTTTGAATTTTTAACATTTTAAAGGGGTTGAACTTTTAATATGTAAAGACTGTGGGACTTTTTACGTTATTTACATCTTGGGGATGAATAAGAAAGTAAGGGTTGAGGCTTAATAGTGATATGTTGGTGTGTCAAGTTGACAAGGGGTCAATTGTACTGGCTAGTTTTGTGTGTCAACTTGACACAGGCTGGAGTTATCATAGGAAAAGGAGCTTCAGTTGGGGAAGTGCCTCCATGAGATCCAGCTGTGGGGCATTTTCTCAATTAGTGATCAACTGGGGTAGAGCCCCTTGTGGGTGGTACCATCTCTGGGCTGGTATTCTTGGGTTCTATAAGAGAGCAGGCTGAGCAAGCCAGGAGAAGCAAGCCAGTAAGTAACATCCCTCCATGGCCTCTGCATCAGCTCCTGCTTCCTGACCTGCTTGAGTTCCAGTCCTGACTTCCTTTGGTAATGAACAGCTGTGTGGAAGTGTAAGCTCAATAAACCCTTTCCTCCCCAACTTGCTTCTTGGTCATGATGTTTGTGCAGGAATAGAAACCCTGACTAAGACACATGAGGGTACATCTATGCTGGTGAAAGATATTAAAACATATGGAAGCATAATTATTACCATCTGGACTTAGATTCCCACACATAAAATTGAAGTGGCTCTGCACATAGAAGTACTCCAAGCCTAGATAGGTAATCTAAACATCTATGTAGACAATATTGAATAATTAAATTGACACTGTGACTCTCATGTGTACCAGCCCAAAAGATTCCTAGCTCTCAGTCTACAGCATCCTTACTGACACTTCTAAGGTTTTCCAGGAAAGTAGTGTTGGCCTCAAAAGTACTCCTGGGCTGAGTGCTGAAGAAGACAAGCAGAAGTTGGCACCCTGGTGTTTTAAAGGGTTGGGCTAACAAGCTCTTCATGTCACTTCTATAAGAGCTAACTGTTTTTCTTCTTCACCAGAAGCCTTAAGTGGCTTGAGTTTTTGGCTACACAGCCACTTGGCAAAGTGGATTTAATGTTTTCAATAACATCTTCCTCCGCTGCTCATCTTTTTATGAAACCCTTGTTAACTTTAGATATATAGTAGCCTTGTCTTATGTTTTCTGCTTCAGGTGTTATATCAGTTACTTCTATGTTACTGGACTGAACATCCTAAGGAAATAGGGGCATATTTTTAGCTTATAGTTCAAAGGTACAGTTGAATATGGCAGGAAAGCCATGGTGGCAGGGCCTTGAGGAAGTTGGTCACCTTGAATTTGCATAAGAAACCAGACAATGGTCAAAACACTGATGCACATCACAGTTTAGTTCCCCATTTATCCAGTCTAGGAATGAATATGCAGCCCATTGAGTGGTGTTGTTAACTTTTAAGATGGGTCTTTCCACCTCCATTAACATAATCTAAAAACTTCCTCACAGACATGCAGAGGCCTTGGTCTGTGCTGGTACTAAATCCCATCAAGTTGACAATCAACAGATGATAAATCAAAATAAGCATATATATTCAAAGATTTTCTAAAAATCAACTTTAAATGATAATATTTTTAACCTAGTTTTCTCTGGGGGAATAATTTAGGTTGAAATGAAATGATTTTTAAGGATTAGAAATTTTATTTGGAATACTGTAGACATTTTTATTCCATATAATACGGAATATAATATGAACATAACCAATTCATTTGTTTATTATTTCTGTTCATCAAAACGATCATCCACCATGATCAAGTAGGCTTCATCCCAGGGATGCAGGGATGGTTCAATATACGGAAATCCATCAATGTAATCCACTACATAAACAAACTGAAAGAAAAAAACCACATGGTCATCTCATTAGATGCTGAAAAAGCATTCGACAAAATTCAGCATCCTTTCATGCTAAAAGTCTTGGAAAGAGCAGGAATTCAAGGCCCATACCTAAACACAGTAAAAGCAATCTACAGCAAACCAGTAGCCAACATCAAAATAAATGGAGAGAAACTTGAAGCATTCCCACTAAAATCAGGGACTAGACAAGGCTGCCCTCTCTCTCCATATCTTTTCAATATAGTACTTGAAGTTCTAGCAAGAGCAATTAGACAACATAAGGAAGTCAAAGGGATACAAATTGGAAAGGAAGAAGTGAAACTATCATTATTTGCAGATGATATGATAGTTTACCTAAGCAACCCAAAAAACTCCACCAGAGAACTTCTACAGCTGATAAACAACTTCAGCAAAGTGGCAGGATATAAAATTAACTCAAGCAAGTCAGTGGCCTTCTTGTACTCAAAGGACAAGCAGGCAGAGAAAGAAATTAGGGAAATAACACCCTTCACAATAGCCACAAACAACATAAAGTATCTTGGCATAACTCTAACCAAACAAGCGAAAGATCTGTATGACAGGAACTTCAAGTCCTTGAAGAAAGAAATCGAAGAAGACCTCAGAAGATGGAAAAATATTTCTTGCTCCTGGATTGGCAGGATCAATATAGTAAAAATGGCCATCTTGCCAAAAGCAATATACAGATTCAATGCGATCCCCATCAAAATCCCAACTCAATTCTTCATAGATCTAGAAAGAGCAATTCTCAAATTCATCTGGAGCAACAAAAAACCCAGGATAGCTAAAACTATTCTCAACAATAAAAGGACTTCTGGGGGAATCAATATCCCTGACCTCAAGCAGTACTACAGAGCAATTGTGTTTAAAACTGCATGGTATTGGTATAGCAACAGGCAAGCAGATCAATGGAACAGGATTGAAGACCCAGAAATTAACCCACAGACTTATGGTCACTTGATCTTTGATAAAGGAGCCACAACCATCCGGTGGAATAAAGATAGCCTTTTCAACAAATGGTGCTGGTTCAACTGGAGGTCAACATGCAGAAGAATGCGAATTGACCCACTCTTATCTCTTTGCACTAAGATCAACTCCAAGTGGATCAAGGACCTCCACATAAAACCAGACACACTGAAACTATTAGAAAAGAAACTTGGGAAGACCCTGGAGGACTTGGGCACAGGGGAAAAGTTCCTGAACAGAATACCAATAGCTTATGCTCTAAGATCAAGAATCGACAAATGGGACCTCATAAAATTACAAAGTTTCTGCAAAGCAAAGGACACTGTCAGAAGGACAAAACGGCAACCAACAAAATGGGAAAAGATCTTCACCAACTCCACATCCGACAGAGGGCTAATATCCAATATATACAAAGAACTCAAGAAGTTAGACCACAAAGAAACAAATAACCCTATCAAAAAATGGGGTACAGAGCTAAACAAAGAATTTTCACCAGAAGAAATTCGGATGGCCGAGAAACACCTTAAAAGATGTTGGGATAAATTTTAACGATTCAAATTTACCTCTTTCTACCAACACAAGGAACATTGTCCTACCTCTTGTGATCTATCATCAGCCTCTATCCATGGCAATTAGTAATTTCACTTAGTCTATACTTTATCCTTTTAAGAATATTATATAATTAGAGTCATACAATATTTATGGCCTGGTTTGTTTTACTCAGCCATATGCATTTGGTTAACTTCATGTCTTTTCATGAAATTATAATTTAGTTCAGTGCTAGAATCCTGTTTCTATATGTGCATTCTGTTACCTGTATGAGCATGGGGTACTTATCCACTCATGTACATCTTATCATCATGGACATCTTATTCATTTGCAAGTTTTGACAGCTATCTACTATTATAAGCTGTGTACAGGTTTTTGCATAGAAATTCTTGTGATAAAATATTAATATTAAAATTTGAGCCTTCTGGTTTTTGTCTGGAGCTGGAGATGATTCTCTGCCACAGGGCTCCATACCCGGGTGGCACAGGGAGATAACTAACCTCCCAGGCATGCAGACAGGCCTGTCAGAGCAGGTAGAATCACCCCTGCTGCTCAGAGGAACTCACCCATAACCCTCAGGACACAGCCTGAGACTGGAGCCTTCTGGTTTCTGGTTTCTGGTTTCTGGTTTCTGGTTTCTGTCAGCAGCTGGAGATGATCCTCTACCAAAGGGATCCATACCCAAATAGCTTAAGGAGTAAGCAAGCCTCCCAGGAGTGCATACAGGCCTGTGAGTGCAGGTAAGACTATCACTACTGCTCAGAGGAACCTGCCCTGGATCCTCAGGACACAGGAACCTGGGGGCTTTCTGGGACAGGAGTCTTCCTATTTCCCTCTGCACCTAGAGCTGATCCTAGGCCACAGAGCTACATACATAAATACCACTAGGAGAGAGCTGATCTACCAGAAGTGCCTACACACCTGCAAGCACAGGTAAGACCACCACTTCTCTTCAACTACCTGGACCTAGACGGACCTGCTCAGAGCCATCAGGACACAGGAACCAAGGATCAGGTGGGGACAGGATCCTCCTGGTTTCTGTCTGTATCCCAGAGCTGACCTTATACCATAGCTCTCCATACCTAAATTCCTCAAGGAGAGAACTGGTCTCCCAGTCTGAGACAGCAAGGGCAGGTCGCTCTAGAGATAACCAGATGGAGAAAGGCAAGTGCAGGAGCTTAAGCAACAGAACAGTGCTACGTGGCATCATCAGAACCCAGTTCTCCTACCACAGGGAGTCCTGGTTACCACAGCACACCAGAAAAGCAAGACTCTGTTTTAAAATCACATCTCATGATGATGATAGAGGACTTTAAGAAGGACATAAATAACTCCCTTAAAGACATAAAAGAGAACACAGGTAAAGAGGTAGAAGAACTTAAAGAGGAAAAACAAAAATCCCTTAAAGAATTACAGCGAAGCACTACCAAACAGATGAAGGAACTGAACAAAACCATCCAGGATCTAAAAATGGAAATAGAAACAATAAAGAAACCACAAAGGGAGACAACACTGAAGATAGAAAACCTAGGAAAGAGATCAGGAGTCACAGATGCAAGCATGCAGGTCCTAAGAGATCACAAATGCCAGCCCAGACTACTATACCCAGCAAAACTGTCAATTACCATAGATGGATAAACCAAGGTATTACAGGAGTGTTATGCCAGGGTCCTCCAGAAGTATCGTGTCCAGTTTTCTGAGGAACCGCCAGACTGATTTCCAGAGTGGTTGTACCAGCTTGCAATCCCACCAGCAGTGGAGGAGTATTCCTCTTTCTCCACATCCTCGCCAACACCTGCTGTTTTCTGAGTTTTTAATCTTTGCCATTCTGACTGGTGTGAAATCTCAGGGTTGTTTTGATTTGCATTTCCCTAATGACTAATGATGTTGAATATTTCTTAAGGTGCTTCTCAGCCAGAAGCTGGAAAGAACCCAGATGTCCCTCAACAGAGGAATGGATACAAAAAATGTGCTATATATACACAATGGAGTACTATTCAGCCATTAGAAACAATGAGTTCATAAAATTCTTAGACAAAAGGATGGAGCTGGAGAACATCATACTAAGTAAGGTAACCCAGTCTCAAAAGAATACCCATGATATGCACTCACTGATAAGTGGATATTAGCCTAGAATCTTGGAACACCCAATACACAATCCACATACCAAATGATGTCCGAGAAGAAGGAAGGAGTGGTCCCTGGATATGGAAAGGCCAATGCATCAGTGTAGGGGAATACCAGAACAGGGAAGTGGGAAGGGGATGATGGGGGAACAAGGAGAAGGAAAAGGGCATATGGGACCTTTGGGGGGCAGGGAGCCAGGAACAGGGAAATTATCTGAAATGTAAATAAAGAATATATCCAATTTAAAAAAAAAAAAGAAAAAAATGGGCTACTGACCTAAACACAGAATTCTCTCCTGAGGAATATCAAATGGCTGAGAAGTACCTAAAGAAATGTTCAACATCCTTAGTCATCAGGGAAATGAAAGTCAAAACAACCTTGAGATTCCATCTCACACCAGTCAGATTGGCTTAGATCAAAAATTCACATGACCCCAGGTGTTGGTGGGGATGCAAAGAGGACACTCCTCCATTGCTGGTAGGATTGCAAGCTGGTACAACCACTCTGGAAATCAGTTTGGTATTGCTCGGAAAATTGGACATAGTACTACCTGAGGACCAAGCAATACCACTACTGGGCATATAGCCAGAAGATTCTCCAACATGTAATAAGGATGCATGCTCCACTATGTTCATAGCGGCCTCATTTATAATAGCCAGAAGCTGGAAAGAACCCAGATGTACATCAACAGAGGAATGGATACAGAAAATGTGGTACATGTACACAATGGAATACTACTCAGCTATTAAAAACAATGAATTCATGAAATTCTTAGGTAAATGGAGGGAACTAGAAAATATCACATCCTGAGTGAGATAACCCAATCACAAAAGAACTTAAATAGTATGCTCTCACTAATTAGAGGATATTAGCCCTGAAGCTCAGAATACCCAAGATACAATTCACAGACCAAATGGAACTTAAGAAGAGGAAAGACCTATATAGAATGGGGATCATAATACCTATGAGAGGAGATACAGAGACAAAGTGTGGAAAGACCACCCAGAGAATGCCCCACCTGGGGATCCATCCCATATACAGTCACTATACCCAGACACTATTGTGGATCCCAATAAGCACTTGCTGATAGGAGCCTGATATAGCTGTCCTGAGAGCCTCTGCTAGTACTTGACAAATACAGAGGTGGGTGCTCTCAGCCAACTATTGGACTGAGCACAAGGTCCCCAATGGAGAAGCTAGAGAAAAGCCCCAAGGAGCTGAAGGAAGTCGCAGCCCCTAGGAGGAACAAAAATATGAACCAACCAGTACACCTAGAGCTCCCAGGGACTACACCACTAACCAAAGTGGGACATATGGCTCCATCCACATATGTACCAGAGGATGGCCTTGTTGGACATCAAAGGGAGGAGAGGCCCTTGGTCCTGATAAGTTTCGATGCCCCGATATAGGGGGATGTCAGGACAGGGAAGTGGGAATGGGTGTGTTGGTAAGCAGGGGGAGAAGGGGTGGGATAGTGCTATTTTGGAGGGGAAACCAGGAAAGCGGGTAACATTTGAAATGCAAATAAGGAAAATATCTAATAAATAAAAAAAGTAAATAAAGAGGTTTTGAGACATTTTTTTCTACATTTCACACATGCCCCTTTAATCCCAGTACTCAAAAAGCTATAAATCTGAAGCCAGCTTGGACTTCACAGAGAGATCCAAGCTCAAAATTAAACAATAAACAGCTTCTACAAAACTGAAAAAAATATTGAAATTCATACTTCTCTTGGTTATAGAGTAAAAGTCTACTTAGTTTTCCAAGAAAGCATCCTAGGGTGTTCCCCCGAAATGCTCTGATACACTGCAGGAGTCTGAGCTTCAGTGGCTACCAATGAAAGGCTCCTCTGCTCCTCACCTGTGGAAGCATTTGGTGTTGCTCTTGTTCCAGAGCTTGACTACTTAAATGCAATCACTGGTAAGTGGATATTAATGAGCCCAGAAGCCCTAAATGCTCAAGGCACAATTAGCAAGTCAAATGACTCCCAAGAAGAAGAAAGGAGAGGACCCTGGGCCTGTAAAGGTTGGATCCAGTTTTGTAGACCCAGAACAGAGAAATTGTGTGGGGGGGAATGATTGGGGAATAGCTGGGGGGGAGAGGAATTATGGGACATATGGTGGGGGGGGGAACTGGGAAAAAGGAAAGCCTTTAGAATGTAAACATAGAATATAGAAAATAAAAATTAAATAAAAAATACATCTGTAGTTATACTTTATATTTATCGGAATTTCTATTTACCTAATGACTTATCTTGTGGAACATCTTTTTATGTCCTTATTTTTTGTTTGCTTATTTTGTTTGGTGAAACAACTGTTAATTTCTTTGTTTCCATCTTATTTGGGTTGTCTGGGTTTTTTGTTTGTTTGTTTGTTTTGTTTTGTTTTGAGACAGGCTTTCTCTGTGTAGCCCTGGCTATCCTGGAATGCACTCTGTAGACCAGGTTGGCCTTAAACTCAGAAATCCACCTCCCTCTGTCTCCCAAGTGTTAGGATTAAAGGCATGCGCCACCACTGTCAGGCCATTTTTTTTTTGTTTTGTTTTGTTTTGTGTGTTTGTTTGTTTTTTTTTTGTTGTTTTAATTGTTCAGTCTGAAGTCTTATTTTTTTATTCTGGATATCAGATATGCATTTTAAAAATATTTTCTTCCAGTTTCTAACTCGTTCTTTAATTATTATAGTATCAACTTTAATAAAGCAAAATTTTAGAATTTTGGTGAAGTCTAGTTTATCAAAGCTTTTGCCTTTGGTAGTATGTCCATGAAGGTGTTAGCAAACTCAGACTCAGCTGAATTTTATCTGTGTTATATTCTAGGAGTTTTAGTTTTACATTGACATCTATCATCGACTTTTATTTTTTTGAACAGTGTAAGATTTGTCCAGATTGATTTCTTTGTGTGTATATATATATATATATATATATATATATATATATATATGAATAAGTACTTGTAGTCCCAGGACTTGAAATGTCTGCCTTTGCTCTGCTTTCCTGCCTTCGGCTTATTTTTGATTATCAGTTGACAATATTTATATGGATCTACCTCAATGTTCTCTACGCTGTCTAATCAGTTGATTTGTCTTTCCTTTTGCTAATAGCATACAGTACTAATTTTAGAATAAGTGTTGATATTGGGTAGTATCTGTCATTCAGCCCCATTTCTCTGTGTCCATATTTTTAAGTACTGTTCTGTTTCATAAAACCTTTATTACTCATATGTTAGGGTTTCTTGAATGTTCTTGTACATATTATCTGTATTACTTTTGACAGTTCTTTGGGTAGGTGTATAAGATTCATTCAGTGTTGAATCATCTTACATTTGAAATTTATATCATATATGTGCATGACTTTCAAATGTGTGATTGACTAGAATGACTTACATGACTGACAGGCTGTAGTCCAGATAATCCAACAATGGCTTCCTATAAATGGAAAGTGCATTAATCCAGTAGTGGCTTAATCCCTGAAGTTATATGTCTCATCTGGTTTTTAGCATATACTGAATCCCCCCAAAATATGTTCTAATGTCAGTGAAGGAATGAACATGCTAGCAAAAGGAGAGTAAGCAAGTCAAGAGCAAAACCTTCCTTCTTCCATGTCCTTATGTAGGTTTCCAGCAGAAGACATAACTTAGATTAGATCTGGATTAAATGTGTCTCTTCCTGCTTCAAGGTTCAGGATTATAAGTAGACATTCCCACTTCAAATTAAGCAGGAACCCCTCACAGGTGTACCCTCCATTTTTGGGTTTTAGTTAATTCCAGATATAGTTAAGATGAGAGCCAACAATAGCTGTCACAGAAGACTATCAAATTCATTTGCATGACAAATCAACAACTAAAAAAGAAGCCTCGCTAGGTGTCAATAAAATTCCTGAAATTCATGTTGAGGTTTACAGTAATACATGGTTGCTGCCAGTACTTGTTTTAGTTATATATGACCATGGTTGTGTAAGGTTTCATATTGAATTCTTGGTAGAATATGTCTAAATATTGTCTTTTATTCAGAATTTTAATAAACATTTTAAATTCCATAAGAAGTTTCTCCTCTCAGGAAAGTTTGGTTCTTCTATTTTGTTATTCTTTTCCTATTGCTTCTGATGATATGTAATTATTGAAATGAGAAACAAAAAAGAGATGCCTAATTTTCTCTCTCACATTTGCAGTCACATTGGCCTGCATTCAGGGCCTTATTAGAGATGTCTTCTGTGTCAATGGTTCTATTATCTGCAGGGTGAAAATTATTCTCTTCTTCTGATGCAGATTCAAATGATTCAATTTCATTTTAACTTTCTCCTCATCTTAAGAATTGTATTTCTAATGACTTTTCCCCAATTCTTTGGCAGAGTCATGCCTTTTAGTGAAAATTACATATATTTTTTTCCATAAAATTTTCCAGATGTTATGGAATGTAATTTGTTTTAGAAAGTTTACCTCACTGTATACAATGCTATATACATTTGCATTGTGCTTTCAATGGTTAGAAAGGAAGGCTTAAAGAGCTCTTTCTAACTGCGCTGTACAGATTGTGTGCAGTCTCACACCTGCTTGTCAGAGTCAGTAGGAGGGAACCAGTGTTGCATAAGCTCCCCAAACAATCAGGAGTGGCTTAGAATTGGCCTCAACCTTAGTTCTTTAGTCACAGAAGTGACCAAAGTCTGCCATCACCACAGGATTCTGGGGTTGGTTTTATATTCAGACAAATTACAGGAGATGACAATACATAAAAAAGTTTGGCTTACGATTTTGTGATTTGGTTCTGTGAGGTGCATTTCATAATTTGTTATTTTCTTAATGTTATTGTTTTTACATAGTTATATAATGATGTTTTAATAAATATTTTCCTGTAATTTAGGGGGTTCTTCAGAAACTGGTGGTTTCTTTCTGAAGTAGACTTTTCATTGGAACATGGAGACAAACTACTTAAATGACTGCCAGAAACCAGCAAGACTTTTTTATTCTTGTTTAAACAACTACTTACTTATTCTTCTTCTTCTCAACCACTCTGAAGAACAGTCCTATCCTTACCAAAAATCATTCCCCTAAAATAAGATTCTGAACACTTTTGCCTTAAAAAGCCTCCAGAGATGATTATATATAAACAAGGGCTCAATTTCTTATCCATGCAGTTAATATCTTGAAAATGTCAACAGAATCTTTTCACAGTATATATTTTCTTTACATTTTATGAATAATGTTTTATTTATTTATTTTGGTAATACTTTTTTATAGAATGCATGTTCTGGTCCAGTTTGATGATACCACATTCGAAATTAGTGAGTATTTTTTTTTTTTGTTTTTGTTTTTCGAGACAGGGTTTCTCTGTGTAGCCCTGGCTGTCCTGGAACTCACTCTGTAGACAAGGCTGGCCTCAAACTCAGAAATCTGCCTGCCTCTGCCTCCCAAGTGTGAGTATTTTTAAGTACTAGCATCATTGGTTCATACAGAATACCTTCTACTTTCTCCACCTTATGAATTTTGCAAATTCTTAGCACATATTTAAACACAAGTTTTAGAGCCAAATGTTTGAGCCTCCAAGGCCTTTCCCACTTATTTTATGATATCTATGACATTTGATCATATTTGGCTGATGATTGAAAATTTCATCTTCATGAGAATGTTTTATTATATTTGTTTAGTGTTGTTATATCCTATAGGCATTTTTAAAAAATAGTCTAGTCAATGCTTTTGTACTTTGGTTTCAACTATACACTGAATAGTTTTAGAATCTTTACTTACATTGTAACCCCAAAGGTCTGCATTATATGACTAAAGTGTAGTCATTTCTTTTACATATTGCCCATCTAGAAATTAGTTTCTTTTTTAGTCAGAAAAGTGTTTTTTTTAAGTGAATTTAAAACTTACTTATCCATGGGCTTATGGAATGGCCCAGCAAGAAAGAATCAATAGTTCTCATTTGCTGTACATATGTGCAATGCCTATCTGGATCTATAAATAAAATATAAAGTTGCCTCAGTATATTCTATCCAAACCCAAAACATGTCAGTAAGCAAATTAATGCAAGACCGAAGATGCCAAAGTTTTTAGTAAGCAAGACCTCAATAGCACATAGTTAACTTTCAAAATTAAATATCTCTCTGCATTTGCTATGAGGAACTTCAAGTACAGCTTACTACTTTGTGCTAATTAAGAACCCGTGGTTTGGGAATAATAGCTCATCTGCTTCAGTGCCATAGAATTGGCCCCAAAATATTTTACAGAGCTATCATTCTTTAATTATAGCAATCACAGAAGTTGTTTTGCCAAACAGGATAAAAGTAAATTAAGTTTACAAAGATCATATTGACTTGTGGAGAGGATCCAGAGCAGATGTTGGCAGAGCAGAAGACTGCAGAGACATCCCAAATCTCAGAACAATGTAGAGATTTCAGAGACAGTCCCTTCTCTTAGAGCATGAAGAAAATCAGGCTAGCAATAATAGAGGTTTGCACAAGTCTTTTCTGACCCACAATCCATAAACATACTTTGTTCTTGAGCTACTTTTCCTGAGTGAGTCACTGCTTTCCTGTATCCTCTTCCTTTATCCTCTGTCATCAGTAAATCCAAACAGCCTAACTCCAGACCTGTGGCTATGAACCCTCTCCAACCAAGAGTTTCTTTTTCCTGGTCTCACTATAAACTTATGGTTTGGGAGCCATCTTTCCTTGGTGTAATTAAATAGATCTTCCACTATCATTACCTGACTACAACAATGCCAGCTGTGCATATCTTGCACAAGACTATTCTAAGAATGGCCAAATTATCATATCAGACACAAATAAAGAAAGACATCCATATGCCCAGATTAAATTAAAAAAGCTAAAGCAATATAAATGGCCCAAACAGCATCTCTCCCACCAAACTCTGAAGACCTTTATCACTGTTCTCTAATAAGACCCAGGTCACACAATTTAAAATATCAATCAGTAATAAACTATGTAAAAATTTAGGCAATTTAAAGAAAACATGAGCAAAGACCTCACTGAATTCCAACATGGTAACAATAAACACTTGAATGATGTCCAAGAAAATACAAATACACTCTTGAATGAAATAATGAAGATAACTCAAGATTTGAAAATGTTTAGGAAAATGATGGAAACATTAACGAGAATACACTCTAAAATGAAGATAAAATTGAATAAAAATTAAAGAAGAATCTCAAAACTTTGGCATGGACCAGAGTTTTAACAGAATCATAAAAGAAAACTTCTTCAAACTAAACAAGTTACACCCAAATAGATACAAGAAGTACATAGAACCTGATTAGATAATACCAAAAAATAAATACCTCGCAGCATATTAACAACTAAATATACAGAATATAGTAAAAGTCTTGGAAGCTGCAAGATCCACAATACAAGAAAAAACTACCAGAAAAACACCTAATTTCTCAATGGAAACTACAAAACCAGAATACTCTAGAGCAATAAACTTCACGTTCTCAAAGACCACAACTGCCAAACTAGAATGTTGTACCCAGCAAAACTGTCTACTGCAATTGAAGGAGAAAGAGAAACTTTCCATGCTCCAAAAAAACCTAAAAATTCTTATACTAGAACAACAAAAATGCTAAACAAAATACTAGAAGAACTATTCCAAACTGATGAGAGGAATAAGTACAGCAAAGAGACTCTAAAATGGAAATAAATAGAACCAAATCTTTATAAAAATCAAAGAAACTATGAAGAATACAAGCAAGCAATAAATATCAAAGTAAAAAAAGAGAAATGTTCATTCTAATCAAGGGATCAACTAGTAAAGGACATACCACAATACGAAACATATATGTGCCCAAACTCTGGTACACTCAATTTCGTAAAAAGCATACTAATAAAATTAATGATATAGATGAACACAAAACTAATAATTGCAGATGATGCATTCAGCACCACACTCTATCCAACAAATATTTTATAAAAAAAAATAAGCAGAGAAACCTCAGGATGAACATCAAATAGACCCAACAAATACTACAGAACATTCTACCTGAACTCTGAGGTACATACATGCTACTCAGCAATACATAGGAATTTCTCTAAAATAGACAAAATCTGAGACACAAAACACACTTTAAAATTCAGAAAAATTGAAACAAGTCCATGTATCTTATCTAATCACTATGCAATAAAAATTAAAATAACAACAAAAGTCTAGCAAATATATAGGTTCATAAATATTTTTCTAGAACTACATGGAATTGAGGATAATGCAACAAAACCTCTGGGGCATGTTAAAAGCAGTTCTGAGAGAGACATTTATAGCCTTACATTCAAGTAGAGTGGAGGATGTCTCTGACTCTGTTTCCTGCCTTTGGATACCCTTCTCCTAGATGAACTGTCTTGTTGGGCCTCAGAGGGAGAGAATGCTCTTAGTCTTTCTGAGACTTGATTTGCCAGGGCAGGTTGGAACTTGTAGGGAGCTTTCCCTTCTTTGAGGAGAAGGGGAGGAGTAATAGGGGAGGGACTTGTAAGAATGAGACTGAGAGGAGAGGAGGGTGCAGGGCTGTGATTGGGATGTAAAGTGAATAAATAAATAAATAAATAATTGATAAAATCGATAATAACTAAAATAAATGATTTAATGATTAATGATTCAACTTAATATGGACAAACTACAATAAATCAAATCCAAACTCAGTAGATGCAATAAAAATAAAAACCAAAGTAGAAATTAATGAAATATGAAAAGAGGAAACAATATGAAGACTCAAAAGCTGGGTTTTGAGATAATAAATGATAAACAAAATTGACAGACCCTTGGCTTATTTAACCCAAAGAAAAAATGACCCAAATTAACATAGAAATGATCAGGGAGCCAGGTGTGGTGGAGCACGCCTGTAATCCCAGCACTTGGGAGGCAGAGGCAGGCGGATTTCTGAGTTCGAGGCCAGCCTTGTCCACAGAGTGAGTTCCAGGACAGCCAGGGCTACACAGAAAAACCCTGTCTCGAAAAAAAAAAAAAGAAAGAAAGAAACTAACAGGGAAACATTATGGTAGACAGAATATTATAAGGAGATACATAAAAATGTATTTCAGTAAGCTGGTCAATCTGAAAGAAGTGATTGTTGCTTTTTTTGATTCATCCAAAAAATTAATTTCAAACCAAGAAGAGATTAACAGCTTAAACAGACCCATAACAAATGAGGATGTTGAAATAGTAATAAAAAGTCTTTCAACTCCCAAACAATAACAAACAAACAAACAAACAAAACAACTACAACAACAAAAAAAAAACCAAGCCCAAACCCAGATAGATTCACAGCAGAATTTTACCAGACTTTCAAAGAGCTATAATCAATGCTTCTTAAACTTAAAAAGAAACAAAACAACAACAAAAAAACGAATAAAACAGAGGATAATTCCCAGTCTTGTTCTGTGAAGCCAGTACCACCCAGTACTAAACTATGTAATGATACAATAATAGAAAAACAAAATTGCAGAGCAAAATCTCTGATGAAGATACATACTAAAATCCTCAGGAAAATACTAGGAAACAAAATAAAGGTACATACCAAGAGGATCATCCACCATGATTTTATCCTGTAATTGCAGGATATATATATGGAAAGAAAGGCTGGATATGATAAACCCACAGCCAATATTATCCTAAGCAGGGAAAATTATACACACACACACACACACACACACACACACACACACACACATATATATATATATATATATATATATCCTGTAATTGCAGGATATATATATGTATATATATACATATACACATACACACACACACACATATATATACATATATATAAAGAAAGGCTGGATATGATAAACCCACAGCCAACATTATCCTAAGTGGGGAAAACATTAAAGAAATAAAATTTCAATAAAATCAGGAATGAGATGAGTTTCCCATTGTCTCCATTCTTTTTCAGGATACTTCCAGAATCACTATCTGAAACAATAAGACAAGAAAATAAAATTAAAGTCATATAAATATAAAAAGAATAAACTGAATTATTCTTATGTATAGATAATATGATACTATACAGAAGGGAATCTCAAAAATTCTACCAGAAAGTTTCTATATACAATCAACATTATGTGCAATGTGGCAAGAGGATAAAATCAACTTATTATACCTAAAGATGTGAGTTTGTATGCTTTATGATAAAACAAAACCACTTGAAACATGTTTCTGACATAGCTGTAGCTAAATCTTGGTGCTGTGTTATTTAGAGATTTTTTTTCATATATCTTCAGGTAATCCATATAGGATCTCTGATAAGAATATTATACTGTAATGTACTGCTAGCAGAAATACCAAGAAGATGTAGAAAGAATCTTTGAATGAGTTCCTTACATTAAATCTTACAAAGACCCTTAGTGAGTTGAGATAATTTAGAATCTTTCAGACTATGCTGAACCAACTTTCAGAAATTGCTTAAGGCAGCATAATTAGAGAAACATTACCTTATGTCAGCCACCATACACATGTCTCACTCTGAGTAAGGATTTTTGTCCCAGATTTCTTCCAGCCTGACCAGCCCTGTCCCAGTGATAAAGACAGAGGTCAGTAGGACCCAGAGGCAACAGAGGAATAGTTTCAATTAAGCATACATCACATTGGGAACAGGGTAAGTGGAGCATTATGAGTGTGAAAGACATGTATTTGACTGAGTTAATTTTCTTCTGAAGCTCATTATAGGAATATATCCAGAGTCATGTCCACAGCCCTCCTCTGGCTACACTAATGGCATCCACCTCTCACAGATTTTCCTTCACCTTGCTTGTACCTCTCCATCCACATTCTGCATAGTTCCCCAACAGATTTTCCAGATGAGCAACATATATCTAAGCTTAAAAATACTTAATGGGGTGCTTGCTTTAGGGATGTGCTTTCTTAGGGGGAAGTATACAAATTGTGTTGCTAGTTTTGGTAAAAATACCAAGTCATATTAGCTATATGGGTCCTGAATCAAATCTTTGAGTGGAATTCATGATGAAGAATATGGCCTTTAACCTGGAAATTACAGTCTATGTTCTCCGGCAATTATACCTTTGCATAGTTAGTTCCCTTTCACATTAAGATAACCTTGTCTTTATGATTAGTTGGATATTGCAAAAGACATAGAATACAACTCTTAAGAGTACAGTACCAAATGTGTAATTGTTTTGTCTTGACCCCTGCAATTTCTTAATTGGGTTGTTTGAGGGGAAGCAAGATATTTTGTGATAGTGGTGTGACTAGGTCTGTAGATGAAGTCTCTTTCTAACAAGTCATTAGGAATAAGCTTAGCTGTAATTCCTTTTTCTTCCTAAAGCTCACTGAAACACTGGTTTGGCTCAAGGGCAAACTCCCAGAAGATCTTGCACCAGCCTGGTTGCCCTTCTGGCATCTCCGGGATTAATATGCCTTACGAAGAATACCATTTGATTGCTTTAGACTCAGTTATGCAGGCACTCGATATCTAGCATAACTAACTGGTACACTGCTTGTCATACCAGCAGATGGCTCTCTGTTTACTTTTTTCTTTTTTCTTTTTGCAACTGATATTTTTTGTTGTTCTTTTTTATTAGATATTTTCTTTATTTACATTTCAAATGCTATCACCTATCCTTGTTTCCCCTCTGAAAATATCATATCCCTTCCCCCCCTCTCCCTAATCACCAATCCTCCTACTCCTGCTTCCCTATCCTGGTATTCACCTACACTGGGCAACAAGCATTTACAGGACCAAGGGCCTCTTCTCTCATTGATGTCTGACAAGGACATCCTCTGCTACATATGTGGCTGGATCCATGGTTCCCTCCATGTGTACTCTTCGGTTGGTGGTTTAGTCCCTGGGAACTCTGGGGGTACTAGTTGGTTCATATTGTTGTTCCTCCTATGGACTGCAAATCCCTTCAGCTCCTCAGGTTCTTTCTCTAGCTACTCCATTGGGTACCCTGTGTTCAGTCCAATTGTTGGCTGAGAGCCTCCACCTCTGTATTTGTCAGGCACTAGCAAAGGGTCTCAGGAGACAGATATATGAGGCTCCTGTCAGCAAGCACTTATTGGAATCTACAACAATGTATGAGTTTGGTAACTGTGTATGGGATAGATCCACAGGTGGGGACAGTCTCTGGATGGCCTCTCCTTCAGTCTTTGCTCCACACTTGGTCTCTGAATCTCCTCCCATGGGTTTTTTGTTCCCTCTTCTAAGAAGGATCAAAGGACCCACACTTTGGTCTTCCTTTTTCTTGAGCTCAATTGGTCTGTGAATTGTATATTGGGTATTCTGAGGTTTCTGGGCTAATATCCACTCCACTTATCAGTGAGTGCATACCATGTGAGTTCTTTTATGATTGGGTTACCTCACTCAGGATAATATTTTCTAGTTCCATCCATTTGCCTAAGAATTTCATGAATTTATTGTTTTTAATAGCTGAGTAGTATTCTATTGTGTAAATGTACCACAATTTCTGTATCCATTCCTGTTCTTTATTATTAGATATATTCTTTATTTACAGTTCAAATCATTTCCCCTTTCCTGGTTCCTTCCTCCCTGAAAGTGCCATAAGCCCTCTCCCCTCCCCCTGTCCCCCAATCAACCCCCTCCTGCTTCCCTGTCCTGGTATACCCCTACACTGCTGCATCGAGCATTTCCAGGACCAGAGGCCTCTCCTTCCTTCTTCTTGGGCATCATTTGATATGTGAATTGTGTCTTGGATATTCTGAGCTTCTGGGCTAATATTCATTTATCAGTGAGTGCACACCATGTGTGTTCTTTTGTGATTGGGTTACCTCACTTAGGTTGATATTTTCCAGTTCCACCCATTTGCTGAAGAATTTCATGAATTTATTGTTTTTAATAGTTGAATAGTATTCCATTGTGTAAATATACCACATTTTCTGTATCCAATCCTCTGTTGAGGGACATCTGGGTTCTTTCCAGCTTCTGGCTTTTATAAATAGGGCTTCTATGAACAAAGTGGAGCATGTGTCCTTATTACAAGCTGGGGAACCCTCTGGGTATTTGCCTAGGAGTGGTATAACAGGCTCCTCTGGTAGTATCATGCCCAATTTTCTGAGGAACTGCCAAATTGATTTCCAGAGTGGTTGTACCAGCTTGCAATCCCACCGACAGTAGAAGAGTGCTCCTCTTTCTCTACATCCTTGCCAGAACCCGCTGTCTTCTGAGTTTTCTCACTCTTGTGAGGTGGACTCTCAGGGTTGTTTTTATTTTCATTTCCCTGATGACAAGATTTTGAACATTTCTTTAGGTGCTTCTCAGTCATTTGGTATTCCTCAGTTGAGAATTCTGTGTTTAGCTCTGTACCCCATTTTTTTAAACAAGGTTATTTGGCTCTCTGGAGTCTACCTTCTTGAGTTCTTTGCATATAGTGAACATTAGCCCTCTGTCAGATGTAGGGTTGGTAAAGATATTTTCCCAATTTGTTGGTCGCCATTTTGTCCTATTGACAGTGTCCTTTGCTTTAAGAAACTTTGTAATTTTATGAGATCCCATTTGTCAATTCTTGATCTTAGAGCATAAGCTATTGGTGATCTATTAAGGAAAATTTCCCCTGTGCCCATGTACTCAAGGCTCTTCCCCAGTTTCTTTTCTATTACTTTCAGTGTATCTGTTTTTATGTGGAGGTCCTTGATCCACTTGGACTTGAGCTTAATACAAGGAGATAAGAATGGATCAATTTGCATTCTTCTGCATGCTAGCCGCTAGTTGAACCAGCACCATTTGTTGAAAAGGCTATTTTTCCACTGGATGTTTTGAGCTCCCTTGTCAAAGGTCAAGTGACCATAGGTGTGTGAGTTCATTTCTGGGATTTTAATTCTATTCCATTGATCTACCTGCCTGTCACTGTACCAATGCCATGCAGTTTTTAACACTATTGCTCTGTAGTATTGCTTGAGGTCCGGGACACTGATTCCTCCAGAAGTTCTTTACTGTTGAGAATAGTTTTAGGTATCCTGGGTTCGAACTCAAAGAAAAAAGCCACATGGTTATTTCATTAGATGCTGAAAAAGCATTTGACAAAACTCAGCATCTTTTCATGTTATAAGTCTTGGAAAGAATAGAAATTCAAGGTCCATACCTAAACATAGTAAAAGCAGTATACAGCAATCCAGTAGCCAACATCAAACTAAATGGAGAGAAACCTGAAGCAATTCCACTAAAATCAGGGACTAGACAAGGCTGCCCTCTCTCTCCATATCTTTTCAATATAGTACTTGAAGTTCTAGCTAGATCAATTAGAAAACAAAAGGAAGCCAAAGGGATACAAATTGGAAAGGAAGAATTCAAATTGTCACTATTTGCAGATGATATGATAGAAAACTTAAGCGACCCAAAAAACCTTCACCAGAGACCTCTTACAGCTGATAAACAACTTCAGCAAAGTGGCCAGATATAGAATTAACTTAAGAAAATCCATAGACTTCCTATACTCAAAGGATAAACAGGCTGAGAAAGAAATTAGGGAAATGACACCCTTCACAATAGCCACAAACAATATAAAATATCTTGGTGTGATTCTAACCAAACAAGTGAAAGATCTGTATGACAAGCACTTTAAGTCTCTGAAGAAAGAAATTCAAGAAGACCTCAGAAGATGGAAAAATCTTTCATGCTCGTGGGTTGGCAGGATTAACATAGTAAAAATGGCCATCTTGCTAAAAGCAATCTACAGATTCAATTCAATCCCAATCAAAATCCCAAATCAATTCTTCATAGAGTTTGAAAGAGCAATTCTCAAATTCATCTGAATCCATTTTTCTGTTGAGGGACATCTGGGTTCTTTCCAGCTTTTGGCTATTATAAATAAGGCTCCTATGAACATAGTAGAGCATGTGTCCTTATTACATGTTGGTGAATCTACTGGGTCTATGCCCAGGATTGGTATATCTGTGTCCTCAGGTAGTACTATGTCCAATTTTCTGAGGAACTGCCAAACTGATTTCCAGATTGTTTGTACTAGCTTGTAATCCCATCAGCAGTGGAGGAGTATTCCTTTTTCTCCACATCCTTGCTAGCACCTGCTAGTTTTTGATCTTAGCCATTCTGACTCTTGTAGGTGGATTGTCAGGGTTGTTTTGATTTGCATTTCCCTGATGACTAAGGATGTTGAACATTTCTTTAGGTAATTCTCATTTATTCAGTATTCCTCAGTTGAGAATTCTTGGTTTGGCTATGTACCCAATTTTTTTTTTGTTGTTGTTGTTTTTATTTTCTATATTCTTTGTTTACATTCCAAAGGCTTTCCCCTTTCCCAGTTACCCCCCACCATATGTCCCATAATTCCTCTCCCCCTCATGCTATTCCCCACTCTTCCCCCCCCCCCACGATTTCTCTGTTCTGGGTCTACAATACTGGATCCAATCTTTACAGGCCCAGGGTCCTCTCCTTTTTTTCTTCTTGAGAGTCATTTGACTTGCTAATTGTGCCTTGAGTATTTAGGGCTTCTGGGCTCATTAATATCCACTTATCAGTGATTGCATTTCGTGTGTATTCTTTTGTGATTGGGTTAGCTCACTTAGGATGATAGTTTCCAGATCTAACCATTTACCTACAAATTGCATGAATTCATTATTTTTAATTGCTGAGTAGTACTCCATTGTATAAATATACCACATTTTCTGTATCCATTCCTCTTTTGAGGGATATCTGGGCTCCTTCCAATTTCTGGCTATTATAAACAAGGCTGCTATAAACATAGTGGAGCATGTGTCTTTGTTGTATGCAGAGGAATCCTCTGGGTATATGCCCAGGAGTGGTATGCCAGGGTCCTCTGGGAGTGGCATGCCCAATTTTCTGAGGAACCGCCACACTGATTTCCAGAGTGGTTTTACCATTTTGCAATCCCACCAACAGTAGAGGAGTGTTCCTCTTTCTCCACATCCTCGCCAGCACTTGTTGTCTCTCGGGTTTTTAATCTTAGCCATTCTGACTGGAGTGAGGTGGAATCTCAGGGTTGTTTTGATTTGCATTTCCCTGATGACTAATGATGTTGAACATCTCTTAAGGTGTTTCTCGGCCATCCGAATTTCTTCTGGTGAAAATTCTTTGTTTAGCTCTGTACCCCATTTTTTGATAGGGTTATTTGGTTCTTTGGGGTCTAACTTCTTGAGTTCTTTGTATATATTGGATATTAGCCCTAGGGTTGTCCCACTTGCAGATCCATCCCATATATACTCAATAAACCCAGAAACTATTGTGGATGCCAACAAGCATTTGCTCACAGGAGCCTGATATAGCTGTCTCCTGAGAGCCTCTGCCAATACCTGACAAATACAGAGGTGGATGCTCTCAGCCATTCATTGGACTGAGCACAAGGTCCCCAATGGAGGAGCTAAAAAAAGAATGAAGGGAGTGAATGAGCTACAGTACCATACAAGGAACAACAATATGAACCAACCAGTACCCCCAAGATCCAAGGGACAAAACCACAAACCGAAGAGTACATATGATGCCACCCATGACTTCAGTGTCATATGTAGCAGAGGATGGTCTTGTTGGACATCAAAAGGAGGAGAGGGAGAGACCCTTGGTCCTGAGAAGGGTCAAAGTCCCAGTATAAGGGAATGCCAGGATAGGGGAGTGGGAGTGGGTAGGTTGGTGAGCAGGGGAAGTGGGGATGGCATCGGGTGTTTTCTTTCTTTTTTTGTATGTGTGTTTAATGATTTTATTTATTTATTTTTAATTAATAAATAAATTAATTAATTTGCATCAGAAACACTGCATGCTGTCACCACCCTTTCTTTTTTAAATTGGATATATTATTTATTTACATTTCATTTCCCTTTTCCTGGTTCGCCGCCCCCCAAAGGTCCCACATGCCCTTTCCCTCCTGTAGTTCCCCCATCAACCCCTTCCCACTTCTCTGTTCTGGTATTCCCCTATACTAATGCATTGAGTCTTTCCAGAACCAGGGTCCACTGCTTCCTTCTTCTAGGACATCATTTGGTATGTGGATTGTGTCTGATGTTCCAAGATTCTAGGCTAATATCCACTTACCAGTGACTGCATACCATGGGTATTCTTTTGAGACTGGGTTACCTCAATTAGTATGATGTTCTCTAGCTCCATCCATTTGTCTAAGAATTTCAAGAATTCATTGTTTCTAGTGCCTGAATAATACTCCATTGTGTATATATACCACATTTTTTGTATCCATTCCTCCGTTGAGGGACATCTGGGTTCTTTCCAGCTTCTGGCTATTATAAATAAGACTGCTATGAACATAGTGGAGCATGTATCCTTATTGCATGCTGGGGAGTCTTCAGGATATATGCCCAGGAGTGGTAAGGCAGGGTCCTCCAGAAGTATCGTGTCCAGTTTTCTGAGGAACCGCCAGACTGATTTCCAGAGTGGTTGTACCAGCTTGCAATCCCACCAGCAGTGGACGAGTGTTCCTCTTTCTCCACATCCTCGCCAACACCTGCTGCCTCCTGAGTTTTTAATCTTAGCCATTCTGACTGATGTGAGGTGAAATATCAAGGTTGTTTTGATTTGCAATTCCCTAATGACTAATGATGTTGAACATTTCTTAAGATGCTTCTCAGTCATCCGAAGTTCTTCAGGTGAAAAGTCTTTAGCTCTGTACCCCATTTTTGGATAGGGTTATTTGGTTTTCTGGGGTCTAACTTCTTGAGTTCTTTGTATACATTGGATATTAGCCCTCTGTCAGATATAGGGTTGGTAAAGATCTTTTCCCAATTTGTTAGTTGCCGATTTGTCCTTTTGACAGTGTCTTTTGCCTTACAGAAACTTTGTAATTTTATGAGGTCCCATTTGTCTATTCTTGCTCTTAGAGCATAAGCTATTGGTTTTCTGTTCAGGAACTTTCCCCCTGAGCCAATGTCCTCAAGGGTCTTCCCCAGTTTCTTTTCTATTAGTTTCAGTGTGTCTGGTTTTATGTGGAGGTCCTGATCCACCTGGAGTTGAGCTTAGTACAAGGAGATAAGAGTTGATCAATCCTCATTCTTCTGCAAGTTGACCTCCAGTTGAGCCAGCACCATTTGTTGAAAAGGCTATCTTTTTTCCACTGGATGTTTTCAGCTCCTCTGTCGAAGATCAATTGGCCATAGATGTGTGGGTTCAATTCTGGGTCTTGAATCCTATTCCATTGATCCACTTCCCTGTCACTGTACTAATACCATGCAGTTTTTAACACTACTGCTCTGTAGTATTGCTTGAGATCCGGGATACTGATTCCCCCAGAAGTTCTTTTACTGTTGATAATAGTTTTTAGCTATCCTGGGTTTTTTGTTATTCCAGATGAATTTGAGAATTGCTCTTTCTAACTCTATGAAGAGCTGAGTTGGGATTTTGATGGGGATTGCATTGAATCTGTATATTGCTTTTGGCAAAATTGCCATTTTAACTATATTAATCCTGCCAACCCACGACCATGGAAGATTTTTCCATCTTCTTAGGTCTTCTTTGATTTCTTTTTTCAAAGACTTGAAGTTCTTGTCATACAAATCTTTTACTTCTTTGGTTAGAGTCACACCAAGATACTTTATTTTTTGTGGCTATTGTGAAGGGTGTCATTTCTTTCTCAGCCTACTTATCCTTTGAGTATAGGAACGCTACTGATTTGCTTGAGTTGATTTTCTAACCAGGCACATTGGTTAAGTTGTTTATCAACTGTAGGAGTTCTCTAGTGGAGTTTTTTGGGTCACTTAAATATACTATCATATCATCTGTGAATAGTGATAGTTTGACTTCTTCCTTTCCAATTTGTATCCCTTTGACTTCCTTATGTTGTCGAATTGCTCTAGCTAGTACCTCAAGTACTATATTGAAAAGATATGGTGAGATGGGGCAGCCTTATCTAGTCCCTGATTTTAGTGGGATTGCTTCAAATTTCTCTCCATTTACTTTGATGTTGGCTACTGTCTGCTGTATGTCTGCTGTAAATTGCTTTTACTATGTTTAGGTATGGGCCTTGAATTCCTGTTCTTTCCAAAACTTTTAGCATGAAAGGATGTAGAATCTTGTCAAATGCTTTTTCAGCATCCAGTGAGATGACCATGTAGTTTTTTTCTTTGAGTTTGTTTATGTAGTGGATTACATTGATGGATTTCCATATATTGAACCATCCCTGCATCCCTGGGATGAAGCCAACTTGATCATGGTGAATGATCGTTTTGATGTGTTCTTGGATTCAGTTGGCAAGAATTTTATTGAGTATTTTTGTATCGATGTTCATAGGGGAAATTGGTCTGAAGTTTTTTTTCTTAGTTGTATCTTTGTGTGGTTTTCGTATCAGAGTAATTGTGGCTTCATAGAATGAGTTGGGTAGTGTACCTTCTGTTTCTATTTTGTGGAATAGTTTGAAGAGTATTGATATTAGGTCTTCTTTGAAGTTCTGATGGAATTCTGCACTAAAACCATCTGGTCCTGTGCTTTTTTTGGTTGGAAGACTTTCTATGACCCCTTCTATTTCTTTGGGGGTTATGAGACTGTTTAGATGATCTATTTTATCCTGATTTAATTTTGGTATTTGGTATCTGTCTAGGAAATTGTCCATTTCCTCCAAATTCTCCAGTTGTGTTGAGTATAGGCTCTTGTAGTAGGATCTGATGATTTTTTTAATTTCCTCATTTTCTGTTGTTATAGATCCCTTTTCATTTCTAATTTTGTTAATTTAGATACTCTCTTTGTGCCTTTTGGTTAGTCTGGCTAAGGGTTTATCTATCTTGTTGATTTTCTCAAAGAACCAGGTTCTGGTTTTGTTTATTCTTTGAATGGTTCTCTTTGTTTCAACTTGATTGATTTCAGCCCTGAGTTTGATGATTTCCTTTCTTCTACTCCTCCTGGGTGAATTAGCTTCTTTTTGTTCCAGAGCTTTCAGGTATGCTGTTAAGTTGCTTGTGTATGCTTTTTCCTGTTTCTTTTTGAGGCACTTAAGCCTATGAGTTTTCGTCTTAGCACTGCTTTCATTGTGTTTCATAGATTTGGGTATGTTGTGCCTTCATTTTCATTAAATTCTAAAAAGTCTTTGATTTTTTCTTTATTTCTTCCTTGACTAAGGTATCATTGAGTAGAATATTGTTCATCCTCCATGTGTATGTGGACTTTCTGTTGTCTTTGTTGCTATTGAAGACTACTTTTACTCCATGGCAATCTGATAGGAGTCATGAGATTAGTTCGATCTTCTTATATTTCTTGAGGTCTGTCTTGGGCCCAATTATATGGTTGATTTTGGAGAAGGTACCATGCAGTGCTGAGAAAAAGGTATATTCTTTTGCTTTAGGATGAAATGTTCTATATACATATGTTAAACCCAATTGGTCCAAGGCTTCAATATGTTTCCCTGTGTCCCTGTTTAGTTTCTGTTTTCCTGATCAGTCCATTGAGCATAGTGGAGTGTTGAGGTCCCCCCACAATTATTTTGTTAGGTGCAATGTGTGCTTTCAGCTTTAGTAAAGTTTCTTTTACGAATGAGGGTGCCCTTGCATTTGGAGCATAGATGTTCAGAATTGTGAGTTCTTTTTGGTGGATTTTTCCTGACCAGCAAGTAGTGACCTTCTGTGTCTCTTTTGATGACTTTAGGTTGAAAGTCAATTTTATCTGATATTAGAATGGCTATTCCAGCTCGTTTCCTGTGACCATTTGCTTGTAAAAACGTCTTCCAGCCTTTTACTCTGAGGTAGTGTTTGTCTTTGACCCTGAGGTGTGTTTCCTGTATGCAGCAAAATTTAGGGTCCTGTTTCCGTATCCAGTCTGTTAGTCTATGTCTTTTTATTGGGGAATTGAGTCCATTAATGTTAAGAGATATTAAGGAATAATGATTATTTCTTCCTGTCATTTTTGATGTTATTTTTGTTTTTGAGTGGTTATCTTCTTTTGAGTTTGATGGAAGAAGTTTACGATCTTGCTTTTTCCAGGGTGTATTTTCCCACCTTGAATTGGAGTTTTCCTCCTATTATCCTTTGTCGGGCTGGGTTTATAGAAAGATATTGTATAAATTTGGTTTTGTTTTGGAATATCTTGGTTTCTCCCTCTATGATGATTGAGAGTTTTGGTGGGTATAGTAGTTTTGGCTGACATTTGTGTTCTCTTAATGTCTGCATGAGGTCTACCCAGGATCTACTAGCTTTCATGGTCTCTGGTGCGAATTCTTGTGTGATTCTGATAGGTCTTCCTTTATATGTTACTTGGCCTTTTTCTATTACTGCCTTTAATATTCTTTCATTGTTTAGTATGTTTGGGGTTTTGATTATTATGTGACCGGAGGTATTTCTGTTCTGGTCCAGTCTGTTTGGAGTTCTATAGGCTTCTTGTATATTCATGGGCATCTCTCTCTTTTTAGATTAGGGAAGTTTTCTCCCATAATTTTGTTGAAGATATTTGCTGGCCCTTTAAATTTTAGATCTTCACTCTCATCTATCCCTATAATCCTTAGGTTTGGTCTTCTCATTGTGTCTTGGACTTTTTGGATGTTTTGAGTTACAAGCCTTTTGTATTTTGTGTTTTCTTTGACTGTGGAGACAATGGTTTCTATAGTATCTTCAGCATTTGAGATTCTTACTTCTATCTCTTGTATTCTGTTGTTATTTGCATCTATGATCCCTGATTTCTTCCCAAGGTTTTCTATCTCCAAAGTTGTCTCCCTCTGTGATTTCTTAGTTTTTTTCTACCTCTGTGTTTAGATCCTGGATGGTTTTGCTCAGTTCCTTCACTTGTTTGTTTGTGTTTTCCTGAAATTCTTTAAGAGATTTTTGTGTTTCCTCTTTCATGACTTCTTCCTGTTGACTCAATTTCTCCTGCATTTCTTTAAGTGATTTTTTTTCATTTCCTCTTTATTGGCTTCTGTCTGTTGACCCATATTCTCCTGGAATTCTTTAAGCGATTTTTGTGTTTCCATTGTAAGGGCTTCTAATCTATTCATGTTCCCCTGCATTTCTTTAAGAGATTTGTTTATGTCTTTTTTTGTGTTCCTCTAGCAGCATCATTACCAGTGCTTTTAAATCCACCTCTTGTTTTTCTGGTGTGTTGGGGTATCCAGGACTTGTTGTGGTTGGAGAATTTGGTTCAGATGCTGCCATATTGTCTTGATTTCTGTTAGTAACGTTTCTACTTTTGCCTTTTGCCATCTGTTTATGTCTGGAGTTAGTTGGTCTTCTTGTTACTGGTTGGTGTTTGAAACTCCTGTGAGCCTGGCGTTTGGAACTGCTGTCGCTGAGGGCATCCATGCTCCCAAGGCTTCAAGATGGTGGCAGGTCTCAGGGCTCTGTCTAACTGGAGGATTCTCTGCAGGACTGGAGCTTCCCTGGCTGGAATGTTGGAGCCTATATGGTGGCACTCTCAGTCCACAGGGCTCTGCCTGGTTAACTATCTGTGGTGCCCCGAGGCAAGATGGCAGACTCCACTGTAAGCCAGGCACAGACCCCTGAGCGAGTTGGTGCTTGAGCAGGCTGGCATACAGATAGCCCGCCAAGCTGATCAGGCTCTGGGTGCAGGCAAGAGCCTGATGGGATAGTTGATGTTAGACTTGGACTTTGTTCACATACATGGCCCCAGCTGCTAGCTGTCTGTGGTGCCCTGAGACAAGATCAGGGCCTCTGCTGCAAGCTGAGCAAGCTGGCACTCAAGCAGGTCGGCGATAACCCGCCGAGCTGTCGGCGCACAGACAGCCCACTTAGCTTGGCGCACAGACAGCCCTCCAAGCCTAGCCCTCCGAGCCTATCAAGCTCTGGGTGCAGGCAAGAGCCTGATGGGGTAGTCGATGTTAGAATTGGGCTCTGTCTGCGCACCTGACCCCAGCTGCCAGCTGTCTTGCATCGGGTGTTTTCCGGAAGGGGAAACCAGGAAAGGGGATAACACTTGAAATGTAAATAAAGAAAATATCTAATAAATAATAAATTGAAAAATTAAAAAAGGAAAATATTATAATTTGTAAAAAAAAAATCACTTCTGTCATGGCAAAAGTCTTCCTGAGGAGAGAGAGAGAGATAGCTCAGCAGGCAAGAGTGCTTGGTCCTCTCGTAGAACTCTAGAGTACAATTCCAAACACTCTATTCATCCATCTACAATTCTAATGTCAGGGAATGTAACACCATCTCCTGACTTCTATAATTATAGCATACACAGCATGCACACGCGCGCGCGTGTGCACACACACACACACACACACACACACAGAGAGAGAAATAACAAAAATAAATTTTAAAAAACCGCCCTCTTTCTACTGAACCTCTTTCTGCCATCTTTGCTTGTGCCAGCGGTTCTGGGTAACTAAGCCAGCTGCAGTGGAATTTTCTCAGTGTTTGAGGAGCTTCTGAACACGACAGAGGAAAACACTGTTCAATCCATTTACAGTTTGCCTTTATGCCAAATAGTGAAAAGCCATTCTTGAGTCTGTGGCCCATGGATATCAAATGAACACAGGTATTCGTCATATTCTGTTCTTTCACATAGAGATTCCCATTATGGCAGGAACCACTATCTCAGTGTGGTCACAATTATTGATTATTACATCTTCTTATTGATTTCTGGTTGCCTGGGTTTTTCTGTAGGACATGGGTCTTTATTAAAACAAACAACTTTGCTCTCGGCTACACACAACCACAAATCAAATGAAAACTCCAAAGATGAGCATCACCCTGAAGTTATATGTGAGCTCTGAGTGAATAATGATGCTTGTCTTCTATATCTGTATAACAAGTTAATATGCATAAAGTGAGACGAATTTATTATCATGAAACTGGATGTGATGGACATTCATTTGCTGTGTCTGAAATCAAAGTATTGGTGCCTCCATTTGAGTTTCTTCATGGTTTCAAGGAAAGTATCTCCTCTCCTTCGTATTTCTCAGATTCTTTACTCTTTTGCATAGTCCTCATTGGTTAGGCAAGCATACCCAGAAACTTACTCTTCTGATGAACTAAAAAATGCCTTACCAGGAACCTTAATTATATATGTAAAATCCTGTCATCAGTGCCAGTAATGTAACTAAATTAGGGGAGTAAAATCCTATTATTAAAACATATTCTTATAGCAGAGGTTGTACATAAGAACTCAAGAATCATAGACTATGCTTCTTGATGCTTTCTTCTTTTCCAGATATGGGTGACTGTCAATCTGATACCAGCACATATCCCTGTCATTAGCAATATTTCATTCTTTAAGTGATATAAATGAAGACATCCTAAGGTTGCCACAGTATTCCACAAGGTCAACATGGTGGGACTTTATAATATGAAATGTTTGGTAGTGTTCCTTCACTATTTTGAAGTAACTTGTTAATGACCTTTATCAAGATCAAAAGAGCCTTTCAGGAAAGGCCTTTGAAAACTGGTAGTTTTATTTACTGAGGAATGTGCTACTGTGGAAGAAGAAACTATATACATTTAGTAATAAGAGTGTCTTTATCTCCAATGTATATAATTTTAAATGTTATTATTAATAATTAGTTATTAAAACAATTGTTTTCCCTACTAGGGTATTCTAGCTTAATTTCTGTTACTGGGATGAGCATCATTAAAAAGAACTTAGTAGGGAAAGGGCTTATCTGTCTTACAAAGTATTTCATTGAGGGAACTCCGAGCAAGAACTCAAGACAAGAGCTAGAAGAAGAAAGCACAGAGAATGCTGCTTACTGGCTTGTTTAGTCTGGCTTGTTCAGATACCGTTTTTATATAGCCCAGGTTTACTTGCCTAGGTTTGATCCTACCTACAATGGGCCAGGCCCTCCTATG
This sequence comes from Apodemus agrarius, assembly GCA_964023405.1. Classification (NCBI taxonomy): domain Eukaryota; kingdom Metazoa; phylum Chordata; class Mammalia; order Rodentia; family Muridae; genus Apodemus; species Apodemus agrarius. The sequence goes on along the minus strand of OZ030008.1, from coordinate 57,764,284 downwards.
TCATTAGCAATTAAGACAATGCCTCACAATCATGCCCACAGGCCAATGTGATTGAAAGAAACAATCTCCAAATCAGATGCTCTCAGAAATTTTGGGTCTTGCCAAGTTGAAAGCTAATGCTAATTAGGACATGGAGTTTATTCTCCTAAGATCTTTGTGCATTTTCTTATCTAGAATATTTATCCAGAAACACAAGGGAAAACATAGCTATTTAATAACCATCCCCTTAAGATAGTGTGCCAGGGCTTACTTTCATGAAGTTAAGTAGTAGCACTTCCATATTTGAATTTCCAAATAAGACTCTGTGTGTGGATAACAGGTATATGAGGAATTTGGAATATTTGTTATGAAAACTTAACATGAATAATGAATGTGGTTGTTAATGTTATCACGGGATAAGATTGATGTTTGGGTTTATTATTGTGCTATGTTGTATTATAAATATGAAGATTTAAGTAGGTGACTGTCGTTTCTTTGTGTTGCTATGATAAAAGATATCATGTCAAAGCAACTCAAGTATTTATTTTATTTCACAGTTCAAGATACAGTCCATCATGGTGAGAAAATTAAGTCAGCAGAAGCCTGAAGTAGCTAGTCATAATAAGAAATGCAAGCACAGCAGCATTTAGTTTGCTTTCTCCACTATATCCAGTACAGAATTCACTACCTAGGGGATGGAGTCACCCACAGAGGTCCTTCTACAGTGTGTCATGTTGATAAACACTGTGTCAAATTGATAATTAACACTAGCCATAATGATAACTGTCAGTTAACACATTAAGAAATGAAAGCAAAGCACTTCCTCTTGGATTAATATGACAAAAAGGGATCCCAAATTTGAGTTATGGACATCTCTCCCTATTCCTCCTGTCTAGAGTATGATTACTCACCTATGTGTAGTCTGTTTGCTTGTAGTCTGATCAGTCTGACTCTTTTATTGGTGAACTGTGTATGTTTGTTGAGCCTCTGAATCCATGACTGTCCCTAACAAAATGATCAGCACAGAAAAATAACAAGAAAAAAAGTTGTGGGATACTTTTCTTTAGCAATGTTTTACAGAGGAATAAATTCCATTGATCTCCAACTGACAAACAACAGGGCAAACAGACATTGTCAACTTATATCCATGTTGCCTGAAACATTTATGAAGGATGGTTACTGTATAGGGTTGCTTCAAACCAGTTGGCTGCTTCAGCAAATGATTACCAGAACCCACACATACATAAATGCATTATTCTGGATCAGGTGTATAGGGGTGCACATAACTTATGATTAAAGTTATGCATTAGCTTAAGTTGTAAATGGAGACAGCATGGGAAACTGAAGGCAAAGTAAGGTTGGTTACAGTGTTCTCATAAAGGCAATAGGTTGATTACACAGTAGGGTAATGGGTTGGGCCTTAAATGTTCTCAGAGATTTTTTGTTTGTTTTTAGTTAACTTTGCTGTGAACTCTGCCAAAAATTCAGTCTTTTGTGGGTCAAAAGATACTTTTATAAAAATGTATCACCACAAAAAGTGACTGACTATTCATACCATGGGGGTCAAATCACGAAATAGAGAGAAAGAATGCAAGCACATTGAGGTTAGTAGCTGACACTAGCCACATTCAATGTGTGAGGTCTGTTATTTATTTATTTATTTATTTATTTATTTACACTCTATATTTTATTTGCCCCCAATCCACCCTATGACTGTTCCACATCCCATACCTCTTCTTCACCCCTTGTCTTCATGAGGATGCCCACATACCTCACTCCAGCCCAACTAGACCTCTAAACTTCCTGGGGCCTCCAGTCTCTTGAGGGTTAGGTACATCTTCACTGAAGGAACACAGACCTGGCAGTCCTCTGCTGTATATGTGTGTTGGGGGCTTCATATCAGCTGGTGTATGCTGCCTGTTTTGTGGTCTAGTGTTTGAAAGATCTTGGGGGTCCAGGTTAACTGAGACTGTTGGTCCTCCTACAGGGTTGCCCTCCTCAGTTTTTTCCAGCCTTTCCCTAATTCAACAACAGAAGTCAGCAGCTTCTGTTCATTGGTTGGGTGAAAATATCTGTATCTGACTCTTTCAGGTGCTTCTTGGGTCTTTCAGCTGCTTGTTCAGCTGCTTGTTGGGGAATGCTGTCATGATAGATTCCTTTTTTGTGAAGGCTCCATAGACTCAGTAATAATGTCAAGCCTTGGGTCCTCCCCTTGAGCTGGATCCCACTTTGAGCCTGTTACTGGACCTTCTTTTCCTCAGGCTCCTCTCCATTTCCATGCCTGCAGTTCTTTCAGACAGGAACAAATATGGGTCAGAGTTGTGACTATGGGATGACCCCCCTTCTCCCTCTCCCTCACTTGATGCCCTGTATTCCTGCTGAGGGTGAACTCTAAAAGTTCCCTCTCACTACTCTCAGGCATTTCATCTAAGGTCCCTCCATTTGAGTCCTGAGAGTCTCTCACCTCTTAGGTCTCTGGTACATTTTAGATGGTCCCCCAAAACCTGAGGTTGCCTGTTTCCATTCTTTCTGCTTGTCCTCAGATCTGTAGTCCTTTTCCTTCACCCAAAACAACAAGCCCATATACATGAGGCCATAAAACAGTGACATTCTATATAGACCTGAGCCAATCATTTTTAAATTACACATTTAATTGATTCAAATTATTTGAGAAGACATTTGCATATGGATGACTAGTTAGAACAGAACACAATCACTACTATGTCATGACATTTGCTTTTACTTGTGTGGAAGACACACAAATTGGTTATAGAGGTTAATACTCAAACTCTAAGTAGGAATTACTTCTTTTTAGACATCTCTGAAACATAAAAAGCAATGATATTTCACACTTGGTGATATAATGAAGAGTCTGTAATGAGTTTTCCTGATGAATTTTAGAGAAGGCACTGAACTATCTCCTGTTGCTTGCTATGCTGCAAATATTTCTCCCATTGGCAACACCCCCTCAGCGTGGAGTGTATTTGTTACAATCACTGACACTAAAGTTCATAGACTACATCAGGATCCATTCATGGTGGTGGACACACACATTTTCTGTGATACCTGCTCGTGTTGTCGTTCACACAGAATCGTTTCCCTTTGCTAACAAGCTTTTTGTGTTCTGCTTACTCATTCTTTCCCATCAGGATTTTCACATGATTGACCTTTACCCATGTCCATTGCTTTCTCTTTGCAGACTACCATATAGCTGGAATCACATCATGTGCTTTCTTAGGACCGGATACTTCTACTTAGTAATCATGGTGGTCACATGCAGTCAACTTTAGATGCTTTGGTATTTTCTGGGAACAAGCTTCCAGGTACACATATGAGGGATTATTTAGCTGCTGAGCATGCTTGTAAAGGATCATGACAATTAGGTTATAAGTGGGAAGAATTGTACTAAAAATGGGGAGCACATTCCAGCCTGAATATGAAGAAGAAAGTAGGGTGAGCACAACCACTCATCACTCTCTGCTTCCTGATTGTAAATGTGATGTAAGCGGCATCCTCAAGCTCCTGCTGTCTTGACTTATTTGCCGTAATGGAGACCCTTTTCCCTCTAAGTTGATTTTGTTAGGGTATTTTATCACATCAGGAAAGGAAACTAGGATAGAAATGATCGTTTTCATTTCTGCTGTAGTTTTCATAGCTTGATATTCTTATAGCTATGAAGTACATTCTAGTATGTGAAGTTTATATAGCCAAGGGCACTTTGTGTCCTTCCTTGTTTTGTCAATCAGGAATAGACCTTGCATATATCACAAACAGCATTTTACATAACAGTTTTTAATTAAGTATTGAGAAGCCTGATTGCTGGGTGGATGGTAAGATTATCTTTAAGTGTGTAGTCAATCTCCAAACTGTCTTTCAAAATGCCCATATCATTGTATGTCCTCATAAGTAATGGAAAAGAAATTTTGTTGGTTCACATCTTTGCTAGCATTTAGGGATGTAAGTGTAGTGGTGACTTCTTGTAGCTCTAATTTGTGTTTTTTGATAACTTATGATATAGAAGATAATTTCTTGTGTTTGTTTGCCATATTTCTATTGTCGTATTATTAGATAAAGCTCACTTTTAAAATCAATTTCTGACTTGTATTTTAATTTCTTTATATGTTTTAAGTGACAATATTTTATTGGAAATGCTTTCTGCAAATATTGTCTTCCCTTAAAAGGCTTATCTTTTAGTTTCTTGAAAGTGTCTTTCATGGAACAGGAATTTTACATTCAAATGAAGTCCATCTTATTAATTCTTCTTTTCATGGCCTGTGCCTTTGGTGTTGTATAGAAAAAGATATTACTAAACCTAAGGTCATTTAGTTCTTCTCCATTGTTATCCTCTAAGAGTTTTATGTCTTCAAATTTTAAATGTATATTTTCTTCTGTTCTGAGGAAAGTTTTTTTGAAATGGACGAGGAATGTGGTGAGTCTGATAGCTCAGCACATCTAGTTTTTGTATCAACATTTATTATAAAATATTATTGCTCCACTGTGTTGCCTTGACACCTTCATCAAAAATCAATGGAAATATGTGTCTGTTTTAGGCTGTCAACTCTGGTCCATTGGTTGCTTTGTCTGTTATATCGTAAGTGCCATATTGTCATTATTGTGAAGGTTCATATTGAATTAGTAGTTGCATAGTATATACCTTCAAACTTTATTCTTCTTTAGTAATATATCATTTATTTTGGGTCAAATACCATATACATGAACTTTATAGTTAGTTGTAATAATATAACAATGGCTGGTATTTTGTTTGAGAATATATAACATTTATAGAAGAAATTTGAAAGAGCTGACATTGTAATAGCATTGAGACTTAATGTTTGTAAACACAGAGTGTCCTTCCATTTCTTACATTCTTTTTGATTTATTTTAACATATTGTATTGTTTATCTCATATATATATACATATATACAAATACATACAATTTGAATTTCAGTTTCCATTTTTCATTGCTAGTGTTAGAAAGGAGTTGTTTTTTTCTCATTATTCCAATACTTACTACAATGACTTACTTTCAAAAGTTTTTTTACATGAATAATTATGTTAGGTATAAACAGAGTTCATCTCTCCCTTTCCATTTTGTATACCTTTTATTTATTTATCTGTTTAATTGGTGAAAATAGAATTTATAATATAATGAAAAGGGAATGGGGTGGAGAAAAGTCTAGAAAGGAAAACAGGCAGATGAGTACTTCCACTGTGATTAGTGGGTAGACTCTGATATTGGGATGTAAGACTACATGCGTTCTGACATTTTGGAGATGGTGGTATGTCTTACTTCTTATTGTAATACAAATTCCAGAGCCACTGATGAGGCAACGAGTTAGCCTAGAGAAAGAGAAGAAAATACTTGACAGATATATATGAGAGAGGACTAGTGTCTGAAATCTACAAAGCATCCCCTGCGTAATACCAATAAAGCAAACTACCAAATTGAAAATGAGCTACATATCGGAACAGTGCCAAGTGAGTGTTCTCCCCTTATGAATTATTGGTCAGGGAGATCTCAAAGTCCCCCAAACAGTACAACCTCTTGCCACTTCTTTTGTTCACCTCCCAGAAATATATAAAAAGGCACTACTGTCGATGACACCAAATACCTTGGATGAAAGGAATAGATAAATCAAGCTGGAGCTGGAATCTCCCTTTCTGCTGGCTATCTTTCAAAATGTTGGAAGGTGCTATTCAAGGTTCTGGGGGAGAGAGACATAGGGTTCACTCAAGGATGTGCCCTGTGAACTATAACATCAGCCTGCTAGGCGCGATGGCCTCACTGCTGGAATGGTGATAACATTGTTATAGGTGGAACCGCCTGCTCTTTGCTTGGGATTGAGGCCAGATTCATAGGAGATAATCCATGGTTCTATAATCATTTTCAAAAGCCCATGGCTGGACAGGTTATATACTCTAGCAGAGAAACAGACTATTGTTGATTAGCTAAGCTGATGTGGCATCAAAATGCCTTCTCAACATTTATGTGCATACCCACTAACAAATGCTATTTTGAGAAGTAATTATAGAAGCTTTCCACTGTAGTGAGTAGTGAAGATTGCATACTTTTGGTTTCTAGGTGATAGGGGTCTAAGTGACCCCTGTGTGTTCAGCTGTAAACAGGATATTTATATAACGCTCTCAAAGGCTCAGGTAACATTGCAGAAGAGGAAGTAGAAGAGCTGGAAGATAAGGAGAAGTGTTATTAAATGCCATTTCTGGGCCTGATACAGCCACTGTAATCATGACCTTATTGAAGCCCCATTTGCCTGCTTGGACCTATCAAAAGTCAGTCAGTATGGGAGGGACTTACAGAGCCCAGTCAATCTCCCATGAACAGTTGACTACTGACACATTCTACGGAAGGTGGAATCATTGTCAGAGGCTCTTCCACTGATGAGTCCACCAAACTTCATTGAACAGTTCAAAACCCAGGGTTACACAGATGGCCCTGGACAAACTCACTGGGTTACAAAACAAACAACATGAGAAGAAGATGGGAAGGGGATCTGAAGAGAAGATGAGGGAATTAACAAGAGGAGAATGGAGATAAAGAGTATAAGGGTAAGAGTTAACCAAATGCATTAGGTCTATCTGTATATCTATCTATCTATCTATCTATCTATCTATCTATGCATCTCTATATCTGTGTATCTATGTATCTATGCATCTATCTATCATCTATCTATCTATCTATCTATCTATCTATCTATCTATGCATCTCTATATCTGTGTATCTATGTATCTATGCATCTATCTATCTATCTATCTATCTATCTATCTATCTCTATCATCTATGTAAGTATCAACATATGTATCTATGTATCTATCTATCATCTATCAATCATCTATCTATATCTATCATCTACCTATATTTAAAATCTATCTATCACCTAGTTATTTATCTATTTATTATATATCAGTTAAAACAATTATTAAAGAAAAGAAACACTGGAAATAGAATGTATTGTCTCTCACATATTTTGGTATCTTAGCCCTGTTGATTAATATGCATTAGCCACTCACAGGCAGAGTTAATAGTAATAAGAATCACTATTGTCTAGCACATACCCCCTCACACACACACACTTCAGTTCCATTTTTAATATTCAAGCTAATTATCAGTTTCTGACCAAGCTATGACTCCAGCTATTTCCCCCAGGAGTTATATTCTTTACATGGGAAACATCTTGTTGCTGTAGACAGCAAAGAAGATGTCTATAGTGGAAACCAACAGCACTCCATCCAGGTCCCCTTAGATTTCTTTTGCTGTTTTTTTTTTTTTTTTGAGCCTCTCTTAGATGCGATGAGATGTTACACAAAGCCTGTGCCTGCAGCTCTTGTTCACAGAACTGCCATTTTTCAAATGCTCAAATGCAGGCACAGAAAGCGATAAGCGTCTGGTTGCTCACTCCCTGGCTTCTGTGCAGTACCCTGCTTAGTGAGTACCATATCTCTGCTGTGGTTTGTTTATTCTACTTCTTTACTCATTTCTCCTGGAAACATTTTTTTTAAATAAGTTGTGTGCATATGCATTCCTATTCTAGGCTCTGCTTCTGGGAAACACAAACTAAAGACATTGGGAAAAATCTTATATACTCCAGGAAGAAAGGAAAAATTTAAAGTTTTCTATAATTCAATAGATCAACTGTCAGCAATGTTAAAATCAAGACTCATGACTGCAAATCAAAGATAGAGAATATTTCACTTGAAAGCACAAAAACTACCTGTGAGCATTTTGGTTCTCATAAACTGATAAGAGTAAATAAAATTTACAACCATAAAAATGGTAATCCTGAGATATAAAATACTTACCCCTGAGATGTAGTCAGTGAAATCTGATACTGGACTCCTTCTGAGGATATGTAAATTAGGTAGTCTTTTTTCTTTTTCTTTGGTTTTTATTCACTTTACATCCTGATCACAGGCTCCTCCTTCCTTAGTTCCAAGTCCTACCCTTAAAAATTCCCCCATGAGCCCTCCTCTCCTCCTTAGAGAAAAAGATCTCCCCTTGGGTACTATCTCACCCTGGGTCATATCATCCCAACAAGAGTAGGCCCATCCTCTCCACTGAGGTCCAGCTAAGCAGTCCAGCTAGGAGAAGGGGATCCAATTGCAGGACACAGAGACCAAGACAGCCATGTTCCACTTGTTGGGGACCCACATGAAGACCAAGCTGCACATTTGCCAAGCATAAGGTGGGTGTGGAAACTATATAATCTCTCTCTCTCTCTCTCTCTCTCTCTCTCTCTCTCTCTCTCTCTCTCTTTCTCTCTCTCTCTTTTCAGTCTGACACTTCTCGGCTTGGTAATGCCATACAAGTTCTCAGGAACTGGCTTCCTTCATAGCCAAGAGGCAAGATGACAGAGCCTTCAATAGTATAAGAGAGCTAGCTCACAGCAGGATAAATTTACCCCATAGAGACATTACATAATCACTGTTCAAAGATGCATGTTACCCATGCCCACCTTCTTGAGAAATCTGTGCCAAAGTACCTGTCCATTACCCATGGCTTGCCCACTGGTGGTGGTAGCACAGAGACCCATGGTATTGGATCTTGACTCTTTTTGCCTTGCTGTACCCCCACTGCTCGCGTTGATTGCCATGGCATTGTGCTTTCAGTAATTTATCATATTTTATACAGTTAAATTCTGCTTTCTAAAGATGCAAACTAAGATATTGATTGATTATTTCCTTGGAGGCAATCATGAGTACTCAAAAATAGTTCTTAGAAAAATGATTGAGTATATAACTGTATATCAAAATTATTTAAGTATGAAGGTAGCATACATCATTTTAGATACAGCACTGGTTTATTCCATGCTTCTCAAATTCTGAAGGATGTGCATGAATATTATTATTTCTCAGACTCCAGGAGCAATAGTAAAAGAAAAAAATTAAACTCAGTGCCTAAGTACTTGTGGATAATGTGATTATGATAGTTAACAGTTTTGATGAAAGAATTTCTGAAATAGTAGACATAAATATAAAGAATCAAGACAATGAAACCCTTTCTATGAAACAACAAAGAAACTGAAGCAAAAGTATATAGTGAGAGAAAAACCACACCCAACAAATGACGAGAAATCATTGTCTTTTCTGAAATGAACACTGTACCATGTCTGCCTTACAGAGCATTAGGAAGTGAAGCTGACATTGATATTAGGAATTTCTTACCAACAGAAGTCAACCAGTTATGAAAATTTTGCAAAGCCAACCAGACTGTGATGTTAGCATACTTTCTCATAGAAACTGGATATACAAGTAAACCCAAAGGTTAGACATGATTAGAGTAATTTAACAAGCATTCCCTAATATAAAACTTGATTGCACAAACAACTAAATATAGAAATTTCAATGTCAGTCTGAATACATTGTAATGCATTATTAGTTAACAATGTAATAAAAGAAGTTCTTTGGAAATAAATCACTTATAAAATAGTTTAGGCTTCTAGTTTGTTTAATTTTTTTCTTGACCTCATTCAGAAATTAACAAAATGAGAATATATATTTTTAAGGGCATATTTAGAGTAGTTTGAATAAGGGAAGTGTGTGGAACTTCATTCCTTGTTAGAGAAGGCAAAAATAAATATTCAGTTCTAAAATGTATGTCTTTGTATGGTGTTTGTTGAGGTAGCAATTAATACAAAGTAATTTAATTTAAAAAATGAATTAAATACATGAAAGGCCCAGAGGTTTCAGAAATTGAAGATATGAGACACAAATGAGTGGTCATTAAAATTATAAAATAGTTTGAGGAGATGACTTAGCAGTGAGTCATTAGTTGCACAGATATGAGCCCCTAAGTTGGGGTTTCCAGCACCCGCTGTGATGGTTTGTATATGCTTTTCCCAGGGAGTGGCACTATTAGGAGGTGTGGCCTTGTTGGAGTAGGTGTGTCACTGTGGGTGTGGGCTTAAGATCTTCACCCTAGTTGCCTGGAAGTCAGTCTTCAACTAGCAGCCTTCAGATGAAGATGTAGAACTCTCAGCTCCTCCTGTACCATGCCTGCTTGGATGCTGCCATGTTTCTGCCTTGATGACAATGGACTGAACCTCTGAGCCTGTAAGTCAGCCCAATTAAATGTTGTCTTTTATAAAACTTGCATTGGTCATGGTGTCTGTTCACAGCAGTAAAACCCTAACTAAGACAGAAGTTGGTACCAGGAGTGGGGTATTGCTGTGATAGGCCTGACCATGCTTTTGTTCGGAAGAATGTGGATTTTAGGACTTTGGATTTGGAAAGCCACGGAATTCTTTAAGTGGGGCTTAATGGGCCAGACTAGTAGGAATATGGAAGATAGTGGTGCTGAGGGTGATTTGAACTGTGGATGCCTGACGGCCCAAGAGGTTTCAGTGTAAAAAACTTTAATATGTGGCTGAGAGACTGTTTTTGTGATGTTTTGGTAAAGAACATGGCTGCTTTTTGACATTGTCTGAAGAGACTGCCTAGAACTAAGGTAAAGGGATTTATATTAATTGCATCTGCAAAGGAAGTCTCAAAAAACCCCAACAAAAACTTTTTTCTCTGATTAAGTCTAATGAAGAGAATTTTGAACAAACATAGCAAGCTGAGAAAGGAAAAGTACAAAATATAGTTTGAGTATTAAAGGAACTCCAGGGAGTGTAATGGAGCTGAATTCAAGGATATTAAATTGAATTAAAGAAGTGGTGAACTTGGGGGCAAGATTCACCCAGTTAACTTTAGGTCCAGGCATGGTCATACAAGCCTTTAATCCCAGGAGGCAAAGAAAAGCATATACAAACCATCTCAGACTTTGGAACAAGAAGCTGTGAAGCTGAAATTGACTTGGGGACCCCAAGATGTTAAAGATGCCAGAGCTACAGGATGCCTGCCAAGGAAAGCTGCAAACAGGGAGTGGAACAAGCCTAGGAGAAAGAACCTAGTTGCAGTCAACAAGGATGAAAAAGGAGTTGGATATCTGAAGACTGCTTTGCCATCAGACATGGAGATGCAGAGTTTGGACTTTGCCCAGCTGGTTTCTAGTCTTGCTTGGAGGATTACAGTTAAGTGGTTGAATGAATCTCAGAAGAGACCTTGAACTTTGGACTTTTAACACTGTTGAGACTGCTATAGACTACAGGAACTTTTGAAGTTGGACTAAATGCATTTTGTATTATGCTATGTTTAAGTATGGCCCCCATAGACTCATGTTTGAACAAGCCTATGGGGGCCAGGGAGTGGAATGTGATGGTTTGTATATACTTTTCCCAGGGAGTGGCACTATTAGGAGGCGTGGGCTTGTTGGAGTAGGTGTGCCACTGTGGGTGTGGGCTTAAGATCTTCACCCTAGTTGCCTGGAAGTCAGTCTTCTACTAGCAGCCTTCAGATGAAGATGTAGAACTCTCAGCTCCTCCTGTACCATGCCTGCCTGGATGCTGCCATGTTTCTGCCTTGATGACAATGGACTGAACCTCTGAGCCTGTAAGCCAGCCCCAATTAAATGTCTTTTATAAAACTTGTCTTTTATAAAACTTGCATTGGTCATGGTGTCTGTTCACAGCAGTAAAACCCTAACTAAGACACCCACTAAACAAGCCATGCATAGCATCTTGTGCATATAATCCCAGTGCTGGGGGTGCAGGATGGGAAACACCTACATGGAGATTTCACAAGCCAGACTATCCAAGCTGGGATAAGATTCAGAGAGACTCTGACACAAAAATTAAGGTATAGAGTGGTTGACGCTTGACATGAAGCCTTTTTGGAAATTAGTTAAGGTCAGTGTGTGCTACTAAAGGGAGATACCCATGTCTACTCTGGGCTGGTGAAAGGCACAGTGCTGAACAGAAATGCAGGTCTTAAAGCTGAGTGGCTGGAGTGGTATAAACCACTGGGCAGCACAAAAGCTTCACCTTCTGTGTCAAGGCGACCCACAAGTATCGTATCTATTTTCTGTTAGTGACATCTCAACTCCACTTGTGTGTGGGAAATGAACCAACATGTTCACACCTGGGTAGCTGAAGCTCCTCTGGATGAAGTAAATGTGCTGCGTCTCCTGGGCAGCATCCTTTGTAAACAATATTGGCTAGGATTCCTGTCTCTGTGTCATTACAGATGACAAGAACCATGAACAGCATTAGCAACTAAATGTCTGCTTGAAAAAAAAAAGGTGATATCCTGACAGTGTCAATGACCAGTTTTAAAGGAATATATCTTTTCAAATCATTTACATAATTTCTGATCATAAAGATGCAAAGATTTCCTCTTATTGAATAAACTATCACATTTTTTATCTGCATGGGGTAAGTTTAGCACAAAAACACTACAGAGACGAGAGATAACAGAAACTTTAGGTAAAATCTACTAGCAAATTTTGCTAATTGTTCAAAACAACTAAAAATCTATATTTTCCTCACATTCTGTTCTACATGTAGGAATTAATTCTACTGAAATACCTGCACAGCCCCTACTTTGCCTTTTATACTGCCCTCTTTGTTTATTTGTTGAACAAAGCAGAAAACATAAACAGGTTGGAAAAATATATCTTGATTTAACATGTTTCTATTATGACATTTCTATTGTCATTCTTTCTTAAATAAGAGGGGAAAATGACTACTGATATAGCAGTTTTGTTGTGCTATGTATCATAACTTGCAAGAGATGGTTAAAACATATGGGATAATGTGCTTAGGGTGTGTATGAATAATATGCTATTTATGTAATGGATTGTGGTATCCTCAAGCTGTTTTGAAGCCAAATCTCCATAGAAACTAGAGGAAAATTATGCATATATGTGAGGATACATAAGTGAGTGAACCATTATAGAAAAGGCAAAAACAAAAACAAAAAAACAAAAAACAAAAAACATCATAAGTGTCCATCAATGGATCAATCTTTAAGGAGATCACATGATGTCTATTCTATAGAAGTCTATTTAATTAATAAAGCACTCTGCAGAGATGTGTGTTCTAAATAGAAGTTAGTATTCACATGCAAACACACATGCTCCATATTCATTTTAATTTATTGCTTGGAAATTGTAGCTGGAAGATTCACATTCTTGTCAAGGCTATGCAACCTTGTTCATCTCTTATTATGTTTAATCCCAAAGCCTCCGACTTACAAATATTTCTTATTTGCAAAATCCACAGAGAGTTTTACAACCAAGTATTTTGAGACTTGGATTATACTATCAATATGTTTAAGGTGCTAATTTTTAGCAGAATGCTCGATTCTAGAAATGAAAAATGATGCTCGTATGGAATGGAGAGTAGAGTAGAGGCTGGTTATGGGTATACAGGGTGAAAGGACTCAAGGGCGACAAGGGTGGGGATTGGGGACAGGGAGTGGTAGAGGGAAAGGAGAGGAGCAAAGTATAGATAACAGTGCTAAGAGTAGTTCTAATATTCTACAGCACAACAGGGGCTGATACAATTAATTATACATATCAAAGTAGATATAGGAGAAGCATTTGATGCCCTCTAATACACAGAAATGATTGAAGGCATAGGAATAGTAGTGCACTGATCTGATCAATATGTATTTTTAAAATTTTGATGGATAATCTTGGTTGTCAGAAGACAAGCTGCTGGTTGGACCTTGAGAGGTTTTCCTGGATAGGCTAATGAAATAGGAAAACCCAACCTAGCAGTGAGTGACACCTTCTTCCAGCAGCCTAGATGGAAGGAGGTTCATGTGAAAAGTGTTTGCTTTTTGCCTATTTGCATTTGGGTCTAACTGGTAAGTTCATCTACTCTACTGCTGCCGCTGCTGCTACTTGCCACTACTGCTGCCATCTTTTTATGGCATCAGAGCCAATTTCTTCAGTCTTACAACCTGGAATGAATACCACAACTCTCCAGACATCCTTCAGCTCCAACCAGCCTCTCCAGTATAAAGACAGCCATATTTGTGCTACTAAGACTGTATTGTGTAAGCTAATCTAATAAATCCTATTTTACTCTATATTCATTCTATTGGTTGTGTTCATCTAGAGTCTCAATACCAATTGAATGATAATCACATACTTCAGAAATGAGTATATGTTATATTCATTAAAATATCTAAAAATTATAATAACAAAGAGCTATCTTCAGCTTCACTCTCAGAGCTCAGCTATTGGTCATGTTGTGTCCTCCAAGGCTGTATACTGACTGTGAATGTGTTCTTCTGGAAATAAGACTGTCACAGGTATCATTAATTCAGAAGATTTCATAGGCGAGCAGGATGATCCCTTAATCCTAATAGCATTGGAAAACACTATGTAGTGTCTGTGTAGTTAACTCAATGTTTTATTAAAATGGCGATTAGCTTAGTGTACGTGCATGTTGCTCAGTGTTTGAAATGTATTATTATTCCACATTGTATAAAATCAGGTTCGGCAGTGGTGGCACAAGCCTTTAATCCCAGCACTTGGGAGGCAGAGGCAGGCAGATTTCTGAGTCAAGGCCAGCCTGGTCTACAGAGTGAGTTCCAGGACAGCCAGGGCTACACAGAGAAACCCTGTCTCAAAAAAAGTAAACAAACAAATAAATAAATAATAAAAATAAAGAAATAAAAATAATAATCAAGTACTCTAATAGGCACAATTCTGTTAATTATTCAATAATTATTTTTAATCTTGTCAGAGTTTTAAGAATACATGTTTGTGCTTGAAGACAAGTACCTTAAAGTAACTATTAAAGTTAAGTGCACGTGTGACTGGGCAACTGGACATCAGCACTATGAAGCCAAGTACCTAGAGCAAGAATCTTTGTGCTCAGTTCAGAGGGAATGCAGGGCAGAAACTGTATTGCTCTTCTTGTGTGATTTGACTGGGGTTTCACTGTCAAGAGTTGTCTGGGTGACAACAGCAACCAGAAAGGCCCAAGGCATTTACATGTGCTTCTTCTGAAAAATGAAGCTGTCAGCATCCATCCAGGACACAGTGAGTCCTTCAAATTCTACCTTTAGGTGGGTCCTGAGCCTAGCTACTTCCTGACTGCACAGCTGATATGCTTAAGGCTATTTCAACTTGACCACCAGTGCTAGACCGATCTCAGAGTCCTCCTGTGTTCACATTGTTCCTGTATCCCATTTTCATCACAGCAAGAGTCATTCTTAAATGTCCGTTGCTTTTCAAAACACATGAAGATGTTCCACTCTCTAGTGCAATCCAGATCCCATATAATGGTCAGCTAGCCACTTTTTTTTGTCACCCACAGCCTTTGGCTTCCTCCCCTGACTCTGGCTACTGTGTTGTAGAACCCTGACCTTTGTTGCCTCTGTCTGCAGTGCTCCTACTGACATTCCTGATCTACTCACTGTCAGAACTTCATGTCTTCCCGGTGTTGGTGGCAATGTTCCCCTCTTCCTCATTCTTTGCCTGTTTCACTCTGTTTTATGTTTTCTCTATAAAACTTCATCAGCTGACAAGCATCCATTTACTTCATTACATTAAGTGCCAAGAGACTTAGGACTTTCTCTTAGTACAGCCTCCTATAAAAGATTTATTAAGCAGCTTATACACTCAGTCACTAGTCTTTCTGCTAATGAGAAGGAGCAGAAAGAGGGTGAGAGGAATGGTCCTCATGGGCATAGGACTGTATGACATAGGGAGTAACTTTGCTAATTGGAGAAGCAAGTGTGCTTCCTGCACAGTGCTTCCCAGTATTATGAAATTTAGCCAGTGGCCAGTCTCCTGGTCAGTTCAAGATTGCTTTTCGTATGTTCCAGGTGTGTGGTGTATTTGGTAAATATGGACTTACCATATTTATGTGTGCCCAAGAACAATGGCTATAACCCGCATTGTTTCCCATGCTTCATCCTTGACTAATAACTCACATGGAATCAGTATGTGCCTGGCATTGAGCCCTTTACTTGATAATCCATATTTTCCAAGAATAGTATTGTACATTTATGCATAAGATACCTTTGTTCAAATGTCTTTTCTGTAAAAAAAAATGTAATGCTTTGATTAGCTTATGAAGTAGTGGGATTTAATAAGGTCACTTCATACTTTCTTAGTTTGACTAACTTCCTCCTACCCTACATGTCAAGTACCTCCTTCCTCTATTCACAAATAGACCTTTTGCTCCCACTGTTCCCACTTGCCTGGTCTTTAATATCAAGTTTCCTACTATGCCCCTTTCTTTGTTCTACTATGTCCTGTTTTTCTTACTTGGTTATGAGAACACAGGTTTCCATGTAGCTTCTGACTTCATACTTCAGTTGGTTAACTGTTTCCTCCCTACCTCTCTCTCCATCTCCATCACCCTACTACAGCTTCAAACTTTCTGTTTCTAGCATTCCTTCTCTTTACTTTCATGACCATGTAAGATGTATGCGGTGGTACAATAGTGACAAGGCTGTTTATGGGGATAACCAACTGATCTCTAGATTTAGGTATGAATCAGATATGAGGCCTGCTCCACAGGAGAATAATTCATGCCCAACACTGTATACATGGCTAAAGCCCCAGGCTAGGGAAGCCATGGATCCTAGGAGAAAACATAAAGAAATTGTGTTAAATTGTCATGTTGTCCAGTACTCTTCCAACTATTTATGTTTATATCCACAGATTTGTGCTACTCTCAACTTTGGTTAGAATGTTTCTTATTGCAGAAACTCATTACTGTTACAAAGGCTGAGAACAAGAGACTGTTAGTGATATAATGGGAGGTGGAAGTCTCTGGATATGCCATGTGATGCAAACTCATGTGGTGTTTGGCTGAGGTAAGAGCTGTGGAGAGAGACATGATGTTTGGAAAGAGTATAAATAAGATTCAATGGACAGTGAGGGCATGCTTGCATAGCTGGTCTTGCAAGGCTTCCTTGGTCTCACATCTGGTGTGATAGAGAACTTCTCCTGGCATCCCAGCTGGCCTTGGTCACTCCTGCTGACCTATGCAGATTTGGCAGAGGTCTGGCTGTTTCTGCTGGTTTGTGCCACTGATGCTGATTCTTGTTTGGTACCCTAACACTACTTAACTGGACTGCTGGTATCCTGACAAATGGAGATTGAAATCTCCTCAAAAAACTACTTCTAAACAAGTCCACATCCCCTTGTCCTATTTTGCCATCTTTTCTCCCCTACCCTTGGACAGTGGTCTAGAAGAGATGTGGAAGCATTTGAAAACCCTTATTAAAAGTAGGTTTTTAAAAAGTCTAAGCCTACAATAATGTTTATGCCCATTCTCCTCCAAGGATTCACAAGCAACACAGAAGATGGAGCCTAAAGAATTTAGGAGTTAGAAGATTGGAGGAATTCTGGTGTAGGCTGTCCTGTGGACGTGGCATTGCTGTCACATACCCCAACTTACAGCAACTGTGGTTACCTACACAAGACCTCCACAAGATGAAGAATATTTAAAAATTCTAAGAATTTTAAAAATGGAGTGTGTGTGTATGGGTCTACTCATGCACAGTCATTAGTTGAGATGTTAATGACAATTGATGGTTGCTGAGGCAGGGAGAGCCACTTTTCTTTGTGAGAGGGTAGTCATTGGCAGGTTTTTCACTGGATAATCTTTCCCTTCATATTCACATATGAGAATTACTAACTGGACAATTATAAAAAGATATAACATTGGGAGAGAGACAGGGATACATTGGGGAAGTAGGTGGTGGGGAAACTGGGAGGTGGTGGTGATGGATAAATATGAGGAAGATAGATTGTATGTTTGTATGTGGATTAAACAAAACATTTCATCTCTGTCTCTATGAGGTAGCTCTTTACTATGGGACATACGAAGCTGATATTCCTGTAACCTGAAACAATGTCAGGATTCATTAAAATAGCGGTAGGTAGGCACAGATTTTAAATAGAATACAGAATATACAGGCGTGACAGAGGTGCATCTTTCTGAAGTTGAATCCTTGAGAATTTTCAGTGCATTCTTTGGAGAGTTGTAATTCTCACTCTTCTAGTTGAAGCAGATTCCAGTCACTCTCCTCACAGTAGGGACAAGTTTTGCAATGAGTTACATTCATCAGAGTTCCCATGACCTTTATGAGCAAACGCTCTAGTCTTTAGTAACTGCTCTCCCAACTTTATAAAGAATACAGAGTCCATGTAAGTAGAATCTGCAGTGACGGTGGAGATCCTGTCAAGGGCCTGCCTGTTGTTAGACCCTGGCTGGAATCTTCCAGAATAACCTTGTTATCTCTCTTCTTTCTAGCCATCACACAGCTGCATGCTTAAAGGATACCTTTAATGCCTTTTATCGAGTTTTTAGGTCCTTTGTTGGTCTTTGTGAACAACATTTTAGTCACAATATACTTGAGCCCCGATTGCTTGGTGAGAAATAGGCCGGTGCGAGTCATGTTTAACATTCCTCTTTCTTCCCCTTTGGGATAGAATCTGCCTTCAGACTATTTTTCACAGAGAATAAGGATTAGAGACTCTTTATCAACGTTGTCCATATCCCTACTTCGTACACTTTATTATCACTGCTAGAGGTGCTTCTCACAAGCTGAGTTGTAGAGCTGTTAAAAAAAATCAAGTTCCCCAAAGCCAGGGGAAATTGAAATGTCACTCTTTACAAGGAGTTTTAGGAGGGAGACTAAGCATTTACCTCAGTGCAGACCATCCATTCTATCGCTTAGTTTAGAAACTTTCAAAATCAATTTTAAATCTTTGCTTTATAGCTTTCACGGCCCCTCAGCATCATCCGTTTTGATTATGATGTTGTGTCGCCTAAGCAACCAGTCTGAGGTGGGGTGGGCTTGGCCAGGTGGGGCGGGAGGTGGTTGTCATGGTTGGGTTGTGTGGGTGCTGCCCTGGCACAGCTTACAGCACCTCACTTGGGCTGGCTGCTGGCCTCAGCCTAGCCCACAGCCATTAAGCTTGCCTGCTGTTTGGCAGACATTTCCCTATGTGCTCTCTGCTCTAATAACCCTCCTCAAGGCCAAATTAGATTTATATGGGAGGGGAAGTCGGCTAGAGGCTTCAGAACGACTATGCTAATTAGTAACCAAAATATAAACAGCAACTCCACATGGATGTATTAAACAGGCCTATTCTCCATAGCAAATCAAATTAAGAGAAATCCCATTATCTTGCTCAAGGTTTCTGCATTTTTACCCCCTGGCCGCCTGTTTTAGTGTTTGAGTAAAATGAACGTACAGAGATGTTTCCTTATAGATGTGGCTCTAAAATACAGTTTTTCCTTCCTACTCCAGATTCTAGTATTACCAAGATATTACTGATAATTAAATTGAACTGATTTTTTTAATCCACTGTAAATTCAAATCACATTCTAAAGCTTGCCATGTTCACTATAATATAAACCAGTTAGTATAAAGTATTCTGAACATATCTCAGAAAAGCCCCCATAGAGTCTATAAGTGTGCAGGTTTGCAAATAAAGTATGTATCCCACCCATTTATTTTGAATTTTGTGCAGTTAGGCAGGGGTATGTGAAATAGTCCACTGCCTATTTTTTCTTTAAATTGACCCTAATGAGTGTCTGGGAAATATCATAAACTCGGCATTGGAGTTGAAGCAGCTAGAATGGGAAGTCTCTTTTGTAGCCCACAGGTAGCTGAACATATAGCAGAGACAAGGTCTGCAAATTTTAGGTTTGCTCAGAGGCTTGGCAAGGAGGACAGGTCTCCCACAGTCATGCCGGAATATTCCCTAATTGCCATACTCCATTACTTTTGTATAAGGCAAAAAGAGACAGGTATGCTCAACCCATTTGGAGTGGATATTAGTATCCCTGCCTTCTCAACTTCTTATAAGAACAGTGGTTTTTTTCACTCCCAGAGTTCTACATTAGCACTGGGTACACTGCTGGCCATTACAAGCTAACTGGCTTCCAGGACAGAATATACTACTACATGAAGCCAAGCTCTAAGTGAACAGGAACGTGTGGGCTTGAGCACAGGGAGAATAACTGTAGTACTCTCTTGGTTGAATCCTTGTGGGAACAAATACAAATGCAATACTTCTCTACTTGACTGTGAAGACAGCATATCATGGTCCTCATTTCTTTGGGTGAGGATCCTTAATTCATTCTCTTTCTCTTAGAAACAAAGTTGTACTCTGTATTTGCAAGCCTACAGCAAACCAGAACAGAAGATTGGAAAAGAGCATAGAGGGCAAGAGGGAGGTTAAGTAGGGAAGAACATTTCTTCCCTTCCACCTCATGTGCACTCCATCCTTTTGTGTTTTCTGTCCTGACTCTTATTTGAGCTCTTCTTTCTTAAGTAAATGTTAAGTTTGTTCAGTCTTGAGAGGACCAAGAGGAGGGAGTTGGGGGAAGAGAATTTTAGAATACAAGATGGCTTGCCTTGCTGTGAAAAATTAGACTCTCTGGAACTCATCTGTCTACCTTTTCAGACATCAGGAAGGACCTTAGCATTAGTCTTCTTGCTTCTTTTATTTTGTTCACTTGTTTTCTCCTTGACAGATTTGATTTGGCTCCTTTGAGGCTTCTGTTAGACTAAGATGTGACCCTGACCCCCCCTTTTAAAATTTTTTTCTGACCCCAAACAGTGTAGCATGAAACCTGCTGTCAACTACCTTTGATACCTGATGAACTTAGATGTTTAATCAGACCAGATGCTCTTACCATCTCCTTGGGTGGTAGCTGGCCACCCAGGCCTATCTTCAGTGAGATGCTTATATTGGTTTGGGAAGTATCTCTCTCTCATCTCTCTATGTCTCATCTCATTAATTTTCTCTCTGTCCACCCTTCCTGAAACCCGTTATTGCTTGTTAATCCCTGTTGTCTGTTGTGTTTAATATCTTTGAATCTGGGGCCTACTTCTTTCCCAGATTGCATGCCAGCACATGTTGAAAGGGTCCTAAGTAAACTCTTACTGACTTTAAAATAAGGGATGCTATCTTAAGAAAAAAATACTGACTGAATAAAATCTCTGATCAACATTGTCAACCAAGACTAACTAACAGCTATTATCTACTAGCTTGCTGTTATCAATATAATTACAAACTTTCAAAAGGAATCTCAAAAAGAATACTATTTTCCTCTAGATATAACTGCTTCCAAATTTAAAGTTAAAAATCATCAACCAGTATATACAACCATGTCTAGGCTGTCTCCATCATACCCAAGACTCTTTGCCCAAGCACCTTTCTATCATACCTTTTTAAAGTTACACACATAAACAGGCCAATATTTGATCCCATACTGTCCAATATGAGACATTTGTTAGTCATGAGAAAATCAGGGTGTATTGCTATTTAAGGAATGTATGGCTTTGTTGTAAGATCCAAGTTGCATGAGAAGAACAATACTTGATAGAAGGATTTGTGTCAAAAAAAGAAAGTAATATTTCAAAATTATTCTTTACCTTTCAGTGGTAGAACAATAATATCCTTAAACATCCTGGGCACAGAGCCACTAGATAAAGGCTCGGCGATGCACAGTAGATGTTTCTTCTTTCAATTTTATCAGTTTGCAAAATTCATGAGGTTAATAAGTATTAAAATTCTCATTACTATACCATCTCCGATAGGGATGTAGCTTGAGGGTGTAATAAACTGCTCCTATTGTTGAAACTCCATCAAAAAGCAAGACCACACTTACCCCACATTATAAAAACTCTACCTCTCTCCTTATAAGTTAATGTAATGAAAAAAATCACATGTGCGCCTCTTGAAAGCTCACAATTCAAATACTGAAACTCATTGACTTTACATATAAAGTTATAGCAGGTGGCTATTAGATCATGAAAGAGATTCACTGTCAGCAAACTGCAATTGATCTAGTGGCAGATATACTGGGCAATTATATCAAATAACCACATTTTTCTCTTTCTGTCTCTGCCTCTCTATTATCAGATAATATCAGCTGTCTTTCCAAAGCAATGCCAATTTAAAGTGTTTGCGCAGACTCTCTGCTACCTCTCCTGCCTGTAAGGTTATAGAAGCAGTCCATTTTCATTCAGGGGGAAGATGGTCTCCTGCACTCACCTGTAATCTCAACTAACTCCTCTTCCTGTGCTCTTCCGCTTCAGACCCTGTCAGCTCACTTCAGGAAACTGTGTCAGTCTCGACTAGCTGTCAACCACATGACTTTCCTTGTCAAATGTCATTCTGTGTTAAAAAGTAGATAAAGACAAATCATTAGGACAGATTTATTTATGGACCCTTACCTGTGAAGCAGAATGGATAAGGTAAAGTCAGGCATAGACATTCAGAGCATTTCTATACCATAAGGTACTTGCTCATTAGCCTTAGTTAGAATGGCGATGTCCAAAGGACATGATCCTACCTAGTCACGCCTTTTGCCTTCTAAGTATCGACCCCTCACTGAGTCAACAGTAATCCACAAGCTGAGAGTGGGGAGTTAGGATCTGACACCAGTTAAGGAACTGTGGTGTGTCTCAACCAGCCATAGGCCCGTTTCCTCAGACTAATGTAAGTGCACAGAGGAGGATCGAGGCTGTGACTCGGTTTCAGCAAATAAGCTGAGGAGGAATCCTGGCCTTTTCATTAGAAAGTCTGCTTCTCAGCAGAGGAAGCACAATCATCGCCTAGCCCATTTTCTTCTGTCTGGAATGCAAGCAAGCTACCCGGAGGCTACCTACTTTCACAAATTGAGAGCCTGCGGGCCAAATGCAACATATTAAAGAGACATAAGTAAAAAGCCAGGGATCATCAATAGCTAACTCACCTCTTTGGTTCTTACATGAGAAAAATAAGCTTCTGTTCATAAAGTATTCCTGACTCGATACTCTTGAAGCAGGAAGCCTTCCTGGTAATGAGGTAGCTGGCGGGCAGCATTGTCAGCCCATGCTTTGTTCTTCATGGACAGAACAGTATCTTTATAGCTAGAGTCTAAAGCAATTTGCTGTGGTTGGATGTTAGACTGCCCTGCGTCTATAGCGTCCTCGTTCTCAGAGGGTCTTGTGCTTATGAGCTGCCATGATTATATTATATAGCGATTATATTTCCATCACTAAAAGAAGAAAGAAAGCTCATCTCTACAGGAGCTTCACAGGTTTCTATGATCGGAGAGAGGGTAAGCCCATGCTCGCCAGGTATGTAGTAGTCCACTGTAATGTTACACTGCCCTGTGCTCCTTCCCCTCTGGCCAGTTGCATTATACACCATGTCCTTCATTCTCATGTACCCATAATGTGTCTAATTACCTTTCCAAAGAGTAACAGGCATGGACTACATGGGTTACAACAAATATGTAAACATTAAACATCATATGAATTTTTAAAATTAGGTTTATCGAGTTCCCATCAGGTTCATTGAAAAGCCATTAAATTATTTGGCTACCCTGGGTTAAATAAAGATAGGACTAAGGTTTTGTTTTTATTTCCTTTATGTGTCTCCGACTAAGATGACAAAGATTTGAAAAACTCCTAACAGTTTGGAGACAAAGAGCAGATTAAGATGTCCATGGCCGCGTTTCATAACTTTTCCTGGAGAGATTTAGAGAAATGTCTATTTGCCCAAAGAAAGGGTACCAACAGACCAAAAAGAAGATTACATGTCCTGCTTTGGTGAGCCAATGTTTCTTGGACTTGCTTATAGGAGGATTGCCAATTCAAAAACCGCTACATTACTGGGAAGTCTATTGGGCAACACAGACAACTGAATCACAGATGAGTCTACCCACAGCATGGGCAATCCATGGGAACCATACAGCATGCAAATGTCTTCTGGGCACATTTCTAGTAGCTACATTTCTGAAAAGCCCTATCTTAATGGATTACTAAATACCTATGTAAATCCAGGGAGGGGAGGGGACTGGTAAGGGTGTATCAAAGTCTGTTGAAACTGTCTCCTCTTTCCTTGCATTGGGATGATAATAATAGGCCTGGTTTCAGATCTTCTGAGGGTCTTGTGGGTGTAACCACAATTGCTCTACTTCAGAATGACAATGGCTTCATCTAATTCCAAGGGAAGAGCACATTTGCAGGCAATGGGATACTCACATGTCTCCCACAATAGCTCTTGGTCCCATTGGTTGACTATCCTAATAAAACACAAAGATATACAAATATAAATTTCTAGTATTCCTGTCTCTAGACTCACTACATGAGGTAATCACTTAACATTAATTTTATTGTTTACCTCATAGCTTTAGAGCTGATAAATCAAGAAATAAAGAATGAGTATTTAAACAGGATTTATTGTATCTGCTGGAAAAGATGAAGAATTTACTAAATTTACTGAGGCTCTTTCATCTCCTATGAAATCTGTTAATTATAGTTACAGAAAAGATTGTAAATGTCAAAGCTTGATTTAAAAATAAATTATAACTAAGTCTTCCATGCTTTGCTTTATAGATCCAACACACAGATAATGAATGGCATTTATCATATTATGTAAATGTTCTCTTAAAACCAATTAATATGAATGGATTCTTACTAAAGCAGACAATCCTAGATTACTGAAATATTGCTGCTTGGGAGAGAGTCTTCTGAGTATTAAGGTTGAATATACCCTAATAATATCTTCTGACCTAGCTTTTGTGGCTTCTCCTATCTCCTTCTTCTACATTTATTTTGAGGTGGAATGTCTCCTGTAGTCAAATCCACTGCATATTCCTTTTCTGTTTCCCTTTGTCCTGTCCATATTCTAATCTTCTTATTAATCTCACTTGGATATTCAAACTTATTCCTCCTATGAACTCTGCTCTTGAATCTATCTCAGTCATTCTGATATTTACACATGAAGGTATAAGTCTTAAATCTCTCCTCAAAACTATTGCCGAGGCATCAGAGACACAGATAATCACACAAAACAAACTTTGATGGATAAACCTGGGCATCAAACACACAGATAATCACACAGAACAAACTGTGATGGGTAAATATTGTCATCAAAGTATCTACAGCCCAGTAGGGTTGATATAAAGAACTTTTTTGAAAGCTGTAATATTTTAATTTTTTTAAGACAATGCAGTTTTCACTGGGTTGTATCTTGCTCACCTTACTCAGACCTTGGGAGATTCTTGCAATCAGAACATTATGAATTAAAATCAATTTTAAAATGTAATCAAGCAACATTTTTCACAGAATTGGGCTGACTTGAGCTAAAAGGTCTTAAAGAAATATTCCTCACTATAATCCTTTCCTCTCTATCACTATCTAGAGGAAACATGAACTCTGAGCTGATTCATTTGGTATTTATCTTTGCACAAGAATGTTTCTGTCTCCTTGATTCATCCGGTGGAATATTAGATCTTATTGTTGACTGACCTTCGTCCATTTACTCCATAGATTTTCAATGGAACTACCATAACTTATCTTTAGTCAAATAAAACTAGGATTTTTAATGTAACACCAGGACATTGCTCTCTACTGGGACAGAGTGTACAATGTTTAAAACACATCTTGTACAATGGCTTGGTTTGTATTTTTAGTTTTAAGATTTTTATCTTTGATTTTATTTTTCCATTTGTTTGCACCTGTGTAAGGGTATGCCGTGTGTATGCAAGTGCCCTCTGAAACCAGAAGAGAGCATTGCGCATCCTGGAGCTGGCATCACGGGCAGTTGTAAGCCACCAGATGCAGATACTTTGGGAAAGCAGAACATGCTCTGGACCACCGAGCTGTTTCCCCAGCTTCATATGCGTCTATTTTATAAATCACGTCAAGGAGCCACAGAATACCAACTCAATTTTCCTAAAGCTAAGGATTAAAATCTCTCAGTGTCCTTTGTTTCTCAGTAACATCCTCTGGCAAGCCTTTCTTCTCCAGTACCAAGCAGCCCAGTTACTCTCTGGCCATGACTTATCATACATCTGGGACTTTCTGCTTTCCAATGTTCAGGTCTATCTCCCTGGACCATAAATCTTATTGTTGCTGTCATCATTGTTTATAACTCTAGATTGATGGACTGCATACTCTGGGAGCATCGAGGAAAGGAGTTGGTGAGACATATTTCAGTGACAGGCTTGAAAACTTCTTTTTCAACCTTAATTTTCCTGATATATATATATATATATATATATATATATATATATATATATATTATATAATTTTTTCCACAAATGTAAATGTAGTAGAAGGCTAACAGAAGGAGAATATCTTTTCTTTAGACTCACAAGGGTATTTATTGGTTTGTTCCCTTCAAATGTCTAGTGCTGATGTTTCAAAGAAATTCTGATCTGATTCTCATTCTATTTTTGGTAACTTGTTTGTCTCTTCTGGAAAAACAGCATCATAGCTGTTTATACTGTCTCTGTTGTTTAGAGTTGCAGTATTCAGGCTTCTTGATTTTAAAGGCAAAATTTCCAAGGGAAGATAAATTTACTAATTTTTCTTTTGATATAATAAGAAACTGCTGCTTTCTGGATGTATTATATTAAAATGATGCAAAAATAAAAGAAGAGAAGTTGCCTATGTCATCGACACTATACTCACATTACACAAGTGTGTTGGTTTAATGCTGTATTTATTGTGTGCAATCTGGCTTGTTCAAGAATGTTGGATTTACTAGTTCCTCCAAGACGATAAGTCATGTCCTATCACATGCCATTTCAAAGAGCTAAATTTGGAAGTAAGGAATTTTAAATGTGATTAAAAATAGAATAATTTTATTTTTAATTTTTACATTCGATCAACATTGCTATATAGAATAATTTTATTGATTTTTAAAATTTGGTGTGTTAATTTGATTATATAAATGTATAGGAAATTTTCTTTTTGATACCTGCCAAATAACACATAGTAATAGCATTAACGACATAGGAATGTTGTCACACTAAGTGTGACATAACGTATGTCATACAAATATTTCATACCAAGTACAGAGACAAAAAGCTGACATTATATTCACAATATTTTAAGCTGTATGAGGAAGGGGTTTACATATGAATTCTCAGTCTATTTTATTCAGTATATACAGATTTAATACAAACATGTGTGTGTGTGTGTGTGTGTGTGTATGTGTGTGTGTGTGTGTGTGTGTGTGTGTGTGTGTGTGTGTTAATTGGGATTTAATTCAAGTATTTTTTTCTCTTAGTGAGGCCCACTGAAATTTGAGAAGCATGTCATTCTTAGTACTTCCAAAATCTTTCTTCAGACTTCTTAGTTTATGTGGATGGACTCAAAACAACATCTGGAGAGTTGGCTAACAGGACCATCTGATTCTGTTTCTTCCTTTAAGCATCAGCTTTTCATCTGTGCCAAGGGGGATGGATGCAGAAGAAATGGGGCTGAGGTATGGGGAAACGCGGCAGTCCCAAGATGGCTTTACTCTTTGCTTAGAAACACGCGACATGCCCACTGCAGCCCCAGGGATGGCTTGGTAGCCAGCCAGTCTTTTGAGGACTGAGAAACACCTGAGAAGGACTACCAGACATGTGTCCACTCCAGAAAAGATTGATGCTGATGGGAAAGACTTAGTTCTTGAGGAAAAAAAAAAAGAGGTTACTGACAAACACTTGTCTTCTCCAAACACATCCGACCTAACTTCTGATAAATTTCTTACCTTTGGATTCAAGAATTTAGAGAAAAATTCTGACTGCTCACTAAAGAGAACTCCCAGGGAATAATCTGTTATGAGTACCATGCTTTGTTAAAGGAGAAGAGACACCAAAAAGAATGACAAAAGTAGTCACAGGCTCCATAAAACATGACATTTGAAAAGAAAAGGACATCTGCCTGTCACCTGCTGCATACTCCTCCAACCCCTACTTCAGTGCAAAGAGGAGGTCTAAATGCGGGGGCATTCTGGGGCTTAGATTTGTGGCTACAAGAATCCCTCCCTACTGACTGTGCTACAGAGAGTTAATAGCTAATGCGGCTGGAGCAGTGAGCAGCCTTCATTTCATCTTGCTACTGTTTGCCAGAGTGCAGAGTAATCTATTCCAGGCATCTGCAACTAGAGGCAAAACATGCCAATTATTTTTATTGATCTAAATCCTTCATAGGTAGGACACCTTGCCAGGGCAGCATATGGAAATTTAGATAAGGAAATGATTGCAGAGACATGGAAAGGCCTTTGCTATTTGGAAGAGGATGTGTAGGGAGAGAGAGAGAGAGAGAGAGAGAGAGAGAGAGAGAGAGAGAGAGAGAGAGAGAGAGAGGAGGTACTTGGTATTCCAGAGCCCAAGAGCACCAAAGACAAATTATGCAGTCGTTGCAATGGAAATTGATTACTAAGCCTTCCATGAGTCATATGCCTTAGGAATTAAGCACTCCAATCTATTATTGTCAGTATCCCAATGGGTCAACCAGTCTGTGAATGGGAATTTGCATTAAATTGATTTGCGTGTTTTTTCTTGAACCAACATCACTCAATCAAGAGACACATTCAGACAGAGTGAGATAAGTCTGAATTTGATTTGGAAATGTGAAGGAAGAAGGGATTAGCAGACAGAATTTAAAAGTACAGGAAAGCTGGCACTCTAGGCTGCTCTGGGAAAAACCAGGTGAACAGTTTCCATGCTCGCAAAGCATAGACAAACAAGGTACATTTGTTTTCCAGTTCTGTAGGATGACAAGACTGTCATGATCCCAAAACCCATCTGCTAATGTTAAAGGCTTCTCCTGGTATTCTAGATATGTTGCAGAAATGGGAAAACATTTGTCATCTACCAGGTTCAAATGCACATATTTCCAGTGTACATTAACTATGTACATTAGAATATAGAAAATAATAAAAAAAAAAGACATGTACAAGATTAAATTCCAGCAAGGCACAGTCATTTTAAGGATCAATCCCTTTAGAATTCAGGTGAAAGGACTTCTGCAGAATTAAGTCAGTGGGAAAGGTAGAGCCTGAAAGTGGCTATGTGAAGACTCCAGCTTTGTAGAAGGGCAGAGGCAGGCCTAAGGAATGGAAGTGCCCTTCCTGTTCACTTCCCAGAGGGCATGGTCCATCTTACTGAAGACTCCACTTCTGAATGAGAGATTCCTGTTCTCAAAGCCAGGGAACTCAGTAGGCTGTTTAAGAACAGCATATTGCTAAGTGGTTGGAGGAACCAGAAAACACGATGGTGACATGAGGGAACTTGCTAAAGGTGGAGTGAAACCTAGCCCAACCCCTCTGCTTGAATATAGGTTAATTAAATTAATCTCTCAGTCAGCCAGAGAAATAGCTCAGCTGATAAAAGATAGTTGCAACTGAAGCTGATGATCTGAGCTTTATCCCTGGGATCCACATAGTGGAGGGAGAAAACTGACTCTTCTCACACATGTGCCCCATACATGTGTGTGTGTGTGTGTGTGTGTGTGTGTAACCTTTTCATGTAAAAGGTTTCTCTGTAGATCTAACAGGTCATGATTCTGTGAGTAGGAGACATATCCTGGATGAGATTTCACCCAGATGACAGCCCTTGCAAAACAAGCTGACATTCCAAATACATCTTAGCTTCATCTTGAAGGCTCTTATAACATATACATAGCTGGTAGTTTAGGAAATCTATGAATCCCAAGGATTTATAGTAGATTTAAAGTTGCTAACTGGATTTTAATAGGCATCAAGAATTGATAATATTAGATGTTGGAAGCACCCATGGATGGTCAAGAGATTCTTTTTTACTAACAAATTATAAACAAGGTAAATGAGTATTCATTTATAATTAACCACTCTCACACATAAGCTAATAAGAATTCACATAACCTGCTTTGAAGGGAAATGGACATTAATTATTTTTATATAGTCCTTTTCAGAAGGTAAATGGTAGTTAGTTCTCACAGAACCCACAATAGCCTCAAATTTTAACCTGTTTCAGTTAAATAATTCAACTTAAGCTGCACTCCTTCAACTTTACAAAACATCTAACTCTGAGGTATTATTCTATTGCTTGGAGCTGGTTCAAGGTTTGGAGATGGCCATGACTGACCAGTGTTACTCTACTAACTGCTAGGAAGGAAATGTGAAAAATGCATGAGTTTACTGACCCAAAAGGACTCATGAGAGTACTGATTGGCCTGTTATGAGTGTTAGAGACTCTTTTTCCAATATATCTGCTTCTGGGGTTGCTATAGTAACTCAAAATGTGTCCTCATTCCTGATTATTACCTGCCACAAGTCTTGAGATATCTTAGAATTTAGGTGTCTGCACTGCCACATGCCCCTTGCGTGACTGTCATTGCAAGACATAGCAATCCGACTGTGTCTTTAATTATGCTGTGACTTAGTATTCACAGGGAATGCATCTTCAGATGTTTTTAAGCTGTGTCTTTTCTGGGTTTAAAATACAGGAAATGTTTGTTAAAAGATCAATATTTTTATCTTAAAAGTTACTAAGTTCCTTGAAATTTACTCTTACACAGAAGTTAGAGAAGTTTTGGAGACAGGTTGTTTGCACAAGATGTGTTCTCTGTTTGCAGATGTTGCCTTATGAAGGTGCTGCAATCAATAATTTCTCTCCATGTGAATTAGAATTGTTCAGTCAAACGCCATTCAACTTGAACCACAGGCTCTGTTGTTGAATACTTGTTGGAACCATAAACATAGTTATTAAAACCTTAAAAATCAAATATGTCACTGATAAAAATTTTCATATTATAATGCTCTTGTGAATATATGGTTTATACTGAAGGGCAGTTTGATAAGATTCTGGTGGAAATTAATCCAAACGAACCAAAAATCCATGTTTTCAAGTTTGGTCAGGGAGTAATTTTGAAAGAATATTAAATGTGTCTATTAACCTCACTTGTAAAACACACAGCAAAGAATCAGGAACACAATTCTGGAGGGAGGGTTGTGTGTTTCCAACACCAAGGAGAGATGACCTTGGACTGTCAACATTCAGTGGGTCTGAAGTATGGTTTTCAGGATACCCAGAAGTGTGCAGATTTGAGGTGCAAGGTGGAAACTAGAACATTGTCAAGTGGTAGGATCCAGAGATTGAAGGATGGCTGTGGATGGATAATAGCACCTCAACAAAGCTTCTATTAAAATTTGCATTCCTCCTTTGAGGAACATCTGGGCTCCTTCCAACTTCTGGCTATTATACATAAGGCTGCTATGAACATAGTGGAGCATGTGTCTTTATTGTATGCAAGGGATTCTGCTGGGTATATACCCAGGAGTGGTATGACAGGGTCCTCTGAAAGTGTCATGACCATTTTTCTGAAGAACCACCAGACTGATTTCCAGAGCAGTTGTACCATCTTGCAATCCCACCAACAGTGCAGGAGTGTTCCTTTTTCTCCACATCCTCACCAGCACTTGTTGTCCCTTGAGTTTTTAATCTTAGCCATTCTGACTGGTGTGAGGTGGAATCTCAGGGTTGCTTTGATTTGCATTTCCCTGATGACTAATGATGTTGAACACTTTTTTAAGGTGCTTCTCAGCCATCCAAATTTCTTCTGGTGAAAATTCTTTGTTTAGCTCTGTACTCCATTTTTTTGCTAGGGTTATTTGGTTCTTTGGGGTCTAACTTCTTGAGCTCTTTGTATATATTGTATATTAGCCCTCTGTCAGATGTGGGGTTGGTGAAGATCTTTTCCCAATTTGTTGGTTGCTGTTTTGTCCTTCTGACAGTGTCCTTTGCCTTACAGAAACTTTGTAATTTTATGAGGTCCCATTTGTCAATTCTTGATCTTAGCGCATAAGCTATTGGTGTTCTGTTTAGGAACTTTTCCCCTGTGCCCATGTCCTCCAGGGTCTTCCCCAAATGTCCCTCAAAGGAGGAATGGATACAGAAAATGTGGTATATTTATACAATGGAATACTACTCAGCAATTAAAAACAATGAATTCATGCAATTTGTGGGCAAATGGTTGGATCTGGAAAATATCATCCTAAGTGATTTAACCCAATCACAAAAGAATACACATGAAATGCAATCACTGGTAAGTGGATATTAATGAGCCCAAAAGCTCTGAATACTCAAGACACAATTAGCAAATCAAAAGATTCCCAAGAAGAAGGAAGGAAAGGACCCTGGTCCTGAAAAGACTGGATACAGATTTGTAGGAGAGCATCAGAACAGAGAAATGGGGGGGGGGAGGTGATTGGGGAATAGTTAGGGGAGAGAGGACTTATGGGACATATGGTGGGGGGGGGAACTGGGAAAGGGGAAAGCCTTTGGAATGTAAACAAAGAATATAGAAAATAAAGAAAAAAATAAAAAAAAAACTGCAAAAGGTTGGGCAGGGAAAAGTTTGGGCTCATATTTTCTTGGCCATTAGGGGGCATCAGCTGAATGTATGATGTTTATCTGAGGGCTCCCAGCTCCCTTTCCCCAGCACTCACTTTCTTACTCTGGAGAGAAGATTAAACAGCTGGTCAGTATTTATACAGATGTCATGGTTGAGTTTCCAATTGTATAGATATGACCTTCAAAGAAGAGAGACTCTGAAAATATGAGCTCAGTTTTGTGATTCTCTTTACTTAACGGAAGTCTTATTTTTAAATAATAAGATGTCACAGACTGCCTTTTAATATAATAATGTGCTGCTTCATGATGTTTACAAATGCAGAAAGCCATGTTTAGGCTTCCCACATTAACATCACAGAAGCCAAGGTATCCAATAATAAATCCAAATTTTATAATAAAAAAAAGTCAATACATGGTAATGGTCACAGTTGTAAAAAAAGCAATACCAGGGTCTCCATGGTAGACATTAAGTATACAATAAGTGTTAATCTATACAGTGCTTTTTCCACTGATGTAGTTGAATCTTTGTCTACCAGGCCTTTCTGAAGGTTGGGTTTTAGTGAGTGTCACAGGTGTCAACAGTGCACCCCAAGTCTCCCAAAGTAGGACACTCATGTAAAAACAAAACAAAACAAAACAAAACAAAACAAAACAAAACAAAAACCTACCTCATTCTTTGCTCTGCTTCTGCTGCCTTGACTGGGGCTCATTTTCATCTTTGCCAGGCCCTAGGTACCTAGGCCAAAGTACCCGTGAAACAACTGTAGCTTAAGATTCAGTGGGACTCCAACTTATCTTCTGCAAAAGTATATGTCTATATAATAAGACCTTTCCAGATGCTACTGTACAAAGACTTGCATTGAAATGGAAGCACGAGTCACCAAGTTAGGGTAAGTGGCTGTGATTTGAACTTTGACTTATCTAGGATCTTGATAGCTTAGAGCCAACTACAAATATTTGCTTATTATTTTCAGGGATGGGAGGGTGAATTAATTAAAAATACATGAAATCTTTAAAGGCACTGGCATCCACTGTGACCCTCCCAATTTATAATAATGTTTGCAACTTTAGCAGGGTTGGGGAGAGGAGGTACCTCTAGTAGCTTCTAGTTAGCTTATAAGACCATAAATTTCAATGGAGAGACTATGACTCAATTAGAAAACTTGTGCTATGTGCTAAGGATATGGATTCTATCTGTGAGATGTGGGAGGTGGGAATGTAATGTGCAGAATGGGCTAACTCTGTTAGGCATTGTTTTCATTGTTTTGGTGAGTACTCATGGGCATATTTTAAGGAAAGGATTTCTTTTGGCTTGCACTTTTAGTCTGTGGTTGATGGGGTCTCTTTCTTGGGTCCTGGGCTGAAGCAGAATATTGTAGCAGCAGGAATGTGGTAGACTGGAGCTACTCACTTTATGGTGGTCAGGAAGCAGACAGAGGGAGGGAGAGAGTGGGGATGAGGACAAGGTATAGTTGTCACGGACCAGATCCTGGTGACCTATATTCTCCAGTAGAACCTACCCCCTAAAATTTCTACCTTCTCCAAAACAGTGGCACATTAATTGAGGTCCACATCTTCATCAAATGAGCCTGTTGGGGGATATTTCATATCCAAAGTATGATACTGACCCACTGTAGTATAGAGTAGTCAGGATTCCTCTGTTATCTGCCCTCATGTGGCTCAGCTGTGATGTAGGACTGCCCTCATTCTCTCAATCTTCAGCTTTCGTCATCAACTCATTTTACCCCCAAATCCTCTAAATTTGTGTGAATTAATTCTGTCCTAATGAAGATTAGGAAATACCAAAGGAAACACCTAAATGATATGCTGGGATGTAAGCTATTACACTTGCATGGGCTTTCAGCACCATCCATTTCTTGAGACTCAGGTAAGTTTCAATAAATGAAAATGGAAGCCATTTAGGTTTAGAAACTACACAGTCGATTATGACTTTTTAATGGAATCCGCTCCTTGAGACTTGCCACCCATCATTTATTTCCTTTGTTGGTACAACTTGAGAGCCACCCCTGTTGGTTCCCTGTCTACATTGCTCCTAGGTTGATACATAAACTCTTTTCATAATGTCCTGTGTGTTAGGTGTCATTGTTTTCCCTTCAGTCTTGCTATTCTCACTGTGATACATTTTGGTCTTTTGACTTGAATGCCATTGCTTGGGATCCTATGATCTAATTAGTATAACTGAGCAAAGGTAGCTATAACTATCTTTGCAAACATCACTCTGAATCTATACAGTTACCACTTAATCTCTTGGAGAGATTGGATTTTACTTTTTGCAACTGTGCACTCCTTCTGCATCTGGAACATGGTGTCTGTAGCAGGGTTCCTTGTGAAACAATCAATCGGCAGATTGTCAGCAGAAGACAGCATGCCCACTCTGGTATGCTTATTTTGCAGTTTTTAAATTTTTTTTTACTCTTTTCTATGGAACTTCTCCAGAATACACTATTGCTTTTTTTCCCCATATTTCATATAAAATTTATATTCTATAAAAGAATATAATAATATTATTTTCTCGAATTCTTGCTAAAATGTTACATTATGAATGGTGGGAAATTATTCTCAAGCTAATGGTGTTCTTATCCATTGTATCTAAAATTGTTGTTACATTCATTTCTATTATGTTTGTTGCTATTTTTTCCATGATGTTTGAGACAAAGCCTCCATCACTGTGTACCCCAGGTTGGCCTTAGATTTACAATACTCCTAGTGATTCCTCCTAGCACTGGGTTACCATAACTAGTTTAAACTATATTCCTGATACACATTTCATCATATAGTCATTTAAAATCTTTAAAATTAACATATACATTAAAATAAGACATTATCGTTATTGTGGGAGGAGTTAGACTGGGACATGTCCCACAGCATGCATGAGGTGATCAGAAGATAGACAACTTTGTGAAGGCAGTTTTAAATTTATGTGGAGAACTCAGAATTTCAAAACCTATAAATAAGCATCTTTACATGTTTAATAATTTCATCATCCCCTTTTTATATTTGGATTCACAAATAGTATTTGTATGCATTTTGGAGGCACAGTATGTTAATTCAATGTGTGTATATACAGGTGTATTGATTGGTTTTATCTATCAACGACATACCTAGAATTATCTTGGAATGATTTCTTTTAAAAATTTACATATTCATTTTACATCCTGCTCACTGCCCCCTCGTAGTCACCCCCTCCCACAATCCTTCAAGCCATTCCTCATTCCCTTGTCTGAGTAGGTTGGGACCCCCTAGATATCCCTGCATCCTGCCTGACACATCAAGTCTATGCAGGGCCAAGTGCACCTTTTCCTAGAGTGCGGACAAGCCAGCCCAGCTAGAAGAACATATTCCGTGGACAGGCAACAACTTTTGGGATAGTCCCCACTCCAGTTGCTCAGGAACCACATGAAGACCAAGTCGTATATCTGCTACATATGTGTGGGAAAGCCTAGGTCCAGTCTGTGTATGGTCTTGAGTTGGTGGTTCAGTCTCTAAGAGCCTCAAAACTAGTTGACTCTGTTGGTTTTGCAAGGAGTCTTTTTTATGTTTTATTCTTAATTTTTATTAAACTAATATTTATTTTAAAATATACAACTCAGTATTGACATTTTAAGTTATCAAAATAATAATACTTAAATACCTCTTAAATATACATTATATCTTCTGAAGCTAAAATTAATATGCACTCAACCAGTTTTTA
Source organism: Apodemus agrarius (assembly GCA_964023405.1). Taxonomy (NCBI): domain Eukaryota; kingdom Metazoa; phylum Chordata; class Mammalia; order Rodentia; family Muridae; genus Apodemus; species Apodemus agrarius. The sequence continues at coordinate 57,728,595 of OZ030008.1, read as the reverse complement.
AAATCTATGTAGAACATTAAGCATGATAGAATAGAAACAAATCTCTTATGAAGGCCTCTATGAAAGGAAATTGTGAAAAGTTCCTGATTAGACAGAAACCATTCCATCTCCAAGGGAGAATACACAGTGTAACTGTAGATTCATAGAATGAAGTGGGTAGTGTTCCTTCTTTTTCTATTTTTATGGAATAGTTTGAAGAATATTGGTATTAGGTCTTCTTTGAAGGTCTGATAGAAATCTGCACTAAACCCATCTGGTCCTGGGCTTTTTCTGGTTGGGAGACTTTCATGACTGATATTCCTTTAGCAGCTATGGGACTTGTTTAGATGGTTTATCTGATTCCTTTTTAACATTGGTATTAGGTATCTGTCTAGAATATTGTCCATTTCATCCAGATTTTCCAGTTTTATTGACTATAGGCTTTTGTAGTATGATCTAATGATCTTTTGAATTTCCTCAGTTTCTGTTGTTATATCTCCCTTTTCATTTCTTATTTTGTTAATTTGCCTTCTGATTAGTCTGGATAAGGGTTTATCTATCTTGTTGATTTTCTCAAAGAACCAGACCCTGGTTTGGTTGATTCTTTGTATAGTTCTTTTTGTTTCTACTTGGTTGATTTCAGCTCTGGGTTTGATGATTTCCTGCCTTCTACTCCTCTTGAGTTTATTTGCTTCTTTTTGTTCTAGAGCTTTCAGGTGTGCTGTTAAGCTGCTAGTGTATGCTCCCTCCAGTTTCTTTTGGAGGTACTCGGAGCTTAGTTTTACTTAGCACTGCTTTCATTGTGTTCCATAAGTTTGGGTATGTTGTGCCTTCATTTTCATTAGATTCCAAAAAGTCTTTAATTTCTTTATTTCTTTCTTTGCAAGGAGTCTTAATGAGGAATTATCTAGATCAGATTGTTCTGTGGGAAGACCTATCGGAGACTGCCATAATTGTTAATTAATATAGGAAGAAATAGCACACTGTAGGTTGTACCATTACAGGGGCTTGGCCCTGAACTCTCTATGTGTGAAGAAAGCTAAATGATCATAAGCAAGCAAGGACCCATGGTTTATTTCTTCCCCACTCATGACTGTGAATGACCTAAGTTTCTGCTTTGAGTTCCCTGTAGTTGTGTACTTCAACTTGAACCCATAGGCCAATAAACCAATATATTTTATCAGGGTATTTTATTATTGCAACACAAATGAAACTAAGACAATGGATAATAACCAAATAAGCACAATCAACATTTCTATTTCTTCAAATATTCATCACTGCTACACATTGAGATCTCTAAGATCCTGAGTTATTTTGAAATATATAATTGTAATAGACTATAGTTATGCTGTTTTGCATCTTAGAGATGAGGTGAAGAGTTCATTAGCTAATGAGTTTTATGGCCCCTTGATCCTGAACCATCACAATCCAGTCCTGTTTATACTTTCTTGACTTCTGCTCTATACTCTAGCTGTACCTTGCAGCTTCATATTGGCATAACCCCCTTCTTTGCTGCTGGAAAAGCATCCTAAGTAAGACTATGTTGTCATTTTTACTAACTGGGATAAGATCCTGTACTTCAACATTTTCAGGAAAAAATAACTCCTGTGGGCTAGAAGCCATGCTCACAAATTCTGTTCAATTATCTCATTTGAGGGAATTTATGAGATGTAAAAGAGCTGTCAGCCTTTGCTTCACCATGAGACCTCGATGGTTCTGAGAACTTGTCTACAGTTCTGGGAGGTAAGAAAGAAGTTGGTTTCTAGCCTTCTTTCCATCTTTAACACTCAGGCCCTATAAATAGTGACTTCCTCTCAGTTTTTATGGCTGCCAGCATCAGGAACAAAACTTCTTCTTTGGTCATCATTCTTTTTATGATATTTTGTATTTCCTGGGCTACATACTGATTGATAGATTGGTTCAAGAAGCCTTAATATTTCTTCATGGAAATTTGTATTTTTCATAAAAGAAAATCCCTGCATAATCTTGTTAAATTCATTTAAACATATTTACTTTAGTATTTCCAGATTGTTTTCTTGGTCAATTTTCTTTTCTTCAGCAAAGGAGAAATCCATATTTATGATTATTTATACAGAAAGTATGTAAACATGTGGACTAAATAGTGTCTCTTGGATTTATATACAACGTGCATAAGTATTCTCAAACATACAATTCAGTGTAGTATTAAATGTCGTGTCATTGTGTCATTCAGTTGGGCCCACAGTTCCAGCCTATTGTGGTGGGAAATGTATGAAGTCAGGAATTTGAAGCAGCTGATTTAATTGTATCCATAGTCAGCAAGTTGAGGAGAATGAATGCTAACCCTAATTTTTCTCCTTTATATTCAATTTGGAATCCTAGCCCATAGGAAAAGGCTGCATATAACCTACCTTAGTGACTTCATAGACATGTGGAAGTGTGTCTCGTAGGTCACTCTATCCTGTTAAGTCAACAACCAATATTAATCATATAGGTAATTATAGTTATTTTTTTCATTTTGAGTGAAACCCATGCTTTTTCTTATAGAAAACCATTCGTTAAAAGTCTTAGAGTAGAGCTGGTAAGATGGTTGAGTGGAAAATGGCAAAACGTTTGTCACCAAGCCTGGTGATATGATTTTAACCACTGCGACCCACCCGGTAGAAAGAGGGGGTGACTCATGTTCTCTGACCTACACATGTCCTCTATGGCACTCTTACTACCCTATTACTAAATGAATCAATCAATAAAATTTTAATTAAAATTGAGTCTAACAAAAATAAGTTATAAGGAAAGGACAGGTTTTTCAAATCATAAATCCATATTTTCCCTTCATTGGCTTGTTTCTTTATATTTGAGTCTTCTTCAAAACAATCATGAACAAAAACAGTAAGAGCAAGCTAGTGGGCTATACATGATTTCTAACACCCTATAGGTTATAATGCTTATTTTCTTCATAAATATTTCAGCATGCATGTCCAAGGTTGATTTATTAGATTTGCTTTAAAATTATATGGCATTGAGGAGGTAAACAGAATATAGATGAAATAGAAGTGGCTTTAAGTTAATAAATGAAGCTGCATTGTATGGGTATGTTGTATTAAGTATAAAAGTTGGCCAAAAACACAGTCTATTTTACATTTACTGTAGAAAATGTCGTGGATCTCTTATTCAATTGTAATTGTATTGTGGTCAGTTCGGCAGAGTGATTATTTGGGACTATGTCTCATGCATATATTATTGAGGGAGTAAGAAGGACAAATATCAAATTTTCCTTAGCTGTAAGTTTCTTACAGATATCTTTATTAAAAATTATTTTTTATGCTTGTTTACTGATTATTTTATCAATCTGAAAAAAAACTGTAACATAAATATAAGGAGAAACTGACAAATATTATATACTAATATTTTTGTGTCTGTTTTATTGGTTGATTAATTTATTCAAGTAAGTCTATGAGGATTTACTTTATTTTGAGTATTGATATATTCATATTATTGCATGAAACAAATTAAAGAATGTTTCCACTAGTGAAAAATTATTGTTAAGGACCACAGTTTGATATTGGGATGCTCAGTACTGACTATTTTAACATTATGATTTCTTTTATTTGTTATTTGCTCCATGTATCTCTTCCATCAGTTTCTTTTCACATTTTTCCTTCATTCGACCTTAGGCAGTAGTTTTAGAAGACAGTTAGATCCGTGGTCTTTTAAAACTATGTTTAATTATTACACTTGGTAATTCTACAGTCTTATGGATTTTATGACCTTTTTTCACCCCTAATTATTGTCATGGCTTCTTGGATTGATTGGATCTTCTAATCCCTTTTCCTTCAACTAGTCTGGGATTTATTGATCCTATATCTAGTATTTTAGTGCTATCCTTTATTTGTTAACATGAATATTGACTTAGAGGGAGATTGATCTTAGACTTTGTATTGATTGGGTGGAGGACAAAGATGGCAAGAATTCTAAGTGTTTCTTCCTTTAGTGCCAATGTTCTTACTGATGTTTTAGTCTGTATTGTTTAGACTCTTGGTCAGATACCCCTCATTCTAAAGTTCTTCCAGCCTGACTTTCAGTTTATTAGCTACAGATTCCATAGCTACTCTGTGTGTGGTCTGACTAACTTGACACAGATGCCATTTGACAGCTTCTTGCCTCATAGTCTTAATTTCTTGCTATCTACCTTTAATCCTATGTCTATCTTGGAAGAAAACAGAGTTGAAACAAGGCAACAATTTCCTTATTTCCATTGGTCAATACGTCATACTGACTCCCAGTTTTACCTACAACTCACTTGGAATTCTCAGATGCATTTTGTATGGATATTGGGGAAATTTTTATAGGCTTTCACAATCAGTCATATGTTTACTTCCTGAGTTTTCTTTTGCTCATCAAAGGAGCTCACTACCCAAATGGTAAGATACCCAAAGAGGTAAATAGATGTTTTATTTCTTGTCTGTTTCATCTCTTCTATCACCCATTCCTGCTCTCTAGAACTACCCTCTTTAATAAAACAGTAACCTGCAAGTGCTCCATCTCAGGTTCTCTGAAAATTAAAGGCTAGATTCCAGAGATAATGAGATGAAGTTTTGCACTTCACAAGCCTGTCCAGAACGGAAAACACTACTTATTGTAGCCATGTCTAATATCCTCAAGCAGACCTTTAGACATGTTAAGAACATGATGGACAGTTTCTAGGCTTCCTGGCAATATATGAGTTAAGCACCTGCATCTGTTTACATATCTGCCATGAGGCTTCTTCCAGTGCCCCCAGAACCTTAAATCTGCATGCTCAGTAGTCTAGACATGCTAGGAAAATATTCTTAGAAAAACCTCAAGCAATGAAGAATGGGAGTTGATAGACAAAGCATTCACCTTCATAGACATCTCATATATAATCTGCCAAGATTCCTAAAGCATGATGGGTCTTTTTTTAAGAAAAGGATAAGCAGAGCCCTTCACTCCTAAGTTAGGTAAGCTGTCTTTTGAAATTTTGACTCTTAACATTGTTAAGACTGTTATAGACTATGGGGAATGTGAAGTTAGGCTAAATTATTTTGCATTATGCTATGGCTAGATATAGCCCTCATATACTTTTGTGTTTATAAACCTATGCAGGCCAGGGAGTAGAATGTGGTGCTTTGAATATGCTTGGCCCAGGGAGTTACACTATTAGAATATGTGGCTTTGTTGGAAGAAGTGTGTTACTGTGAGAGTAGGCTTTGAGATCCTACCATTCTCCTAGCTGCTTGGAAGTCACTCTTCTTGTATCTGCCTTCTGATCAAGATGTAGAATTCCTAGCTCCATCTTCAGTGCCATGCCTGCCTAGATGCTGCCATGCTTCCTGCCTTGAAGATAATATACTGAACCTCTGTATCTGTAAGCCAGCTTCAATTAAGAATAGTTATCTTTTATAAGAGTTGCCTTGGTCATGGTTTCTCATCACAACAATGGAAATCCTAAGTCAGGAGTCCATGCTAAATCTTCTGTAATGTCTCTTCTGAACTTCCAAAAGAGAGCCCCTTTGGGAAGCTCCTTCTGTGATGCCACAAAAAAAACCCAAGGCTTTTCTTAGGAAACCATAAGGTACGGAAATTAAACCTATGCAAAAAAAGATTAGTATCCTTGCACATCTGGATGAAGGGCTGAGGTAAAAATTTAATCTGAAGCTATGCCCAAGCAGCACCTCCAGGCAGGAGAGTTTGTCAGGATATTTAACAATTCTAAACAAGAGCTGGATTACTTCCACAAGGAACTATTGTACTTTAAAATAAATTATGTTAGAATAGTTTGACAGTGAAAGAACAATTGCAAAGATATTGTAGAATGTTCCCATCTGTCTTAAATCCATTTTCACTAATAGCATCTCACATTAACTCAGATCTGTTTGTTTCAGTTAATGAACCAAGTCTGATACATTAACATCAGTTAAAGTCCATGCTTTATTCAGAGTTTCTCAGTTTCTACATACTGTTCTTTTGCTATGATTCTAGGATTCTGACAAAGTCACTACATTGTATTTTGTTGTCTTACCTCCTATGGAATCTCTTGTCTGGGACACTTCCTCAGAATTTCTTTATTTTTTGTCAGCCTCTCAGGTTTGAAGAGTACCAATCAGATTTTTTAAGAATGTTATCATTTAAAATATGTGTAATATTTAAGATGTACTTTTGCCTGGAATGGTATATTTCAGGAAGATGGCAGAAGGGAGGGACTATTCTCATTTTGTTATTCACATGATGCACATTGTCAGCATAACACATCCACATCATGGATGCTCACATTGAGCACGTGGCTGAGACTGTTTTTCCTATTTCACCAATACCCAGTTACAATAGCCTCTTAGTTTCTGACTTCAGGAAAAGGAATCTAAGACACCTGTTTATCATAAAATCTTCTAGTTCAAATCATGCATGCTCTAATGAGAAATACTTTATAAACACATTTTGTTCCTATTGATACAGATGTCATCTTCACTCTTATAAACAAGACAATAAAGCCCAGAAAGTTCTGCTTGTTTACCTAGCCAGAAAAAAATAGAATCAGAGAATGTCACTCTTAACAGCACCGTCTTTTCTTTTATACTAGAGTAGAGCTAACTCACAAGCTGAACACACAAGAAACTGGTCTTATTTTAGTCAAAGAAAGTTCAGTGGTTCCTCTTACAGTCTTGTCTTGACTTTTAAGTAACATCCTTGCTGACTGGGATTTATAGAAAACCAATATCCTAACACATTTAATTTTTAAATTCTGAGACCAGTTGTTTTCAGATAATAGAGGACCCCATTAAATCTCAGCTTTCACTGGAACATGTCACATGTCATTTCTAAGTCTCAGAGACAAAGCTACCCACTGATCAGTCCTCTCCTATGTACTCATAATGATAAATACCCCAGCTGACCATTTGCATGCAGACTTTATTTTCTTCTAGTCATTTGGCAAGAGGAGCAGGGAAGGATGGGAAATCACATCTCATCTACATGCCTTTCTGGTATATACCCTAAAACCAAAGCCCAGAGGATCAAATAAGCTAACAGTATTTGAATGGATTGATCTTATCAACTGTACTAGCATGCTAGGTGTATCACAATAAAGATTATAATTCATAGGCTCTTCTGTCTCTGATTACAGAAGATTCAACAGGGATAAAGAAGACAGGTCATGATATTTCTGCTCTCTCTCTCCTTGCTGATATTAATGCAGTCATTTTATCCTGCATAGAAATCATGTATTTACTAATCTATCTCACTCCTTAACTTATCCCTCACTATGTGGGTTATTCTTCTTAGGGTATTTCTCTTTGCAGGTAGGTGTTCTTAAGTCTTTGGTATTTTGTTTGGGGAATGGAAGAAATGACCATGTGGCTGTTGCTCCCTTCCATTTCTCTGCAAGCAGGTAAGTACAGATGGGCAATTCTAGTCATTTCTTGGAAGCTCTGAGTGTTCTCAGCCCTGTTCCTGCTTACAGAAACATCCTACTTCTCAGTCAATTTTGTACCTCTCCATGGATCAAAAGCCCTTCCTCTGATGTCTTTTATAAACAGTCACTCCCTTTATTCCAAAACAAAATAAAAATGTCTTCTACTACATTCTTTATAACTCAATATCACTAATAAACAAGTTTGTGCTGATCTTCCATCCCCACATCTCATGACTCACTAGAAAGAAGAGATCCAACTTTGCTACAACAAGAATACACTAGAAACTATGTCAATTCTCCTTTCAAAGGTATGCATAGAATAACAAGAGCATAGCTAAACTCAGCTTATCAGTGCATTTTGTAATACTAGCATCTGGAGGGCTAAGCTAGGGGAACTCGACTTTAAGGCCATTCTAGGTTATTTAGTGAGACCTTGTGTAAAAGAAAATACTTAAAGTTCAATTAATTCCTCAAGAATAACTGCTTAAAGAGTTAATTAAGCTAATTAATTATTTTCTACTTTGAATACATATAATAATGAATACTCTCTTAAAACACATGGAAACATAAACATCATGGCCCAATTAGAATACTGACATTATACCTCTAATTTTAATAAAATTCACTTATGCTTCATATTTCAGTCATTCATGTATTCACATAAGTTTGCAATGCCCTAATTATTTTGTTTCAAGCCATAAGTTCAACTTCTTGGAAAACTGAAACTAAATTTCTCTGCAAGTCTATGGTAGGCATGTCTGGCAGAAACTATTCTGTTGTTCACATACTTCCTAATATGTGTGGCATTTCATCTTAAGAACTGCCAAGAACACTGAGGGTACAGATCACTCACTCATCAACCTTCTTTTTCCTTAAAAAAATTACTTAACAATATTTGGATTAAATTATTTCACCTCATCCATCTCCTCCCAGGTTCTCTCCACCCTTCCTAGGCACCTTTGCCCATTCCCCAATCACCCCCTACCATTTCTCTGTTCAGTTACTCCCCTACAATGCTGCATGAAGCCTTTCCAGGGCCAGGGCCCTCTCCTTCTTTCTTCTTAGGAATCATTTGATATGTTAAATGTGTCTTGAGTATTCAGAGCTTCTGGGCTAATTAATATCCACTTCTCAGTGATTGCATTCCATGTGTATTCTTTTGTGAATGGGTTACCTCACTTAGGATATTTTCTAGCTCTAACCATTTGCCTAAAAATTTCAAGAATTCATTGTTTTTAATTGCTGAGTAGTATTCCATTGTGTAAATATACCAAATTTTCTGTATCCATTCTTCCATTGAGGGACATCTGGGTTCTTTCCAGCTTCTGGCTATTATAAATAATGCTGCTACAAACATAGTGAAGCATGTGTCCTTATTGCATGCCGGGGAATCCTCTGGCTATATGCCCAGGAGTGGTATAACAGGGTCCTCTGGAAGTGTCATGCCCAGTTTTCTGAGGAACCTCCAGACTGATTTCCAGAGTGGTTGTACCATCATGCAATCCCACCAGCAGTGGAGGAATGTTCCTCTTTCTCCACATCCTCGCCAACACTTGCTGTCATCTGTTTTTAATCTTAGCCATTCTGACTGGAATGAGGTGAAATCTCAGGGCTGTTTTGATTTGCATTTCCCTAATGATTAATTATATTGAACATTTCTTGAGGTGCTTCTTAGCCATTCAAAATTATTCAGGTGAAAATTCTTTGTTTAGCTCTGTACCCCATTTTTAAATAGGGTTATTTGGCTCTTTTTTCCATTGGATTGTTTTAGCTCCTTTGTCAAAGATCAAGTGACCTAAAGTGTGTGGGATCATTTCTGGGTCTTCATTTCTATTCCATTGATCTACCTGCCTGTCACTGTACCAATACCATGCAGTTTTTAACACTATTGCTCTGTAGTACTGCTTGAGGTCTGGGATACTGATTCCCCCAGAAGTTCTTTTACAGTTGAGAATAGTTTTATGTATCCAGGGTTTTTTGTTATTCCAGATGAATTTGAGATTTGCTCTTTCTAACTCTATAAAGAATTGGGCTGGGATTTTGATGGGGATTGCATTGAATCTGTATATTGCTTTTGGCAAGATGTCCATTGTTACTATATTAATCCTGCCAATCCATGAGCATGGAAGATTTTTCCATTTTCTGAGGTCTTCTTCAATTTCCTTCTTCAGAGACCTGAATGTCTTGTCATACAAATCTTTCACTTGTTTGGTTAGAGTCATACCAAGGTACTTTATATTGGTTGTGGCTATTGTGAAAGGTGTCATTTCTCTAATTTCCTTCTCAGCCTGCTTATCTTTTGAGTATAGGAAGGCTACTGATTTGGTTGAGTTGATTTTATAACCAGCAACTTTGCTGAATCAGACCTTCAAAGAAGACCTAAGACCAATATTCTTGAAACTATTCCACAAAATAGAAACAGGAGGAAAACTACCCAACTTGTTTTATGAATCCACAATTATGCTGATACCAAAACCACACAAAGATCCAACAAAGAAAGAGAACTTCAGACCAATTTCCCTTATGAACATCAATGCAAAAATACTCAAAAAAATTCTTGCCAACCAAATCAAAGAACACATCAAAACGATCATTCACCATGATCAAGTAGGCTTCATCCCAGGGATGCAAGGATGGTTCAATATATGGAAATCCATCAATGCAATCCACTACATAAACAAACTCAAAGACAAAAACCACATGGTCATTTCATTAGATGCTGGAAAAGCATTTGACAAAATTCAGCATCCTTTCAACCTAACAGTCTTGGAAAGAACAGGAATTCAAGGCCCATACCTAAACATAGCAAAAGCAATATACAGCAAACCGGTAGGCAGCATCAAACTAAATGGAGAGAAACTTGAAGCAATCCCACTAAAATCAGGGACTAGTCAAGGCTGCCCCCTCTCTCCATATCCTTTCAATATAGTACTTGAAGTTCTAGCTAGAGCAATTAGACAACATAAGGAGGTCAAAAGTGTAAAAATCAGAAAGGAAGAAGTCAAACTGTCACTATTTGGAGATGATATGATAGTATATTTAAGTGACCCAAAAACCTCCATCAGAGAACTCCTATAGCTGATAAAAAACTTCAGCAAAGTGGCTGGTTATTTACATTTCAAATGTTACCCCCTTTCCCCCTCTTCCAGATCCCTGCTCTCATATTCCCCTCCCTCTTTTATGAATTTATGATATTCTTAGGCAAATGGATGGAATTAGAAAATATCATACTTAATGAGGTAACCAAATTCCAAAAGACTTCATCACTTTTAATAGCTGACTAGTAAATTGTGTAAATGTACCACATTTTCTGTATCCATTCTTCTGTTGAAGGACATCTGGGTTCTTTCCAGCTTCTGTCTATTATAAATAAGACTGCTATAAACAGAGGGGAACATGTGTGCTTGTTATACGTTAGAGCATCTTTTGGGTATAGAACCAGGAATGGTATAGTTGGTTCCTCAAGTATTACTATGTCCAATTTTCTGAGGAACCTCCAGACTGATTTCCACAGTGGTTGTACCAGCTTGTAGTCCCATCAAGAGTGAAAGACTGTTTCTCATTCTTCACATCCTTGTTAGCATCTGCTGTCACCTGAGTTTTTAACATGATTGCTCTGTAGTACAGCTTGTGGCCAGGAATGGTGATTCCTGGAAATTCTTTTATTATTGAGAATCGTTTTTGCAATCCTGGGTTTTTTTGTTATTCCAAAAGAATTTGAGAATTATTCTTTCTAAATCTGAAGAATTGAGCTGGAATTTTGATGGGGTTGGTTTAAATCTGTAGATTGTTTTTGGCAAGATGGCCACTTTTACTATATTAATCGTGCCAATCCACTAGCATTTGAAATCTTTACATCTTCTGAGGTCTTCTTCAATTTCTTTGTTCAGAGACTTGGAGTTCTTCTCATATAGATCTTTCACTCATTTGGTTAGAGTCACACCAAGATATTTTATATTGTTTGTGGCCATTGTGAAGGGTTTCATTTCCCTAATTTCTTTCTCAGCCTGTTTATCCTTTGAGTATAGGAAGTCTACTGATTTGTTTGAGTTAATTTTATATTCAGCAATTTTGCAGAAGTTTTAGGAGTTCTGTGGTGGAGTTTTGGGGGTCAGTTAAGTATACTATCATATCATCTGCAAATGGTGATATTTTTTACTTCTTCCTTTCCTTTGACCTCCTTTTGTTGTCTAATTGCTCCAGCTAGAACTTCAAGTACTTTATTGAATATATAGGCAGAGAGAGGGCAGTCTTGTCTTGTCCCTGATTTTAGTGGTATTGCTTTAAGTTTTACTCCATTTAGTTTGAAGTTCGCTACTAGTTTGCTGTATATTGCTTTTATTATGTTTAGGTATAGGCCTTGAATTCCCGATCGTTCTAAGACATTTAACATGAAAGGTTGTTTTAATTTGTCAAATGCTTTTTCAGCATCTAATGAAATGATCATGTTGTTTTTTTATTTTGAGTTTGTTTATGTAGTGGAATACATTGATGGATTTCCATATATTGAACCATCCCTGCATTCCTGGGATGAAGCCTACTTGATGTTGGTGAATGATTGTTTTGATGTGATCTTGGATTCATTTTGTGAGAATTTTATTGAGTATTTTTGCATTGATATTCATAAGGGAAATTGGTCTGAAGTTCTCTTTCTTTGTTGGGTCTTTGTGAGACTTTGGTACCAGCCTAACTGCGGCTTCATAGAACAAATTGGGTAGTGTTCCTTCTGTTTCTATTTTCTGGAATAATTTGAAGAGTATTGGTATTAGGTCTTCTTTGAAGTTCTGATAGACTTCTACCCTAAACGCATTTGGTCCAGGGCATTTTTTTGGTTGGGAGACTTTTAATGATGGCTTCTATTTCATTAGGGGTTATCAGACTATTTGGAAGTTTTATGTGATTCTGATTTAACTTTGGTATTTGGTATCTGTCTAGAAGATTGTCCATTTTGTCAAAATTTTCCAGTTTTGTTGAGTATAGGCTTTTATAGTAGGATCTGATCATTTTTTAAATTTTCTCAGTTTCTGTTGTTATATCTCCCTTTTCATTTCTGATTTTATTAATTAGCATACTCTCTCTGTGCCCTATGGTTAGTCTGGCTGAGGACTGATCTATCTTGTTGATATTCTCAAGAACCAGCTCCTAGTTTGGTTGATTCTTTGTCTAGTTCTTTTTGTTTCTACTTGATTGATTTCAGTCTTGAGTTTGATTATTTCCTGCCTTCTACTCCTCTTGGGTATATTTGCTTCTTTTTGTTCTAGAGTTATTAGGTATGCTGTTAAGCTGGTAGTGTATACTCTCTCCTGTTTCTTTTTCGAGGCACTCAAAGCTAAGAGTTTTTCTCTTAGCACTGCTTTCAATGTCTCCCATAAGTTTGGGTGTCTTGTGTCTTCATTTTCATTAAATTCTAAAAAGTGTTTGATTTCTATCTATTTTTCTTCCTTGACCAAGTTATCATTAAGTAGAACATTGTTAAGCTTCCAAGTGTATGTGGGATTTATGTTGTTTTTGTTGCCTTTTATTTATAGTGATCTGTTAGGAGGCATAGGATTATTTCAATTTTCTTAAATCTGTTGAAGTCTTATTTGCAACTAATTATATGCTCAGTTTTGGAGAAGGTACCATGAAGTGCTGAGAAGAAGGTATAGTCTTTTGATTTAGGATGAAATCAACAGATAACTTTAGATATCTATTAAAGCCATTTGATCCATAACTTATGTTAGTTTCACCGTGTCTCTGTTTGGTTTGGGTTTTCATGATCTGTTCATTGCTGAGTGGGGTGTTGAAGTCTCCCACTATTATTTTGTGAGGTGCGATGTCTGTTTTGAGCTTTAATAAAGTTTCTTTTATGAATGTGGATGACCTTGCATTTGGAGCATAGATGTTCACTTCTTGGTAGATTTTTCCTTTGATGAGTATGAAGTGTTCTTCCTTATCATTTTTTGTAACTTTTGGTTGAAAGTCAATTTTATCTGATATTAGAATAGCTACTTCAGCTTGTTTCTTGGGTCCATTTGCTTGGAAAATTGTTTTCCAGGGCTTTACTATGAGGTAGTGTTTGTCTTTGACACTTAAGTGCATTTCCTATATACAGGAAAATTCTGGGTCTTGTTTATGTATACAGTTTGTTAGTCTATCACTTTTTATAGGGTAATTGAGTCCATTGATGTTAAGAGATATTAAGGAATAATGATTGTTACTTCCTGTTGTTTTGATGTTATTTTTATATTTGTGTAGCTATCTTCTTTTGGGTTTCTTGCTTTTTCTAGGGTGTAGTTTCCCTCCTTATATTGGTGTTTTCCATCTAATATCCTTTGTAGGGCTGGATTTGTGGAAAGATACTGTGTAAATTTGGTTTTGTCATGGAATATCTTGGTTTTTCCATCCATTGTAATTGAGAGTTTTGCTGGGTACAGCATTTGTGTTCTCTGGGTTTTTTTTTTATGAGATCTACACTGGATATTCTAGTTTTCATAGTGTCTGGTGAGATGTCTGGAGTAATTCTGATAGTTCTGCATTTATATGTTATTTGACCTTTACCCTTACATGTTTTAATATTCTTTATATTTAATATTCTTTAACATTCCTAAATGTTTTGTCCATTTTGTGTTTCAACTATTATGTGATGGGAGGAATTTCTTTTCCGGTCCAATCTTTTTGGAGTTCTGTAGACTTCTTGTATGTTTATGTGCATTTCTTTCTTTAGGTTAGAGAAGTTTCCTTCTGTAATTTTTCTGAAGTTATTTACTGGCCTTTTAAGTTGGGAATCTTCATTCTCTTCTATACCCATTATACTTAGATTTGGTCTTCTCATTGTGTCTTGGATTTTCTGTATGTCTTGGGTTAGAAGCTTTTTGCATTTTGCATTTTCTTTGACTGTAGTGTCAATGTTTGCTATGGCATCTTCTGCACCTGAGATTCTCTCTTCTATCTCTTATATTCTATTGGTGATGCTTGCATCTATGACTCCTGATCTCTTTTCTAGGTTTTCTATCTTCAGGGTTCTCTCCCATTTTGATTACTGTATTGTATCTATTTCTACTTTTAGAAATGATTTCTAGTTTGTTTTGTTCAATTCCTTCACCTGTTTCATTGTATTTTCCTGTGTTTCTTTAAGGGATTTTTTTGTTTCCTCTTTGGGGTCTTGTACCTGTTTGCTTGTGTTCTCCTGTCTTTCTTTAAAGTCCTATATCAGCATCATGAGATGTGATTTTAAATCAGAGTCTTGCTTTTCTGGTGTGTTGGGGTATCCAGGACTTACTGTGGTGGGAGAACTGGGTTCGGATGATACCAAGTAGCTTTGGTTTCTGTTGCTTATATTCTTGCCCTTGCCTTTCGCCATCTGGTTATCTCTAGTGTTAGTTGTTCTTGCTGTCTCTGACTGCCTTTCCCTCTTGCAAGCCTCTGTGTCAGTATACCTTTGAGACCAGTTCTCTCCAGGAAGAATTTAGGTATGAAGGGCTTTGGTGCAGGGTCAGCTCTGGGGTGAAGACAGAAATGAGAAGGATTCTGTCCCCACATGTTCCTTGGTTCCTGTGACCTGATGGCTCTGTGATGGTTCCTATTGGGCCAGGTATTTGAACAAAAGTGATGGTCTTACCTGTGTTCAAAGTGTGTTGGCTTTCCTGGGAGACCAGTTCCCTGTCAGTGCAATTTGGGTATGAATCCCTGTGGCAAAGGATCTAATCAGCTCAGGCACTTATTTTTTAAGTGCAGAATTAAATAAAATTTTCAAGATTCCTGTTTCCTTTGACCTCCAAACTTAGGTCTCTAGTATAGATTTTTTTAATTTGTTTTTATAGCTTTTTTTCAGTAGTGTCAATTGACAATATGTATAGTCTTGTACTTACTAGGGAAATACTCTGCCATTGAGCTATATTGTCAGTTAAACTCTTTTACCTTTAAAATGAGAACTGCTTTTCTTCATCTGTATAAAGATACTGCATTCATTCAGTTTACTGTATGTGAAGTGATCACATCCATACATACATCTTTACTCTTTTATCTGCTAGTGTGTTAAATTACATCAATTGGTTCTCAAATTGTGTATAAACTATTTATTGCTGTCAAGTTTGTTATGATACATTTCATACATTCATATGTTGGGTGTGTGTGTGTGTGTGTGTGTGTGTGTGTGTGTAGTCCTTATTTTAACTATAGTTTATCATATTCTAAACAATAAAGCCCTTGGCTACAGCATTCTTACACTGTCTTGCTTTTTTAAATCATTCACAATACAGTAACAGTATTTGTAAAACTGAAAATATCTCAAGGAAAGATACCCTAGTCTAGTACTTGTATCTCCCCCAGATTTGACTAGTTCATAGTGTCAAATAAATGCTTGTTGAGCATCAGAAAGAAATTTTAGCTAACAAATGACTTGCTACATCTCATAGGTCCACAACCTGGAAGGCAAAAGTTATAGAGACGCAATGAAGGCAAGAGAGGGAAGAATTTCTCTAAGATTGTGCTAGTTTGATAATATGACACCAATTTAATCCAGAACTTGATGGCAGCCTTTGAAGGCAAGGAGTGGCCCATCAGCTAGTTGAATCCTTCTCTGCTGGATCCATATACTCTTTGACTGGGATCCTCCCATTCTTAATTAGTTCTCCTTCATTTTAATCTAATAAACACTAACACCATTAAGTGGTAATGATGCAGTGTCCTTCTAAAGCAGAACCTAAAAAGCATTTACCCCTGTGATTTTTGCAAATTTCACTGAATATTACACTTTTGGGAAAATGTGAACCCACTGAAGCAGTAAGCAAGGAGAGAGTGGTGTGGCTGAGTGGTTACAGTGAGGAGAGAACAAGCTGGGAGAATGAAATACAGCATGGACATTGGGTGAGTTTTAAGGTGTTCCTATCTTATAGGTAGCATAATGCTTATCTCTCTCTGTGTTTGGGTGTTTTTATTTGCCATACTGTCCTGAAGGTCTACTAAGACTGCAGCAAGTAGTAACATGAAAATCAGCACCACATGATCATGGCTACTTTTATGTGTTAAGAAAGGAACCTAAATATCTGGAGTTTTTGTTTTTAGCTGTTTTCTCAGAATTAGACATGACCATTGTCATCCTGAGTCATAGCCACTGTGATCACTCCCAGGAGTCCCTCTCAAGATCTGATTTATTAGCAGGTTTTCTGTAGGAGAGAGGGAGGCTCACACTATTTCAACAGGCCCCTCCCTTCTCAAGATTATGTAAGAGGTAACAGTTGTCCTGGTGGGACTCTTCCATCATGGAGTGGCGTTTCAGTCCCAGTGTTTCAGCTGCCCTGGCCACTCCTGCCCCTGCAATGCACTGCTCCACACTGGACTCCTTTTCTTTCTGTGGCAATTAAATGTCCCATGTTTCTTCCCAGTAAAAGTCAACTGACACAAACAATCATTTCTGGAATGTCTGTGAGAGTGGTTCTGAAAGAATAAGCCACTGAGTTGATAGAGCAAATAACAACCTTCACTTTAAATGTGAACAAGCATCACACATTCTCCCAGGTCCCACGCGGAACAGTCACTAAAGGATGAGAAATTTCTTTGCATTTTCATCCACATTTGAGCAGTAGAATTCTCTTTCCTCTCATACTCTGGGGCCAGCTTCATCACTACATTTTAGACCATGCACTGAGCCATACTGTCAGATCTCCTATTTCTCAGGCTTTGGACACAAATAGACTTGTGACACTTTCTTGTTCTTTCTCTTATAGTTGACCTGTGAAGAGACTCCTCAGACTCTGTGATGGTGTGAGCCATGTATCTATAGGTAGATGGATATCATACATCCATATTATTTCTGTTTCTCTGGAAATTTCTGGCTCATGCGAGCATTTTATTTATCTGTGTATCTATTGATAAGCAGAGTATTTCCATAAGTTTGGTTCTTCTGAATTTTGCCACATAACCATGCAACAGCACATGCCCTGGTCTTAAGTCCTTTGGGTGAACACCCTAATGTGGTACTAGATGTCCCTCAACCGAGGAATGGGTACAGAAAATGTGGAACATTTACACAAATGAATCCTACTTAAAAACAATGCAAAGAAATTTCTCATCCTATTAAAAACAATGGATTCTTGAAATACTTAGGCAAATGGATGCAACTATAAAATATCATTTTGAGTGACGTAACAGAATCACAGAAGAACAAACATGGTATGCATTCACTGATAAGTGGATATTAGCCCAAAAGCTCAGAATACCCAAGATACAACTCACAGACCACATGAAGCTCAAAAAGAAGGAAGACCAAAGTGTGGATACTTTGATCCTTCTTAGAAGGTGGATCAAAATAGCCATGGCTCACAGCCAACTAATTGACTGAGCATAGGGTACCCAATGGAGCAGCTAGAAAAAAGGACCCAAGGAGCTGAAGAGGTTTGCAGGCCCAATAGTAGGAACAATAATATGTACCAACCAGTACCCCTGAAGCTCCCAGGGACTAAACCACCAACCAAAGTGTACACCTGGAGGGACCCATGACTCCAGCTGCATACATAGCAGAGGGTGGCTTTTTCCGACATCAGTGAGAATAGAGGTAATTGGTCCTGTGAAAGCTCTATGCCACAGTGTAGGGGAATGCCAGGTCAGGAAAGTGGGAGGAGGGAGTTAGTAAGCAAGGGGAGAGGGATGGGATAGGGGGTTATCAGAAGGGTAATGAGAAAAGGGGATACCATTTGAAATGTAAATAAAGCAAATACCTAATAAAATAAAAATAAAAGACAAATCACATATATAGATGCTTTAGTTTTAATTATAAACTTTCCATGCTTCTTTAATAGTGATTATAAGAATTCCCGTTCCTACCAACACTTTACAAAGTACTCTTCTTATCTCCTTGCATACATTTACATTTTTTAATGCTAATGTGATAGCATATATGAGTCAGTATTTCATGAATAGCCTTTAATTTCCTGATGGCTAGTGGTGCTTTAAGTTTTGTTATATACTGGCAGGCCATTTGCATGGAATTTCTTATATAATGTTAACATGAGGCATAAAAATATTTTCTATCATTCCACAGGTTTTCTATTTTTAAAATATTTTAGGTCTATAATAGAATTATATGATTTCCCCTTTCTTTTTCCTCCTAAACCTGACCACATACCTCCTGATCCCCTGCCTTACTCTCTTTTAAATGTATGGCTTCTTTTTCTTTAAATGCTGTTATATGTGTTCATAAATATATAAATGCAACATGTTCAGTCTCTATAATGTTACTTGTATGTAAATTCTTTTCAGGCTGACAAATAAACATCATTTACCAGTCAGTATGCTCTTCTGTGGGGAAGACTTTTCTCCTGCTCTCAACATTAGTTAGATGACTGTAGTACTTCGTATAGCATAAGTGATGTCATGTATCTATAATTGCCACTTTAATGTACTAGAATACTTCCTATCTGTATTCTAACCATTTGTCCTTGTACTTACAGATAAGAGTAATTTTTACTCCTCATCAAGACAGCTTCTCTTTGAACCAGATGGAGATCAGGGAAGAAAACCACAACCAGAAAACCCAACACAGCTGCAACAGAGTCCTACACCTAAGGCTCAAGGGACTGTTGTGGGTAGAGGTGGTAGAGAGATTTTAAGAGCCAGAGGAACAGGAAATTTCTTGTGAGATTGTAACTACTAGGAATATTAGAAGTCCCATTAATAAATTCTTGCTAACATGAGTGCCTAAACCTGAGCTGGATAAAAACAAGAATATTAGACACGGCGGAGTTGATAAAGTGCAGAAGGATTTAACTCCAAGGACTCCCAAATTAGCTACTTTTCTGTTGCTTTTATAAGACACCATGGCCAGTGTAGTTATGGAAGGAAGGACTTATTCTGAGTTTGAGGTTCTTGAGGGTAGAGTGCATGGTAGTGGAACAAAGGCATGGTGGCTGGAGCAGCAGTTCATTGTGGATGGGACCAAGCTTAGGTAGGTGGGCCTGGGCTGTATAATAATGACAGCTGAACATGAGTCTAAGAAAATATAAATAGGATTCCTCATGGCTTCTGCTTCAAGTTCCTTCCTTGCTTGATTCCCTGTCTGACTTCCCTGGATGAAGGACTCTAACCTAAAGAAATGAAATAAATCCTTTACTCCCCTAGTTGCTTTTGGTTGTGTGTTTTATGGTGTTTATCACACCACCAGAAACCAAACGAGAACAATAGTCAGACTCATTTTACAAGACCAGCATTATCTGATATCCAAAGCCAAACAAAGACATTACAAGGAAAGAAAAGCATGGGACATTATCCCTGATAAGCACAGATTCAAAAAAAAATCCTCAAAATTGCTAGAAAATTGAATTCAATAGCACATGACAAAAGTAATATAAGCAGTGATTAGGTGAGATTTATGCCCAGGATACAAGGATGAGTCAACATACATAGATAAATGTGATATATTAACAGAATGCAGGGAAAACTGGCATGATCATTACTGTAGATGCAGGGAAAGCACTTGACAAAATTCAACACCCTTTTATGTTAAAAACACTCACCCAATTATGCACAGAGGAAAAGCCCAGAAAAACAGCTCTTGAGCATAATAACAACCACCCATGACAAGGGCTTCCCATGGCTAATATTCAACAGCAGACATGAGGGTTTCTCCTAAAATCAAGACCACTGTTTCTTTCTAACATAGTGCTGGTAGTGATGGCTAGAAATTTTAGATAAGTAGAAGATATTAAAAGTATCATGGTGGTTTGAGTGAGATGTGCTCAATAGTCTAGGCATTGGATACTTAGTTCCCAGTTGGTGGCTATTTGTGGAAGCTTTGCTGAAGGAAGTATCACACTTGGGATGGGAACTGGGATTTCAAAGATTCCACCAGTTCTAATTTGCTCTCTTTATTCCTGTTTATATTCCAAGATGGTGCCCCTGAGATCTCAGCTTCAGCCACCATGCTTTGTTTTATTTTTTCCACCAACATGGACTCTACTGTCTAGAGCCTCAAACTCTCATATGGATCTCTGTGAATTCCATATTGTCCTTGTTTACATGGTGAGTTTCAGTACAGCCAGGGGTATACAGAAACCCTGTCTCAAAAGAAGAACATTAATATTACTTTTTAACATTTATTATATTCAATGTTGAAATCATCAGGTCCTGAGATTTTCTTTGAGGTACTTTTGACTCCTGATTTAATTTCCTTATCTGTTTATTCTGGTTGCAGTGGTCATAGTGATTCCTTATCAGATTGTATATTTTTAAGAATTTACCATTTCTCTTAGGTGATTTATTTTTTTGTTTTATATTTTTATAGCAGTTTATTTGATCCTCATATTTTGTGAGTTTTGTAAAATTGAATTGTCCTCTCTTTTATTTACAGTTTTATTTGAGTCTCTTGTTCTTAGGATAAAAATAATGGAAGTTTCTTTATCTTAAATAAAAATCAGATTTAATCTGATTGTTTCAATTATTTCTCTGGTACCTACAAAAATCTTGGTTGTTTCTGCCTTTCTGATGAGTTGGGGCTAATTTAGTTTTTCTTTCTTGAGGTGCATTGTTAGGTTGTTTTCTTGAGGTCTTCTTTGTACTCTAATTTAGCATTTCTACCTACACACTTCTGCTTTGAATCTATCAGATACATTTTGGTAAGTTGTATTCATGTTAGTTCTTTTAAAGATCCTTTTAATTTGTCTTTTTTTTTTTTTGCATTTTCCCTCTGACTTACTGTTTGTTCCAGGCTATTGCTTATTTCCATATATTTGTGACTATTTCCAATTGTTCTATTACCAACAACTGATTCATAGTATCATGGTTAGAAAAATTTTTAAAAATGAAAATATTTTGACATTGTAAAATAGGATAAGACTTGTTTTGTGAGTGAACGTGATCTCTGCTTGTGAGTTCCCAGCTCGCTATGTGCAGAATCTGTATTCTGCTGCTGCTCGGTGGAATGCTGAGCATCTCTTCACTCCCTTTCGTTCGGTCACCTTGAGACTTCTCCATGTTGCCACATTTACAGATTATTCCTCCTTATTGCTAAATTCTATTCACTATATATAATCTGTTTAATAAATTATCCACTGATGGACATTTGGGTTATTTTCACATTTGGCTTATTATGACAAAACTAATAGACACATTCTGGCAGAAGTCTTTTTACAGAAACATGCTCTTACTGTGTTTGGATAATTGGGGGTTGGGTGATTATGTGGAGGCTAGATGTTTAGTTTTCAATGAACCTTCTCAGAGGCAGTATATGAGACTGAGGACTGTTTCTCGAGAGCATTATCATGTGTATAATACATTTCAGGGTTAGTTTAAAAACAACTATTCCCATTTTTGTGATGTTGGACAAAAAGCACTCACTACTTGTGACTAATTATGATGGGTTAGAAATTACTTGGCATGACAGTGATGAGACAAATGTCTACCTTTGCTGGGTTTCATCTAAAGAAGGACATGGTTTGAGAAAGGGGTGGAATCAGATTGTCCCTCAGGTAAAAGGGTTGTTAATGTCACCAACAGAACTTCAGAGTCTAAATGAAACTTCAGATTTAGAGAGTGGGAGGAGCTATACTTCAGGGAATTAGGTTAAAGGGCACTATATGCTCCACTCTTTATGATGAGACAAGTGTCTGGGAAGTCTACCCTTTATTTTGGGGTAAACAATCAGATAGAGACTCCCACAGAACAATGTGCTTATTGATACACATGTCAGTGGTCAAGCTGTCTCTAACCCCTGACAGAAAGGACTCTGTGTGTATCTTTGTCCTGGTTGCATTCCTTTGTGGTAGACCTCACCCTTTCTAGTGCTACAGCCCTTTAATGCAGTTTCTCATGTTATCTGGCAACTAACAACCTTAAAATTATTTGTCCTTATTTCATAACATAATGTCTGATATGTTAGCCATCTGATATGCAACCCCAATAGGTGTTGTGAACCACAGCTTGAAAATTACTGGTTTAGGGTCTGGATGAAGTTCCCTTCTGTATGATAACATGACTTTGCCTTCTGTGACCAAATTCCATTTTCACCAGCATCCTGTTCTGTCAGGAATTAATTTTTGAAGGAGTCTAATTATTAACTGAAGACAACATGAGGTAATTTTAGAACCGCAGAAGCTCCTTATAAACTCTACAATGAAAGAGTTTATATGATTGTATTCTTTGGGTTTCCCTGGGTGACACGAACAAATACCCATCTACTCTTCACAGGGCATCAACAGCACTCCAAAGGAAGAGTTTGTCACAGGTCTAGGTGAATAAAGCAATGGTTTACTGTCACAAGTCATGGGAACATGGGTAAGGAGTTATATAGAGCATGGGTGATTCAAATTGTAGCTGCACCGCAGAAAAAAGGACACCATGAGTCACAGCTCAGGAAAGCTGCAACCCTGAATGATCTCCACACAGACAAGTCTAGTAATCAGAATCCTTGGCAGCAAATGCTACTGCTTATGTAACCTTGGGGAGACCTAGTGATTCTTATTTTCTGAACTCCCTGAGACATGTAAGTTTGGTTATTTCCTGAGTCTTAATAAACTTTCTTCTAGGATGGAGTGCTTCAATTGAGAGGAAAATGCTACTTTATTGTCTGTAACTGTCTGCACAGTCATTGGTTGGAAGATCTAAAGCTGCTTGTATCACAGGCCAGACTTGCAAAGAATACTTTTCTGCTGTTAAGTACCACTTCAAACTGGTAGCCTTTTGTACCAGTTTATGGGTCAGATGAAAGTCAAGTTACAAATACAAAGCTCTAAAAATTAAAAGTTGTTTTGCTTTCCTTTTTTTGTAAGGATACGTATAAAATGTAGCAATTGTCATTTTTCTTTGGAGATATCCACCATCCCATCATTTGGCCACTAAGTCCTTATATATTCTATTAAGGGAACATGCATAAGTTTTGAAAGCACTCCTTTTTTTCTAAGTTCCCTAGTGTGCCACCTTTAACACAGCCTAGCTCTGTTGACACAGATGTAGTGGATCAATAAGTTCTTCATATATCCACATGGCTCTGCTTTTTGATTATACTTTGCCAGTGAGTATCTGTTGTCACACCTCATAAGTGCATATTACTGTCTATTACATGTGAATGGAGTTTTACCCAGGGCTGTGTATTATATCCTTTCATGGGTTTTGTAGATCAAAAGCTCAACCATATGGACTGGCTGCATATAATTTACCCATTAGTCTGCTCTAGCAAAGATTCTTCAGCACAGCAAGCACAATTATGGTTTCTGCTTGGCTAAGTTTTCAGCACTCTACAGTCATTTTGAAGATCCATCCTTTGCAGGATATAATGAGACAGCCCATAATCTACCATGGCAACTCAGGCAATCCAGCTTTGCTCAGCATGGGTGATCATCTTCCTGTAGCTTCTAAGTGCCATGTTAGCTCTGAGATTGCCCTGTCCCCTGGGAATTGAGAAAACACTGTCCAAGTACTGTGCAACCCAATCAATCAGCTAGTCTTTGTTAAGTCTTGTTAGCTGGTCTTCATCACTATGAATTCTTATAACTCAATCCCACAGGAGTACCTTGGTCACAACTCCCAATGCTCATAGTCTTTCCCCTTACCTCAGATATTCCAGGCATGTTGGAGGGATCTATTAGGGCTCTTCAGAGGAACATAAACAATATAGTAAGTGCATATTAAAAGAGGATAGATTAGGTGGCTTACACTGTGTGGTCTGGAGCTATTGACTGATGGCTGTGATAACACTGGGGAGGATGAGAGTCAGTGCCTGCTTAATCCACCATCCTGGATGATCAGGAGTCTCAATCTAGTGCTGGAGGCTAGGAGGGTTTTTGAGATATGGTGTTCACATTGGAAGGCTAAAGAAGCTGCGTTTTGATGTCACCAAAGTATGACACTAGCAGTAATAGTTACAGCAATCAGGTAGATGAACTCACTAGTATGCTATGACAACAAGTGCCAATGTTTTTGCTCTGCATGTCTTAAACCTGGGAAACCACTCAAAGACTTCAAGTTTTTTAATCCCTCACCCATGAATTCAATGCTTGATGCTTGTCTTCTAGTTGGTACCAGATCAAGTCAAGGTGACAGCTGAGAGATTAGCCATCATGATGCCACAGCTATCATTTGTGTTAGGGGCAGGTTCTGATTGCAGGTTCTAAAACATAGAAATGAACTCATCTAGGGGCGAGAACCAGTTCCAAACAGAGGATGTACTAGCTCTGAAAGCTTTAAGGGTTTATAGAAGTCTACAGAGTCATGATTTTCAGGAACATTCACTAAGATATGTCTATTCTGTATGGAAAATTTCATTCCTTTCCTAAACAGGGCTCTAAGTTTAATGTACCTGACTTGCCTTCTTAAAAGTTCTACAATTTATCAGATCCTTAGCTTGTTTCTCTGTAGTGATCACTGACTGCCACCATGGGAGAATATTTTAAGAAGGATCTTCCTGCTTGCTCAATTAGACTTTAACCATTTGTCAACCACCCTATGTTCTTACCTTTGTAGAGTATGTCATGTTATTTTTGAGTACATGGATGTAATTCTAAAGATACAGAGAATAGTGCACACAGATGCAAAAACCAGCATCATATCAACAACCACATTTCTTGCCTGGTGATATTTTATAACTAATTAGACTAAAATTCTTGGTGAAACAGCTTTAGTCTTGCACCAAGGACCATCTATGTTCTGTATTCCACTCAAGGCAAGTTCATGTATACCACTCTGCCGAAATCAAAAGCCAAAAAACCCCCACAAAATGCTATGATCCATTTTCAAAATTCTATCTTACCTTCTCAAATTTTCAAAATTCTACAATTACCAATGCACTAGGTTCCTGTCTTCAGAGATAGACATACTGAGAGGATAAGAAGGAGACAAGGCACTGAGAGAAATGGAAATACTTCATAACACATTAAAGGAGGAATCAAAGAAAAGACAAATGCAGGGACAAGCAACTGCCCAGGATGTAGCTCTAAGAGTGTCTTTCTAAACTGCAAGGGCTGAGACTGGCATTGCCTGGAGCATCCAGGTGGTGAATGCAGAACCATCTTAATCAGCACTCAGTACTCATGTCACATCCAGGGCAATGACTGACAGTTGCCCAGATAACACCTGGCCTTCCTTTGACCTCTGGAGGGGATTCTAAGTAATTCTTTCTATGGTACAAGTTATTTTTTGGAGTGTCATTAGCATGTAACTCCATGCTGTCATATGTTCTATCCTACCAAAGCAATAGAAAACTCTGGTAAATCAATGCTATCAGAGAAAAATGATGGCAATTTAATTATTAAACCATCTCATGTCTGTTCTTTTCAAGAATATTCAAGAGTAACAAAGTCATTCTCTCGAACTTAAAGTGATGATATCCTATCTAAACTCTTGAGTAAATGAATAATGAATCTGATTATTGGTCCTCCATGTAAGATTTGTACCAACATTTTTTAAAATCACAGACATAAGTAGAAAAACATCCTAAGAGAAAAAGAGTTGGAAGTTGTATGTACTTATTTATATAAAATATATAAATTTATTTTTTTAATTTTTATTTTCTATATTCTATGTTTACATTCCAAAGGCTTTCCCCTTTTCCAGTTCCCCCCCTCCCTAT
This sequence comes from Apodemus agrarius, assembly GCA_964023405.1. Lineage (NCBI taxonomy): Eukaryota > Metazoa > Chordata > Mammalia > Rodentia > Muridae > Apodemus > Apodemus agrarius. The sequence continues at coordinate 57,702,676 of OZ030008.1, read as the reverse complement.
GTCCCATAATTCCTCTTCCCCCAACTATTCCCCAATTATTACCCCTCCCCCCACGGTTTCTCTACAAAACTGGATCCAATCTTTACAGGCTGGGGGTCCTCTCCTTTCTTCTTGGGAATCATTTGACTTGCTAATTGTGCCTTGAGTATTTAGGGCTTCTGGGCTCATTAATATCCACTTATCAGTGATTAAATTTCATGTATATTCTTTTGTGACTGGGTTAGCTCACTCAGGATGATAATTTCCAGGTCTAACCATTTACCTACAAATTGCATGAATTCATTATTTTTAATTGCTGAGTAGTATTCCATTGTATAAATATACCACATTTTCTGTATCCATTCCTCCTTTGAGGGATATTTGGGCTCCTTCCAATTTCTGGCTATTATAAACAAGGCTGCTATAAACATAGTGGAGCATGTGCCTTTATTGTATGCAGGGCAATCCTCTGGGTATATGCCCAGGAGTGGTATGCCAGGGTCCTCCAAAAGTGACATGCCCAATTTTCTGAGGAACCGCCACACTGATTTCCAGAGCGGTTTTACCATTTTGCAATCCCACCAACAGTGGAGGAGTGTTCCTCTTTCTCCACATCCTCGCCAGCACTTGTTGTCTCTTGAGTTTTTAATCTTAGCCATTCTGACTGGAGTGAGGTGGAATCTCAGGGTTGTTTTGATTTGCATTTCTCTGATGACGAATGATGTTGCACATCTCTTAAGGTGTTTCTGGGCCATCCGAATTTCTTCTGGAGAAAATTCTTTGTTTAGCTCTGTACCCCATTTTTTGATAGGGTTATTTGGTTCTATGGGGTCTAACTTCTTGCGTTCTTTGTATATATTGGATATTAGCCATCTGTCGGATGTGGGGTTGGTGAAGATCTTTTCCCACTTTGTTGGTTGTCGTTTTGTCCTTCTGACAGTGTCCTTTGCCTTGCAGAAACTTTGTAATTTTATGAGGTCCCATTTGTCAATTCTTGATCTTAGTGTATAAGCTATTGGTGTTCTGTTCAGGAAATTTCCCCTTGTGCCTATGTCCTCCAGGGTCTTCCAAAGTTTCTTTTCTAATAGTTTCAGTGTGTCTGGTTTTATGTGGAGGTCCTTGATCCACTTGGAGTTGATCTTAGTGCAAAGAGATAAGAGTGGGTCAATTCGCATTCTTCTGCATGTTGACCTCCAGTTGAACCAGCACCATTTGTTGAAGAGGCTATCTTTATTCCACTGGATGGTTGTGGCTCCTTTATCAAAGATCAAGTGACCATAAGTCTGTGGGTTAATTTCTGGGCCTTCAATCCTATTCCATTGATCCACTTGCCAGTTGCTGTACCAATACCATGCAGTTTTTAACACAATTGCTCTGTAGTACTGTTTAAGGTCAGGGATATTGATTCCCCCAGAAGTCCTTTTATTGTTGAGAATAGTTTTAGCTATCCTGGGTTTTTTGTTGCTCCAGATGAATTTGAGAATTGCTCTTTCTAGATCTATAAAGAATTGAGTTGGGATTTTGATGGGGATCGCATTGAATCTGTATATTGCTTTTGGCAAGATGGCCATTTTTACTATATTGATCCTGCCAATCCAGGAGCAAGAAATATTTTTCCATCTTCTGAGGTCTTCTTCGATTTCTTTCTTCAAGGACTTGAAGTTCCTGTCATACAGATCTTTCGCTTGTTTGGTTAGAGTTACGCCAAGGTACTTTATGTTGTTTGTGGCTATTGTGAAGGGTGTTATTTCCCTAACTTCTTTCTCAGCCTGCTTGTCCTTTGAGTACAAGAAAGCTACTGATTTGCTTGAGTTAATTTTATAACCAGCCACTTTGCTGAAGTTGTTTATTAGCTGTAGAAGTTCTCTAGTGGAGTTTTTTGGGTCACTTAAGTAAACTATCATATCATCTGCAAATAATGATAGTTTGACTTCTTCCTTTCCAATTTGTATCCCTTTGACTTCCTTATGTTGTCTAATTGCTCTTGCTAGAACTTCAAGTACTATATTGAAAAGATATGGAGAGAGAGGGCAGCCTTGTCTAGTCCCTGATTTTAGTGGGATTGCTTCAAGTTTCTCTCCATTTATTTTGATGTTGGCTACTGGTTTGCTGTAGATTACTTTTACTATGTTTAGGTATGGGCCTTGTATTCCTGCTCTTTCCAAGACTTTTAGCATGAAAGGATGCTGAATTTTGTCGAATGCTTTTTCAGCATCTAATGAGATGACCATGTGGTTTTTTTCTTTTAGTTTATGTAGTGGATTACATTGATGGATTTCCATGTATTGAACAATCCCTGCATCCCTGGGATGAAGCCTACTTGATCATGGTGAATGATCGTTTTGATGTGCTCTTGGATTCAGTTGGCAAGAATTTTATTTAGTATTTTTGCATCGATATTCATAAGAGAAATTGGCCTGTAGTTCTCTTTCTTTGTTGGATCTTTTTGTGGTTTAGGTATCAGCGTAATTGTGGCTTCAAAGAATGAGTTGGGCAGTATCCCTTCTGTCTCTATTTTGTGGAATAGTTTGAAAAGTATTGGTGTTAAGTCTTCTTGTCTGGTAGAATTCTGCAGTAAAACCATCTGGTCCAGTACTTTTCTTGGTCGGGAGGCTTTCTATAACCCCTTCTATTTCTTTAGGGGTTTGGGACTATTTAGCTGATCTATTTGATGCTGATTTAATTTTGGTATTTGGTATCTGTCTAGGAAATTGTCCATTTCCTCTAGATTCTCTAGTTGTTTTGAGTATAGACCTTTGTAGTAGGATCTGATGATCTTTTGAATTTCCTCAGTTTCTGTTGTTATGTCTCCCTTTTCATTTCTAATTTTGTTAATTTGTATACTGTCTTTGTGTCCTTTGGTTAGTCTGGCTAAGGGTTTATCTATCTTGTCGATTTTCTCAAAGAACCATCTCCTGGTCTTGTTGATTCTTTGTATGGTTCTCTTTGTTTCTATTTGATTGATTTCAGCCCTGAGTTTGATGATTTCTTGTCTTCTACTCCTCCTGGGTGAATTAACTTGTTTTTCTTCCAGGGCTTTAAGGTGTGCCGTTAAGCTGCTAGTGTATGCTCTCTCCAGTTTCTTTTTGGATGCACTTAGAGCTATGAGTTTTCCTCTTAGCACTGCTTTCATTGTGTCCCATAGATTTAGGTAGGTTGTACCTTCATTTTCATTGAATTCTAAAAAGTCTTTGATTTCTTTTTTTATTTCTTCCTTGACCAAGGTGTCATTGAGTAGAGTATTGTTCAGTTTCCATGTGTATGTGGGCTTTCTGTTGTTCTTGTTGCTATTGAAGACCACTCTTACTCCATGGTGATCTGATAGGAGGCATGCGATTAGCTTGATCTTCTTGTATTTGTTGTCATCTGTCTTGTGACCAATTATATGGTCTATTTTGGAGAAGGTACCGTGCGGTGCTGAGAAAAAGGTATATTCTTTAGCTTTAGGATGAAATGTTCTATATATATATATATATATGTCTGTTAAATCCAATTGGTCCAGAGTTCCTATTAGTTTCACTGTGTCCCTGTTTAGTTTCTGCTTTCCTGATCGGTCCATTGAGGAGAGTGGAGTGTTGAAGTCACCCACAATTATTGTGTTAGGTGTAATGTGTGCTTTAAGGTTTAGTAAGGTTTCTTTTATGAATGAGGATGCCCTTGCATTTGGAGCATAGATGTTCAGTATTGAGAGCTCTTCTTGGTGGATTTTCCCTTTGGCCAGCAAGAAGTGACCTTCTGAGTCTCTTTTGATGATTTTAGGTTGGAAGTCAATTTTATCTGATATTAGAATGGCTACTCCAGCTTGTTTCCTGAGACCATTTGCTTGTAAAATTGTCTTCCAGCCTTTTACTCTAAGGCAGTGTTTGTCTTTAACACTGAGATGTGTTTCCTGTATGCAGCAAAATGTAGGGTCCTGTTTCTGTATCCAGTCTGTTAATCTATGTCTTTTTATTGGGGAATTGAGTCCATTGATGTTAAGAGATATTAAGGAATAGTAATTATTACCTCCAGACATTTTTGAAATTATATTTATTTATTTTATTTATTTATTTTTTATATTCGAGAGGTTATCTTCTTTTGGGTTTGATGAGAGGAGGTTTCTATCTTGCTTCTTCCCGGGTGTAGTTTCCGCCCTTGTCTTGGTGTTTTCCCCCTATTATCCTTTGTAGGGCTGGATTTGTGGAAAGATATCGTGCAAATTTGGTTTTGTCATGGAATACCTTGATGTCTCCATCTATGGCGATTGAGAGCTTTGCTGGGTAAAGTAGTTTTGGCTGAAGTGTGTGTTCTCTTAGAGTTTGCATTATATCTGCCCAGGATCTTCTAGCTTTCATGGTCTCAGGTGAGAAGTCTGGTGTTATTCTGATAGGTCTTCCTTTATAAGTTACTTGGCCTTTTTCTCTTGCTGCCTTTAATATTCTTTCTTTGTTTAGTACATTTGGAGTTTTGATTATTATGTAACAGGATGTATTTCTGTTCTGATCCAGTCTGTTTGGGGTTCTATATGCTTCTTGTATATTCATGGGCATCTCTCTCTTTAGGTTTGGGAAGTTTTCTTCCATAATTTTGTAGAAGATATTTGCTGGCCCTTTAACTTGTAAATCTTCACTCTCATCTATCCCTATAATCCTTAGGTTTGGTCTTCTCATTGTGTCCTGGATTTCCTGGATGTTTTGGGTTACAGCCTTTTTGCATTTAGTATTTTCTTTGACTGTTGAATCAATGGTTCCTATGGTATCTTCGACTTCTGATATTCTGTCTTCTATCTTTTGTATTCTATTGTTGATATTTGCATCTATGGCCCCTGATTTCTTCCCAACGTTTTCTATCTCCAATGTTGTCTCCCTCTGTGATTTCTTAGTTTTTTCTACTTCTGTTTTTAGTACCTGGATGGATATGCTCAGATCTTTCGCTTGCTTGATTGTGTTTTCGTGTATTTCTTTAATAGATTTTTGTGTTTCCTCTTTCATAGCTTCTACTTGTTGGCCCACGTTCTTCTGTATTTCTTTAAGTGATTTTTGTCTTTCTTCCTTATTGTCTTCTTTTTGATCCATCTTCTCCTGCATTTCTTGAAGTGATTTTTGTATTTGCCTTGTAAAGGCTTCTAACTTTTGATCCATTTTCTCCTCTATTTATGAGATTTTTCTATGTGTTCAGCTACCAGCATCCTGACCAGTGATTTTATATCCAAGTCTTGTTTTTCTGGTGTTTTGGGGTATCCAGGGCTTCCCGTTGTTGGCGAACTGGGTTCAGATGCTGTCATGTTGCCTTGATTTTTGTTAGTGACATTCCTTCGTTTACCTTTTGCCATCTGGTTATTTCTGGTGTTAGTTAGCCTTGTTGTCACTGGCTGGTGTTTGAATCTCCTGTGAGGCTGGGCTCACCTGCTGTTTCTCTACTGGTGGTTATGCGTGATTGCTGCTCAATGGGATCACGAGCTGGCTGCCACCTGCTGCCTTGGTGCAAGGCCTGAGGTCTTGGGGAAGTGCGGGGGAGTGCAGCAGAGCCTTGGAGGGCACTGCTGGGCCTGCCTAGTAGCGAGAGCCTAGTAGATTCCCTCCCCCAAGTGGTAGCCCCTGATGGAATCTGTCTACCTGTGCCTTTCCAGCTGTGTCCTGGTTGCAATATGGAGGCCTGCCGCTATCGCTGGTCCTAGGTCCTGGGAACTGGTTGCCTCCGGCTGCCTGGGTGCACAGCCTAAGGTCGCTGGGAAGTGCAGAAGAGCCTAGGCGGGCACCTCTGGGCCTGCATGGGTGTGAGAGCCTAGCAGATCTCCCTGCGCGGTAGCCCTAGATGTAGTCTGTGTTCCTGCACCTTTCCAGCTGTGTCCTGGTTGCAATATGGAGGCCTGCCGCTATTGCGTGTCCGGGGTCCTGGGAGCTGGGTGCCTCTGGCTGCCTCGGTGCACAGCCTAAGGTCGCTGGGAAGTGCAGCAGAGCCTAGGCGGTTACCACTGGGCCTGCCTGGGGGCGAGAGCCTAGCAGATCTCCCTGTGTGGTAGCCCCAGATGGAACCTGTGTACCTGCACCTTTCCAGCTGTGTCCTGGTTGCAATATGGAGGCCTGCCGCTATTGCTGGTCTGGGGTATTGGGTGCTGGGTGCCTCCGGCTGCCTTGTTGCATGGCCTAAGGTCGCAGGGAAGTGCAGCAGAGCCTAGGCGGGCACCACTGGGCATGCCTTGGGGTGAGAGCCTAGCAGATCTCCCCGCGCGGTAGCCCCCATATAAATTTAATTAACAGATAACATAACTATTGTAATAGAAATATATATTATATATGGAATTTATGAATTAATAAGTAGTTCAAGTCTTAATAATGAAGAAATGTGTGTATACCACTGATATATAGGGAAAGTGATATTAATAGTAGATGATTTTCACAAACTCAAAACTGAAACTGTTTGAGTATCATTCACTTCAAGCATGGATTTATGATAAAATACCTACTTACACATAATTTATTCATATTCTTTAAAATCCATATACAAAAGACTTGAGAAAACTTGAGAAACCCAAAGGAAAGAGAGATATCTCTTTAGAAGGAACTGCCATGCAGTTTTTAGTTATTATTTTCTCAGGGCTTCCACACAAGCAGAGGGACATATTGGCTTAGCGTGGCATTTTTTGTTTATGTAGGATTCTTGGCTTGCAATCTTTTCATCTCATAAGAAAACAGAAAGATATATCAGCATTCATACATGCCCACTAATACCACATTTTTTTATGTCTGAGAAAAATATTTGATAATAATCCTCAAACCTCTGAACAAGATTGGAAAGATGTATATAGGAAGCAATAGTGAACAATGAAATGTAACACATTTAAATTTAAATAGCTCAGAGGTCACCTGAAACAAAATGAATGATGAATCAGGAAAGCTAAAACTGTAATTGCTATTGACAGTGCACTGAGCCACATCAGACACATCTAGAAGCCATCAGTGCATCAGAAGGGGGAGGCCACAGTGAGAAGGTAAAATAGAAGCATTCAGTGGGAAGAAAGGACAAAAAACATTAAAAATAAGAACTGTCCTGTGGACCTTATTGAGCTTGAAAACCATCTCTTGTTCTCTTAAGGTTTTTTCTTTCTTTTTTTTTTCCTGTAGGAGCAATTATTCAACTGTGAGAAGAAAGAAATAGCAAATTTTACTGAATTGGAAAAGTAACTAAAGCATAGTGAGTTATTACACCAGAAAACACTGCAGTAAGGAACAAAAAGAATTCAGAGTAAAGCTAAGAGAGACTACTGACTCTTTCCATTAAACATGCTACACTTAGTTCTTGCCATACTAGATTAAGAAAATGAAACTCATTTATATATCTTTTACAAGAATTGCTTAAGTCAAATGATTAAGGTCAAAATACAGATATGAGGGAAATGAATGCAAATAAAGTAAAGCCAGTGTTCACTGCAGCATTATTTTCAGTAACCAAGCTTTGGAATCAACCTAAGTGTCAACTGATGGGAAAATGGGCACAGAAGATGTGCAATTATCTGCATTTTTATTTATATCTCACATTCTCAGTGTTGCTTAGCCTTAATAAAGAAGAGAATTCTGGCTTTGTTTCAACAAGGGTCAACTTGGGGAATGTTCTACTAAACAAAATAACCAGGCACAGGAAAACAAATACCACATTATGTTATTTACCTATGGAATTTATACTTAAGTCAAAGCCACAAAAAAGCAGTATGATGGAGGTTGTCATAGGATGAGTGAGAGAAGGGGAAAAGATTTGCACAGTAAATCTCTAGCTGTATAAACTGAAAACATTCTGGAAGTCTAATGCCTAGAATGGACTTATACATTCTAATCCTCCTGCATACTTACAATTTGTTGTGCTATTAGGTTTTGAATGTTCTCACTACACAGAATTGTAAATATACGAGGTGATGGAGATTTGAATGAGATTGATTCTAGTTATATATATATATATATATATATATATATATATATATATACTGAATCCATATCATTTACTTTAAAATATGGAAATTGGTCTACTCTATGTCAATAAAGTTGGTGGAAACAGTGTTTGAAATATTATTATTATGACTGAATTATATAGTATGATTCATAAATCCACAAACATTGTAATATATATATATATATATATATATATATATATATGGCAGAGAATCATATGAATGGAAGTGCTTATGCACATGTTTACAAATAGACTTCATTATGTCTGCCATAGATGGACACATCTTGAATATAGAATGGAAACAGAAGTGATTTTTTTACAGGATATTACATAATAGCTGGAGATGCCTTAGGTATAGAACACTTGCTTACAACTTGTGAGGCCTGTTGAGCCTTCTGCTACCAATATGAGTGTGTTGTGTGTGTGTGTGTGCCAACAATATTAGCACCAAAGTACAGAATACCCATGATACAACCCCCCAGACCATAAGAAGTGAAACAAGAAGGAAGGTCCAAGTGAGGATACTTCAAACCCATTTAGAAATGGGAATACAATAATCATGGGAGCCAGAGGGAGGGATCTGGGTGGGAGAGGGGAGGAGGAGAGGAAGAGGGGGCAGGATTAGGTGTTTTAGGGGCAGAGAGACAGGAAAGAAGCCCAGAGGGCCAGCAGAATGAATGGAAATATGCAGCTGCAGGGGGTGGGGATGGGGGTAGGATCCTCTAGAAAGTCCTAGAGACCTGTGATGTGAGAGGTTCCTAGAGCCCAGTTGGGGTGACCTTAGCCTAAATGCCCAACAGTGGGGAGATGAAACCTGAAGAAACCACCTCGAGCAAGATAGATGGGGTCCCCAGTGGAGCGACGGGGATCACCAACCCGTTTTCAAAAATTTTGATCCAAAATTATTCCTGTCTAAAAGAAATGCAGGGACAAAAGCTGAGCAGAGACTAAAGGAAAGGCTGTTCAGTGACTGGCCCAACTTGGGATCCATCTCATTGGTGGGCACAAAACCCTAACACTATTACTGATGCTGTATTGTGTTTACAGACAGGAACCTAGCATGGCTGTCCTCTGAGATGCTCTACCAGAAGCTGGCTGAGACAGATAGACAGTACACATAGCAATGTATTGTATTATGCACAGTTCTAGAGAAAATGAAAAATGTCCCAATTGCTAAAATGGCATGGATATAATCTTCTGTACATTGTTCCACATTCTGATTAGAAGATGATCCTGAAGGCATAACTTGGCTTATAGTTCTTTGTGATGACATTGTGTGTGATGTTTGCTGGCTAGTAAAGAGTAATCAAGTTTATCAACTCTGAGGATCCTCTCCCTATAGCCAGTGAGCTAAGGACTAAGGTAGTAGTGATGAGGATGTGTGGTAGCTTGCACTTCTCTTTCCTAGTGAGGAAGTAGTGCTGAGGCCTGTGTTCCCAGGAGCTGTGGTTCTGGGAGCCAAGCCTGACAATTGTGAAAGGCCATAATTACCTGTTCATATGTTTTGGCCTTCAGTTCTCTTTATACATGCTGATTTATCCATCTTTTTGCCTGTGACCGGCCTTAACCTATGGCAAATGCAGTCAAAATAAGATACACTATAGACGAAGCACTAGTTGTGGACACTTGCTTTATTGGTAGACCCTGGAGACTAAATTCAAATAAGTATGCAAGCACATCTCCTGCTTTATACATGAGAACTCAGCTGACCTTGCCATGTTCAATTAGATAGTGTAATATGCGACAAAGGCAAGTGTTTCTCGACTGAACACATTCTGAGCTCATCTGCATCTGTCCTATCAAAGAACAAGAGCTGCACACAGATGAATGTCATTTGAGGTTATGGGCACCTCAGTGACCCAGGAGGAGTGGTATTGTAATCTATATCTTTATAGGAATGCAGGGCATCTGAAACAGGTTTATTTCATTCTTTTAACCAAATGTAGCTTTTACTCCACATGTGAGGTTAAGACACATGTGAGGTTTAGCTGGAGGCTTTCCTTACCATAAGATCCCTAAACAAGTGAACAGCTAGTTCTAGCTTCCTTACTACACAGCAATACAGCATGTTATTATATGTATACTCCTGAGTTGTTATCGGTCAGCCACTTGACAGTGTCAACCTTCCCTCATTCTTTACAGGCAGCCCTAGTGCCTCCTGATGCCAGACTCTCCTATCTTATACTTGACCCAACGAAATGGGAGGAGACAAAGAAATATTAAACAAACCGGAAAGAAGCTCTTTGGCTCTCCTAGGGATAGCATCCTCTTGAAAGACCTGAAAGTGATAATTGCCCACCAAGTTTTTGCAGATATAAACCTGAGTTTTCATTTTCCCATTGAAGTGATGGAGAGTTTCCTTGTCATGATTTGCTAGTTCAGGGATAACTATAAGTGGGTGTGGATGAAAAAGTAAAAAGATTGAATTGTCACTTGGAGGTCAGTGCTGGTTAGAGGCATTGGTATCTTAAGAACAAAGTCATAGTGTTCAAAGCGAGTTCAGGAAAAATACATTGTAGGTAGCAGGGCATAAACAATGGGGAGTTGGAAAAAGACAGGGGAAGCTTGCCAAGGTATTTGAAGAATGAGTAGAGCCATGATCATAAAAAGTAGTGAGTGGCACAAGGTCAAGTTCTGTGATGCTCATTTTGTGTATGGGATTGGATATGGCTCTCCTGTCATTCCCAGGTATCTTGCCTTGGTAGCTCAGGGGCGACTACAAAACACTTTGCTATATGATTTTCAGATTTACCATCTCAGGATCTATTTTTTCATAAGCAATGAAAATAGAACTGTAGGATGAATTGAAATCACTTGAATTTCAGTTATTTCTAAGGTGTTGGTGGAAAGCTATAAAGGAAATGAAGTCATTGGCAATCTTGCTATATCATAGAAAGATGCATCGTCAGCAGAAAAGTGCATCATCCCCTAAAATAGATTTTGAGTCCAGGAGGGAGATGATAGCTCAAATGACAAAATTATTGTGAGAAATGTTGACCCAATTTAAAAGAAGACAATCACACTCTGTAATTTCATCTCCTGTTTTCCTTCTAGCTGTCTCAATGCCTCTATGGTCCTATCCATGCTTAAGGATCTTCCATGATTTTGACAGGTTTTAAATAGCTTCTAAGGTGAACATTAAGAAATGAATAAGTTTAGTTCTCTCTGAAACAAGTTTTCGTTTTTAGTTAACTCTATCTTTTGCAGTCACAGATGAGATGATATCTCATTGTAGGTAAGCCTTGGATCATATTAACATCATGGCTTAGGCTCTACCTTTGACCTGTAGAATTCCTTGTTCATATCACCTGAAAAAATTGTGTGATAACAGCATTAGGATGAAATAGAAAGCATTAATCATCATATCTGAATTTATTTTGAATTCACTATTTTTGGTCACGTAATGGCTATAGATTAATAATGATTTTAACAAACCAAAATAGCATATATTTTTAAGAGGAATATCAGAGACAAGGAAGTTCATAACATCGGCACTAACCTTCAAAAGACTAATTCTCAGAATCAAAGAACCCAAGGTCACTCACTTTTGATACGACCTGGCATAGAGAACATGCAGAGCCTGAGCACAGTTCACAAGAGTCTGGTGTTTCCTTCCCTTTGTTTCCCCAAGTCATTGGACTACAGAGGGGTGGTTGTTTCCTGTTAGACACAGTTCTTACCCTACTGCCCTGAGAAAGATTTTCAGAGGCACTTGGGCCTTTCTGTTGAGAGCTCTTCTTCACTCCCCCAGTCCTTTCAGGGCCCTCCCTACTGAGAGCTAATGGCCACCCTGTGGGAGAGTAATGTAGGAAATATGGCAGGCTTGTTCCAGGAGGACAAGGAGAACTAAGCTAGTCACAAAGAGCAGTTAGAGCTGAGCCAAATGAGGGAACTAGTATCAATCTCATCTGCCCAGAATAGATTCTTGACTTTAAACCAATTGAAGCAAGGAATTTCTGTCTCTAGTTTGTCTTCTATCTTTCTGTAATAGTGGTTTTCCATGTAAATCTTTAATTTTATTGTAAGTGTTTTTACTTCCCTTTATGTCCCTTTTCAATAAACAAAAAAATTTAAAAAAAGAAAACCTCAAGGCAAATCCACAGTGGACTACTTCCTCCAATCCAGCAGGCTCTGTCTCTTGAGGCTTCCACATACAATCTTTCCAAAAAATATGAACAGGTGGGGAGCAAGTATTCAAACACATGAGTGTATGAGACAACTCACATTTAAACCATCGCTTCCCACCCTGCTTTGGATTGGATCTTCTGGATCTTTTGTTAACTACTCACCACTTTTATAAGTAATTGGGAATAAATGATCTCATCACTCTAGACTATCTATTTACTTCAAGAATACGTTTAGCAAACCAACAAGAAACAGAATATACATACTGCACTGTCCACTGCCAAACAGTCAAGGCCGACTCTGACCTTTCAGTCTAGAGGTACTCAGAAATACTAGACCTCAAACAGGGAGTTGGAAGAAATAGGCATTTGAGCGTTTTAATCTTCTATGCAGAGTGCATCCTCAATAGGAGTCATTGAATCTTCAAAGAGGTAAAAATTAGTTCTTTGGAAGCAGCAAGTCTTATAATAAGTATAAAGCAAAGATATGAATAAATACACAATTTGCATATAGAGTTAAAATCTCAGTAGTCAATTCTGTTGAATCTCCTTTGCTCTTTCTAGCAGTGGATATGCAGTGTTTGGCCTACTGTGACTTCCTGACAGGATTAACCTATCTCTTAGGCTTTCTCCTTTTGAAGCTGTGGGAAGTCACTCTCTTCTATTACAGTGGGATTCAGAAGAGGAAAGCTGAGACCCCAACGGGAGTCATCACCAGTGGAGGGTAGCTGTGTATACACATCCTTTAGTCTTCTGTTGTCCTGAGGGACAGCCTGAACAAGCTTGGAAACCATGAAGAACATTTCCAGACACTGTAGAGAGCAAAGAGAAACATCCAGTTCTTGGGTCCTTCCTTAAGTGAGAAGGATATGTGGAAGGGAGTGAGAGCCGTACTCAGGGACAGACAAGAGACAGATGGACAGGATTGCAAGGATCAGCTGTAGGCACAGAGAACAGATAAATGTCATTTTCCCTAGCAACACATCATCTGCATGTACAGATTAGAGCAGGCTATGAGGCAAACATTGCTTCACCGGTGTTATAACAGGCGTTAAGAGCATCATTCTTAAAAGAAAACATAGGGCCTGGCAGCAACCACAAAGCAGAAAAAAGATGAGCTGACGAAGACAAGACATAGAAAGAAAGGGAAAGAAGAAAGAAAAGGGAGGAAGGAAGACAGGAAAGAAAAGAAACAAAGAAATGAAGAAAGGATGAAAGGAGACGGGAAACAGAATGTTGAAAGGCAGTCAGCACTGGGCAGTCTCTAAGTGCTTACCCACTGAGCAGCAAACCCTGGATGTTTTAACACATCCATCACTGAGGTTTGAGGTCAAGCTTTCTGCCCCATGAAGATATTTGTTTGTTTTTAAAACAAGATTTATTGGGTATCAGTGCTCTTAAATATCAGAGGTTCCCCCAAATATTAGATATTGCTTACTGCAAACATAGCCCCCACTCCATCTGTCTCTATCTGCCTGCCAGCCTTTCTGTCTGTCTGTCTGTCTGTCTGTCTGTCTGTCTGTCTGTCTCTGTCTGTCTATCTCTTCTTCCCTCCCTTCTTCCCTTCCTTCCTCCCCTCACCACTCTGTCTGTCTTACACTCTCTGCTTCTGTTGGGTCTTGAGACCAAGTCCGCAAACAATTCCTTGCGTCCCAGCCTCATTATGGGCTTGCTTCATTTTTAACACTTCTAAGCCAGCCCTCCTCTGTCTCCATGTTCTCACCTTCCTCCTTTCTTGAGGATTACCTAATGAGTCAGTGTGAAGAAGCCAGGCCTTGCTAACTCTGTCCTGATTAGCTCTTCTCTTCTCACTTCCTGATCGCTTTGTTTATTTTCAATTTTAGTTTAGTCAATTTAATTTTAAAAGTTCCAGCTATAATTTAGTGTTGCAGCACAGATAAGGTTCTGAACAAAGGCTGCTCTGGTAATAACAGGAGAATACTATCTGTAACGTGATCCTGGTTTTAAATCCACCCGCCTTCATGCTATCAAGGCCCAGTCAGTCTGTCATGGGAGACAAGCCCGTGACTTCCTTGCATTCCAGTCATGCAGGCCACGCTCACCTCACATGTAGCTCTAACTAGTTTCTGCCTTCCATTGTTCTCTAGGTTTACCCTCTGTCCCCTTCTCTGCTCTGCAAAACTGGAAGTCTGTACCTAGAGTGGTTGAAGGCATAGTTGCTGAAAAACCAAATGTTTCCCATTTTAATCCAAATTAATGAAGTTGAGTGTGGCACTCTTATTAGCTCAGAGTGATGGACTGCTACAGAATTCCCAGAGGTTCTTGCTGCCACCCAGGAAATCACAGCTTTTAACTAAACCGGGAAACCATTTAATCTGCAGTCCTTGGGTTGTCTCTGATGCATGACACACGGCAGCTTGTATTTCTACCATATTTGTGAACCTCTTCAATTCTGAAATTATGTCCAAAAGTGTTTTACATCATCACCAGCAAGAGTGATTGTTAAGGCAACTGTAAGTTTGTTCCTCACTATGGATGGCAGTGTGCTCAAACAAGCAAACCACTTTGCACATGGCTCACAAAATCTATATTGACACCTTGTCATTTATGTGAAGGTCAGAGAATGGCTTGTGGGCCCTGGTTCTCTTGTTCTATGATGTGGGTCCTGGGGGTCGAACTCTGTAAGTCAGGCTTGTTTGGCAAGTGCCCTTACCTGCTCAGGCATCTCACTAGCCCTAATTAACCACTTAATGGCATTGATTATATTTATTGTGAATTCAGCATCATTCTTAAGAAAGCACATATCCAGGTGGCTGAAGATCATTTGTTGGCAGCCTTGCTCTTTTCCATCGGATGGCCTTGGCACATTTGTTAAAAACGACTTGACTGAGGATTATGGATATGTTTCTGGGCTCTCTAGACATAATCCATTGCCTTCTAGGCTTCAAAGGCAAGGTTTTTTGTTTGTTTTTTATATAATTTCTAAAATTAATGGAGGGAATTAAGGAATTTCGGTCATGCAAACTTTTCTTTTCCAATATGGTTTTGGCTGTTCATGGCCCTTTAAGAGTTCATTTGAATTTTAGGATTTCTTTTCTTACTTTTGTGAAATATGTCTTTGGTTTATGGCAAGTTTGACCTGATCATATATCACGTTAGGTAGTTATTAAGTCCTATCGAGGTGTTCAGCTGAATAATCCTTCAGGCCAGAGGTTTGTTAATGTTTCCTGGAGCACCATGACAGGGTTCTGATATAGTTTCTGCCCTTATTCTCCCCTCTTTTAAGACAAAACAAGGTGTTCTGTTAAGGGAGGGGGTGGACTTGTACTATAAGGAGGCAGGCTTAGTTAACTTGTGACTCCTTTTATGTGACAGTGGTCATATTTTCTTGAAGTAGGCAAATTGGACCCAGTAAGGAGTGACCCATGCTACTTGATAGTGGCAGAAAAGTGGGGTATCTGTTACTAATGCTAAGCAGTGGGGGCCATTCTCTCTCTGGAGGGCAATAGAGACTGTTCACACACACACACACACACACACACACACACACACACACACACACTTCACTCTAAAAATGAAACCTGTAACTGACAAAAACAACGAATCTATTAATGTTTAACTTGGTGAACCAATGAAATTTTATTAGGTTTACTTACTAATAGGAGTATTACAAGCAGAAGTACTTGTCAAAAGAAGCTGGATGACTGAAATGGCTACACCAACACAGTTGATACTTTGTAAACTTTGTAAAAGTTGCAGCCTTGGGTTTCCCTGCATAGCCTTCAGACAGCTGGCAGTCTTAACATCCATCTTTCCTGCAGTTTTTATGGTCAGAGTCTTCCCACAACCATTGTGTACTCATTTTTATAATTCTGTAGTATGGAGGACTCAAGAACTCAAACATAATATAATATTTAATCATATATATATAGAGAGAGAGATTTTAGCTTTTAGGCTTTAGATGTGAACTTCAATTCGAATAACCACACAGGTTAAGTACTTCATATAGGACCAGGGTAGAGGACAGGCTCTTCCAAAGAAAGAGAATAGAATATAGTATTATAAAGGAATAAACAGGGAATTGAAGGAGATTAAATGTGGACAGAAAGAGCACAGGAAGGGAGTAGAGGCAGCTAACACTACACGCCTTTTGAAAAGTCATATAGAAGCCTACTACTTTAGAAATAGACTAAACTATATAAAAGAGATTTAAATGGAGTTACCATATAATGAAGGAAATAATACCCCAAGTAGAAAACATAACCCCCCCAGTGCCAGGAATGGAGGATATTATTTTTTTGAGTCATTGGTCAAAGGGATTGAGTAAACCCACTCAAACAATGCAGGCTATTGAGAAGGCTTCTGTTTACTCTCCACAAGCTGAGGGTAAGACCCTAACGCTGAACATACCACCTTTGTCACTAAACATAGACAAGTAAGGCTGGTGTCCAACTAGAAGCTTCACCCCACTGACCGCCATTCATAATGCTGTAAGGTACTAAATATACTACTGGAGGAGAAAGTAGTCATAGTCCAGCTGCAAACATGAACCTGTGAATACACCAGCAACCAGCCTGAAAGATACACTGTTTCAGTAGTAGCACAACTGTTATGATAGTAACCAGTTACTTTTGGGTTGAATTCAAGGCCTGTTCCATGAGATGGAACGCAAATCTGACACTGTTAATGAGTCCAATAGTCTGAAACTATATATGGGCTATGGGCTAAACTTACTATTATTATTCTGTTAAAACAACATAGCAATAAAAAGGTTCCTAGAGACAATCTGCTTTATTGTTAGGTCAGATCAACCCTCTCCAGAGAAACTTCTTCGGTAAATAAGTAACACAGACTCCTAACTTCAGAGCGTGAGAGAACCTGGAACACTTGGCCCTAAATTGAATGTCTCCATCAAATCCCTCCCCTCAAGGTCCAGGGATCACACAGAAGAGAAGGTGGGAAGATTTTAAGATTCAGAGGAGATGGAAGGCTAATTGATAGGGGGTGGATGGACGTCACTTCCATGAAGTTGTCATTCATGATGTGGTGGAATTTTTCAGGGATGTAACAGTTCAGTGGTCATAAGTGACCCTCACATATCCTTAACAAAGTAAACTCAAACCATTAGTTCAACAAATTGGACTTGGGTACAATTATACTTTGGTCTGTTATTTGTGTTCTACAGATGAATAAATATTTCCCAGGGAAAGCCAATGAAACAGACACAATTCCTTCTCCATTACTAGCAAGGTGGCTCAGCAGCAAAGAATCTTGCTGCCAATCCTGATGACATAAATTTGAGCCCTAAGAACCACAAGGTGGAAGGGGATAATTAACTCCAGCAAACTACCTTCTGTCTCCATATAGTCTCTCTCTCTCTCTTTCACACACACACACACACACACACACACACACACACACACACATGAGAGAGAGAGAGAGAGAGAGAGAGAGAGAGAGAGAGAGTAAGAGTATAAATGTAACAAATAATTTCTATAATTTCTGTCCTGCTTGACCTGGACTGTTTCCTGCTACTCTTGCTGAGTCTACAGTTATTTCCTCCAACTCAGGTCTTTAATCCTTAGTCATCCTTGAGGGTTGGGACCAACTGCTTCCAAGTGTCAGGGTTTATGTTTTTGACCTCACATAAATCATGCTATTTTGGTGCGTGTTCATAGGTGTGCAGGTAGTGTGTGAGTGCATGTGAACATGAACTTGGAGCTCCCCAGTTATGCTAGACTAGCTGGCTGGTGAGCTTAGGAGAGCCACCAGTTTGAAGTCCCCCATCATGGCTGATCACTTTACTGATAACCATTTCCCCAAACCCATGAACATGGTAACCAACATCTAGAAAAGTGAGACATTTCCAGGGGCATTTGATTTACTTTTCCCAGATCCACTAGAGGAATAACTATCTATGTGGTACCTGCTGCTTTATGGAATACATTTCTTGAATACAGATTTGAAACTCAAAACTGCTTCTAGACTCACGGGTTGTAAAATGAATATTAGCAGGTATTAGAATATCATCAATTCTGTTGTACATCTCCATTTTAATTCTTGAGTTACTGGGGACATCACCAGTGAGTACTAATTTTTTTGAACTTTTTGTTTCTCTTTCAAGCAATAGATCTCTAGTGGGCTGTAAATATTCACTAATCCATGCTGTAAGTACATGTTCTGCCATCCAGATTTTTTTCCATTTATAAAACATGGATAGAGTGAAGTTTGTATAACTTAGAAGAGGAGGGTTTTCATTGTGGCAAAGGAACATTGGCACCAAAGAGCTGCAGTAGCCTCTGTAAGAGTTAGCTTTCTTTAAATTAACCCAGACACAGACTTCCTTCTAACTTAGAAAGTTGGAGAGAGCATCAATATGTAATATAGGAATTTTTTCTTATTCTGCACATGTTTTTGTGTAGCCATCTTTATTAATTATCTGAGATACTCCATGTCCCTTGCCTAAGATTCTCTGTCAATACCTGCTGTCTTACATTGCACTTTTATGTGGCATACAGCTACTCCCATTCGTCTCACAAAGACATTTTTGCTAGTGTCAAAGCTTTCTTCTGAGCTTCCTCACCTCCAGGGTTCCTGCCTTGCTTCAAGCAGCTTTGATTTTTACGCAGGATACCGAAAGAAACTTTCTGCCTGTCAGCAGTTGGGTTACTGTGCTTTTTAAGCTTTTGTGTTTTCGCTCAATTAATGCTTTTAATTCCCTTTGAGAACTGTTGCAAAATGAATGTTTGGTGCTAGAGGTCTACCTTTGGGCAGTTTGGCTTTGAGTATATGTCCCTCACTAGCTTTAATTATTTTCATCATTGATTTAACATGAAAGGCATGCAGTTCTTACTTCAACACTCGCAGGCCATTGTCAGGTTATTAATTGGACCCATCTTAATATTGTGTTCTCAGGAGAAAGAGTCCAAGGGAATGGGAGCCAAAGGGATTGGCTCCAGAAGCAAACTCAAAAGATATGCATGTCACAGTCAAATTGTTATTGGTTCATGAAACTCCCAAAACACCTGTGCTATAACCATCATGATTCACTGATCACAAATCACCATAACAAATATGATAACATTTCTCTTTAAAAGTTTTTCCAGAAATACCAAAGTGTGAGAAAGACCAAGAGTGAGTTCATGGACCCTGCCAGCTGAACCAGGTACCAGAGACAGCCCGAGTTTAAGACTTCCGGGGACTCAGGTCTGGGGCAGGAACTGCGCACAGCCTAGCGGTTTGGAGTACAGCGGCCGTGCCTGAGCTCTGCGCTCGCAGGCCAGACCCGAACCCCCTGCAGGCAGCGCCATCTTGTCTGCAGCATCCCATCCAGCCGGTAGCAGGTCAGCCATACCTAGCCAACCTGCCAGGTGCTGAGACCCTGCCGGCGGAACCAGGTACCAGAGACAGCCCGAGTTTAAGACCTCCGGGGACTCAGGTCTGGGGCAGGAACTGCGCACAGCCTAGCGGTTTGGAGTACAGCGGCCCTGCCTGAGCTCTGTGCTCACAGGCCAGACCCGAACCCCCTGCAGGCAGCGCCATCTTATCTGCAGCTTCCCATCCAGCCGGTAGCAGGTCAGCCAGACCTAGCCAGCTTGCCAGGTGCTCAGACCCTGCCCACGGAACCAGGATAAGCAACAATTCTTGTTTATTAAGAAGAGTGAGGACCAGCTATAGCGGCAGGCCTCCATATTGCAACCAGGACACAGCTGGAAAGGTGCAGATAGAGACTCCGCCTGGGGCTAGAGCAGGGAGAGCTGCTAAGCTCTCGCCCACAGGCGGGCCCAGGCGCCTAGGCTCTGCAGCACGTCCCTGCGAGCTTAGGCCGTGCACCGAGGCAGCCGGCACCACCCAGCTCCCCAGGAGCCCGGACCAGCGATAGCGGCAGGCCTCCATACTGCAACCAGAACACAGCTGGAAAGGAACAGGTAGACAGATTCCATCAGGGGCTACCACGTGGGGGGATCTGCTAGGCTCTCGCTACTAGGCAGGCCCAGCAGCACCTGCCGAGGCTCTGCTGCACTTCCCCACACTTCCCGGAGACCTCAGGCCGTGCACAAAGTCAGTGGGTGGCAGACAGCTCGTGATCCCGTTGAGCAGCAATCACGCATAACCACCAGTAGAGAAACAACAGGTAAGCCCAGCCTCATAGGAGATTCAAACACCAGCCAGTGACAACAAGGTCAACTAACACCAGAAATAACCAGATGGCAAAAGGTAAACGAAGGAACATCACTAACAGAAATCAAGGCAACATGACAGCATCTGAACCCAGTTCGCCAACAACAGGAAGCCCTGGATACCCCAAAACACCAGAAAAACAAGACTTGGATATAAAATCACTGGTCAGGATGCTGGTAGCTGAACACATAGAAAAATCTCGTAAAGAAATAGAAGAGAAAATGGATCAAAAGTTAGAAGCCTTTACAAGGCAAATACAAAAATCACTTCAAGAAATGCAGGAGAAGATGGATCAAAAAGAAGAAGACAATAAGGAGGAAAGACAAAAATCACTTAAAGAAATACAGAAGAACGTGGGCCAACAAGTAGAAGCTATGAAAGAGGAAACACAAAAATCTATTAAAAAAATACATGAAAATACAATCAAGCAAGCGAAAGATCTGAGCACATCCATCCAGGCACTAAAAACAGAAGTAGAAACAACTAAGAAATCGCAGAGGGAGACAACATTGGAGATAGAAAACCTTGGCAAGAAATCAGGAGCCATAGATGCAAATATCAACAATAGAATACAAGAGATAGAAGACAGAATATCAGAAGCCGAAGATACCATAGGAACCATTGATTCAACAGTCAAAGAAAATACTAAATGCAAAAAGGCTGTAACCCAAAACATCCAGGAAATCCAGGACACAATGAGAAGACCAAACCTAAGGATTATAGGTATAGACGAGAGTGAAGATTTACAAGTTAAAGGGCCAGCAAATATCTTCTACAAAATTATGGAAGAAAACTTCCCCAACCTAAAGAGAGAGATGCCCATGAATATACAAGAAGCATACAGAACCCCAAACAGACTGGATCAGAACAGAAATACATCCCGTCACATAATAATCAAAACTCCAAATGTACTAAACAAAGAAAGAATATTAAAGGCAGCAAGAGAAAAAGGCCAAGTAACTTATAAAGGAAGACCTATCAGAATAACACCAGACTTCTCACCTGAGACCATGAAAGCTAGAAGATCCTGGGCAGATATCATGCAAACTCTAAGAGAACACAAACTTCAGCCAAAACTACTTTACCCAGCAAAGCTCTCAATCACCATAGATGGAGACATCAAGGTATTCCATGACAAAACCAAATTTGCACGATATCTTTCCACAAATCCAGCCCTACAAAGGATAATAGGGGGAAAACACCAAGACAAGGACGGAAACTACACCCGGGAAGAAGCAAGATAGAAACCTCCTCTCATCAAACCCAAAAGAAGGTAACCTCTCGAATATAAAAAATAAATAAAATAAATAAATATAATTTCAAAAATGTCTGGAGGAAATAATTACTATTCCTTAATATCTCTTAACATCAATGGACTCAATTCCCCAATAAAAAGACATAGATTAACAGACGGGATACGGAAACAGGACCCTACATTTTGCTGCATACAGGAAACACATCTCAGTGTCAAAGACAAACACTGCCTTAGAGTAAAAGGCTGGAAGACAATTTTACAAGCAAATGGTCTCAGGAAACAAGCTGGAGTAGCCATTCTAATATCAGATAAAATTGACTTCCAACCTAAAATCATGAAAAGAGACTCAGAAGGTCACTTCTTGCTGGCCAAAGGAAAAATCCACCAAGAAGAGCTCTCAATACTGAACATCTATGCTCCAAATGCAAGGGCAGCCTCATTCGTAAAAGAAACCTTACTAAAGCTTAAAGCACACATTACACCTAACACAATAATTGTGGGTGACTTCAACACTCCACTCTCCTCAATGGACCGATCAGGAAAGCAGAAACTAAACAGGGACACAGTGAAACTAATTGAAACTCTGGACCAATTGGATTTAGCAGATATATATAGGACATTTCATCCTAAAGCTAAAGAATATACCTTTTTCTCAGCTCCACATGGGACCTTCTCCAAAATAGACCATATAATTGGTCACAAGACAGATGTCAACAAATACAAGAAGATCGAGCTAATCCCATGCCTTCTATCAGATCACCATGGAGTAAGAGTGGTCTTCAATAACAACAAAAACAACAGAAAGCCCACATACACATGGAAACTGAACAATACTCTACTCAATGACACCTTGGTCAAGGAAGAAATAAAAAAAAGAAATCAAAGATTTTTAGAATTCAATGAAAATGAAGGTACAACCTACCCAAATCTATGGGACACAATGAAAGCAGTGCTAAGAGGAAAACTCATAGCTCTAAGTGCATCCAAAAAGAAACTGGAGAGAGCATATACTAGCAGCTTAATGGCACACCTTAAAGCCCTGGAAGAAAAACAAGTTAATTCACCCAGGAGGAGTAGAAGACAAGAAATCATCAAACTCAGGGCTGAAATCAATCAAATAGAAACAAAGAGAACCATACAAAGAATCAACAAGACCAGGAGCTGGTTCTTTGAGAAAATCAACAAGATAGATAAACCCTTAGCCAGACTAACCAAAGGACACAGAGACAGTATACAAATTAACAAAATTAGAAATGAAAAGGGAGACATAACAACAGAAACTGAGGAAATTCAAAACATCATCAGATCCTACTACAAAGGACTATACTCAAAATAACTGGAGAACCTGGAGGAAATGGACAATTTCCTAGACAGATATCAAATACCAAAATTAAATCAGCATCAAGTAGATCAGCTAAATAGTCCCATAACCCCTAAAGAAATAGAAGGGGTTATAGAAAGCCTCCCAACCAAAAAAAGTACGGGACCAGATGGTTTTAGTGCAGAATTCTACCAGACCTTCAAAGAAGACTTAACACCAATACTCTCCAAACTATTCCACAAAATAGAGACAGAAGGGAAACTGCCCAACTCATTCTTCGAAGCCACAATTACGCTAATACCTAAACCACAAAAAGATCCAACAAAGAAAGAGAACTACAGGCCAATTTCTCTTATGAATATAGATGCAAAAATACTAAATAAAATTCTTGCTAACCGAATCCAAGAGCACATCAAAACGATCATCCACCATGATCAAGTAGGCTTCATCCCAGGGATGCAGGGATGGTTCAATATACGGAAATCCATCAATGTAATCCACTACATAAACAAACTGAAAGAAAAAAACCACATGGTCATCTCATTAGATGCTGAAAAAGCATTCGACAAAATTCAGTATCCTTTCATGCTAAAAGTCTTGGAAAGAGCAGGAATTCAAAGCCCATACCTAAACATAGTAAAAGCAATCTACAGCAAACCAGTAGCCAACATCAAAATAAATGGAGAGAAACTTGAAGCATTCCCACTAAAATCAGGGACTAGACAAGGCTGCCCTCTCTCTCCATATCTTTTCAATATAGTACTTGAAGTTCTAGCAAGAGCAATTAGACAACATAAGGAAGTCAAAGGGATACAAATTGGAAAGGAAGAAGTGAAACTATCATTATTTGCAGACAATATGATAGTTTACCTAAGCGATCCAAAAAAACTCCACCAGAGAACTTTTACAGCTGATAAACAACTTCAGCAAAGTGGCAGGTTATAAAATTAACTCAAGCAAGTCAGTGGCCTTCTTGTACTCAAAGGACAAGCAGGCAGAGAAAGAAATTAGGGAAATAACACCCTTCACAATAGCCACAAACAACATAAAATATCTTGGTGTAACTCTAACCAAACAAGCGAAAGATCTGTACAACAGGAACTTCAAGTTCTTGAAGAAAGAAATCGAAGAAGACCTCAGAAGATGGAAAAATATTTCTTGCTCCTGGATTGGCAGGATCAATATAGTAAAAATGGCCATCTTGCCAAAAGCAATATACAGATTCAATGCGATCCCCATCAAAATCCCAACTCAATTCTTCATAGATCTAGAAAGAGCAATTCTCAAATTCATCTGGAGCAACAAAAAACCCAGGATAGCTAAAACTATTCTCAACAATAAAAGGACTTCTGGGGGAATCAATATCCCTGACCTCAAGCAGTACTACAGAGCAATTGTGTTAAAAACTGCATGGTATTGGTATAGCAACAGGCAAGCAGATCAATGGAACAGGATTGAAGACCCAGAGGTTAACCCACAGACTTATGGTCACTTGATCTTTGATAAAGGAGCCACAACCATCCGGTGGAAAAAAGATAGCCTTTTTAACAAATGGTGCTGGTTCAACTGGAAGTCAACATGCAGAAGAATGCGAATTGATCCAATCTTATCTCTTTGCACTAAGATCAACTCCAAGTGGATCAAGGACCTCCACATAAAACCAGACACACTGAAACTATTAGAAAAGAAACTTGGGAAGACCCTGGAGGACTTGGGCACAGGGTAAAAGTTCCTGAACAGAACACCAATAGCTTATGCTCTAAGATCAAGAATCGACAAATGGGACCTCATAAAATTACAAAGTTTCTGCAAAGCAAAGGACACTGTCAGAAGGACAAAACGGCAGCCAACAAAGTGGGAAAAGATCTTCACCAACCCCACATCCGACAGAGGGCTAATATCCAATATATACAAAGAACTCAAGAAGTTAGACCGCAAAGAAACAAATAACCCTATCAAAAAATGGAGCACAGAGCTAAACAAAGAATTTTCACCAGAAGAAATTCGGATGGCCGAGAAACACCTTAAAAGATGTTCAACATCATTAGTCATCAGGGAAATGCAAATCAAAACAACCCTGAGATTCCACCTCACACCAGTCAGAATGGCTAAGATTAAAAACTCAAGAGACAACAAGTGCTGGCGAGGATGTGGAGAAAGAGGAACACTCCTCCACTGTTGGTGGGATTGCAAAATGGTAAAACCGCTCTGGAAATCAGTTTGGCGGTTCCTCAGAAAATTGGGCATGTTACTTCCAGAGGACCCTGGCATACCACTCCTGGGCATATACCCAGAGGATTCCCCTGCATGCAATAAGGACACATGCTCCACTATGTTTATAGCAGCCTTGTTTATAATAGCCAGAAATTGGAAGCAGCCCAAATATCCCTCAAAGGAGGAATGGATACAGAAAATGTGGTATATTTATACAATGGAATACTACTCAGCAATTAAAAATAATGAATTCATGCAATTTGTAGGTAAATGGTTAGACCTGGAAAATATCATTCTGAGTGAATTAACCCAATCACAAAAGAATGCACATGAAATGCAATCACTGATAAGTGGATATTAATGAGCCCAGAAGCCCTAAATACTCAAGACACAAATAGCAAGTCAAATGATTCCCAAGAAGAAGAAAGGAGAGGACCCTGGGCCTGTAAATATTGTATCCAGTTTAGTAAAGAAACCGAGGGGGGAGGGGGAATTATTGGGGAACAGATGGGGGGGGGAGAGGAACTATGGGAACTATGGTGGGTGGGAACTGGGAAAGGGGAAAGCCTTTGGAATGTAAACATAGAATGTAGAAAATAAAAAAAAAAAGAGTGAGTTCATGCCACAGCAAAAAAGGGTGGTGTTTGGTGTGCTTAGTGGAAAGCTATCATGACTACCAATCTGTAAATAGAAAATTATCACATTTTTATCAAGGAAAGGGGATAACATTTGAAATGTAATATAGCAAATATCTAATAAAAATTAAAAAATACCAAAATCAGAAAAAAAGTATCACAAAACCTGATAAGGTGGCATAGGTCTCTACAAGTCTATCTTACAAGTTAGCTTTATCCTGAAGTACTTTATTGTTTGTGACATTACTGTTTCCTTTTCTAGAGATGGACTCAGTTTTGTATACTTGCTCTTTTGTTCTACATCTTTAGTAGGAATGTCTATGCATTCTATTATTGCTGTTGGTTTTTTTTTTAATTTTGACTCTTGAAGACATGACAAATAGAAGGTCTGCCATTTGCAGCTATACCATCACTTCCATAGGAGTCAATGGGTCCCCTCATCTAGCACATGCCCATTCCAAAAGTGCTCATCATCTTCAGCACTAAGTGAACTAATTCATTGATGTTTGGCTTTGTCAGACCTTGGGCAATAGTGATAGTGTTGCCAACTTGATAGAATCTAGAATCCCATGGGTGTTTGGTATCTGGGCATTTCTGTGGGAACTTATCTTGCTTTTATGAATAGAAAGGGAAAGTCCTCCCAAACTTCATACTACTATTCCCAGACTGGGATCTTTAACTGTGTAAGTGGAGGAAGGGAACTGAATCACAGCATAAGTTCTTCTCTCTGTTTCCTGATTGTGCACACTGTGTGACCAGCTGCTTCAAGCTCTTGCTCCCATGTTTGACTTCCCTGCCTGTGGTGGACTGCACTTCGAATTGTAAGTAAAAATAAAATTTTTAACCCTTATGGGTTAATTTTTTGTTAGAAAATATTTTCTGATGGCAACATAAAAAGAGACTAAGATATTACTGACGTTCACCTTCCTTTCTTAGGCCCCAGATCTGGGCTCTGGTCTTCAAGCTTCTAAACCCACAACAGAAGTGCTCCAAAGATTGAATTTATTATTTTCATTTCATAGATTTTATGCCAACAAATTTCAAATCAATATATCAAGAGAAGTGACTTTTGTTCTAAGCTTACAAAGACTTTTCCCGCTCTAGTTAATTTTAAAAATTATATCATTTATTCATTTTTCATTTTTTTACTTCATTCCCCTCCTCTTTTTTCTTCTTGCAACTCCATCCATGTCTCTCTATTCCTTCTTAAATGTATGACCTCTTTATCTTTAATTATTATTACATATATGAATAAATATATAAATACAACCTGCTGAGTCTACATAGTTCAGATAGATAGTATATGTATGTTTTGGAACCAATCTCTTGATATTTGATAAACAACTAGGGGGCTTATTGCTGAAGAAGACTAACTTTCCCTTTCTCAGAAGTCATAATTGCCTGTAGCTCTTCATCTAGTGATGAGTCCATGGAATTTTCCATGCATGTCGATATGTCAACTGATGTTATCATCATTCAAGTCTTGTTTAGGCAGCCATATTGTTGAGATTTTATTGGTATAGCTTCTCTGTAACATAGAGATGACAGAATTTTGCAACAGATTTCCTGGTTCTCGACAACCTTCTCACTCCTCCCATAATGTTGCCCATACTGGTAAGGTATAATGATTGTTCTGTCTGCTGTGAAATTTCTTGTATCAGGAGTGAGAGCTGAGAGTATACATATTTTGAATGCAGTTATGAATTACATTGGTTTAGGAATGAGGCAGTAGAATGTTCTCCTCTACGATCCATGACTTCACTAGGCATTGTAATTGGCTAGGTTTCCAGTACCAGGCACGATTTCCCTTCTGTTGAGCTGGCACAATTTTCCTAATAGGAATTAAGTCTTATTCAACAGCTGTTACGGGCTGCAGACCATCTAATAAAAATCCCAGGAATAAAAATGGAAAACCATCATTTGAGGTTTTGGTCTGGGGAATCTAAGAAACTCCCCAAACAATATTGGCTATTGCTATTGCCCTTGGTTGCCTCCTAGAGGTTTGATGTAAGGTCCATAATGCTGAGGCTACCACAGACTTCAGCACAGTACTTCACAGAGTACTTAGACACAGTACTCAGAAGAACTGAGCTGGACATGTCCTGAAAGCTGCCCTGCTGAGAACTAGCTTTATAATACTGATTTCCAGTATGTTGAGCTGGCATGATTCCCATTCTTTAAAATATTAATATTGTCAAAGCATTGGAGTTTGTCTATTAATCAAAGAGGCAGAGTTCTGATTTTATTCACTTCATATTGTTAGCCTCTTATAATTTCTTCCAGTTCAGAGATCCAGTTCAGAGATGTGCCCCTATAGTAGCACATTAAAGGCTAAGTATTTATTTTATTGAGTTCATATTGAGGATCTTTTCCGTTGTAACTGTACATAGAATATGAAGCCCTCCATATTCCAAGGCAGAGCAGGCCAGCATGACCCTATTCTGAGGATGTCCTGCCTCTCCTTTGTCACCAGCCACAGCAGTACAGAGGAATGAAGAGCATAAAGTAGCAAGTGAGAAATCTTAGCTCTGGACACAATCTCTAGCCTTGTCACATTAAGTAGTGCTGGGATGCTCTGCAGACCCTCTGACAAGTAGCAAGGGTTTGTCTATCAGAAAAGTGGCTTGTGTTGTCTTGGGGATGAGCAAGGCTGAAGATAAAACAGATAAGTGTCTCGGTTGAAAAATGAGTTTCTAAAGTCATCGTTCATATCTAACATTGCCAATATCAAATACGAGTAGGGGCACATCATATGGATGCCAAAAGTTGCATTTGATAAAATACATCAATATGGTTGGCTAGAACTGAAGTTTGTGTTAGAAGATTTAAAGAAGTCTCATATTAAATTTCTTTTAACCTTTGTAACACTTGTGCTTTTTAGTTTATATTTTGAGATCTATAATTCTACTGATCACAGGCATACTACCTTCTTTTTTAAAATTTTTTTATTGGATATATTCTATATTTACATTTCATTTCCCCTTTTCTGGTTCCTCATCCCCTAAAGGTCCCACATGCCCTTTTCGCTCTCCCTGTTCCCCCATCCAGCCCTTCCCACTTCCCTGTTCTGGTATTCCCCTACACTGATGTTTTGATTCTTTCCAGCACCAGTGTCCACTCCTTCCTTCTTGTCGGATATCATTTGATATGTGGATTGTGTCTTTGGTGTCCCAAGAGTCTAGGCTAATATCCACTTATCAGTGAGTGCATACCATGGATGGAGCTGGAGAACATCATACTAAGTGAGGTAACCCAGTCTCAAAAGCATACTACTGCCTTAGGCCAACCCAGTGTCTTGAAATAGAGAACACCTTGACAAGATCTATGCTTTTCATATGCAAGCTTACCAAACCTAAACTTACACCCACAACCACTTCCACTACTTTGCTCAGTGTTCTCACACCCAGGTTCCAATCACTTACTCTTCTTTAAGCACCATATTCAGATGTGCTAAGCAGCTGGAATTGCTTCTACATTTCAGAGCCTGGAGAAAGTGTTCAAGCTAGCTGTGTGTCCACACAACCTCTCTTGTTTCGAATCTAAAAGTACATAAAAGACTATTTTCTAGAATTTTCCCGTATTCATCTTGTTTCAAGGTGATATGGTCAAAAAACGATTTGTTGCCTTTGGTCTCTGTTGATGACTTTTTTAAACATATTTTTATTTTTTTAATATATTTTTATTTTATTGGTTATTTTATTTACTTGCATTTCAAATGTTATCCCTTCTAACACCAAAGTTTCCTTCCCTGTGCCCTCCCCCCAACCCATGAGCAGGAAATCCAGACTTCAGTGTTTGCCACAGTCCCCCACCTAAGTGGAGCTTTCAATCCTAGGTGAAGACTTTGTTCTTCCAGATCTGCAGCTTGCTGTACTGAGCCAGCTTGCCCTCCCCCCAGACCATGAGCAGGAAATCCAGACTTCAGTGTTTGCCACAGTCCCCCACCTAAGTGGAGCTTTCAGTCCTAGGTGAAGACTTTGTTCTTCCAGATCTGCAGCTTGCTGTACTGTGCGACCCACTGAGCAGCTTAACTGGTTTTTCTGAGGAGATCTTGACATTTTGGGGGAAGGGTTTACCCTCCACCTTTAAATTCTAAGCTACCCATTAAACATGAGCCTTGATCAGAGAACTTTGTCTTGGCTTCATTATTTCTCCCTCCCGACCATTTTCCTTTTAGTTCTAGCTTTCCTTCCAGGTCAACCTGGGTTCTCCATAGCTGTGGGACAGCTACAATTCCTAACTTTGTTTAAGGTTCTCCTTCAAACTAAGTGACAGGGAAAGTGGTAAACTGACAGAAGAGGCTTTCTTCTTGCTTCATTTGTAGCTTTGGAAGTCTTTCATTGCCTGTGTGCTTCTCTCCCAAGCCACTCAGCACATTTCAGATGACCTCTGGTCTCTAACCTATACTAGAGAGGCCACCACAAGTGACATTCTTGTGTTTGTTTCTCCATGGAGTTTGTGCCTTCCTCTAGCTTCTACCGCAGGAGTCTATTCACACCCATAGCTTCATGCCCTTCAACTTTCATGGTTATATGTGGATTGTGGTATTTGTACATGTCATATGTTTCCATGTGTGTGAACACACATAGGTAAGGATGCCCATTCTCATGATTGTGTCATGATAATGATGTGTCACTCACATGGAGGACTGAGGTTGATATGTAGAATCATCTTTGTCCACACAAATGAAGCTCTTCATGATCAGCACTGTCTAAATGTTGAAGAGGAACATGAAGACATTGTGCTGCTGGGATCCTGGAGGCATTGATCCCTTTGCTTCCTGGGAAGAAACTGGAAAAGCTCTTCAGAAGGCCAACACAACCCAACCATACAAAAACTTTGGAGCCCATCCATGGATCTGATGAAGCTACCCCAGACCTACCTTGACAAAAACTAGGCTGGAGCGGTGGTTACAAATTTCCTTGTTATCAGCAATTCATTCACCATTCCCACTATCAGACTAGTAAATTCATTTAGTCTCCTTTGTTTAATTCTTTCTTAGTCTACATGCTTGTTATATAATTTCTTTTAAGTTAATTAGTTTTATTTCTTTGTATACATTATTGTGCTTATCTTTTAAGTCATCTTAAGTTTGCAAAGACTTCATTTTGATAATTCTTCAGTTCTTTTAAAACCTTTTTTGTTTGTTTCTCTGTTTTATGATCTTAAGTCCTGCCTTTGCTTCCCATGTTCTGGAATTATAGACATGTTCTATCACACCTGGTTTATGAGGGGCTAGGTTTGAATGCAGGGCTATTACGCAAGCACTCTCCACTGAGCTATAGCCCAAGTCCTAAATTCCTTTTATAAGGTGGTTGATACCTTTTATATTTTTGAAGAATTTGATAAAGTATTTAATTTTCTTGTTCATTGTATTATTCACCTTGTCTTATTAATATTGGGGTTGGAATGGGTTTCTTCATCTTACTTATCAAAACAGGATTCTTCTTCAACAGAAGATATGAAGTCATTTAAGGTCTATAGATTCTGGATAGGGAATTTCAGGACTATGTGAAGTATTTGGAGTGGGAGATATTCAAGAGATTTATAAGCCACTTAAACTGGAATCACTTCTGTTCCATCCCACAGTAGTTTCATATAAAGCTATGGAGAGAAACACTGGTGACATGAAACAGCATACCTTTTACTAATTCAGTGGTTGTTAATATTCCACATCCAATAGTGTCACCCTTCAGTGTCATCAGTTGTAGGTTGGAACAGTGAAGACAGATGGGATGTGATTAAATTTTGCCAACAGAGATTAACACAGGAATCTGAAATCTGGCATATTAGCAGAGCCAAGACAATCCCAATTTTAACTAGGGTATTTTAAATAAAATCCTTTCATTCAGTTGAAGTGCTTTCCATTGAAAGATTGGTAGACAGTATAGGGAAAGATCATCTCTACATTTCTTGATGCAGAGAAAGCATAGAATGTCAAGCCAAGGGGATGGGGACAGTTTTGGTTTTTAGATTTGAGCTGAACCACTGTCAAAGCCAAAATCTTCATACTGACTAAACAAAAGCAGCTTTAGGCATCAGCCTCCTGTGTTTTAAACTACTAAGTCCTTCATGCAGACTTGGCATGTTTTCCCAGGTGTTGTTATGCCTATGCATTCAAAGTGATACATTAGAAAACAAAGGCCACTGGAAGATTTCCATCCTTTTCAGCTTTATTATGATATAATTGGCAAAAGCATATCTAGTCAAGGTAAGATGTAGTATTATTATATGCATATGCATTGCCAAATGATTATAATTATACTAATTAACATAAACATTACCTCATTTCTACACTAATTTTATTGTGTGTGATAAGAACATTTAAGATCTAGACTGTTGGCAGCGAGGCTGCCATCTTGCCTCGGGACACCACGGACTGCTGGCGGCTGGGGTCAGGTGCGTGGACAGAGACCTAGCCTAGAATAGAATACTCCTTCAGGCTCTTGCCTGCACACAAAGTCAGAGGAGCTCAGCAGGAGATCTGTGCACCTACAGCTTGGTGACTGTTGCCGACCGCTGGGGTCAGGTGCATGGACTGAGACCTAACCCAGAATCCACGACCCTGTCAGGCTCTTCCCTGAGCCCAAAGCCAGAACAGGTCGCTGGGAGGAGGTCTGTGCACCTACAGCTTGGCAGCTGTTGCCGACCACTGGGGACCAGCTAGCCGGGCTTGCAGTGAGGCCAGCATCTTACCTCGGGACTCCACAGACAGCTGGCGGCTGGGGTCAGGTGCGTGGACAGAGACCTAGCCTAGAATAGAATACCCCATCAGGCTCTTGCCTGCACACAAAGCCAGAGGAGCTCAGCAGGATGTCTGTGCACCTACAGCTTGGTGGCTGTTGCCCACCACTGGGGACCTGGTCGCTGGGCTTCAGCAAGGCTGCCAACTTGCCTCGGGACACCGCGGACTACTGGCGGCTGGAGTCAAATGCATGGACAGAGACCTAGCTTAGCATAGACTACCCCATCAGGCTCTTGCCAGGTGCCCAGAGCCAGAGGAGCTTGGCGGGAGGTCTGTGCACCTACAGCTCGGCAGCTGTGGCTGACCGCTGGGGACCGGTTCACTGTGCTTGCAGCAAGGCTGCCAACTTGCCTCGGGTCACTGAGGACGACAGGCAGCTGGGGTCAAGTGATTGGACAGAAACCTAGGCTAGCATAGTCTACCCCATCAGGCTCTTACCTGTGCACAAAGCCGGGGGGGCACTCAGCGGGAGATCTGGGCACCTACAGCAGGACATGGCTGTAGCTGACCTCTGTGGTCCGACTCTCTGGGCTTGCAGCGAGGCCATCATCTTGCCTCAGGTCACTGCGGACAACTGGTAGCTGGGGTCAGGAGCACGGACGCCCTCTACTACAGCAGCACCAAAGGCTGGGCTCACAGGAGCTTCAAACTCCAACCAGTAACAATAAGACCAACTAACTCAAGAGATAAACAGATGGCAAAAGGCAAACGTAGGAACATTACTAACAGAAATCAAGGCAATATGGAACCATCTGAACCCAATTCGCCAACAACAGGAAGTCCTGGATACCCCAACACACCAGAAAAACAAGAGTTGGATATAAAAGCACTGGTCATGATGCTGCTAGAGGACAAAAAGGACATAAACAACTCTCTTAA
The DNA here is from genome assembly GCA_964023405.1 of Apodemus agrarius. Classification (NCBI taxonomy): domain Eukaryota; kingdom Metazoa; phylum Chordata; class Mammalia; order Rodentia; family Muridae; genus Apodemus; species Apodemus agrarius. The sequence continues at coordinate 57,669,459 of OZ030008.1, read as the reverse complement.
AGAAATGCAGGGGAACATCAATAGGGTAGAAGCGCTTACAATGCAAACACAAAAATCACTTAAAGAACTCTAGGAGAATATGGACCAACAGACAGAAGCCAATAAAGAGGAAATGAGAAAATCACTTAAAGAAATGCAGGAGAACTTGAACCAACAGGCAGGAGTCATGAAAGAGGAAACACAAAAATCTCTTAAAGAATTGCAAGAAAACACAAACAAACAAATGAAGGAACTGAGCAGAAGCATCTAAGATCTGAACACAGAGGTAGAAACAACTAAGAAATCACAAAAGGAGGCAACTTTGGAGATTGAAAACCTTGGGAAGAAATCAGGGGTCATAGATGCAAATATCAACAATAGAATACAAAAGATAGAGGTAAGAATCTCAGATGCTGAAGATACCATAGTAACCATTGACACTACAGTCAAAAAAAATGCAAAATGCAAAAGGCTTGTAACCCAAAACATCCAGGAAATTCAGGACAAAATGAGAAGACCAAACCTAAGGATTATAGGGATAGATGAGAGTGAACATCTACAACTTAAAGGGCCAGCAAATATCTTCAACAAATTATGGAAGAAAACTTCCCTAACTTAGAGAGATGCCCATAAATATACAAGAAGCCTACAGAACTCCAAACAGACTGGACCAAAACAGAAAAACCTCCTGTCACATAATAATCAAAACCCCAAATGTACTAAACAAAGAAAGAATATTAAAGGCAGGAAGAGAAAAAGGCCAAGTAACATATAAAGGAAGACCTATCAGAATCACACCAGACTTCTCTCCAGAAACCATGAAAGCTAGAAGATCCTGGGAAGACCTCATGCAGACCCTAAGAGAACACAAATGTCAGCCAAGACTACTATACCCAGCAAAACTCTCAATCAACATAGATGGAGAAATCAAAATATTCCATGACAGGACCAAATTTACACAATATCTTTCCACTAACCCAGCTCTACAAAGAATAATAGGAGGAAAACTCCAATACAAGGAGGGAAACTGCACCCAAGAAAAAGCAAGGTAGTAACCTTCTTCCATCAAACTCAAAGGAAGATAACTACTCAAAAACAAAATTAACATCAAAAATGACAGAAAGAAATAATCACTATTCCTTAATATCTCTTAACATCAATGGACTCAATTCCCCAATAAAAAGACATAGACTAACAGACTGGATACGGAAACAGGACCCTAAATTTTGCTGCATACAGGAAACACACCTCAGAGTCAAAGACAAACACTACCTTACAGTTAAAGGCTGGAAGACAATATTGCAAGCAAATGGTCGCAGGAAGTGAGCTGGAATAGCCATTCTAATATCAGATAAAATTGACTTTCAACCCAAAATCATCAAAAGAGACACAGAAGGTCACTTCTTGCTAGTCAGAGGAAGAATCCAACAAGAAGAACTCACAATTCAAAACATCTATGCTCCAAATGAAAGGGCACCCTCATTCGTAAAAGAAACTTTACTAAAGCTCAAAGCACACATTGCACCTAACACAATAATTGTGGGGGATCTCAACACTCCACTATCTTCAATGGACCAATTAGGAAAACAGAAACTAAACAGGAACACAGGGAAACGCATTGAAATGTTGGACCAATTGGATCTAACATATATATATATATATATATATATATATATATATATATATATATAAAACATTTCATCCTAAAGCAAAAGTCTATACCTTTTCCTAAGCACCTCATGATACCTTCTCCAAAATCGACCATATAATAGGTCACAAGACAGACCTCAACAAATATAAAAAGATCAAACTAATCCCTTGCTTCCTATCGGATCACCATGGAGTAAGAGAGTTCTTCAATAGCAACACAAACAACAGAAAAATCCTCATACACATGGAAGCTGAACAATATTCTACTCAAGGATACCTTAGTCAAGGAAGAAATAAAGAAATCAGAGACTTTTTAGAATTTAATGAAAATGAAGGCACAACATACCCAAATCTATGGGACACAATGAAAGTAGTGCTAAGAGGAAAACTCATAGCCCTGAGTGTCTCCAAAAAGAAACAGGAGAGAGCATATACTAGCAACTTAATGGCGCACCTGAAAGCTCTGGAACAAAAAGAAGCTATTTCACCCAGGAGGAGTAGAAGACTGGAAATCATCAAACTCAGGACTGAAATCAATCAAGTTGAAACAAAGAGAACCATACAAAGAATCAATAAAACCAGGAGCTGGTTCTTTGAGAAAATCAACAAGATAGATAAACCACTAGCCAGACTTACCAAAGGGCACAGAGACAAATTATTCAAATTAACAAAATTAGAAATGAAAAGGGAGATATAACAACAGAAACTGAGGAAATTCAAAAAAATCATCAGATCCTACTACAAAAGCCTATACTCAACACAACTGGAGAATCTGGAGGAAATGGACAATTTCCTAGACAGATACCAAATACCAAAATTAAACCAGGATCAAATAGATCGTCTAAACAGACACATAACCCCCAAAGAAATAGAAGGGCTCATAGAAAGTCTTCCAACCAAAAAAAGCACAGAACCAGATGGTTTTAGTGCAGAATTCTATCACACCTTCAAAGAAATCCTAATACCAATACTCTTCAAACTATTCCACAAAATAGAAACAGAAGGAATACTACCCAACTCATTCTATGAAGCCAGAATTACCCTGATACCAAAACCACACAAAGATCCAACTAAGAAAGAGAACTACAGGCCAATTTCCCTTATGAATATCGATGCAAAAATACTAAATAAAATACTTGCCAACCAAATCCAAGAACACATCAAAACGATAATTCACCATGATCAAGTTGGCTTCATCCTAGGGATGCAGGGATGGTTCAACATATGGAAATCCATCAACGTAATCCACTACATAAACAAACTCAAAGAAAAAAAACCACATGGTCATCTCATTGGATGCTGAAAAAGCATTTGACAAAATTCAGCATCCTTTCATGCTGAAAGTCTTGGAAAGAACAGGAATTCAAGGCCCATATTTAAACATAGTAAAAGCAATTTACAGCAGACTGATAGCCTACATCAAAGTAAATGGAGAGAAACTTGAAGCAATCCCACTAAAATCAGGGACTAGACAAGGCTGCCCCCTCTCACCATATCTCTTCAATATAGTACTTGAGGTACTAGCTAGAGCAATTCAACAACATAAGGAAATCAAAGGGGTACAAATTAGAAAGGAAGAAGTCAAACTATCACTATTCGCAGAAGATATGATAGTATACTTAAGGGACCCAAAAAACTCCACCAGAGAACTACTACAGCTGATAAACAACTTCAGAAAAGTGGCTGGTTATAAAATCAACTCAAGCAAATCAGTAGCCTTACTATATGCAAAGGATAGGCAGGTGGAGAAAGAAATGAGGGAGATGACACTCTTTGCAATAGCCACAAACAATATAAAGTATCTTGGTATGACTCTGACCAAATAAGTGAAAGATTTATATCACAAAAACTTCAGGTCTCTGAAGAAGGAAATTGAAGAATGCCTCAGAAAATGGAAAAATCTTCCATGATCGTGGGTTGGCAGGATTAATATAGTTAAAATGGAAATCTTGCCAAAAGCAATATACAGATTCAACGCAATCCCCATCAAAATCCCAACTCAGTTCTTCATAGAGTTAGAAAGAGCAATTCTCAAATTCATCTGGAATAACAAAAAAAACCAGGATACCTAAAACTATCATCAACAGTAAAAGAACTTCTGGGAGAATCAATATCCCAGACCTCAAGCAATACTACAGAGCAATAGTGTTAAAAACTGCATGGTATTGGTACAGTGACAGGGAGGTGGATCAATGGAATAGGATCAAAGACCCAGAATTGAACCCATCCATCTATGGCCAATCTTCGACTAAGGGGCTGAAAATATCCAGTGGAAAAAAGATAGCCTTTTCAACAAATGGTGCTGGCTCAACTGGAGGTCAACTTGCAGAAGAATGAGAATTGATCCACTCTTATCTCCTTGAACTAAACTCAACTCCAAGTGGATCAAGGACCTCCACATAAAACCAGACACACTAAAACTAATAGAAAAGAAACTGGGGAAGACCCTTGAGGACATTGGTTCAGGGGGAAAATTCCTGAACAGAACAGCAATTGCTTATGTGCTAAGAGCAAGAATAGACAAATGGGACCTCATAAAATTACAAAGTTTCTGTAAGGCAAAAGACACTGTCAAAAGGACAAATCGGCAACCAACAAATTGGGAAAAGATCTTCACCAACCCCACATCCGACAGAGGACTAATATCCAATGTATACAAAGAACTCAAGAAGTTAGACCCCAGAAAACCAAATAACCCTATCCAAAAATGGGCTACAGAGCTAAACAAAGACTTTTCACCTGAAGAAATTCGGATGGCTGAGAAACACCATTAGTTCAACATCATTAGTCATTAGAGAAATGCAAATCAAAACAACCCTGAGATTTCACCTCACACCAGTCAGAATGGCTAAGATTAAAAACTCAGAAGACATCAGGTGTTGGCGAGGATGTGGAGAAAGAGGAACACTCCTCCACTGCTGGTGGGATTGCAAGCTGGTACAATAAGTCTGGAAATCAGTCTGGCAGTGCCTCAGAAAACTGGACATGATACTTCCGGAGGACCCAGCCATACCACTCCTGGGAATATACCCAGAAGATTCCCCAGCAAGTAATAAGGATACATGCTCCACTATGTTCATAAGAGCCTTATATATAATAGCCCGAAGCTGGAAAGAACCCAGATGTCCCTCAACAGAGGAATGGATATAAAAAAATGTGGTATATACACACAATGGAATACTATTCAGCCATTAGAAACAATGAATTCATGAAATTCTTAGAGAAATGGATGGAACTGGAGAATATCATACTAAGTGAGGTAACCCAGTCTCAAAAGAATACCCATGGTATGCAGTCACTGATAAGTGGATATTAGCCTAGAATCTTGGGACACCAAAGACACAATTCACATACCAAATGATGTCTGACAAGAAGAAAGGAGTTGGACACTGGTGCTGGAAAGGATGAAAGCATCACTGTAGGGAAATACCAGAACAGGGAAGTGGGAAGGGGTGGATGAGGGAACAGGGGGAGGGAAAAGGGCTTGTGGGACCTTTGGGCGGTAGGGATCCAGAAAAAGAGAAATGAAATATAAATATAGAATATATCCAATAAAAAATTTAAAAAAAAGATCTAGACTGCTATCAAATTTCAAGAATATGCACACACACACACACACACACACATATACTATACATACACTATATACATATATATGTATATATACACAAATATACATACATACATATTCTATATCACCTGTTGTGCAGTAGACTTCTAGGAATTAATCATGACTGCAAGCTTTTACTCTCTCAGTTTTTCATAACTCCTGGCAATGGTAGCCACTCATCTACTCTGTTTTTGAGGGTTTGGCACTTCAAATTCTCTATATAAGACTACTATTGCAGTTGATAATATTGACCATCAAACTTAAGATAATTTGGAAGCGGGTACGTCAATTGAAGAATTGTTTCCATCAGACCGACCCATGGGACAATTTTCTTGATTACTAACTGATTTAGGAGGACCAAACCCACTGTAGGAGGTGCCATTCCTAAGCAGGTAGGTCTGGATTATATAAGAAAAGTCAGTACACAGCACTCCTCAATTGATTTCTGGTTGGCTTCCCTGGATAATGGACTGTAACCTTTAAAGCAAATTCTTACTTGTTGATTTTGATCATAGTGTTTTTATCATAGCAACTAAATGCAAACTAGGACAATCATGAATACCTTGTCTTTCTTTGGCTGGCTTATTTCATTTAACATAATGTTCTCTGATAGGATAGAACACAAAGTTTTATCTTTGCTGAGAAACTTTCATAGTGGTTTTCATAGTAGCTTGAGCCATTTTATAGTCTTAGCAACAAGGCACATGGGCTCCAATTTATCCAGCCTCACAAAACACCACCACTTGCAATCTTTATTTTGATAATAGCTTGGTTTTATTGAATTTTACTTATATTTCCTTTTTAATTAGTAATTTCAAATACCTTTTCACATACTTGTTGTCTACCTCTATGATTAGGCAACTTTAATTTCACTGTTATTAATGCTTTTCACGATTGGTAGACAATCATAATTATTTTTTTAGAAAATTTAAACTCTCTCTGAGATATATCTAAACTTGGATTTTACATAGAGCCTACTTCATGTGTTTTATTTCACTCAGTACGCTAGAGTTTCCACATTTGATGGCTTTGTCCTTTTATATCCATAAATGATTCATTCACAGACAGGATAATATTGTCCTTATGAGTCCTCGGAAAAATCTTCAGTGTGGAAGTTTGTGTGCTCATTACCTATTTAACAAACACTGCTGCAACCCTATGGCATTCACATAGGGTTGATTCACGTAGCTCTGTCTGCTCATTCCCATGCTTATGGAGGCAATCGTGGGGTCTCTGGTCATTTCCTTCAGTCCATTTGATTTTATTTGTTGAATATAGTTGTGGGTACTTGAGCTTACCTCTTGTCAACCACATACACTGCTCAAAGTAGAATTCACGAACCTTTCCGTTTTGATATCCTAGACATTTTCAAGCCAAATAATCTTGCTGTTCTCTTGATGCACCACACAGTTAAGAACTTGAAGATGAAATATTGGTCAATTAAAAATATTATCAGACTAATTGTTTAGGCTAGAATAGTCAAGCTATATTGAGGTATTTTGAATCATTCTCAGGAGACTGTTCAGATAAAATTCCTTATTAGTCACTCACTTCTGAAACCCATTCTTACATGATTTTTCCTCATCACTTCTCAATCTTCTCTTTTGATCAATTCCTAAATAAAATACTGTTTTAAAATACCTATCTCTGTCTACACTTTGAAGTTGCCAGTTTGAAATCACATAGAACTGCCACTAGAAAGCTGAAACTTGGCACCAATTGATGATCAACATTTTTATAATTTAGATTCACTCCTTTATGCTGTAGTATAACATCATGAAGAAAATGATAAACCAATCTTTTGAATGGGTGATGATGAATGCTTCCTGTCTTAGTTTACTAACATTTATATGTATTTGAAAATATGACAAACAGATGTTTGTCATTCAACTTTAGATACATGATAGTCTTTAATTTCCATATTTTTTGTGTCTTTAAGATGGAAATGTATTTAATCACATAGAATTATCTGTAAGTATATGTATAGAAAGGACATCACTCATTATGTTAGATATCAAATTTGTGGTGGTTCCTGAATTTTTTGAGTGGGTGTATCTTCTTCAAAACCCTGATTAAAGAGAAGTTTTTATTAGTTGCATCTGTGATCTTATGGCAATGATCAAGTAGTATATATATATATATATATATATATATATATATATATATATTCTTGCCATCTAGTTATAAATAATCTTTCAGTTTGAGGGCTTTGGGAAAACAGGTCTTGTAGGTCAGCAACTCTAAAAATCTATTGGTCTTAGAGAAAAACTGCTGAGAAATCATTAAGAGCCTGGTGATGACTTCTGATGTGCTACTATTACCATGACTAAAATATAATTTAAAACTAGCAGGGCTTCAGTTTAGCTCAATACAATGTATAAATATATACAGTTATAGAGGTTTAATAGAACAATGTATTTATCTATGATAAACCCTGCCTTTCTTGCAAATACCTGTTTCAATTTGAATAAAGTTGCATAAAAGTAAAATGATCCACTTGGATGCTCCTACTGATTCAGGATTTTGTTGGTAACTGGCTTTTCATAGAACTGGATTCCTGCCATACTATCTTCAGGGCTATGGAAATGAAATCATCCTTGAACCAGGTGAAAACAGTTTGAGTGGCATCAAGGAACATGAGAGTAGAACATGATTATATTTGGAGCAAGGGTTGAATATATCACTGAGCTCTAGAAAGAATAAGGCTGGCACCCTAGGGGCTTAGTAGCTGAGAGTAAGGATGTTACAGTTTCCCCTTGTCCATATATGTAGCTACATAGCTGGTACATAACTGCAATTGAAACATGCTTTGTTATGCTTATTTCCAATTAAAGGAATGGATATTTTACAATACTTTCATAATAATAAAAACAAAATCCTACAAGCTAGAATACCAATAAGAAGAGTTTAACAATCCTTTAACACAGAGGATTTCAGGTTTTATGTGTGGAGTCAAGAGCTTGTGTAATTCTTTTGTTCAAGCAGCCAAAACAGCCAAGAATAAAATTATGAATTGAATTCTGCCAGATTGGCAGTTGTCCATGATTCCTCATTTGTAAGAAAGTTTGTATAAATCATCAGATGGTTTTGCACCATTTTCAATTAAGGAAAAACATTCTCACAAGTCATTGTAATTTTTATATAATGTGATATTCTTAAATGAAATTACTGAATTTTGTACTAAGGTATAAAATGAGATGCTGGAAGCTCTTCTGTTCACCACAAAGAGGGAGAACAGGTGGAGAGCTCTGCTTTAGAATACACTGAATTTAGAAGTGAGTTAATGCAGAACATGTTGCTCAGAGAGAGCATAGACAAAACTAGAATAATGCCAGAAATGAAGTGAGTGGGCATCACCTGGACTGCCGTGTGTGTCTTTAGAGTGCTCCAGAATCCTCTGAGTTCAGAGCACACAGTAGCTGTCAGGGAGATTTCTGGAAAAAGATCACCAGTGATTTCTTTTAGTAAAAATCCTTGGCATATAAAAAGAGTTGAGATTTATCTTCCTCTAAATTTTGAGTGAGCCACAAAATAGGTCAGAGGCAATGGGTGGGAATCTGTACGAGGCTTCATCTAGGCTGGGGACACGGGCTAGTGTGAGTAGATGCACAAGAGGTGGCACCTTCTTGCCAGTTGCTCATGACTTTGTCACATTGCCTCAGAAACTTGATTAGTGTTGAATGGAAGGAAAGGAAGCACCTTGCTCACAATGTCTGGAAGTGTGGTTCACAGGGATGTGTAGAGTTTAAGACAGATTTCTATGTTGAGTCTTCACTCTATCCAAAAGAGAAGAAACTCAAAGTGTTGTTTTAAGAAGGCTGAGAAATGTTAATTCATAATACTGAATATTTTAAAGAGCTGTTTCTTTTCAAATTATCAAGATTATCAGCACCTGAGGATGCCCAAGTTCACTACTTCAAGGTTGAGATTTTGCTACATAGGCAGTTGAGAGGCTTCTAGGGAAGTGCTTACTATGTACACATGCTGACCTGAGGTTGAATACCTAGAATCACTCAGTAGTCTTCAGAATCTCTAGGCCAGCCAGGCTACCCCAAAGGATGAATGATAGTTTCTAAGAGACTTTGTGTCAAAATAAAAAGTGAGTTTCCTCAGGGAATAGTTCCAAATCCATGGTCTAGCTGCCCAGGTTAAACTCAGCGGATCACAAAATGAAATAAAAGTACTTGAATGTGAGAAAGAGATTTGTAGATAAGGGTGGGGGCTATTAACAGACTCTAGAGGGAGATAGGACAGCTTAGGAGGCAAGAGTAATTGTAGTGCATTATGTACATTCATGAAATTCTTAAAGATCAATTTTCTTCAATTAAAAATTTATAAAGTAGATGACCTTTGGCTACTGGAATCTCCCCTTCCTACCCACTGTATGTACTTTGTAGAAGATCTTTTTCTGTGTTTGCTTTGCTGTGTATGTGTATATATGCTCATAACTAATAAATTTTCCTTCTTTCCTTACTGTCTGATTTTATGCCTGAGAATTCCCACAGTGCTGCCTGTATGCAGACTTTTCCTGCCATTTACTTCTCTAACTGGCAGAAACAAGCAAACCCCATCAAGGACCTTCAAAGGGTAATATTTTGAGAACCTCATTTTTTGATTTCTTCTGAGGATTTACTGAATAATCAATAATAAGGCCAGACCATGGAAAGATAGGAAGAGGTGGCCCTTGAGCTACCAGCACCTTTTCCCTACCCTGGAACAGGCAGATGGTTTTATTTTCTTCTATCCATCAGGAAAGGTCCTCATAGATACCTCTCCCAACTCTAATATCTGTGTACCATAACAAGTGAAACTAGTGATTATAGATAGACCTGTGAACAGAAACTAAAATGCACATTAACCTAGAGCCTGGCTTGCAATGATGCCCCCTCATAATATGGGGGGTAAATCTTGATCCAGGGGCCAGAAGGAGGGACTTTCACTGGGGAGAGTTGGGGAATTACTCTCCACCTGGACACTGACTAATCTTTGGATTTCTCAAAGCACCAGTATGAGCTAAAAATCATTGATGGTTACATTTCTTCTCTCTCCCTCTATAGAAGCTGAGATGGACCCTCACACTGATTTTAAAAAGAAACAAAACAAAACACTCTAACAGCTATGGCTAAACTGCTTATTTGAGCTGAAATCATGGAATTCCTTCCTTTGTTTCTTTTACTATATTTGGCCTCCTTGCCTAGTGACCATTCCCTCCTATAGCCCCATGACCCTAACTGAAGTGTGTCATTTTAAATAAAATTATATTACAGTCCACATTTAGTCTATGAAGTATGTGGATCCCAAATGGTCCTGCGTATTGACTGGGGATGAGCTTACTTTACTGTGGAGTCGAAATCACCCAGAGCAGAAAACAACCATGTTGCCTAGTTACCTTAGTAAGATGGAGGAAATCATGTGACTTGGCTGCCATCTTTGGTAATAATCTAAAAGACCAAATGCCTTGACTTCACCTCCATCTTGGTTAATGTAACCACATGACTTAAAAGTAAAGGGAGGCACCTGTGTGGCTTCCTGTCCCTTTAGAGTCTACACTACTACCTCTTTCCATACCAGACTAAGGAGCCAGCACCAGTCCTCCAACCTGTGTTTTGGAATGTTTAGTTTTCTGTTTTGTTTTGATTCTGACATATTGTTTTAAATACTATATTTACTGGTTTCCAAAGGTCACTTAAGACTTCCAGAAAGAACAAACACACCCTAACAAATCCCAATGGCATATTAAAAAAATCATCTCTAAAAACTTTTGTTCATAGAAAATGATCCTTGGAGAAATACCCTGACCTCCAAGAAGTTCAAAAGCCTTAAGTCTCTATTTCTTTCCTTTGTTGCTCAAAGAAAGGGCAAATGAACATCCCTTATTTTTTAATAGGAGGAAAGTTTTTCTTTCAGGCTGCCCATCTCCATTTTCTCACACCCACACATACACACACACTCATTCTCACACATAACATGCCCTCCACACAGACAACCACACACAGAGACAGCCCACACACACACACCATACACATACACATCACATGCTTATACATACTGATTATAAGTGGAGAGTTAGAAGCAGTTGGTCACCCCAAGGCTAGTCAGAAAGGATCTCAAGGTAAAGGCAGATATCTCTGTCATCACAATCATTGGTATAGAATATTATATACCCAGGATCTTATACAATTTAAGAAAGCCAGAAGGTGAAAATCAAATGTTCTGTCCCTCATAGCCCTCTAAAACATCTAAAGAAAGGAAACTACTTCCTGTCTATTGTCAATACCTGTTTCCAAAGTAAGACCCAGCAGATAAGCCTTATTTGGAGGTCATAAGGGGGTCCGATGCTTGGCTTTGGCCAGTTGTCAGGACTCAACAGCAAGTTTCCTGTCAGTTAGCTAATAAGTTTAGTTTTATATAAAGAAGTAAATGCCTCAGACATACATGCTATATTAGCAAATGATCCTGTGCTGTTTAATCAGTGAGAAGCTGGCTCTGGCAACAGTATTTGCCTTTTCATATGGCCCTTCCATAACACATTCAAGCATTTTTGCCTCACAGTGTCCTCCAAAACCCCTGTCCTGAGTCGGGCTGGTCCCCTAACTCTGTGACAAGAACAAAGAAAATGTAACAGCCTTCAGAGTAAAAACGCCATTCCCTTTAGGACAGATAATAGGTAAACCATTTCCAACATAGGTTATTATTCTTTATCTTACAGATAAAGAATACAGATGCTGTCTATAGGAAAAGCGCATGATGGAAGGCTCAACCACAGAGAGGAAATTTCTCCTCAAAGTCACCCAACCAGTAACTCCAATATAATAAAGGGAATTTCTTAGTTTATTTCTTGAGGTTGTAAGCATAGATTAAAAGATGTTTTGTTATACACTTGCTACTTCTCTTTGTCTACTATTGAATTCATTCTAAACAAAAATCTGGGCTATGGAAAACCATTCCCTGGACTGTAAAAGACACCAATGGTTATTATTCTCAGCCTTTGAGAATTAGGGAAGTTAGCACTTCCTTGCATTGGGTTGCACCAAAATCCCTTGATAGACTGTAAGATGGGATTAGAGGGAGAAGTAATAATTTTTTCTGGATATTGCCTGTACACTGATCTATCTTAATCAAAGCAGAGGGAAATAAATGACTTCCATAATACAAAACTACAATTATGGGGTTAACATAAGGATATGTGTCTGCTTTATTTTCCTGTTTGTATAGGGTATTTCTTCACATCAAGGTTTTTTTGGTACTGTGCCACAATGCTTGCTAAAATTTATTTTTTTCTGTATGTTCAAATAATCCTAATTCCTTATATTACTTCTATGTAGGTAGCTTGGACCCTACTTTGCTCTATTCAGGAGGTTTTTTAAAATACTATCCTTCAAGACACACAACTGCCATCTTCATAAATTCGGCTGTGTCTACCTTCTCCAAACCCAACAGAACCGAGCTTGCTGACTATAAATGTTCCTTCATAGAAGGAGGGAATAAATGGGGTTTTTATATCCTTCTCCCAGACAGCATGCAATTCTGTTTTACTCACACATGGCTGAGTGGTCTTGGTGAAAAATTAGACAATATAGGCTAGAAAGGCTAGGGAAAGGGGACTGCACCTATGTACTTATAGCAAAGTCATCATCAATACTGAATAGAGCCTTTCCAGTGTGACTGCTCTGGGGATGCTCTTGTCAGTAACTCTATAGCTCTGCCCTGTAGATAAGCTTTACAAGCTCACTGGTTCCCCAGGGAGAGCCTTGGTAAAACCAAAACATTCGTTTGTCCTTGAGACTTTATGATTAGGAGATAAACATGGCTTAATACTTCTCCCTACCCAGAAAGCTCTCACAACAGATTTATTTATTTATTTATTAACAATGTATTTATTAGTGTGGCTATGTCTCATAGTATTTAAAGAAACTGTAAGATGTTGGAATGTAAAAGTAAAGATATTTTCATTAACATAAAACCTGTGTATAAAGATTTACAAAATGGGATGCATCAGTCTAAGTAAGTTATTGAAGGTTTGTAAAAGACGAGACTTAGGTAATTGTAGCTTGATTTAGATACTGTGTGGGTTCTTTTTCCCATCCTTTATCCTCACTGGTTTTACCAACTATAAGAAAGAAAGAAAGAAAGAAAGAAAGAAAGAAAGAAAGAAAGAAAGAAGAAAGAAAGAAACAAAGATAGAGGTGGGGGAAGATATAGAGATCTTTAAATCCAATTTCTATCCTCTTGTTTCTTATTTGAGCATGACAACTAACAAATCACACCCACTGCCCTTTGCAGGACCAATGACCACCAATGCCACCTCTCAGGGCTCAAAAAATTATATTCCCTCTAAAAATTTCCCAGAATTCCCAATGTCACATAACTGCAGAGATTCTCTGCAGCTGGAAAAATCACACTTTTGCTAGAGCTTAAGGCAAATCATATTCATCTGCTGTGGATAGTCTGAAGCGGACCAATATCCCACACCTGGGATTAAATGAAAATATATTCTTATATTATTTCTGTGTTTTTAAAGAAACCAACATTCCAGAATTCTAGCTACAAGTAATGGCTTATTTTGTTTAATTCGGCTCTGGCTAAATATTATGCAATAGTTAAAAATACCAAACTGGAGCAATAGACCCTCTTTGAATGTTTAACAACCATTCTTAGAGGTCTATACTGAAGATACTGATGTGGTCAGAGGGATTAAAAGGGAAAATATTTTCCTCCTTGCTCTACAAAAGTCAACTGAGTCCCAGCGGACTATAGGACATCTTTCAAAGTAATGTTCAGTAATGCCATGGAGATGCCACTAGGTGAATTTTAACCAGTGTCCAGTCTACAAAGAGGAGGATCAACACAAAGAAAAATATTTCCTCAACAATTGCAAGTGAAATAAGTGTCAAACATGGCCTGCCTTGACTTTCCTTATGTAGGTAGATTGACTGATAAATGCAGACTAGAGAAACTAGAAGTTCCTCCTAAGTCCAAGGGAGTCCCAAGAGACTCTTCAACTGGTCCTGAAATTAATTTCAAATATATATATATATATATATATATATATATATATATATATATATATATATAATTTCACACACACACACACACACACACACACACACACACACCTATATAAAATTCTCCTACAAAGTTTCCAGATATCATTAAGCAGGTGTCTGATATAACAAATAGCTAATTTCACAATTACACTTTGACTGTGAATCAAAACTTGTATCAATCTAAATCTAGGGAGACTATTTCTTTGACCTTATTCTTCAACAGGGCTCTGGTAGATTGTCCAATGAGCTTCACAATTATACTTCACTTTCTCATATTCTGGTACAAGATCTCTGACTTCTGTTGCTTTGTAGCAGGCAACATGTAACACATATAAACTTCAGAGAATCCATAGTAATATGGTTACCTCTTCAAATTCCTTGCTTACTTTCTCTTTCAGTAAAACGTACTAAGAATAGTAATGACTAAAAGAATGTGTATAGGAGGTCTACAAATTATGAATATAATTTTATTGAATGACTTCTGAGCAATTGTGAGTGGAATGTTTATTCACAATAACTTATTTTGGTCAATATTGGTACAAATAATAGAAAAATACAGGTGCTAAAATGCTACACATTGATGACTTTGTATAATTGGAGTTTAGTTCAGATATGACCCCTGGTTGAAGGTGTACAAGCCAGGGCTGGAGAGAACACTCAGTGATTAAGAGCATGCATTGTGCTGGGTTCTCAGAACCTTAGCTCCATGGCATTCGGTACTTTTGGCTCCTGTGGGTACCTGTACTCTGGTACACATATCTATCATATAGACATATATTTATATACAAAACTAAAGATAAACCTTAAGAAAGTATACAAGGAGCCGGGCGGTGGTGGTGCACGCCTGTAATCCCAGCATTTGGGAGGCAGAGGCAGGCAGATTTCTGAGTTCGAGGCCAGCCTAGTCTACAGAGTGAGTTCCAGGACATCCGGAGCTACACAGAGAAACCCTGTCTCGAAAAACAAAACAAAAAAAAAAAAGAAAAAGAAAGAAAAAAGAAAGTATACAACGCAAAGAATTAAAAAAACACACAAGAGCTAACATGGGTGATTCTCACCCCCTTGGAACAGTGAGTCCTGCTCTTAGGCCTTCACTACCTCTCTAATGACTTCATTCCAAGTCTAGGCACAAATGACTCATCCTTACAGGAGACAGAATGGCTAAGAGGACCAGTGTTTCTGAAACAGGCAACTTTTTAGAGGTGGGAATGTAGACATGGGGAGCTGTTTAGAGCAAGAACAGGGCAGGCCCCGGAGAGGCTCATTCGCCTACAGGATACTTTATGTGGGAACGTAATTACTACCCTGCCTGCTCCCTGCTTTCTACCTTTTCCTCATCTTTGGAAGGACTACATGCCATGATAAGTTACATAGAGCTGTGACTGTGAAAGGAGTAGTCTTGGGCATCAGAGATATCTTGAGTTGTGTTACCCATTCCATAGCATTCAGGGTAAGATATGTCAGTGAATGCATGACCTCTATAATAAGAATCAGGCCTGGGTATAAACTGTTCATCTTTTTCTCAAGAAACAGAATCCAAGTTATGATTCAGAGGACCATATGTTCAAATTTAGATGATATGTTTGACATAAATAACAACACTAACACATTTGTTCTAAAACTTAGGTGTAATTGCTAAAGCTATAATAAATAGAAATGATATTGAAGTATCAAATGACCAATCTGAGTATCTGTCAGCCATGTTGATTGATTCCTGAAGTGTACATTATAGAACTGAAGAAGTGACCTGGGCTAGAGGCTCCTTTGACTGGGATGGAGATGTGCTAGAAGGCCATGCAGAAGCACTGGAGGTTGGGGTGAGGGGAGTTAGGGTTCTGAGGACAGTTAGAGATGTTCACTTGAGCTTCTTAGTCTTAGAGAAAGGCCTTGATTGTTTATTCCCCACTCTAAGTTGAATGAGAAATGTCTCACAGAAGTTCTTGTGCTCAGCAGGTGGCTCTGTTTGGGGAAGTTGAGAACCTTTTATGGGGTGGCGATTTGCTGGGGTTAAGATTGTGATGTTATAGCCTGGTTCTACTTCCTGTTTCTCTGTCCTTGCTTCCTGACTGCTTATTGAAATCAGGCTCTGTTCAAGTGACTCTATGCTGCACACCACAGCATTCTCTCAGGCTCTGTCTTGCATGCACAGGCTCCATTCTACAAACAATCTTTAACTCCCTTTTGAAGATGAAAATGACTCCGTGCTAGTCTGGACAGGTGAAGCACACCATCTGTCCAGTCTCAGTTCTGCAGAACAGACTGATAAATGGCTTCTTTCTGGAAGCAGAATGTGTGCCACCGATTTTCATATCAGGGGAAATGGAGGGTACCTAGGCACATGGGTGTATTAAAATCACATTGGAGTAAACAGGCCCAAGAACTTATCACAAGCACCAGACCAAGGAAAGGGTGGGGCTCCTCACAGGAGCATCATTAAGAGCCACATGCTCAACACTGGGATGCTGGCAGTCGCCACTAACCTGTCATCTGTCACCCAGTATGTCCCCCCACCAACCTATCATCTCAAGCCTGTGAACCACAGAAGCCTTACTCTACAGAGACAGCTTCTTTCCTCCAGCTCCTTTGGGTTTCTTATCTCATCAAAACAGACGTTATTTACATTTCTATGAGCTTACTTCAGAAACTTTATAAACTCTACTGAAGTCTCTTAAACCACCTGTACCATCACACACACACACACACACACACACACACACACACACACAAACTCACACACATATACACATATATGCACATGTGCGCACAGACACATACATGCATATGTAAATACACAGACACACATATAAACACACACATATGCATGTATACACATATGCACACACACACAGAGACACAAATACATACAAAACAACACAAACACCTCAGTTTTCTGATTGGTGTAAGCATATATAGGTGAAGCTATGAGGCTAATCTACATTTATTTCTTTGGCATCAGATTTTTGGTTCATGAGGAGAGATATGTGGAGAATATTTATTATGTGTTGCATGTTATAAGAGTGAATATTAATAATTAAGATAGACATAAAAGAGCTAATGTCTAATATCAACCAGGTGACTGACAAAATCACACAATCTGCTGAGTAAGAAAAACCCTTTCTATGAATGAAAAATTCAATAGAGTAAAAATGTAAGAATCATGAAGCCGGTACCACTCTACTGGGGACATCTTCCTTGGTTGCATGAAGCTAATTGCTTCTGTTGTCTTCCAATCAGCCTTCATTGTGTGTGTAACAGGAGCTCAAACTATTTACTCTCATAAAGAATTTTCTGGAATTTTATTCAGGCAAACGTGGGATATTTTTACTTAGTAAAATAATGGCCCAAAAGGCTACTGCACTAAAAAATAGCTATGGATTCTCTTTGCAAGCCAAGCACACCTATACAGTGCCAGCACACATCCTGGGTGACCTATAGGATGCTCTGATGCTAATCCTTTGGAGAGCAGGACAAGATTCTGCTTTTTTTGGAGACCTCAATCTTTAGAAGTGTGGTAAGAGGTTGGTCTATTTAGTATGGAGAGCACTGGGTGGACAACAGGAGTTACTGAGTTATTGGTAAGGAGATTGCCAAGCCCAGGGGGAAGTAAAAATGAGTCTTAGCTCACCCTGCTTTCATTTCTAGGTGGCAGAAAAGCTCAAATTAGTCTATGAAAAAGATAATTCATGGCTAAAAGTAGTACTTTACCTACAAATGTCCAGTTCTGTTAAAATACATTTCAGGCATGATGGAAACTCTCCTGAGATGGAATTTCAGCTACCTTGGAAAAGCCTCTTTCCTAGCCAGTGGATCCCTGGTCCTTCTACAAGTTTCCTTACCCATGAAGATCGTTGCAGAAGGCAGGACCCTTCCAGGCACTTCTGACCATGTGCTTATCTTTAAACTAATTTAGACAGTCTGGGCTTGGACAAGGCTCTCTCTAGCCTTTGGCATTGCACAATCTCTGCGATGACCCAGCTTCCCCCTCCTGTGAGGCTGGAGTTGCTGGTGTCTCCGGACAACTTTCTGATTACAGTCCACTAACACAGGTGCTTCCAGGGAGTTAATCTGTATTTATTTCTGCTGCATCAGGGTTTTGTTTCAGGCTCTGATGTGTGCTAGAACTTGTGTGTGTGTGTGTGTGTGTGTGTGTGTGTGTGTGTGTGTGTGTGTTTTCTGTTCTTTCTCCCCAGTGATATCCTTGGAATGCTCTCAATGCACTCCACTGTCTTCACAGTATAGCCCTTCACAGGAGACTATCTTGTCACTCTGAAAAGCACTGTTTTCAACAGTTTCTAACCCCTCCAGTCTCTTCTCATAGGGCCTCCGTGCTTGGACCCTTCCATAGGACAGCTCTTTTCTCTTTCCTCACTTCCTTTTTATGTGAGTCCTTGTTTTCCTTCCTTGCTAGTTTCTAACAAAGTAGATTAATCACAGTAGACTTTATTTTCCCATCAAGGATTCTTTTTTATCTTTACTGGTGCTCTTCCTATAAATTCTTACCACCCCTCAGCATTTCCTAAGTCAGCACCTGTTACATGTTATCAGTGCTGCACATCAATGTTGCCCACAGCTTCCAGTATTGTTCCCTGACACTTCTCAGCTCACCTTTGCCAGCCCAGGGTCTTTCCATGATTTTGAGACTGTATCCTTGCCTGACTATATCTCTGTGCTCATCCTCCCATAAGTCAACATTCCCCCTACAAAGAGCCTCCTTCCTTCACATGGTGGTATGAGTTAGGAGATTTGCATTGGTGTTTGTTTGTTTTAATTCCCTGAGTGATTCTGATTTGTAGCTGAGGTCAAGAACTACCTCCCATTCCTGTTGTGGATAGTGGAGTATGCTGAGATCATCACAGCTAGGCAGCTCTAATGCATGCCATCAAATATGGGTGACCCTGGCCCCGAATCCCCTGCTGCTTAAAAGTTATTGATTGCTTTCATCATATATATAGGCAGGGCGTATTTCACAAGTTAATTGAACCTACAACTGGGAAAAGGTTTTCAAATTCTCCCTAGGTGATAATATTTACCATTAGAGGAGCCTTGAGCTCTCAGACATTCTGGAGGGAAGTCAGCTATTTCAGCACATGGCACAATGCGATCGAGGACTCTGAATTTCAAAGCCTCCTATGGCATTGTCATGTGGGGTTTCTTGTAACGAGAACCACATATAGTACATACATTCTTTTTGTGATTTGAAAAGCTCTCAAGACTGAAAATTCTATTGCTAGCAGCATGATTTAATCTTCATACACATATATGGCTACTTTGAATCTTTGGGATGGAACATGGTGTGACAAATTGTATTAGTCTTTTTCAAGCTTGAGCATTACACTGACCACTTATTAACTTTCTGGATTAGCATCCATAGCAATGACTTCATGGTTTCTAGAGGGTACACAGTCTTACCTGACAGTTTTCCTTAATAACAATGGACAAGATGCTGATATGGTTTATCCAGATACTTTGTGTTTGGGAAATTTTTCAGTATGCATATATACATGTATGAACACACACACACTCACGTACATACATATATACCTACACAGAGTGAGAGAAACAGAGACAGAGAGACACATGGAGACACAGAGAGAGGAAGAGAGAGAGAGAGAGAGAGAGAGAGAGAGAGAGAGAGAGAGAGAACATATTTCATTTGGCTGGTGTGTTTCTCTTCATGAGAACTTGAAAAAGAAATTCAATACCATATCAGTGAAGTGACCCAAAAAGTAATTGGAAAAAAAACCTGAATAGAAATTTCTCCAAAGCAAAATTCAAATGCTATGCAAGCCCACGACAATGTGATCAACACTACATTCAGAGAAAGAAAAAACTGCAATGGGTCATCATTTCAAACATTAGTGGGATTATTATTTTAAATTTATAATAAGTGTTGGGGTGGAAAAGAGAACCCCTGTATATTACTGGCAGAAACCTCAATTAGTACTTTGGTCCAATTTGACAAAACTGGTGAAATTTATGTATAAATCTGAATATTTACTTACTTTCTGCAGTAACAAAAATAGTGAGAATATTGGCCTTGTACACAGAAAGCATATTATTACTGTTGGGAAAAATAACCAAAGCAGTGATATAGGTTGGATGTCTCAGAAAGAGATTTAATTATAAGCTGACAGTCTATAACAAAAATTGTTCTCATAGCTAAAAGAGAAATAATGGGATTTCCATGTATAGCATGGGAAGACAGTTATGATTTATAAAAAACAAACCAGAAAACAACAACGTGAAACTGTATTCTTTCTCAACCAGAGCTTCTGCAGAAGTGGCAAGAGGTTGGTGAATGAATTTTATGTAGACAAGGGATGAAATCTGCGAGACTGGAAAAGTGGGATGGGCAGTTTTGCCTAGGAAATAGTGAAGCATGAGTCTGGCTATGCCTTTAAGGGCTTCTACAAGGAGGAGAAAGACAAGTCTCTTTTGCAGCCACATTACACATACTAGGGAACTGGATGGAATAAAGCTGGGGAAAAGAGACAATTAATAAACAAACATAATTTTAATAACCCACTTACTGTCAGGTGGACCATGGGCATAAGGAAACCATGATGGTGGCAATCGTAGTTTTAAGTTCACTTGAATACTTACTGTGAGCCTGACAGTAATGCTAGCAAAATAAAATAAACCTTTTTAAAAGGAGAAAAATGCAGCTGAGTGTAAATTTAGAATAGAAATATCAAACTCTCCAAAGGTCATCTTATATCAACAGTAAAGGGATTTATTTCCTTTCTACTCTGTGGCTTTGAGGCCTATATTATCTGGATATTTGGAACACTATAAAATGCTCATTGATTTATCATATACAATACAGTTTGAAGGAGAAAACTAACTTTGTAGAATGCATTCCTAAGTCAGAACATTTTCTGTTATTAACACGCATGACTGCATACTCACGGTGGTATAGCCATTCGCACATCCATAATACCATGGCCAAACCCATCTGCTCCTTCTGTGCACCCTCCATCCAATGTCCAGTCAGCATTGCCCCTCTATTGCCCTCTTGCTTTAGCTTCTAGATATGGAAAAGAACCTGCAGCACGTATCTTCCTGGGGTGTGGCTCGCCCTCCGTAATGCAGCACCTTCCAACTCCATCTTGCTTCACTGCAGAAGACAGAATTTCAGTCTCCTTATGGTTGAGCGATATTCCACCATGTGGCTAAGTTACAGTTTCTTTTTGTCCTCATTTGCTGATGGCAACTCGGCCTAGTCTATACCCTTTTCCCCCTCCTTCTTCACCCCTGATTACATATCTTAGATATGATAAATACCCACAGCAAACAGGGCTTGCTAGTACCCCCAAATCATAGTTTATGTAAGTCATAAAGGGAAACACTAAAATTTTATCAGCCCTCAGATGTGATTTATGAAAGATATATCCTGTGGCAGGACAGTTGTTGTCTTTCTGAAAACAATCTTTCCATTATTAACAAATAAGAAAGCATGCAAGCCCTCAGATAGTTGTGATAGGGAGTATTAAATCCTTGCCCAGAAGGCATGCCACTTCTATGTACTATAAATCACCACACCTGACTCTATCAGGTGACTAAATGTACTTTTCCAAGTATGGCAGCAGACTGATAGATTTCCACAGATATCATTGCTTCCAGCCTAAACACTGAGTGGTGACAGTGTTGAGGTTAGCTTTACTGTGATGGCGTACATGGAGAAAGTCATGGGTAATCCTTATTTTACCCATAGACCCACTGTGTGAACCCTGGAGTAAGTGATCAGAGCCATGAGGCATGACTTCTATCTATTGGTAGTTTGTACCTTTTTTATATTGACAGGTGACCATTAATTCTAAACATATCCTCATTCCCTATTCCTTCTCATATTGACTAAATATTTAGTTTCATTTAGTTTAGTCTCATTTAGTTTCATCACTAAAACTACTGGTCTTGGGTCTTCCTAATTTTTTCCCTTTGGAGCCTGACACTTAGCTACCCTTCTGAGTGGAACTGCAGTGTGGCCACAGACTACTCTGGACTAATAGACAGAGCCATATCATCGATGGACCTGAGGTATGTTTTTTCTTTGTATACTAGCTGGCCATAAGTGGAGCCCAATGGCACCATAAGTGTCAGTTAGGTACAAGCTTCAGTGATTGGAGTAAAGGACACCAGTGTCTGGGTATTTTGTGAAACTCTCTTGGAGATACATGAATAATGGCTTAACCATGAACACGTCACCAATGGCCAACCGAAGAAAAGACTCTTGGTGTACCAATGGGATTAATTGATGCTACTTATGGGAACATGAATGAGGAGTGGCTTGGAAGAGTATGGGTAGCGCTGATATCCTCATCTCTGTGATCAGGGAGATCCTTACTTTGGCTCAGGGAGATCATGAGAACCCTGCCCTGCAGTCTCATACTGTGCCTCAGGTGTCTCTCATGCCCCCAGCCACCATTTGAAGTCTTTGTAGACCATCTTGTGCTCATGAGTACTCTGGTATTTCTGTGATATTAATGGGTCAGTCTTGTGAGGGTCTTTATCTGGGTAATCAATTGTTCTAATATTAAAAGAAAGCAAGGGCCACACTGTGTCCGTAATATGCTATTCCACAATCACAGAACACCTTTTTGGATACCATATTTGTTTCCCTAGGATTCTGAGCATCCTGCTGTGAATACGTGATATTCCAATATCATGCTGTCCAATATTAGTATATTCTAGACATAAAAATACTCATATTATGACAAATACTTGGCAGATGGTCACTCAGTTTTTGTGTGAGGCTACACTGAAAATTAGCAGCCTTTTACTGCACTAGACATGAGTTAAAAGAACATCTCATTGTGGTATATATATAGACACTCTGTCAAAGAAGAAATAAGTCCTCTAACACAGACCTTTTTCATTGTGATATTAGGTACAATGTTGCAATTAATTTCGCAATACATTATCCTTTATGCTGGAGCAATGTCTGAATATGTCTCAAGCCTCTGAATTCCATATTATCTCAGCTCCTATGAGAAGTAGACATGTAAGATGTTGTTAAAGATACAAGTGATTTTCTAGGGTGATGCCAGTGCAAGTACAACCCCCTGGCTGTGGTGCATCTCTGATGCTCAGGACACAAGAAGAGAAGTCAGCTGGGATGAGGCCGGACTCTAAGTCTGCACCACACATCTCAAAAACTCTGTCTTGACTTAAGAACATTATGATTCAAAGTAAGCTGTGAAGCAGTTCGAGCATTTCATGTACGAATGCTCTGGCATTTGTACTTTTGTGGGGCTCAGTTAAAAAAGAACTTTGTTGGGGAGCCATGGCCTTGACACAGATGTGCTGGTAGAACTGCACGGAGGTAGTTAGGATGTTGGTCCTTAGATGAAGTCAGATTTCTTAAGGGAGTTCTGAATGGCACATTCAAATTACTTTTTAAAAATGTTTAAATATTCATAAATCTCTTTGAATTTCTTGGAAATTCTTTTCCATTTTCTAGTTTGCTTGGACCTTAGCAGATCATATAGTGTATATGCTATTATAATGCTGATAGAGCTAATTTTGTGTGTCATCAATATGCAGGGCTTTTCTAATGACCTGAAGGGTACTGGGGTGATCTAATTTCCCTTGTTTTACATTATGATGGAAAGAGAAAAGATAAGAGAATGAAAATGTATTATTATTTGATACAGGTATATAATAAAAAGTAGTTTTGAGTCTCCTTTCTGATGAGGTTCAAAATGAACACATTGAGGAAACCAATAGCTACTAAAAATGAAAGGCTGTATTTACTTGCTGGAGCAAAGATGCTTCAGCACAGCATCTATAATTAGGGCAATCATTTGTTAAGTTTACTACAGTCTATCACCATCTGCCATTCCAGTCTGTTTGGTGCAGGGCCATACTAATGAATTAAGCAGGAACATGGTGCAGACCACCATCCTGATACCCTCTGATTCTTTAAGGATTACACTACCCCTACAGGTCAGATGGATTGTGATATGGAATATAATTTAGTATGTTTACAAGGGAGATGGAATTTCAATTGCTTCCTTCCAGCCCATTTTGTTATAAAGGCTCTTATACTCTATGTAGTAAGAAATGAACTAGAGGGTATACTTAGTTCCTAAGTTATACTAACCTCATTCAAGGACAAGAGAAGTGAACATAGACTGATGGCCAAGTAGGATCACAGTGAAATGAGCATAAGTACACCCAGCCCAGAATTCCATTTAATCATGCATCTTCTATTCTGCATTCATGTAATTGAGCAAGATTAGTACTGCAGAACTCCTGGTGACCTCATATTTTATGTGCTGTGATCACTAGCCACCATAAGAAAGGAACTTCGCTATTTTCCCAGTGTCTCATGAGTAAATGGGTGCAGGTGCCTCTGTTTGTAATTTGGTAGAACAGTTTTGACATATGTATTCTACTTAGTTGGTGAGCTCCCCATTTGAGAACTGGTGAAAATATGGAAAATGGGTTGTATCAGCTGATAGCAATCTTCTGTTTTCCATGACTATTAAAATCCTGTGATCAAATTTCTCATAGCTTTTCTCTTATAAATTTCAGAGTCTTTTAGCCACAAGAAAGATCACTGTGAGTCAGGGCCCCTAGTAGCCAAACCATTCACATAGCTTAACACTGTAACACTGGTCATTTCCCCCTGGTGATTAGGGTTATAATATGGACTCTGCTGTTCTAGCTATAGGAGATCAGTTGCCTCACTGGGTTGGGCCCTAATAGTTTAGTGAGCACAGTATCCTTTGGGTCCTCCTAGTACCCACAGCCAGCTAGTGATTTTTGGGTTTCTTATTGTAAACTCATTTTTCCTAAATCTTTACTCCTTACTTTATCTACTAAAGCAGTTTTGCTTCATTAAAAAAGATCCCTTAAAGAAGCCTATAAAAAACACAGCAAATAGTGGAGGGAAGTTAATAAAAGTTCAAGACCTTAAAATGTAAATAAATTCAATAAAGAAAAATCAATCAGTGAAATCTGAAAATTACAATTTTAGGAAGTCAAACAGGAACCTCAGAGACCCTCATCAACAGAACATGAGAGATGGGAAGGAGAATCTTAGGCATTAAAGACAAGGATAGAAGAAATGAACATCTAGGTCAAAGAAAATATTAAACCTAAAAAGTTCTGGCATAAAACATCCAGGAAATCTGGGACACTGTGAAAGGTCAAAATATAAGTAAAGGAAGTGGAAGAAACCCAGGTCAAAGATGCAGAAATAGATCAACAAAATTATAGATGAAAATTTCCCTAGTCTAAAGAAGGAGACTCCCAATAAGGCACAAGAAGCACACAGAACACCAAATTGAATGAATCAGAAAAAATTCCCTTGACACATAATAATAAAAACACTAAATGGACTTTAGAGAACAAGGAAAGAATATTAAAAATTGCAAAGGAATAAAGAAAGACCTGGTAAGATATAAAAACAGATCTATTAGAAAAATACCTGAATTCTCAACAGAAACTCTAAAAGCCAGAAAGGCCTGAAAAGTTATACAAAATTTAAGAGAGCACAGATGCCAGCCCAGAATACTGTACATGGAAAAACTTTCAATCCCAATAGATGAACAAAACAAGAAATTACATGGGGGAAACAAATTTAAGCATAATCTATCTAAAAACCCAGCTTATAAAAAGGAGCTAGAAGGGAAAACTCCAATCGAAAGAGGGTAAACATTCAGGAAACACAAAGAGTAAATAATTCTAGACTAGCAAATCAAACGAGGTCACACACAAACATGCACACACACCACCACCACCATCACAGCAGCAGCAGCAGCAACAACAACAACAACAACAACCAACAACAACAACAACAGCAATAAAATAACAGGAATCACAAACATTGCTCATTGATATCTCTCAACACCAATGGTCTGAATTCCTCACATAAAAAGAAACAGACTAACAGAATGGATACATGAACAGGATCCATCCTTCTGCTGCATCCAAAAAGCACACAATAACATCAAGAATAGACATCACCTCAGATAAAAGGATGAAAAAAATATATTCCAAGAAAAATTATTAAGAAGCAAGCAGGTACAACCATTTTTAAATCATACAGTAGACCTCAAACCAAAACTAATTAAAAGAGATAGGAAAGGACAAAAGTAAAATCTACCTAGAGGACATTTCAATTCTTAACATCTATGTACCAAATACAAGGTCACTGAAATTAGTAAAAGAAACATTATTACAGCTTAGATCATATATTGACCTTCACCCACTGACAGTAGGAGACTTCAGTGTTCCACTCTCTCTGATAGATATATCCAGACAAAAACTAAGCAGAGAAATGCTTGAGAAAGTGATGTTATAAGCCAAATAGACCTAATAGATATCTACAATACATTTCACCCAAACACAAAAGAATTTACTTTCTTCTCAGCACCTCATGGAACTTTCTCCAAAATGAACCACATATTCAGGCACAAAGCAAGTCTCAACAGATACAGAGAAATTGAAATAACATCTCACATCCTGTCTAACCTCCACATCAGATAAAGATGGGTATCAATAACAACAGAAACAACAGAAAGCTTACAAACTCATGGAAACTGAACAACTTGCATCTGAATAAAAATGGGTCAAGACAGAAATCAATAAAGAAGTTGAAGATTTTCTAGAATTGAATGAAAATTAATATGCAACAATTTCCAGACTTACAACACACAAAGAGACAAGTTCACAGGACCAAGTGCCTACATGAAAGAATTGGAGAGACCTCATACCAGCCACTTAAAGCACACCTGAAAGCTCTAGAACAGAAGAAATAAAGTGGAGAGAGCAAGCACAACAAATCAGAGATAAAAATCAATAAAATAAGCAAACTGACAATAAAAAAATAGAATCAAGACACAAAGAGTTGGTTCTTTGAGAAAAATGCATAAAATTGTCAAACTCTAAATTAGCTAAAAGTTAGAGAAAGAATATCCAAATTAATTAAATTAGAGTTGAAAGGGGGCATAATGACAGATACATTTATCAAAATTCTTAACATATACTGAATGATCCCTGCATCATTGGAATGATGCCTACTTAATCATAGTGGGTGCTTTTTTTGATGTGTCCTTGGATTAAGTTTGCAAGTATTTTATTGAGTATTTTTGTAGCTATTTTCAAAAGTAAGGATAGTCTATAACACTTTTTTCTTTGTTAGATTTTTGTGTAGTTTGAAATTAGGATAACTATGGTGTCATAAAACAAGCTGGGCAATGCTTCTTCTGTTTCTGTTTTGTGAAATAATTTGAGGGGTATTGACCTTACTTCTTCTGTAAAAGTCTTATAGAATTCTGCACTCAAACCATATGGCCCTCTTCTTGTTTGTTTGTTTGTATTTGTTGTTGCTTTGTTTTCTTTGGTTTGGGTAATTGGGTAATGACAGATAAATGATACTAATAAGTATCATAATATAATAATAATAATAATAATAATAATAATAATAATAATAATATAGTGAGTCATAAGGAAACAAATTAAAAATCTGCCTTTCACCAAATTGTAAATTCTAAAAGAAATGAATAATAATCTTGATACATACAACTTCCCAAAATTAAATAAAAATCAGACAAGCAATTTAAAAAGACCTATTATCTCTAGTAAAAATAGTAATTGAATAGTAGAAATAGTAATTGAAATCTACCCAATTACCCAAACCAAAGAAAACAAAGCAACAACAAATACAAACAAACAAACAAACAAACAAACAAGAAGAGGGCCATATGGTTTGAGTGCAGAATTCTATAAGACTTCTACAGAAGAAGTAAAATCAATACCCCTCAAAATTATTCCACAAAACAGAAACAGAAGAAGCATTGCCCAACTTGTTTTATGACACCATAGTTATCCTAATTTCAAACTACAGAAAAACCTAACAAAGAAAAAAGTGTTATAGACTATCCTTACTTTTGAAAATAGCTACAAAAATACTCAATAAAATACTTGCAAAATTAATCCAAGGACACATCAAAAAAAGCACCCACTATGATCAAGTAGGCATCATTCCAATGATGCAGGGATCATTCAGTATATGTTAAGAATTTTGATAAATGTAATCCACTGTATTATGTATAAATGTATAAACAAACAGAAAGACAAAAACTAAAACAAACCAAAAACCATGGTCATCTTATTACAGGTAGAAAGGCCTTTGACCAAATCCTATACCCCTTCATGACAGAAGTTCTAGAGAGATGAGGGATACAAAGGATATACATCAACGTAATAAACGTGGTTTACAGCAAGCTCATAGCCAACATCAAGAGGATAAAGTTGTCCTTTCTCCCCATGTCTTTATTATAACACTTGAAGTCTTAACAGAAGCAATAAGATAGATGAAAGAGATAAAGGGAATAAAATTGGAAAGGAAGAAGTCAGAGTATCTTTATTTGCTAGTGATATGCAAGAATACATAAATGACCCTTAAAATGTCACTGAGAAAACCTTACAGGTAAGAAACAGTTTCAGGAAAGTAGCTGTATACTAAATGAGCTTACAAAAATTAGTAGCCAAGACACAATTCGCATATCAAATGATTCCCAAGAAGAAGGAAGGAGAGGTCCCTGGTCCTAGAAAGGCTTGATCCAGCAATGTAGGGGAGGACCAGGACAGAGAAGGAGGGGGGGTGATTGGAGAATGGTCAGAGTGATGAGGGCTTATGGGACTTAATGGGGAAGGGGGAACCGGGAAAGGGAAAATCATTTGGAATGTAAACAAAGAATATAAAAAAAAATTAGCTTTCTTATATACAAATGGCAAACTGATTGAGAAAGAAATCAGGTAAACACCTCCTAAAATAGCCTCAAATTATATAAAATAACTTGGGTGACTCTAACCAAGTAAAAGAGTTATCTGATAAAAAACCTTAAGTTTTTTAAGTTAAGAGATTAACTAAATAAATTAAAAGAAGATATAAAATAAGAGATCTTTGATATTCATAGATCAGAGGGATTAATATATTAAAATCACCGTCCCATTGAAAGCAATCTACAGATTCAATGCAATTCTCATAAAATTCCAATAGTATTTCTCATAGATCTTGAAGGGCAAATTTATCTTCATATGAAAACACAAAAAGCTCAGGATAGCTAAAACAATCTAGAATAATAAAAAGCAAAACAAAATAAAATAACAACAAAAGAAAAAAAGAAAAAAAACTGCTGGAGGCATCACCATCTCTGATTACAAGTTATACTACAGAGCTATAGTAAAAACAAAACAAAACAACAAAAACAAAACCCAGCAGCGTATCAACACACACACACACACACACACACACACACACACACATACACACACACACACACACAGAGAGAGAGAGAGAGAGAGAGAGAGAGAGAGAGAGAGAGAGATCACATTGATCAATGTAATTGAACTGAAGACCCAGACATAGATCCACACATATATGAACACATGTTTTTTGATAAAGAGGCCAGCAATACATACTGGAAAAAAGACAGCATTTTAACAGTTGGAACTGGTTAAACTGGACAGCTGCATGCAGAAGCATCCAAATAGATCTATATTGCCCTGGACAAACTCAACTCTGAATATACCTAAGACCTCACATAAAACAAGATACACTGAACTTGATAGAAAAAAAATTGGGAAAACTCTTTAATTCATTGGCATAGAAAAAGACTTTCTGAACATAACACTTTTAGCACAGTCACTAAGATCAACAATAAATAGGACCGTATGAACTCGATAGCTTCTGTATGTCAAAGGAAACCATCATTTGAACAAAACAGCAGTCGGCAGAATGGTAAAAGATATTTTTACCCACTCCACATCCAATAGAGGATTAATACCCAAAATATATAATGAACTCAAAAAACTAGATATCAAGAAAACAAATAACCCAATTAAACCTGGAGTACAGCTCTAACCAGAGAATTCTCAAAGGATGAAACTCAAGTGGCTGAGAAATATTCAAGATATCTAGTCATCAAGGAAGTGCTAATCAAAACTACTTTGAGATTTTATCTTACACCTGTCAGAATGGCTAAGATCAATAAAACAAGTGACATCTCAGCCTTTGCTGGAAGAAGGGCAAACTTCTATATCCACTATGGAGATCCTTGTGGCAGTTTTTCAGGAAGATGGGAATCTATTGATCTTAAGATCTTGCTATACCATTCTTAGGAATATACCCAAAGGATGCTTCATGTTACCACAGAGATGGTTACTCAACCATGTCCACTGTTGCTCTATTCATAATAGCCAGAAACTGAATATAACCTAGATGTCCCTCAGCAGAGTAATAGAGAAATGGAGTACATTTACATAGCAGAGCATTCCTCACCCTTCAAAAAACAAACCATGAAATTTTCAAGTAAATGTGTAGAACTAGAAAAAATAATCTTGAGTGAGGTGCCCCAAACCCAGAAAGACAAATATGGTATGTATTCACTTATAAGAAAGGCATAAAATGTAGAACCACAAAGTTATGTATAGAGTAAGTGTGTGTGTGTGTGTGTGTGTGTGTGTGTGTGTGTGTGTGAGATCACTGTTAGAAAGGGAAGTAGAATGTGTGGTTATAAAGGGATGGGCATATGGGGATAACCAAAGCTAGAGAACCAAGTGGGGTGGGAGTAAGGATTGAGGGAAAGAATTTGGGTAGAGATAGCTAAAATTAAGTGCTATTTGCGGGGTACTATGGAAACCTACTACAGTAGAAGCTTCCTAAAATATACAAATATGAAGGTGCCAATAATGGGGGAGACAGACTCAATTAGCCATTTCTTGTCACCAAGCTTTCAGTAGTGGGATTGGGTTACATCTAATTGAGTTGTTGGCCAAAGGAGTCCTATAGTGCTTTTGCCAAGACTATAAGTTACTTTCCACAAGCTGACCATAAGACGTCATTGGTTATGACAATACCTATACAATTCCTTGAATATGGAAAAGTTGAGCTGGTATCTATACAGAGCTTTCATGGACCCTATATGCTAGCATCTTTGGGACAGGAATATAATCTGCAAGTTAGAAAAGGAGAACTATAAAAACATTTGCTCTACAGTGGTGTCCTTCTTGCAAGACATGGTAAGGCAATAGTAGCATAAGGCTTGTGGAAGTAACCAACCAATATCTCATTTGACTTAAGACCCATTCCACAAGATGGAACCCAGAGCTGACACTGTTTTAGTGGCAAAAGAGACAAAGCAAAACCAACCAACAACAAACAAAATAAAACACAACAAAACAAAGCAAAACAAAACAAAAAATCCTGAGACTAGACAGGCCAAGGACCTAGGGTAAAACCAAATACCACTGTTCAAAACAGAACAAAACAAAACAAAAAAAAATGTCATAAAATGACTCCTAGTGACATTCTGCTATACTTTTAGATCAGTGTCTCACTCATTAGCTCAGTCGTCATCCCAGAAGCTTCCTTCTGCAGCAGACAGGATCAAATATAGAGACCCACAGCCAGATGTGCTGAGAGTGAGCAACCTTGAAACACTCAGGCCTAAATAGGATGTCTTCATCAAATCCCCCCCTCTTATGGCTCAGTGTACCCTGTCTCAGAGGAGATTGAAAGACTGTAAAATCCAGAGTTGATAGAGTAAACCAAGAGAACAGGCTCTAAATCAACAGGGTCCATACCCATATGAACTCAAGAGACATACAGAGCTTCAATGTATTTGCACCGAATGGGGTCCTGGAGCTGAAAGAAGAAGTGGATGTATGACCCATCCCTAGTCCAGGAGCAATCTCCAGTTAATATCTGCGATGGCTTGTATAAGCTCGGCCCAGGCAGTGGCACTATTAGAAGGTATGGCCCTGTTAGAGTAGGTGTGCCCTTGTTAGAGTAGGTGTGTCACTGTGGGCATGGGCTTTAAGACTCTCATCCTAGCTGCCTGGAAGCCACTATTTCCCTAGCAACCTCCAGATGAAGAAGTAGAACTCTCCACTCCTCCTACATCATTCCTGCCTAGATTCTGCCATGCTCCTACCTTGATGATAATGGACTGAACCTCTGAACCTGTAAGCCTTACCCAATTAAATGTTGTCCTTATAAGACATGTTTTGGTCGTGGTGTCTGTTCACAGCAGGAAAACCCTAACTAAGACAATATTTACTTACAAATACAAATTTAGTTTTTCCAAGGGAGTCTCACTGGGAAAACTAGCTACTCTTAATGGTAGGCTGCATACCCAGCAGTAGATGGATAGGGGAAAATGAACTCAAAGCAGCATCTTTCAAGGTTCCTTATCTCATAATCTCTTGGCAGGGCTTCCTCCTCCTCCTCCTCCTCCTCCTCCTCCTCCTCCTCCTCCTCCTCCTCCTCCTTCTCCTCCTTCTCCTCCTCTTCCTCCTCCTCTTCCTCCTTCCTCTAAAAATAAATTATATATATATATATATATATATATATATATATATATATATACATATTTTCTACTTTTACTCTATATTCCCTTTGCATTTATATTATGACTTCCAGTTTAGTGGTTTTTGTGGTTTCCTGACTGTGTGAATGAGAGGCTCTGTGCATCATTGTCTGTTCTTATGCCTTTTCATGGGCTCCTTTCCTTCTATTTGTTTCTTTTGTCCTATTCTGTTTATGAATTCAACTAAAATACATGCTATTTTGATTCAAGTATATGCAGAAAATCCGGCTTCACAAAATCAATAGTTTGAAAAAGTGACTTTTCAGGTAGTTGTGGCCACTCGTTATCAGTGCACTAAAACTTGGCATGTGGCAATCCCTGTAGTAGAACTGTGATGGAGGATGTGAGTAACTTCTAGAATTTATGCTACCTTAAAACCCATTGATCTACAAAATGCTACCAGTCAATTCTATTGCTTCCCATTGTCTTGAAACAAAAGGCAATGATCACTCAGAGTATTTTGGCACACTGAGTTATCAGAACTATTAAATGTTGATGCCGTTTTCCTGATAATATTTATTCAGTCATATTATTTAAGTTAAGATAAGTAACCTCATTGTAGAAAGCATTTCAGTATTGGGAAGTAATCCAAGTCAAAGTGTGGGAGACATATCCATCACAATGTCTCTTTAAATTAAAACCTCAAGTTGTTATTAGTAAAAATATTGACTTTTGTCCCTGTCTTTGACATGGAGAGATTATTTTGTTGACTTTTGATAGAACAATTGCCAGACAACTAAGTCTGAGAAGCTCCCATCTGTTTTTGAGCTGTTAACTCAAGGAAAAATTTGTTTCACTAAAAGAACATGTTCAGTTTTAAAGGAAATTATCTCAGAAGAAATTTTCTTTGTGGTAACTAACATATTTTGGTATGTTGTATTTTCTATTTTCACATGAAATATTAAAATAAAATGTATTCAATAACCAGTTTTAGGAATAATAAATGTGACTGTTTTGCTAACAGTACCCATATTACCCCAGCTTGATGTCACTGCCTTTATCTTTTGGTTAAGTAAAAAATATACTCTTGCCTCAGTGCTATTAGCAAACAGAATAAAGCAAAACAGAACATAGAAAACTCCAAAGGCAAAATTTATTTTGTGTAAAGTTGTCTTTGCTGGACACTCTGTAAGTCTGGCTGGGACCTATAAGAATCTAGAGATATTGATTGAGGAAGTTTCTGTGGAAAGATTTCAAAACAGCAAAAGCTCCACACATAGTGGCATCAGAACTGGCTCCAGCCAGCTAGACACAGTCAATGAGGTGAGACACTGAGGTTGCCATATCACATTGTGTTTATTTAATTATTTCCTACTGGAGAGGGCAAAGTCATCTGGTGACACTAAGCATTACATTTTTTAATACCTTCTGAGCAGAGGAAGTGTGCTTTTCTCAAGCAAGACCCTAGAGTCTTCTGACCCAGATGGTTCAAGGTATCCCAGAAGCTCTCTTGCAAACACCTCTTTCCAATAGTTCATAATCCCTTCTCTTTGTTATCTAAATCCCCATTTCAGCATAGGATGCTGGCTATGGCTGTGAGTGCAAGTTCTTCTTGCCTTCTGTCATCCTTGTGGTTGAATTTATCTTGATTTCCAGCAAGTTTCTGCCTTCTAACTGGAGAAGATGAATCTTTACAATGCAATGAGCACCTTCTGTCTTTCACAGCATTCTCTAAGATAATATTTGGGTAGTATGGCCTGTTTTCAAGATTTTTTTTTAAAAAAGCTGAATTAGTTAGCCTGGTAATCATCTCCCTCATAAGTGTGTGTTGGAACTGTATATAGCTGTCGTTTCCTCCTAGTCTACTGTAGGGAGCCTTTCAACATGGTATTGTGAGTGCATATCCATCACTCTCCCTCTTTAGCAATGGAAAACTTTGCTACCTGCCAAGAAATGCTGAGATAATAGATTCTCCAACAGTCTGCTTTCTAGGATATTTCAGTTACTCCAGAAACCCAACCCGAATCAAGAATTAGAGTAAAGTGAACTATTAAGGCAGATCCATAAGTAGAGAAATGAAATAAGAAAAATAAAGGCAGTAAAACACACATGGCAAGTGGTCTATGAACACTGGCAATGCACACTGAAATCTACTGTGGATTTCCAAGAGTCTCTGAGACTTACATTAATATTGTCACTATGGGAGTGAAGAAGTTGACATCTTTCCTTCACTAGCTGAAGGTTTTACCAAAAATATAAAATTAAGACAATATCAAAAGCAATAAGGAAAAATGCCAGTTCATAAACAAAAGCAGGAATATCTTCAGGTAGTGGGATAACTACCCATTCAGAATACTTTTAGATATCAGGCAGAATAACTTTAATATTTCATCAGCAGTTGTAAATGCCAGAAAAGTGTGAAATGTTGTATTTCTGTTCCTGAAAGTAACTTATTGCCTACAAAGACTGCTATACCCAGTAAAGTTATTTTTGAGAATTTATGTACAAATGAGTCTTTTGATATAAACACAATTAAAGCAATTTATAACAAGCAAAGCAGCATTGTGCAAAATTCTCGAAGACATATTATGTAGTGAGAGAGAGCAACAAGTCAGTCTTTGGGGAATCCTTCAGAACACAAGAAAGACTTTATGCCATGGGAATAAAACAGAACAATGAGGATATCTGTTGCTTAGGACTATCTTCCAAGGCAAGTACCACCATCTTCTCAAATTCTGCCATATATGTTTACAAAAGGTCAGTACTGTGGGACCTGTTGACTTATGATGTTTTCTATGAGAAGGTGAGTTGTAGAGACATGGGACCTTCATCTAAGTGGCCACTTATGCCTCCTTGTCACACAAAAGGAGGCCAGGAAAACAGAAGTATTAACATTAGTTGAGAGTTTACTAGCTTTGAATCTTAGAAATTACAACACCACTAAATCAGAACCACCATTGTATGGGATCCTCAACCTGTTCCTATGCAGTGGTTGTCAGTGAGGGTCAGAGCTAGGCTCAGTGTCCATACTGTGTGAGATAGATCTGCCTCTTCTGTGAACGTAACTGGGGTGGGCTTCCATCAACCACAACACAGGTGAGGCGATGAAGCCTCTTAGCTGACAAACATCACTGAATAGGAAACACACCTTTGATTACTCACCTGGCCATTCCACTTAGCTCCTCAATTGCTAGTGACATTTTTCTCACTAATATTTCCTTTGTGTGATTTATTTACACTTGCCTCACTTGACTATTTGGCAAATTATTATTAATGTATCACTAATGTAATAAAAATGGATTTTCATTTACTCGTTCATTTGCTAGTCATATAATAAGCAGCTGAGATTGGAGCGACAATGAGGAACCTGAGCTCCTGTAACACAAATGGAGAAGGAACACACACCATCATAAGCTTTTAATGAAAGGGAGTCAAGCTCTCACATTGGAAGCATCGAGCATGGCAGTCATCAAGACAGGAGGATGACAGGATGGTGGAGGGAGATGGAAATAGGTGGTGAGAGATGAATACAGAACTTGGTAGAGGAAGGGCCGGGAAAAGGATATGCTTAGAGGGAAGATAGCAGATCCTCAGAAAGAATGTGCATTTGTCAGAAACTTCTATGGACTGAGGGACAGCTATATATCATGAGCAAGACAGAGTGTGGAAAAAAGTGGAGGAGACTGGGGAGTCATGCTGGGCATTTCAGTCCCATGTTAAGCATCTTGTGGAGTGATATCAAAAGGTTTTTAAGCAGGCACAATGCCATCATTTTACCATTGCTGGTAGAACACTGGCTATAGGGTAGAGGAAGTGGTGTGGGAAGTGTGGGAATAAAGGATCTGATGTCAGATAGGCCAGTGAAGAGGCTGTATTTTTGCTGGTAAATGTGTTTAGAATTATATGTCATACCGACTTCAGAACCAGATTATAGGGAAAGGTGGGAGTCCCGCCTGAAGACACCTTTCTGCCATCTCTTAAGTCTTCTTTAGGCCATTCTCCCCCGTCCGAAAAATATTTCAGTATTTAAGCTTTTCAACTTTTATAATCCATCCTTTATGCCATATGAATGGAAGTAATCAAACCCTGTGTCACACAAGCATCCTGAATGGATATCAAATGCCATCTGTCTACATGCTGGCAGTGTTTGTACCACTGATTTTTTTTTGGCCCTCTATACAATCTTGGAAGAGTGTTGGGGTCTTACTCCAGGAGAAAAACAAACCACTTCTCATTTCTCCATCTTAAATTTATGCCATAGTAACAGCAGGTACAGAGCAGGGCTGCAATTTCAAGCTTCACATTCTCTTGGAAACTAAATGTACACCTGTGGAAAACTGCCCATGGGCAAGATGAAAATTACACGCTGAAGAAATCTTTTGGCCAGGATGGACTGGTCTCCTCCTCCTTCCCCCGAGCCTGTCTTAAGCGTCATTCCTTCCACACCACTGACTCACCTCTTTCTCTGATCTTAGCCCAGTGGGAACTGAAAGGTTGGAGGAAAAAGTATATATTTTTCTCCTAGCTTTCCGGTGTGTCAGGAAAAAAAAAAAGGCTTAGGTGAGGGTTAACTGAGGGAAGGCAAGTCATCTCTAAGAAGAGCTCATTCACCACATCTTAGCATGCTGAGAGACTTACCGGGCTTGTGGTTTGTCTTTATTTGAGAAATAACCCCCTTGCACCTAGAACTGGCAGGGGTTCTTGAGAGGTTCCAATTGGACCACTCATTCTGCTGCCAAGTAACCACACATTTTGTCTGGGTTTTTGTTTGTTTGTTTGTTTGTTTTTCCCCTTGCAAGTCAGTACATCTATTCCAGAATGTCTGAGCTTCGTGCAGGGAACTCAAGCATTTTGATTTTCAACAATCCCTTGTTGGTTCCTCAAAGATTCTGTTATGCATTTGAAGGTGTTTGCATTTACTTTCAGTATTTCTCCAGCCCTCTACTGGAAACATCCATGTCTCAGGAAACACCGAGTCCATAGCAAACTCTAAAACATCATCGCTTAAAGATAAGCCTACTTGTTACCCAGTGCAAGCAGCATGTGGGCTGGAATTCTCTCTGCAACAGCCAAGTTGTATTAACCCAAGTTTGTTGTATACTTGAATGTTGATGACTGGGATGTGTCTACTTGATTGGGGACATAAGGGCTTCTTTTGCACCCTGTAATTTTGTTACTCTGCTGACACCACTTCCTGTAAGAAGCTTTTGTATACCATAGCAAATAGATTCTCTCCCTTACATGAGTCCTGTTCACATGTTTTTCATTGTGCTGAAATTTCTCTTATAGTTTGAAAGTCCTCCAGTTTTCCATCAGGTACACTATGATTTCAAAACCTCTCACTCACCTGGTCAGGTTTATATGAATTTGAAGTTGTGTTTCTTCCTCATAAGGAGTGAATTCTCCCATTGAAGACTACTCTCATGTATGGCTGGCTAACCTAGAGGGGCATAGTAGAATGAGTTTTGGAAAACTATATTTTTCCTACTTTTTACTTTTGTTATTTCTTAAGCAAGAAAATAACATAATGTTGCACAGAAATAAAATTATCTGGTGGATCCAATTAAATGCCATATGATATGAAACCATTCATCATGCATCCTGAGTAATTTATATGTCTGTTTAATACAAACTAGAGTCATCTGAGAGGAAGGGACTTCAAATGAGAAATGCTTCTAGGTAAGGTTTGCCTGTAGGCAAGCTTGGGGGAATTATCTCCATCAGTAATTGATGAGGGAGGGCCCAGTTCATTGCAGGGGGGGGTGTCACTCTGAAGCTGGTGGTCCTAGGGCTAGGAAGTAGAATGTGATATTTCAGATGAGAATAGCCTCCATAGGCTCATATGTTTGAATTCTTTATTCCAATTGATGGAACTATTTGGGAAGGATTAGGAGATAAGAATTTGTAAGAGGAGATGTGCTACTGGGGGATGGGCTTTAAGGTTTCCAAATCCTAAATGACTCCCACTCACTCACTCACTCACTCACTCACTCACTTGTGTGTGCACGTGCTCAATACAGATATAACCTCTCAGCTAAAACCCAGAATTGTACCTGCTTCCTGCCATGCTTTACACCATAATGATCATGAACCCTAACCCTCTAAGTAAGTCAATTAAATGCTTCTTTCATAAATTTCCTTGGTCATGGTGTCTGTTCACAGTAAATAAAAGTAACTAAGATTCTTATTAACCATATAGTTATAATTTAAGTTTGTAGAACACTGTGTCAAAAATAACCAAATAATTTTTCACTTTCTTTGCTAGTGTACTGGGAAACTTTTACCTAAATTAACCCTCTTCTGGTCCATAATACAAGCCTCAATATTTTAAAACATATTCAAATTATGTCAAGTCTGTTCTCTGAGTATAAGGAAACTTAGGTTAGTAGTAAATATAAGATAGGTTGGAAACATAAGTGACTTAAGGTTTTATTATTGTTAAGGAACATATCATGGCCATTACCACTCACAGAGGAAAACATTTAATTAGGGCTGGTTTAGGGTTTCAGAGGCTTAGTCCATTATCATCATGGCAGGAAACATGGCAGCAAGCAGGCAGATATGGTGCTGGAGAAGAAGCTGAGAATTCTGTATCTGGAGCTGAAGGCAGCAGGCAGAGAGATGGCTTGAGCTTCTGAGACCTCAAAATCTACCTCTAGTGAGGCTCTTCCTCCAACAAAGCCACACCCACTCCAAAAAGGCCAACTTCCTTATAGTGCCACTCCTTATGAGCCTATGGAGGCCACTTTTTTAATCCAAACTACCATAGTAAAACTATTTGTATATTTACATAGATATAAAACAAAATATTTAGAAGTATAACTTAGTATATTTAGTATAACTTCTAAATAGTTGGTTCAAATAGGATTCTAAAGAAGCAATCAGAAAATACTTTGAATGAAAAGGGAGGGCATATTTAAGTATGATACCTATGCAGTACATACATTTATAGCACTACATGTCTGTATAGAAAAGGGAAAAGTGATCAAGTCAACAACCTCAGTGTGTATCTGAACAAAATAGAGGAGGAAATTAATGGTCACAAGAAAGAAATGAAATAGTAGTAAGAGTAGAAATCATACAACAGACAAACAAAGGCAGAATAATGGATAACAGTCAAATGAACAAAACCAATACAGTTCCAACCCTCTAGCAACACATCTCAGGAACATCTGTGCAGGGAAGTGGGAAAGGGGAGGATACCAATATTAGGATTGAAAGTAAAAGTTTTATAGCTAGATCTGAAAGAAATACTAAGGGGAGGATTATGAACACCTAGGTGCCAATAAATTAACTAATTTTAATGAATTCAATTATATGGGATGACAAACTATTAAAGCAGATTTATAATGACTGAGGTCCGAGATGTAGCTCAGTGGTAGAGCACTTTCCTTATATACAGAGGACTATGAGTTAGATACCTAACAGCACAGGAATAAAAAGAAGAGTGTTAGGCATATTATTTAAAAGGCTAATATACACATGTATATATGATGGTAACTGAATTTATGGTAAACACTTTTACCAGATCCAGATTATTTACTAGTAAATACCACAGACATTTCCAGAAGAGTTTGTATAAAATCTATACCAGCAACTTTACAGACCTAAGGAGGACAGCAAGTTACTAATTCTTGAGAGCTAGTAGCTCATAGTGATAACCCATAGTTCCAAAAGAAGAGGAGGGTATTGCTCAATAAAGCAACCATGAATCATATCTGTAGTGAAGATAAATGCAAATTTTATGAAATATGCTTAAGCAAATCTTATCCTGTAATAAACTAAATAAGAATGCATCACAATTAAAAAAAAAACTTTATGCCTGAATAGCAAGATTG
Organism: Apodemus agrarius; assembly: GCA_964023405.1. NCBI lineage: Eukaryota > Metazoa > Chordata > Mammalia > Rodentia > Muridae > Apodemus > Apodemus agrarius. Next base: position 57,629,012 of record OZ030008.1, on the reverse strand, counting down.
TTTCATCATTCACAAATAAGTCAAGAGAACTTTTATCTCCAACTCTGACATTTTCATTACAGTCCTTTTGACTAGGAAAATCTGAACAAACTGAAAACAAATCAATGGCTTTTCTTGGACTCATCAGAAAACTGAGATTTCAGGGCAAACTGCTTCCATGATATTTAGAGACACAGGTGAATACAGAGGATTGCATCCGAGACCAGCCTAAGTAGAACAGAGGTTGATGGTGCCGGGAACTGAAGGGTTACCGCGGAAGGGTCCTGGAAGATGAAAGTGATCTTGTTTCAGAGTAGGATGCTTTAGGAGGGCTCATCCCAGGAGGATCAACTGGTAGTGCTAGAGAAAAGTCTGGTTTTCCTAAGGGAGGGGAAAAGTAGAACATTTGAAATGTGAGCATTCTTTACAAAATCAGATCAGCAGAGGAAGAGACATCACCAGAGTCTTAGTAGAGATGAGAGTAGAGACACTAGTTCGCTCCAGCTTCCTTAGCCCTGAATGTATATTTGAAGTATGTGTATGGATGGGGGTGGGGTGGGGCAAAGTTTCTGTGTGTCTCTGTGTCTATGTGCTTTGTATGTGTCTGAGCAGATATGTGCAGGGACTCATGATAATCAGAGATTTTCTCTCTCTGGAGCTAGAGTTATATTGGGAGTTGTGATTTGCCTAGGTGGATGCTGGGTACTGAGTGCTGGTCCTCTGAAAAAGTAAGCAGTAAGTGCTCTTAAGTCCTGAATCACCACTGTAGTCCCCTCTTTAGCTTTTTTATTTTACCAAGGATAAAAAGAGGAAAGATAAAGGTGCCTTAGAAGGTCAAATCCAAGGGCATAGACCATCCTAATCCTAAAACTGCATGCTTCTCATTTCTTCACATAGCCTCCAGTGTATTAGCATGAGATTCAGTACAGAGAACAAACACCAGGCTCAACTTCTACTTAAGAAGTGTTTCCAGGGAAAACTAAAGACAGAAGGGGAGGTTAAGAATCTTAACACCAAAACCACAGCAAAAGTTAGACAAGGTCTAAGTCAGATTAACCCGATGCTAAAGGCCTATTCACCTTTTCACAATCAATGACAAAGTGTGCTAACAGACCAGCATAATCAGAGTGTGAAGAAACTTCAAATTAGCAAAGACTTTGGTATCATCTGACAGAATTGCAAATAACCATAGCTACTATGATAAAAATTCTGATGAATACCATAGCATGTAGTTACAAGTAGTCAATGTAAACAGAGGCCAAAGACTGAGAAAGAGTCAAAGGATGTTATAGAAATGAAGCTTTCAATGGTTCGCAGTTAACTGGCCATGGAGACAGAATAAGTCACTGATGTTGAAAACAGCCAGGGAAACTGAAGTTCAGAAAACACAAAGAAGCACCAAACCCAAGTGCCCTACACACAGACATGAAACTTGAGGAAGCTGAAGATAAAGAACATCCTCTAACTACAAAGGAGCATAAGTAATAAGAGGTAAGTCATATCTAGCAGCCACATGTCTCACAAGTAAATGAGCAACACATCACAGGACCTGAAGAATCACTGGGGAGTTTGTTGTCCCCAGAGGACTCTGTCAGGAGGAAAATAGAAAGGTCAGAAATTGGGATCTGCATAAGAGAGAACATTGAAGAAGAATAAATGAAATTAAGCACTTTGATTTTTCTTACTTGAATTCATTGAAGACACACTTATTCACACTAATACTGGTAATGGAGTACTGGGTGATTTTAGCATGTGGATAAGTGGAATAAATGGCAGTGTTCAAAGGACATCTGCTTGGTTTGCATCATGGCCCAGGAAAGGTACTGTGATTCCAATGACAACACCACACACAGTCCCTAACTGGTGACAGCTTGGCTGGATTTCTGTGGGAGTAGTCTTAGTCTAGAGAAGAAGGGGGTCTCTACCTAGGTAAGGAAGGTACGTGCAGAGGCTGGGGACAAGGAAATTGTAAGGAAGCTTATCTTCCAAGGCATTGTCAGTTTTAGTCAGCAAAGACTCGCAGGGCCAGAGTCCCCAAAAGAGCCCCAGAGCTTGAGTTCTTACAACCGCAAAGCTCTATTTTGTCAGTGTCTGGCAAACATGGGGCAAAGTTTCATGTAATATGCAAAGCAAGTTTCTTTAAATAGCTAAAAATCTACTTGTTTGCAGTATTTATTAAGTAATTGGATGTGTGTTTTTGACCCTGGTGGGCTTTTGAGCAGATGGGTCTCAGCATGCAGCGAACAGTCTGAGGACCAATATGCAAATGATGCCTTTGGCTCAGTTATGCCACAGTAAAGGATGGAGAGGGAGCTGGGAAGTCTTTGTGATAATGTTCTTGTGCCACCTGTGAAGCTGTATGGTGCATGTAAATAATTTAAAAATGAATATCGCAAACATGAGGGTAAATCATAATGAATCAGTCTTTGTACCAACATCACTAACATAAACATATAATTGACATGCTGAGATATTAGAAAAATAAATTTTTAGAATATGTTCAGTTAAAAGCAGAAAAAGCAGGAAAGCAGATGATGAAAGGCAGAGAGATGAAAGAGAGTTACTATTGCATTACTGAGAGCAAACCCTGATTCTAGGTTGCCAGTGAGTGAGTTAAATCCTCTGTGTCAAGGAGTTCTTGGAGGAACAGCTCTTGTCCTAAAAGACAGGGGGGAAGGAAGGGGAGGAGAGGGGAGAGAGAGAGAGAGAGAGAGAGAGAGAGAGAGAGAGAACAAGGTCTTCAGATACAACTTTCAAAGCTGTCTCTCATAACCTACTTCCTCAAATAGATCTCACTTCCCAAAGCCCCTGCAAAGATCAACACCAGCTGGGTACCCAATACACAAACAAATGAGCCCACAGGGTGAGTTTTATGTCCATACTACAACAGAACAAAACAAATTGAGAACAGTTTCAGATACAGTATACAGCAGATACTGGACCAACCAAACTAATATGTTCTGAAAATGTGAAAGCAGTTTCTAGGACACTGGCCTGGATCATAATTTTTAATAGGAACGTCCTGAATGTTGAAATACAAAAGGACCCAAAAGCCTTCCAAATACTGAAATCCTGAAAATATAGTCCTGATAAAGTTAATAAAGAACTCTTGATATTTAGTTACATTAATACTATATTTATTTTAGAAGCATAAGCCATGGAAGAATACTACAGAGACTATTCTAGACAATGAAAGAATGGGAACATGCCTCTTTTTGCAAGAATAAACAAAACTCACATGTACTAGGGGTAACATGGGTGTAAGTGTTTCACAACGGATGAAATATATTCACAAACAAATAGGTCAAAGTGCAATAGATAAGCAGGTGATTTTCTGGTTTGTGATTGAGGGCACCTAATTTCAAACTGCAGCGTTCTGAACAACCCAGGTTGTAAACAAAGTACTCATCACCTATTGATCACATCTTAGAAGGTCAACTCCCAATAACTGAGATTTTAATACAGTTTATCTTTCACAAATACATATATTCAAAAGAACCTCACTTTACTCAGAGGAGATTTTAACATTCTTACATACACAGACCATGCTTACACACCTATAAACCTGATCATTCATCCTTGTGGAGTCTAACTTTGGAAAATTGAGTAAAATGAATTAGAATATTTTTAAAGTTGATAGATGGTTTACACCTCATATTTGGAGGGGATTCCAAGACAAAATTACAGCTGATAAACCACAAGTATAAACAAGCTGAGAGATAAAAAGAGGAAATATTTTAAGTGTCAATAAAAACTTAAAAAAATTGAGAAAAACTCATCACAGAGCGATATGTTGGATAATTTCACAGAGACGCGCTGTGAGGACCACCTGGGTCTCACGGCCACTGAGCATGCTGCATCATGGTAAGCAGCTGTTGTCTGTCCTAGGCATGGCTGTTGGCAGAGAGCATGCTCACCTTCATTTTCTGCCCGATGTGGCTCCTCCTGGAACTCTTCTGCAATTTGCTACACAGCAACACAAGCATCTCCTATTAGAGTTTCCCATCTTATGTGCTAAGGTTCCATATTGTTTTTGGACTATGGGAATCCATTTGCCATACACTAATATCCAGGCTACAAATTTAATGGGAACAAGACCTGTGATTGAAATGAAACATTGCTGACTGTCTCCTTGTCACAGTGTGCACACAAGTAATTTTGAAGTAGCCAATAACCTGAGCAACTTTCCCAGAAACATTAGGCTTTATTTGTATTTAGTTACTCTTCTAAAAACTTACTGCTTTTTGTTTCACACTTTAAACTGATATTTATATAAAAATCTATGCTCATGAATGGGTTATTATGGATGTTTTGATGTACAAATGCCCTGTATGTTAAACATATGTGTTGTTTCAGTTATGTTAGACATACTGCTAGACATATTCAAACATCTACCATGCTTTTATGGTGTAAATATTTGGTGCATTTCTTCCACCTTTGTGAGAATCACAATTAGGTAATTGTTATTCATAGTTAACAGCTGTGTAGTGCCATACCAAATATTTTTACTCTTACATAAACTCAGTTCTCACAATAATCTTTACAATAATGCATTAGGAATGCCTACCTTCTCCCTATGTCTCCCACATCAGAAAATCTTCAAGATACTAACTTTATTATGTTCCACAGATAACTGGAGTCATGTGGGACTTGTCTTTCTATACTGTATTCTTTTCTACCCCTGTCCTGAGAAGTTGATTGAATCTTAATATGGAGATAATAAACTAATTTGTTTGGTGGAGGAGATTTTCAGAAAGGATATTATTCAGTCTGTGTCATATCTACTGATTTTGATGTCAAAATGAGAAAAAAGTGGAAGATGTGCAAACCATGTACACTGATGATGTAAAGATTATGGGCATGGTGAGTTTTACTGACAGGGCAGGTTTGAGGGCAGGTATGACTATTAAAGAGATTGGAACCATTGAGGAGAAACCGGCTGTTCTGCATTGAAACAACCGAAAAGATTTTCTGAAGGGCAAGAACCCATCCATCAAGACAAATGCATTCGAAGAGAGCATTTTTCTGAAAGTACTTGCCTAGGGAAGTGTTTCCCCAAGGTCACCACACAGAGCGTGCAGCAGATGTAACACAAAAGGTACAGACACCAAGCTAGCTGTAGATCTTGCTGGCATCATCTATTTAGAGAAGTCACCAAAAATTCAAGCTTGAGAGTGTTGTAGTTGGTTTTCTCCATTGCTGTAATAAAATACAAACCAAACAATGGTTTGTTTTGTAATGGTTTATTTTAACTTACAGGAAATAGCCTTTCATCACAGGAAGCCAAGACTGAATTTTAAGGTTTGAGCTTGGAGGTAGGAGGAACCAATGCAAAAAATCATAGAAAAATGCTGTTCACTGGCTCAATTTCAGATTCATCACCAGCCACCCATCCTGTATGGGGCCAAGTATTTAATGAGAACATTAGGATTTCCCTGCTTTGGGTCTTTAGTTTGTCCTTTATTCATATATTTCACCAGTAAGTCTGTTCATTTTAAAAGAAGTTAAGTATCTAATAGGATTGTTTGGTATGATAATGTTAAGAAAACTTAATTCAGCATCTTCATCTTTATTTCCCTTCTCTTGTTCCCTTTTCCTTCCCTTTGATGGCACAACCTGTCATAGAAAGGAAGGCAAGAAAGCAGGAGCATGAAGCTGTCAGTCATATCACACCCACAGTCAGGACACAGTATACAGCTGGAGAGCAATAATCGCTCATGCTCAGCTCATTTTGACCTTTTCATTTAGCTGGGATCCCAAGACCATATAAGAGTGATACCAACATTTTGGTTGGCTCTTCCCAACTCAGTTAACATAATCTAGAATCTCTATCAAAGAAATACAGAGATGTTTGACTTCTAGATGGTGCTAGATTCACTCTAGGTAGCAATCAATGTTAACCATCAAGCACAAATTGTAGGTTTGGCAGCTATAGAGATGTATGGTAATTAACCAGATTAAGTAATTGATATTTGTCTGTTCAACACAGGCAAACCATGTGCAATAACATAATTCAATGAACACTGACATGAATATTAAATACATTTGAAACTATAATTCACTTGGGAGATTTAAATCAGCATATGGGAAAGTATCTGATCTATCTAGTTAGATAAGTTGTTTATCCACAATGACACACGTCCCAGAAGACTTTCACTAGCTGGACAAAGAGGACAGGGTAGGATAAGCTGACTCCCCAGGAAGAGCAGACCTTTCTGTGAATAGGAGTCATGTCATGCTCTGGAGTGACTTTCCTGAAGCCATTAGTCCCTGAAACAATATGATAACAGTTTCATAACAAGACAAGATTTGAAGGCGGGGGTGGAGGGGAATTCTGTCACTAAGGTAACCTTAAAAATGGAAACAAAACTGAACACTAGTAAAGGAAATGTGTTTGCATTTCACAAGGAATTCTACATTTCCCATGGGTACCTCAAGCTCAGGAAATATCTTTAGAGAAAAAAAAAGCACTCTATTTTATTTTCTAGTGCAAAATACATATATTATAACTTACATCAATGAACCTAGGAAGACCAGATCATTTAAAAGTACTTTGGTGATTAAACAGCTTGTATTAAAACCAATCTGTGACATAGTTGTCTGACTGACATCCAGATGAATTTATTTTCTGTCAAACTTTTACTCAAAGACAGTATTTAAGAATGTATTTTGGAGTCTCATTCACCCTACATCCTAATAGGTACTAGAAGGAAAGAAAAGACATAATCTTCGAGATCGTGCACTTGAGTCCTCCTGTTTCACAAATGAGCAGACAAGCTGTGATGGAAGTGTAAGAAGGATTAGTCTGGCAGTGTGGACATGACATTGAGGATACAGTTTTAGGGCTGTTCTGGATAGGCTGGGTCAAACTGGGGTTGTTTTCTTATAGGATCTGAAGCCTAAGTCATCAACATCACTGAATCTAGCCTTGAGCTAAAAGAGTGGGGACAGAGACTGGTAAAGGAGCAATGGGAAAGGAAACAGACAGGTAGGACAAGCAACGTCCTCGAACATCCTCCAAAGCTGTAGGGTATCACAAGGTAAGAGCCAGTGCCTGCAAAGAAGAAGGTCACTAATGTGTGGGAGTTTGCCTATGATGTGGAGAGAAGTTAGCATTAAAAATTTACTTGGGATGCAAAGAATTATTGTGACAAGATCGAGTTCTTCTAGAAACCTAAACAGCAGTCATTGGAAAGGAAGAAATGCCTTCCTTTTTCTGATTTGTACAAAGTAATGTGTTGTGACTGTTACTTTCCTTTGATTTTGATGTTCACATCCTCAGAGGGCTTATGATAACCACAACTGGAAAGTATGTTGGCTTAGTAGTCCACAAAATGGAATTTGATTCCTGGCTTTGATACTGATCAAACAAATGACCTTGGTCAAAGCACAAAACTTTATAAAGCTTGCTTGCTTTTTGTTTGTTGACTTGTTTGTTTGTAAAAATTAAGATGGTAGCATCCTATATTCGAACAAGTTGTCATATCAATAATTCATGAGAGAATTCAAGCACAGAATGTGTCTTCATGAGTAGTGTCTATTTTAATGCTCCATTTGTTTCACAAAAGTACCTTTTGCGATTATATCCTACTTTTATTTCTTAAGGATTATTCTGACTCATTTACTAAGTATTGAACTTACACTTTTACTTTGAAAGAGATGCACTGTCTACAGTCCTTGCACTGTCTTCATCTGTACAGGGCTATAAATTTCAGAAAGGCTGAAATATTCCTAATGTTAATATTAATATTAATATTAATATTAATATCCTCAGCATATATGGTAGTTGCCAATACATGATGTTAGATGATCAGAGGATGTAAAACAACAACAACAATAATAAACTAAAAACCCAAACAAAATAACAGAAACAAGTCAGAAGCTGCTCCTCGGGGATCCACACAAGAGACAGCTAGACTCTTACACAATAGACTCATTATCCCCGGAAGAAGAATAATCTCATCCCCGCAATAGCAAACATTAAGAAGAGGATTATTAACGGGCAGTGGTGGCACACTCCTTTAATCCCAGCACTTGGGCGGAGGCAGAGGCAGGGGGATTTCTGGTTTTGAGATCAGCCTGGTCTACTGAGTGAGTTCTAGGACAGCCAGGGCAAACCCTGTCTCGGAGTGGGGTGGGGTGGGGGGAGGGGAAGGATTATTGTTCTTTCTGTACATCAGCCTACCACATCTTGAAAACAGGAAATTTAATTAGAAGGTTATTTGCTGATTGTCCTAAAACACACCACACTTTTTTAGTTCTCTTGTCTTTCTCTTTCATCTTAAATTCCTAGACTGGCAGTCTGAATTGAGAATGCAGACACTGACAGTATCTATGAATAGCACAGAAGATATTTATTGGGATATAAGTGCCCAAAGATAGCATTTGAATGATAATTTACAGGCTTGATGAAGTATTAAATTAAAGCTCTAAAGTATTAGATTATTTAATCCTGTTTTTCCACTTTTAAAGAGGAAATCAAAGCCATAGCTTTCTCACTGTGATGATTTAGTAATTCTGTATAGGTCACATTTATTATATTGATTAGTGCATTTTAGATTTCTAATGTAAAGGCATGATTGCTTTTTTGTTTGAGTTAATATCTGGGTTAATCACATGGTTGCTTCATATCTTCATTTGAGGTGGCCAATAACTGTTGGTTAGGTATTTGGAAACCATGGTTATAGTCATGGAATTAAGCCCCAGTAACAAGAGGAAGCATCCTTCAGGCTGTTGGAGTACATGGGGACATCTTTAAATTTTATCCTAACACAAATTTAAACTGAGCAGTATCTCTCACAGCAGGCTCCCTGACCCAAAGGAGAATAATCTCAGTTAAAAGAAATCTTAAGATAGGATCTTCAGGACCTCAGGACATGGCTGTGTGGCTGTGACTAGTGAGTTAAAGCTACCTCCACGACCTCAGATGAATCATAAACCTCTTTTAACCTAATTACAGCATGTAAAAATAAAATCCTTCCTACAGATAGAAATTATAAGTTGTGCAAACTATGACTTTGGAGAGAGGAAAGGGGAGGCAGATTCCCAAGAGGCACTGGCACTGGGTGAAGGAAATGGCATGGTGTGAGCTTCCTGTCTTTTGCTACCTCTGGCTCAAGTGTGGGATGTAATAAACATATATCAGGAAACAAAATGGCCGTGGAAACTTGGCCTCTCTAGCATCAATAACGAAAAGACAGAATTGGAGCAAACATGGTTAATAGAAAGGGTGGGCAGAGTGCTGAAAAAAAAAAGCCAGAAAAGGTAACGAGGTTGTTCCGTGTATACAGCAACATCTGCATTCAGTTTGCAAGGCAGCCAGCCACTAATGGAACTAATATGATATTTTATTAATCAGAAGAGAATTTTAATGTGAGTCATGCCAAAGTTATTAGAGTAGCAACAACAACAACAACAACAACAACAACAAAAATCTAGATAATTTTTGCAGGAACACACTCAAATCCAGAGTTTCTAACATAGCAATCATGATATTCAGATACAAAACAGAGTTTTAAAATGAAGAATATGTTGCATATTTTAAAGTAAGAAAATAGGCAATGAAGACTTAGACCATTATATCTAATAGGTATGGTGCTAGAATTTGTTGACAAAAACTTTAATGCAGACATGGCTATGCTCACTGATGTAAAGAAGTAGAAATTCATAAATATTAGAATTATATAATGGGAATGTGTCATCCCAGACTGTCTGGAGGTGTTTTTCAATGTTTTTGGTGTAGAGACAGAATTCGTTCCTCTTAGTACTTGCAGTCTGACAGTAGAATAATTGATCAACTATAATGCCACTTAAGCTATACCTTCTGTTAAATAAATATGTGATCACAAGTATGAGGACTCTTGAATAAATATACATGTATCAAAACACCTTTATCTTGTACAAAAGAAATACAACTGAATTAAAGCAGGTGATTCTGATCTAACTAGAATCTTTGGAGACATTGTCCAAAGAGGCAATTGATGAAGTCACTTCCTAACACATGTAAGGTCCTCCACCTCTTCCTCTCTTCTCTCTCTTCCTCATGCACTTCCTCCTCCTCCTCCTCCTCCTCCTCCTCCTCCTCCTCCTCCTCCTCTTCCCTCTTCTCCTCAACCCAACAGTCACTGAGTATAACGTTTGCATGGCTTGCACATTTGGTTATGAAGAATGGCTCAGGTATTCACATGCTGCAGGATCACTCAGAAGGGGCATATATTCATATGAATGTTTTTTCTCTGCAGACAGACAGAGATTAAATAGTTCACATTCACTACAGACTCTCTCTAGTCATCTTTCAGCAGCAATCTCAGTTTTGCAGAAGGAAAACAAGCTTTTGGTTTTGTGGCAGCAACTGTGAGCATTAGGGATTATTGGAGCAGTTGTGGACTGTCTTTTCTTAAAAACCAGTCGCTTGGTGATAATTCGTGACTGGGGTGCACCCAGCTTCTTTCTAGTTAGAATGACAGTGGTGTGAACACATAGCTAGGTGATTGTGAGAAGAATAGATCTAATTTCCTCAATGTCATTGCAATATAACCTTTCAGGACTAACAACACTGAGTGATTACACGTATCATTTGGTAATTGTGTTTTTATCCATCCCACACTGGGAGCTGATTTTTAAAAGCGGACATGCAATTAGATTATAAATGAACACACATCAGAAGGCAGCAATATGTCAGCATTAACCCAGCTGCATTTTTAACTACTGTTAGTGACAGTTTTTGTGGCTTGTCAACACTCATCAACACTCATCAGTGATGAACATAGTAAGGGACACTGAGCTTAGGCTTTGATAATTATAAAAAAAATAGAGAAAAACGACTGAGAATCTCTGAACTCTAGGAGAATGACCTTCCCAAACCAAGAGCTTTGCTAACTTTTGGTTGAACTTAAAATTCAACCTTGATGGAGGATAACGATGGAATGTCCAGCATTGCTGAGATGCTACTCTGCATTGCTCTGAGATGCTAAACTGTGAGAGGCAGAGGGAATTGCATTTTCAGAGGAGAGCCTATCATTCTGGGAAAAATGGGCACTCCAAACTGCAAATTAGTCAGATCTGATATTGCTGGAAATATTTCAAGTTAGGAGTGGAAATTTATAAAGCTATCTACATTTAAACAGCGCTTTCTAAATGTTAAATATATGGAGGTGGTAAGATTGGGATGAGAAGTTATGGCTGGAAGACCTCCTGGATACTACGGAACTCTATCTTGTAATAATACATTTTAATAAATACAATTATTTGGTGTCCAGTTGAAGTATTATCATAGTATCCAAAGGCTAATTTGTAAAGCAGTTCTCTTCCTTGGACTCAGTTGGGAACAATCTCAGGATATTTAAATAAGGGTATTTTTTCACATGGGAAAATGATGAAATATGATTCTGATTTTCCTATCCAGGGACACATTAGTTAGCAACTACACTTCTATTGTAATGGTGTGTATATTCCATGGCATATAAATATCTGTAAATAACTCCCTTCTCATTTCCAACATTATTAATGAAGGCCAATCAAATGTCTTATTCTTAGATAAGGCTTTGCCAAAACGCAAAATCTATCAGTTCTTGCAGGTTTTTTATGAAGTCCGTTTGAAAGGTTCAAACATCAGTCTATAATTGCATCCCATTGCAAACTGTATGCTTTGAGTTATTAAATAAGAATGCTGTACTGGACAGTTTCATGTCAACTTGCTATGAGCTAGAAGCTATTTGGGAAGAGGAAACCTCAGTTGAGCAACTGTTCCCATCAGAATGACCTGTAGGCAAGCCTGAGGGTGCATTTTCTTGATTGATGATTGATTGATGTGTGAGGGCCCATCTCAGTGTCAGCATTGCTGCCCAGGGCTGATGGTCCTGGGTGTTATAAGAAACCAGGCTGAGCAAGCCATGGGAGAAAGCAAATAAGCACAGTTCCCCTATAGCCTCCGTTTCAGATTCCTGCCCTGAGTTCCTACCCTGGCTATACTCAGTGATGAACTCATAGGCTGGAAGGGGAAATAGACCCTTTCCTCCTCAAATTACTTTTGGTCATAGTGTTTATCACAGCAATAGAAAGCTAAGCAAGATAGACGTATTTCCCTTCCCTCAGGATCACAGTCTATAGTTCTGGAGTACATAAGAAGCATCCTTTATACTGCTGTAGGCATGGTAGGATTAAGAGATGTCAATCAAAGGACATATCTGGAAAGAACAGAGAATGAAAAGGTGCCTGGAAAGAGCATCTACACAGATGCCATGAGTAGGGATCCCACAAGAAGATAAAAATGAAAGCACAAAATAGAAATCCTAAGAAATGGTCAAATGGAATGACGGTTGCAGATTTTGGAACAAAAGCCTGAAGCCTTACACACTCCCTAAGTAGGTAGAATGGGTCAGGGATTTATTTTGCTTCTAAACACTGTCTCCTCCCTAGTAAATGGCTTTGCTACTCAAATGACTGCATTAAAGTGGATTGTATGAATATGGAAAGACTGTAAGAGCCAAGTGATATCAGCAGGATATCTGCCTTGAGATGGTGTCATCTTTGTAGACAAGTTGCACCCACGAAATTTCAACAATATGGCTGCCCAAACAAGACTCAAGCAATGACATCAGTTCACATACCAACATGTACAGGGGAAACATTCCAATGTCCTACCTGTAGATGAAGAACTACAGGCAGTTGATGACTGCTGAGAGAGAAGAATCAGTCCCCTGAGTAGTTATCCAATACCAAGTGATTAGCCCTAAACACACACGCACGCGTGCACGCGCACACATACACACACACACCTATCATATCTATCTATCTATCTATCTATCTATCTATCTATCTATCTATCACTAATCTTTCATATATCATCTATCTATCATATCTATGTATCTATCTCATCATCTTCTATCTATATATGAGTAACATAGTAGAAGGAAGGCTTGGAAGTAAGAGGGGGAAGCAGTGGGAAGGAAAGTTGGATAAAATAATAGTGGACTAAAGATGATGAATGTGTATCATAAACATAGATGAAATGTCATAATGAAACCTATTAATTTATACAGTTAATTAACCCTGAGAAAATGGCTTACCCAGTAGATCACTTATTTTTTTAAATAAAGTATTACAATTGTGTTTTTATGTATATACCAGATACAAATAGAGGCTTAATTTAAAAAAAAGCCCTTTAAAATCAGGTAATGATTGACAAGGTACCCAGGTCATAATGTAAACTTTTTTCTTACTCTAAACTATGATGTGACTCCTTCCTACCTCCTAATGGGCTGGGGGGAGGGGACAGAAATTGGGGTAGGGAGAGAACATCTCTGGGAAGATCCAAAGACATAGGATATGAGGAAAGTGGCCAGGAGTTCATGAGGTGACCCTAAAGGAGACACCTAGAAACTGGGAATATGGAGACTGAAGTGCCCACCTGCTGTAACCAGGAGGGACTTCCAGTGAGGGAAGGGGAAGTCTTTCAATGTGAAAACTTGAGCAGTAATGAATACACTAGTCTGGTCAGTTGCTTTACTGATAGAACTTTGAGTTATAGTTCTGTATGTTTTTGTTTGCTTGATTCTGAAATCTCTCTTCCTTATTAAGCCACTTAGGGGTTAGGTTGTTGTATCTTTTTTCCTCATATTGCAAACCCTTTACCTTATTAAGGCAATGATACTTTCTAGGCATACGACAAACAATTAAAGAATGAATAATGAAAAAATCAGTAAACTATGTGCTGGGAGTCAAAAGAAACTTATATTGGCAACTAGTTATACAAGCATACAAAATTGAAGTTGTGGGATGTGGCCAGCTTTTTGAATTCTAAAATAGTATGAGAGTCATCACATAGCTTTGTTCCTGTCTATAGGATGCAGAAACACTGGATACTGTCAAAAAACCTAATGATCAGAGATCTCAGAATGAGGCTGCTTCTAAATTTGCATTACTTTTTTTTTCAAATATAGAGGGAGCATTTAAAGGACATTCTTTTAGACATGGGCTGATGGTTTGTATGAAATCACAATTGTCATATAACATATCTAGTTAGAGATAATCTTCAGAAATACAGACTTATTAGAAGTGATTTATTTGATAAGGTGAGACTAATGCTTAGTATGAAGAAAAGATACTTTATCACCCATATACACATATAACCAACGATTTAATTATACTACTACAGATGAAAGACATTAAGAGTCCCATGGCTATGAATATCTTGCTATTTGCTCCACCAAATAAACCTCTAAACACACAAAAGTTAACAGTTAATTATATATGAGAAAGTGAGGGAAATGTGTATATATATATGTATATACATATATGTGTATACATACATGTATATACACATATACATATATGTATATATGTATATATATACATATATATATATATATATATATATATATATATATAACTTTGTTCTTTCTGCAGTGTGCTAGGTGCTAATGAGTAGTAAGGCTATAAAAAACCTTAAGCATCTTCTTCTGGGCTACTGATATGCAAACCTTTTAGCCAATGAAAAACAAGATGTTTGTTCAACGGGTCCCAGGTTAAGACCATTGGGACAATGTTGTGCTGCATTTGGGAACTCCAAGTGCATCCTTCTGGTCTGAGCCAGTGCCCTGAGTAGACTTTAGGTGCTAGCTCTGCACCCAGTCCTGCAACACTCAGAGGAATCTTGACTCCCAGGTGCTCTAACATGCCCAGGATCACAGGCGAGGAGGCACCAACATCGGCCCCTAACACCAGGAGCAACTGGGACTCCTGGGACTCAGGGACACAGGAACCCCCACCTGGCCAGTGGCACAGGTTCCTTCTGGTCTGAGCCAGTGTCCTGAACAGACTTTGGTTGTTGGCTCTGATCCTAGTACCACAACACCCAGAGGAAGCTCGACTTACAAGTGCTCTAACATGTCCAGGATCATAGGATCTCAGAGCTTGGTCACACCAGGATTTCAGAGTCCCAGAGGCAGCTTGACTCTCAGGAGCTCTAACATAATCTCAAGAAGGACAGATTCTAGTTAGAGAGAGTGAGGGCAGGTAGAACTAGAGATAACCAGATGTTGAGAGGAAAGTGCAAGAATATAAGCAATAGAAAACAAGTTTACTTGGCATCATCAGAACCCAGTTTTCTCACCATAGCAAGTCCTGGATACCCCATCACACCAGAAAAGCAAGATTGGGATTTAAAATCACTTCTCATGATGATGATAGAGGACTTTAAGAAGGACATAAATAACTCCCTTAAAGAAATACATAAGAACACAGGTAAACAGGTAGAAGTCCTTAAAGAGGAAACACAAAAATCCTTTAAAGAATTATGGGAACTCCAAGTGCATGTGCTAAAGATGACTGCTGAGGGGTTTATTTGCCGTCTTCCTAGCCCATGGTTTTCTGTGTTCTTCACTGGAACAGATTCTATGTTTAGCATCTCAGAAAGAATTGTATAAGGTTGAAAGGAGAAATAAACTAGAGAGAGAAGTTGAGAGTTACTGTCAAGATGTGATGGAAAACTAAATTCCCTGTGAATTCTGGTAAGGAAAGATGATATAACTCGGTGACGTTAGACACTGTGGAGTCAAGAGGTTTCAGAAGAAAGCAAACCAGTGCTTGGCCTCTGCAATAGAGATGACGGAATGCTAAGACATCAAGAAGGAATGGATCTAATATGTCTAGGGAGATGAAACCATCCATCCACCTCCTTGCAAGGTTTCTTGTCCAAATGTTTGTAAAGTATTTATACTTCATAATGCAGTATTTATCAAGATCAGAGGTTGGCCATCTCCAGCCCTCCACATTCTCCTTTACCTTTTAAAATTCCTTGTCAAAAAGACAATGTTCATGTGTTGCCTTTGCGATGCATACCTTTACAATGCAATGATAGTACTGAGTAGTGGCAAACAGGTATAGTTTCTTTCTTTCTCTTTCTTTCTTTCTTTCCTTCTTTCTTTCTTTCTTTCTTTCTTTCTTCCTTCCTTCCTCCTTTCTTTCTTTCTTTCTTTCTTTCTTTCTTTCTTTTGTTTTTTGGTTTTTTTTTTTGAGACAGGGTTTCTCTGTGTGGCCCTGGCTGTCCTGGAAACAGGTATAGTTTCAAGAGAGCCAAAGTTCCATACATAGTCTAATTTCTAAATTACTTTTTATTTTTACCACTCATAGATAAATAAAACTTACTATTCTTTAATGGAGACAATCTTAAAAATAAGCACCATGGGCTGATAACTAAGGATATCTTAAGCCTGTGAGGAGTCTAGAACTACAGCATTAGCACAGAATATTTAAAATTTTTAAGATGGAGTTTGAAAAAGAATTTTTTCTTTTAAAAACTTACTCTATTATTTTATGTGTCTGGGTGTTTAGCCTGCATATATGTCTGTGCACCAACTGTGTGCCTTTCTTGTGTCTGTTGAGGCCAGAAAAAGACCCTAAACCCCTTGGAACTGGAATTATAGATGGCTGTGAACTATCATAAAGGTGCTGGGAATTTAATCTAGGTCCTCTGGAAGGGCAGCTCTTAATCACTGAGCCATTTCTCCAGCCCCATTAATTTGATCTTATACCTTTTGTGACTAAGATTTGTTTCATTTTGTCTTATTAAAATGAGAAAAGGTCTGACAAGTACTGCTATAAATAACCATACTCAGTGTTTTCCAAAGTTATTTAAACATGGCGGCACAGACATTCAAGCTACTTGTTGTTCCCTTCCTCCAGCCTTGAGCTGGCTAAATCAGACCTCTTTGCCAGAGCTAAAGGAGGTGTAGTCTATTGTTCTGCCACATCCACAGCTTCCTGCAGGAGGCCACTTCCTGCCGAGCAGCTGAGCCTGTTCTGCTGATGAGATCCTGGCAAAGGGGAGATGGGTTTCCCCCCATATATTTCAGAGTTAAGATATTAAACATTTGGCCTTGATCAGACCTTTCTCTTTGCTTCCTTGTTTCTCTCACCCGACCATTCTTT
Organism: Apodemus agrarius; assembly: GCA_964023405.1. Lineage (NCBI taxonomy): Eukaryota > Metazoa > Chordata > Mammalia > Rodentia > Muridae > Apodemus > Apodemus agrarius. The sequence goes on along the minus strand of OZ030008.1, from coordinate 57,612,104 downwards.
TTCAGCCCCTGCTCTCCGTCCAGGTGTACCCAATTTGACCAAAGCTGCTGGACAGCTACACTATTTAGCTTATGAAAAACTTTTTATAAAGAATATAGTTGTAAAGTGCTGTTATGGGTCCTCAGGTAGTACTAAGTCCAATTTTCTGAGGAAGCTCCAAATTGATTTCCAGAGTGTTGAACCGGCTTGCAATCCCACCAGCAGTGGAGGAGTGTTCCTCTTTCTGCACATCCTTGTCAGCATCTGCTGTCCCATGAGTTTTTGATCTTAGCCATTCTGACTGGTGTGAGGTGGAATCTCAGGGTTGTTTTGATTTACATTTACCTGATTACTAAGGATGCTGAACATTTATTTAGATGCTTCTCAGTCATTTGGTATTCCTCAGCTGAGAATTCTTTGTTTAGCCCTGTACCCCATTTTTAAATAGGGTTATTTGGTTCCCTAGAGTCTGACTTCTTGAGTTCTCTGGATATACTGGATATTAGTCCTCTATCAGATGCCTGGGCATATGTCCAGAAGATGCTCCAACATGTAATAAGGACACATGCTCCACTATGTTCATAGTAGCTTTATTTATAATAGCCAGAAGCTGGAAAAAAACCAGATATCCCTCAACAGAAGAATGGATACAGAAAATGTGGTACATTTACACAATGGAATACTACTCGGCTGTTAAAAACAATGAATTCATAAGGCAAATAGATGGAACTAGAAAATATCCTGAGTGAGGTAACCCAATCACAGAAGAACACACATGGTATGCACTCATAAGTGGATATTAGCCCAGAAGCTAGGAATACCAAAGATATAATTCAGAGAGCACATAAAGCTCAAGAAGAAAGAAAACCAAAGTGTGGATACTTTGGTCCTTCTTAGAAGAGGGAACAAAATACCCATGGGAGGAGATACAGAGACAAAGTGTGGAGCAGAGACTGAAGGAAAGGCCATCCAGAGACCCGTGGATCCATCCCATATACAGTTACCAAACCCAGATACAATTGTGGATGCCAACAAGTGCTTGCTGACAGGAGCCTGATATAGCTGTCTCCTGAGAGGCTCTGCCAGTGCCTGACAAATACAGAGGTGGATCATCTCAGCCAACCAATGGACTGAGCAACAGGGTCCCCAATAGAGGAGCTAGAGAAAGGACCAAAGGAGCTGAAGGTATTTGCAGCCCCATTGGAGGAACCACAATGTGAATCAACTAGTGCTCCCAGAGCTCCCAGGGACTAAATCACCAACCAAAGAATATACCTGGAGGAACCCATGTCTCCAGCAGCATTTGTAGCGGAGCATGGCCTTGTAAGACATCGATGAGAGGAGAGGCTCTTGGTCCTGGGAAGGCTCATTGCCCCAGGGTAGGGGTGTGCCCTAGGACAGGGAAGTGGGAGTGGGTAGGTTAGTGAGCACAGGGAAGGGGATGGTATAGGGGGTTTGCAGAGGGGAAATGAGGAAAGGGGATAACATTTGAAATGTAAATAAAGAAAATAATAAAAGGCAACAACAAAACAAAACAACAACAAAAAGAAAATAACCAATAAAAAAGGAAAAGAAAAAGTAAAGTACTGTTATGGTTCAACTTCTTTATTTCACAGAGGGAAAGTCTGGGAACTGTATAAGGTCATATAATTAGTTCACTGTAGACCTTAGAACTTCTAACTCCAACGCTTCCTGTAAAATTCTTTTAATCCTCTACAAACCATTTTGATTTAATCAATCAAAAGCCTTTCAAAGTCAGGTCTTTGAAGGATGCAGCAGGGACTTGTGGAGTAATTTGACTGGGCTTGTGACTGGTTAATGACAACTAGGTAGGTTTTCTGAGAAACACATCAAAATTCACCAGCAGCATGATTGAAAGTGATTCCATATTTTGAGTTTGTTTTAGAAAAACAACAAAACCCATTTTGAGTAAATTGATCAATCAATCCAATGTGGAGCAAAGTTCTGCTGAACAATACACGGGATTGCATTTCGACAGCACTGACCATCTGTTTCCATGCTGGGCCAATTCATGTTGTGTCTAGAGAAGAGTCCAAAATAATTTCTGAAAGTGAACACAAAACTTTTTTAAAGTGAGAGGAAAATTAAATTTTCTGATCAGACAAAAAGTGTAGACTTAGTGAAGCTTCACCAGCAAAGCTGTCTTCTGCTGAAATTGAAAAATTGGTTATTTTCATCACTTCCAGACTGTCAATTTGAACAGACAGGAGTAGTCACACAAGTCTATCAATTTTGGCCCCAGAAGCTTGTCTCTTTTGAAACTGACAGAAACTAAAATGACAGAAAGCCAGAGAACCAGCTTCTCTGGAGGCTTCAGGAGGTGGCTACTACCGACTGAACTCCTTCACAGGCCTGGGACTTTGGGACTCAGCCGTTGCTGGATGGATGCTCTGGCGTCACACCAAGTTTCTGTCCCTTGGATACCCAGACCTAACGTGCTTCAGGGGGACCACACTTCCTCAAGCTCAGGTCTTAGAGTCAACTGCAGCTTGTGGTTAATTTGGCTAGCACAAAGTGTGATGAATCAGATACAAGAGCTCTGGGGCCTCCTGCCCAAGCAGATTGGGAATCATTTAACTCTCTTGGGCTTTTTGATAACATGGAAAGTGTTTCTAATATCGTCTGAACTTCTTGTTAACCATGGCGCAGTGGCTAGCACTATCTCAATGACTCAGAAAGATGTAAACTGTTAGTTGCACTGGGATTTTTATTTGGTAGCACATGATGTATAGTTGGGGCATTGTCTTCCTCATTATATAATAACTCCTATTTTATACACACACACACACACACACACACACACACACACACACACACACTATGTGTCTGTGTCTATAGGACACCTAGGAGGCTTATATAGTAGGAGGTTTCCATGTTTTCCAAGAGGCCTATAGTTTCACTTTTCCTTCCTTTATTTGACCAGCCCATCACCCTTCATTTAATCCTCCTGCAATAGTTTCCCCTTTATCCCTTTGTAATGTCATATTCTATTTCCTCTTCCTTAGAAGATCTCCTCCTTCCTCTTTGTCCCTTCCTAGCTCCTCATCCTCTCTGGGTATTCTGAATGAAGCAAATGTATTTGACACTCAAGTAAGAGAGCACATGTCATATTTGTCTCTCTGGGTCTGTGTCCCCTCACTTGAGATGATTTTTTTTATAGCTCCAACTATTCACCTGTGAATCCCATAACTTCATTTTTTCTTAACAGATGGGAATACACTATATTTTCCTTATCCTTTCATCAATTGATGGACATCTAAGTTTTGAGTTGCTGGCTATTATAATTACAGCAGGAATAAATGTGAGCAGATATCTCTGAAGTATGATGTCATGCCTTTTGGGTACATTCCCAGGAGTAGTGTAGATCTATGGTAGATCTATTTCCAGCTATTTGAAGACCCTCTCCCTTGATTTCAATAATGCTTGTACAAATTTGCAATCCCACCAACAGTGAATAAGTGTTACTCTTTTACTGCATTCTCAGCAGCATCTGATTTATTAATCTTGGTCATCCTGACTGGGGTAAGATTAAATCTCAATGTAATTTTAATTTGAATTTCCCTGATAGCTAAGAATGTTGAACATTTTAAAATGTTTCTCAGTCATTTGTGTTTTATATTTGGTGAATGTTTTGTTTAGTTCTGTACCCTATTTATTTCTTACATTGTTTATTCCCTTGATGTTCAGTTTTTGTATATTCTCGATACTAATCCTCTGTCTGATATACCTAGTGTAGAATTCTTTTAGGCATAACAGAAAATGTGATGCTTCTATAGAGGCTTTTACCATTGGAAAACTAAAACATACCAAAAGAAATCAGCTCATTCATTCTGAAAAAATATGAGTGACCATAGACTGGGAATGGGAATTCAATTTTTTTTAATACAATGTTGCAATATGGAAGTGGCCACATGAATTTTTATAGGCACGGCACACACACACACACATACAAACACACACACACACACACACACACACACACACACACACATACCCTTCCATTTAGTTTTGGCAAAAGCTAACAAACTGTTAATGCTTTCCAAAGCTTTCACTTGATAGTTGAAAGAACATTAGGTCAGACACAGAGGTAGATGAGGCACAGCTCTTAAGGGTTTTAAATACAGCCTAATATAATCTGCAAATTTACAATTCTCCACACTGTTTTATCAACTAACCTGTCTTGAATAATTTTTTATATATGGATATTTTGTTGTTGTTGTTGTTTGTTTTCTTTTGAAACTTCAGTTCACTATTCTAAAGGCATAAAGGAACAAAGAGATGCTGAAGGCTATTTCCCACATTTTAGACCATTCTCTTGGTCTTCTTCCCTATTTTCTTTAAATTTTATCTCCTTTTTTCCTTTATCTTTGTTGCCCTGTATATTTGTTTTGGATCTGCAGATATGGTGTGTTTGGTATGTTTGTGCGCATGCATATAAGTATGTATGTATGTATCTAGGCTAGGAGATCAGTGTCAGGTAGTTTCCTTGATTGCTCTCTGCTCTATTTACAGAAGCAAGCTCTCTTCCTCTTGACACAGAGCTCTATGATTCTATTATTCTAAGTAGCCAGGTTGATAGAGGGAACCTGTCTATGCCTGCTTAGTGATGGTATTACTGATGACTGCCATGCCTGCTTGACTCTTATGTGGATACTGGATATCTGAACTCTTGGTCTTCTAACTTCCATGACAAGTGCTTTATCTACTGAGCAATCTCTCAAACCCTTCATGCCCCAAAGCTGTTCTGACCTTCTACCATGTGATGAGAATTTGGTGAATGCTGAAGATACAATAGTAACATTTCTGCCCCCTTGCTCATATCTTACATACTTTTTGTTCTTTAGTAGACGTTTTAGATAATAAATAAAAATTATTCATAAATGCATTTGAAGAGCACTATGCATAAAAACATGAAGATTTTATTTTGAGACAGAACCACATGTCCTTTGCCAAGATTAGTGGATGAAGACAGCTAGAATTGACTCCTGAACCTGTTAATATGTGTGAACATGAGCTTGATTTCCAAGGCTTTAACATAAATGTCAGCTTATCTTAACCCTCCATTCTCTAGTAATTACACATAATGAGTGAGAGAGCTAGCCTTAGTTATTTTTTAATTTAGCTGAAAAAAATCAAATCATCCACTTCTTCATCTCAGCCAAAGTTAGAGAATGATCCAGCAGTCTGGTTAATTAGATAACGACCTGGAAAGAGCAAATCTTAGCAATTTTAAAAGGCTTTTAAAATTATTTATTTTTATTTTAAAGTTATGTATATGCATGTGTATGTATATTGGAGTGCGTGCATTTGAATGCAAGTACCTTGAAGGTCAAAAGAAGGCATCAGATCCTCTGGACCTAGACAGTCATGAGCTCCTCTAGAGAGGTGCCCAGAACTGAACTCACACTATCTGCAAAAATAGCCAGCACTCTTAACATCTGAGCCATCTCATGCCTCTAATAGAATTTTAAATTCTACTTTTATTTGAAACTAAATTATGATTTTACAATGTTCTAGTTTGTTTTTCTGTTGCTGTAATAAAAACAATGGCCAAGGGCTAACTTGGAGAGGGAAGCATTTGCTTCATCTTAAAGCCCACAGTCCATTGTGAAAGGATGTCTGAGTGGGAACTCAAGACAGGAATTTGGAATCAGGAACCGAAGCAGAGACCATGGAGGAACCTTGCCAATGGCTTTCTTGCCTTGCCTTGCTCAACCTGTTTTATTGTATAACAAAGGACAATCTGACCAGAGGGGCCACTGCCCATGGTGGATGGGGTTCCTCCCACATCAATCATGAATCATGAAAATGCCCCCACAGACTCGACTACAGACCAATCTGTTGGGAACATTTTCTTAATTGAGGATCCTTTTTCCCAGAGGAGCTTAGCTTGTGTAGAATTGACAAACAAAAACAAAAGGACAACAATGAAATACCAGCTAGCATAGACAGGTTACTTTAGAGGACTAGCATACAAAACAATTCAACATAGAAGGAGGATAAGGAAGAGAAGGTAGAGGAGCAAGAAGAGGGGGAGGAGGAAGAAGAAGAAGGGGAGGAAGAAGGGGAGGTGTCAAAGGAGGAGGAGGAAGAAGAGGAGGTGGAAGAGGAGGAGGAGAAAGAGGAAAAGGAGGAAGAGGAGGTGGAATAGGAGGAGGAGATAGAGGAAGAGGAGGAGGTGGAAGAGGAGGAGGAGAAAGAAGAAAAGGAGGAAGAGGAGAAAGTGGAAGAGGAGGAGGAGGAGGAGGAGAAAGCAGAAGAGGAGGAGGAGGAAAAGGTAAAACTACAAAGAAGAATTAGAAGAGGAGGGAGAATGTAAGGGGAGGAGGAGAAGGGGGAAAAAGAGGAGAAAATAGGAAGAGGAGAAGGAAGAGAAGGAGGAAGAGGAAGCACAATAGGAAACAAAGGCAAAACGGAAAGGAAAGACTAAGTTGAGCCAGAAAGGGAAGCAGATGACAGGCGACAAAAGCCTGGAGTATGGTGCTTGCTCTCCTGGATGCTGTGCTCTCTAAGCTGGCCCACTGATTGAGGCTGCTGAATCAGAATCTGGCATATTTCCTTCTAGATCAGAGGGAGGGATATATTCTCATGGTCTTTCTGATACTCTCATTTGGTTGGGAGCTAATTTGTTATCTTGAGAATTATCTTCATCAGTGTCCTCTTCCATCCCCCACACTGAGACCCTGTAGCCTTTGGTCATCTTAATGTATTCACAGCATCTGTAGCTAAATAATTTATTCATGGACTGAAATCATACATCCCAGTGTGGGGTACAGAAATATTTACTTGGTCATTCACATTCTGCTAAGCCAAGGTTTTGTGGGCAGCACCACTCACAGCTGTGTTTCTCCACACAACTTTTGGAGTTGTATACTGTAAGCCATTTTATCCAAAGAGCCATGGGTAGCAGTCTGTGAGGATGTACAGGGAATCATCTAATGGACAGAAAGTACCTGCTCTGACACATTAATTCCCCTCGCTGTCAGCCTGCATCATTGTAGAGCATGCATGATGAGAAGCAAGGTCCCGCACACCACAGCACCTGCTGCTCTCCAGCTGCCGAGTGCAATGGCTCCTTTGATTGCCCATTTTTTAGCCTAATGACTTATTCCTTTTCTCTTTGTAAAGTTTTTACATTTTTCATTGTGATTTTAATCATCATTTAAAAATGTTCTCATCTCTGTCAGGCAAACTGAGTATATTGATAAAAGAAGAGCATTATAAATAGTATTCTAATCCATGTCCAAATTGAGATCACTCCAAATGCTGCATTTCAGTGTTTAGTCTGATAAAGTTGTCATGGCGATAATGTCTCAGGAGAGTAAAGGAGCCATGTGCATATCTGATGGAAGGAAATAGCTTGGGCAGCAACACAAGCTGGTAAACATTGAGCTTGGGGACAATTATACTAGTCATATTTTTGTTTTGCTTGGTGTTTTTGCTGTGTGGTGCTGTGCTTGCTTAGCTGTTGGAAACAGCCTGATGATTCACACACATCCCAGTTCTTCCATGCAAAGATTTATATTGTTAGAATCTCTTGAAATAGGCTTTGGCATTGTTCCCAAACTGGCCTTTGGATTCTGTCTGAAGCCGTTTTGATTTTGGTTCATTACTAAGAGCAGTAGATCATTATTACATATTGAACATCTGTCAAAATGGCACTAACAATTATCAGAAACATTCCCTTTCATGAAGATTTAGATCTGAGCACTTGAGAAGAAATTTCTACAAATCTAAGTCAATAGCGCCATTTTTACTCAAGTCAGGAAACAAAGTGAGATCCTTTAATTAAAGAGAGGAAAATGACAGACAGGATGTATTTGAGTAATTTAAATGAGGAAAGCTACTGTTTCCTGAAAGGTCAGTCTGAGCCAATCCAACTCCCCACCCTTAGAAACAGTGGCCATCAGAAGCACACCTTGACCAACCCATCAGCACCATCCCCAGGGAAACGGCAAAGCAGGAAGGGGAAGTAGAGGATGGGAGGGTGGGAAAGCAGGGAGGGGCATGAGTGAGTTCTGTTTCTATTTGGAATTATTTTTATGGACTCACATACTTAGCTGGCATGGATTCATTATATCATTGGTCCCTGTGCTATAAAAGGATTGGCATAAATTCACAAATGGCAAATTATAAAGAACCTTAATATTCTAGTTCTAAAACACTTCCATTGAGAACGATTTTGTATTTATTTGCAAGAAATATGTTGCCTCATCTGTGAAGAAAGAACATATGATAACTATTTCAAGGATGGTTACACATCCTAAAGGAGACGGTAGATGCCAAAGACTGCATTAACTTATGAAGGAAACACTCACTTGACACTGAAGCTGCAAATGACAATTTTATTTTCTCTGCTGAACAGTGTTTTCCATCCTATCTCTCTTCCTACCTGTTAAATTCCTCTCAGGGTGATAAAAGTGCCTTAGTGAGGAGTAGAAGGTGCAAACTAGACACTCATGTGGTTACCAAACCTGACCCCAGTGCAGCACAGTGCTCTTTCTTCTTCGACCATCCAAGTCTTGTCCTCTGTAATGATCCAGACATGAAGTCAGTGTGAGTCAGAGACACACTCCATGTTATAAAAAACTTGGTGATTAATAAGACCTTACAAAATATTTTCCTTCTAGTCTCCCTAATTTTGAAGGTAACTTGCCCATGTATGATGGTTTGACAACGCAGTATTTTGTGTCACAATTTTCAAACACACAACACAACAGACAGAGGCTAGAATAACCTCTAAAGGACAAAGACATCGATGAATCCACTGCAGCACTGTGGCAAAGGGCTGCTGGCTGCAGCTTCAGGTTCTTCTGGATGCTTAACAGGAAGTGAACCCTTGGCTCTGCTTCCATTGGATTACAGAGGAGTGAAAGAAAGAGGGGTACTTCTAGCAGAACATGGGGTCACTCAGAAACCACGGGTGTATTTCCGTATTAATTATTTAGGTGAATGGCAAAGGACGTCTCAATTTTTGGCTATGCTATACGCTCTTCACTTGCAGTGTGGAAAGAAGAATACACATCTCTGAAGACCTACACTTTTCCCTTATGTGCTGTATCGATCTAGGAGCAGTGCCTTGAAGAAGTTCGGGCTTGACCTTGAGCAGATCATTCACCATCAAATTATTTATTGAACTATTTTACACCTATACCATAAACACATACACATACATACATGCATAATATACACACAGTAATTATAAATGACAAATATAAAAAATATATAAAAAGTTGTATACATATGTCAAATTGAAGTTTCAGACAGAGATGACAAGAATGTTGAAGAATCAATAACATATGTGAGCACTTTTTACCCTGTCATCGATATTTCTTAACCTTTCCTCAAATTTTGTGCCATAAGCATTTTCTTTCATTCTAAATAACCCATTCAGATCTAAATCTCACTACCCTGACATCTGTTGTATCTGATCAATGAATCTTCCCATTGTTTTTTGTTTTATTTCAGTATTTTTTATTTCTAATAATAACACTTTAGTTTTACACTTTAAAAATGACCCCACATTGTGTGTGTGTATGTGTGCATACATGGGCATGTGCATGCATGCACGGGTGTGTTGTGTGTGTGTGAGAAAGAGAGGGGGGAGAGAGAAGAGAAGAGGAGAGAGAGAAGAGAGGGAGAGAGAAGAGGAGAGAGAGAAGAGAAGGAGAGAAAAGAGAGGGAGAAAGAAGAGAGAAAGAAAAAAGTGAGAGAGAAGAGAAGAGGAGAGAAAGAGAAGAGAAAAAAGAGAGGGAGAGAGAAGAGAAGAGGAGAGAGAGAAGCAAGGGAGAGAGAAGAGAAGAGGAGAGAGAGAAGAGAGGAGAGAGAAAAGAGAGAGAGAGAGAGAGAGAGAGAGAGAGAGAGAGAGAGAGAGAGAGAGAGAGAAGAAAGGGAGAGAGAAGAGAAGAGGAGAGAGAGGTTCTTTGTCTGGTGATCGGAGTCTGGTGGTCAGGTTCACTGGCATGCACCTTACTTATGAGCCAACTTACCAGGTCCTATTTTCTTGGTTCTTATAATTTTTTTGTTCCCCATTCTTGATTTTACATTTCTCCATTGTTAAATGTGTTATTCACTATTTCTTATGCTTTACTATATTATCTTCCTCTCCCTCTCCTTCTCCTCCTTCTCCCTTTCCCTGTCCTTCCCCTCTCCCTCTCTGTCTCCCTCTCCCCCCACACACCTCTGTCTCTTTTTGGAAACAGGGATTCTGATGTCTGCCATTTCTACTTTCTGGCTGGCAGATTCCTCATGACCTATTGTGATCCTTGACTCCAGGTGTGTACTTCCTGGAACATTATTTGTGGGAGTCATGTAAGGACTAGTTTAATGTCAAGCATCTCCAGAGAAGAGTTACTTTCGCTTCTGATATAGGCTAGGACATTTCTAACCTACAGTTTAAATAATATAGGTTTCTTGGCTTGAGAATTTTCTAACCATAAATATTTGTGAAAACAAGTTTGTAGTTACATATTCTCAAGGGAAATTTGTTCACACAATGATTTGTTATTCCCCACCCAAGAAACGTGAGATAGTCTCCTCTTCACCCTCATAATCTGATGATAGTGTGCATCTTCGGACCTCCAGTTTAATGTGGTGGGTGCCATGGTATTTTTCTCAGGTGGACTGGTGCTTTATTTTCTCTCCCCACTGTGGAATGGCTCTAGGTACCTGTCAAATCAGAACTTCAAGGTCACCAGAATTTGACAGAAGCCAGTGGAGAGCAATGCTGGACAGCGGCTGGCTGACTTGATTTTGGTATCTGAATGATTAGAGATCAAGCCGAATGTTTAGGCATTTCTTTCCTTTCAATGGGGGGCGATTATGAGACAAGCTAAGTAACCCCACATACTGTCAAGTGTGTCAGCTCTTAGAGCCATTTCACGTGGTATCAGGAGAGCTCTCTTTAATGTCTGCAAGCATTATTGCAATAGCAAATAGAAGCACTCAGCCATTCCATTAGGTTTTGTTACCAGAAATTATCACCCAGGTTGTCTATCATCTTATTTAACATATTGTGCTGGGCCAGCAAGATGGATGAGCAGACAACGATGACTCACATCTGGATTAACCTCCTGACCTGGATCCTGGATCCTAGATCCTGGGAGGAGAAACCAGTTCCAACTCCAAAACTGCTCTCTTACCTGCCCTACTGTTTTTCATGGCATCACACACCCTCCCCTCTCCACCCCACCACAGACACATCTACACACTATAAATAGATGCAAATATAATGAAAGTGAAACCTCAATATTTCCTATAAACACTCCCAGATCTTTTTATATCTCAAGTTAAGAGGGTCATATTCACTTCTATGACTATCAATAAGAAAGGCAATGCTTTGTTACTCGATATAGAATGCAGAATCATCTGGAATATGGCCCTTGCCCATGTCTGTGGGGGATATCTTGATCATGTTGTGTGATGTGAGAAGATCCAATTTAAAAATATATTTTTTTAATTCTTTGAAAATTTTATAAGTGCGTACAGTGCATTTCTTGTTAAATTCACAACCTACCATCCCCCCAACTGCTCATTACGTAGCTCCCACTCACCTAACCCTCTCCCACCTATATGCCTTTTTTAATTTAATAACTCACAAAATCTATTGGGCTCCCCATATTCACATGGGTATAGGGCCACAGGCACAGCATGGTTAACAAACGGGCAGTGGTGGGTCACACCCTTGAAGAAAACTGAAGGGAAGGCCTATATTTCACATGTGAGCAGGACCATTCCTAGACGTAAGATCCTGGACTGTACAGAAATGGAGCAACAACCTTGTCCTGCTGCCACACAGACCTGTCAGCAAGGGAATGAAGCTTGTATTTAAGCTTTATTTGTCCTTAAGAATGTGAAGTGTAGCTATTTTCTGAAAATAAATAGGATAGTGATTGATTGCTTGGGAGCAGAAGCTTGGGTTCCTGGGTCCCTGCTATTTGGTTTGTGGAAGCAATACGACCTGATGTGGCCAGATGCTGGGCATAGCTGCTCCCTTTATCTCAATGCTATGATGGACTATACCTCTTGCTGTGAGCTAAAATAAGTCCCATTTTTCCTTAAGTTGTAAGATTTTTAAAGCAGCTTAACCTATCTATGGGTGTTTTGCCTGCTTGTATGTCTGTGTACCACATGTGCCTTGTATCCATGAAGACCAGAAGAGGATGCTGGATCGTCTGAGACTGGAGTTACAGGCAAGAGCTGCCTTCTTCCTCGGGAAGAGCAGCCAGTGCTCTTAACCCCTGAGCCATCATCTCTCTGGACCTTCTGAGGGTGTTTGATCACAGCAACAGAACTGAAACCCACACAGCAGCAAACCCAGGGAGGCTTATCTACTGAGCTGGTGATCAAAGGCGTCAGTTTGGGAATTGCGGAGTATTTGGCTCTTGACAGTTGCTCTGTCCATCTTCATTCCCTGTCTCCTCCCTACACCATCATTTCAAGGAATCTTTCTGTTTGTGGAATACACATTAAACTGACAATATCTTCCAGAGCATGGGAATGCTGCCTGCTGTCCCTACATCAATCCTGGTTAATTCCCTTCAGTTTATCTATCCTGGGAATAAAGCAGCATATTAATTGTTTTAGTTCTTCATTCTACAGTTAACAGAGAAGGAAAACTCTCATCTTCAAAAGCTCGTCGCGGTGGCAGCCAGGGAGGTGGGGAACAGCATTTTTTTTTTTTTTGCTGTTATCTGTAAAATCAGGACACTTTGTGTGCATAGATACCAGTCTCAGAGGATGAAAATGGAGAAATCAATCACTATCCTAATTTTTTTCAGGAAATAGCTACACTTCACATTCTTAAGGATAAATAAAGCTTAAATACAAGCTTTAATCCATTGCCGGCTGGTCTGTATGGGAGCAGGACAAGGTTGTTGCTATCTGTTTGCTCCATTAGCATTTGTGGTCTCAGCTTTCAACAGCCTGATCCACCTAAACATGTCTGCTTCAGGCTTAAAGTTAGTTTTCTGGCTATGTGCTATCTTTGCATCATCTCCCACATGACTGTCAGCTTTGAAACCTACGCAGTCCTGGTGAGAGCAGTCTTGATGGAGACCTTAGAAGGAGGGCCAGCCTGTGGCTCTGGCTCTGGATTTGTGGTTTTCTTGAGTAACTGGTTTCATATTAGCAGCTGTCTGCATGGTTTTGCTTCCTTTGTGTCTTTCTGCAGTGGGAAAGTCAGTTTGAAGAATGATACATGGGCTTGTGGCAGTTAACAAGATGGCTATCATGATGCCTAGCTCCATTCTTTGAAATAATCACTAATTTCTATTTAAATTATATTTTTCACAATACTTAAAAGGGTTTCCCATTGGTATTCTGACAAATTAACTTGAAATTCATGATGAGGTATGTAGGAAGTGTAAGGTTGACTGAGGTAGACCTTGGGGATATAGCTTGCATGATGACTTCTTTTGAGACAGGTGGCATTATAGTGATGTTGCTATTTTGTGGTTACTTGTTCTCCTAATATGGAAGAGTCTCTGAAGACAGAGAAGGAAGTCCTTCAGGAACAACTGAAATGCTTCAGAGAAAAACTGGATTGCCTTCCAAAGCAGTACTTATTTCACATTGAGGTGGACAAAAATCAAATGCTAAACACAAGAACAGCGATTAGAGAAATGGCTAGATGGTAAAATACTTGCCAGGTTGGCATGAAGACTTGTGTTTGGAGCTCTGACACCTATGTTAAAAAGCCAGGCATAGCAATGTGTGGCTGTAGCCCTGAAGTGAGATAAAGACAATCCATGGAGTTCACTGACTAGGCTAAATGAGTACATGGGTGGCAGATTCAGGAAGGACTAGATATTAAGCCTGGTTGGCTTCAACACCAGTCTAACACAGAACCCAGATTCATTCTAACATTGTAAACATCTCTCCTGAAAGATTAAGAGTGATGGGGGAGGGCATCAATAAGTCCATCAAAGTTGCACAAGCACCAATGATAGAATACTAAGAACACAGAAATCCAGAGCGCTGTGACTCTTCCAGAAAGTACTGATGCCACAAGAATGTCATCCAATGTGACCAAACTAGATGAAATCCCAACAAAGAATTTTAAAATGCTTATGTTTAAAAATATCAAAGAGTGCACAAATTCAGGGGGGAAATGAACAAGGCAAATCTCAAATCAGTAGATTGAAATAATTCATTAAAATACAAGCCGTAATTAATGAAATGAAACAAAGAAAAAATGCAAGGAATAAATGAAATAAATACTGGTTCTCTAGAAAACTAAATAAGATTGACAAGTACTTCATTAAACTTATCAAAAGAAAAAGAATAATTAAGCTCACAATACTCATGATAAAAACATAAACACTATAAAAGATGTCAATGAAACTCTAGAAATTATAAAGACCTACCTACTCTACTAGGTAAAAATATGTAAAAAAGGTTGTATTCTATATATGTATGAATTAATAAGTTAAGACAAGATGAGTCAGGCATGGTGGCACACGCCTGTAATCCCAGCACTTGGGAGGCAGAGGCAGGCGGATTTCTGAGTTTGAGGCCAGCCTGGTTTACAGAGTGAGTTCCAGGACAGCCAAGGCTACACAGAGAAACCCTATCTCAAAAAAACAAAAACAAAACAAAACAAAACAAAAAAAGACAAGATAAGATCAATTTAAACAGATCTAAAACAAGCAATAAGATACAAGTAATAATGAAAATTCTTCCTTTTGTAATAAGTTCAGTTAAACTGCTAAATTACATCAGACATCTATAAGCAAGCTAACATTAATCCTTTCCAACTATTCAATAAAATAGAAATGAATGTTGTCAGACTATTTTTACAAAGATTTATCCAGGCATCTAAACAAGATAAGAAATTGACAATAAGAGATACATATAGATTAAGCTTCCCAATAAACATAGACACAAAAAAATTGTCAAAAAATGTTTCCAAGTTAACTCAGGAACACATTAAAATGGTCCTTGGCCACACTGACTCAACTCAAGAGATTTATGGGTGATTCAATATATATAAACTAATAAATATAAAGTATCCCAAAAGTTAACTCAAAGACAAAAGTCAAATGATCATAGGGAAGGCTTTTGCTAATGTCAAATATACCTTTCATGATAAATCTCTGAAGAAAATATGAATAAAAAGGAGTCAGCTCTAGAGAAAGGACCCAAGGAGCAGAAGAGGTTTGCAGTGCCATAGGAGGAACAACAATATGAGCCACCCAGTACTCCCAGAGCTCCCAGGGACAAAACCATTAACCAAAGAGTACATATGGAGTTACCCATGACTACAGACGCACAGGCAGCAGAGGATGGCCTTGTTGGACATCAAAGGGAAGAAAGGCCCCTGGTCCTGGAAAGGCTCTATGCAGCAGTATAAGGGAATACCAGGACAGGGAAGCAGGAGGGCATTGATTGGGGAACAGGGGGAGGAGAGATGGCTTATGGGACTTTCAGGGGGGGACCAGGAAAGGGGACAACATTTGAAATGTAAATAAAGAATGAATATATATATATATGTATACATACATATATATGTATGCATATGTATATGATAAGTCATTGAATGAAAGTCTGCACAGAGAACACCTGCATCAACATTATACTGAATGGAAAAGGAAAACAAAACAGAACAAAATAAAATAAATGCATTACTACTAAAATCAGAATCAAGGCAAAGATGTCTTCTTTCTCCATTTTTTTTATGTATCCATGAAAGAAAACACCATTCTTTTTATTTTGTCATTTTTAAATGTTATGATACAAAAAACATTTATATTTGTGGCATTAATCTAGGCACAAGTAATTTTCAATTATAATTTTTAAAATTAATTAATTACATTTTTTACACTCCATATTTTATTGCCCCCTTGTCCACCCTCTGACTGTTCCACATCCAATACTTATTCCCCACAACTCCTGTCTCCACATGGATGTTCCCCCGCCCACCACACACACGCCTGAACTCTAAACTCCCTTGGGCCTCCAGGCTTTTGATGGTTAGGTGCATCATCTCTGAATGAACACAGAACTGGCAGTCCTCTACTGTATGTGTGTTGGGGGCCTCATATTAGTTGGTGTATGCTGCCTGTTTGGTGGTCCAGTGTTTGAGCGATCTCAGGGTTTGAAGTTAATTGAGACTGCTGGTCCTCTAACAGGATTGCCCTTCTCCTCAGTTTCTTTCAGCCTTCCTAATTCAACAACAGGGGTCAACTGCTTCTATCCATTGGTTGGGTACAAATATCTGCATCTGACTCAGCTGCTTGTTGGGCCTCCTGGAGTGTGGTAATGCTAGGTCTGTTTTTGTGAGCATTCCATAGTCTCAGTAATAGTGTCAGGCCTTGGGACCTCCCCTAGGGCTGGATCCCACTTTGGGCTTGTTGCTGGACCTTCTTTGCCTCAGGCTCCTCTCCATTTCCATCTCTGTAATTCTTTCAGACAGGAACAATTATGGGTCAGAGTTGTGACTGTGGGATGGTCCCTCTCTCCCTCATTTGATGCCCTGTCTTCCTGCTGGAGGTGGGCTCTATAAGTCCCCTCTCCCTACTGTTGGTCATTTCATCTAAGGTCCCTCCCTTTGAGTGCTGAGAGTCTCTCACCTCCCAGGTCTCCAGTGCATTCTGGAGGGTACCCCCAACCTCCTATCTCCCGAGGTTGCCTTCTTCCATTCTTTCTGGTGACCCTCAAGGCTTCAGTCCTTTTCCCTCACCCATTACCGGACCAGAGTCCCCTCTCTCCTCTATCCCCTCCCCACCTCATCTACTTTCCCTCCCAGGCCCCTCCCGACAAATAGGGAAAGCAGAAGTCAAATTATTTTTTGCTTTCAGATGATATGATTTTCTGTATAAGATACCCTAAAGACTCCAGAAAACTCTTATTAGAGTTGACACATTTTTTTCACATACTAACAGAATGCAAAATAACATAAAAACAACAGCTTTCTTAGTTAGGGTTACTATGACTGTTATGAAACACCCTGACCAAAGCACCTTGAAAAGTAACTGTTTTACTTGGCTTAGGATTCCACATCACTGTGTATCATCTAATGAGGTCAGGATAAGAAGTCAAGCAGGACAGAAACCTAGAGGCAAGAGCAGATACAGAGGCCATGAAGGAGTGTTTCTTACTGGCTTGTTCTTCATGGCTTACTCAACCTGCCTTTCTTATAGAACCTCAGACCACCAGCCTATGATTGGCCCCACCCACAAAGAACTGAGCCATCCCCCATTAATCAATACTTAAGGAAATGCCCTTTAGGCTTGCCTGTAGCATAGTCTTATAAACGCATTTTCTCAGTTAAAGCTCCCTCTGTGTGACTTATAGCTTGGATCAAGTTGACATAAAACTAGCCAGCACAATAGTTTTCTCTATACCAACAAAGGCCAATAGATGCATAAAAATCTTTAACTTCACTATTCATCAAAGACATATAAAACTACATTGAAATTTTACCACATGGTAATCAAAATAGTGGACAATTTAAAAAAAAAACAAACAAATTAAACTAAATTAAACAAAGCCAAAGCAAAGCAAACTAACCAACCAACCGAACAAACAAATACAGAAACAAACAGGAAACCGTGAAGAGTGCAGTTCATGACTCTTTCCTTAGAAGAGTCAATTAGGGGTTACCCTCCCCACCCCCAGTACTTGCCAAAGTTAAATAAAATAACCATAGTCTGAGTCTCAGTTATTTCTAAGCTAGTCAGGGATAAGCTTAAATTGCGTGTACTACAGAGTATATAATGTGCTATATACTGGGCCTTGGCTACTTCACTTAGGCTTAGTTTCTTTCATTTGCTGGAAATTTTCATGATGTCTTCATTTTAAATAGCTGAATAGTATTCCATTCTGTAGTTACACCACATTTTCTTTATCCATTCTTCAGTTGAGGAAAATCTGGGTTGTTTTCACTTTCTGGCTATTACAAATACAGATTCAAGGAACATAGTTAAGCAAGTGTCCTTGTAGGGTGGTGAAGCATCGTTTGGGGTATATGCCAGTACAGTTGTGTCTTGAGGTAGAACTATTCCCAATTCTGAGACACTGCCAAATTGATTTCCAAAGTGGTTGTGCAAGTTTGAGCTCTCACAAGCAATGGAGGTGTGTTTTCTTTGCTCCACATCCTGGACAGCATGATGCTGTCACTTGAATTTTAGATCTTAGCCATTCCAATGGGTGAAGCCAAGGGGGAATACCTCTTCTCCTCAGAGAAAAGGAGGGATTAATGGGGTGAGGTAGGATTTGTAAAGGTAGGACTGGGAAGAGAGGAGGGAGGGGATGCAATCTGGATGTGAAGTGAATAAATAAATTAATGAGAAAGTGTATTCAATAAAAAAAAATTCCTACAGTTTTCATCTAAGTGAAGCAAGAATGCAACTCCTAAAGGTCCCACAGTCTGCCACACAGCACCGCTCATTGAAAATTATGTGTTCAAATACTTGAAGCTATGGTACTTTTCTCATTTAAACCACCACAGCATGGATAAAGAAACACACACACACACACACACACACACACACACACACACACTCACACACTCACACACATACATACACACACACTCACACACATACATACACACACACTCACACACATACATACACACACACTCACATACACACACATACATACACACACACCCCCACACACACATACATACACACACACTCACATACACACACATACATACACACACCCACACCCACACACACACACACACTCACACACATACATACACACTCACACACACATACATACACACACACACACACACTCACACACACACACACACACACACACACACACAATGGGATTTTTTCAGCCATAAAGAAGAACCGAGTTAACAAATTTTCAGGAAAATGGATACATCTAGAGACAGTAGTCATATTAAATGAATTAATCCAACTCTCAGAAGAATGAATAGACATGTTTTCTCTCCTGTGCCATTTCTGGATTTTTATATCAATATATAGTATCATACATGTGTAGATGACATGGAAGTAGATTTGAAACTGAATAGAATAATAGAGGACCTAACAGGAAGAAAATGGGAAAAAAGAGTATGGTATGAAGATCTGAAGTGAAATATGCATAATTTATGATATGTGTGTGTGTGTGTGTGTGTGTGTGTGTGTGGTGCTCGTATTTACATGATGCCTGAATTTATAAAATCTAAAAAAAGTCTAAAAATTATCATAAAATTCAATATACAAAAATTACGATCAAAATAAACTACATACATATATGAAATGCCATAATAAATACGTTGTTTTATACAGTGAATGCTTAAAATCAAGAAAAGAAGTGAACCAATTGTAACAGGAAAATAACTTATCTTAATTTGTCAGTTATCCTCCTTTTAAAAGTCAGATTTGACTAATATTACCCAGAAGGGGCTTGGCATCTCGGGAGGGAAAAGAGAGAGTGAAGCATTAGCAGAAGGTTGTTTTATTTGCTGTTAGCCTGTTGCTCCTTAAGCTCAGCCACAGCCGATTCCTGATTGTTTCAGTACATCACAATTAAGGATCAAGGTGATCGTTTCACATCACCCTCTCAGAGCACAGTAGGAGCCAACAACAAACCACCACAGCAGCAGAAACACAAACAGAGGCTCCCCAGGTCTCAGCTGACCACTGGGTGATGGGACCTGGCATATGGCTATACTGCAATGCTGTAAGTAGACGCATCAAGAGGGACCACCAGAGCTTGATTCTTATTGGTCAGTTTCTACCTCCTCTTCCCAGTGTTAAAATCATCACTTTTTCATCATTTTTACTTAATTATTGAAGATGGTAAAATACATTCTAAGGGAGTATGCAACATGGTAGAAAACAGTTCAGATTTATTTTGAACATGTTTCCTTTAGTTAGTCAAATACTCGACGTAGAGTGATGGAAGCAGGTTTTTGCTCAGCTCAGCCAAAAAAATCCCACCTCTGGTCCTTTGTGGCTGTGTAAGCAGGAGATGTTTCCCCCTTTGTAAATGAAATAAGTCTCTCAAGTGTCCGGTCACTTTCCTGTACTAGGAAGTATGGTCATGGTCACACTTATCCCAGGATCCTGTTCATTGGAAACTTTGTGCTGGGAGCAATTTTAGATACTTTCTTTTAACAAAGGTCATTGTAATATTAAATAGCATTTTCACAATTATTATCATTTTAGGTATTTGGAAAAACTTATAATTGAAACATATAATACTTGCACATTAATAAAAAAACCTAAGGTCATAGGTTATTCTCACATTTTTTTCCCAATGCAATGAGCACCACACCTAAAATATTCTGATGAAAACTGTCTAGTTTCAAAGGCTGGCAATCTCAAGGGGTGATTTGGTTAAAAAGAGCTGATATATATGTATGTATATATATATATATATATATATATATATGTATCTATATCATAATATATAGTTTTAAGCCTGCACCCTCCAGATGACAATTTATTTTACAAAAAATGTATTTTATCTTAATTGTCAAAAAGTACAAAATCCCAGATTTACCACTGTCCTCCAGAGTTTAGTTTCAATATTGGAATCCAAAAGGGCTTTAAAAACCATTAAGGTAGTTCTTGTTACTCACACATTAAAGTCCTCCAAGGGTTTTCTTGTACTTCAGATAAAACGTCAAGGTCTTAGAAAAATTCATCGTGACCAGGGTACCTGCTAATTCTCTTATCATCTCCTCCAGCCCCATCCTGTGCATTGTGTTACAGACAAGATTCTTCTAAAGATGCCGTTGCTGGGGTCACCCTGGCTCCAGGTGGCTGCTGAGTTTGTACATCTCCTGACACGTTGCATCATTACAGAACAGCACTGAGCAGACATGAGGTCAATCCTTCCTCCACGGCAGCAGTCTCCCTGTTTTCCTTTCAGGGCTCATTTCCCTGGGATGTCTATCACCTTCTAATTCACTATACATTTTCATAATTTATCTTAAATCTGCCCTTGCCTGGATGCTTTATAGGGGTAGAGACTTACTTAGGTTTGTTAGTGAATGGCACCCCAGCTCTGGAGAGCTGTTTCTGAAGGACCGACAGTTCTGAATGGTTATTTTCCGAACTAATAAAGGGCAAGAAGTTTAGAGAGTGGATAATGAATGACAGATGAGTATTTTATATTATTAGACAAAATGATGCCTTTGTAAAGTGAGGTAATACACACGGGGAATTTTAGAAGAAAACACATTCATTAATGGAAAGAGCCTAAGCAACAAGAAACACTCACGTTCGTGAATAAATGGTTTGTGCAATGACTGTGGCCACAGGCCAGGGCCCCAAGGTGTGTTTGCCATACTTAGCAAGCACTGCCTAACAAGCTGTTGTTCTCAGGTTCTGGACAATGACCATGTTGGGTTTTACCCTTCTTATGGCAGGTAGAAACTGCCAATAGAATCGCTGGTCTTCCACATCCTGCTGTTGCACATACAATTGGATGGACGGCAAATATGCAGGAGATGGAGATAAGAGTTAGGAACCCCAGATCAAGCCAACCCCACCTCTTTGGTTTCGAAGGGGTTTTCCTATCTTTTGCCTCTGATTGCTGCCACCTATGAGACCCACAGTTACTGACTCACAATATCCAGTTTTCACCAGAAAATCCCTCTGTCAGAGGAGGACACCTCTGGAAATGTTGTGAAATGGACTTTCTGCTCTGGATTTTGGAACTTTTTTCCTTTGTGAAAAATGACTCCAAATGACTAGTTAGTCCTTTGGTGCTAAACTATGCATTTACAGGAAACTATTTCAGGTTGTAAGAAATAGCCTCTTAGGTTCTCATCTCTGAGTGCTCTTACCAGGTGGGTATGCCGGCATGAAGGGACACTGGGATTCTTGGGTTTGCTTTCTCATCATCCTTATAGACATGAAAATCATGACTTGTGGGTATTGCTTCCTTCATCTCAAAGCTTTATGAGCCCAGTAGCAATCTCATAATCCCTTCTTATACCCTGCTCCAGAACACTTTTAATATAGGCCACTTCTTTTTCTGTCTTCTGAAACTAAAATTCCTTGAGTTTGGTTCCCAGGCTCTAAAATATCAAAAGAGGAGTCGAGAGAGCAGAATTGAAGATGGGAGAGGACAAACTGATGTCAGTGACATCCCACGACGACGCTCTCACACTTAGAGATCAGGCACATCCTTTTTTCCTCAGTGAAAGCTTTCTTGCTTTCTTTTTAAGAACTGTTCTAAAAATGCTAATGAGACAAGTTTTAAGAAATTGACAGTAATGGAAAACGTGAACGTTTCAATGATAACTAAAAAGAAAAATGATTTCACTCATCTTAATCTTGCTGGGGAGAAGAAAAAAAATCCGAGCAAGAACTGTGAGACAGTTGGCAATCAAAGCCTCGAAGCCTCGGGATTCCCAAGGCTTCTCCTTTGTTCTCCCAAATGTGCAAGGTTTAAACTTTCTCCTCTAGAAAGCCAATCTAAAGCCCAGGATGACTTTTCAAACTGAAACCTTCAGGGACTTTTAAAGTTATAGCTTCCACCCAGCAAGGTTGCTCCCTGAAGTAGAAATTCTTTTCAGGCTAATGATGAGATTATGTGACAAGACAGGAAGGAGGGAGAGAGGCAGGGCTAGGTTAAGTTCTCAGCCTTGTCACTTCAGTGTCAGCTGCAGAGAGAAACAATGGACTCTTTTCTCTCTCTACAGATGACAGAATATACATTTTTTTGCCCTTGTGGGCATCCTCTGTATATCAGCTGCTGAAGGGCTAGCATATATATACCTTCATTGGCAGATAGTTGGTTGTCCCCTGCATCTTAGGAAACCAAATTCTTATCATTGGGGGTTTGCATTGCATTGGAAGCTTGTCACTTAGAGGAGGGCTCAACTGACATCACGCTCTTAGAAAATAGTCTGAATTATGTTAAATGCCTTTGTTCAGTTTTAACATATACTAACATTAATATGTGCTAGCATCTAAATAGTTACTGCAAACACTAGCTTGCATTTGCAGGTGATTTTGACATTGTTATCAGTAAATTACCAAATGCATATATTCTGAATCCCATGCTACACTCTATACTTCCAGATACAGTGTTTTCTACCTGTGGCGCATACATAGGAGGCAGGAGCAGTAGCTAGCTGTGTTTGGAGTCATGAGTAGCAGCATGTAAATGGATATCTGGAGACCAACTGACAAGTGAAGAAAAAGTATGTTAACAATTTTAAAAACTGACAGACAAGATGGGGAGGAGCTAGGAAGCCAAGCAAGTCCAAATTCAAAGGCAGGTTAAAAGTTTTGGTCAGAACAAGAGAATCTGAGAGCTGACTATCCATCCCTCTCCCAGGATGGTGAATGTTCTCCTGTCATTAAAACCCAAACAAAATCCTCATCAAGGAACATCCATTTTACTCTTCATATTGGTATCTCAGGTAGACCACAAATTCTGTCTCCATTGCTCTGCCAAATGGGCTTTAACAATTTCCTAACCTCTGCCCTTCCTACCCTCCCTACAAAGAAGACAACAAAATATGACCAAATTGCGGGGGGGAGGGGGTAAAACAATGTCACTAAATGTTAATTCATCTCGGAGGTGTCCATTAAGGGCCCGATTCTTCCTTGATTTACTATGCCCAGATGAAGTGGAAGCTAGTTCTTTTGAAAGTTAGTTATGCCAAATGATAATTTGCTGGGGCACACAGGTGAAAGGATGTCTTGCTAAAGCAAACAGGTGAACTATGTTTTCCTAAAGCAGACACGGATGAAAGGATGTTTGGATAGAGCAGACATGTGAAAGGACCCTTGATAAAGGAGTATAAATATGACCCAACAGACAGTGGGGAGCAAGCACTGAGCTTTGGTTTGGTTTACTCCACCTCACTATTCTTCACTAAAGACACTCGTGTATTGGTTCATCTTATGTAGAGTTGTTGAGCTCACCTTGTGGTAATACTGCCATCACTCATGAGAAACTCACCCAAGAACTGTCTGTGAGGTTCCTGTGGCAGTCTGCTGCCTCTGTGGCCTTGCCTTTGGAGTTGGTGAGCCTGGCGGTTTCTTCAGGATTGAACTACAGCTGCCTGGTGTCTGCTTGCTAAAAGCACTGGACTGTAGCTGCTGGTTTGTGCCTGGTGTCTGCAGCTGCTGAATCAATCATATTTCCTGTTTGCTATGGGACTGAACTTCTGCCAAAAAAGATCAGGCTCTCCCCCAAAGAACTATTACTGAACAGGTCCACTTCCTCCATATCCTAATAACTTCTCTCTTCTACTACTTCTGCTGGGCTAGAGGAGAGCTTGAGCCCTTATTAAACATAGATTACAAAAATTGTATGCATATATCCAGAGTCAGTAATTAATAGAAAGTTGTTAAATAGTAAATTTATTTTGAGAGTGAAAGCAGAGTGCTTGGGTTTCAAACATGGCTTATGACTAGAAATAACACCTTGAAGAAAACATTTAGGTTCTGTTTTGAGTTTCTCAGGATTAGAAGTCACCATGCTACAGTGATTGGGAAGGTGGAAGGATGTGATAGTGGAGGTATTGCTGCTTCTCAGGTGATGCCAATATATCTTGCCTCCTGCCTTGTCCATCCTTGCTGGAGTAAGAACCTCTTCCCCACCTGCCCACGTACTCCTTATCCCAAATCCCAGGCATCATGCGCCTCTTCTTTTGAACTATTAAACACTTTCATGAAGGAAGAGTGAGAAAAAGAGAGTATACTTACACAAATGCCATTCAGTTTTAGATTTGACATATTCTTCATACCTGGGGAAATGTCAAGATGAAAACTGACACTGGATCATGGTAACTTCAGTGTAATGGCTTCCTAGGGAACAGAAAATTTGGTGCTGTGTTTTATGTTCTTGAAATCTGTCCTTTTCTTTCCCACAAAGACTATTTAAGAATGAATCTCACATAGTCCAAAGTTTCTAGAATGGGAGTTTTTATGTTAGAATTCCTGCTTTCCCTGTGATCCCTGGGGGCTCTTCCCAAGGTTTGTGTATGTGCAGCAGTGTACCTGGGCCTGCTATGGTAGTCTGGGGACAAACAGATATGCTAATTTCCTTATTTCATGAAGGAAGGAAGGAAGGAAGGAAGGAAGGAAGGAAGGAAGGAAGGGAAGAAGGAAAGAAGGAAGGAAGGAAACATTGAAGGAAGGAAGTTAGGAAGGAAGGAAATGAGGAAAGAAATAAGAAGCAGTCAAAGTGCTAAAGAGAGGGATTTTTGTTTGCTTTGTTTTTGCTTTTGTTTTCCTGGACACAACTGTCCAGGTTTAGTCTCCTGTTTGTACAGTTGCTCCATGAGGTCTCACTCAGAAGTGAGTTTCCTAATGGTTACAAAGAGTTCCAATATACCAGCTCTCAACGAGGTTCCTTGGCTTCTAAAGTATGATGACATTCCTCCAAACAATATTTACTTTTCAAGATGGTCCAGCTGCATGTTCTGAACATGCATGCTCTTCTCTGTAAAATGTTACCTGTATGGGAGGCAGAGAGACACTTCTGGGCTGGCGGACAGTGGAGCATGCTGAGTTCCAGCCACAATACTTCCAAATGATGGTGGGGATTCATGTGGGAAATAGGCAGCATCAAAGCCAGGATTAAGAAGTTCCATTCAGGGACTGCATTTATGCTTCCTGGGGTAGAGCTGCAATATCAGAAAGATGTATAACTGAATTATTAATTCCAAAGATGAGTAAATGTGAGCTGTTATTTATTGCAAAATGACTGTTACATTTGTGACCCACAGAACTTCATAGAAACTGAGTGACCTGGGTGTGTCTATTCATTCAGAGAGGTATATTGCTTAAATTATGAATGTTAGAGTCAAACTGTATGGGTTGTATTCTAGACAAATTCCCCTGCCCTTTTTATCAACGGAATAGAGATGGCAATGGTTCCCATGTTATGGAGTTAGGATGCTAACGATGTGATCCAGGGAAACCCATTCTAACACTGCCTGTCAAGCAGTAAGCATTGCTACTACAACTCTAATTAGATAAATCTCAGGTTTGTTTCCATAGTGTTTGATGATGCAGGATGCTAATGTTGAGGTTCTATAATATCATCAATGAACAATTTAACAGATTAGGATGAAAATGATGCAAAAGACATGATGCCTTAGAGTTTGTGATTTTCTGTGTATTTTCCCCAAAATGATCACCCAGTCTTTCTAAGAAAGACTCAACCTTTTTGTGTTCTTGTAGATGAGCAATTTGGCCTAGAGGAGGTGACTGTTCAAGGTGGCACAGGGAGTTAACAGCAGCACAGAGGCCTCTTCCAATTCTTACATCAATGCACACACCTTCCGCACACAAGAGATAAACATTCTTATAATTAGACTATTGGCATATTATAAATAGTGTAACTAATTTATCATGGAAAAGCTGAGGGATCTCAGAACAGCACTGCAGGTCCCTGAGGCATTATCAAGTGAGCCCGTATGTGATGACTATTCAATCACTGTTCACATTTGCTCTCCAGTCACTCATTAGCTGTATATTCCACGGCATGTTTTGCCCAGAGCCAAGCTGAGCTAGACAGCTGCCTGGAGGGCTTTTGGAGATAACTTGCCTGGAGACTGCATTCAAAAGAATTGAAATGGTAGATGTGGTGGTTTGAATAGGCATGGTCCCCCAGAGATTCCTGATTGGCCATAGGGAGGGGCCCTAATGGGAGGTGTGGCCTTGTTGGGGTAGGCGTGGCCTTGTTGGAGGAAGCTTTTCACTGTGGATGTTGGCTTTGAGTCTTAGATGCTCAAGCTTCAAGCTTTACCCAGGTTCACTGTGACCCAGTCTCCTGCTGCCTGTGGATCCAAATGTAGAACTCCCGACTCCTTCTGTAGCTGATTCCCGCCATGAGAATAATGGACTAACCCTCTGAAACTGTAAGCTAGCCTCAGCCCCATTTAAATGTTTTTCCTTTGTAAGAGTTACAGTGGTCATGATGTCTCTTAACAGCAATAAAACCCAAACTATGACAGTGGACCAGACAGACTATAGAGTTAAAGGACTTATTTATGTCTTTAGGAGCTGAGCATGTAGGAATACCAAGTCTTGTGCAGATTACTTTGGCTCAGCCACAACTTGACCTAGAGAATGGTTTGGAAATACTATTGCCTCTTGAAGGATTTACTCATTGCTCCCCAAAGCATTCCATATTTCATTTTTGCTATTTTGCTTTATTAGGCTATTCAAGCGCCATTTCCCCTGTCATCAATGGTTTGAATGCTAACCAGCACTTTTCAGATCAGCCTCAAATATTACTTTCCTGGCTAGAGACCATATTTACAGTACTTGCTTCTGCCCCCTCCCAACCTCGGAGAACTGATTTTCTCTATGACTTGAGCTGCATTCAGCTTTTCACTGCTTCAAATTTTCTTTTCATAGGCCCACTTATTTCTTTCTGCAGATCCATCTTTTCCCCTGTGAGCCAGGAACATATTCTCTCTTCTTTTTATTCCTTGCAGGACCTCAAATTATGCCCTGCAATGACTAGAAGCATCACAAACACTATTCATTATATATTAAAAGATTAATTGCACACACACAGCAACTCTGCGCCTGGTTTAAATTAGAAAATCAAGACACCTCGTTCAGCAAAAATAAAGTTTCAAAAAAATTTAAAAAAAGGAGCATGTACACTAGATAGTGTTTTCTCCCTCTTAACTTTGTACAGCTTGTTCTGGTATTCTAGATAGGAATCCCACCTCTTGCTTGAGGACCTCTAGGTATCCAGGATACAAAGAGGATATGTGAGATATTGTCAGGTGGAACTGCTACCTAATAAATAATAACATAAGTGATGAATTACCTTGTAAGATCTACTTCCCAGGATGATCATTCAAAAAGAAAGCTACGGGAGAGGACAGAAAAGGAAGTGCTGTTGTTGCTCTTCCTCCACATGCCTCCCTGAGCAGTCTCTGATGAATGTGCTATGGTGAGGGAGAAAGGGGGAAGAGCCCTGCAGGAACTTGGCAGGGAACAGAACCCATGGAAAACTCCAGTCTGAAGCAACAGCTATCCACAAAAGATGAGATTTCTTCTGACCAGAACAGGCTCTCTGGAAGAGGGGGTAAGCCAGGTGGACTCTCCACAGTGAACAGAAACTGGGATTGGGCAATCACTGTGTCTTGTGATGGACAGAAGAAAGCATTGTTTTCACTAAGTCACTAACATGGACAGAATCACATCACAAGCCACACTCTTAGGACAGAGTCTGGGCCTTCAAGACTGCAGTGATTAACTCATTCTTTCTCTATTCCTAGAGTTTATCTGCTATGTGGATAGAGACTCTCCTATGTCTTTATGTTTCTATGTCTCTAAGCTTTTGTCTGGCCTGTGCTATTGTGAGTGACTGTATGTGCATGAATGCTTGTGTGTGTGTATGTGTATGTGCCTGCATATGCATACACACACACACACACACACACACACACACACACACACACACACAATATAATGCCATAGCTATAAGTATATAATCCACCATCAAGAACTTCTTGGAGATTATTTCTGTGAATCAGAATGAGTGGGGCTGGCTCAGTAGTTCAAAGTGCTTCTCAAATAAGCACGAAGACAAGAGTTTGGGCACCTATAACTCATGTAAAAGCCAACTGTCTTAGTCAGGGTTTCTATTCCTGCACAAACATCATGACCAAGAAGCAAGTTGGGGAGGAAAGGGTTTATTGAGCTTACACTTCCACACAGCTGTTCATTACCAAAGGAAGTCAGGACTGGAACTCAAGCAGGTCAGGAAGCAGGAGCTGATGCAGAGGCCATGGAGGGATGTTCCTTACTGGCTTGCTTCCCCTGGCTTGCTCAGCCTGCTCTCTTATAGAACCCAAGAATACCAGCCCAGAGATGGTACCACCCACAAGGGGCTCTACCCCACTTGATCACTAATTGAGAAAATGCCCCACAGCTGGATCTCATGGAGGCACTTCCCCAACTGAAGCTCCTTTTCCTATGATAACTCCAGCCTGTGTCAAGTTGACACACAAAACTAGCCAGTACACCAACCATGGTAGCCTGCCTATGATTTCAGCCTTCAGGAGGCAGAGACAACAGACCATAGGCAAAAATGGATAGTAAAAGGAAGTGCAGTTGGCAAATCTGAGTTCAGCAAAAGATCCAGACACAGTGAATGTGTGTGCATGTGTGTATGTGTGGTGGTGGTGGCGGCTTAGTAGTACTGATAATAGTGGCATTAGTGCTTAGAATATCAAATCTTGAGAAATGGAAGCTGTCACATTATAGACACCCCTGATACTTTCACTGCTTCTTCATTAGTCTGAGAAACAATGCACAAAATAGTAGATGGCTACAGGAACATGGATGGCATAGAAAGACATGAGCGCAACATCACACCAGTAGATAAAATTTGAAGAAATACACAACACTGAACCTCAGATCTGTAAAAGAAGTGGACTCTAACACTGGAAGTGATACAATGGCAGGAGAGGGGATATCAAACCCCACCATTGAGCTATAAGCAAAAGAGGAAAGAAAATCCCAGTGATGTCGATGGGTGTGCTGTCTGGCAATCTGCAAAAACATGGGTGGAGATGTGATATCTATCATTTGCACAGAACAGAGCTTCTCTAGAAGAGAGCCTATGACTCCCATGTCATTCATTCATGTAATAGTGGTGAGCCATCTTGAGAGAAGTCTTACAGTCAAACCTTTCAGTCACAGGAAGCAGAATCATGAATTTTTATGCCACCAAGCCCCCAGTCTTCTCATCTCCAACAGCCAAGCAAACACTTATCCTGAGAATCACTATGGGCTCAGGAATCTCTTGTGGTGTGGGCATTCACTAGGGACATTGGTCTGAGTGATGGTAAGGTCAGGCAGTGTTGAGGAGGGAAATTGAAGACATACAGATAAGAGCTGCACATCAGCTCTGTGAAGAAGGAAAAGCATCTGCAAGTGAACAGGAATGCAGCCAAGCTACTTACAAAGGCGGACTCTCTACTCTTCTACCAGCCATCCGGTAGAAGCCAGGGGGATAATGCCCTGTTAAAAGCCAGAAATAATCAGATACTTCAAGACCCAAAGATTCATAATCACCAACCAAAATTATTATATAAAGAAAAATTATCTTTTAAAATTGCTGAACAAAGACCTTTTAAGAAAAGCACAAATTAAAATCAGGAATGAGACATGAGAGTGCTCACTCCCTCACACAATATAGTCATAAGTGTGTCCAAACTGCAGCTCACAGGCATGTGGCTGAATATAGGTATGAATACAGCCCAACCCCAGGTCACAAACTTACTGAAAATGTTATGAAATATTGAAAAATGCTTTTAGTAGTGCAAATTCTCAAATGCATAAAGACAAGGTTGTATCACATTATTAAAATGTCTGATATACCTGAAGAATGTTTGAAGTGTTAGTTGTTAGTTAACACAACACGGCAAGCAAAAGAAATATAGGGGATACAGATGTGAAGAGCACAAGTAGAATTATCACTGCTATAAAGTGATAACATTCTATACTTAAATGACGATTCTCTAGAAGACTGTGACATATAATAAACACTCTCAGCATAGTAACAAGATACAAAACAGTACACAAAATCCAGTGATTTTCTACAAACCAATGATAAACTCGCTAAAGCAAATATTAGAAAAAAAAACCTGCTCACAATAGTCTTAAAAGAAAGATAGAGGGAAACCAAAGAAAACAAACAAAAGTAAAAGTCACAAGTGGGCTGAGTTGGGAAGATTGCTTTGAGTTTGAGGACAGCCTGGGCATATCTCTAAAAACAAGTGAACTGACAATAGTACCACTATACCAATGGCTATTTGGGAGAAGGGAAGAGTGCTCGTTCCCTGTTGGAATGTAACCTAGTCCAGGTGCTATAAAAGCCAGTATTGATGTTCCTTATAGAACTAAAAAGAGAACTAGTGTATGAAGCAGCTCTAGGGTGCATAGCCAAAAGAGCTTGCTATCAACGTAGTTGCACGCCATGTTTACCCAGGCACAATTTTAATTTGCCAAGTTATGGGATCAGCCTAGGCACTGAAAGGGTAACAACATCTCATTTTAAACACCAGAATATTAAATATTTTCGTGTGTAAGTCTGCCACTGTAGCATTTAGACATTAAAATGCTTGAATTCAAATTCATTTACTATATGAAAGGTGTGTTCGGAAATGTGTGAGTTGATCTTTGATTCGCGCCTTCCAACTCATCTTTCTGCCCCAGGGTTGCTCTATAAGTGGTTCTCAGTCTATAAACCCCCCCGGGGAGGTTGTCCTAGGAGGCTCCCATACCTGTGTGTTATTCTTACAGATAAACCTAGCTCTAGCCCTGTGCTGTGGTCTGAATGTGTAGAACTACCCAAATCTGTTTAAATTGCTAGCCTCAAACTATGGTATCTATGGCTGGGGCTTTTTGGAAATGATCAAACACAAGAATGAAATCCTTTTATGGACAATGAATATCTGTATAAAGGACCCTTGGGGAGCCAGCTAACTCCTTCTGGCATGTAAAGACATAGCTTCCCTTTATAAATTAGGCAAGTGGCCTTCATCAGACATTGCTTCTGCCAATGCCTTGACCTTAGACTGCTGGCACCGTGACTACAGGAAGTGAACTTCTCTTACTCATAAGCCACTTAGTCTATGGGAGTTTTTCTTAGAGGACCCAAAGGTCTCAGGTACCTAACCTGGCAAATAGATAGGTCTCTGGCAGTTATTCTTGGGAATAAGGGTCTTTGGGACTAAGGGAGAGAGGTGAGTGTCTTGCTGTGAGTTTTCCTTTTACAGGACAGTAAGAGCTGGTTATTCATATTTAATGTATTCCAGTTTTTAAGGCACACAATTGCAAGTCCAACACAACCATAAAACCACAAAAACCCAGGGGCCGAAGAGTTGCCTCAGTGGTTAGAGCACTTGCTATGCTTCCAGAGGAACAGAGTTCAATTCTCAAAACCACATTGGCAACTCACAACTGCCTGTAGCTTCAGCTCCAGGCGATCCAAGGCTTTCTTCTGGATTCTTCAGGCACCACACTCATGCACACTTGCTTACACACACACACACACACACACACACACACACACACACACTAAAAGCAATAAAATAAGTCTTTAAACATTTCAGACCAGTCAAAGCACATGTAAATCAAAAGAACCAGAATGAGGGAAAATGAATTTACTCAGGGTACCAAGAAAAATACATTTAAAATGGTGAAGTCTTAGGGAGGGTCTCAATCTGAGGTCTTTTCTAATGATTTAACATGGTTTCATGAAAAAGGAAATCTTCCTGTTAAGTAAATACAGGTTATCAAACCCAGGAAAGCAGGAAAATGACAATGATAACAGTGACACACACACACACACACACACACACACACACACACACACACGAGAGAGAGAGAGAGAGAGAGAGAGAGAGAGAGAGAGAGAGAGAGAGACAGAGAGACAGAGAGAGAGACAGAGACAGAGACAGAGACAGAGAGAAACAGTGAGACAGACACAGAACAAAGACAGCAGAGAGAGAAATAGAGACAGAGTGACAGAGACAGGTACACAGATAGACAGAGATACAGAGAGACAAAGACAGCAAAGAGAGACAGAGTAGAGAGACATATGGAGAGAAGCAGAGACAGAGAGAGACACAGAGAGATAGAGAGAGAGAATATAAGAAGTCAAGAAGTTAAGTGTAGGCAGTCATTCTAAGAACTTTATAAAGAAGTGGCCACAGAACTGTGAGAGATGCACACTTCATTCTTGCTGGTCCAGCAAGGCACCTTGAAAGCACTTTGAGGTTTCAAGTGCTCAAACCAGGGCCAGTGATGCAATTCCTCCAAAAAGGCCACATCTCCTCTCATAAGACTTTACCTACTAATAGTGAAATTCCCCATGAGCCATCTGAAAGTTAAATGTATTCTACATAGAAATAATAGATAAATGTCTTTTGGCAGAGGATGCTCAGCTGACTTTCACCACTTCATGTTAAGACCCTTCCCCATGCTTATTAGAGACATATCAAGAAGGTTGACAGCCATCCAGTTTATCCTTTGCTTGCTGGAATGTGCAATTAGGTATTTGCTCATGAATTCCGTTAAAGAAGAGAATGCAAAGTAGATAAAGCTTACTCCTAATACAATCTCTCTTCTCATATATGTGAAATAAGTGCATTGCTTTTTGCTTTTCAAGGAGTGTATGGAATAACACTGCAGAACACTAACTAGGGAGTAAGAAAAACCTGCCAAAGTTAGTGGTTCATGGAGTCCTGTAGTAGAAAGTGGGGAGCTAGCCAGCCTTGGCCCATCAGAGATAGGACTTGATTTTGCCTCAGGACTTGGTACTGTAGTGGCTTTCCCTGTGCCATGTACCTCTGAAGATACCAGACACTGGCTCTCCTGAATGCACATCAGGTGGCTTTGCTTGCTGTTTAGTGCTTTGAGGATCTTCACCAGAGCTGCAAGGTCAATGGGGAGATCCGAACAGCTTCTAAGATGAGAAGAAGTTTAATGGTGAAGGCTGTCAGTCAGTGAGCTCAGCTGTGTAAGGATACCCATATACAGCATGCATGAATGCATGTGTGCATGTGTGTGTGTGCATGTGTGTGTGTGTGTGTGTGTGTGTGTGTGTGTGTGTGTTATTTTGTATATTAAGGGGTGAACAAGAACACTGGTGTCTCCCCACTTAGTTCTCTCTGGACTTTGTCCTAGCTCTGTCACTCAGCACTATCCTTTACTATGCCTGTTGCACACTCTGAGATCTTCACATTGTGCTTCTAGCCAACTGCCATTTCCATTGTGGCCTTTAAAATGTTTTACTCAGCTGTATTTGCATGTTAAGTGACATGTAGGGGCTGTGACTTTGGATCATCTCTCACCCACTGAGAGAAGAATGTGGGTTCCCCAATGATGAAGCCGATAACAAGAGCCCCCTGGGTACTTCTGCAATAATAAGGTACTTATTGCCCACTGGGCCTTCTGCTCACTGTCTTATCGCGAGGTAGCTCTTATTTTTAATCTTCATTTTACAAAGATCAGAAAGGGTGAGTGTGTGGGAGCAAATAGAAATTCCAGAATAGGATTTCATCTTATGAAGCTGATGTTCTACACTGCTTCTCAGTCTACTTAGGTGACCCAGACTTCCTTTCCTCTGAAGTTGTTTGTCCCTCTGTCCCCAATCTTGGCATCAATCTGTTGGCCTCCCAACCTCTTATCTATACATTCACTACCTAGCTTATCAACTACCTCGCTTCATTTTTCAAATGTCTCAGTCAAAACAGTACACACGGATATTTTTAAACTGCCTCCAGCGTCAGCTTTTTCATCTGTAGAATGTGATTACAATGCATTTTATCTCCTGTGGCTATTAAGAGGATTCAGAAAGAAAAAATATAAATGCCTTTTCAGAGACCCTAATAGAACTGTTAATGAAAATAGCATGGAAAATAATTGTCACCTTTAGTGAGTATAAACAGCGGAACATAAATAGCTGAATAATTTAGCATGATACGGGAAATACCATTAGTAACTTTTAGGCTTGCCTATAGAGCTGGTGGTCAAGAATACAGTTTTCCCTATATCAGCTGCTTACATAGCTGGGTCTACCCCACCTTTCTGTTTCTTGTTGGCAGTAATTCTGAATTCTCAGTTCATTTGAACCATGGAGATAAAACATTCCCTGCCACATCATTCTTGGGTGCATCCTGTGTTCATTAGTGTTAGTAGACTTGCAGTTGCATAGTCAAGAGAAGGAAGGTAAGAAGGCTCATACCAACTCTCAGATTACCAATGTCATCAAAGGACAGCCAGCGCAGAGAGTCCAAATGCAGGGAAGGGAACTTTGAAAGATCCTTAGTTAGATGGCAAAGGGACCCAGACACGTGGGTTCTTCAATTGGTTTGTCCTGCTGTCCTGCTAAAGCTGTATCTGCCATGTCCAAATTCCATGAAAACTTATGTCTCTCTTTTCAACTCTGGTCTTTTTCACCCTAGTCAGTAGGAGCAGGAGCAGGAGCAGGAGCAGGAGGAGGAGGAGGAGGAGGAGGAGGAGGAGGAGGAGGAGGAAGAGGAGGAGGAAGAGCAGGAGCAGGAGCAGGAGCAGGAGCAGGAGCAGGAGCAGCATTTTCTCTCCTTGGTCTCTTCCCTTTTTTAACAGTAGGTTACTCTCAGCATACTGCCATTTTCTTTGTAAGTTCTTCCCCTTCTTGACCTAGGTTGACTCACATCTTTTTGTGTCATCAGAGAAAAGTTGTGGATAATACTTTGCACACTGTTGTGTAGTGAGTGCTCAGTGAATAGTGACCAGAATGAGATTTATTTCTGCCCAGAAAGAACATCCCATGGGGAGTGGGAGATACCACAGTGGGCAAGACTTGAGGTAAAGCCATGCAGAGTAGGGCTAAGAACAAGAGCGCTGTGTTCCGCTTGTTCTGGAAAGGTCATCCTGGGCAGTGCTCTGCCCGACTTAAACAATGTGTGTTGCTAGAAGAGGTCTAGAATAAAGTAGGTTTTGCCTGAGGAGAGCCTTTGTTTTCACCTTAAAAAATAATAAGCAACCTTTTCATGGGAAAAAGAAAAAAAATGACATTGCTTCATATAAAATGTTAAGGCTTAAGAGATTTAAAAAAAAAAACTGTCTTATTCATATGCATACAGCTGTGCATGCAGTCCTTAGTAGCTTAAATGCAAGAGGAACTCAGGATAACAGAGCTGAAATCCAATGCAATGCCTAATTAAAAATGCAAATTCGAAGTTGCTAGAGCTCTTCCAGCTGAGCAGAGTAAACATATGAGGGGAGAAAAAAGTGGCATAAAGTCACCTAGAGAACTGAAGGATTCTGTGTGCTACAAGAAGCAAGAAGCAGAGAGGAGTCTGGCTTCAGAGGAGGAGGGGATGCTGGAGAAGCATCCGTGATGGGCAGAAGCAGAATCAGCTGAGCAGCGCTTGGATTTTTTTCCAAGTATTGGACTTCTGCTACTTAGAGAAAATACACTTGGCAAGTCTTCGTTGAACCCCCACTGTGCATAGACATGCAATGTATTGTCCACAGCCTCTTCTGGACTACACAGAAGTAGAAGAAAGATGAAAGAAAGAAATCTAGGTTAGTGAGGTGGAGAATTTAACCCAATGTATGGAATCAAAGGCAATAATGCTCTGCTGAATGCAACCTACTGCACACAACCAAGGAGCCAAGAGCTGGTGACAGGGTTTGGGCAACTGCTGAACAGATGAGAAAGATCAGAGTTGAGGACAGACATGAGTTTTCATGAAGTCTGGACATGGCAGCTACAACATTAGCAGGACAAGCCAATTGGAAAATGCAGCTGTTTGTCTCCCCCACCCAAACTTCCAACATCTGTGTCTGCTCCACAGAAGTCACTGACAGAGGAGAGGAGTGTACAACTTGCAGAGCATGACGTTGAGAGAGACTTCCTCTCGGAGTAGGCAGAGTGGAGGGGTAGCACCTAGGCAGGGCTGTTTGGCCTCTGTACACCTGCGCAAAGATTTAATGCTAAGCACAGAGGTAGTCTGAACAGTGCAGGAGAAGAAGGTTGCTTGAGGTTGAAGAACTACTCGGCAAGTATTAGACACAAACCAAGATCTCTTTGTTCTGGGCTTTTCTGGGGGATGGTTCATGAAAACTAGTTGGTTTTTTTTTTTTGTTTTCTTTTTAATGAATCTAATACGACTAGCTTTCTGAAATATGTGAGCTTCACATATTACATATTCATTCACAGTGTGCTTATGCTTCACATACAGCCCAGCAAAGGCGCTCTTCATAGTCATTGGAATCACCAGGAATGCTGCTGAAATATAAGCCATTAGGACCACCCTAAAGCATTTATATTCCTCTGAACTAGTGTGGGGCCCAGGGAACAAGATCTCTTGAAACCCTTCCGGCTAGGCTGCAGGCACTGGTTAGCCAAATGGGCTTTTCTTTCATCTTTAAAACATGCCCCAGAGTTCCCCTCCTTTTCGTGCTTTTATGAATTTCAAGGTTAGAAGTAAAACTCTGTTAGGGATGTTCGTCTTCTCTATTTGAAAGAAAACAGTAAAAAACGTTGGTAGATGTCCAGTTGACCATGCTAGTTTGATCTGCTGGCCCCACAAAAGTGTTAGATCCCTGGAGTCCATTAGGATCACTCCAGGGCAGATATGAACACTGTACTAACATATACCATGAGAGGGCAGCAGAGAGCTGACAAGATTTTCTCTGCAGGCCAGAGAAATCTGGCTGGGTTGGATGGAGAATTCTTGGCAGATGCAGAAGGAGGAAATGTTTGAACCTTTATGGGGAGCAAAGGATGTAGTTATCTTTGCTCCATAAATATCTTAAATCGGAGTCATTACTCAAATGAGAAACTGAGATCAGTGGGGAACTGAACACGGTGGGTCAGCTTTAAACAGGAGCAATGGACTTATGCTCTGAGCTATTGGTGAAAAACCTCAAACAGCAAGCCAGTGTGTGGGGTGAAGCTGGGTCTTTTTTTTTCACGACAGGGTTTCTCTGTGTAGCCCTAGCTGTTTCGGAACTCACTATGTAGACCAGGCTGGCCTCGAACTCAGAAATCTGCCTACCTCTGCCTCCCAAAGTGCTGGGATTAAAGGCGTGCACCACCACTACCTAGCAAGCTGGGTCTGATAACAACTCATGAGACCCATAACCTAGAGTCTTTTTTTCTAGATTCAACGCAAAATCAGGAGAAAAATCTTTATCTACAAGTTGAGCAAGCCTTTACAACCTAGAAAAACAGGGTGTGGAAGGAAACGAGAGAGACAGGGATTGTACTGGGGGCTGCTGACATCACTGACAAAAGAGTCTCTTAAAGCTAGTGCTGCCACCATCAGGACTAGGTCATAGTTGGCCAAGGCAGACACAAGGGTGGTATGTGAGTTGAGGCATACAGGAACTCCTTAGCAGATAGGTACAGGTCCAGAAATGTAAACTACAGAGACAGCACCACACCTGGAGACGCTATTTCAAGGTAAGCTGGCAGAAGTTTGAGAATTCCACACTGCTTTGTTGTTGGTAGTGCTGACTTGGTGCTACCTTAGACTGGCACTTTCAGATTATTCCCTGGCATCCTACTACTTCAGGTGTAGGTGCAGACCTAAGCCTCCACCTCACTTGGGAGCTTATTACAGTGTTGAATCTTGGGTCCTGCCTCAGACCTACAGAATCAGAATTTGCATTTTAACAAGATCCCCAGGTGATTTATATGCATATTATGCATATTAAAATTTGAAAAATCCTCTGCTAGAATCCAGTTCAGATAGGATCTGATGCTACTGATGTTATAGAAGATTAATAAGGACACTTTGGAACAGGGAGAGAGATGTGTGTGTAACATTAAGTGCATATGTTACTAATATGTATATTTGGGGTATTTTGTTGTTATATCCTATTTTATTTCTCACAGTTACATACAAAACTGAAAAATGTCTTTTTTTCAGAGACCCAAATAGTAGGGAAAGCTATGTCCTACTTCAGTTTGAAGGAGCATGTGGATCAAAATTGACGTTACAGAAAATGTGGTATATTTATACAATGGAATACTACTCATCAATTAAAAATAATGAATTCATGCAATTTGTAGGCAAATGGTTGGATCTGGAAAATATCATCCTAAGTGAATTAACCCAATCACAAAAGAATACACATGAAATGCAATCACTGATAAGTGGATATTAATGAGCCCAGAAGCTCTGAATACTCAAGGCACAATTAGCAAATCAAAAGATTCCCAAGAAGAAGGAATGAGAGGACACTGGTCCAGAAAAGACTGGATCCAGTCTTGCAGGAGAATACCAGAACAGAGAAAGGGTTGGGGGGTGATTGGGGAATGCGTGGGGGTTGGGGGGAGGACTTATGGGACACATGGTGAGGGGGGAACTGGGAAAGGGGAAGCCCTTTGGAATGTAAACAAAGAATATAGAAAATACAATGTAAAAAAACATAAAAAAATTGACGTTATTCAAAAAGAAATGCAGGATTTGTTGGAGGTTGTCGCTTTGTGCTGTCTCCTATTTCCCAAAAGTAGGTTGGTTGCTTCTATTTCCTCTTCTTTTATTTAATTAAAAAATTTGCATACAATGTATTCTGATAATGCTTTTCTCCTCCTATAACTACTCTTCCCAGCTCCTCACTGTCTCACCACCCATCCAACATGGTATCCCTTCTCTCCCTTTCTCTTAAAAAAAAAAAAGAATGTCCTTCACAGACTCATGTGTTTGGATGTTTGTGTGTATTTGGTCCCTAGCTGATGATGCTGTTTAGGAAGGATGGAGAACCTTTAAGTGGTGAAATCTTACTGGAAAAGGGGAAGCACTGGGTGGTGGTGGGTTTTGAGGTCTTATAGCCCAGTACCATTTCCTGCTTAGTCTTTGCTTCCAGACCCTGAAAGCAATGTGACCCTCTAGTCTCCTGACCTGCTGCTAGGCATTTCCTACTATCATGACTATGTCCCCTCAAACTGTAGACTGAAGTAAACTTTGCCATTATAGAACTACTATGTGTTTCCCCACATAGAGTTACTATGTACCAAGGTTATAACATTGAATACCATGAGCAAGAAGAAAGTCAGGGGTGGTGACCATGCGTTTAAGGAGCATGTACCCCACTATTTACTCTGGAAACCAGATTTCCCAGATTCCATTACAAATGTATATAAGTTGCAGGGGAGGTCTATAAACCTGGTGCTATTAATCCATTATTGATAAATCAGAAAAAGCATTGAATACATGTGCAGTTTCAAACACAACATTCAGATTCTGGTTTTCTGACCAGAAGTCAGTCTGCTTATTTCTCTAGAGAGAAGTTCTCCCACGGTTACATGGCCACCCATGGCCAGCCAAGCCCTTTGGGAAGCAGACGAGGGGCAGCCAGCCAGCTCGCTGCGCTCCTTTGGGTCTTCTCCAGGGAGAGGTGTTGGAGCTGATGGGACTCCAGGCAGTGTGAAGGGAAGGCTTCTTCCACATGGAGCACCAATTTACCTGAGCTGGAAGAACAAAACTGTCTATTTCCCAAAGGGTTTGTGTCTGAACAAATCATGTCATTAACTTTCTCCATATGCATCCGTACATATTTTTGACCATATGTATGTCAACCTGATGTTTGTTAGTGTATGTCCAACACATTCAAAATCATTTCTTGGCAGCCCTTGGAATAATATGCTGGGGTAGAATGTGAGCATGATGACAAAAAAGCTCTAAAGCCCGGAGTCATCTTTCTTGTGCTAATTAAAGTCATAATCCCGTTGTCTCTAGCTTAAATGAGGAATATACATATATTTCAAAATACTTCAGATATAAAACAATTCCTTAGGGCTTGTTTTTCTAAGCTCAATGAAAATTAAAAATCTTTTCACAGTAACAAAAAGACATTCAGTTAGCTTCTGGAAATCATTAGACTGTTTTGAAAAGGCAAGTTATTACCTTTATACGTGGGTGGCTAATGCAGGCTCCCATGTTTCTATTTGGGGTGTGTGGGGGCAGATATTGGCTACCTAGTCTGCTTTCTACTATCATTGGAAGGCCCTTTTCCAGGAAGAAACTGGCTGGTCTCTTCGCATCACAGATGAATACCATGATGGATGGCTGGTGCTGGGCTTTGCGACCTTGGTTAAACATGGTAAACTGTGGCACGAGGAAGAGGACGAGAATCTGGGTCTCCATCCTGACACAAATGCTCTGAAAGTTTCCTGTAGAGAGACTCTCTTATAAAAAATTGCCTGTCAGTAAAAAGTTGATAGTCAATGAGCTGAGGCAGGAAATGGAAGGTGGGACACTGGCTGGAAGAGAAGGTTCTGGGAAATAGTAACAAATAAAAGAGAGACATGGGGAGAGCTAAGGCGATTCTGTAGGAGGATGTAAGGAGACAGATGCACCATACCTCAATACAGGTAACCAGCCATGTGGCAGAATGTAGATTAGAAAAGATGGGTTATCTTAAGTTCTGATTCTAGTCAGAGAAGAGCCTAGCTATATGACCAAAGTTTTTGTAACTATATTTTGAGTCTGAGTCTTATTTCTGGGAGCATGGGGCTGCGAGAAAGAACCAGACCCTAACTTCTGTAGTGTCCCTTTAATATGGCTATTCTCTAATCACCGCATCCCACCCACAACTTTCCCCAGGTCCCAGGTAACCCTCAAGCAGTACCGTAAGGGAAGAGCATCTCTATTTTTCTATTCTCATCTTCTTGTCACAAACCCCTCCCACATTTACTCAGGCTCCTTTACTTTCATCCTATTTGCCTTCTCTGTAGGCTAATCCCAGTAGAGTTTGCTGGTTATTCTTCTCCCTGCTATAGGAATATGAATTCTCCATGAAGCCTTGTACATTTACCAAGATAAGAGAAGCTTCAAAAGTTAAAAACAACATGGAAAAGAAACCCTCAACATATTACCAATCTATAGAAATTCAAGGAAAAATTAACCAGAAGAGCAAATTTCAGAATATCAGTGTTAGCTGCGCTAGGCGATTCTCAAGTGACTCTCCAGCTTTCGAATGTTTTGTTAGCAGAAATAAGTAACCAGGAA
Organism: Apodemus agrarius; assembly: GCA_964023405.1. Taxonomy (NCBI): domain Eukaryota; kingdom Metazoa; phylum Chordata; class Mammalia; order Rodentia; family Muridae; genus Apodemus; species Apodemus agrarius. Next base: position 57,570,670 of record OZ030008.1, on the reverse strand, counting down.
GAAAAGGATCCATGTGGCCAGAGTATTGTGTGCTGCCTCTGTGTAACTAAAGGGGGCAGAATGAGGAAAGACAAACCTCACGGCCCTCTTGGTCATTGCAATGGGTCTGAATCATATAGGTACATGCAAATTTCTTGGACTAAAGTGAACATGATTCAGTAAATAAGATGATGCCCCAAGGCCAACCCCAATTAAGGTTACCATGTATATTAATGCACATAAATGCCTCCATCACCTTTTAGACTAATTACATTTGATTAAGGGCTTCCTTAAAAGCTATTCTTTCACAGTGAATTTTAAATGACTGGGGGCTTTCATTGACTGATGCTGAAGGGTCATCCTATGAATTGATTAGGCAATGCAGCATTGTGACTTTGGGATCCAGTTGCTTAGAACTCCTGGAGGCCTGCCTCATAAATCAGGGAGCAAGGATGGTAATTACAATATTTTGTTGCTATTTTTGTGCTATGGTCTCTGTGTGAGGAACCCACCATTGTATTCCATACCAGTTGGTGAATACACTACTCCACTGGTTTTTTTCTTACACTTCTAAAAGATGTCTTACTCAGCCATGAGACCATTTGCTCCTTTGTGTTTGTCCAAAAGGATATTATTTTATACTTTTATGTAATGGGATGAGGAGAGGGTGGAGATGGCTGAAAAGAAAATGGGCTGAACTATTAGATGAAATTGGATATATTCAGGGTGTTACGGCTGTAGATGGGTTGAATTATTAGAAATACTAATTAAAATGAGTCAGGTTTTTTTCTGAATTATTCTTAAGCAAACTTATTTCAAAATAATTGTTAATGCAAAATGTTCTACATATGTGTGCATACATGTACATGTGTTCTAAATCATTTCAAAAATAAGGATAAGCTTCAATCCAATAAAGATGATATAGACATTCCCCTTGTCAAAAGAGATAGGGAGAGGGAGAGGGAGAGGCTGTGTATGTATGTGTGTGTGTGTGTGTGTGTGTGTGTGTGTGTGTTTGTGTATTTTAAATAGACTCTCATTGTATATCCAGGCTTCCCTCATGTTCTCCACTGTCTTGCCTTAATATCCTAAGTTCTAGATTTAGAATGGGATGTGCCCTGTCCCATCCATTTGCTGTGTAGATCTTAATCTGGGCTTGGACTTTATCTCTCTAGTTTAGTGGTTCTCAACCTGTAGGTTGCAACCCCTTTAAGGGTCAAATGAGCTTTTCATAGGATCAGCTAAGACCATCAGAAAGCAGATATTTGCATTTCAGTAGCAAAATTACAGTTATGAGGTAGCAACAAAATAATTTTATGTTGGGGGTCACCACAGCATGACAAACTACATTAAGGGGTCACAGCATTAGGAAGGCCGAGAACTACTCTAGAGCATTGGATCCACCTGTTCTCACCTTACAGCCCAGGAAGAACAAAGCAGAGAAAGCCAGAGGTACAACATCAGAGCTCACAGAAACATGAGCATGAGCTACTGAATCCTGAAGGATGATGGGTTGAAGGAAAGACTACCCCTTTAATGTGTTCTTCTGGGAAGAAGGAGACAACTTAAGGTTTCTTCATCAGGAGAATCGTCCTAGGTTTAGCAAGATAATCAGCTCCACGCTTGTGTTTGGATGTTGGCTTCTTCACATAGTAGCTACATGACCTTTGAAGAGTGCTCTGCGTTTTCTATGGGCAGTCCGATCCTCAAACACTGTTAAAAGAATCAATAAGCTAATAAATGTAAAAGGCTTAGAACCATGCCTGGCTCGTCGCATGCAATAAATGTTAGCTCTTATTACTTTTGTGCCCTTTATCTTTAACTGACATTTTGTCAAAACTTTCTTTAGAAAGGTCAGCTGCTGGTATTAGGAATTCTCTCTCTCGGCGGCATTGTGTCAGTTTCTCCTCCCTTCCACCCTGGGTTTATGTTGCTATCCAGGACTTGCTCCCCATTTTGAGATCTCCTCTATGATTTTCAAATATTCAAAGTATGGTATTTTTCCAAACTCCATACAAGCCCTTGCTGTTAGAAAAATAATGATGGTAAGCATTTATCGCATTCAAAGCACCAAGATTTCTCTGGATTGATACTACATGGACTTTTGTATCTAAACCTCAACATCTAAAAAAAACATGTGATTTGGATTAACAGTTGTGACTTGGTACAAAGTAAGTACCGTGAGACAGACATTAAAAATTTGGACAAAATGAAGTATAATAGGAAAGATAAGAATGAAGCAAAACAAAAGATTAAGGGAATTTAAGGTAATTAAGCAGTGTTGACTGAGAGGACATTGCAAAGATGATAGTGTAATGAGGATTTGACAGACGAAAAGATGAAGGACCATATTGGTATTTGGCAGAAACTGTCCACTTTGAACATGTCTGTGTTAGGGCAAGGCCCGGGGACCTTAAGCAAGCTGGGTTTTAACATCTCCCACCACACTTACAACTGGCCACCAAATCCTCCACTACTTTTGTTTTCCTTTATCTAAATAGGAGCCCCCAGCCCAACCAAAGTCTGGTAACTCACCAGAAATTTTGTCACTGGCTTAGCAGCAACTCGATGAGATTTAGCATCAAAAGTACAATTCTTTCCAACAGTCAGTTTAGTTATGGTCACAAATGGCTTTCCTAGTACTGGCTTTTGCTGATTGGTCTCCCTGTGGCTTATCTGCAAACTGTCTTTTTCAATATAAATGGTTTCACAGACAGGAAGGGTTTAAATCTCACATGTTGAAGTCTCCTTTGGTACTTAGACTATCCTAGAACCAAGGCGATCATGGAAGGACTTCCTTGTGGGCTGCCTAACCCCATCCACAGATTTAAGAAGTATTCTGCTTATTTCCAACTATAGTCTCCTTCTCTGTGTGGGAGAGTTTGTGAATTTGCAGTTAGAATTGCTGGCTGGGATTGTGATGTTCAAACTTTGTCAAGTATCTGAAGAAGCCAGGGTACTAGAAATGACTGCATTCTCTCCAAGGACAATGCTTCAGAGTTTCACCCCTCATGTGTTTGCCAGGATCCTTTCATTCTTGGCTGTGGATAATGAAATATAGCCTAGGATCTCTAGGAGGGAGCCCTACAGTGAATGCGCCAAGCTGACAGGCCAGACTGTCTCAAGGGTTAACCCGAGGGCTGTATTTTGTGTCTTTCTATGAAGTGTGTCTTTTTTTACTGAATCCATTAGACTTAATCTATCTTCCTAGTGTCCCCATGCAGTTGACTTATGTACTTTAAACTTCTTTAATATTTTCTGTTTTATTATCTTTTCTACAATATCTTATCTAGTCTGAATTTTTAGTTTGCTCTTTCGTCTTGTTGATTTTGTAGCACGTTATCACCTTTTATCTAAATTGTATGAATTTGCTTTGTATGAGGGTTTCAGTTTTATTTGTTCTTTGTCTTTACTGGAAAGAGAAATCCTGGGCAACTGAGGCCAAGTGAATTAACCAGCCCAGCACCAACAATAGACTTCCTTCAAGTTTTCCACTGTAACTTTGGTCATTTTCCCCAAAAATGAAATTTCAAGTTAAATTCTATCAAGCTCCTTATTTAACTCCATCTGTGAATGCCACTTTCTCTTACTTGATCCTCTTTCTAGTAGAATATTTATTTCCAATACAAGATGTTTTGAGCCAAAATGGTGCTATCTCCCATGGTATAGCTCAAACTTTTTAATTGCTTCCTGCTGTTTTTTTAAGCTGCTAGATATTGACTAGGACTTTCACACAAAGCACAGATTATCAGGATAAAAACACAGAAAACAACCCCCAGGCCATGTTTGGTGGACCCTTGACTTTTTTGAGTGTTCTTTATCATTTTCCAAGGGTCTCTGTCAAATGACAAACTGCACTGTCATTTTCAATGCGCTGTGCTAAGGAAGTAACTCTTCCCTCCATCCAGAGTATCTGTGCTTGAGTTTCTCCTCTCACTAGGTTTCAGGCTCATGGTCTCTTCTTTAATTATTACAGTTACAAACCTGTGTGTGTGTGTGTGTGTGTGTGTGTGTGTGTGTGTGTACATAAACATGTGTACCCTTCAGTGTTTGTTATGGCTTAGGAGTTCCACATGTTTAGGGCTGACCACATGGGATTGGCAAATGTATCAGGAGCTTGACTCTGAAGAAAAATGATTCTTCCTCTCTTAGCAGAAATTGATCATTTGGAACATTTTTCCCCTCAGAGCTGAGGACTGAACCGAGGGCCTTGTGCTTACTAGGCAAATGTTCTACCACTGAACTAAATCCCCAACTCCCCCAGTGAAGCATTTCTTCATTCAACTCTTCTTGAAACACATTCCTCTTCTCAAGGGTCTGAAATGTTCTCCATCATGCATGGAATAAAATCCCTACTTCTCAGCTCAGGATTCAATGGCCCTGGGTTGTCCTCAGCATAATCAGACAAATGAGCCTCTTTCATTGGATGAGGCAGCCAAAGGGAAGGACTGACCTTCTCCACTTTTGACTTAGATATTCCCATGACGATTTCTGTGTCCATTGTCTTGTGGGTCTCTTTAAATACAATCTTTCTCCATTTGCAAATGTCTACAATACATCATCTTTAAATTCATTTTACTACCATTGACTTTTCTAAATGAAAGTAACTAGCATTTCATGATCTTACCTGAAGAAATAGCATATGTACAATGAAGTTAGGCTTTGTTTCAGATGGACTAGGGTTCAAATGCTTGAACTGCTTGCTCTGATACATTATATTTGACCTAACATATGATATTTAGCATCTTCTTTCTCTGCAGCATTGGTAATGAGGCCTAGGCTTCTCGCATACAGGCAAATGCTCTTCATTGAGTTACACCTCCAGCCTTAAGTTTTGAAAGTCTGTTTAGAATCTCTAACACAAAGACTGTGCAACTTGTTTCAAGGATACTGTCAAGGACAAACTAGGAAATCTAAAGTTCTCACGTTTCTAAGAAATCTCAGAAAAAATCCATGAGGCTATGATTTAGAATTTAAAGAGAAAGAAGAAAGGGAGGGATCTCTGGCATGAGAGTTATGAATACACATACACACATGCGCGTGCATACACACACACACACACACACACACACACACACGGCCAGGCAGAGCTTCGACTCCCAAATCTTGTTTGAACCTGAAGACAATATTTTGAGGACTAGCCAGTATTAACCAGAAATATATGTATGTATGTATGTATGTATGCATGCATGTATGCATGTATGTATGAATGTGTGTGTAGGTAAGAGGACAACTCATAGGTCTTGGCTTTCTTACAATAATTTGTGGGACTTGGGTTGTCAGGTCCTTGCCTATCCATTTCAACTCAATAAATTATCTCCTAGCCTCCCAGTTGAATACAGACTTAAGTATGAGGATAAGAGAATGGCAGGATCTCAAAAGAAAGTGCAGTGGCTGAAGTCTGGGTCTCGGCTTCCCTTCACAGTCCTCTGACCTAGGACTATGATAGGTTTGAAACTATTATTTTTGAAGTTTAGCTAAGGTTCCCAAGGAGACCACCAGGCAGCTCAGAGGGACACTGAAAGGATGGCGAATCTCTACATCCCAGGGATTCAAAGAGGCAGGCTTCCCAGCGCAAACCAACTTCACAGTTTTGTTGAGATACTTAGAAATGAACAACACCCAAGGTCATGTACATTCAGACATGAAACCTGCTTAATTTAGATTTTAAAGCAAAACAGCTACATGTAAAAGGAATATTGTTTCTGTGCCAGAAGCCATTACAGTAAATGTTCTTGTGCTTGGGTTCTTTTTTGTCAACTGGTGATAGGCTTCACTCAGACGCTAGCGGAAGGGCTTTTCCCCTTCCTATGTCCCTAGGAATGTCCTTGCCTTTCAATCCTGTTTCAGGACCATCTTGAAAACAAATCCATTTTGATCATTATCATTTTATAATTACAAAGTTATTTGCATCTGCAGTACTCTCTGTGTGTGTCTGTCTCTGTCTCTGTCTCTGTCTCTCTGTCTCTGTCTCTGTCTCTCTCTCTCTCTGTGAGTGTGTGTGTGTGTGTGTGTGTGTGTGTGTGTGTGCAAGCATGCATGTTGGTATATCTTCCTAACACTTCAGAGGCTCATGTGCAAGGATGTCATGTTTAAGGTCAGCTGAGGCTACACAGGGAATCCCTGTCTCGAAACCAACAACAAAATCCCAATAAAATATTATGTTAAAGCAGTCCTGGAAGCATGTTAAGTAAGCGATTTTAACACGTGGAAGGAATTGAGAAAAGGGTGCTTCCTACGGAGGAAAAAGAGAGGACACCGGTTAACAGCAGGCTGTGAAATATACACATTTACCAGCACAAGGAAATAAGGATAATTTTTTCCTGATTATGCCAGTTTTAGCATGGGAGCTGTGTCATCAAAGGGATCTAGCAGCAAGGCGCAAATTGAGGAACAGAGCTCCCCCAGCTAGCACAGCTGCCTGGAGCTGAAAAGGCACAGGGAAGATTGGAGTTGCATTTCAAGTAAAGACTATTTTTACCACAAAGTCACACCTCTCTCTGATCTGTCCATGCGACTGCCAGTTGAGTAAACAGATTGGAAAGGATAGCAGCAGACTTTAAAAAACATTTATCCCTTGCTGGACATATTAAAAAACATGCAGATATCCTTAGTTTTCTCCTGTAGGAAGTGGAGGGAGGACCAGGCAGACTCTCTGCTTCCTTAGCAAAGAGAATAGAGGGACTGGGGATCTGAGAAAAGAGAGAAATGGGCACAGTGGTGTAGTGATGCTGGCAGTGGCCATGAGGAAAAAGTTTGGCACATGAAAGGTTGACTTACTATAATATGTATGTGATATATGTATATATATGTATATTATATGTAAATGTTGCATGTGGGTAGACAGAGCAATTTCATGAAAGCTATTTATACACATTTTATATGTAATTTTCATTTTATAGTAATTGTAAATACTTAAAGCACTTTAAAAAGTAGGTATTCTTTGGGTTTTAATGATACAGAAACTATAGTTCAGGATGGTTTGGTATCTTAATAAGGCCAATTCTAAGTGGTACAGACCTGGGCAGAGTTCTGTGATCTCCAGCAAATTATAACCCTGTGAATTTTACCCTTACCATATTTTTAAGGATGTTTTTCTTGAACATTTATGTTTCATCACCCTTGTGTGGGCTGGGTTACTGACTGATTGTGCCTAAATTGCATACATTGACTGAGACTACACTATGTTTAATTTTTGTTTTTCATATGAGTCTTGTTCACATGAAAGGTGAAGTCACCAGGCTGCTCTTTGTACTGGATGATGGAAACCCCCCAAGGGCTCCACTACTGTTTTTGGTTAGGATTCTGAGACATTAGAGTTTTCAATAGGCTCAAATGTGGTCCAAACAATGATAAGCAATGCAGCAGTTGGGCCTGTGGTTAGCTGTGCTGAATTTTAAGGACTGAGAATATTGCCTCTGGTTATGTATTGTGCTGGCTCAGCAGTCCCTAGCTGGTATTAGATGAAAACACCATAAATCTGTAGCCAGACAAAAGGGTCAGAAAAGGGAGAGCAGGAGCAGGCAAGGAAGCTGTGTGAAGAGTCAGGAGAGCAGCCAAGACTTAGGAGGAAACACACTGGCCTGTGGGACCCAAGAGGATGGTGTTGCTGTGGGTGCAGCGTCACTGCATTTTTGTGTCCCCTGATTGGCAGGTGGAGCGGCGACTCTGGAGCGGCAGTGCAGTTTCTGTGACTCCAGCTTTAGGCGAATTCTTTGTCAAGTGGAGTCACAGCTTTCATACACATAGCAGTGAAGCGAACATATGACATATACTTCAAAAATTGAATAATTCATTCCTTTTAGTATTGGTGTCATTAATTTTAATGTTTGTCTCTGATAGAACAAACATCCTTCATCTTCATTATACTGAGAGGCAGCTCTTCCAACTGCGCTCAAAAAACGCGTATCCATTTATGTTTTCAATTTACTTTGTGCTATTTTTCAAAAAGTCAGGTCAAGACCTAATTTCTAAAGCAATCCTAACAGTGTTTTATTGTTCACCAGTGACTTATATGATTAAGGAATCCATCAGGATTTTCTGGGTTGTTGTTCTTTCTATAGTCTCCGTGCCAGTATCTCATTCTGTGGTTTCTAGTTCAGCATCTTGAATAAAATTTCCTGACAAGAAATGGGTGTTATGCTTTAGCAAATGGCAGCTTCATTCCAACAGCAACATAATTTCTTTGAATTTGTGCTCTCTATATGGTGAACTTCAATCATTTAAATATCAACGGCACTTAGACCCTTGGCGTACACCATCTCCCTGGGATATAAGGTACTGCCGTTTATTTCAACCAAAGCAGTGGGACCTTAATGTTCAGTCTTTAAAACCATCCCAATAGTTTATCAAAGCATAAAAGGAGCAGAGAAGTTGATACAGGAGTTATTAGATTACGAAGCAGACACTTTGTTAGGACCATTACAGCAGTCACTAGATGGAAGAAAGGGAGACAGAACATGGCAGAGCCATAGATCCCTCTGCTTTAGATGCCAATAAGGAACAATTTAGTTCAAGACACATGAAATGAAAATCTTTTTAAGTCCCCAGTTTATTGGCCCCACAGGCTTGGCTGCAGGTTTAGAAAAGAAGGCCCTTGAAAGGACAAGAAATAGGCAAAGGAAATGGGGTTCTCCTTAAAATAAATGGCATCATCTTGTGGGAATGAGGGTGGTACCAGGGCAGGTAGATAAGGAATGGCTGTAGCACTGCCCTTGGAATAGTTCATATCCTAAATCAACACTGATTTTAAAAATGCTAATAATGTTTCCCTGGAGAGCAGACAGCTTTGATAGGTGTGTTGAGCAGACTGTGAGACCTATCTACTACACCAAGAGTTTTTCTGAACTGTTGTTCTAGATTATATAATGAAATAACTAACACAGTTATGAAATATAAAAATCTAAATTATTCCAAAGTTCCTGTAAATGAAAAAAATGGCTATATAATTTTAAGTCAACAGTTAGCTACCAGAACTGACCTTCATAGGAATAGTTGTTGGTTTGAAATAATTCTATGTTTATGATGAACAGGCCTACGGAAAAAGGTTGAGTGTTAAATAAATCTATTGGAAATTATAATTTTGTAATGTATCTTATAATTCATTTTAGATGAAGTAGATTAGGAGGGATCACCTCTAATGAGTAAGACTTCTTACAAATAAAAAGTAAATGGGGAGTTAAGTATTTAGTATTTAAGTACAAGTCCAGTTACTTACATAGGGATATTCACTCAAAATATCTATTAAATGTGTTTGCTTTTCATTTATATATTAAATTATCTATGCATTAATTTATCTTTCAACTTGTTTAATGAATGGTTCAGGTAGCTGATGTGAATACATATTATAATTTTAAAAAATATAATTTATTGGATATAGTATTAGTGAAATATGCAGCAGAGGAAATGTTTGTGGAATTAAATTGTTAAAAAGAGATTTGGGAGATGGTTGGATGGCTCAATGGGTAAGGGCGCCCACTATGCCCACTCTGAAGCCTGTTGACCTGAGTTCAGGCTTCAGGAGCTTTATGGTAGTGGGAGAAAACCAAGCTCCACAGGTTGGACTCTGACCTCCGCATATACACTCTAGCATGAGTGTATTTCCCCGGCATGAACTAATGAGTAAGTAAGTAAATAAGTAAATAGCTAAATAAATAAAGTAAAAAAAAAAAAAAAAACTGTGTAAGTGATTAAACGTATCCAAGTGGCTAGAACAAAAAGGATGGCCATATGATTACGTAACTTTTATTCAGAGGACAGAAACACACCCTATTACTTTGTAAGGAAAATCACTATTCTGTTTTTGGGACATTGGTTTGAGTGATGTTTCTTGACTACATCATTCCCACTAATAATAGGGTGTGGTCTTAGTAAATACCTTTAACTACATAAACATGGCAAATACAACACTAATTTATACAAAAGACAAAGAAGCACAAAGATCAAACTGGAGCCTACATCTTCTTCTTCCCAGACTCAGTGATGCCCACAACCTGTAGAGGAAGCAAGCTTCTTTTGAAAAAGAGCTAACCATGTGTCTGATGTGAATGTCAATGAGAGGAATTATCCCAGGAGCCTGAGGATTTGTGTATTGCTCAATCAAGTGAGCTTTCTGTTCAAGGAAGTGTGTGTGTATGAGAGTATGTGTGTACAACAGTATGCCAACTATGCTTCAGTAGTCATCGGAGTCAGGAAACACCACTTCACTTCTATTTCCACATGTTGTGTGGAGGGCAAGTGAACAGCCAGACCTTGGCTGCACTGGCACATTCCTCCCACTGTCACTGTGGAATCTATGCGTACCCCTATTGTTACCCACACTTGACTTCACTAGCCATTTCCCCAAACAGACAAGATACAAAGTCTTTATAATATGTTTGGAGATGTTATAATCTCTATTAGCAGTCTAGTGCTTAATTACTGAGATAATAACCTAGCTACTATTAAAATACCATATAGGTAATAGAAGAGGAGGAAGGAAATGGTTAACACACCTACAAATTTGTTGATGTTAAAACAAAGAGGGAATTATTAAATTAGAGTTGTTATTTCTGTCACTGGTGACATGATCATAGATGTTATTTGAAAATATCTTCCAGTATCCTTTTCATGTTCCTTTTATTCTTAGAAAGTAATGTGGCACATAGTGGTTGCTTTTCTAGCTGGGTGACTTGAACTTTTATTCCCAGTAATGTATAAGCCATTAACAGTATAATTGTGGATAAAACTGTTATAATTTTGTGTTACCTTGTATTATAGGAAATATGTTATTAGAATGGTTTATGGTTCATTGCCAAAGTCAACAGTCTAACTTTCTGCTTCAATGTCAACATCAATCAGGTTGTCTGACAAGGAAACTCATATCTTAGCTTATTGATTCATTGGTGACAGAATCCCAGAGTGGTTTAGGGCAGTATCAGATTCCATTTTTAATGGAACTGTGTGTGTTTCTATAGAAGTCTCTCCTCGAGTGCTACAGTCTCTAAGGGGATGCAGACTTAAAGGGATTGGTGAAGGTGTTTTGCCTCCTCGTATCTAAGGATGAGAGAAGCCACTCATTTTAACCCTCGATTTCTAGAGGATAATGAAGTGAATGTTGACATATTGCTCTTTAATATGTACATTTTAACTTTATTATAGTTATTCTTTATATTAAAGTGAATTGACTTTCATGGACATTTTGATGGAATCGTACAGATACATACACCTCCTTACGGTCAAGTGATGGACATTTCCCAACTTTCATTTGCTGAGATGTTTTATCATGCCTCCGTCCTGCCAACTCCCTTGACTCTTGACCCAGAGCACCAATCAACTTTATGTCAACATAGATTACAGCTGCATTTTCTATAATTTGTTAGAAATAGATCATAGATTATTTATTGCTTTGTCTCTGGCCTTTCCTACTGAGGCTCATTTATCAAAGCTAATAGTCCATGGTCTTTATGCTACATCCAAAGTCAATTTTTATTTCTCTCTCTCTCTCTCTCTCTCTCTCTCTCTCTCTCTCTCTCTCTCTCTCTCTCTCTCTGTATTATATTTGTCTGTATTTTTATTTCATTGGGATTTATGATTGTATTTATCCTATGCATCATTGTAAGAATAGTTTTCATTTCTTATCCTAAATAAATATCTAGGGTTGGGCATGCTGAGTCATGAGTTCAATAAGTTTTATGAGAAATTGTCAATTCTTTCTAAAGTGTTGTGTTAATTTACATTCCTGAAAAAGTTAAGAGCATCTCTATTTTTTGTCTTCACAGACTTGTTACTGAGTCTTCCTCTTTTATCTATCTTAATGGGTAGACAGTGAACAGTGATTACAGTTTGATTTTACATTCTTCTAGTAATTGATCATATTGACTGTATTTCCTTGTGCTTGTCTTTTGAATATTTGCCTTTTTATGTATCAGTTTAACTACTTTGCCCATTTTAACTTTGTTTGCTTTTTTACTGAAGTAAAAGACTCTATTCATTATATTACCTGGCTTTTTGGTTTTCTTAGTTTTAAAAGTAAGAGACTAAAAAGAGCAGATGTTTTTCAAATTTGTTATGTTTATTCCTTATTGAATTAATTTTCATATTCTGATATTGGAAGGGCTTTCCCCTCTCCCTTCCTGAAAGTGTTATAACTTCTGTTTTGTATTATTTTTCTCTTAGAAGACTTTTACACCCACTGTGAGACAGAGACTTGCAATTTTTTCCCTTGAAAAGAAGCTTATTTTAGTAGCTATACATGTTGTTACTGGGAGAAAGAGCCAACAAAGGGCACTTAAGGCAGGAAGGGTTTCTGTTGACTCACAGTTCGAAGGGAGACAGTCCATCCACCACAGCTGGACAGGCATGGCAGCAAGAGTGTGAAGTGGCCCCTCACATGGCATCTCTACTCAGAAGGCAGAGAAAGGAATGCCAGTGCTCAGCTTAATGCTCCTGTGTATTAGTCTAAGGTCCCAGCCCATGAGATGGTGCCTCATGTTCATAGTGAATCTTCCCTCTTCATTTAAGCCTTTTAGAAACGAGTCATAGTTCTGGGTGTTTTGGTTAAACATCACTTCTAGTTGTGTTTCAATACTATTTGTTGGAAAGGTTTTCCTTCCATTCTTTTGTCTATCACTTCCACTGTTTTGTCTATCACTGCTACAACATTGTCTTTACTGTAAAGGGCTTCCATCTTTGTTTTGAACTTATGTCATCTTTGAATTTGAAGTGTATTTCTTTATGTAAGTTAAACACAGTAAAACTAGTTCAATAATACTTGTCTCTTAATTTGAATATTTAATGTGACAATTAGAATGAGAATAACATTTATGAACACAATAACAAAAAATCAAAAATAAAGAACTTAGGTATTAATTGTAAAAATGAAGTCTATAATATAAGAGATATTCACTATTATTAAAAATACATGTATGGATATAAATAGAAAATATGGCTATACATGTAATACAATTCAGAAATCAGGAGCATGTGTGCATGTGCGTGTACGTGTGCGTGTGCGTGTGCGTGTGCGTGCGCGTGCGTGTGCGTGTGTGTGTGTGTGTGTGTGTGTGTGTGTGTGTATGTGCTTAAACCAAACAACTTCAATGTGAACACCTTTTGTCATCTTGTTAGGGTTACTATTGCTGCGATGAAACATCCTGACTAAAAGCAACTTGAGGAAGGAATGGATTTTTTGGCTTATACTTCCATTTCACTATTCATCACCAATAGATGATAGGTCAGGACAACCAGGAAAAGAACTGAAACAGGATAGAAACCTGGAGCTGATGCAGAAGCTGTGGGAAAATAATGCCTAATGCTTGTTCCGCATGGCTTGCTCAGCCTGGTTCCCTATCGAATCTGAGACCACCAGCCCAGGGATGGCCCCATAGAATCTTCAACTTCCCTCTTAAACTTCAGAAGCCATGCCCTCACTGTTTGCCTTGCTACCAATATTCTGGTCTTCCAAGTTTCTAGCTCACTGAACTTTTAAAGTTCCAAAGTCCAAAACAACATTGTCAGATCTGTCAAACCAACACCGAACTATCCTAATACCAAATTCTGTCATAGTTAGGGTTACAATTGTTATAAAATATTATAACCAAAAGAACTTGGGCAAGAAAGGATTTATTTGGCTTATACTTTTCTAGAAATAATAGCTCCACTCTCATATGTCATGTATATAATGACTTTGAAACCTGGACACAAGTTTGTCAGATTCATAGGCCTGTTATTCTTAGTACATGGTATTACATTTATACATCTTCCTCCTATTCCTAAATACTGCCTACTTATATCTTGTTGAACAAAATATGGAGCTGAATTAGTTGGTTTGGGCCCAAGACACTAGCTTTGACCAAATTTCTTGCAAAGGCCATATGCTTTCAGCTAAATAGAAGTAATGACAGTCTCAAGTTTACACTATACTCTAAGCTTCTTATGCCAGTCTCTGGTAGGATCACAGTCCTCACAGAACTAAGAATGACAGCAGCAGCCATGAGAAAAGTAGATAATATCTGTAGCTTGACTACATTGTTTTAATTCTACATTTATACAGAGCATCTGGAGTCTCTCTAGCAGGCTTGGATAATTGACAATGATGGCTGGATAGGCTGAAGAAATGGCTTCCTATTGTGAGGCTAATATGGAGATATGTAAGTGAAACAGTAGCACACATGACAGCTCAAAAAATGAGAATAAAAACATGAGAGGGAAACTAAACTTCGCAACAAAACATGAAAGAGTAGATGAGTTGAGACCACATGAGATTGAAGAGACATTCCAGGTTCAGTTAAGAAGTTGTTGCTGAGGGAAAATTAGTAATTTAAGAAAAACCCAGACAGAGGAAAGAGTATCAAGGGTTCATATCTCTGAGACCAAATAAATTCTAAAAGGTAGACTAAAGGCTTTATTCACATGGAGAGAAGAATGTGCTTTCTATGTAAATAGGGATTTACAGCCCTTCATTTATTACCCCCAAAGTAGTATCTGATTCACAACAACCTCTGTAAGATTTGTACGCAAAGAATAACTTCCAACAGTCCTTGACTTCTGAGTGTAGTGTGCATGCAGCACTCCATCATAAGATACATTGGACTATGCTGAGATCTGCTGTGGTGAGACATTAATCACAAAGATCTAGTGGCATTATAGAAGGCTTCAGGAAGTCTCATCTCAATAGTTGTAGAAAAGCATTTTTAAGGCTTTCTATTTGCTAATGTGCTACTTTTCAGGCTTTAGTGCCCCTAGAAGGCACATGTCTCATATATGTTAACTCATCATTCTGTGTTCTTCAATTTTGAGACAATTGTACATTAGCGGGGATATTTCAGAAGCAGGGCAGGAGGAAGATTTAGATGTGGGTGCATCACTGCTAGATCCCTATTATAGATGTGAGGCCACTCTTATTTCTGCTACGCTGTCAGGCACCTTGTATAGCCATGCTGGGATTCATGGGACTCATCTCTCCCACATTTGTGTTCATGAGCTGGGAACAAGTCGGCAGTACTGAAAAATGCTAGCTCCTAAAAATGCTGGCTACTGAAAAATCAGCTGCATACTACAGAAATATAGGAAGGATTCTGGATCACCAGCAAAAAAATGAACATTAGTCGTCATTCCTCTCATGTTTTTCTCCTTATAGAGTGAAGAAGTAACTTAAGTCCTGACATGTACAGTAAAGGAGAAAGATAGGGAATTAAAACAAGACTTCCTGTGAATGCTTATCTCTAAGAGATAAAACAAAAACAGGATTTTTGCATTCATCTGTGTAAAGTGCTCTGCTTACTTACATATGCCAATATAGAAGGTATGATTGTAGCTCTTAATTATCTGAGAGTACAAACACGGGTGAGGCAAGCCTAAAGAACACAGTAAAGGCTGGTCAATCTGATAGCCTACAGGCTGGATCACATTATTACTTCCCCACCCATACAGGACAATAATAATGATAATCTCGAGACTCTGCAAAACCCTGAAGTGCTTTGTGAATCATTAATGGATGTTTAAATTATTTTCAGCATAGTTTAGGTTTGAGGCTATTATTGAATTTTAGGGCCAGACAATTGGCTATTCACGCATGATATACATTATATATTGCTAGTAATGAACTATGATGAGTTACCACACACCACACTCTGATTATTTATAAATAAAATTAGAGTAACATAAACATTTGCTTCCACAAACATCTGTACAAGAATCACTTATGCATATTGAGCAATTACCATGACTTCTAATGGGAGGGAGATGGAAGAAGCTAAGTAGGAACTCATTCAGTACGGGTACCCAAAAAGACAGGTACATGTGGCAGGAAGCATGAAGGTAATTTCATGCACAGGAGATGTAGGGAGTGGAGGAAGCCGCTCAGAAAAAGAGATGAGGTAATTTTGTGGGAGCGGGAATGGGGTAGATATGGTGGGGACTGGAGAGAACTACACAATGGAATGAAGAAAAAGAATATTCCAGAAACAGATTGTCTTAAAACTTACCATGACAAACTATTTTTATATTTCAAAATACAAATTTGGGTCCATTTAGGTTCTCAACAGGCTTGAATTTGTTTGCGAGGCAGCCGGGGTTAAGAACTTCCAGCATTGTTGCACCATACCGAGATGGATGCCCACGGTTTAATCAGGTAAAGGGGCATCTTAAAGATGTTGGGAGGATGTGAAACTGGTTGTTTTTTATACTTCCATCTAAGCCATTCTCACTAGTCTGGGGAAGCCATCCATTGCACTGTTGGAGATTATCTACATGCTTTCTAACTCCCGTGCAGTGTCAGAGAAAGTACTTCAATTAGTGACAAAGTTTGTATTCTTGAGATTGCCTTACTTTGACTACCAATGTGTGACTTTAAGACAGTGTGACCTTAGCTGCCAGATCTAAAGACAGAAACATGTCAGCTAAACTAATGGCAATATTATGCAGATTAAATGAAGTAATGATATAAGGCATTTATAATATTACCAAGCATATAATATTTACTCAATAAATGCTAAGTTGCTGCATTCTGAGAAGACATTTTTTCTCTAAGAAGAATATATGTGAATCTATTTGCATTTTGACTATCCTCACTTGGATACCAAAGAGAGCCTTCAAATTCACAAGGCTGAGGCTATGGCCTGATTCGTGCTTAAGCTATATTCTATTTGATTCTCCTGCTGACTACATCTCCAATATTCCTAGCAGTGTGTGTCCACATCTTTCTTCACATATCATATGACAGATATTTTAGCATGTGAGCCTGATATTTGAATGAACACTCAACAAAGGCAATGCAGAAATTTAATTGTCAATGTGGCATTAAGGTCACAAGCTCCAGTAGAATACAACTGGGAACCAGGGAGGGAGATGTAGTGTGAAAGTCAGGCTCAGTGCTTGACATTACTTGAGAGTTGCTTTCCTTTATTCACAAAACACAAAGCATAGAGAAGGCAGATTGCCCTATAGTGATCCTTTACAGCCTTTGAACATCCTCTTAGCTCACCTATTTTGCTCTCCACTCCTTACACCGAAACAGAACAATATTATGTCAAAGAAAAAAGACAGTTCTATTTTATGAAGCAAGCTGAACATTCCTTGGCTTTTATCCCATTGCAAAGAAGATGTGAAATACTCTAGAAAGATGTCTGAAAGATGCAGCCTCTATTTTATGGGAGAAGAAGAGGGTAGATGTTGATGGATGGATGATAAAAACGTCTAAAAAAAGAGAATATCCAAGTAACAGAAGTGACAAATAATGAGGGTTCAAGGCAGTGGAAGCCATGGAAAGGGATCAGTGTTGCTTGCATAATCACTCAGTAAGAACACCATAAGCCAAAGCTTGCAAGAATGCAAGCATTGTATGTAACTGGTGTCGTAGAAGCAGTCTAGCATAGTCTATGGTGACTATTAGCACTGATTTACAGGATAGGAAGAGTAAAAGATGAATGACAAGAGCTACAATCGAATGAGTCTATAGAGACTATATATGAAAATACAACAGGCTTCTAGCCAGAAGTAATTTCTAAATTAAGATTCATTTCAATGGTCAATTGTCTAACCAGCTGGATTTTTATTTAATAGGTTTTTAAAAAAAAATCTGCTGTCTTATTCAACTTTTAAAACTTCAGGATTTTGCTTTTTAGTCACTAATTTGGCTCATTTCTATAAAGTGAAAGCCAGCAGGGACTGGTGCTGAGCAACACATAGAAACACACTATGACTGACAGAGGAACAGGAAGCATAACCCCCGCCGTCAGATACATGCTTTCTGCAGGGGAGACACAGGCATGTGACACTGTTCCTATACAGATGTGAGCAAACTTCTGCTCAGACCAGACAGGTAGCTAAAGACAGAGGCTGATTAAATTACAGATAGCACTAAAGTCCAAACTGTGTACCAATGAGTTTTATTTTAGCTACTTAAAGGAGTGTGAGTGATGGGGACACCTCTAGGAATATGGGTAGGGAGAAATGACTCAAAGTTGGCTAGCTGCATCAAGGACCCACCCCTGCATGAGTGACAGGTCACAAAAGCTGAACCTGGAGCACACTGAACACAATATTAACTCACAGATCATAGGAAACCCAAGAAGAAGGAAGACCAAAGAGTGGGTGTTTCAGTCCTATTCAGAAGGAAGAAGAAAATAATCGTGGAGGGTAGAGAGAGGGAGAGGCTTGGGAGAGAGAGAGGAGGGGAGGTAAAAAGGGGCACAGGAGCAGGTGTGGGGGGAGACAGGGAGAAGTACAGAGAGTCAGAAAATTGGACAGAGGTGTATAGGAGTGGGGGATGGGGAACTGTGTGTAGCCACCAGAAAGTCCTAGATGCCAGGGACCCAAGAGGTTGACATTAGCCAAAATACCCAACAAGGTTAAGATAGAACCTGTAGAGACCATAGCCATGCCCCCCAGTTGAGGGATGGTGCCACCCACCGATCTCAAAAATATTAATCCAGAATTGCTCCTGTCAAAAGGAAATGCAGGGGGAAAGAGTGCAGCAGTGACTGAAGGAAAGGCCATCCAGAGACTGCCACACCTAGGGATCCATTCCATCTGCAGACACCAAACCCAGGCACTATCACTGATGTCAAGAAGCATTTGCTGACAGGAGCCTAGTATAGCAGGCCCATTACAGATGGTTGTGAGGTACCATGTGGGTGCTGGGAATTGAACTTGGAACCTATGGAAGAGCAGTCGGTGCTCTTAACCTCTGAGCTATATCTCCAGCCCCTAGTATAGCAGTCCCATGTGGAGCCATGCCATAGTCTTACAAATAAATACAGATGCAGATGCAGATGCTCTCAGCCAACCATCAGACTGAGTGTGGAAATCCCAATGGAGGAGTGAGGGGAAGGACTTAAAGAGCTGAAGGGGTTTGCAAACCCACAGGAAGTAGGCCAATAACAAATAACCAGACCCTAGATTCCCCAACCCCCTAGAGCTTCCAGGGAATAATCCACCAACCAAAGAGTACACATGGAGGGGCTCATGACTCCAGGTTGCCTTATCTAGCACCAATGAGAGGAGAGCCCCTTGGTCCTGTGGAGGCTGAATGATCTAGTGTAGAGGATCTAGTGGGTGGGGGAGCACCCTCATAGAATCAGAGGAGGAGGGGAAGGGGACAGGAGGTTTGTGCAGGGGAAACTGGGAAGAAGGACATCTGAAATGTAAATAAATAAAATAACCAATAAAAACAAACAAAAAAACAAACTTCCTGTTGTTTCACCTCCCTATAAGCATCCTATCTTAAGAAGTTTCCCCAAGATGGCATGATTTTATGGATGGGTTTAATCATTAAGGAAACTGCGGGACAATGGGACCAATGGGAGATAAAGCTGAGGGTTAGAGAATGCTCACTGTCTCCTCCAGCCTCAGTTCAAGTGCATATGCTTCCTTGTCTCCTAGTCTGTTACATGATCAATGGTTAACTGAGGTCTTATTCTTATTTTAATTGTAATTTTTAAATTAAAACATAGCTACATCATTACCACTTTCTTCTTGCTTCCTCTCAAATTCATTTTCTTTACGTGCTATTGTTACATGTGTATAAACACATAAATGTGTACAACCTATCAATCATGTTACTTCTTATTCTTTTTTCCACTAATTTATTAATTCACTTTATGTCTTGATCACAGCCCAGCTCCGCCTTCCAGTATCCACCTCACATGGCCCCTAATCCCTGATTACTCCCCTTCACCAATGAGAAGGGGAAGACTCCCAGCTGGCTGGGTACCAATCCACTCTGGCACTTTAAATTTCTGCAGAACTAGGCATATCCCCTCCCACTGAGGCCAGATAAGGCAGCCCAGTATGGGGAACAGGATCAAGAGGCAGGAAACAGAGTTAGAGACAGCCCTGGCTCCAGTGTGGTGGCCTAGGCCCCACCTTTGTATACTCTGGTTGGTAGTACAGACTCTGAGAGCCTCCTAGGGTCCACTTTAGTTGACTCTGTTAGTCCTCCTGTGGAGTCTCTGTCCCCTCCAGGTTCATCCATCCTTCTCAAACTCTTCCACAAGACTACCTTAGCTCAGTTTAGTGTTTGGCTGTGGGTCTCTGCAACTGTTTCAGTCAGCTGCTAGGTGGACCCTCTCAGAGGACAATTATGTTAGGCTCCTGTCTGGAATTCAGGCTGACAGAAACACAGCCTGAGGCTCCAAGACAGCTGAAGTAGGAAGACAGACCTGCAATGTCTCCCTGTTGATCCTCAGAGGACAGGTCGGCACATTCCCCCAACCCCCAGGTGTGCCTCTTGGCACCCACGAGGCAGCTCATAAACACTTGAGATACTACTTCCAGGGGATCTGATGCCCTTTTTGGGACCTCATGAGCAGCAGGTACACAGGTAATAGAGCTACTCACACAGACACATAAAATTAGTCAAGTACTTGTATAAAAATTGAAATTAAATTAAACCCATGAAAGGATTTCTTAGTTATAACTTTTACGGTGTTAGAAATGAACATAAAGTAATTTGTCCTGTGTCCCAGATCAGGAAGGGAGACTCCTATAAAAATTCCATATAATTTCTAATACCAGTCTGTTGTTTTGTTTGAGCATCAACCTCAGGACAGAGACTTATGAGGCAGCAAAATCAGGAGCTTTTGGTCTTTGTGGGCAGTCCTATCTGAGAGAGAGGAAAATGCTTGCTTTTCTCACTCTGTTTCTTCTTCAGGATTCAGCATGGAAACTGTAGCGAACCAGGTGTGGCAGGAGACAGTTCAAGCTAAGGATTCAATCGTGAAGGCACCTGCATAAAATGGAGCATCACTGGAGACAAAGCAGTTCGTAAACTACAAATGAAACATGCACGGGGCATGTTCGCAGGTAGGTCTTCACTCTGCCCGCCTGCTTTCCCATCTCCTGCAACCCAGGACTCAGCAAGAACCGGGCACCCACATTATCTACAGCTTCAGAGGAGGGCTCCGTGCACACGGGATGTGGACATTGTTTTCTTAGGGTCTCTCACAAGGACAGCCGGTCATCTGAGGTAATGAGCTCCTCGTTCCCCAATCCTCAGGAGCAACCATTTCATGACAAATTCTACAAAGCAAAGACAGCTTTGTTGCCACTTTTTTCTTTTATAAAGCTCTGTAGGCAAAGAAACATTATTGCTGACTTTTGGATCTAAATATACTCTACATTTTGAATGGAAATTGATGACAATTCTATTTTGAGCTGAGAATTCATTTCCAGGCCTACAAAAGTGACACTTTGGCTTTACTCTATATAGAATCAAAGGAATTTTCCTTAACATTTGTAAGCTGTTACAAATGTTGTAAGCTGGACTTTCCTTTTTTTCCTTCCTTCCTTCCTTCCTTCCTTCCTTCCTTCCTTCCTTCCTTCCTTCCTTTCTTTGTATTGATAGTCTGATGAAAATGACTTAGAAGACAAGAAATATAAGAAGGATTCTCTTCTCCGTCATTGACACCATGTGAGACTTGGGAAAATAATGTAAAATTTTCTGAGCTTACTTCTTCCACCTGTGTAGTAGTGTAAGCAAGTGTGTTAATTTGATGCTGAAACTTTAAACAACCTTTCACCAGGGAGAAGGCTCTGACAATGTGGATAATGTATAGAAAAATTGGTAAATGTTTTATATAATGACTCAAGTTTCAGAGGCATTAAACACTTTAAAGAACATTTATAGGTGTTTGGTAAAAAGAAAACCAGACAAACAAAAACAACAAAACAAAAACAAACAACAACAACAACGACAACAACAAAACCCAAGCAGTCCTGTAACTTCAAGTTGCTCAAACCTTATATTTAATGATGGTTCTTGAATGCTTTAACCTCCCTTCTAGTCCACCACCCACCAGCGGAGGTGAAAAAGAAAGAAAGGATACGGGGAAGTAGACCTGTTTAGAAAGGTTCTTTAGCGCAATTCCTGTCTGTGTTGTCTGGAAATGGGCAGTTCAGTTCACAGATTGGCACTGGCAGCTCAATCCACTCTCAAACACTTCGTGGATACACCAGCAGTCACGTCTGGTAGTCAGATTAGCAACAGCACTGACACGATCTAGGAGAGAGAGCCAGGCCTCAGCTTCGGTTCAAGTCAGCAGAAGGGACCAACAAGAGAAGTTCTTGGCTGTGCCTCTCTTGGGGAAGCAAAGATCAGTGAAGACACGAGACCCACAAGCGTTGTGCGGCTAGCTTTATCAGCAAGCCAAGCTCTGTCTCCTTGTTAGTCCGATGAGTCCTGTCTATACCCTTCAAACATTCTGAGTCCTCCACATGCCTTGCCTCCGCCCTGGTCTTGCCGAGCACGGGTCTTGCCTCAGCATGTACACCCAATCAACTCAAGTCTGCAGAAGCAGCAAGAAACTGCAGCACGCCACCAGACATTTGTTAGTGGGTTTCTCTCTATGCAGTCCCAACAAATGCAGCTAAACTGTGAAGATAAGGCAGACCAATACATGTGTGTCCTTAGCAAAGATTCCTTCATCACATCTCCTTTCACATGCTTGCTTTAGCAGAACATCCTCTCTCCTATGTCTGCCTCAGTCAAACCTTCCTTCACAAGTCTGCCTTAGCCATTAACATCTGTGTCCACTTTAACTCAATGTTCCTTCACTTGTTTGCCCCAGTAAATTATCATCAAACTGGCTTTCCAAAGAATCCTCAAATTCCCACTGCACAGTCCTTTTCCATTTTTAAAATTTGACCATGTTAAAAAATAATTTGCTCAGCCGGGCGGTGGTGGCGCATGCCTGTAATCCCAGCACTCTGGGAGGCAGAGACAGGTGGATTTCTGAGTTCGAGGCCAGCCTGGTCTACAGACTGAGTTCCAGGACAGCCAGGACTATACAGAGAAACCCTGTCTCAAAAAAAAAAAAAAAAAAAACCAAATCCAAAAAAAATTTGGTTCTAGCATGTGATACTAGCCATGAAGTTATTTCCAGTTTCTTCACATGTCAGGAGCCATAATGGGACAAGCTAATATACTAGCAGGTGATCATCCTGAAATGCCTGCTTTGGATTATTATATAAACTGGGACAGGTGAACCCGCATTCAGGAAGGCTGTGTGGGACTAATTTTAGGAATGATTCCTGCTGTTAGTATGCCTTTCCTGTTATAACTAAACATATATAATAATCAATAAGTAGTATCACACCCCTTTGGAGCAGATCTCTGCAGTTCCACGAAGATGTACTGTCTTATAGTGATGCTATGTAGACAAATAGGTGACTTAAGTTTTAATGATGATCCTACAAGAATTCCTAAAATTATATCTGTGATTATTAAGCTCTTTTATAATGGGACTGCTACTAAGTCCTTTTCCTATAGTCAAAACTGCAGTGAAAACTCTGCCAATCTCCCAAGTGTCACAAGTTAATTGCTCTTAGCTGGCAACCAGACTTTCTCCTACTCAGAGCACATTCCAAGAGGTTGTAAAACAATTAACCACGGGTCATAAAAAGGGAACTAGGATTTATTATAGGTGCTAGGACAGAAGAAAAAATATCGACTGGGTTTATCTATACAAAACTTCACTTATAACTTAGTTATGGTTTTAAACTTTCTATAGTTTATTTATCTAAGTTTTCTATAGATTATTATATATGTATTGATTATTATATATATTATATATGAACCTGTAGAGAAGACAAATGATAGATGTCTAGCTAGATAATTACTCCTAATGGATATACATGTAAACATTCTCTGTTGTAAACCTCTATTCCAATTTATGACTTAGTATTTAGTGTGAACTTGTGATAAACTTTGTAACATGTGATCATGTATTCTGAAAGATGTTTAAGGGCTGAGGACAAAGAGAGGAGAGATCAGAAGAACTTAGGTGAGAGGAACAGAGCTGAGAGAAGAACTGAACTGAGAAGATTTTAGTCAGAAAAGAGCAAGATTAGAAAGAGAATGCAGAGTGGAATAACTTAGAAATTATAAGTAACATAAAATAACTAAGAGAACAATGTGCAGGAGGCACAGAGAAAGAGGAAAAAAAAAGATTTTGCAGAGAGAAGAAAGACAGGTCCCATGGTAAGGACAAGGCAGGCTTAGTCCTATTAAGAGAAACAAAGCCTTTTCCTTACAAACATAGATTTAATTCATTTAGCATTAAAAGGGTGGAAGCTTTTTCTTTCTTTTTTTATTTTATTTCTTTAGGGTTTCTCTGTGTAGTCCTGGCTGCCCTGGAACTCACTCTGTAGACCAGGCTGGCCTGGAACTCAGAAATCGCCTGCCTCTGCCTCCCAAGTGCTGGGATTACAGGCGTGCGCCACCATGTCCGGCGCTTTTTCTTTCTTGATGCAATAAATATTGGAGTCCATTTTTCATTCATAATGAGTGAGTTCTTTCTGCACCAGTGCTTGGTCTTCTGCTCCATATGCATATAAGTATGGATGTGTGTGTAAGTATGTAATTGTGAGAATGTATACATGTGTGTGTGTAAGTATGAAATTGTGAGAATGCATGCAAGCTGGACCCAACTGACTTTGCCTGGAAATATGTATGTATGAATTTATGTGAGATTATGCATATTCACTTATGTAGAAGTTTTTCCTTCAGCAAGTGTTATTCTCTTCTCCTGGTTCAATAGAAGTTTATGGTGCCTAACTTCCCCTTAGACTGACAATCACTAAGCATCTGGACAGTAGGGAAAAGACTCTAGCAACTAATCCTTTACTTATTCTCCTGCTGTTTTAGGATGAGGTGTTAAATGCCTGAGACTGCAGTCTCTGGCATCAGAGGAACACAGAAGGCAGGTCAGCTATATTAGCATAGTAACTTAGACTTAAATAAACTTTTTATTATACAGCAACTCTAATTTTTTTTGTAAGACAAAGTTTTACCCCAGAAGTTTATAAGACAAAGTCTTACCCCCACTGAAGCTCTTCCTCCCTCTGCTGCCTCAAGAAGAACCAAGAAGAAAGAAACACCTCTGCTGGGGCTGGCTCCCAGCATTCACAGAACAGGTATGTCCATAGTTCTGAAATATTGAAACTAATCTGTGATTAGTTTTCTAATCACTACTTCTAGGTTATGGTCTACCTCTTTCTGAATGGTTTTGTTTCAGAAGATAACATGATGACAAACCAAGACTGACAGATGACTTGCCCTAGGCAGTTCTGCAGTGTACAAATGCAGGTCCCCCAGTGAGACAGCTCAGTGAGCAAATGTGCTTATAACAAAGTGACCTGAGTTCAATTCTCAAAACCCACAAAAAAATGAGAGAACTGGCCATCTCCTCCAAGTTTTCCTCTATTTTTCACTTATGCATCTTGGCATACAAACTATTATACACACACATGCACACACACATACGTACATATACACATACATATATACTCACACACATACACACAGATACACAAACTAATTTAAAAACTGATAAAATATGTACATTCACAGGTAATTTTAGGATCTCCATTTTTTAATTTCAGAAATGAGCTGTTCCATGTATTCTTTAAATAGAAAGCTAATCATTCTAGCCATCTAAAAACTCTCAGGTTTGTACAATTGTAAAGAACACATCTGTCATGAAGACAAGGCATGCTCTGCTCTCCAGTCATGAAATGAAAACATTTCAGATTGCTGGCCATATCCTTGGGAACAGGAGGGGGATTTTACACACAGCGTGTGGCTTTGCCTCTTTCAAGTAAACCTTTATTATAAAGATGCCCAGTGTGTAGATGAAAAGCCTGTGGTTATTTCTGCAATTGTACAGTTGCAATTACCCACTGAATCCAAAGAGGTTTATTTCTGTACACTTTCATTTCATGATAATCAGATTTGAGCACATGATTGATTCTGCTATTTTGCATATCCTTTAGCTGTGTTACTAGGTGGGAGTTGTAGCTAACTTTGGACTTACCTAAACCATGGTAGCAAAACTACTTCAAAAAACTTCACCCCTCCTGAATGGACTCATGGAGTAGAGGGCAGCCATTTAACATACAATGATACCTCAGTGGGTGCACACCTGGAGGGCTCTTGGAGCTTCAGTTTAATAGAAAAACTTTGCGGGTTTCATGGTGTCCTAGTATGTATCATGCATGTAAGGCCCTAGGTCCAATACTTGTCACTGAAACACAACACAACACACACACACACACACACACACACACACACACATACACACACACACACACACACACACACACACACACTCCAAGCAGAAAAATTTAAAATGTAGTTTTATAAACTTTATCCCTGTAACTTCTTACACCTGTTTGTATCACTGTAGTTTGAACAGTTAAGTTTAATAGTTAAAATTTGACTTTCTTATGAAAAATAGCCGCCACCTTACTAAGGATTACTTCAAGATCCTAATTCAGAGCAGCCAAGAGACGATAACTCAAAACTTTAACAAGCTTACCCTAAAACCCATGTGGGATTGAATAGTTCTTACCCTCCTGCATCCTTCACACAATAGAGTTGTCACTCTAGACAGCAACTGGAGGCCATTCCAATCTGGACCATTCATTGTGCCTTCAAAGCAGGATGCCCATGTAATAACACTGTCCTGTAATGACTGCTATCATTAGCCACTCTTCATAGCAGTCCTAATGCAGAAAGTGGAGTCAGCAACAGATTGCCTTAGGTAGACCGAGAACAGACCGAAGTGAGCAGAAAGGAGATTCTTGTCAGGCTAAACCAAGTAGCGTTTGGTCAAACACTTTTACAATGGATATTGTGGAGCGTGCCCTGGACAGCAGACAGTCCTAGGGGAAATGTTTCTTTTCTTTCTTTCTTTTTTTCTTCCTCAGAGATGTTTCTCCAGTGTTGTTTCTTTATCTCATGACTAATAAAGTGCACTTATCAATCAAATCATTGAAAAGAAAATTTTACTTTGGCCAAGTGAAATGATAATTAAAATTGCATAAAAAGCTTTTTGGCAAATAGTGTCAGCATTTCCAGGGACCAATCCAGAGAGGACAGACACATCATGATTTAGATTTGATGAGTAATTTTCCTAGGCCATGTGGCACCAAAAATATCATCCAGCACAGACCTTCCTCTGATTTCCACTTAGGTCTAATGGTTGAATAATCATGGCTCATGAGTTTATCTCTGATACCAGTCCCAGCAGACAGTTTATTAGCCGACTCCGCAGGCTGCGGGGCTGTCATCTGCGGTTATAGCGATTGTCTGTTTTAAATACCACAGCTGTTGGTGTTTTTATTTATTTATTCATGATTTCACTCCTGCATCACCCGCATCTCTGATGCTCAAAGGCAGGCTATTTTCCTTTTCTCTTTGAATTGTGAAAGGCCACTGTGACAGCCTCTAGCCCAGGCTGTGGAGTGCCACACAGGGTCCCATGGTGCAGAACAAAAAGCTGTGTCTTCCTGAGTCAGGCAAAGCTCTTTATGAGAGCAGAGCCTGCTGTTGGGCTCTTTCTCCAGCAATGAGTGGCAGCCATGAATAGAATCCTATCAAGGCTCTGCGCCAATGAGTCCCCTCTTCACATATTTCTTGGCCATGAGAGTAGAACCCCTATGAAAAATGCAAATGTCCAGGCCAGCAAGGCAGTGCTGTGAATAGACATAGGAAGGCCTGTCATGGACAGTTTCTAAATTCAGCTGAGGAGAGAGTTTGCTCACAATGCATAGCATCTCCATTGAGTTGGAGGGAGATAAGATTGCATTGAGCAAGTGAAATTATTTCATTTGTCTTCAGAAAGGCATGGTGACTCAGGGTGGATATATGACATAAAAATAAAATGCAAGGCGGAGGCAAAAACTCCTGCCTTCTGATTCAGCTCCATCATGGGCCTCATGATCTTGTAATTTCAGCATAATCTAGAATTAAGTAGGAGTTGTTGTCGCTGCTAGAGAGCTAATTTACAAAACCTGGACATGTCCTGACTACCAAAATCCTGCAAGGCAAGGAAATATACCCTGCTCCCAATATTCCACACATAAATAAAACAGCATCCTTCTCGAAAGAGCAAGAGAGGGATGGTATCTTATATTTTATAACTTAAGCTCATGCCCTAGACTTGTGGTCACATGGTGAAAATACAAACTCACTTTGAAAAGTAACCAGCTAATCTCAGCTTTTTCCTATGAGAGAACTTGGACCCATCACAAGAAGGTAGAAGTATAGGAAGGTTGGCTTAAGAAATAATGGCCTTTACCATGTAAGCCTCTGCACCTGAGTCCAATCCTTAGAACCCATGTAAAGATGGAAGGAGAGAACTGACTCCGTAAAGTTGGCCTCTGGCCTCTGCAGGTATAATGTCAAATACCACCACCACCACCACGACCACCACCACCACCACCACCACCACCACCACCACCACCACCACCACCACCACAACCCCAGGCAATAAAAGGAGAAATTAGTGGTGTTTTACCCATTTTTTAGACCCTCCAGAGATGATCTACCAGTTTCATGTATTGGTAAGAGGAAGCCAGACTCTGTGGAAGCACTAGTCCCCTTCACTGCTATCTACACCTTTGCCTCCTCTGTTCTTTAATGAGCACATTGGTAAAAAGGTAGTGAGAGCCAACATGCTGGTTGATGGAGGGTGCTGAGACTCGAAGATTGTAGTTTTTTTTTTTGTTTTTTTAATTCTTTTTTTTTATTTTCTATATTCTATGTTTACATTCCAAAGGCTTTCCCCTTTCCCAGTTCCCACCCACCATAGTTCCCATAGTTCCTCTCCCCCCGAACTATTCCCCAATCATTCCCCCTCCCTCCTCGGTTTCTTTACTAAACTGGATGCAATCTTTACAAGCCCAGGGTCCTCTCCTTTCTTCTTCTTGGGAATCATTTGACTTGCTATTTGTGTCTTGAGTATTTAGGGCTTCTGGGCTCATTAATATCCACTTATCAGTGATTGCATTTCATGTGCATTCTTTTGTGATTGGGTTAGCTCACTCAGGATGATATTTTCCAGGTCTAACCATTTACCTACAAATTGCATGAATTCATTATTTTTAATTGCTGAGTAGTATTCCATTGTATAAATATACCACATTTTCTGTACCATTCCTCCTTTGAGGGATATTTGGGCTCCTTCCAATTTCTGGCTATTATAAACAAGGCTGCTATAAACATAGTGGAGCATGTGTCTTTATTGCATGCAGGGAAATCCTCTGGGTATATGCCCAGGAGTGGTATGCCAGGGTCCTCTGGAAGTGATATGCCCAATTTTCTGAGGATCCGCCAAACTGATTTCCAGAGCGGTTTTACCATTTTGCAATCCCACCAACAGTGGAGGAGTGTTCCTCTTTCTCCACATCCTCGCCAGCACTTGTTGTCTCTTGAGTTTTTAATCTTAGCCATTCTGACTGGTGTGAGGTGGAATCTCAGCGTTGTTTTGATTTGCATTTCCCTGATGACTAATGATGTTGAACATCTTTTAAGGTGTTTCTCGGCCATCCGAATTTCTTCTGGTGAAAATTCTTTGTTTAGCTCTGTGCCCCATTTTTTGATAGTGTTATTTGGTTCTTTGGGGTCTAACTTCTTGAGTTCTTTGTATATATTGGATATTAGCCCTCTGTCGGATGTGGGGTTGGTGAACATCTTTTCCCACTTTGTTGGTTGCCGTTTTGTCCTTCTGACAGTGTCCTTTGCTTTGCAGAAACTTTGTAATTTTATGAGGTCCCATTTGTCGATTCTTGATCTTAGTGCGTACGCTATTGGTGTTCTGTGCAGGAACTTTTCCCCTGTGCCCAAGTCCTCCAGGGTCTTCCCAAGTTTCTTTTCTAATAGTTTCAGTGTGTCTGGTTTTATGTGGAGGTCCTTGATCAACTTGGAGTTGATCTTAGTGCAAAGAGATAAGAGTGGGTCAATTTGCATTCTTCTGCATGTTGACCTCCAGTTGAACCAGCACCATTTGTTGAAAAGGCTATCTTTATTCCATCGAATGGTTGTGGCTCCTTTATCAAAGATCAAGTGACCATAAGTCTGTGGGTTAATTTCTGGGTCTTCAATCCTGTTCCATTGATCTGCTTGCCTGTTGCTATACCAATACCATGCAGTTTTTAACACAATTGCTCTGTAGTACTGCTTGAGGTCAGGGATATTGATTCCCCCAGAAGTACTTTTATTGTTGAGAATAGTTTTAGCTATCCTGGGTTTTTTGTTGCTCCAGATGAATTTGAGAATTGCTCTTTCTAGATCTATGAAGAATTGAGTTGGGATTTTGATGGGGATTGCATTGAATCTGTATATTGCTTTTGGCAAGATGGCCATTTTTACTATATTGACCCTGCCAATCCAGGAGCAAGAAGTATTTTTCCATCTTCTAAGGTCTTCTTTGATTTCTTTCTTCAAGGACTTGAAGTTCCTGTTGTATAGATCTTTCGCTTGTTTGGTTAGAATACGCCAAGATACTTTATGTTGTTTGTGGCTATTGTGAAGGGTGTTATTTCCCTAATTTCTTTCTCAGCCTGCTTGTCCTTTGAGTACAAGAAGGCCACTGACTTGCTTGAGTTAATTTTATAACCTGCCACTTTGCTGAAGTTGTTTATCAGCTGTAGAAGTTCTCTGGTGGAGTTTTTTGGGTCGCTAAGGTAAACTATCATATTGTCTGCAAATAATGATAGTTTCACTTCTTCCTTTCCAATTTGTATCCCTTTGACTTCCTTATGTTGTCTAATTGCTCTTGCTAGAACTTCAAGTACTATATTGAAAAGATATGGAGAGAGAGGGCAGCCTTGTCTAGTCCCTGATTTTAGTGGGAATGCTTCAAGTTTCTCTCCATTTATTTTGATGTTGGCTACTGGTTTGCTGTAGATTAATTTTACTATGTTTAGGTATGGGCCTTGAATTCCTGCTCTTTCCAAGACTTTTAGCATGAAAGGATGCTGAATTTTGTCAATGCTTTTTCAGCATCTAATGAGATGACCATGTGGTTTTTTTCTTTCAGTTTGTTTATGTAGTGGATTACATTGATGGATTTCGGTATATTGAACCATCCCTGCATCCCTGGGATGAAGCCTACTTGATCATGGTGGATGATCGTTTTGATGTGCTCTTGGATTCGGTTAGCAAGAATTTTATTTAGTATTTTTGCATCTATATTCATAAGAGAAATTGGCCTGTAGTTCTCTTTCTTTGTTGGATCTTTTTGTGGTTTAGGTATTAGCGTAATTGTGGCTTCGAAGAATGAGTTGGGCAGTGTCCCTTCTGTCTCTATTTTGTGGAATAGTTTGAAGAGTATTGGTGTTAAGTCTTCTTTGAAGGTCTGGTAGAATTCTGCACTAAAACCATCTGGTCCCGTACTTTTTTTGGTTGGGAGACTTTCTATAACCCCTTCTATTTCTTTAGGGGTTATGGGACTATTTAGCTGGTCTACTTGATGCTGATTTAATTTTGGTATTTGATATCTGTCTAGGAAATCGTCCATTTCCTCCAGATTCTCCAGTTGTTTTGAGTATAGACCTTTGTAGTAGGATCTGATGATCTTTTGAATTTCCTCAGTTTCTGTTGTTATGTCTCCCTTTTCATTTCTAATTTTGTTAATTTGTATACTGTCTCTGTGTCCTTTGGTTAGTCTGGCTAAGGGTTTATCTATCTTGTTGATTTTCTCAAAGAACCAGCTCCTGGTCTTGTTGATTCTTTGTATGGTTCTCTTTGTTTCTATTTGATTGATTTCAGCCTTGAGTTTGATGATTTCTTGTCTTCTACTCCTCCTGGGTGAATTAACTTGTTTTTCTTCCAGGGCTTTAAGGTGTGCCATTAAGCTGCTAGTGTATGCTCTCTCCAGTTTCTTTTTGGATGCACTTAGAGCTATGAGTTTTCCTCTTAGCACTGCTTTCATTGTGTCCCATAGATTTGGGTAGGTTGTACCTTCATTTTCATTGAATTCTAAAAAGTCTTTGATTTCTTTTTTTATTTCTTCCTTGACCAAGGTGTCATTGAGTAGAGTATTGTTCAGTTTCCATGTGTATGTGGGCTTTCTGTTGTTTTTGTTGCTATTGAAGACCACTCTTACTCCATGGTGATCTGATAGGAGGCATGGGATTAGCTCGATCTTCTTGTATTTGTTGACATCTGTCTTGTGACCGATTATATGGTCTATTTTGGAGAAGGTACCATGCGGTGCTGAGAAAAAGGTATATTCTTTAGCTTTAGGATGAAATGTTCTATATATATTTGTTAAATCCAATTGGTCCAGATTTTCAATTAGTTTCACTGTTTCCCTGTTTAGTTTCTGCTTTCCTGATCGGTCCATTGAGGAGAGTGGGGTGTTGAAGTCACCCACAATTATTGTGTTCGGTGTAATGTGTGCTTTAAGCTTTAGTAAGGTTTCTTTTACGAATGAGGGTGCCCTTGCATTTGGAGCATAGATGTTCAGTATTGATAGCTCTTCCTGGTGGATTTTCCCTTTGGCCAGCAAGAAGTGAACTTCTGAGTCTCTTTTGATAATTTTAGGTTGAAAGTCAATTTTATCTGATATTAGAATGGCTACTCCAGCTTGTTTCCTGAGACCATTTGCTTATAAAATTGTCCTCCAGCCTTTTACTCTAAGGCAGTGTTTGTCTTTAACACTGAGATGTGTTTCCTGTATGCAGCAAAATGTAGGGTCCTGTTTCCATATCCAGTCTGTTAATCTATGTCTTTTTATTGGGGAATTGAGTCCATTGACGTTAAGAGATATTAAGGAATAGTAATTATTACCTCCAGACATTGTTGAAATTATGTTTATTTCTCTTATTTATTTTTTATATTCGAGAGGTTATCTTCTTTTGGGTTTGATGAGAGGAGGTTTCTATCTTGCTTCTTCCCGGGTATAGTTTCCGTCCTTGTCTTGGTGTTTTCCCCCTATTATCCTTTGTAGGGCTGGATTTGTGGAGAGATATCTTGCAAATTTGGTTTTATCATGGAATACCTTGATGTCTCCATCAATGGCAATTGAGAGTTTTGCTGGGTAAAGTAGTTTTGGCTGAAGTTTGTGTTCTCTTAGAGTTTGCATGATATCTGCCCAGGATCTTCTAGCTTTCATGGTCTCAGGTGAGAAGTCTGGTGTTATTCTGATAGGTCTTCCTTTATAAGTTACTTGGCCTTTTTCTCTTGCTGCCTTTAGTATTCTTTCTTTGTTTATTATATTTGGAGTTTTGATTATTATGTGACGGGATGTATTTCTATTCTGGTCCAGTCTGTTTGGGGTTCTATAGGCTTCTTGTATATTCATGGGCATCTCTCTCCTTAGGTTGGGGAAGTTTTCTTCCATAATTTTATAGAAGATATTAGCTGGCCCTTTAACTTGTAAATCTTCACTCTCGTCTATACCTATAATCCTTAGGTTTGGTCTTCTCATAGTGTCTTGGATTTCCTGGATGTTTTGGGTTACCACCTTTTTGCATTTAGTATTTTCTTTGACTGTTGAATCAATGGTTCCTATGGTATCTTCGGCTTCTGATATTCTGTCTTCTATCTCTTGTATTCTATTGTTTTTACTTGCGTCTAAGGCCCCTGATTTCTTCCCCAGGTTTTCTATCTCCAATGTTGTCTCCCTCTGTGATTTCTTAGTTGTTTCTACTTCTGTTTTTAGTATCTGGATGGATGTGCTCAGATCTTTCGCTTGCTTGATTGTGTTTTCATGTATTTCTTTAATAGATTTTTGTGCTTCCTCTTTCATAGCTTCTACTTGTTGGCCCACGTTCTTCTGTAGTTCTTTAAGTGACTTTTGTCTTTCTTCCTTATTGTCTTCTTCTCTTTGATCCATCTTCTCCTGAATTTCTTGAAGTGATTTTTGTATTTGCCTCGTAAAGGCTTCTAACTTTTGATCCATTTTCTCCTCTATTTCTTTACAAGATTTTTCTATGTGTTCAGCTACCAGCATCCTGACCAGTGATTTTATATCCAAGTCTTGTTTTTCTGGTGTTTTGGGGTATCCAGGGATTCCTGTTGTTGGAGAACTGGGTTCAGATGCTGTCATGTTGCCTTGATTTTTGTTAGTAACGTTCCTTCGTTTTCCTTTTGCCATCTGGTTATTTCTGGTTTTAGTTGGCCTTGTTGTCAGTGGCTGGTGTTTGAATCTCCTGTGAGGCTGGGCTCACCTGTTGTTTCTCTACTGGTGAATATGTGTGACTGCTGCTTTAAGGGATCATAAGCTGGCTGCCACCCATGCGATTGTAGCCCCTGTTGGAGTCTGTCTACCTGGGCTTCTCCAGCTGTGTCCTGGTTGCAAGGAACTCGGCCTGCTTGGCTCTGAGACCCTAGCAGATCCCCCCGTGAGGGTAGCCCTGGAAGGGGTGTTTACCTGGGCCTTTCCAGCTATGTCCTGGTTGCAATATGGAGGCCCGCCGCTACTGCTGGTCCAGGGGCCGGCGAGCTGGTTGCAGAACGCAGCCTCAGTGCTCGCCAGAGGGCGCGGGGATGTCCCACAGAGCCTAGGCGGAACTCAGCCTGCTTGGCTCCGAGACCCTAGCAGATCCCCCCGTGAGGGTAGCCCTGGAAGGGGTGTTTACCTGGGCCTTTCCAGCTATGTCCTGGTTGCAATATGGAGGCCCGCCCGCTACCGCTGGTCCAGGGGCCGGTGAGCTGGTTGCAGAATGCAGCCTAGGTGCTCGCCAGAGGGCGCGGGGATGTCCCACAGAGCCTGGGCCTTTTCAGCTGTGTCCTGGGCCTTTCCAGCTATGTCCTGGTTGCAATATGGAGGCCCACCGCTACCACTGGTCCAGGGGCCGGCGAGCTGGTTGCAGAATGCAGCCTAGGTGCTCGCCAGAGGGTGCGGGGATGTTCCACAGATCCTGGGCCTTTCCAGCTGTGTCCTGGTTGCAATATGGAGGCCCGCCGCTACCGCTGGTCCAGGGGCCGGCGAGCTGGTTGCAGAATGCAGCCTCCGTGCTCGCCAGAGGGCGCGGGGATGTCCCTCGAAGATTGTAGTTTTACTAACACTTCACTAATACTGCTTTCAGAGCAACAGGAGAACTATAGCATTGTAAGCAGAGACAAATCCACATGCTTGCCCCAGACACAGACACTGAAATTAGGTTGAAATCAGATGACAATATGATTTATGATCAGGCAAAATTTCCTTCACAGAATCTGTGGTAAACCAGATCAACATTAGCATCCCTTCTTTTCTCATATGTATTTGTTAATGCTTTGCAGACTCTGTCTCCTTCCCAAACTCTAGGAGATTATAGGCTGTTTGCTGATGTGGTAACCTAGGGCCACAACAGTCTCACTGATGCCATGGTAGGGATGTTATACAAACACTGATGTACATACACACACTAACACAGACATATGTATGTGAAGACACACACACAAACACATACCATTCGCACAGATGCACGTATGCACTCATAGAAAAAATGCATATACATAAAAACACAGACATGTACATGCATCCATATGTATACACATACTGATAAGCACATATAAACATGCATATAAACACATATACACATACGTATATACAAAACACCATGAACAGATATACATATACACATACACAGAGACATTCATCTACACAATGATCCATATACACACAAGTCCACACATGAAAAACATATATAATAATACACATGCAGACATATAACACATATCATGGCTGAACACATATACACACAGACGCACATTATACTCAGAGATACCTATGAGCACATACACAGACACATAAGCATATTTATGCATGTAAACAGGGGAACACACATAACTTATTAATGTAGCAAGCATCGATGTTTTTTTTAAATAAATTTCTTTGCTTAGAAATGCATATTAAGCTTTTGACACTCAATGCTGCTTGCCTACTAATGAATGATGGGCAATGTTTATACATTTAAGCTATTTAGTGAATCTATTTTCTAATCTTGTTGGCTCCACTTCAATATAGTTGGCATCTAACTAGTTTTCTTCATGGAGACATGTATTCTCCAAAATCATGGTAGCCACTGCTCAAAGATCTCTGCATGTGCTGCAAAGCCTGGAGCCCAGAGGGCAGCCAAAGTGAGTTATGAAGTGAGACCAACAAACAATTCTGGCTCCAAGGTCTGTTGGGTCTCTGCATTTCACTGGAAGAAAGCTCTCTGTAAAGGCTTACCAGGATCTATGAGACAAGGCTGTCGGTGACTGTGTCTACTGCTTTATCTTTCTTTGCATTGCTACAATGACCCTTGATATCTAGACTGAGATTTGGACATACCAGGTAAGTTTGAATCTTATGGTCAAAGCCTCAGCTTACAATTCTGTGGTCAGATGTCTGCCTGACATAAATCATTAGTTCTTTGAAGTTTTACATACAAATCTCCTCATTCAACTACTTTGCTTAGCGCTAAATGAAGCCCATTTACCTTTTCTATCCCTTTTCTGTCTCTGCTCTTCCTTCCAGTCTCACCTCTCATCTCACACAATTGTAATCCAATATAATTAGAATGTAAATTCTAGGAGGGGAAAAAACAGGTAAGAACTGATTTCACAACTTACAAGCAATGCTCAAAAATCATTGCTAAAAAAAAAAAAAGTGTCTATTACATGCCCAAACCTATTATGTTCCTCAAACTGCCAAGACACATGTACTTTCTTACTGTTTAGTCAAAAAGTATGCAATTAACAGGAAAACAAATCCAACACATAAACAACCATAGAAAATTCCACAAAAAGACAACTGAGCAGAAGTTAGTAATTACTTTATATCAGGCATTTTTTTGAGCTGCTTTGCACTGTTACATTTCTGACATCAAACAGGTACCATAATGCATCGATGTCATGTGCATTCTTATTCCTGAGGAACAACTGAATTTCCTGTCTCCCATAACAAGCAGACTGCTGTTCGATGGTATGATGGTTTCTGGGGGTGGGGGAGGGGAGAGGGTGTATTCTTATATATTTTTCTCTTCTGTGTCTCATTATAACCTTCAGAATTCAGGTACATGTTATCCTTGCCTGACTCTGGGCAAAGGATCTAATGTAGATTTGGTAAATTCAGGTAGCTGCTCTGAGAGGCTATTGCACGTAGCTGCTGTCATTGCCAGTGTGCACCCTCCTCTTTATTTTTCTTTCCTTCAATTTCAATCCAGCATTTTAGGCCATTCTTTAACAGTGAGATCAATTATGCAATAGTTTCTAAGGGTGGAAAAGGCTGGCCCTGTCTCAGGCTTTGCAGAGCTCTTCTATGCCTGCCCAACCGCTACCCGAACTAATCTCTCTTTTTTAAAATGTCTAATGTTTTGTTTACATTCATATATACAACTACCTGGCCTATATAATCATTTTATTTACTAAAATAGCATTCCTAATTCATAGCAGCATCAATAAATGTAACCATTCAACATTCCTTTATCTTTTAACCTGCATCTATTACATTGCAACATTTGTTCTTGCTTCAAATTTACCCTTATTTTTACTTATCATTCTCTATCGTTCCTAATTCTACATAGATGAAAGCTATCATCACTTATGATCTACACTGTTGAAAATGATAATATTTCTATTCCCCCATGTTTTCTAAGGTAATCTTAACAGGACTTTTGTTTCCTTACCATTCAGTTTGCTGTCCTGTGGATACTGCACCACTTTCTTCCATGAACATTTATCCTTTGGTGATTGCATAGCAGGGCAGACCCACACAAATGTAAAGATGGAATGTGTAGTCTTAGAGGAGTGCTAAAATACACAGTGACTACACAGTGCTATTCACAGGGGTGGAAAGCATAGTAAAATGTCTGTGCACATTCATGCATGTATTTCCTTTAAAATAAAGTTCAATTTAGAAGAGTTACATTTAATTCTAAGAATGATTCATGGGTTTACAAGATGTCCTAAACTATTTTCTCCAATATGAATGTTGCTTTTATAAATTTGTTTTTATTAGATATATTATTTATTTACATTTAAAATGTTGTCCCTTTTCCTGGTCCCCCTCCCCTGGAAAATGCCCTAAGCCATCCTTCTTCCCCCTGTTTACCAATCCACTCACTCCTACCTCCCTCTCCTGGCATTCCCCTATACTGGGGCATCTACCCTTCTCAGGACTAAGGGCCTCTCCTCCCTTTGATGTCCAACAAGGCCATATGCATCTGCAGCCATGGGTTCCTCCATGTGTGCTCTTTGGTTGATGGTTTAGTCCCTGGGAATTCTGGGGTTACTGGGTGGCTCATATTGTTCTTCCTCCTGTGGCACTGCAAACCCCTTCAGCTCCTTGGTCCTTTCCCTAGCTCCTCCACTGGAGACCCTATGTATAGCTCAATGGTTGGCTCAGAGTGTCTCTCTTTGTATTTGTCATACAATGGAAGAGCTTCCCAGGTGACAACTATATCAGGCTATCAGCAAGCACTTGTTGGCATCCACAAGAGTGTATGGGTTTTGTAACTGTATATGGGATGGATCCCTAGGTGGGGTAGTCTCTGGATGGTCTTTCCCTCAGTCTCTGATCCATACTTCGTCTCTGTATCTCCTCCTCTGGGTATTTTGTTCCCCCTTCTAAGAAGGGCCGGAGTATCCATACTTTGTTCTTCCCTCTTATTAAACTTCATTTGATTTGTGAATTGTGTCTTGGGTATTCCAAGCTTCTAGGCTAATATCCACTTATCAGTGAATATGTTCACTTATCAGTGAGTATGTATGTTCTTTTGTGATTGGGTTACCTCACTTAGGATGATATTTCCCAGTTCCATCCATTTGCCTAAGAATTTCATGAATTCATTGTTTTTAATACTGAGTAGTATTCCATTGTATAAATGAACCACATTTTCTGTATCCATTCCTCTGTTGAAGGACATCTGGGTTCTTTCCAGCTTCTGGCTATTACAAATAAGGCTGCTATGAACATAGAGGAGCATGTGTCCTTATTACATGCTGGAGAATCCTCTGGGTATATGCCCAGGAGTGGTTTAGCAAGGTTCTCTGGTAGTATTATGCCCCATTTTCTGAGGAACCGCCAAACTGATTTCCAGAGTGGTTAGACCAACTTGTAATCTCCCCAGCAGTGGAGGAGTGTTCTCCTTTCTTCACATCCTCACCAGCACCTGCTGT
This sequence comes from Apodemus agrarius, assembly GCA_964023405.1. Taxonomy (NCBI): domain Eukaryota; kingdom Metazoa; phylum Chordata; class Mammalia; order Rodentia; family Muridae; genus Apodemus; species Apodemus agrarius. The sequence continues at coordinate 57,531,831 of OZ030008.1, read as the reverse complement.
CTCCTGGGGTTTTGATCTTAGCCATTCTGACTAGTATAAGGTGAAATATCAGGGTTGATTTGATTTGCATTTCCCTGATGCCTAAGGATGTTGAACATTTCTTTAGGTGCGTCTCAGCCATTCTGTATTCCTCAGTTGAAAATTCTTTGTTTAGCTCTGTAGCCCATTTTTTAAATAGGGTTATTTGGATCACTGTAGTCTAACTTCTTGAGTTCTTTGTATATAGTGGATATTAGCCCTCTGTTGGATGTAGGGTTGGTAAAGATCTTTTCCTAATTTGTTTGTTGTTTTGTCCTATTGACAATGTCCTTCGCCTTACAGAAACTTCGTAATTTTATGAAGTCCCATTTGTCAATTCTTGATCTTAGAGCATAAGCTATTGGTATTCTGTTCAGGAAATTTTCCCTGTGCTCATGTGCTTGAGGCTCTTCCCCACTTTCTTTTCTTCTAGTTTCAGTGTGTCTGGTTTTATGTAGAGGTCCTTGATCCACTTGGACTTGAGCTTAGTACAAGGAGATAAGAATGGATCAATTTGTATTCTTCTGCGTGTTAACTGCCAGTTGAACTAGCACCATTTGTTGAAAAGAGTCTCTTTTTTACACTGGATGGTTTTAGCTTCTTTGTCAAAGATCAAGTGGCCATAGGTATATGGGTTCATTTCTGGGTCTTCAATTCTATTCCATTGATCTACCTGCCTGTCACTGTACCAATACCATGCAGTTTTTAACACTATTGCTCTGTAGTACAGCTTGAGGTCTGGGATACTGATTCCCCCAGAAGTTCTTTTATTGTTGATAATAGTTTTAGCTATCCTGGATTTTTTGTTATTCTAGATGAATTTGAGAATTGCTTTTTATATGAATGTTGCTTTTTGATGTTGAGATTACAGCCAAGGGGCTCCTACCTGGTAAGCATAGATTATCTCACTGTGTTATTAGAGTTTATGTCACTATTAATGAATCAATATTGATATATTATTATTAATAAAATTTGTATAATCAATATTCAATTTTCTCTCTTCATTACATCTCCCTCGCTTGCCTTCTATTCCAGGATCCCAAGACAACATTAGTTGCTGTGCCTCCTTTCTGCTTGGCTGGGAGCTCCTTGTTTTGAATGACTATGACAGTTTGTAAATACTGTTCAGATACTTTAGTGAATGCCTCTCAATTGGTATTTGTATATTTATGTGGTTATTAGACTGAGCTTATGGGTTTTGGGCAAGAAGACACTGGAGATGAAGGTATTGGCATCATATGTTATCCTTTCTTACTGCTGGTGTTTACCCTCACTGCCTCAGTGGGCTTTGTCTGCAGCTTCTCCCACTATAATCCACTGACGTTTCTAACACGGTCCTGACCATGCAGATACGTTCTTGTGCCTTCTGGTTTAGGCAGAGGTAGCCAGAAAAATCACAACAAGCATGACTTGATACTGTCTGTGTATCTGTACTCAGCCAACGAGGAACTCTGTCAAGTTTTGGTGCGCCAGGGAACACATTGATCAATGTAATTGCTCCATGTGTGCCTGATTACGGGGCTGCCATTAAAAGTACATTGTGTCTAAGTCCATTCTTCAGATTTGGCCTTTGTTCCTATATTTAGGAGTGAATCATTTTGTGATGATCATATGAATATGGTTTTAGGGTTGATTATTTGGCATTAAGACAAGGACTTGTCCTTGAGGAAGGGTGATTCTCTCTCTCTCTCTCTCTCTCTCTCTCTCTCTCTCTCAGAAGTTATTGTCTGTAGTTTGTCATGTAGTTGTGGGGCCTTGTGAGATTTTCACCATCCACACTAGTATGGCAACTGATGTCATCATTCATCTCTTGTTTAGGTGAGCACACTTGCAGTTTAAAGATGAAGCTCTCCTATAATATGAAAATTTCTGGGTTTTTTTGAGACTCAGTTGTATCATATGATGTTTTTCTGGAAACTGTCTTGTGAGAGGATGTTTTTACTGAAGCAGACACATGGGAGGATGTTTTGCTGCAAACAGACATGTGCCGTTTTTTCTGAAAGCTGCCTAGAAAGAGGGCATGTAATGTTTTGCTAGAGAAGATGCTTGAGAGATATTTGGAAAGGGTAGAACTATAATCCAACAGACAGTGGATTACTCTGTATGGCATTGGTTTACCTTGCCACTCTTTGCTGTGTCTTCATTGGGCTTTGCTGATGTTGGGATGATTATGAAGACTTTGTGGCATTGGTTCCCGACCTTGCCTTCTTCACTGATCATCGTTTGTAATAACTTTGTAGATAAAATGCACCAAAGAATTTCTGGTGGTATTCAGGAGGCTTTTTGCTACTTCTGTAGACTCAGGTCAATTGGCAGAGCCTCAAAGTTTCTTCTGGATTGAGCTACCATTGCTGATTTGGGAATTGCATTTTTGAGTAGATAAGAGCTACCACTGTGAATCCTGTGAACTGAACTGTACATATACTGACAATGAAGATTGGAATCTCCCCAAGGAACTATTTCTAAACAGGTCCACATCCTTCTTTGCCATATTAATCATTCCTTTCCACTACCTCTGTGGGAGGTGAGCTGAAAGGGAGCTTAAAGTGTTAAGAACTCTTATTAACGTGGTTTTTGAAAAATCTAAGCCTACACCTCTGTTATATCTAGAAGACACAATCTTGCAGCTGACTGGCTCTTAACATTCCCCCCCCCCACTTTCCAAAATGTTTTCTGAGCCTCATGTGTAGGGCTTGTGTGGTTAACGTATCAGTTGGGTCTGAAAACCCTGTGGTGAGTTGTTCTCTATATTTTGACCAGTTGTAGCTTTCTGTGATGGTATCCTGCTTCAAACAGAAGCATTTTTAATAGAGGATGAAAACTATACTTATCAGTGGCCATAATGATAAATATTTGTCATGCAGTTAGATATTATTCTTGTTTAGGGAAGTGGTAGTCGTATATTCCCCTCTAGATTCCATGGCCTCTGTAACTAGTTTTGGGATAGGTTGACAATACAAAGCATGCTTTCCCTCTTATTGAGTGGGCCTTGTGTCTAATTAGACAGCTGTTCATTTACTAACAAACCTCATTTTAGCAAACATCAACAGAACTTTAATATGAGTTTATGTGATTATTTTTTTCAGGCACTTTCTGAATAATATGATTGAATACCACAGAATACAAAGTATTGTGATTAATAACACATGTCCACTCTTTCAAATCAACCTCTGAGTGGAAGGCTTTAGCACTCCTAGCAATTTTTTCAATATAGTTCATGTTGCTCTGATCTTAACTTCTGCTGAAGGGTGATTTATTTTAAAGCACATTATCGAACCAAGAAATGGAGAATTTGGATGTTATCCAGAAGGAATGAGAGAATAAGAACAATGTGGTCAGAGGGCTGAATAGGGTGAATTGTCCTCATTGGGGCTTTTGAGTGTTGGGAGCCAGAAGAAAGATTTAATAAAAATTCCTACCTGCATAGATAAAACCATGGGGGAAGCTACCTATGTGTAACTCACTTCAGCTCTCTCCAAACAAAAGGCACAGGTGATTGAGTGCATTTCGGTCATTCATTAAGACAATGTAATAGTCTTTGGAATACTTATAATTTGTTATCGGTTCTGGGACGGACTATAACCAAGAGAAAAAAGCCACATAGATTGTTAGCAAAAACCCTGAAATAGATGGAACCAAAGAATTGCCAGTGTATAGACAGGGACTGATCTTTACCTTTCAGGTACTCATTTTCATTGATACCACAGACAATAATGAGAGTGCTATCTAACCATGCCTCGCAAATTTTCTGGTACTCAGTTTCATACTCTCTTACTTAATCCTTTACAATTGATTTGAGAGTGCTAACTTATAGACTATTGTCATTTTTTTATTCTGTGCTGGTGCCCAAGTCATTTGTTCTTCCACTGGGCTTCTGAAGATGGCATGCAGGAACTCAGTGTAGCACCTTGAACTAATGAAGTATACATATAAACCTTGTCTGTTGCCACATGAATTCAGATGGGAAGATATTCTTACTCTGCTAAAATATGTTGCTTATTTAATGTGTGGTGAGTAATTTCAGCTCCTTTTTTCACTGAATCACATATTTACTATTTGGAAAATTAACATCTTGAAGGGTATTATGTTAAAATTTCAAGTTGGTTGGCTACAGAAAAATGAAAATTGCAATAATAATATCAATACATTGCTTATCCCTCCCTCTAAATCTAGAATGTTCTAATATATGGATAAAACAATGATGATGTAAATCCAAGCTTTCTTCACTTTAGAGAATGACCTAGATGTTTCAACCAGGGCAGGCACGAGAGAGCTAGGTTTTCTTACTGATAACTCCAACCAAATTTCTTTAACCCTGCAGCATTCTTGGATTTCTCTTCCATTTCCTTCTTCTTTCAAAGTTCCACGTAAGTTTTTTCCTGAATTGTTCTCATGAAGCAGCATCACGCAAAGCTTTGTGCTTTTACTCACTGAAAGGCACTTGCCTGCTTGCTTTACTCCCAACCCTCCCCCATGTTTGAGCTCCTTTCCTCTCTTCCTCCTGCCCTTCCTCCTCCTTCCATTCCTTCATCCTTTTCTCTTAATCTCTTTGAGGCTATCTTATCAGCTGTGTGAACAAAATAAATAAAAGTGCCAGTACTGGGAACATTAGATGAAGTAATCTACTGCAGATCTACCACATTTAGCATATATTAAAACAGCACTTCTAAAGAAACAGCTGAGTTTTAAAATGTGATCACCTTTCTCAACTCTGTCACATTATTCTCTCCTTTAATAAGTATTTGTCAAGCATGCACTATGTTGCAAACTTTGTTTGTGATGGAACTTAGCAGGTTATCGTGAATAAAGAAAAATAATAATGAACGGAAAGGCAGTGAACCAAGATATACTATTATTTTAGTTACAACATTTCAAAGAAAGTAGGCATTACCATTAAATAACCTGTTAATTTTGAGATGCTTCTGGTTTTAGTGATGTGAAAATGTGTTCTTAGAAAAATACTGTGTAAATGTTGCCCCACTTCAAATTGTAAGAATAGTCAGGATTTGAAGCTAATTATGTTGAATTTTTCTTCAGCTTTCACTGTTCTAGTCTCTAGAAACTTTCTTTTGTTGTGCTTATTGGCTGCATTCAACCTTGAGGTTCCCTTGCTTCAACTGTAGCTATGTATTGTGCTGCTAACATGGTAGGTTTTGCCTGAAATTGAAGTGGAAACAGTTACAGTCTAGTGACCAAGTCAGTTTCATATAGTTGTATAATCGCCAGGCCATATCTTCTTTCAGATCCCCTAGAAGTTACCAAAGCAGTCTTGATTATCATTTTTGGTTTCACTTTGAACAGACATGGAGGAATTGATTAGAACTCTAAATTCTACTACTTTCTTTCCGGCCCCTCTGGTGTTAAGCATATCCAAAGCTTCTATTTGTATCTTTCATTGTTTTCATAAAGTTATTTCCTCCTTCCTTCTAAATATTTGCCTACCCTGGTGATTAAATACAGAGGTGAGGAAATGCCAAAATGGAGAAAGTTAGGATTTTTCTAAGGGAAGGTAGGAAATAATAAGACCATGAATGTGCATGGATTATGGATTTCCTTCATGATTTCATGATGGTGATGCTGCTCTCAGTTTATAGCTAGGCAGTCTGATGGTTAAGCAGCCTGGGCTAACTGCATGTTCTCCTTAATCATATTTCCATAAGGTTGAAAACTGAATCTGTTGGACTTCTTCAATAGAGATGTTAAGGCTAATTTTGAGCCTTAACACCAGAGTCAACAGCAAGACTATAAAAGCTACTGTGGTTCGATTTTACTGCATGTTTCCCAGACCCTTGAGCCCCACTCCCCTGAAAATAGTTTGCATAATAGACCCAGGCCCACTGGTTGAGTTCTGGAAAGTCAGTTATTGAATAATTTGCTGGACATTTGAAGTTGGTATCCTAACTATGCACTGAAGTAGTAAGTATGTAAACTACAAGACTGAGAGTTGATCTAACAATTAACTCCATAGCAGAGGGGATGAAAAGATAGATCAGAAGGTAAGTCTGGCTGCTCTTGCAGAGGACCCAGGGTTTTTAATTCCCAACATCCACATAGCAGCTTCCAACCACTTGTAACTCTATTTCCAAGGTAGCCAATGCCCTTTCCTGGTTTCCATAGTCATGGCATAAACATGGTACACAGACATAATGCAGGCAAAACACTCACAAATATAAAATAAAAATAAATAAATCAGAGAGAGAGAGAGAGAGAGAGAGAGAGAGAGAGAGAGAGAAAGAGAGAGAGAGAGAGAGAGAAGTAGCAAGTAGCTTAGCTTTCTCAGATCATTTGGATTTGAGAATTACTAATCTATTATCTTGGCACTTCACTCGAGGTTACTTATATTTCTATTTATTGGGGTGTTTTAAAAATTGGGATTACTAGCATAATGGTTTTATTTATTTTGTTATAATACAACATGCTGATGAACTGAGCTGAGATGTCTGACACAAGATATTTTACAGAAGATTTTTTTACAAACTCTTTGATAATATCATTTTAGACTCTCTGGGACTGTGTAAGTTTAGGATGGTATACTGTCGTTGCAGATTCAGAAACATGCCTAGTGCTGTATTCAATGATTGGTTGGCCATTCTTTACATTTAGAGACCATTTTCTGTGTAAGTTTCAGTAACTATTTTATTTCAAACCTGATGTTTTTTTTAAAGTCCAGAGGAAACAAGCCAGATGTCCTACAACAGAAGAATAGATGCAGAAAATGTGGTTCATTTACACAATGGAATATGACACAGCTATTAACAATGAGGACATCACGAGTTTTGGAGAAAAATGGATGGAACTAGAAAATATCCTGAGTGAGGTAACTCAGACCCAAAAGGACAGGAATGGTATATACTCACTAATAAGTGGATATTAGGTGCTTCTCAGCCATTCGATATTCCTCAAGTGAAAATTCTTTGTTTAGCTCTATACTCCATTTTTTAATATAGCCGAGAAGCACCTAAAGATATGTTCAACATCCTTAGTCATCAGGGAAATACAAATCAAAACAACTCTGAGATTTCACCTCACACCAGTCAGAATGGCTAAGATCAAAAACTCAGGAAAAAACAGGTGCTGGCAAGGATGTGGAGAAAGAGGAACACTCCTCCACTGCTGGTGGGGTTGCAAGCTGATACAACCACTCTGGAAATCAGTCTGGTGTTTCCTCAGAAAACTAGGCATGATACTACCAGAGGACCCCACTATACCACTCCTGGGCATATACTCAGAGGATTCCCCCAGCATGTAATAAGGGTGCATGCTCCACTGTGTTCATAGCAGCCCTATTTATAATACCCAGAAGCTGGAAAGAACCCAGATCTCTCTCAACAGAGGAATGGGTACAAAAAATGTGATATATTTATACTATGGAATACTACTCAGCTATTAAAAACAATGAATTCCTGAAGTTCTTAGGCAAGTGGGTAGAACTGGAGAATGTCATCCTGAGTGAGGTGACCCAATCACAAAAGAACATGCATGGTATGCACTCATTGATAAGCAGATATTAGCCCAGAAGATCAGAATACCCAAGAAACAAGTCACATATCAAATGAAGCCCAAGAAGGAAGGAAAGGCCCCTGGTCCCGGAAAGGCTCAGTGCAGCAGGGTAGGGGAATACTAAGATAGGGAAATGGGAAGGGGGTGGTTGAGGAACAGGGGGAGGGAAGAGGGCTTATGGGACTTTTGGGGAGGGGGGAATCTAGGAAAGGGGATATTATTTGAAATGTAAAGAAAGAATATATCAAATAAAAAAGTGGATATTAGCCAAAAATATACAGAATATCAAAGGACCCAAGTGAGGATGCCTCAATCCCACTTGGGAGAGAGAAGAAAGCAATCACAGGGGGCAGAGGGAGGGAGGAACCCGGGTGGGAGAGAGGACGGGGCGGGGGGAAGGGGAACATGATCAGGTATTGGGGAAAAACAGGAGTGAAGCCCTGGGAGCCAGCAGAAAGAATGGAAAAGGGCAACTTCTAGACGTAGGAGGTGAGAAGACCTACCAGAGACCTGGGTGGAAAGTGAGAGACTCTCAGGACTCAAAGGGAATGACCTTAGATGAAATGCCCAACAGTGGAAAGAGGGAACTTGTACAGTCCACCTCCAGTAGAAAGATAGGACATCAAGTAGAGGGATGGGGTTGCCATCCCTCAGTCAAAAACTCTGACCCAGAATTGTTCCTGTCTAAAAGAACTGCATGGACAAAAATACTGAAGAAAAACTGAGGAAAAGGAGAGCCAATGTCCAGTCAAAATTCGAATCTAAATGAAGGGGAGGCCCAAAGGACTGACACATATTACTGATGCTATGGTGTACTTTCACATGGGCGCCTATCATGGCTGCCCTCTGAAAGGCCCAACAAGCAGCTGAAAGAATCATATGCAGATTCTTACACCCACCCAATGGTCAGAAACCAGGAACCCCTGTGGTTTAATTAGGAAAAGGCTGGAAGAAGCTGAAGAGGAGGTGACCCCAGAGGAAGACCAGCAGTCTCAACTAACCTGGATCCCCGAGATCTCTCAGACATGGAGCTACCAAGCTAGCAGCATATACTATCTGATATGAGGCCCCTGACACATAGACAGCAGAGGACTACCTGGTCTGGCCTCAGTGAAAGAAGATGCACCTAACCTTGAGAGACTAGAGGTCCCAGGGAGCAGGGAGGCCTGGTAGGGTAGGGAATTGGGGACATCCTCTTGGAGACAGGGGAGGAGGAATGGGATGAGGAACTGTCGGAGGAGGGTAGACTAGAATATGGATAATTACTGGACTGTAAAGAAAGATTAAAGATAATTAACAAATAAAATAGAAGTCCAGAGGATATCTGAAAAGCTTGTTAGACTTAGATTCAATGTCAAGAATTTTTTCAGAAGTAAACCATTTATGTGGATTTTTGAAGTACATCTAAAGCTTAGGATTATATAAAATCTATCAAGTAGCTGTATTTAGCATGTTAAATATTTGAGACATTTGGCAATTAGCATCAAAGAAAGGCAGATATGAAGATAGTCAGGTGCTTAATATGGTACTGCCAGGTTTTCCTCAGTGGCTTTCCTGCCTTGCTTCGCAATGTACCAATGCTTATTCACTGTTCACAAGAGACTCAATGCAGCTAGGCACATCTCCCTGATAGATATCTCCCACATTGCTCTTGTCCATGGGAGCCATTGTTAATCTTCCCTCTGCTTGTGTCACTAAACACTCTGCTACACACTCAGCCATAGCATCTGAGCTATTATGGAGGAAATTTGCAAGCAAATAAATACAATTGTTTCTTCCCACAAGCTATGCTTGCAATTTGGATAAACTGTCTACAGTGAATAGTGATACATATATAGTGATCCAGTGGACCACATGTATGGATTTGATTATAGCCATAGTTAACTGAGACTATTGTAAGAGCATAAAAAGTTCCTCATTTATAAATTTCTTAGTTAGAACAATAAAAATTGCATGTTCAAATAAAAAATTGTAATCAAGAATCAATCAGTAATGAACAACAATACTGCTTGTTAGACAAGGGTAGAAAATAATATGCTAAATATACTTGAGCATCCTCTTTGTATTATCACTGTTAATAATCACTGCTTAAGATAATTCGGGTTTTACTTTTTAGATCTGGTGAGTTAATTAATCCTCAAAAGTTATTACTGTAAAAGTGCCACTTAGTGAAGACAAAGCTTTAATACTTCAAGGCTTCCTCAGGATTTTCTTTCTGTGAATCGTCTCATTGTACACTTTAATATTCAGTTCTATGTCTTCTTGTTTCTCCAGGGTAAAGGATCTGTGCAGATGCCCTAGCTCATTTCCACTAATTGTAGTAAAGTATAAAGTAACAGGAAACCCACATACTCTAGATTGACACTCTCTGTACTTTGATCAGTTGAGAGTTCCAATTAATTGATGCCTTCTGCATAGATGAGCTTCTATGATGGGGATTGAGAGTTATACTAATCTATTGCTATAAAAATACATTTGAGGACAATTTAACTCTATAACCCTTTGGCAACATAATAGTAATAGGTCCATCACTAGTTTTTCTGAACTCCTCAACCATGGGTTCCTAGCTGGGTTTCAGAGAAAACAGTAGAAGTTGTGACAGGAAGCTTGTCAAAGCATGAAGTTTGGAGGACTCCTATCGAGTCAGGGTCTTCTGGACAGGAAGATATATACAGGGTGTAGAGGGAAAGCATTGATGTTAAATTGCCTTGGCTTAGGTCCTAAGTCCATCACTTTTGAGTTCTATAACCTTGGAAATGTTACTCATCTCACTTTCACAGTAGTGATCATCAAAGCTTATCTCATTGAATCTTGGTAATCCTTTAAGTGATACAGACAAATACTTGTAATATACAGCTCCTAATTAGTAAACACTAGCAAATATTATCTTACTTATTAGTATTAATCAGCATTCTACAGTGATATAGAACTTCTCTTTTATATGAGTAGATGAGTAAATCAACAAGCTGAAGATCCAAGGTATAGTTGGAAATCTGAAGGTCTAAAGGATTTGAAAGAGAAAAGGCAGAGTTTTCAGTCTTGAGACCAAACATGTAAAACTCAACAACTCAGAAAGGACATAAAGGAAGAATTCTTTCCTAGTGGGAATATGAGGGTTGTTGTATTTTGCCCTTCAAATGTTTGAAGCCTTCCCATGCTTAAGAGAGAGGATGCCATGTTCACTGTTTCAATTTCATTGCTAATCCCATTGAAAACTACCTTGTACAAATGCTAAAAACCAAATTCAGTCAAATATTTTGGCATATACTGTTATGTCAAATGACAGATGAGGTTAGCCATACTCTGTAAATTTATATTGATATGTATTATCTAATATGATCTTACTAATATGATCTGTACAATAATAAATACAATTATTATACATATTCAAAGTCATATAATACATACATAATCTACTTGCATTTGCTGTTTTTTTCCTTCTGTTTTCAAGTTTGATCTCCATCATTAATGGCTGTATATTATTGGCACTTAACTGCTTTTTCTATACAATGAGTAAAACAACAACCATCACATTAGATTGTTGTGAAGATGAGAGTAGTTGACATGTAAACAGTGATTGTGCCCTAATAAGTATTTTTATTGTATTTTAAATCACAATAATAATTATATTAAAATAATTCTGTCATAATTGTTTTGAATTTGGGGTCTAATTTCCTCTTCTAATGAAATGTGTCTGCTACTTTCCTACTTTCTTTTTAAAAGATTTGTTTTTATTTTTAATGATGTGTTGCCTAAGACTAATAAGAGAAAATAGATTGTTTAATACTTAAACAATGTATTAATGCAAAGTAAAGCAAAATATTCTCAAGGCATGTTGTAGGAATACTCAATTTTCCATTAATTTTGGGGGAAAAAAGGTACAATGATTATATAAGTGAACTACCCCATGAACTAGATAAGGCATGACACAGTCAAGAAAATGTGTGTCTGTGTGTGGACTGTGCATATGAGCAAGGGTAGGTACCCATGGGGACCAGAAAATGTTTCATGTCCCTAGAGCAGGAGTTATGGGTTGTTGTGAACAACCTGAAGTGTAAGAGTAATAAGTAGTTTTAATGTTGAGCCATCTTCCAGCTCTAACTTTACAGCTTTCTTAACTGGATTCAAATACTTTTATATGGTCTTTAACATAGCCCACAACTGAAATTCTGTGTGATGATGGTGATAATCATTATTATTATGATGGTGGTGGTGATGATTGGAGTAGTGTTAGGGATGATGATGATAGTTATTTTGATAAAGATGTTAACAATGATTAAGGGCACATAGTTTCTCAGTCTGAATGATTTAAAATGTTCTTGACTGCCACCACCATCATTGTGATTACTACCACCATCATCATCATTATCATTCTGGGCAATATATTGTAAATTCTATTTGTTATATGGGTGAATGAATCATACATGAAATTGTATTTTCTATATATTCTAAAGGAGAAAAAATAACACATCAATCAGTATGCTAAATATCTGAGTTTTGTTTTTTGATTCATATTATTATTACTGATGTTAATTGCCTAAGACATCTTTTATCAAAAAGAAGACTGCTTGATACTTAATCATGTATAAATATAAAGACAAATTTTCTCATGCCATGTAGCAAGAATATCTAATTTTCTATTAGTTCAAATAAAGAAGAGCAATGTATAAGTAAATAACCCCAAGGCACACAGTAGATGAGAGATGAGACACTCAGTGGGCCAGCACAGAAACTAATGTCATCCTTCGTTTTGAGTAGAGACACATATTCAACAAACACAGAATCCACCATGTTCACTTTTGTTCATTTGAATTACATAAGTTTATTATTTGAATTTATTTTGTGAATCACTTTTAGAAATTATACACAAGATAATAAGCATAACTCTATATATTTAGAATAGAGTTAAATATTTAAGAACGCTACTAATAACTTTAGACTAGGATTTCATGAGGCTTAATTTCTTTTCTAAAAAGACAGTGCCTTACACAAAGGTCTATGAGTACCATATGCCCCAAGCATTAAGTAGAATTGATTTGAGGACATCTTGTTAGTGTAGAGATTTGGGTGTATGTACAATCAGAAACATCACAGCAACATGCCAAAGCCCATCACATCAAAGTTAATCTGTTATGCAGGCTGCAGTCCAGCTGGTGCACTCTGCTGCTCTGAGTGGTGAACTCTATTTTTAGTACTAATTTGTTTAGCATGCAGATGGAGAGCTTTCACGGGAACAACAAAATGACTCATGTCCTGAGCTACCCAATTCTTCTAAGACCTACCATGTGAGGGTGCACATTTGCTGGCCCGAGACAGTTGGTAATTGCCTGTTCTCCTACTTTCTTCTCCATTTGTGAGAACTCTCTTGAATAAATAATGAGTAGCCTCTCTTTTTCCCTACCCCAACAACTTAGACTCATAATTAGAATTTGCTACTTCTTTTAATACATTCAATTATCTGCTGATTCAAGCATCTTTAGGTCAGATGCATTAGAAAACAGCTAATTATGCCCTTTCCCATGGGTAAGAAAATCTTTAAATTTAATTAAAAGACCTTACCTCAACTCCTTCACATTAGGGTCTTCTTCCCAATGGATTTTTTACAGGGTGACTTAAAGAGCTAAACTCAACATTAAAATTAGCAACAGTTATTATGTGTTGCTTCTTATTTAAAACAGAAACATTTTGGTTAGCGGATACTTCCACTCGTCTTGTTTCCTTTCAATAACACCCCTTTAATTTTCTTTTAAAATAATTTCTTTTATTTTTTGAGATCATAATATATTCACATAATCCCCCCTTCTCTTTTTTCTATCCAAGTCTTTCCATATACCCTTTCTTGCTCTCTTTCAAATTCATGGCCTCTTTTTCATCATTAAAAGCATAGAGAAATGAGAAATTGTGTTTTCCAGTTTTAAAGTTATTTACTTTTTATATCGTGTGCCAATAAATTATCTGAGTGACTTTCCTTTCTCAGACTCAGTATTCTCTTTGACACACTAATATGGACAAGGATGATAGAAAAACATGTAAAAAATTGTTAAATTCTACCCCTGAACCATGTAAATTCAAACATAAGGGATGATCTGGCTTTTATGAGAGAAAGTCACAAAAATAAATTGCTATTTCCCCTTTCCAAATTAGTGTATTGGAATGAAGCTGGATTTTGTGACTTCTTTTCTTCCAGGAGAGCACAAATACTAAGGGAAATTGTGGACCTTTTCTTCAATGTCAGTGGTTTCATTCTTATTGTCTAATTTTCAAAACAATCTTTTATTTTATTAAAAAATAGACTTGTATGAAGTGAGAAATCTCTACATTGAAGGGAAGGAAGCTACCTGGAAAGAAACCACTGTGTTCTTCTTAGTTGAGTTTCCACCTGCCCAATCCCATGTCATCATCATTCATCATTGACACACAACCCAACTGACTTCCATTTTTCTTCTTCTCACTCCTTGTCTGCTTCTCATACTTATTTTTCTTCTTTGGCTAAGTACATTTAAAAGATGATCCCTTATACACACAACACATCAATACTTCAAGACATCTGTGGGAGGACAATGCCCAACTCATTCTATGAAGCCACAATTACACTGATACCAAAACCACACAAAGATCCAACAAAGAAAAAGAACTACAGGACAATTTCCCTTATGAATATCGATGCAAAAATACTAAATAAAATTCTTGCCAGCCAAATCCAAGAGCACATTAAAATGGTCATTCACCATGATCAAGTAGGCTTCATCCCAGGGATGTAGGGATGGTTCAATATATGGAAATCCATCAATGTAATCCACTACATAAACAAACTAAAAGAAAAAAACCACATGGTCATCTCATTAGATGCTGAAAAAGCATTTGACAAAATTCAGCATCCTTTCATGCTAAAAGTCTTGGAAAGAGCAGGAATTCAAGGCCCATAACTAAATATAGTAAAAGCAATCTACAGCAAACCAGTAACCTACATCAAACTAAATGGAGAGAAACTTGAAGCAATCTCACTAAAATCAGGGACTAGACAAGGCTGCCCTCTCTCTTTATATCTTTTCAATATAGTACTTGAAGTTCTAGCGAGAGCAATTAGACAACATAAGGAAGTCAAAGGGATAGTGTCATTTTTCTTAATATTTTTTCTTTGTAGTTTTCACTCTCAAGTGATTACCTGATACAAAATATCTAGAACATTTTAAATCAACTCATTGGGAGGAAAGCGAATTCGCCTCCTGGTTGTAATAACATCCAGAAAGAAATTCTCTCACTTCCTAATTGGATTAATTTTGCACATTCTTTCCATTGAAAATTAATATTTCACATTTTATTCTTACATTTTCTGATCATGAATTTTAAAGAGTTGAATTTTGTTTTTATATAGCACGCTCTAGCAGAAAATATCAGGACAAATTGAGGGCAAGGTATACTTCTCTTCTTCCCCTTTGCAATATTTTAATACAACTACAATTTTCTCAATATTTTTATGTGGTCAGACATCAATGAGAGGAGAGACCCTTGGATCCCTGAAGGCTCATTGCCCCAGGGTAGGGGAATGCCAGGTCAGGAAAGCAGGAGTGGGTGGGTTAGTGAGCAGGGGGAGGGAATGGGATAGGGGGGTTTGGAGGGGAAACAAGGAAAGGTGATAGCATTTGAAATGTAAATAAAGAAAATAACTAAAAAAGAAAAAGTGTTCTCAGCAAAATCCACTTGGACAAGAAGGAAAGAGTTAAGCCAAGTTCCAGTACCTTCTTGGTACTGTGTAGATCTCTGATGTGAACATTGCTTCTCTAATTTGTCTTACCACTGTGTCACAAAGCTGTACTTTTAGACTCTCTCTTGGATCCATCTTTAGCTATTGCTTTCTCTCTATAGGGGGATTTTGACAGTACCAACTGCTGGATGTACCTGTTTCTCTGAGTCTGTAGGCACAGTGGTTCAAGTATCCTGTAGCTCAAGGCTAGTCCTGCAGAGACTGTCACAGATAGAATCCAGAAGAAACAGAACAAAGGCTAACTGTGGATATATACACAGAATGGTGTATATTTAAAAGGATATGTATGATTCAGTTACCATGTCTAACATAATAAAGTTTTCTTCTTTAGGTAACACCATAAACATATGCTATTTTAATTCCTTGGTGTCTAATTTCTTGAATTCTTTGTACATATTAGATATTAGCCCTCTATTGGATATAGGGTTGATAAAGATCTTTTCCCAATCTGTTGGTTGCCATTTTGTCCTATTGACAGAGTCCTTTACCTTACAGAAACTTTGCAGTTTTATGAGGTCTTATTTGTCTATTGTTGATCTTATAGCATAAGCCATTGGTATTCTGTTCAGGAAAATTTCCCCTGTGCCCATGTGTTCCAGGCTTTTCCCCAATTTCTCTTCTATTAGAAACAATGTATCTGGTTTTATGTGGAAGTCCTTGATCCACTTGGACTTGACCTTTATTACATGTAGATAAGAAAGGATAAATTTGCATTTTTCTACAGATTGACCGCCAGTTGAAACAACACCACTTGTTGAAAATGCTCTTTTCTCCACTGGATGGTTTTAGCTTCTTTGTCAAAGATCTTGTGACCATAGGTATGTGTGTTCATTTCTGGGTCATCAATTCTATTCCATTGATCTACCTGCCTCTACTCCATTGTACACATACCATGGAGTGGTTTTTTGTTTGTTTGTTTGTTTTTGTTTTTGTTTTTATCACTATTGCTCTGTAGTACAGCTTGAGGGCCAGGATGCTGACTTTCCCAGATGTTCTTTTGTATTTGAGAATAGTTTTTTTTTTTTGCTATCATGGGTTTTTGTTATTCCAAAGGAATTTGTGAATTACTCTTTCTAACTCTATGAGGAATTGAGTAGGAATTTTGATGAGAATTGCGTTGAATCTGTAGATTGCTTTCAGCAAGATGGTCATTTTTACTATTATATCCTGCCAATCCATGAGCATGGGAGATCTTTCTATCTTCTGAGGTCTTCTTTGATTTCTTTCTTCAGAGACTTGAAGTTCTTGTCACACAGGTCTTTCACTTGTTTGGATTCACACCAAGATACTTTATATTGTTTGTGGCTGTTGTGAAGGGTGTTGTTTCCCAATTTTTTTTCTCAGCCTGATTATCTTTTGAGTAGAGGAAGGCTACTGATTTGTTTGAGTTAATTTTATATCTGGCCTCTTTGCTGAAGTTGTTTATCAGGTTTAGGAGTTCTCTGGTGGAGTTTGTCATGTTACTCAAGTATAATATTATATCATTTACAAATAGTGATATTTTGATATCTTTCTTTCCAATTTGTATCCCTTTGACTTCCTTTTGTTGTCTAATTGCTCTAACTAGAATTTCAAGTACTATATTGAATAGATAGGGAGAGTGGCTAGCTTTATCTAGTCCCAAATTTTAGTGGGATTGATTCAAGTTTCTCTCTATTTAGTTTGATGTTGGCTACTGGTTTGTTATATATTGCTTTTACTACATTTAGGTATGGGCCTTGAATGCCTGATCTTTTCTAGTCTTTTATCATGAAGGGATGTTGAATTTTGTCAAATGCTTTTTCAGTATCTAATAAAATGATCATGTGTTTTTTCCTTTGAGTTTGTTTGCATAATAGATTTCATTGATAGATTTCCATATGTTGAACCATCCCCAGAGAACCAAATAACCCTATTTAAAAATGGAGAACAGAGCTAAACAGAGAATTCTCAACTGAGAAAACTTGAATGGCTGAAAAGCACCTAAAGACATGTTCAATATCCTTAATCATCAGGGAAATGCAAATCAAAATGTCCCTGAGATTCCACCTCACACCAGTTAAAATGGCTAAGATCAAAACCTCAGGTGCCAGCATATGCTGGTGAAAATGTGGAGAAAGATGAACACTCCTCCAATGCTGGTGGGATGCAAACTGGTACAACCACACTGACAATCAATCTAGCAGTTTCTTAGAAAATTGGAGGTAGTAAGGAAGACCACTCTAGAAGATTCTCCAACATGTAATAAGGACACACTATGTTCATAGCAGCCTAATTTATAATAGCCAGAAACTGGAAAGAACCCAGATGTTCCTCAACAAAAGAATGGATACAGAAAATGTGGTACATTTACACAATTTACAATTTGTAGTGCATTTACTACTCAGCAGTTAAAAACAACAACTTCATGACATTTGTAGGCAAATGGATAGATTTAGAAAATATCATCCTGAGGGAGGTAACTCAGTCACAAAAGATCACACATGAAAATACAGGGACAAAGAATGGAGCAGAGCCTGAAGGAAAGGCCATACAGGAAATTCCCCATCTGGGGATACATCCCACATGCAGACACCAATCCCAGACATGATTGCAGATGCCAAGAAGTGCTTGCTGACAGGAGCCTGATACATTTGTCTCCTGAGACACTCTGCCAGATCCTGACCAACACAGATGTGGATGTTTCCAGTCAACCATTGGACTGAGCACAGGGACCCCAATGGAGGAGTTAGTGGAAGGACTGAAGGAGCTGAAGGGGTCTTATCTGACATCAATGATAGGGAAGTCCCTTGGTCCTATGAAGGCTTGATGTCCCAGTGTAGGGGAATGCAGTGAGGTAGTGGGAAGGTGGGTGGAAAATTACTCTCATAGAAGCAGGGTAAGGGGGGGGGATGGGATAGTACATTTGCACAGGGAAAATCTGGGGAGAACATTTGAAATGTAAATAAAGTATCCAAAAAATAAATTGTATCACCTTAGAAACATATAAAAGTGGAAGAAAACATGACAAAATAAAATAAAATTCCTTGGTAGGCTAGTAAAATGGATTAGCAGGGGAAGATACTTGTCACCAGGTTTGTCTACCAGAGTTTGATCCCTGGTTCCTACATCACACACATGATAAACTTAAATCTTTCTGTGAAGTATTCTCTATGTCAGTCAGAATATGAACCATATTTCTTTGAGTTATCTGTTAGTGTTCAGTTGTCATCATGTAATTTAGATTAAAGTGTTTTTTTCCTCCAGTGTTTTTGGGTATTTAGAATCATTTTAAAACCTGTTTACTTTCTTGAGATTCTCCCTAAATGGAAAATAAACCGAATTAGATAGAGAAATTTCATGAGATGATTATCTATTGTACATTTTGCTCCTAATAGAAAGTCATGCTACTTCTCAATCTGTATTCATTCTTAGAGTTTATGACATGATCAATCCAATTGAAACTCTGCAGAAATGGAGACTTGTTTATCCAGCCAATGGGGAAGAATCTAGGGACCCTTGGTGACTCCAAAATGTAATTTGCTAGCATGGAGTCTATTCAAACATAGTCTTTCTCCCAAGGAATGCACTGGAAACTGGACAAATGGCACTGGGGGCTACTGAAGCCCTCACATGTACACCTGCAGGTTCAAAGTGAAACCACTGATTGTTTTGGGAGTTTCAAATCTAAAATTAATACATCTATGCATAGATTTCCTCCTGTATTACATTATTTTATTTTTTCTAATGGAAAATGAAAATATGGAAATTATCATGTTTATATATACAATTTCCCCTTTTTATTTCTGTTGCCAAGATTAAAAGAAACAGAACAGCTTTGTTCTGTGTCCTGAGAAGCAAATAACTGTCAGAAGCATACAGGCGTTTGCTGTTTGTTGACTTCCATATTCCTTCCTAACAACCTTTCTCACAGTGATGTTTAAGGCTTTGGAATTTGAAGTACTGATTTTCTAGTCCTTACACAAATCATTTTGACTGAATTACTGAAGGAGAGCTCCTGAAACTATCTGATGTCCTGTATTAAATATGCTTATCAATCATCAAATTTAAACAAAGTAGAAGGTCTTGCACTGCAGTGAGATGCTTCATAACTTCTAATCTCTGTACCCTGTTATGAGCATGCCTTCTCTCATAAGTTTATCTCTTTAATTTGAGGAACTAGAATATCAGAAATAAGCTTTAAGTATGAAAAATATGAAATTTCAAGTAATCTTCCTATGGAATTCTAAGAAGCTTAGAGAAAATTATTTCTTGTTTATTTAATAGAGTTCAGAGTCTGCATAATCAATGAAATTTCCAGGACTCAGAAGATGGCACAATTGTTTAATTACTTGCTATAGAAGCCTGGGGATCTGAGTTCAGATCCCTGGAAACTTTGTGAAAGCTTAGAGAGTTATTTACATAACATCAGTGCTTGGGCAGATCTCTGGAGCTCATTGGTAAGTCAATCTAGTTGATGTTCAGAGAGGGACATCATATCAATGAATTGGGTAAATAATAACAGATACCTGGTATTCAACCACATGTTTGTGTTCACTTCCATACACATGTCTATCACCAGGTGTGTGTGTGTGTGTGTGTGTGTGTGTGTGTGTGTGTTATGTGTGTGTGTTTGTGAGTGTGTGTGTATGTGCACGCAAGCAGAGTGATTTTTAGAGAGAGAGATCTTTGATTACCATCCTTCCTAAAATGTTAAGGATCCAGTGAAATTGAAGTTTTCCCATCCTGGAGGAAAGGGTAGTGGTGGAGGATCACTCTGTATTGTTGTCTGCTACCATCCAACTGATTGCTTAGCATGGAAATAAGTAACCTGGCATCATGTCCATCATGTAGAGCTACACATAATCCATCCTTGATGTCAATGGCACTTTGCTTTGAGCATGGTCAGCAGATATTAAAGAGCAATGGAAGATAAATAAGCAACAGTCACAAAGAGAGTCAGCCGTTATTCTGAATGCTAACTCCTCTCTACCAAAAAGGTGTTTGGCTGACTGTTCAGATTGGAACTCTGGTTCTCTGTTTCCAGCCTATGTTGAGATGTCCTTCTATGTTCCACAAAACTTTCCTGTTTGGCTTTGTCACCTCTGGATACAAAACATTCACACTGTCCCTATTCCCTTCAAGAAAAAATAAACAGATTTCATTCATTAACCTCATAAAGATGTGAGATGGCTATTCTTGGCTATCAGCTTGATTCTGTCTGGAATGAACTACAATCCAAAAGTAGAGGTATACTGGCTGGTTTTGTGTGTCAACTTGACACAGGCTGGAGTTATCATAGAGAAAGGAAGTTCAGTTGGGGAAGTGCCTCCATGAGATCCAGCTGAAGGGCATTTTCTCAATTAGTGATCAATTGGGAAGTGCCCATTGTGGGTGGTGCCATCCCTGGGCTTGTATCTTAGGTTCTATAAGAGAGCAGGCTGGGCAAGGCAGGGGAAGCAAGTCAGTAAGAAACATCCCTCCATGGCCTCTGCATCAGCTCCTGTTTCCTGGCCTACTTGAGTTCTAGTCCTGACTTTGTTCAGCGATGAACAGCAATGTGGAAGAATAAGCTGAATAAACCCTTTCCTCCACAATTTGCTTCTTGGTCACGATGTTTGTGCATGAATGGAAACCCTGACTAAGACAGGAGGGCACACTTGTGATCAAGATCTTGAGGTGGAAAGACACAGGTTTTTGATTCAGATTGTGAGACAGGAAGACACACCTTTAATCTGGGCCACACTTTCTGCTGAAAGCCTGTATAATGAAAGAAGGAATGCTCTGTTCTTGGCCCGATAGCCTTCACCTTACTAGCACATCCATTCCTTCATTGACATTGGTGCCTACTTCTTCAGAATTCCAGCATATCAGCATATACAGAAGACCAGCTAAGATACCCAGCCTTGTGGGCTGAGCAACTACTAGATTCTTGAACTTTCAATTCCCAACCAGCATTGTTGGATTATTTACTCTGCAGCCTATATGCCATTCCAATAAATTCCCATATACATCCATAAGTTCTGTGACTCTAGAGGACCCTGACTAAAATGGAAGGACTATTTTATTTATCCTTTAAGGATAAGCTAATTGCTTCATTTACCATGAAAGAGGTTCTTTTTATCAATTTCTGCAAGGTTAGTTAGCTTCAGCTTCAAGTACCATACTGTCCAGGGACACAGCTATTCCTGCAGAGCCCATGTTCAGTGACTGACTGGCTTGAAGCTGGACAATGCTGAAGAACACATTCACCACTTTCCTGTAGGGTTAATCACATTTTGTCATCACTTCTGTCATCACTTGACCCATTCTCTGGTCAGCATTGATCTTCTCCTTTCTCATGTGTGGACCTTCAATGAATGTTCTTCATTACAAACTCTGACTTAGCACATACTTGTAGAAAACAGAACCTGTGATATAATATGTAAATCGGGCTGGAATATTTTCCTCAATCAACTTCTCTAGAAATCCATCTATAGGTAAAACAAAGGAACCCCAACCATAGGCAAGAGTAGGTGTATTGGATCAAAAGCCTTCAGCTTATGCCACATAATTTTAATTTCAGATTTGCCTCAGCTAGGTCTTTGTGTCAGTTTTAGATGATGATGATGATGATGATGATGATGATAGTGATGATGGTAGTGATGGTAGTGGTGATGATGACAACAATGACAACTTTATTTTAGACTAGTATATGTTGTATACTCAGTTTACAGTGATTGCTGAGAACATACCAATCAACTCATGAGCAAATGATGTTTAGTTATAAGACTCAGGGTTGGCTCTAAAATTACCATTGAACAAGTTGACTCTTAAGCTCAGAAGATCTTTTATAAAACTCTTGTGAGCATTGTCACTTATTTCAGATATAGTCAAGTCTTCTAAAAACACAAATAAAACCAATTCACTGTATCAGAGATCAAGTTCTACTTGCACAAAATCTTGTAAAACCAATCAGACCTGGGATGTCAAAAGAAGCCTAGGTAATGCTGATGATTATTCACTACTAGAATTTTCTTACTGTGGCACTTTAATATAAAATGCTAGACATTTTCACAGAGCAAAACATAACCAGACAACGATGCCTAGGGCAGGTATGATAGCATTTCTAAGCCAACTTGTGTTGGAGAGTGATTCAGGAAGGATCTCTGAAGCAGTTACAGTTGCAATTAGATGTGTGGCTTGAATTTGAGCAATGAGTTAAGAGAGAAGAAAACATCTTAGTTGAGGGTAGCATTGCCAGAGCAATCAGGTAGAAAAGCAGCCAAGGTGGAGAAACAATGAGCAAGGCAAAGATCATTCATATTCGGAATTCTTTGAAATCAGCCTTAAATCTCATCTGACATTCAATCATTCCATCTGTGTTGTCTTGGGGGAAATATAAACCAAAGTGTGGGTTTTTTAATAGTAATAGAAGAGGCTCTGGGAAGAAGGTACGCTGAGTATAAATGAATTATTTTGTTCTTGGTTAATCAACTGAATTTAGACATATTTGTGGCAATATCACAAGATTTTTCAAGGCAGAAAATGAAATTTAAAGGAACCTTTGTGCATCACACATATACCATCCCACTGCAATACTTGAAGGGGTTGTTTGAAAGAATATTGTGTATGCCTCTGCTATCTTACAGTTCGTCACAGTGGAAGAAGATTGTGTGTGCCTCTGCTATCTTATAGTGAGTCGCAGTGGTTAGGAATTGTAGGCTCTAGACTCAGATTTCCAGAATTAACTCTGATCAAGTAACTTCATCTTTCAAACTCCAGGGCTTTTTGGCAGTTCTATGAAGAAAATATAACTTCATATAGTGAAGTTATTGTAGGTAAAAAAATAATATGGAGCTAATAAAGTAAACAACAAAGTGAAGTGCTATGAAAATCACTCATTAAGCTATTATTTTGCTATAATGCTGCCATTATAGCAAATATCAGAGAGTTGTATCATAAAAGGATAGTGGGCTCACTTTGACTCTTTCCTTAGTCCTCTTCCTTATGATCTTGACATTCTTAGTTCTTCCCATGACTTGGGATAAAGGCAAACCATGGCTAAGTGCACGTCGTGATTATGGAGCTAATAGAAATTCCATTCTCTATGCCATCAAATCATTACATTTATGTATGCATTTAACACTTCTAAATCCTGAATGATAGTTAATGTCTATAGCAGAGAAGAACCATTAGTAAATTTGTGAGTTTGAATACCACTTAGTTTTATTGACAGAAATAATCAGTGAGAGTGTAAGTAATTGATTCATATTAATGCAATGGATGCCAGATATATTGGGGCTATCTGGGCCAGCCAGCCAGGCACATGCCCTACCCAACTCTGCTACTTTCTGGTAACCAGAAAGCATGCTAGACATAAAAAGAAGGTTGTGATTTCTCTTCATTGCTTCTCTGTTTTTTAGAGTCAGTTTTGTAAAGATTTAGTTTGGGGATATTATTAATGGCTCATATATGAAAATGGCTTCTATGCTTAATGAGATTCATGAAATACAGTTTCTTTTTACAATGTTAAGCAGAATTACTTACAGCTCAGAAACTATTTAATTATTTATAGTTGAATTTCAAATGGCTAGAGCGTTCCTGTCCAATAGAAATGTCATTTCTCTTGGTCATGAGTCTGAGTCATATATTTACTGAGATTTTTTTCCAAAAGTCATGCCAACTAATAGACACATTTACTGTAATAATATAGTTTCTTAGCATATCAAAATATTATTTTAATATATAATCAGTATAAAATTGAGGCTTTTATTTTTTTCCACATTGTATCCAAAATCCAGTGGTTACTGTAAGCTTACAATATCTTAATTTTACCTATGTTTATGACTTAATTTCATGTGGTTGTGGCTGGGAAGCAAGAGTGGCTTCCACATGACAGGGCAGGGATAGACTATAGTATTTTTCCAAGTTGATTGCTTTTTCTGGGGATGTGTGGATGGGTTGTAATCTATAAAGTTTGAGAATCAATAATCTGTGAAGGAGGGGGATACAAGAGGAAGAAGGGATGGAAACCACTATGAGGCTGTGACCTGACAAAACATGATGTTTATGTAATCCCTGTTGTGGATATGAACTGAACATCACACATGACTCTTACCTATCAATGGGCATGTGTAGTATGATACTCAGCTGGACTGAATAGGAGAGTTTAATTGGAAGCTAGATCTGCAACACAAGCAAGAAATAGAGAGGAGTGGTTGCTGCTTGGAGCAGGAGTGTGCTGGGCTGAGAAACCATCACTGAGAAACCATCTCCAGGCATGATTTTGCTACTCAAACATAAGGGACCCAAAGCAGTTCCTCCTAAGTTTAGTCATTATCCCAATTGAAGGGAAAACTGGAAAAGAAGTAACTCACTTCTCAGAATTCTCTCTCCTGAGTCATTTCTCAGCATTTCTATAGAGTGCAATAGATGAGGGTTGTTGGAAAGGTGCTCTATGTTTTGCATCACAGATTCATCTTGGCTTGGATTCTTAGGGGTTTCTTTGTTTTCATCATGAAGAGGTGCAGCCCCATGTATTTTCCCAACCATCTATAGTATTGTAGATGATTGTCTTGCCCCTAAATTGTACTTCCTGAAGAAAGTGAATTTACTGTTTGCTTCTCCAAGCAAATAAAGTATTTGTAGGGTTTCAAGACCATAAAGGTTCATCTACAAAGACTGAAACAGGTTCACACACTAGAGGTTTCCAATGCAAACATTTCTCTGTTGCAAACTTTGACATTTATCAAGACAAAATCTTTTTGCCCCAGTTTGCTCAAGGGGCTTGGTTTTAAAGTTGAAGAGGGGAGAGGAAGAACAGGGCAAGCAAAAAGTAATGCAATATGTATGATTTTACTTGCTATGGATGGAAACATTGATAGTGCTAGATTTAATTATTCTTTCATTTAGCCTTATTTCACTCTGGAAGATCAATATGCTTGTTCTCTTCTTAAGTAGCAATGATCGCTACAATCTAAACATAAATCTAATCATGTGCTGCCATCTCAGTGTTTATAGACTCTGTCAAAGACATAGCCTATTATAATTATTTTCTCAATCATTCACCATGAAAGAAACACTCCAGGCAACAATAAAACCCAACTTAATCACTAGAAACAATATCAATTCAACAAATGGATCCTATTAGATAGCCATTTAGGAAAAAAAGTAAAGCTCATTTCCCAATATTTTAATTTTCTTCTAAGTTTCAAATTGATTTTACGTACAGAAATTGAGTTACTGATATATTTTACATGAATATTTAAGTGAGAAATGTCATGAAGATTGTTATTAAAACTGATTCCCAATGTGACACATGCAAATTTCTGTAAACAAATCAAGATTAGTTTATTAATTTAATTTTTGAAAACACAACTGTGGATTAGTGCTACAAATGAGTGCAGAAGAGAAAATATAGATACAAGTAAATATATTACAATGTTAGGAGATAAACAACTCTTGCAAAATTGACAGTTTGGGTATCTGTCTAAAATCCTTTGGATGTAAAAATTTTGAAATAAAACTAAGGTCAAGTAGTAAATAAAGAATTTTGTGTGGGGGCAGGAATTTTACCCAGACATGCAAGTCCTAACACTTTGTCTTGCAACATGATCTTGCAGTAAAAATAGTGGCAGACTCAGATGTGTTTGTATCTGTTATAAAATATGGGCTTGAGAGATGACCCAGTCAGTGCTTTACAGAATTGCTGCTGTTGCAGAAGACACAGGTTTAGTTTCAAGCATACACAGAGTGACTTGAAATCATTCAAAGCTCCAGTTCCAGGATACTCAATATCTTCTTCTGACCTCTAGTCATAGTGCATCTGTGTAAATCCAGGCAAAACACTCATACATAAAATAAAATAATAAAATAAAATAAAATAATAAAATAGTTTTAGAAATTCAGCAGTTATCTAATCTTATGTAAATATCACAAGCAGTAATGCCACATTATTGATAGGAATTGATAGTGTGAATGCAAACATGTTTCTCTGTATACATGTGTATTTGTATGTGTCTCCTTGTTTGTTTTTTAAATAGAAGTTATTTTTTATGATAAACTCAAGTATATTTTTAATATATAAATAAAGTGCATACATTTATCTGGAGAAAAGGCATCTTTGATATGAATAGCCACTACTAATGTTATATCAAGAGTCTTGTTTCTAAAACAATCTTAAAATTCCTATAAAGTCATGTAAAGGTTAGATACAATTCCGAGTTCTTTTTCAAAGATGTGATGAAAGGATTTCAGATTAAAAGGACATCAGAAGAAGGAGCAAAGCATGCAGGACACTGACCTCCTTCCACATAGAGCAGGCGAAGGTGTTCTCCCTTCCATAGATGCCTCTCCAGTCAGTTAGCAGGTTCCTGTGCAGCTAGACACTTTTTATTTATGAGATGCCACTTGCTAGTTGTTTTATTTTCTGTGCTTCCAAGCTATTATTGAGAATATCCTTACCTGGAATATATTATTCTTTTTTTTTTCAGTTGGGTGAAATCAGTAATTCTTCTTCTTTGGAAGCATTAAGAAATACCTTCTAGCATCATAAAACTACTCTGTAAAGGTCAAGCTTTGAGGTGAGCAGGAGATTTCCTTGTGTTCTGTGACACAATTTTATTTATTTTTTATTTTCTATATTCCATATGTCCCATAAGTCCTCTTCTCTCTGCCCAAAACCAATCACCTCCCCACATTTCTTTGTTCTAGTACTCTCCTACCATACTGGATCAAGTCTTTTCAGGACCAGAGCCCTCTCCTTCCTTTTTCTTGGGAATCATATAATTTGCTAATTGTGATTGAGTATTCAGAGCTTCTGAGCTAATTAATATCCACTTATCAGTGATTGCATTTCATATGTATTCTTTTGTGATTGGGTTACCTCACTTAGGATGATATTTTCCAGTTCCAACCATTTGCCTACAAATTTCATGGATTCATTGTTTTTAATTGCTGAGTAGTATTCCATTGTATAAATATACCACATTTTCTGTATCCATTCCTCCACTGAGGGACATCTGGGTTCTTTCCAACTTGTGGCTATTATAAATAAGGCTGCTATGAACATAGTGGAGCATGTGTCTTTGTTGCATGCAGGGGAATCCTCTGGATATATGCCCAGGAGTGTTATGACAGGGTCTTCTGGAAGTGTCATGCCCAATTTTCTTAGGAACTGCCAGACTGATATCCAGAGTGGTTGTACCTTCTTGCAATCCCACCAACGGTGGAAGAGTGTTCCTCTTTCTCCACATCCTTGCCAGCATCTGCTGTCTCTTGAGTTTTTAACCTTAGCTATTCTGACTGGTGTGAGGTGAAATCTCAGGTTTGTTTTTATTTGCATTTCCCTGATGACTAGTGATATTGAACATCTCTTAAGGTGCTTCTCAGCCATCCGAATTTCTTCAGCTGAAAATTCTTTGTTTAGTTCTGTACCATTTTTTAATAGGGTTATTTGGTTCTCTGGGGTCTAATTTCTTGAGTTCTTTGTATATATTGGATATTAGCCCTCTGTCAGATGTGGGGCTGGTGAAGATCTTTTCCCAATTAATTGACTGCTATTTTGTCTTTCTGACAGTGTCCTTTGCTTTACAAAAACTTTGTAATTTTATGAGATCCCATTTGTCAATTTTTGACCTTAGAGCACAAGCTATTGCTTTTCTGTTCAGGAACTTTCCTCCTGAGTCCATGTCCTCAGGGTCTTCCCCAGTTTCTTTTCTATTAGTTTCAGTGTGGCTGGTTTTATGTGGAGGTCCTTGATCCACTTGGAGTTGATCTTATTACAAGGCGATAAGAGTGGATCAATTTGCATTCTTCTGCATGCTGACCTCCAGTTGAACCAGCACTATTTGTTGAAAAGGCTATCTTTTTTTCCACTGTATGGTTGTAGCTCTTTTATCAAAGATCAAGTGACCATAGTTCTGTGGGTTCATTTCCAGATCTTCAATTCTATTCCATTGATCTACTTGCCTTGTCGCTGTACCAATACCATGCAGTTTTTAACACAATTGCTCTGTAGTACTGCTTGAGGTCGGGGATATTGATTCCCCCAGAAGTTTTTTATTGTTGAGAATAGTTTTAGCTATCCTGGGCTTTTTGTTATTTCAGATGAATTTGAGAATTGCTCTTCCTAAATCTATGAAGAACTGATTTGGGATTTTGATGGGGATTGCATTGAATCTGTAGATTACTTTTGGCAAGATGGCCATTTTACTATATTAATCCTGCCAATCCAAGAACATGAAATATTTTTCCATCTTCTGAGGTCTTCTTTGATTTCTTTCTTCAAAGACTTGAAGTTCTTGTTATACAGATCTTTTACTTGTTTGGTTAGAGTCACACCAAGGTACTTTATATTGTTTGTGGCTATTGTGAAGGGTGTTATTTCCCTAACTTCTTTCTCGGCCTGCTTATCTTTTGTGTATAGGAAGACTACTGATTTGCTTGAGTTGATTTTATAACCAGCCACTTAGATGAAGTTGTTTATCAACTGTAGGAGTTCTCTGGTGGAGTTTTTTGGGTCACTTAAGTATACTATCATATCATCTGCCAATAGTGATAGTTTGACTTCTTCCTTTCCAATGTGTATCCCTTTGACTTCCTTATGTTGTCTAATTGCTCTCGCTAGAACTTCAAGTACTATATTGAAAAGGTTTGGAGAGAGAGGGCAGCCTTGTCTAGTCCCTGATTTTAGTGGGATTGCTTCCAGTTTCTCTTCATTTAGTTTGCTGTTGGCTACTGGTTTGCTGTATATTGCTTTTACTATGTTTAGTTATGGGCCTTGAATTCCTGCTCTTTCCAAGACTTTTAGCATGAAAGGATGCTGAATTTTGTCAAATGCTTTTTCAGCACTTATTGAAATGATCATGTCTATGTCTTTTTATTGGAGACTTCAATTGAGTCCATTGATGTTAAGAGATATTAAGGAATAGTGATTATTGCTTCCTGTCATTTTTTATTTTTTTTTTATATTTGATAGTTTTTTTTGGGGGGGTTGATGAAAGAAGGTTGCTATCTTGCATTTTCCAGGGTGTAGTTTCCCTCCTTGTGTTGGTGTTTTCCCCTTATTATCCTTTGTAGGGCTGGGTTTGTAAAAAGATATTTTTTAAATTTGGTTTTGTCGTGGAATATCTTGGTTTCTCCCTCTATGGTGATTGAGAGTTTTGCTGGGTATAGTAGTTTTGGCTGGCATTTGTGTTCTCTTAAAGTCTGCATGAGGTCTGCCCAGGATCTTCTAGCTTTCATAGTCTCGGGTGAGAAGTCTGGGGTAATTCTTATAGGCCTTCCTTTATACGTTACTTGGCCTTTTTCTCTTACTGCCTTTTTATAATTCTTTGTTTGTTTAGTACATTTTGAGTTTTGATTATTATGTGACTGGAGGTATTTGTGTTCTGGTCCAGTCTGTTTGGAGTTCTATAGGCTTCTTGTATATTCATGGGCATCTCTCTCTTTAGGTTAGGGAAGTTTTCTTCCATAATTTTGTTGAAGATATTTGCTGGCCCTTTAAGTTGTAAATCTTCACTCTCTTCTATACCTGTAATCTTTAGGTTTGGTCTTCTCATTGTGTCCTGGATTTCCTGGATGTTTTGTGTCACAAGCTTTTTCCATTTTGCATTTTCTTTGACTGTTGAGTCCATGGTTCCTATGGTATCTTCGGCATCGGAGATTCTTTCTTCTATCTCTCTTATTCTGCTGTTGATATTCGCATCTATGGCCCCTGATTTCTTCCCAAGGTTTTCTATCTCAAAGTTGTCTCCCTTCGTGATTTCTTAGTAGTTTCTACTTCTGTTTTTAGATCCTGGATGGTTTTGCTCAGTTCCTTCACTTGCTTGTTTGTGTTTTTGTGTAATTCTTTGAGGGATTTTTGTGTTTCCTCTTTTATGACTTCTGCCTGTTGACCCAAGTTCTCCTGTATTTTTTTAAAGTGATTTTTGCATTTCCTCCATATTGGCTTCTATCTTTTGACCCATTTTCTCCTGAATTTCTTTAAATGATTTTTATGATTCCCTTGTAAGGGCTTCTACTTTTTGATCTATTTTCTTATGTATTTCTTTAAAAGATTTATTTATGTCCTTTTGTTCCTCTAACAGCATCATGACCAGTGATATTAAATCCAAATCTTGTTTTTCTGGTGTGTTGGGGTATTCAGGACTTCCTTTTATCAGAGAATTGGGTTCGGATGCTGCCATGTTGCCTTGATTTCTGTTAGTAACGTTCCTATGTTTGCCTTTGCCATCTGGCTATCTCTAGTGTTAGTTGGTCTTGTTGTCACTGGCTGGTGTTTGAACCTCCCAGGAGCCTGTAATGCTAATTCTGCACCTCTGGATGTCTGGGTTCCCCTGGCTCAGGTTGCTGATATGCTACCCTCTCCTTGGGTGCCCTTGGAGCCCTAATGTGTCCTGCCCCAAAGAATGCTATACTCAGATTGCCTCTGTGAGCCTGGTGTTGTTTGTCTGCTCCTTCAGGGGCACGATGGTGGATGCTGCAGGGACCTTATCCAAGCGCTGATCACTCTGTAGGGCAGATGACCCTTCCACCCCCCCACCTGTGTTGGTTCACAACTGGGTTGGCATACAGATGGCCCGTTGAGCTGCTCAGGCTCTGGGTGCAGGCAAGAGTCTTACGGGTTAGGACAGGAGCGATGTTAGCCTCAAACTATGTCAGTGTACCTGGTGTTAGCTGTTAGCTGTCTGTGGTGCCCGAGGCAAGAGGCAAGATGGCGGCCTCTGCCATAAGCAGGACAAAGACCCCTAGCGAGTTGGTGCACGACTGACTGGGTCTGCAGCGTACAGATAGCCCACCAAGTTGCTCAGGCTCTGGGTGCAGGCAAGAGGATAGGACTTAAGTGATTTTAGACTCAGACTCTGTCAGTGCACCTGGCGTTAGCTGTTAGCTGTCTGTGGTGCTCTGAGGTTAGATGGTGGCCTGTGCCGGACAAAGACACCCCCCAGCGAGTTGGTACACGACCGACTGGGTCAGTATATAGATAGCCCCCGAGCTGCTCAGGCTCTGGGTGTAGGCAAGAGCCTGATGGGATAGGACCTGAGTGATGTTAGACTCAAACTCTGTCAGTGCACCTGGTGTTAGCTGTTAGCTGTCTGTGGTGCTCCTAGGCAAGATGGTGGCCTCTGCTGTAAGCTGAACAAAGACCCCCAAGCAAGTTGGTGCACAACTGGGTCAGAGTACAGATAGCCCACTGAGCTGCTCAGGCTCTGGGTGCAGGCAAGAGCCTGACAGGATAAGACCCGAGAGATGTTAGACTCAGACTCTGTCAGCGCACCTGGCTTTGGCTGTTAGCTGTCTGTGGTACTCTGAGGCAAGATCCCTGGAATATATTCAAAGTGTGCTTCCCACTCTTTCCGCTAGAAGTTTCAGAGTTTCAAGTCTGATATTGAAGTCTTTGATCCACTGTGACTTAATTTTTGTGCAAGATGGAAGAGAATTCACCCGTGTCCTTCCTCCATGTAAAGGTACCCAGATGTACCAGTGCTGTTTGTTGAAGATGGTTTTCCATTACCTGTGTCTCTGACATCTTCATCAAAAAGAGGCAGCGGTAGGTACATGGACTTATACCTGAGTCTTCATTCCTGTTTAGTTGATCAGGCTGTCTGTTTCTGTGTTAGTACCACATTGTTTTAATTATCGTTTCTCTGTTACATAGCTTGAAATAGAGAGTGATGATATCTCCAGATTTTTATCTGTCTATCTATCTGCCTGTTTATCTGTCTATCTCTCTATCTATCTATCTATCTATCTATCTATCTATCTACATATCTATTGACTATTAGGAGTATTTTGTGCTTCCTTATGAATTTTAAAATCTGTATTTTAGTTTCTGAGATGATTTCCTTGGTAACTTTGGTTAGATTGCACTAAATCTCCAGATTGATTTTGCAGTGGTCATTTTCATTATATTGATCGCACCAATCCATGAATTTCAGGAGTCTTTCTGTCTACTGGTGTCTTCTTCGGTTTCTTTCCTCAGTGCTTTAAAGTTGTACTTACACTGATCTTTCAAATCCTTAGTTAGATTCATCTCATTTGTATTTGTTTTGGAGGCTACAAGACATTAAGTCACTGACTACTACTGATCCTAAAGCATTCATCTCTGCAAACATACACTTATTAAGCAATATATGTATGCTGTTTTCAATATTTATGACCAATGTAAGGGTCACTTATGACAGATTTTCTTTTGTTAGAAAATTATACATATTATATATTAATATAATATATATTTATAGATGTATTACACATACAGACACATGCACATAGACACAGACACACACATAAACACACACTATTGAAAATATGGGGAAAACTGATGTAAGTGGAGTCCTTGCTTTTCACTGATTTTCCAACATTTTTGTCTTTGAAAAATATTTTAACATTGAAAGCCTTTACCCCCATAGATTGCTGTGAATCCTCTGCACATCCCAAGCAGGTGTGACAGTCATATATCACTACATCTCAGGGGGGTTTGTCCTCTAGACTCATTCATTATGTGCAGGTGTCACTTCATGAGTTTTAAATCACTTTAACCTTTGGAATTGTGTCTATCATTTTGTTCCAGAGAATAAGAAAAGTTTTACCTGTAGGGTGAACAAAATGTCTTTAGTTTTATGAGCATGTAACTGCATAACATAGAAAAGGTCCACCTTCAAGATTCTGTTCCATGGAGGATGCACATGGGTTTTAAGATTATGTCTCTAACACAAGATTATGTAAGATAGAAATATCTAGCTCTTTATTTTTTCCCTCTAATTAAAACAATATTTGGATTTATTTGATAAAAGATGTCTACAGATACAGCTTCTAGAATCATAGAAACTTCTACACAGTGCTCCATTTTGGGTATTCTGATAGTCATATTTTATTGTAAGTACTCAAATTTTCCCTGCTACTTGGGTATAAATTAGAAAAAATAGGGGTTACCAGGATGGCTTAGTGGATAATGTTGTTTCTGCCAGTGCTCATGATCTATGTTCAGTTCTAAAGACTAATACACACACACACACACACACACACACACACACAGAGAGAGAGAGAGAGAGAGAGAGAGAGAGAGAGAGAGAGAGACTATGACATTTAAAATATGCTATTGATAAGGGTTAAGTTTGGTGATGTGATTCATACTTACCTATCACTTGGCCTTGTATGGGGGAAAGTCCTGAATGTTAGCATTTGCTGACTCTGTGGGGTAAATCCTATTACTGTGCCTGCTTTCTAGCATACCTTTACCTAAAATAACTGATATAATAACTGCTTACATACAAATAACCTCAAGGGCATAGATAGCAGATGCATAGGTCACTGAAAAATTGTGGGCGTTGATTCTCTGCTTCTATCATATGGGTCCTGGGTACTCAACTCAGGTCATCAAGCATTTTAGCAAATGATTTTATCCATTGAGTTACCTCTGGTCCTTAATATATCATTTGGTATCTGGGAAAATTTTAAGAGAGCTAATCTGTCTCTTGCTTCTCTCTCTCTCTCTCTCTTTTTCTCTCAAACCCCAACTACTTTGCTTTTATTTTGTTCAAAATGTAACATAATCACAAGAGTATAGAATAAAAATATTTCCTCCTGGTGCCAAGCCCAGGACCCATTTCCAGAGGAGTATTTTCCTACTAACTTCTTCCAGTTTCATATTCTCATTAAAGAAATGATCAGGTCATACTCACACACAACTATGCATACAATAAGAGTCTGTGCCTTGTTTTCACCAAATAGTGTGTTTTAGAAAGAGTCTAGAGGACAAAACCTCCTGAGATGGAGTGATATATGACTGTACATGTAGAATACATAAAGCTCTGTTCTAGGCACACGCCAACATTCACTTCAACAGTTTCAGGTTCTCAGTGATGCTTTTCTGTGAGAATTACCCAGAGAGTTTGCAAACAAATTGGAGTGCATGATAGAAGGAAAGTCATAGAATCAATAATTTCTTTATTCATACTATGAGAAACTGTTCTGAGAAGCTAATGCAACGTAGTTAGTACAGAGGCCAACATACTCAAATTAGACAACATTTAGAAAGGCTTTGGCTCTCAGGAACTTCAAGGAAAGCAAACCCAGCAGCAGCAAGGTAATGCTGAAATGGAGATGCAGCCATTAGCGGTCAGGAGAAAATGTGCTCTGTGGCAGGTGAGCCTGTGGGACAATAGCAATGGAGGTAAAGGGGGTGTGTCACTACATGACTTACCCCCCAAAACAGTAGACATGGACGCGACAGGAAATGGTCTTACTAAATCATGTTAGCAGGGTCTAATTATTGGTATTATTGATAGAATTTTATTGTTATTCACCAGCTCAATGATCAGTTTAATTCTTCACAGAAAAACCAGTATGACTGGTTTTATCTTCACTTGATGACTCTGGAGTGTTTTGTGTAAGCATTTAAAACAAAAGAAGAAAATTTGTTATGCTTATTTATTACTGAATTCAGAACATTAAATTACCTCCTTTGATGAGTAAAAACCAATAGACTGGAAACTAGTTTATGCATCCCCACACCCACAGTCTAAGCCTTTGGCATTCAAGCTGATATATTGACTATATTGTGTGGTTCCCACCAAAACAGGAGCCTGATGAATCCTATTTTTTAATTGTTGTTTTTCCTCCTTTTGGTAACAAACAACTTTCTTTCTCTGTATTAGGAGAAATCTTTCCTCCCTGCTGAGTGCTTAAAGTTTCCACATTGAGGAAAGGCTGCAGATTTATTCTGGCTTTTCATTTTCACTATTGGATTGCTTTTCTGACATCTCCTTAGCATTCAAAGACAGAAGTTCTGATATTCCGGTCACTGCATCCTACTCCTGGAGAAATCATGAAAGGCATAGAAACCATTGGGATTGATGACTTAGGCTCCCTCCTCTCTCATTTCAGGAATATAAACT
This sequence comes from Apodemus agrarius, assembly GCA_964023405.1. Classification (NCBI taxonomy): domain Eukaryota; kingdom Metazoa; phylum Chordata; class Mammalia; order Rodentia; family Muridae; genus Apodemus; species Apodemus agrarius. Next base: position 57,496,710 of record OZ030008.1, on the reverse strand, counting down.
CAAATAGTCTTCCATATTGAAGTTCTTCAGTTGCTCTACAGTGAGCCCAGACAGACAGCGAGCCCAGACAGTGAGCCAGTCATGGCGGCTCCTCCATGAAGCATATGCAGTGTGCCTACTTCCCTCTGCACCTTCAGGGGCTTAACAGAACGTCACAATCCAGATCCAGTTTATGTGCCTGTTAGCGCGTTGCTCCTGCTATGAGGCTGTTAAAGAAGGTCTGTGGAAGTGGTTGTGTCTAACTAATTGGGTACTGCACAGTAGGAGTAAGTGCCCGCAGGGAGTTAGTGCAGGCAGGACCTGGAGGGAGCAGGTTGCGGGTTAGTGCTGCTGACTGGGAGACAATCTGAGCTGTTGTGATCTTTTTCCTTGTTTGCGCCCATTCTGAACTTCTCTCAAATCCCCTGTCACATTTCCATGGCTCCCATTCTCATTCCCAAAACCATGGCCAAACCAAAAGAACGTCTTTCACCAAAGCTGATGCCACTCACACAGTGAGTGATTCAAAGATTCAGAGAGTAAGGGATTCAGAGACCCAGATCCTAGGTCTTTTCAGAAAAAAGGCTTGCTGACCTCTTTCCTGCTAGAACAGTGTACACATGAGTCTAGGCCTGACTCTAACACACCTGTCTATTTCATGGTCTCGTGCTGGGGAAACCCCGTGGCCTTGACCCTAGCTCCTGCTTTGTTTAGACAAGAACATTATTCTCTTCAGAACCCAAGTTCCCAACAACTTTCTGCTTACTGTTTCTTCCTCTTGATTTCTCCTTAGTGTTTTTGTTTTTTATTTTATTTTATTTTTTTCGAGGCAGGATTTCTCTGTATAACCTGGCTGTCCTGGAACAGGACAACCCTCACTCTGTAGACCAGGCTGGCCTTGAACTCAGAAATCTGCCTGCCTCTGCCTCCCACATGCAGGGATTACAGGCATGATCCACCACTGTCTGGTTAGTGTTGTTAATTTTTTAACCTTTGTCTGCAACTTTGCCTGCACATGTCCAGCAGGCCTGCCTCTACTTTTCATAGACCTGATTAGTGTGGAATGAGTGGTCTCCACCCTGTCTTCCACATTACTCTACACTCTACATGCTCACTCTTCAGCTCTCCCTACCTACCCTGCTCCCAATGCTGTACTCCCTTACATGACCAACAGGCTTGTTCTCTTACCTTGTTTATCACACCGTCACACTTAACATTGTAGAATCTAACTTCACAGCCCACTTCATTTTGACCGGGTTCAGACCTTCTGCAAAAGCTGCTTTCACTCAAAACACAATGACCTTTTGCCTTATGGATAATAAAGAATCCCTGTTGATCACCTAGCAATGTTTATTGTAATCCACCCCGGGCTATCTGACCTTCTCCCTCTTATCAGTTTTCTTCCTGCTTTCCACTTTTCTTCCTGTGGTCAGTTCCCTGTTGGTCATTGTTTTTCTCTTTTCCTATCATTTAAATACTGATACTCTTCAGGATAGAGACTGGCTTTTTATCACAACACATTTTTTTTCTGAAGATGGAGTTATTATTTATATAGTGAGCACTCCAAAAATTATATCCCAGTTTTGAATTCTCTCATACTCAACTCATACATAGTTAACTGCCTGATAGACCTCATCCTCAACATAAATGCAAATTCGGCATCACAAAACTGCCTTCTTCCTATCCATCATCAAATTTGGTTAGGCTACATGTGTGTAACAGAGAGAGAGAGAGAGAGAGAGAGAGAGAGAGAGAGAGAGAGAGAGAGAGAGAATTTCGTGCTGTGAGGCAATGATTCAATGACTAAGACAAGTCTAGGTGACTTTCTTGACTGTTCTCTCCCACCCCTGCCCTCTTTAAGGCAGTTATTGATGAATGCCCCCAGCTCTCCCAACTCTACTTTCTGGGTCCTTTTACATTTCCACATTGATTTCCTACAGACATCATAGCCTGTCTTATTTCTTCTCTGTTCCAGCATTGCAGCTGAAAGGATAAGGTTATAAGCTAGGAATCCCCCATGCCTGGGTACGTGGGGGCACTTGAATCCGCAAGGCCAGTGGGGGAGGGTGGGCACGACACTGCGTGGCGGCCACGTAAGCGGATATGACTTAACTAGTTCTTCCGGCCTCTGTGAGAGGCTGATAGGTTATCAGAGAGCTCAGGTTCAGATGGTTTGAACTGATTGGCTTAGAAGCTTGTGGTAGGCGGGTTCTGTTATAAGTCTATAAAGGCCAACGCAAGCCACTCCTCGCCGGGCTTACATCTTTACCTTGCTGGGGAGTCTGTGACCCCCCCAGAGCTCTGGATATTAAAATCCTCTTGCAAAATTGCATCAGGTCTGTCTCTCGTGAGTGTTTTGGGGTGCCGGTTTCCTAGGCATGGGGGTGCAGAAGTACCCCGTTTTTTCTTTCGAGTCTTACACAGCTAGATACATTTCTATAAAGTTCATAGCTAAATGTTCTTAGCTTAAAACCAATGAGATTCTCTGACCATCTCCCAAACTCAGAAAGTCCGTAGGTTCACAATACATGGCCCAGTGGTCCAGTGTTCTTTCTAGAATTCCCCAGCTGGTGTCTTTTGTGTTTTGTGTCTTCAACACTGCATGAAAATTCTTCAGTTCCCCACCCCATCTTCCAACCCAGCTTCTTTTTTTTTTTTTTTTTTTTTTTTTTGCCAGGATATTTTCCTGACTTTGCAGTGGGTGATGCTTTTTGTATCTTCTCTGATGTCATGGTCTGTGATACCAGCTTTCAGGAACTGGCAAATCCACCTGCCTAACTCTCCTAGTGCTGTCAGCCCTCTAATGCCTTGTCTTGTTTGTTACCCAGGTATCTGACACAGTTTCTGGCATAGAATAGGTTTTCCATAACAACGCGCTGAATAAATGACCCCCAACTCAGCCTCAGCCCCGTCCTGTTTCCTGTAATTCAGCTGCATGCTGAGCCTCCCTAATTGTTTCTAGCTAGTGCCTTCATTTCAATACCCTGCAAACTAAGCTCAACTTCCTCCAAGTCTCCAGACTTTCTTGTCTCTCCATGGCAACACTATTGTTCCAATCCCTGGGGCTCCAAACCCTGGCATCCTCTCTGACTCTTCTCCCTCCCTCGCCAGGCATATCCAATGAACTGTCAAATCTGTAGATTCTGCTCTCACAAAATCTCCGATTTGATCTGTTTCTTCTTTTATTACCTCCTCAGCTATAACCCCAAAGTAGTTTTGTTATATTTTAACTAGATTATGAAAATACCGAGTCTCATGAGTTTGTTCCCAATATCTTTCTACTATAGTCCACTATTAATATTTGAAGTGTATAGTTTGAATTACATCATTTCTTTCTTAGAAGCCTCCAAAGACTCCATAGTGTTGGGCAGTCTCTGCCTGGGGCTGGCCCTCCGCTCACCTTCCTTCCTTCTTATCTGGAAATCCTCCTCCTGTGTTCAATTCATCACAGACTATCCAGCATTTCCAACTTTGCCAAAGGATATAATTTCTTCTATTTTATTTCTCTCACATAGTTCTGCATAGTACAATGTCACTGGTCAGTTCTTGGTCTTTATTATGGCCATGTGACTCTGACTATGAATGACGTTTTCTTTTTGATAAATTTATTGATCTTAGAAGTGATAGCCTACTGCTTTGTTATTAATCCACCTCCGCATTAATCATCCATTCAGTAAACCACCATCAAGAGATGGAGACAGGGTACCAGGTAGAAGCAGAAATGACAGCTGAATGACAGGAAATAAAACTAAGTTGATGAGTGCACACACACACACACACACACACACACACACTTCATAATTCATACAACCTCATACCTCAGTTTCTCCTTAAAGACAAAGAGGCTCTGATTTTCTAATTCCTTTGCATATACTTGCTCAGGAAACAGACACTAACATATCAGTCACAGCTTCCCGTTTACATTCCCATAGCATTTCAGATACATATTTATTCCACTGCACATTCATAGCTCTGGTCTGACTAAAACCACAGACACCGCAGGGTTAGTAGCTTGCTCTTCTTCCTCTGTGAGGCTCTCCCAGAACTCTACACTTAGCAAAGAGTCCACATCCAGCTCTCAGCTGTGCCTTTGTTCCCTGAGGGTTTCAAACAACCACTGGGTAGCTTCGAAACCTCTGTCCTTTCCAGGTAGGGTTCATATTCACATTTCCAGACTAAGCTGCAGGCCCCTCTGGGTCTTCAGAATGATAGGAGCTGGTCTTGGTCTGAACAAAAGGAACTTCATGCCTGATTTGTTCCCCTGGGAGAACAAACACAGCAGCCATGTTTACCCTCACCGGGGCACATTCCAAAGCTGAAGAAGGATCAGGGCTATTCATCCCTTTTCTGTTTTAGAGTAATGGGGAGCCCAGCTGGGGTGGTTACTAGACTCACAAAGAAACAGGCAAAATTTTGGCAAGTCACTGGGAGGCTTAGCAACAAAATTCACTTCCCCCATCGCCTTTCCCATCCATTTGGATGGAAGCTTGCCTCCAAACAGCATGAACCCCCTGGGAACTTCTTGTACCCTTTCAACAAATCAGCTGGATGAAGGGCGATGACTCAGTCTCCTTTGCCCTCCAAAGTCAGTGCCAGCTCTGGCTAGGCAGCAGTCCTAGCCTCATAAAGGGAACTATTTACCTCAGGCTCCCTCCCAGACTCCAGTCCGTCTCGCTGATGCTTCAAGTAGCATCAAAGAGGGTGTGTGTACTGGGTTTCATTCCTCTTCAGCAAATATCTTTTTGATGGCCTGTGTGTGGAGATGTGCCCATTTACAAATGGGTGTCTCTTGCCAAAGAGAAAAGCTCAGTGCAAATGAAAGACCTCTCCTTCTTCCTCCCTCTTTAGTAATTATTTTTGTTTTGGGGGTGGTACAGGGCATAAATGAAGATCAGCTCTGCCCAGTTAAAAACTTGTCCTGTTGACTCTTAACCATCAAAGTCTGCTAATTAAGTTGAAAAGTGCTACTTTACATGTGTATCAGAAGAAAAAAATTCATAAATGGATGCACACACAACATACATACCACACACATACAGATACACACACACACACAGACCCACATAGACATATAGACACACACATACAAACACACAGACCCCTACACACATGTAGACACACTACAACACACACATGTAGACACCACACACACACACACACACACACACACACACACACAAACACATAGACCCACACACACATGTAGACACACCATACCACACTCATGTAGACATACCACATCACACACATGTAGACACCACACACACACACACACACACACACACACACACACATACACACACACTGGTATATTTGTTTGAAAAAAAATATGTCTGTTAACTCTTTGTTGGCCTGCTCTGTAACTTAATATTGACTCAGATTGGAGGAACAGGGCTGCAAGGAAACTGAGAGCCTCCGACACAACCTCTCCTGACGGATGAGAGAAGAGGAACCACTGGCCATCATGCTGCCTCTTCTTTTCTCAAAAGGAGAAGCCATGTGAATCTTCTCATAGAAAATAAATCACAAGGTCAAAGGTCAAAGTCTATCCATTTTTATGACCTGTAGCTGATAGTTGCTCCTCTTGAATAGAAAAGCTGGAGAGGTCTTGCTCATCTCTTCCAGAGTTGAATTTCCTTGCTGCTGTGTTCACCCTGACAACATTGCTTCTTCAGTGTTTCCATTATTTGTCCTTCCCCATCTCACCCGTTCTCTCACCATCGCCCCAGCTTCTTGTTTACCCTAGTCATGTTGTACTGTTTTATTTGTTTCAGCCAGGTCTTGCTCTCTGCAGAAACTATTAGGAAAGACTGGCTTACTGACAGATGCCTACTTCCTTGAAGAAAGGCTGAATTAAATTGTAGAGACAAATCCTTTGCATTCCTGTAAGTTTTTATATTAAGTGTTATAGCTTAATTTCATTTATTTTGTTACGTGTTTTAATTTGGCTCTTAGAGGAAAACAGCAAAGAGAAATAATATCTTTTCCACATTTATTTCCACTTTCTTGCTTTATATTTTTTAAAATTTTCGAAAATTAAATGGATTTTTTAACACTCTTCTATGTTTCTGAACAAATTTAAGAATAAAATGAATGTCAGTATAGGCCTCTTAGATATTTAGAAGATGCATTTCTGAATATGAATGGAAAGATATCCATCTTTGGTTTTAAAGCAGTGCAAAGACGAAACAGAGCAACTAACTTAACAGACTGCCAATGTATTCTGAGAAGAAAGAATGAGCCCGGAACAGGACTAAAGCATTAGATGAAGACATTGCAGAAAGTATTTGTGGGTAAGTCATCATGCCTCCAAATCCATCCAGTGGTCCTCTCGTTGCTCTGACATATCAGCAGTCTGGAGTACTGGGTATAGTTCTGGGTCTGTGTAGAGAGCTGCATCTCATTCCCCAACCCCCACATTCCTGGTACAAGTGAGTGTTCAGTTCTGTGTGTGCCTGAGTCAGGGTCTGAATGGAATGAGGGGTCATGGTGACAAGGCTCAGAGCGCATCTCACCGGTACCTGTCCTGTATTGCCCTGAAGCCTGCTATGTTCTGCCCTATGCTATGCTTTCTGATACAGCTTTGTCTGAGTAGAACCTAACCTTTGTGAGCCACCTTTTTGTTTCTCTTGGTTTTCCATTTAGATGGCCTCTCTCTAGAGCTGTGTAAAAGGCTAGAACTCATAACTTGTCAAACATTGTTGAAGTAGCTTGTTTGAATGCTCTGTATCTGTTGCTATGCTAAAAGCTTCTTAATGGTAGAGGCTATCTCACTAGTCTCTGCATTCCATGGTCTGTCAGGGAGCTTGGAGCAGAGTAAACACTCAGTGAATATAGTTTATTTATACATAACCTAGCAACAACAGAGAGTTGAAGCAGAGAAGTAGGTAATGGTGAGAGGAGATGCACTTCAAAAAGGGACATAAAGCATATTTTTAGAACCCATGATAAGGATTTAAAATGATGTATATCACTTTCTTCTCTCCCTTCCTTCCTCCCACATACCTTCAATCATTCCCTGCACATGTCCCAGTTTGAATTGATAGCCCTCTTTCTTTGATTATTATGGGAAAGCATAATTTTACCAAAAAGTTGTACCAATATTCATTCTTGTCTCCTCCTGAATGAGACATTTGGTTGCATGTCTGCTGTTCTAGAGAATTAAGGTAAAAAAGGTTGTCTGGGAAAGACTGTTTAGACTGTAATCCAGTGACTAGAAGGCATGTGGGTGTTGTCCTGGCTGTAAAGGGAGGTGGTTTGGTAGACGGTCCCTTGCCACCTGGAATGTGCTCCCTACTCTCCTCCAGCACTGCCCGCCTTCCATGGTCATGCCTGTGATTTTATTGATGCTCTTGAACATCTTAAACACTGCTTCAGTTTTTCACCTGTTCTTCCTTTTATTGCTATTTCTTTTCTTATTCATTTACTATAATCTGAATCGTCAAAGATCAGTTCATATTATTTTCTACAAGTAGATTTATCTAAGACTTTTAACATAATTTAAGAACAGCACCTTGTCAAGAGCTGAGACATGGTTGCCTGTACTCCCTAGCCAGCATGCATCTGGACTACTCAAGTGGCTATTTCATTGTCTCTTCGGATATTTTTACATCAGAGGAAAAATGACCTTTGTAAGCTTGTTTTATCTTACCTCCTCTGGAGCATGCTTCTCTGCTGTGTTTACTGTCACAAACACAGTCAGATTTTCACCTTTCTCAGCTAAATTATCCTACCTCTCCTACCTATTTAGACATGCCAATGCCATGAACAGGACAGGTGCTCCATAGTGTTACCTGGTGATGAGATACAGTTTTCAGAAATTATTTATGGGAAAGGATGGAAATAGATTCTACATTATAAAGCTTTTTTTCAGCATACTTGATAATGTGAGCATTCAGACTAATGGGCAGATGAATGTAGCTAATATCCTCATTTCCATCTCAGCTAGAATGACACAATGACAACTACATGCACAATGCCAGTAACATGGACTCTCCACATTCCCGGTGATGCCAGAAGGAAGCTCTGGCTTCCTTGAGAAGAGGTATAACCTTTGACTTGAAAAATATCTTATATGCAGCACAAATTGGACTTGGTGATTTATCTATCTATCTATCTATCTATCTATCTATCTATCTGTCTGTCTGTCTGTCTATCTAGATATCTATCTATCTAATTTGGTGGTGGTGGGAGGGCATAAGGGTGGGAGGGAGGATCTTGGAGGAATGGGAAGCACTTGTGATCTGGGTGCATTACATGAAATTGCCAAATAACTAATAATATTATATTAGGGGAAAAGTCTATTTGTTTGTGTGTGAGTGTGTCTGTGTCTGTGTGTGTGTATGTGTTGTGCATGTATGTGCATGCCACAGTGTAAGTGTGCTCAGAGGACAATGTTGTGGAGTCAGTTCTCTCTACCTTTATGTGGGCTTCAGGGATTCCAAAAAGAAGTCACCGAGCTCAAGCAACAAGTGCCTTCACCTGCTGAGCTATCTTTCCCACACTGCCTTTGACTTTTGCTAGCCACTCATGATCCTTCTCTACTCAGTGTCCACAGACACAATAGATTTTTCACACTCACTTTGCAGTTGCAGTAGGTGGTTTGGAATTTTCAGATATTATATGTCCTTCTCATTGGTCTCTGGTGAGGAGAATATACTATTGATTTACTAAAATGTTCAAGACAACTGGTAGCCATGCATTTACCACAAAGCCCTATAATAGCACTCACTACACTAAAGTATTTCTATTTCTTGCTTGTTTGTCCAAAACCTACAGCAGGTACACACAATTTCCAGGAAGTCTTATTACATATCTGAGTACAGAGCAGATGCTCACTAACATTTCTTGAGTATATGCCCAATTGAAGATCAACATGTTCAAAACTACTTAGACATTTAAAGTAAATCTCTGTGTTTCCTAAAGTTGCACCGGGGTAGATGCTTCACTTTTTATGAGTGGAAATATTTGCTGTATTTGGATCCCATGAAATATTTTCTTATTTAATCATTTCAAGAAAGTAATGAGCTGTTGTTTTATTTGCTACCATTTGTTGATCATTTATCTTTCTGACACACACTATGCCTTTTCTTTTCTTTTTTTATTAACATGTATTAATTATACAGAACAATGAGTTTCATTATGCTAGTTTCATCCTTGAATATAATGTACGTTAATCATACTCTTGTTATGGTTTGAAAATGGGGCTTGTGTGTTTGGATACTTGGCTCAGGCAGTGGAAGCCATGGACAACAGTATGACATAAGGTCTGGATGATAGACTAGGTCACTAACATGGAGTCAGATATTGCATGGGAGAGTTGAAGGTTACATTCACTTCTAGTGCCAGTCCACATTCCCTTCTTTCTGATCAAAAATACATAGAGCAGCAGCCTGAAGCTCCATCCTCACTACCTCAGTGCTCCTGGCCCTACAGCAGCCCATCATAACACACCGAACGAAACCTCTCCACACTCTGAGCCAAGACAACTTTTTCCTCCCATGAGTTGCTACTGTCAGGCATTTTTGCCACAATGGTCAGAAAACTAATTGGCTAACTTCCTTTCTCAATTGTCTTCTCTTGATATCCTCTATCCTGTTGATTTTCTTCCTGGGTCCTAATCTCTTTGTTTCTCTCTTCCCATCATCACTCTTTCTCTAAATATAAGTTGCACATATGAGAGGAAATGTAATACTTGTTCTTCTGAATCTAGCTTATTTTTCCTTAATGTGACAAATTTTACCCATTTCCCCATAAATAGCATAAGTTTAGTTTTCTCTGCTTGAGTAATGCACCATTGTATAAGTATATCTGCTTTTCTTTTTTCACCCAGATTGTCTCCATAAGTTAGCTACCATGAGGAGTTCTGAAAAAAAAAAACAAAAAAAAAAAAACCCACAGCATACATTACTGTTGTTTATCCATGAGTATATCCATTTCTGGTTCCAATGCATGCTGGTTTTGATTCCTTTGGGTTTGTGCCCAGGACCGATATATCTAGATTATCTGAAAGCTCCATTTTTAGCTCTAGGAACCCCTAGGCTGATTTTTATCTTGTCACCATTAATTAACCTCTCCACCAACAGTCTAGAAATTTCTTTCTTGTTCCCTCCCACTCTCTACCCCTTATTCCACCAGCATTTGGTGTTCATTTTGTTGATAGCCATTCTTTAAAGTCTTTATTTATTTGTTCTCAGAGTTGTGCATACCTTGTGCATGTGTGGGGATGCTTGTGCCAAGGCTTCTTTATGTAAATCTGAACCCAATTTGCAGGAGCCGATTTCTTCAGTAAGTGGGACCTGGGGAGCAAACTCAGGTCATTGGGTTTGACTGGAAGTACCTTAATCTGTTGCAGTATCTAGCTAGCCTGCAGTGCAGGTTTGATTCACTGTTCCTTTATAACTAAGGATGTCATCAATTTCTCATATATTTATTGGATATTTGTACTTTGTTTGAAAACTCTCAGTTCGGCTCGTGTGTCCCTTTAGTGACTGGATTCCATATTTTTTGTTTTTTGAGTTACGTTTGTTCTGGATTTTAATCCATTGTCATATGAGTGTTTGTGCACTGTCTTCTATTACCTTCTACTGTTTCCCTATGCTCTATTGCTCTCCATCTGTACTGTCACGCCCTCTTTCTCCTCCTCTATCCATTACTCTCTCAGTATCTCTCATTTGCCTTAAGAGTTGAAACAGGGTCTCACCTTGTAACATAGACTGATCTGGAACTCACTAATTAGGCTATAATACCCCCTCCAGTTCATGGCAATCCTTTTTCATCATAGATTAAAGATTCAAATTTTTTTAAAAATGAGATAATAGATGCTGCTTCTTTAAGGGGGATATTGCCTGAATCTATACCTACTCTATCATTCTTTAGTATCATGACTAGGTGACAAAGTCATTGGTAAGGTTGTGATTTCACTAGATTAACTGTCTCTTCTTTGTATATCTAATATGTGTTTCTTTCTTAGGCTAAATAAATCATTAATTTTTACTAGGCATAGAGAGAGACCTTCATAATTTTCTGTTAGGCTGTTGGCTCTAGGTGGAATGAAAGCATGTTCTCTTCACTAAGAATTTTGATTAATTAACTGTGATTAACCCATTAAATACTTAAATCTTTTAATAAATTAGTCACTAATTATTTATTATTTATAATTAATATTGTTTTATGATTATAATTTAGACTTAAATTTGTTATATTTGTACATTGTTTATAAACACATGTATGTATATATGTATATAAATGTATGTATATACATATATAGTTTATATACATATACATTATTTGTATACATATACATATATATGTACATATACATATATGTACATATACACATACACACATATATTATACACACACACACACACACACACACACACACACATATATATATATATATATATATATATATATATATAAGATATGTATACTGAGTAAATTATGCTATTTAGAATTTCAAGAGTATTTCAACTACAGGTTGCAACTTCTCCCAAAGAAAATCATGAGCATTTCAGTAGCATCATTTTGGGCAGTATCATATTCCTGTTTGAATTGAGCTATGATTCACTAATTCCACTGTATATGTAGTGCCATTTGAAATATTTACACAATACAACATGCACTAAAACCTGTGTGTGTGTGTGTGTGTGTGTGTGTGTGTGTGTGTGTGTGTGAGATATCTCAGCAATGGGACAGTATGGGGAAAATATAGAAAAGAAACAACAAAATAAATATATTAGTATTATTAAGGCTATTTTTAATGTTATAATGGGATGATCTTGAGGCTGTCCCTCAAGAGAGACATGAGTACAAAGAAGATAGAAACTAAATAAGTTGAATAGAACACCTCAAAGTTGTCATGCTAATAAAACCAGATTCTGAGAGGAATATATATCATATAGTGCAATCTTATATTCCATAGGGTCTTCTGCTTCCACACTCACACTCATAGTCTTTGTTATTTTGTATCGCTATGGTAGGAAACCATGACCAAGGCTATGCATAAAAGAAAGCATTTAATCTGGGGCTCATAGTTCTAGAGTACATGGAAATTATAGAAAGGAACATGGCTGCAAGCAGGTATGGCATTAGAACAGTAACTGAGACTTTATCTCCTTATCTGCATATATATGCAGAGAAAGTATCAGGTAGGCATGCAGACAGACAGACTCTGGAAATGACGTTTTGAAACCTTAAAGCCCACCTCCAGTGACATACCTCCTCCAACAAGACCCTGCCTTACAACCCCTTCCAAAGAGTTCCAGCAAATAATAACTAAGTATGCAAATATATTTATGGGATCCTTTCTTATTTAAACCACCACAACCTTATATCTTTGAAAGGCTAGATTAGAAAACCATTATTATTATTCTTGCAAAGATGAAAATATGTGGAGGAATAGTGAACACGATTAAAGTTGGAGTAGTAAAGGCAGGGTAAACACAGACATGCTGTCTAGTAACAGAATGCCAGGCTAAATGATGGACCTTGCAAGTAGGAGATGAATGCATGCGTGTAGCAGCGAGCCTAGCAGGCTCAGTCCACCTACTTGTTATGATTGCTGGTTTCTACTTGGGGTTCCATTGTTATCTAGCCATGCAGCAATGAGCTATATGAGTGGATTAACTCTGAGAGGAGTAGCCACAAATTACATGATCTTAATAATACATATTTACTTTTGATCACAGTCATCAGCTGTGGAATTGCATGTTCCTAAAACAGTACTGATGATGAAAATGAGAGATATAAACTGTTTGGACAATTGAGATATGGACCCCCATCGTCTCCCCAAAGCTTGGTTTTGTCCCATTTGGAATCCAACAATGCCAGAACAGTTCCCTGCTTTTGTTCTGTTTCTTGTGATCTATCTTCTTCTTTTCACGACCTTGATTACCATGTCTGTCTTGCAGCTTAACCCAAGGAAGTAGCCAAAAGTGACAGGTACCTGGGCACTTTGTGTGTACAATGATTGGTCTGGTCTAATCACCCTCCTATGTAACATTCCAGTTTCTGCCGAAAGTCCTATGAAATACCCTGAGGCAAGCAGCTTGACAGCAACTCATTTTCCAGGACCAATTGTTACCATGCAGGAGCTCTGCCTGCCTTCCTTCCCTATAAGCACCACCTGTAATCCTGTTATAAATTCTGTCTAAAACTCACTCTCTGTGATCTCTTAATTTCTTTATTTGAATTCATGAGGGTAGGTCCCAGGAAGACTCTGTCTTAGAATGGCTATAATGGTCATCAATTTGTCAAGCACTTTGGCTGGCTGGTTCTCCGGGATTCTTGCTTTTCCCATTTCACTGGCATGAACCTGAAATCACTCTCACATTCTCTCCTAGTAAACATTCTCTCTTTGCTCCATAGGCCTGTTTGGTATCTCTACATCTGCTTTGCAGTTTTCTTTAAGAGATCAACTTGCTGATTCCAGGTGCCTCCCACAGGTTTATTGTAGGCTTGAAAAGTGTTAACATCTACAAGAAAAATGCCATGACTATTGTGTATATATTACAGGTTTACACTGCACATGGTTGCCAGCTGAAGGAATGAGTGGGAGCTGTTGGTAGTTTGCCTTGGTGCAGGCATGCCCACTTGAATGGAGGATGCCTTCTTGTTAATTCAGTCTCTAGTATTACATTGGGTTGATGTATTCTGAGAAGTGAACCTCACCTGTTCATCCTCTGGTCTGAAATTGTATGAACTATATTAACTGTGTAAATGATGATTCCCATGCCAAAAATTTATCACAAAACCAACTATGGTTGCTACATTTCAACTTCTCTTAAAAAGCAGAACATTCAAAAAATCTCAGATTAAACTTTTATGTTGTCCCAATTTATAGAAACAATTTTTATAGAAATCATGGGTGGGTACAATTTTAAATAAATTTTATTGTCCAGAACATCTTTAGGGCTAACTTCTGCAAAGTTCACTAAATTACCTCAAAGGAATAAAGAAATTGCACACACTGCATTAAGCCTTAGTATGCCTGATGCTGTCTAAAGCAGGCTCAAACACCTTCTATGGAGCAAGTAAAGAATGTCATGTTTGCTGATATCCCTTCTCTCCTGAAGAATTCACAAGGCTTTTCTGCAGGACATCTCAGGACCTCCTCCAAAAAGGCTGCACCTTACAACCCTGCCCGAAGAATTCCAGCAAAAAGGGATTAAGTATATAAATATATAATAAATCTATGGGATCCCATCACAATCTTATATTTTTAAAAAACCATTATTTTTATCCTTGCAAAGATGAAAACATACAGAGGAAGTCTCCTCTGTATGTATACTCCCATGTAGAGTTTTCTGCCGATACTCAGTGATCGATTCATGGCTTGGAGTGCAGGTCTGGTTTGTTAAAATCCTGTGGAGAATGCAATTAGGCTAGCTGCTTTCTAAATCAAGTCAGACTGAAGTCAGGCTATCCAGTTTGAGAGTCTGTGGCTGTGATCCTCTCCTCTCCATTCAGTTGTCCAGCTCAAGTGTAGATAATACCCCTGAAGAGAATCAGATTTCAATTACTGTGCCATTCATTGTTCTACATGGTTCTCATATCAATGACTGACTGACTCCAAGTATTATATGTGCTTCATTAATTTATAATCCTGCTCTGTAGCAGAGATGCCAGCATTGCAAGTTCCGTACACACACATTTAATTTTGCATTAATGCTTCACTACTATGACTTCAGATATCATGGTTATTTATTAAACCCGAAGAGCCATACCAACATTTTCCCTTCTACTTAGGTGCCTCCCTCTTGCTCTTCAATCTAGAGTAGGTATCAATAGGAAGAGTTCAGAGGGTGGGTATAGCTACACTATTCCCACTTAGCAATAGTAAGGAAAAAAAAACCCAAAGCTAATGTGCCCCAAGTTTAAGGAGCCAAGGGATAAATCCTCTCCAAAATGCAAAAGGAGTTATCGCCACTGGAGAGAAAAGTCCTCAAGGACCCATGATTTTTCTTCCCCACGAACTTGGCAAGCCTCTTTCTCCATACTTCTCCCTCTCCTTATCCTATGCCAAAGACTCTTAATTTTAAGCCCTGCTTTATTTAGCCTATTGCAAATGTAAAGTTAAGATAATTAGGTTTTTATTTTGAATTTTAATTTACTTTGAGCGGGAGCTGGGCTGAAATATAATACTGTGCTTCTTCCAAACACTTTAGGAGAAATCGTCATGGTGCCGGCAGAGTCAGCTGTTTTAGCCAATGACCTGAGCCATTAGCCAGCACGTGCACTTGGCGAAGTGCGGAATCCTCTGTAGACCCCAGTCTGCTCATCTGTAAAATGAGATGATTGGATCAGAATTTCTCGTGGGTCCATATTCTTGTAAGAGGCTGGAATTCTGTACACTAATTACAAATGACTCTTACCTGGGTGAGAAAGTCAGTGGTCCAAAATAAGCTTGATGCATGGGCTGTTTTTAGGTCCTTTCTCTCCTCGATGAAGATAGAAATAGCAATCATTGCCTCAGGAGCTACTTGGTTAAACTCAACTCTCTGGAAAGTTAAAATGCATTAATTGTCCATCTTCTGGGCATAAGTATGTTTCAAAATTGGTTGGGGATTTTATACTGTTCTTAGGAGATTAAGTAGTGGGTGTGAACGCAAAGAAGGTCTTGTTTAGCTATGAAGTACCTCATGCTCTCTGGAGGACTCAGACAAAGCAAGCCTCAGTTATGCTTAGGTCTCTGGCAATCAAATGGAGTAAAAATGATTCCAGATAGGACAGACATTTCTTACATGTTTAACTAAGCCAAGGCATGCTTATACACCTCACCCAGTAAAATAATGTTCAGCTGCAGTTACCAACTAGGCTCTTTTATGTTTGGGGGCTTGCTTTTTGTTTTAAAAATATTAAGCCTGGATGAATTCATTGCTATAGTACCATTTATTTTCCATAAGTCTGTGCTACCAGGCAAAGCAAAGGTTAACAATACCAGCATTCTGATTTTCCAGCAAAGCAAAAGTCCATGGGCAGGAGTCACACGGGGTTAACCAACTCCTTACAAACCTATATTCAAAATGGTGACAAGAGTTTTGTTTCAGTCCCTCAATGGCCATGTCAGGGACAAAAGTGCTATAATTTCATTTTTTGTGGAAATTATTCAGATAACCCTTCACATAGAATTATAGCTTCTATTAAAAATGTGTATTCTTTCTCAAAGCTTTTTTCCTGTCTTGTTTTGAAATGAAACAATTGAGAGTTCTATCAGCACACTGGGAAAGAATTATTATCCTTGTCAACATCCTTAGGGGACCTGGTTAATATAAAAATTGCTTCTTTCTGGATAATGATAGTACAGGCTGCAAGAGCCTTCCCTCAACAGTTGTGTGAGTCAGGCCCTTTGTATCCAGTGTGTGTCCTACTGACTGGTCAATAGTTTCTTCTGAAGAAAGAGATACCTCTCTACTTCAATCAAAAAGCAACCTCTAAGGAAAGTCTCAAAGATGGTAAGTAGGCTAGACTCAAAACAGCACATTCACCAATGGCTCTTCTGCCTCAAAAGGGAGGTTGAATGCCAAGATATTTGGAATTCCTAAGTGGAGGCTGTTCAAGGGACTCTGAAGTCTGAATGATAGGGAAAGGTCATGCAGCATAGTGCTGGGAGAGGCCGCCAGGGGAACAATAAACATTGTAGGTAACACAAGTGTTGCCCTGGAAACAAGGTTTCTCTCTCTGGGTTTTAGTATTGTTAGCAAAACAATTCATAAACAGACTCAGAAGTAAAACTGAAGACAATTGTATTGATGTTTGAGAGGCAAACCACAGGGGAAATAAGGAATGAATTTTGACAGCTGCCCAGAAGGGGAAGATGGAGGAAAGGGAGAAAGAGAGAGGGAGATGAGCATGACTGAGGTTGGCATGCTCAACAAAGGAGATAGGGGAGCAACCACCACATGCGAGCTGCGAGAGAGATCTTCAAAGAGTGAGGCTGCTCAGAGCATCTGAGAATGTGTACATAGGCTTTGACCAAAATCTGAACGAAAATGATAGAAAGAAGCAAAAGAAGCTTTTCTGAGTAGCTGAGAAAAGTAGGCAATCTCCCCAGTGCTGTGTGATGGAATTTCAGTAACCTTCTGCACCAATGAGAGGGGATCTTAGAAGGATAAACACATTATCTCAATAAGGGATTGATTACCCCTTCATCTTCTTAGCATGCCTTTGGGTGAATAAACTTTCTGGGGAGTTTGTCTCTTTGCCAGGTGATTGACAAGCCAAACTGAATTAACTCTTTTTTTTATTGGATATATTCTATATTTACAATTCATTTCCCTTTTTCTGGTTCCCCACCCCCAAAGGTCCCACATGCCCTTTTCCCTCCCCCTGCTCCCTGAATTAACTCTTAAAGAAAGAGGCAATGATATTTAATGCTCTAATCTTTGGAGCAAATCAGAACTATCATATCTTCACCAAGGCAAGAACTAGATTCCATTATTTTGGCTAAGAATTTTGCATCGTAGCCTACAATGGCCTTCAGCACTACTGTAACAGTTTCTACTTAAGAGACCCTGAAATCCTTAGGGGATGAACTGAAACTGTGGAATACATGTATTCAATACAACATAGTCCATTTTCCCTATGTAAATTCAGAGATCCAATTTCAAAGCCATTTACTAAAAGGGATTCATGTTTGAACTGGCATTCCAGTTACATTATTGATGCTGATTTTGGACAGGAGAGATAAGGCAAACCAGCTCCTTCCTAACATTCCTGGCTTCTGGTCAAGGTCAGGAATAGGGTTGTTCACTTCTGGCTCCCTGCCCCTAAATGACCAATTTCTACCCCCCATGCTTGTTACAAGCGACAGTGAAAGTCACCACATATACTGAACAACCCACCTATGTCAGCTGGGCTCCTTGTATGTATTAATGAATTTAGCACAAATTTATTTTGTAGGATAGTTTAGAGAACTAAAATGTGTGTGAAAGTTCTTAACTACTCTTTATTGACTCTGGGTGCTGTTGACACTGCAACTTTTGACTAATCTGCCCAGCATTTCCAGTATTATGAAGCTAGTTTCACATTTCCTTTCTGCTCAGGAAGTAAAGAAGATTTATGAGGTTTTCTCAAGTGCAGATGACTTGACTGAGCCTCATTTTATCCCAAAGCTTCTTGGTCAGATTAATTGTGTCCGAGCCTTTTCTTCAACACATTTTCTTTTCTTTTTTTTTCAGAGTGGCTCCTACAGGCTTGGTGTCTACCTACCTTTGTCCCTTGGAGTTTACTTGTTCTAATTCTAACTCCCATAACCAAATGTGACTGCAACAAGAGATGAGGCCTTTGAAGGGGTAATTAAACTAAATGAGCTAATAATTGTCTGTCCCACCTATATCAAAATATTCAGAAACAGGTCCATTGAAGAGGTAATTAAGGTTAAGTGAGGTCCCAGTGGTAGGGCCAACCCCTGTAACTGAATTTAGAGATAAGGCCTAAAGGGACATGGATTAAGTTTAAATGAAGCCATTGAAGGTATCTTAATCAAATCTGACTGATGCTTTTGAAGAAAAAATTTGGATACAAAGAGAGACACCTGAGGCTCACACAGTCCAAAAGGATGACGTTGGGATTGGCAGCAAGAGTTCTCAGAGCAGTTATAACCTGTCATGGTCTTGATTTTGGATCCATTTCTTCTGGAAAAAAGTAAATAAACTGCTGTGTAAGGTGATAAATTGTGATGTCTATCATAGTAGTCATGACCCACCCTTCCCCCTAAAAATAACTAGAGGACAACAGGTTTTTAAATATTGTATTATGTTTAAGTCTTTCACCTATCTGTCTGTCTATCTATCTATCTATCTATCTATCTATCTATCTATCTATCTATTACCTTCTACTATGTATGTATGTATGTATGTATGTATGTATGTGTATATGTATGTATGTATGTATCTACAGCATGTATGAACATACATGTGCCCCCCCCTCTCTCTCTCTGTGTGTGTGTGTGTGTGTGTGTGTGTGTGTACATGGGTGCATGTGGAAAGACTTCAGACAACAACTCAGTTCTTTTCTTCCTCCAAGTGGAGCCTGAGGATTAGATGCTCAGGTTTGGCAGAAGCACCTTTAGCTAGTGAGCTATCTTGCTGGTCCTTCGGTAAGCTTTAAGGACATGCGCAGAAATTGTCAGATTCAGACTGCACTTCTGCAAGTAACTTAACTCTAGTTATTTGTAATGGGAATAGAGTCTTAAGAATCTCCTCAGAATGGACAGGGAGTTTGGCAGACCCCAAGGGCAGCATGCAGTCTTCCCTAATCCTGAATTATACTGTGCACTGTAGCATCCCCTGGGCAGGCAGACCATGAGGTACAAACATGGTATACAGGCTGTTTATTACTACTTTCTCCCCTGGGAGAGATATCTAATTTTTATTTTTCAGTATACAAACTTCAACAACTTAACAACATCCTGGCATCAAACATTTATTAAATAGCAACTATACATTAGATATCTATGCTGTGTTTGGGTAGTAGAAAAGGGCCTTGAAAGGCTTAACATTTCCTTTAGGGAGTCCAGAGCCCTGAACAGCTGAGATGTGTCTGGCTGCATTATTATACCAGGTGCTCCTTATGCTTATTTGAGGGGAAAAGGGAATTTTTAAATGTTATCTTTTAAAAACCTTGCAATAAGCTTTTATGACAGTGTCTTGATTAAAAACTCAGGAAAGATAAAAGCATATGCTCTAATTTTAAACACAGATGTCTCCTTCAGGAGAGGCCCAGTCAATCACATGTTCATACACACATACACACTCACATAAACATAGGCTGGGACAAAGCCAGTGGGTTACACTTTGAAGACTTTAATCACTTTTAACATCGAGAAGTATTTCTTGGATAGATGATCTTAATGTGCAATATGGCAGTTTATCTGTTTCTTCTCCTCATACTCTTAGCAAGGAGAGAGAACAGGTGGGTCCAATCCTTTATGTGCGAGCCTTCCACACAGCAGAGGTCTTAACATGGGAGATAGGTCATGGTTGTCAACTAAATAGCAGGCTTGAATCCATGTAACCTTGATTCTTCTTGATCTTACCCCAGGGAAGAGAGCACTTTGGCAAGATTTCACACATCTATTGAATCTATCTTTTTTCCTAGCAAAAGTTATTCTTATTGGTTTTATCCTAATGTGATTGCAATTTCTTTTGCTTATCAATGAAGAAAGCTAACAGAAAGGAGAAAATTAAGTCCTTGTGACTTTCCTGTGTTCCTTATATTGCATTTAAATAAATATTCATTAAACATTTTCTGTTAAATAATGGTTACCACTGATTTCAGAATTGCTAGCCTTTGCATAAAAAATGTGTTTTTTTTAAATTAATGGATTTACATGCTTACATCGCACAGGCCATGATTACTAAACTTAAATAAAATTTATACCATTAAATATCTTGGAAAGTCTCATACAGCAACTTAAAACAAATAGAAACTAGAGAGGAGGCCCGTTTTCCAGATGAACAGTGATAAGTGAAATCTGACACTTTCTGTCCATATGCCTTTAAAATTTTCAAATATAAAAGAAAGGTGGACTTGTATATGCTTGACTTACAGTTTTGGTTTGTTTTTTGTTGTGGTTACTGTTGTTTCTTTGTTGTTGTTATTTGTTTTATTTTTTATTTTTTTAGATTTTATCCCCCTCCTAGTCAGTCCGCCCTCTGAGTGTTCCCCATCCCATACCTCCTCCACATCTCCAGTCTCCACTAGAATGTCTCCATCCCCACCCCCCATCCCCCACCCCACCAGACCTCAAAACTCCCAGGGTCCACCAGTCTCTTGAGGGTTAGGTACATCTTCTCTGACCGAATCCAGACCCAGTGCTGGGGACCTCATATCAGCTGGTGTATGATGCCTGGTTGGTGGTCCACTGTCCGAGAGATCTCAGGAATCAGGTTAATTAAGACTGTTGGTCCTCCTATAGGATCACCCTATAGTGATCAGTTTCTTCCAGCTTTTCCCTAATTCAACAACAGGGGTCACCAGCTTCTATCCATTGCTTTGGTGTAAATTTTTTCATTTGACTCTTTCAACTCCTTGTTGAGTCTTTTAGAGGACAGTCATTATAGGTCCGTTTTCATGAGGTCTCCCTCCATAGCCTCAGTAGTAGAGTCAGGTCTTGGGACCTCCTCTTGAGCTGGATCCCACTTTTGGCCTGTCATTGGACCTCCTTTTCCTCAGGCTCTTCTCCATTTTTGTATCTTCAGTTCTTTCAGACAGGAACAATTCTGTGTCAGAGTTTTGACTTGGAATAGCAACCCCATCCCCCCCTTGATGCCCTGTTTTTCTGTTGGAGATGGGCTCTACAAGTTCCCTTTCCCCACAAGTAGGGCATTTCATCTAAGGTCCCTCCCTTTGAGTCCCGAGAGTGTCTTACTTTCCAGGTCTTTGGTCCAATCTGAAGCGTCCCCTCACCTCCTACCTCCTGAGGTTGATTGTATCCATTCTTTCTGTTGGACTTCAAGGCTTCAGTCCTTTTCTCCCACACAATAGCACATCATGTTCCCCTCCATCCCTGTCCCCTTTCCCACCGAGGGCCTTCTCTCCCTCCCCTCTCATGTGATTGCTTTCTTCTCCCGCCCAAGTGGGATTGAGGTGTCCTCACGTGGGCTCTTGAGCTTGTTAACTATTCTGGGTTCTGTGAAGTGTATCCTGGGTATTCTGGTTTGTTTGTTTTTATTTTTTGGCTAATATCCACTCATTAGTGAGTACATACCATGCATGTCTTTTTGGATCTGAGTTACCTCACTCAGGATGATAGTTTCTAGTTCCATCCATTTGTCTCCAAAACTCAGGATGTTCTCATTCTTAATAGCTCAGTATTATTCCATTGTGTACATGAATCACATTTTCTGTATCCATTCTTCTGTTGTGGGACATCTGGGTTGATTCCAGCTTCTGGCTATCACAAACATGGCTGCTAAGAATAGAGTGGAACACGTGTTCCTGTGACATGGTGGGGCATCTTTTAGATATATGCTCAAAAGTGATATAGCTGGATCTTCAGGTAGATCTATTTCCAATTTTCTGAGGAATCTCCAGATTGATTTTCAGAGTGGTTGTACCAGTTTGCAATCCCACCAGCAATGAAGGAGTGTTCCTCTTTCTCCACATCCTTGACAACATGTACTATCACCTGATTTTTTTTTTATCTTAGACATTCTGATTAGTGTAAGGTAGACTCTCTGGGTTGTTTTGATTTGCATTTTCCTGATCACTAAGAACTTTGAACCTTTCATTAAGGGTTTCTCAGCCATTCAAAATTCCTCTGTTGTGAATTCTCTGTTTAGTCCTATACTGCACTTGTTTTTGATTGGGTAGCTTGGTTTTATGGTGGTTAGCTTCTTGAGTTCTTTATATATTTTGGATATTAGGCCTGAATTAGATGTGGGGTTAATGAAAATTTTTTCCCAGTCTGTAGGTTACCATTATCCTATTGACTATGCCCTTTACAGAAGCTTTCCAGTTTCATGAGGTCCCATTTATCAATTCTTGATCTTAGAGCATGAGCCATCAGAGTTCTGTTTAGAAATTTCCCCCTGTGCCAATGAGTTCAAGGCTCTTTCCCACTTTCTCTTCTATTAGATTTAGTGGATCTGGTTTTATGTTGAGGTCCTTGATCTACTTGGTCTTGAGCTTTGTGCAAGGTGACAAATATGGGTCTATTTTCAATTTTCTACATACAGACAGCCAATTAGACCAGCACCATTTATTGAAGATGCTTTCTTTTTTCCATTGAATATTTTTGGCTTCCTTGTCAAAGATCAAGTGTGTGTAAATGTATGCTTTCATTTCTGGGTCTTCAGTTGTAGTCCATTGATTGACTTATCTGTCTCTGTACTAATACCAAATTGGAGGTTTTACCAATATTGCTCTGTAGTACAGCTTGAGGTCAGGGATGGTGATTTCCTTTATTGTTAAGAATTGTTTTCACTATTCTGTTTTTTTCTTTCTTTCTTTGTTTTGTTTTTTTTTTTTGTTTTTGTTTTCCTTTCCAGATAAATTTGAGAATTGCTCTTTCCATGTCTTTGAATAATTGTGTTATATAGATTGTCTTTGTAGGATGGCCATATTTACTATGTTAATTTTGCCAATATATGAGCATGGGGGGATCTCTTCATTTTCTGAGATCTTCTTTGATTTCTTACTTGAGAGACTTGAAGTTCTTGTCATACAGATCTTCTATTTGTTTGGCTAGTTTCCCAAGGTATTTTATATTATTTGTGGTTATTGTGAAGGGTGTTGTTTCTCTAATTTCTTTCTCTGCCTGTTTATCATTTGTATAAATGAGGGGTACTGATTTGAGTTAATTTTATATCCGATCATTTTGCTGGAGGTTGGGTTTGTAAGAGCAGTTAGAGGGCTTGAAACATAGCTCAATCGGTAAAATGTTTGTCATGCAAACACATGCACATGAATTTGATTCTCAGAACTCACATGCAAAGTGAAATATGGTAGTGTGTGCCTATAATCCCAGTGCTCATCAGATAGACGCAGTGCTTGCTGTCCAGTTGGGCTAGCTTACTTTGTGAGCTCCAGACCATTGAAAGACCCTGTCTCAAAACTCTGAGGGGACAATACCAGAGGCTGAGCATTGCCTCCTTTTCCACTCCTACCCCCACACCACTCCTGCCTCCACAATGTACAAGGATATACCTCAACACAAGTACATACTCTCTACAGAAACATACCCTATACATAAATATAAGAGCAGTCAAAACATGTGGAATGGGGAATTTTAGATAAAAGACAGGGTCAGCAAGCTCCCAACTAAGTGAATGAGAATTACTCAAACTCTTAAATGACTACTAAATTGTTTCTTTTCAGTAGAGAAGACATTATAAGACTAAAAGAAAGTAGCCAAAAGATGGTTCAGTCCTGAGTGGGTTATGTCAGCCAGTGCAGAGCTTGGAGAGCTTGTCAAGTCAGCAAGTTAATTCCTAATAGAACTTAAAATTTTTCTACAAACAAGTGTGAATCCAAAATGGTTACTTCAAAATATCTTGTCTTTAGATCATGAATAAAAAGTATACAAATGTAAGAAGGTATAGCCCTTGTTTGTGGAAACTCTTAATCATTGGAAAATAACCTCAAGGTTATTATCAAATGCTGCAATGAGTGGACAAATATTTCAAAATAGTTTTTAAAACTATGCTTATAGTTTGAAAAGGATATACATGTTTAGTGGATAGGCAAGGGGAGTATCACAGCAAAAAAAAATGTTCACACTACAAAAGAGCAAAATGGGAATTTAAAATACTCAAACTATCATGATCATATTTTAAAATCTGATGATAGTTTCTTAAATATATACTTTGGATAGTAGAAGAAGCAGTCCGGGGGCAGAAGATATACCAATGGAAATAATGTAACAAATCAAAAGGGGTTTTGGAGCAATTGAGGAGCACCCACTGATACTGCAGAGGACTAGTGCTCCCTTCTAAGCAGATACCTCACCAGGAACTCACAACCACATGGAACTAGAATTCCAGGAGATCTGAAGTCATCTTCTGGCCTCCATAGACACTACACTCATGTGTGTACATATCCTCATGCAGAAAAACACAAACAACATAATTGAAAAATAAATAAAATATTTTTGAAGTAAAAGAACAGAGATATTAAAGATAGAAAATGAGAGGCAAGTCAGACATCTGTGACGGCAAGTCCAGCAAGCATCAAATGTCAGTCCCAGAGGACACAGAGAGGTAGATGAACAGAGCTAGAACAAAATGAACTGAGAAATGGTGGCTGAAAACTCAAGATTTCTCAGGAAACCAGTTCAGGAGCAGAAATGATTATGAACAGCTGGAAATATAAATACAATGAAAATCACATATAATCGTATGCATCTCAAAACCGTAAAATCCAAAGACAAGGACAGGCCTTTCTCTGGAATTAGAAGAAACTACAAAATGAAGACAATGCCTCATTAGTCACAACTGAGAACCAGAGAAAATTGAGGGTATTTTTAAAGTGCTAAGAGAAAGGGAGGAGGGCTGGGAGGTAGCAGGTGCCTGCAATCTTATCAGCACTCAGCAGGCTGAGGTGGAAGGGTCATGGAGTGTTTGGAATCTATTCTGAGCTACACAGTGAGGACCTGCCTCAGTAAAGCTTCTTGCGTGGTTCAGATGAAGCTATTCAGGGTGAAAGAAAACTGTACAAGATGCAGCGCTGTCCATGGCAGAGAATGGCCATTACTCTAAAGCACACACAAGTGGACAAGTGTGAAAAACAGCATGAATGTCTACGTGTGCAGACCTATATTTCTGCATCAGTATATGCTTCTTAAAGAACAAGAAGATTTAAAGAAAAACATATCGTGTTGTATAATACAGTTTATGAATTTTTATGAATAGATCATTTTAGTTATTAAGTCGAATAACACAAAATATTAAAGTAGAGAGATAAATGGAGCTAAGCAGTTATAATATGAAGTTTGTATGTGTGATGTTTGTATGTGTTATGTGCATATGTGTATGTGTGTTTGTGTGGTGTGAATCTATATGCATGTGTCTACAGAGAATCTCTTGTGTACTATACAAAGTATCACCTGTTGATAAACAAGCAGTTAGTCTATTAGCGTAAGAATAGGAAATAAGCCTACTAGCTTAGGAAACAGGAGATATGAGTTCTGAGAGAATTCTGAGATAGAAGAGATTTTTCCAGAATATTGATAAAGAAGGTCATGTGAACCCAAGGAGAGCTAAGTAGTCATGTGGCAGGCCTTAGAACAGAATAAATGGGTTAAGTTACAAACCAGTAGGAGAACAAGCCCAAACCTATGTATGGCCAAGGCAATTATTATAAATGATAAATCTCAGAGTCATTATTCCAGGAACTTGGGCATGGGTGGCAAAGTCCAAGTTTACGTGTGTGTATGTGTGACAAGTATCATATAAAAATTTCTCCTTGCAACTTACTAAATATCCCCCCCTAAGTTTGGGATTCAAACATGGAGAGCTATTTTTCCACTTCTACTCAATACTTTATTGGAGGGCTTATCCAATGCAGAAGCTGAAGGAAAGGAAATGTAACTAATGCACATTAGGATGGAAGACTGAGAAGTGCCAGCGTGCTGGGAGGAAGGCCAGGGAGAACTAATGGCAGCAGAAGTGCTGCTCGAGTGGCTATGAGGCCCCACGCTCCCAGCAAACACCATCATGCAGTGAACACTGTATGAGAAACAGTGTGTGGAGCTGCCACAGCTGAGAAGTAGGTACAAAGTAAGCTTTATATCCTTTACAAAATGCGATCAAAATACTCAAAAATATTTAGGAACAAGTTGTTGAAAGCCACTGTAAAACTTCTAAATTTTATTGATTATTTTATTTATTTACATTTCAAATGTTATTCCCCTTCCTGGTTTCCCCTCTGCAAACCCCATATCCCCTCCCCCTTCCCCTGATTCTGTGAGATGCTCCCCCATCCACCCATCCACCCATTCCTGCCTTACCACCATAGCATTCCCCTACGCTGGGGCATCGAGCCTCCAAAGTACCAAGGCCTCCCCATCCATTGATGCCAAATAAGGCCATTCTCTGCTACATATGCAGCTGGAGCTATGGGTCCCTTCATGAGTACTCTTTGGTTGGGGGTTCAGTCCCTAGGAGGTCTGAGGGGTCTGTTTGGTTGATGTTGTTGTTTCTCCTATGGGGTTGCAAACCCCTTTACGCCTTCAGTCTTTCCCCTAACTCTTCCATTGGGGTCCCAGTGCTCAGTCTGATAGTTGGATGCAAGCATCCACATCTGTATTGGTCAGGCTCTGGCAGAGCTTCTCAGGGGACAGTTATGCCAGGTTCCTGTCAGCAAGAGCTTCTTGGCATTAGCAACAGTCTCTAGATTTGGTGTCTGCAAATGGGATGGATCCCTAAAACCTATATTTTTAAAATTTGAAGAGTAATACAGAGGTTATGTGTGTTTGTGTGTATATGTATGTATGTGAACAGTTTTTCCTCCTTTCTTTCTTTCTTTCTTTCTTTCTTTCTTTCTTCCTTCCTTCCTTCCTTCCTTCCTTCCTTCCTTTCTTTCCTTCTTTCCTTCTTTCCTTCTTTCCTTCTTCTTCTTCTTCTTCTTCCTTCCTTCCTTCCTTCCTTCCTTCCTTTCTTTCTTTCTTTCTTTCTTTCTTTCATTCTTTCTTTCTGTCTTTTCTTTGCTCCTAAAGACTTTTGTAGTCCAGGCTAAGCTTGGATTCACAATTCTCTTGCTCCAGTTTTCCTATGTGTTGGAATAATAGGTGTGAGTCACTACTCAAGGCTATAAGATATGTTTTTATAGAAAGGATAAGATTGTAAAAATATTTATTGTTTTTAAAAATAATTTGTCAACATTTATGAATATTCAAATGATCTATGATTTTTAAAACAATATTTAATGGAGATAAATAAAACCTTGTAAGGGGCATGCCTGCATCAGTTGTCCTTGCTGTCAGCTACTATTACTATTTCTGCTTCTGTTATCATCAAGTTTATCACAATAGTACAGCACTCCTATACATGTACAATCCAGTGGAGGTGGAAATCAACCTGCAAAGTAGTTTTAAGTCAATGCATGAAGTAATTTCAATAAGAAAACAATAGTCCTCTCAGTATATGTGTACACCACCAAAAATGTGTATGAAAACAAGAACTCTGAGCTCACACTGCACATAAAATTACTTTTTTGACAGATTATATGCTTAAACAAAAATTCTTAAAATCATTAAAGGAAAAATACAAGAATATTTTTATTCATTTGAAAAATTAAGACAACAAAGAGAAACCAAAGTATTAAAGAAAAACATTTCAAAGAACATAGATCCCATTAGCCCTATTTGAACATTACTCAATGCATACATATATTGAAATGCCACATGGTTAAATTTATTTACCATTTAAAATTATATACCCATGTGTATCCATAAATAACATAGATAAAGGATTTATATGAGAATGTAGTCAGAATCTTTATAAATATAAGCAGGTAGAAGGCATGAACATAATTCATTAAATTATTCATCATGGTTAATCATTAGGGAAATACAAGTTAAGATGATTCATCCCAGCAAAACAGTTAGAATGTAAATGACTAAGGACACTGACAATAGAACAGGGAGTGTCTGGAATGCTCATTCATTACTGAGAAGAATATAAAATCATGCTAGGATCTGACAAGAGCGGTAGCAAGTTGCATTAAGTCACAGATCTTTGGACATAGTTTTATACCCCTAGAAATAGGTCAAAGAAAAATAAAGTAGATGTCACATGAAGACTTGGATCCAAATATACTTAGCAGCTTAAATCAAATTTACTCCAAATAAAAAACAATGCAAGTTTTTGTTTGCAAGAAAATGGATGAGCCATAAAGTAGATTGCTACTCAGCATTAATGAGGGAGGACCTGTTGATTCCATCAGTGACGTTGATGAGTCTTACTGTGTGCTGACAGAAGGAAGCCAGACAAGACTGCCAGTAAATGCTCCATTTATGTATTTCAGTTTGAAAGGTCTCATTTGTGAGGTGTCAGCACTGTTCATCCACAAGTCTGTTCTTTCCTCTGGACTTTCCTCTTGAGCAAAACTAGTATAAGACAGTAAGTCTGACTTTTGGAATGGTCGTAAAACAAGAAATGGGTGCGATAAGATTTTCAGGAGAGAAGGAATGTACTGCATTATGGTAGAGGTACTCTTTGCAAGCTATCCAGTTCTTGCCATATTTCAGCATTTTATTGTACATATTGTGTTCATGAGTTTTAGTGTAGGTGAATTTTGCATCCACAAACTATAAAACAAACTATTGCCACTAATCCTACTGCTGATGCAGGCAGTAGATACAGAGTAGTTTCATATAGTGAACACAGAACTGGTAGGCTACTGTTTTGGTACATTCTGGATTCTAGACAGATCTATGAAATCTTGGTCGGCTATTTTCTAATGGTTCATAAGTTTTAAATATTTTATTATAAAATGTTAAAATTAAATCAATGTGCAATGCAGACAATATTATAATAACTATTGAAATATAGATTTGTGAAGTGATCATTAAAGATTAAATCAATATTAGCTTTCATCTAAAACACTTAAGTGTAATTGATCAAGTGAATAAAATTGTCAATTGATCAATTGGAATAGATGAGTAGAAAAAACAATCCAATTAAACCTTGTAAAAACGTAGATATGTTACAAACATATACAGATGGAAAATTAAGCAAATGGAAAGATAATTGATGCTTTTGTCATTGGAGAAATGTAAATTAAAGCACAAGCAAATGTCATTTTCATTTTAATATCTACAATAATAGTTAAAATGGAAAAGGAGGATGATGGTATTTGCTGAACAATGGGACCAACTGGTTGGGAATAATACATTAAACATACACTCACCAAAGTACTCTGAAATCCACTTCTAAACATCTACAAAAAGGAAATAAAATCAAATGTGTACATAAAAACATGATGAGAAATTTTTGTAAGCATTTTGTTCATAATAATAAAGCATGGGAAAGTCCCTTCAAATCTGAGAATATGCACACTGTAGAATGCAATTGGGCAATAAAAGTGGGCCAGCAACTGATACCTCATAGCTGAACCTCAAAGGCATTGTTTTAAGTAAAATCCAGAAAACTGCACATCTTCATTCTTCTGAGTGAAATGCAAGGGAAAACAAGGGACTCAGAAGCAAATCGGTGGCTGCCAGGCTTTGCTGGGTCAAAGGAAGCGACTGACAGCAAAGGGCATAGGAGAATTTGTTGGGATGACAGAAATATTTGGCTTATGACTGTGGGAGTGGTGACAGATTTATACATACGAAAAGATTATTTGCTGGAAATCAGATGTACATGATCGACAGTTTGCAATTGTGCATTGAAGGGGATTTGGGAGTATGCTTTCAAATGCTCAGAATCTGTCTTCAGTGGGAAGTTTAATTTTATTTCTGGGACTGTTTCTGATAAGATGGAAGGTGTGCTCACAAAACAACAAAGTAGTTCCCAATCATTGAACGTGAAGAAGCAGAATGTAGCCAGGCATGTGCTTTGGACAGGCAAATGCGTGCTGTGATGTGCTTTGTCTGTCCTGTGATTCAGACCTCATTTGAAGCCTTCCCAGTGAATTGTCAGAGGGACTGTCAGATAAGGTCTAAGGGCAGCTTCCTGTATAATACTCTTTTTTCAGACTCTTCCCCAAACACACAAAGTCCTTCTCCAAGAGATTGTGTCACAATGTCCTTTCCTTCTTCTGTTCTTCTGAAGCAGGTGTCAGTGTGTGAACAGGCATGAACCGAGCACAGGAAGCCCTTTTTGCTCTTTTGAGAGACAAACAGAACTAAGAGGCAACTCATTTGTTTAGTGCTGGTATTTATCTATTCTTCAGGCTTTCATTTCCTTTCCTTGGTTTTTAATTGTTCTTAAAGATGAAAAACTCAAAATATACTTTAGTAGTACTCATAGAAATATGACAGGGATAACTTTCCTTATTCTTTTCTTTGTATCTCCTTTTAAAGTTTATTTTTTATTGGTAAAACTGTGTGTATTATGGCTCACAGCATGGTGTTTCTATATATGTATCCATCTTGAAAACCAAAGTCAAGCAAACTAGCTTGCCCTACCTCAGACACTTGTTGTTTGTTTGAGTTGAGGGTACTTAAAGGTTTACTCTCAGTACAAGCCAACTCCATTAGGCATCTATCTATCGTTAACAGCCATCAACATACTTTGCAACTGATCAAACTTGCTCTTCCTGTCAAACTGAAACTTTACATCATTTACCACCATTTCCTTTCTTTAAGGCTCTTATAGGAAGCCTTACTTTGATTTAATATAGACTTAGGAGAAAATAAGCTAAGGAACATCTGTTGGCTTTTAGGCCAAGTCCAGACTTATATGCAAAGAGACTGCCAGTTCCCAGAGTGCTGATCGTTGCCTAGCAGCTTCTAGCTCTAGATCAAGTTAGGATCCTTTGGCTGAAGCTCAGAAAAGGCTAACAGAATGCCCAGAACAGTAGCTCTCAACCTTAAGGCCATGACCTTTAATCTAGTTCCTCATGTTGTGGTAAAGATTATTTTCATTGCTACACCATAGCTGTAATTTTGCTACTATTATAAATCATAATGTAAATATCTGTATTTTCCAGTGGTCTTAGGTGACTCTTGTGAAAGGGTCTTTAATCCTTAAAGGGATCACAACCCATAGGTTGAGAACCACTGATCTACATTAAACCTCTACTAAGCTCGATACCAAAGTTACTGTCCTGGACTCTTGCTCGGAGCTATGTCCTGCCAACAGATATTTATAGAATCCAGCACGTATAGCTATGTGGTTGGGAGTGGTTGAATAGAAGTAAAGTATGTGACACTGGAGAGGCATTATTTTCATGTATTCAAGGTGCTATGCAGCTGGGATTGTCAACCATGTTTCTGAAGGCTGAATATTAGCTGCATATAAGAACTTAAGAGGAAATTCGTTCATCTTGTCTCAAATTCCACCATTCTACATCCACTGAGGTTGGTTACTATGATTGGTGTGAATTTGTAAGAGGAAGGATATACCAAAAGCCTGAAGGCTTCCTGCATATGGTAATAGCTCAGAATAAACTGATTATTTGCTTGTTAGTAGATTTAGTTAGTTTCAAAATTCAAAAGAAATTTAGAAGTCAAAATTTAAAGGTCTTAGTGCCTTGCATGGAGTGGAAATTAAACCAGTTAGCAATCTGTTGGAAGACAGCTACACTTATGGGTCCATAAAAGCTGAGAAATCTGCTGGCTGGATTAGGCGCTTCAAGAAGCATAGACTTGTAATGTGTAAATCGAGCAGGAGGCTTCAACTGTTCTGGGAACTTCATACTCCTGTTGACTGCATTTCTTCATCTATATGGTTATATCTTTGCTTTTTCTGATACTCATCTACTGATTCACACCCTCAACTAGTAATTATATTTATGCCTGGCTTTATTTGGTCCTCAGTCTGTCACTTCTTAGTCCCTCGTTCCTGCGTTCTCTACTTTCTAGGCCACCCGTTGGCTCACTGCTCTTCATGCTCTAGCCTGCTGCTCTTCCCCTGTAAACTGTACTTAGAACCCTCTCTACTTCCGCCTCTGAAAGACTGAGGCAGGTAATTCTGTGGTGTACTTCTGCCTTCTTTATCACAGTGCTTATCAGCACTATTATAATTAAACTATCGGTTGTTTTTCTTCATTAAGAATAAAGCCCAAGTATGGCAATAAAAATTTAATGCATAATAGGATTGAATATTTTAAAGAGTTTCTATGAAACTCAAAATAAAGTTAACCATGCAAAGACACTTCTAATCTTCATAGTTTATATTGCTCTGCATATGTTCATGTATATGAATTATAATATATAATAATACATGTAACTCTCTACAGTATGTGAAGAATACAAATATGGATAGATAACTGTATATTTGCATCCATGGTGTATAGATAGGCAAAGTCTATATATATAATAAATGCATCTATATATGTATAGGAGAAGAGAACTCTAAGAATTCCTAAGAACTAGGAGATGACAATAAAAATGGAACTTGTGCTGGAAAGAAAAAGAAATGTTTTCTATAGACTTTAAATACTCTAGGCTCAGTTGGGCATGATGTTGGATGCCTTGAGTTCTAGCATTCAAGAGGTCGAAACAGTCAGATCTCTGAGTTTCAAGCCATCATGATCTACAAAGCAAGTTCCAGGGATCTACAGAGAAGCCCTCTCTCAGAAAACTGCAATACATACATATGTACATACATACTTACATACACATATACATACACTTGGGTTGAACTGTATCACCAGGATGAATAAGAGATACAAAAAAATCTTTTTACCACTTTTATGTTTAATATTATGTGAAAGCTATAGGGATAGAGAATTAAAAGAGAGTTCCAGTTTACCAGTTGCTAAATTTAAACAGAACACTTTCAAGTCAACGTAAGAATGTGGGCAATGTTTAGTAATATATGTGCACAAATGGAGTTCATTTGCCTACCAAAGAGGAAAATTGTGAGTTTTTAAAGATAGTGTAACCTAAGTTGGAATGCCACTCACTATGTACACAAGGATAAATTCAAATTCCTGATGTCCTGCCCCCTTCCCCCACCTTTCATGTACAGGATTAATAGGCCTGTACTTAGGTTGTTGGGTTTTAGAACATTTTTACACGTGGGTTATTCAAGTTTGAGCCTAAAACACAAATAAGACTAGAAAGATAGTTTTTCTTCAAGATGTTTAAAACACACTACAATTCAGAATAAATCAATGGCAGCAGACATGTGCAGGTGGAAACTTGCAGTGAGGGGGCACATGGGGGCTCTCTACACAAATCAAGTACTTGAGTGTATACAAAGACAAGTTACTGAGGCAATAAAGACCCTTTCTGAGTAGATGCTGGTTAACCAACAGCAGAGAAGGTGCTAGTTCTCTCCCCTGCCTTGAGCCACACAACTATAAATTGAGAAAGGCTATTAGAGTTCCTTTGATCCAACCTCGCCAGAGACTTTCATTTCTTGAAACAGCCCAGTTAAGTGTTTCTCTTACTTGTGAATATGTCTGTGGACACAGCCTCCATGGAAACAATCTTTTCCCCACTGGACAATGCTATTCAGAATAAGAGAGGATTTTCTGTTATTATACCGTCTGGAGCACCCATGAGTTAGTTTTAAGATTGCCATGCCGATCAAGCAAAAATGTAAGTACTCCTCCCTTGACAGCCTTGGGTTTCTACTGCAAATCTAGAATGAATTTCCAATTGTGTATTTCTCTGAAACAGAAAATATAAGATGACAATCAAAACCTTTTGAACTAGATGTGAATAGAAGTTTAATTTCTTTTTATTCACCAAATTACAGAAATTACAGTTTAGCTTACTCAGACATATGTTGTTTTGAAACTAGAATTGCCCTCTTTTAAAACTATCAAATCATTTCTTGCCTCTTTAGTCTGACACTGGTCACCACAATCTAACTGCCTTTGTTCTTGCATCTTGGAACTTGAAAGTGGGTGGTCACTTTTATAATATATGATATTAAATGCTTGCTGCAATTTTCCTTTCTAAGAAGTATTGATAGGTTACAGTGCAGTAGGCTGCCGGTTTAGGCTCGTGCTGGAGAATGGGAGTAACTGCAAGTACAGTAAGGGCTGAAACCATTTCTGTCGACTTTATATTGTCCATACCTTCATACAGCATACACTGATCTTACAAACCAGCCTTTCCACTCTCCCTCACAGCCTTCCCATCTCTAGAAATCAATACTCTTCTTTCAGGAGCTTGCCTACCTGCCTGCCTGCCTGCCTCCCTCCCTCCCCCTTCCCTTCCTCCCTCCCTTCTCTTCCTCCCTTCCTTCCCTCCCTCCTACTCTCTCCCTCCCCAGTCCCTCCCTCCCAGCCCCTCCTTCCTCAGTCCCTCCCTCTCCAGTCCCTCCCTCCCATCCTCCTTCCCCATCCCTCTCTCCCCCTCCCTTCCTTCTTCCCTTCCTTCCTTCCTTCCTACCTTCCTTCCTTCCTTCCTTCCTTCCTTCCTTCCTTCCTTTTTTCCTCCCTCACTTCCTTCTTTCCTTCAACTTGTTAACAAAAGTATCTATTAGTTTAGGGTTAAAAAACTAACAACATGGGATGGGTCTCAAGTTGGACCAGTTATTTGTTGGCCATTCCTTCAGTCTCTGCTCCATTTTGTCCCTGCATATCTTTTACAAACAGGACAAAGTTTTGGTTAAAAGTTTTGTTGGTGGGTTCGTGTTCTTATCCCTCCACTGAGAGTCCTTCCTGGCTACAGGAGGTGGCCTCTTCAGATTCCATGTCCCCACTATTAGCTAAGGTCACCTGCCTTGATTCCTGGGAGCCTCCCCAGCCCAGGTTTCTGGGACTTCCTAGAGAATCCCCCTCCCCTAGCTCTGCAAGCCCTCAAAGCTTCAGATTTTAATTTATTCTCCTGTCCCTCTGGGTCTCTTTCCTGTTTCTCCTCACATGTGATTCTACCCCTGTATGCTGTCCTCCTCTTCTCTCCACCCAGTTTCTTCCCTCTTACTGCCTTGTATGTTGGCCCAATTTGAGATCTATCCCATGGGCAGGCACCAATTCCTGGCACTGTTAATGATACTCTGTTATCCTTGTAGACAAGAGCCTAGCATAACTGTCCTCTGAGAGCAATTGACCCAGAAGCTGACTGGAACCAATGCAGACACCCACAGCCAAACACTGAACAGAGGTCAGAGACTCTTATGGAAGAGAAAGGGCAAAGATTACAGGCCCTAAAGAGGATGAGAACCCCACTGGGAGACCAACAGAGTCAACTACCATGGACCCTGGGAGTTCTCAGAGACTGAAAAACCAACCAAAGAGCATATATAGGCTCGACTGAGTCCCCTGCCCCCAACATATGTATTAGATATGCAACTTAGTCTCCATGTAGGTTTCCCAATAACTGGAGCAGAGGCTATCCAAAAAACTGTAGCCTGACTGTGGTATCAGTTCCCCAATAAGGCTGCCTTTTCGAGTCTCAGTGGGAGAAGATGCTCCTAATCCTATAGACACTTGGTGTGACAGGATAGGAAGATACCCAGGGGGAGCCCTACCCTCTCAGAGGAGAAAGGAAGGGACTCCATGAGGGGGTGACTGGGAAGAGGACAGCATTTTGGATAGAAAGAAAAGATGAAAGGGAGGAAGGAAGGAATGGAGGAAGGAAGGGAGGGAGGAAGGAAGGGAGGAAGGAAGGGACAATGAATAATGAATTAATTGGAATAATATCAGACCTGTTTTGGAGCTCACCCTAGAATGTTGTTATGAACAAAACCATAGTTAGCTGAGTTGGTTTCATTCAGCCCTAAGGTCTTCATCTACAACAGGAAGAAGAGCAAGTTTCCAGGCATGGGGAGCTAACAAAATGAGTTTCCTCACCTGACTTCATGTAAAATAATGCCCAGCTATGGTCTTTTCTGCTTTTTGGCAGTTTGGAGTTCTCTTAGAGTCCTCAGTGGCCTCTGTCACCTCCTGCTGTCACCTCCTGCTTCCTTCCACAGTCATTGCTCAGGATACTCTGGAGCCCCACATGTGGCCTGTACCATTTTCCTCCTGATGGAATTTTAGAAAGCAAGAGCATCTCTGCAATGTTAAGACCATCATCTAAGAGCTGAGTTGTTTTATTGTTCTTCAGAATAATAAAGGTGCTGATGAGGAGCTGGATACTTCAAAAGCTCAGGTCACTGTATCACCAAGTGCCAAGGATGCTTTCTTCTAATGGCAGTGATGGGTTTTACATGAGACAGGACTACCACTATTGCCCAGGGAATCATCCAAAAAGAAAAGCACAAGATACTGATGACATGCTAAAATCTTTTCTGGGTTTGGGCAAATAACAACAAATGACTCATTTGAACATTCACACAGTTGCCTGGGAATGTAGCTCAGTTGACAGAGTGCTTACCTAGTATAAAAAGCTGGTGGCACATACAAATAATCCTTGAAATCTAGACATAGAGGCAGGAGGATCAGTAGTTCAAGATCACCAACTACTGCATAGTAAATCTGAGACTAGCCTCTGCTACGTAAAACACCATGTCAAAAAATTTAAAAGAAAAGAAAAGCAAAAAGATATATGCATGTATCCAGTGATTCACTCATAAGTGTATTCAAATTTATGATACTTCTAGTCTAAGTCATATTTGACAGAATTAGTGAAGTTACACTATGGTGTAATAAGTATTGTACAGTGTGTAACTTCATTATGTGGGTACTCATCAGAGGAGTACCTGCTTATTCGGTTTAGACTAGAAAGCTTCCAGGAAGATTAAACACATGAGCCGAGAAAATCGATTTTTATATGGAATAAATAGCTGAGTTGAGAAGACATGACTTCTCATGACAATATCCATAGGTCACTATTACAGATGTGTAACATAAAATGGCATTGTTTAAAGAAACTTATCGGAAGAACAAGCTTTTAGAATTTCCTACCTGTGTCACCAACTGAGACCATAAGGAGGGATTCTTGCCTCTAGTATCTAGGTTAACATACTTGAATTCATTTGCATATAAAATGATGAGCTTCTCTTGTACAAGGATATAACTTAAAAACCTATTTGGGGGTGAGATCTTGTCAAGGTAACAGTGATGATGATTTTGAGGCATACGACTGATGATGGTGTCACTTCTCTGATATGGAGAGGAGCAGAGTTTTGGCATGAAATAGGAGGACAAAGTCTTATTAAAAGCCACCATCTGAAGGATATTTGTCAATACGTTGAACCTAGACTTAAAAGGGCCACAGAATTTGTCTGGTAACATTAAGAAAATTTCATTTTGCAAGGACCATATACTTCCTTGTATAATAGAAAGTTATGTGAGGTAAAGTTCAGCCTAGAACATTACCACATCTATAACCTTCATTGAATAAGTTGATTTCATTTAGCCCCAGGGTCTTCAGCTATAGCATGAGAATCATATTGAGTTAGCAGGCCTGATAACTTTTAACATGAAGGATCTACATTTGTGCACTGTCTATGTTTTCTAAATTAATGAATAATTTTAAGCATGATAAAGTTTGCATTCCATAAATATTATCTTGATCATAATGCAGAAGATGAATTTTAGGGTATGAGTCAGGAGGCAGATAAATTAGTTAGGAAGTTGTTGTAATATTTCTGGGGAGAGATAATGAGGGATTAAAATGAGAAGAACCATTGGGAATAAAAGGAGATGATGAGGCTGTCTAATAAAGGCCCTTGTAACAGCAAACATAATGGAAAAATGTAGATGCATTCTGTCTAATGTTGAAATATGTCATGCATATCTGCTATCACTGCATCTTTCTAGCATAGCATAGAGAGTCTGGCTAATTTACAATGAAAAATAATAAGATGTGTAGAGATAGGAAGGAATAAGACTTTTTTTACATATAATGTAAAGAGATACATGAGTACACACACACACACACACACATACACACACACACACACACACATCAACAGACAAGTGAAACAACAAAAAAATACAATCCAGTGCAAGCCTACCTTAAAAATCAACAGACATAAGACAAATTTTGTCAAATAGGTATGCCACAGGTTATATTTCCATTCAAAGACTCTCTCTCCCTTTCACTACTATGCATGGTTAATATTAATTAAGAGAAACCTGCAGACCACTATGCATGCATATAAGACCAAATTAGAGCCCCATGTTTTTGGCCAGTAAAAAGGGATGAGTTAGCTCCTCAGAAAGACTGGTGGTGCTGAAGCTTGAGGGTACAGCATTTTTGCAGGCAAAAGACCACACAAGCCACAGGTAGACTTGTCTTAGATGAGAGTCAGAGGTCTATCAGTTTTACCATTACATAGTAGTCGTATTAGACACAACATGATGATTCTGTTTGATTTATATCTTTGCCAGTTATTTTAGTTTATGTTTAGTTTGTGTAACATTTATTTTTTTGCTTAATACATTGATTATAGGAGGGTTACAGACAATGTCAAATGTGTTGCCAGACATACAAGACTGTCATTGGAGTAGAGGACTGAGAAGTATTAAGCAGTCACAAGATGGAGTCAGGACAAGATGGTGTCACCTTCGTCACTTCAGCTTGAATCTTTACTATCTTTTTTCTTTAACATGGGATCATGCTATGAGTTGGAAACTTCAAAGTCACCATGGCAACTAAAAGTATTCATATAGTGTCAGTGAACTCTCAACAACAAGTAATGAGATTCTACACCATTAATATGGTATTTTCTTGCAAATTTATTTGATTCAAAATAGGTCAGATAAAAACTGTTACATTAAAATATAACATTCTGACATATAAAACTCATAAATCTGTTTATATATATGAACACACATTTGTGTGTGTGCATGTGTATATATGTTTATATACATTGCATGCACACATGCACACACATACACAAATATTATGTATATAGTATCTTATTCATATAGTAGAGACTAATACTGTTTCTCAGATAATCAAAGAAGTGAAGAATATGCATATTTTAAAACTGAATGCCATAGCCATGAATAGCATATCTGCTACTAGGAATTTATCCTTAACCTTCTCTTTGTAAATACCTTTATTATTGACACAAACTGTTTTCTGGGAGGCTATGGAAGGGCCCTTGGACCACCAAGCCCTCTGCCCTAAGATGAGTGAATGCACGTACCACCAAGGTTAAGTGGGTTGATCAAGTAATCTACTGTTATAGTCTGGTTTCTATTGTCATAATAAAATATCATAACAAAAACAACCTGAGGAAGGAAATACTTATTTTGGTTTATGGTTCTAAAGGGAGCAGGAAGCTGAGAGATGACATCTTCTACCATAAACACGAAACAGAGAGAGCAAACGGGGTGGGCCAGGGTACGAATGCCGAACCCTGCCCCACGTGACTTACTTCCTCCAGCAAATCATGGCATCATCTAGTGACAATGTGGTCAAATATCCTTCTCATTGAAGGAACCACATGTATTAACACAGGGATGCATTGATTTCTACTCATTTTCATTTACCATTTCCAAAGACATTTTGATTATCTTGAGATTGCTTAGATAAAGCTATTCAAAATAGTCTGGGTGTCCTGGGAAAGTTTATGAGAATGGAAACATTGCCAACAATAAGTAATCTATTTAACAGAGTTGGAAGTGGGAGAGTGCCCAGCCAGTGGGAATACAGTGAAGACTGAGCCAGCTCATAAAGTGATGTCGCCTTACCATGGAGGAAGATGTACAATGTTGGGACTGACACACAAATATACAAGCTTGGATTTGATTCCCAGCCACAAATCTTTTTGCCAGTTTGTGACTTTGCTCAAGATACCTGATCCTTAGTTTCCTCACTGTTAAAATAGAGGTATTATATCTTGAATCTATCTCAGGTTGTAATCACAATTACAGCCCATTTCACTGGTCTGTAATTTTCTAAAGTTTTAGTTGCGACAGCATTTTTGTCTTTGTAATAATGCCCTGAATAGCACACAAAAAGAATTTACAACTTATTTTTTTATTTGATATATTCTTTATTTACATTTCAAATGATTTTCCCTTTCCTGGCTCTCCCCTCCCTGAAAAATATGTCTTGTTGTTGTTGTTGTTGTTGTTGTTGTTGTTGTTATTTTCCCTGAGATAGGGTTTCTCTGTATAGCCCTGACTGTCCTGGAACTCACTCTATAGACCAGGCTGGCCTCAAACTCAGAAATCCAACTGCCTCTGCCTCCCAAGTGCTGGGATTAAAGGCGTGCGCTGCTGCTGCTGCTGCTGCTGCTGCTGCTGCTGCCACCGCCACTGCTGCCACTGCGGCCGCAGCCGCCGCCGCCGCCGCCACCACCCGGCTACAACTTATTTTTTAATGTAGCTTCTCCGTAATAGATATCTTGCTTTATGTTGTAGAGAATAGACAAATAAAGTTAATTCCAGATTCAGGAATAATTGGAAAAAAATAAACCTTAAACTGAAAACTAGGCAAGTTCCACAATTTAAATTTATGGCCTTCATTTTCATCAAGTGTCCAGAAAAGGAATTTTGAGTTATAGCAAGGACTACAAGGAAGTGTTGATATTACAGTTCACTTTTCTTTCTTTCTTCCTTTCTTTCTTCCTTTCTTTCTTTCTTTCTTTCTTTCTTTCTTTCTTTCTTTCTTTCTTTTTTTGTTTTTTTGGTTTTTTTGAGACAGGGTTTCTCTATGTAGCCCTGGTTGTCCTGGAACTCACTCTGTAGACCAGGCTGGCCTCGAACTCAGAAATCCACCTGCCTCTGCCTCCCAAGTGCTGGGATTACAGGCGTGCGCCACCACCCGACTACAGTTCACTTTTCTGATAGCTACTGACTCTTGAGGAAGGAATCAGGAAAGGTTGAATTTTGTTCTTTTTCTCTAGTTTCCTTATTTATTCTCATTCTCTGTGGACGACATGCATCGCTTAACTACTCAATGACCTTATTTCCATGCCATCATCTGGAGTCAAGGAGATGAGGAGACACAGTAAATGGCTTTGGACAGCTCTGCATTGAAGAGTGGTAGGGCACAGGACTGCTCCTTGAACCAGAGAGGATGTTACTGAGGACATGAGATACTGAGAAAATTATTTTGCAATTTGGATTTACTTTTCCTTGGAGTGGGTGATATTGTTAGTCTGTCTCACCAGGTATGCATGAGTCTTAAGTGTGGCTACTGCATAAAGCTCGTGATTTACATGCTGTTATATTCAACACTGGCAGCTGTTAATAACTGTTCAAGCTTTGAGAAGGTGGTCCTCTCTTTCCTTTCTAACCACCGCAGCATAAAAATCTAAGCTGATGAATGAGACTTGGATTGTCACAGGGAAAAGGAAACATGGAATAGTTTGACTGAATTAATTGCTCTTATGCTAAAATGTAAGTCTCTTAGATGTCCATATACTGTAGAGTTCAGCTGCAAGGACTAACCTTGTCAAAACATTCCTCCTTTACCCAGAGTCTGCACTTTTGGATATACCTGTAATAGCATGTTTATTGTTTATCTTTTGAACTCAGTTATCTTTTCATTAAGCTAGCAGTATTTATTTCTTTCCTCTAAAAGTGCATATTTTATTCTACAGTTATGCATTAATTCCTGGCATCATCAGCAGTGTTGAAGATGTGGACCAAGCTTAGCACTACTGGCTCAGGGTTCTGCTCTAATTTCACTGCTCCTGCCTTGCTGTTTGCTGTCTTGCTCTTTTGATTGATTAGTTTTCTTGCTTTTGGTGCAAACATTATGCTTTTGCACCTGCCTTGTAGCATTTTATGGATTAGAGCACAGTTTGAATTTTCCACTGTGGGGTAGTAGATTTTGCTCTTTTCTTCCAGGTATTTCTGGTATGTCCTAAAACACTGTTTCTTGGGCTCTTTTGAGCTCTTCGAAGCTCTTCTGTTCAGGAAACTGAACAACAGGCCTTCTTTGTAGCTTAATTAGCCTTACTGCTGGGATGAGGTTTTCCTGAAGATTTCACAAAGCTTCTTACACTGTGAATCTTTTCCTGTTGGGTTGTGTGAACATGACTTGCTACCCTGTGCACGAGAACTCAAACTGTTTAGTTGTTAGATGAGTTCCCACAGTCCTTCATAAGAACTCAAGTGGTTTTCAGTCCCCCATGTACATAAATCACGTGCATTCAGAGATGGAATGCGGGCTCCCAGCTTCTGCCTACCTTCCATCGAACCATCTTCTCTGCCCACCACGCATTAAGCCTTCCTGGTCTCCACTCCTCCAATCTGACACTCTGGAGTCCCAAGCTTTGTTAATGCCTTTTGTTTTCCCGCACTGCACTCCTGAAACTGTTCCAGGAGGGGATAAGAACGCTGGGATTCTCTCATGCGCATCTCCGTTACTGAGAAGCCTGTTCAGTGTTACCTCTTCTTCAGTGTCTGGGAACAATTGCGTACTCTTTTTAGATTCTTAGATTATTTTGTCTAATATCTATAGAGGTTTGTTTCCAAACAAGGCCCTCAAAGATGGAGTTGAGCCCACAAGATGCGGATTCAGCGATGTTTCTCATCATTATCTATAAAAGACAAAAGTCAAGCAAAGTTTGAACAGTCAAGTGAACTGCGCAGAGGCTCCACGGCAGGTTTCCTTCAATTCCTTTGGCATAAGGAAGTGCAGTGACATT
This sequence comes from Apodemus agrarius, assembly GCA_964023405.1. NCBI lineage: Eukaryota > Metazoa > Chordata > Mammalia > Rodentia > Muridae > Apodemus > Apodemus agrarius. Next base: position 57,454,153 of record OZ030008.1, on the reverse strand, counting down.
TCAGACCAGTTCTGCACTTGTCCAGAAGGTCAGGCCTTAAGTCTTTCTCATCAGTATAGTGCTTCCGGAAAGCGATAAAAACTACAGTGAAGCAGTTGTCTCTGTCTGAGGCAACCGTCTAAGAGATCTTCTGCTAGGGGCTATTGCTCCAGCTTTTCACTTTTGTTAAATGAACTTGGATGATTTTGCACCTCATGAGTAGGATGTGTTTGCACAGAGTTTCAGGCCCAGGGCACCGAAGTCTGCCTGAACCCCTATGCAAGGTCCCACAGCCACTGCATTGCCAAACTCAATGAAAGAACGCCCCCTTGGTGATGAGAATTTCTGGTAAAGCAGATGGATACATCCTTTCCCTTATGAAAATGAGGTTCTCAGAAATATAGGGATTTGCTCTCCTTTCAAGTTTGATGTTCATTTTGAATCAGAAGGCTTGGCATTATCCGTTTTGCTGGTATCTCATGGTGTCGTGTGGAATTAGGTCCTCTGAGCCTTCTTCAGGTTTCCACTCACTTTACCCTTTACTTGAAGGTCAAGGCACAAGAAGCTTAGCACTCTGTACTGCCAGCTGCAGTTACCTAGGATCTAATCTCACATTTGCCAGTGTCTTTTTTTCAGAAGGACTGTGTCAGATTTTCTCCCGTTTATTTTAAAATACTCTGTGTAGACATTAAATTTGAAACCTAGACTGATTGGCCCCCTCTACCCGGCTTGAACTCAGAGATTGATGCGGTCAGTGTTTGCAGGCCCTGAAGGAACCAGGTTGGATGACATCACCTGAGGAACAGCTTTCTTTTTCATTGTAGCTTCATTTCCTAATGTCAGGGCAGATGGCTGCATGTTCCTTCTGCCGTTGGCAGGTGTCACTACCTAGGTTCAACTGTGTTTTCCTTGTAATTTACTTCTCCCATTCGTCTTGAAGTAAATGTCATTTGCAGTTTTCATGTAGCTCCCATAGGTCTGAGGTGCATAAAATATCACCCTGAGTATTCAACTACAGACTGATCTGTGGATATTGCGAGCAGCGGATTCATATGAGCATGCCGTAGAACTCAGGGTAAACCTTGAGAATAACCTTGGACAAGTCTATTAACCTATTCGACCTCAGCTGCTTTATCGGCACAATGCACATGTTAACTCATATCATCCCTTGACTGTGACATTCTGAGACTCTTGTACGTATTGATGTTTCCATTAATAGTCAGCTACTGAATTTATTCATGAATTAGAGATTTCCCTTCCATATATACTTAAGCTGCTTTGGTCCATTAATTACCACTTTGTTTATGTATGTATTACGAATTTAGATAAGTACGTATAGTTGTGAGCCCAAGCAGTCCAATTTCAGACCTTTGTCACATTAAGGAAAATACAATCTAGAAATAACAATAATGTTCATTCCAAGATGCCTATGGCAATGCTTCGGAGCACCTGTGTTCCCTTCGTTCCTGTCTTGTTAAAATATGGAAATGTCCCCTTCCCGAGTGCAGAAGACTTTGTCTCTTGCTGGCTCTATTCCCGCCACCTTTTCATCTGCTTTATATCATGGCTTCAGAGATTCTTATTATCCTTCTCAGGCCCCTGGGAAATACAACTTGTCTTCTATTCCCAGACTTTTCTTGGCTTCCATCATCAATTTCCAAAAAGTCCTTGGGAAAAGGCTAAAGGGCAGTGAGGAGGCAGTGGCTGCCTCCCTGTCTGCCACTGTTTTCCTTAGATGATGATGTTTTCAGTCGTTATATAGGGTAGGGATGAACCGTCACTGCAGTCATGGTGAGAAACGCAAGCATACTCTCATGTGTTGGTGAGATACAGAGGAAGCCAAGGAGTAAACACTACCATTACATCCAGTCTCTTCTTTCTGGGCTCATCAAGATTCAGGTGATTCTGCATCCTTGGGATAACAAGGAAGATCCTCTGCCCTTATTACTAGATTGCTGTAATAGATTTCTATGTGAATTCTGGAATAATTTTAAGATAATACAATATTTTTTCCAATTTCAGCAATAATTGTCTCAAAGATCAATCCTAAAACAGATTATATGAGAAGTAGAAAATTCCAGAGGCAACAAAATCTTTCTTTAAATTATTTAAATTTTTTGAGAGAGTCTTAAGTTGCTTATTAAGTTCTGATCAACTTTGTTCCTATCTAACTCATTGTTTGCATGTAGGTATATGTAACTTATGTTACTGAATTGTATCAATTAATCACTCAAAAATTTTACTCTTCTGAAAGAAGCAGGCAGTATCACTTGGGAACCATCAGGCTACCAATACACACACTGAATGTTGTTAATATTGGATAAATATCTCAGGAGATGAAACTGGTCATATTGTTTTGGGCGATTGGGAGAGCGGAGCTGGCATGTCTGTAATTAATCTGATCATTGCTTAATGCTTTCACATCATGACCACAAGATGGCTGTTGCTGTCTGAGCTTTAATTTTGCATTCAGGCAAATTCAAGATAAAAAGGTGGCAATAAAAAATGGGTTCTGTGGTTCTGTGTGTGTGTGTGTGTGTGTGTGTGTGTGAGAGAGAGAGAGAGAGAGAGAGAGAAAGAGAGAGAGAGAGAGAGACTTGGAGAAAGAGGGAGTTATTAACAAACAAATAAGCAAACTACTTTCAAACAACCTTACTTTGTCTGGCATTTAACCACTGCCACAGAACATAGGTTATTGGATAGGAATTGATCCTATAGATGTCTATAATGGAAGATAGAAAAGAAAAGATGTTTGATTCATGAGACTCTTCACTGCACTGGGAAGACCACGTGTGTAAAGTGACTGGAGATTTTTCTCAAATAGATCAGGCAATGTCTCTGCCTGGACCAACCCTGCCCTTTCCATTATACACTCAAAGGAAGTGTCCAGTTATCTTGAAGGGTTGTTCTGCCTTTATGAAGGTTTCTAGAAACTGTTGATCAAATAGCCTTCAATATGTCTGAGCAGAAAAGAGACAGAAGAAAAATATAATTATCCAGAACATCCATAGTAATAGAAATCAAACAAATAAGAACTGAATATATAATTACCAGAGAACTTGACAGATTCAATGGTATGTACAACAAAACCCCATGGTCAGTATGCATATGTGAGAATATTTTTCTTTCTTTGAGGAAATATATTTTCTAGAATGCAATACTTCTGAATGCTCTGGTGTATTCAGAAATATTTTCACATTGGGTTTGCATTACCCTATCCCCTGCTCTCAAAATGACCTTATCATCTTCACAGTTGTCTAAAAAGACAGAAGTCTCACTATAGAGACATCCCTTTATATGGAATTTTACTTTCTTCTCCTAGGTAAAGTGAACATCCCAAGTAGATAAAGGGCATTAGTGGACAATAAAACAGCACTTTCCAATCTACTATGGTACATGCTAGATTGCCATTGTGCACACAATTTTTTTGTGTACATGGTGCCACTGCTGCTTGGTGACCCTGGAAGGAACTCTGAGGTAATAAAACACTCTGGTGAAATATATTGTGGAAATCCAGCCCTGTGTGTCAAGCCCCTTCCATTAGGGTTCATTACCTGTGAAGAGTTAAATGCTGGGGCCATCTCACTGTATGATAGATGTATGTGTTCCCCTCTTTATCTTCCAGGAATGCAAGCTTCATACACGAGATCGATGAGATGGAAACCGTTGGCTGCGTCTTTTTTCCCCAGAAGTGAATCTTCTAGTCACATGCTATAGTGTAGAAAAAGACCACACTAATGTATAACAAATCTTTATATTGGGCAGAATATAGAAAACTCTTATAGATCTATTGTACCAGCCTCAACCGGCAAACAACATGATGCAAAAAGGAAAAAAAACTAAGACAGAAAGTGGGTATGATAGGAGGGAGGTACCGGATAATGTACCGACAGCATCTTTATTTGTAATCATCCAGCAGAGTTCTGGCAGGCACTGCTGTCCTGCTCACCTCATTGGAACGTTATGAGAAGTCTATTTGAAAAACATTGAACTGAGAATGTGTCTGCAGAGATATAGTTCTAAACCCTAACAAGCCATCCATCGTAGGGAAGTAATTTCTGAGATCTAAGGCTGCAGTGCACCAAATAATATTTACTGTATCCCAGCAAAATGACCCTGTCCTGCCAGTGTGCTTTCCCTTGCTAATAAAGGAACAAGCTATCTCTGCAGGATAGACTTCAGTATGTACAAAGCTGTGAATCTGGGGTAGAAACAACCAGGAAGAATGCATGAACATGGACTCTAGCTGAGGGAAGCTCAAAGCCTGTGGGAATAGCACAAGATCAGGAGCCTAACCAAGCAGAAAGTAACAATCTTTATTATAAAGCATAGAGCAATCACAAATTGAAAGGCATGAGCTGTATCAACCAGCCATGGATACAGAAGGAAAAGGAGCCACACAGAAGGATGCCATGTGGAAAATGTTCTGTGAGCTTCTTAAGGGAGCACAGAGCAGAAAGCATGGTGCAGAACTGACATCCTGCAGGCTAATTCTTGCTGTCAGGTTACAGTGTCTTGATTTACAGCAATTGTCAAAAACACGATAGTCGCTGGATTCATGCCCAACCTTGTACTTTGAACATGGTGGCTATTACAAGGAACGCCACTGACAGGAGATACAACAGCTGCTGGTTGCTGCCATGTGCTGAATTGCTGTCACTGTGAGGAGGTTCTGACATTGTTGTATAGCTGTTTCCTCCAAATTCAACACAAACATCCCCTTGTGGGTATAAGAAGGAGGGTTATAAGACTCATGAAGTAAACAAAACATAAATGGTTCTCAGTCCCTTTACTACCCATGATTATAAAATTGATGAACATTTTCTGGGGATTTGAAGAACTCTTCCTTCAGCTAATGGAGATTCATGGGTGCAGCTTTAGTGAGTTCTTGCCCAAAGGCTTTGTGATGATACCGCTGCCTTTGAGTAATCTTGCTCCTAAAACTTCTCATCCATGCTTCTATAAGCAACCCCAATGAACCCATTGGTCCACTAAGGTAGGCTTCGTATGAATTATTCTCTGGTGTTCCTTGCTCAGTCATCTGGAGGAGAAAGATGTTTTTCATGCCTCTATAAAAGTTTCCATATAACAGTGATCTAGCCATTGAAGTCCCAGGCTTTGCCATTAAATGCATAGCTGACCAAATGTCTATCTATTCCTGTTGCAACAGAAAATGGTCGAGCACAGGAGCATACCATGCCAGGAAAGGAGGCCACAGGGGACACTTATGAATAGCTCATCTTTCTGTCCAAGTACAGTGTTATTGTGGAGAAGAATACAATAGAATATTAGGCTAAATTTTTAATATCAGTGCTGAATACCTAAGAAAAGTTTTAAACATTAAATTAGTAAACAACTATAATGTCCTAAAATATAATATTTGAAAATAAACATATTGATCAGTTTACCTGTCATGCTGCACTTTGACTTGGACTGCTCAGCAAAGCTTAGCTGTAGTCAAATAGCCACTCAGTAGCATGTGGCTCGCACGAAATGGAATTGCAGATGGACAAAAGATGCTCCTTTGTGAACACTGTTCTATAAACTGGGTTTTTATTTGATTAGAGCTCCCTTTCTTTTCATATTTTTATTAGATTTTTTTTTTACATTTCAAGGGTTAACCCCTTTCCTTCTTTCTCCTCTGAAAACCCCCTATCCCATTTACCTTCCCCCTGCTCACTAACCGACCCACCCCTGCTTCCCTGTTCTGGCATTCTGCTACACTAGGGCAAGGAACTTTCACAGGTCCAAGGGCCTTTCCTCTCATTGATGTCTGACAAAGGCATCTTCTACTACACATGTGGCTGGAGCCATGGGTCCTTCCCTGTGAATTCTTTGGTTGGTAATTAAACTCCAGGGAGCTCTGGGGGTACTGGTTTATTCATACTGTTGTTCCTCGTATGGGGCTGCAAACCCCTTCAGCTCCTTTGCTCCTTTCTCTAGCTAGTCTTTTTCAATTGAAATGTTATTGAAAATCCAAATTGCTTATCCAAAACCAATGGTCAGCCTTATGTACATGTGAATAACATGGACACAGTATGTTATATGTATGTATGTATATATGTATTTATTTATGTATGTGCATGTGAGTCTGTGTGTATAAAACACTGCCATTTAAATAAAAGGGGGGAATGCATTTGAGAGGGAAAATGGGAGCATGGGAGACAGTAGATACTAGAGGGTATGGAGAAAGGTAAGAAATAATTTAATTGTATTTCAAATTACAATAAAATACAAAAGAGAAATATAAACACATAAAAGAAGAATTAATTTTTTAACTTTTTAGGTTAAAACAACTATAGATACTTAGGAATTTGTACAACTGGCACAGTATGTAGTATGTGACTACCTATCCTCAAAAGCAATAGTGTGCATAAACTTCATGCTCAAAACCAAGTTTCAACAACAGGAATTGGCATCTGTAGAATATGTGTGTTCTTTTCTTATAAATATGTCTTTAATTGAAATAGGATCATATCACTTTCCCCTTCCCTTTCTACTGCCCCTCCTAGCTACTCTCCTTCAATCTCCTTCTATGTCCCTCTACTCTCCACATTATAGCTTCAGTTTGGCATTATGATTATTACATACATGTATCTTAGTTTTGTTACTTGTACATGTAAAGTTTCCAGGCTAACTGTGCTGCATTAGGCAATCAATAGGGGGACTCATTTCTGGGAGAAGCTAATTCTCCTTTTCCCAGCTGAAACTGGTTGCCTGTAGTCCAGGTTTCAAAGAAAGAACTTCAGACCAATTTCCCTTATGGACATCGATGCAAAAATACTCAATAAAATTCTTGCCAACCGAATAATCCAAGGATACATCAAAATGATCATTCACCATGATCAAGTTGGCTTCATCCAAGGGATGCAGGGATGGTTCAATATACAGAAATCCATCAATGTAATCCACTACATAAACAAACTCAAAGAAAAAAACCACATGGTCATCTCATTGGATGGTGAAAAAGCATTTGACAAAATTCAGCATCCTTTCATGCTAAAAGTCTTGGAAAGAACAGGAATTCAAGGCCCATACCTAAACATAGTAAAAGCAATTTACAGCAGACCGGTAGCCAACATCAAAATAAATGGAGAGAAAATTGAAGCAATCCCATTAAAATCAGGGACTGGATAAGGCTGCCCCCTCTCACCATATCTTTTCAATAAAGTACTTGAGGTTTTAGCTAGAGCAATTGGACAACATGAGGCAGTCAAAGGGATGCAAATTGGAAAGGAAGAAGTCAAACTATCACTATTCACAGATGATATGATAGTATACCTAAGTGACCCAAAAAACTCCACCAGAGAACTCGTACAGCTGATAAACAACTTCAACAAAGTTGTTGGTTATAAAATCAACTCAAGCAAATCAGTAGCCTTCCTATATTCAAAGGATAAGCAGGCTGAGAAAGAAATTAGGGAAAGGACACCCTTCACAATAGCCACAAATAATATAAAGACTCTTGGTGTGACTCTAACCAAACAAGTGGAAGATTTGTATGACAAGAACTTCAGGTCTCTGAAGAAGGAAAGGGAAGAAGACCTCAGAAAATGGAAAAATCTTCCACGCTTGTGGGTTGGCAGGATTAGTATAGTTAAAATGGCAATCTTGCCAAAAGCAATATACAGATTCAGTGCAATCCCCATCAAAATCCCAACTCAGTTCTTCATAGAGTTAGAAAGAGCAATTCTCAAATTCATCTGGAATAACAAAAAACCCAGGATAGCTAAAACTATCATCAACAGTAAAAAAACTTCGGGGGAAATCAATATCCCAGACCTCAAGCAATACTACAGAGCAGTAGTGTTAAAAACTGCATGGTATTGGTACAGTGACAGGGAGGTGGATCAATGGAATAGGATTGAAAGCCCAGAATTGAACCCACACATCTATGGCCACTTGATCTTTGACAAAGGAGCTGAAAACATCCAGTGGAAAAAAGATAGCTTTTTCAACAAATTGGGCTGGCTCAACAGGAGGTCAACATGCAGAAGAATGAGAATTGATCCACTCTTATCTCCTTGTACTAAGCTCAACTCCAAGTGGATCAAGGACCTCCACATAAAACCAGACATACTGAAATTAATAGAAAAGAAAGTGGGGAGGACCCTTGAGGACATTGTTCCTGAACAGATCACCAATATCTTATGCCCTAAGATCAAGAATAGACAAATGGGACCTCATAAAATTATAAAATTTCTGTAAGGCAAAAGACACTGTCAAAAGGACGAATCGGCAACCAACAAATTGGGAAAAGATCTTCACCAACCCTACATTTGACAGAGGGCTAATATCCAATGTATACAAAGAACTCAAGAAGTTAGACCCCAGAAAACCAAATAACCCTATCCAAAAATGGGGTACAGAGCTAAACAAAGACTTTTCATCTGAAGAACTTTGGATGGCTGAGAAGCACCTTAAGAAATGTTCAACATCATTAGTCATTAGGGAAATGCAAATCAAAACAACCCTGAGATTTCACCTCACACCAGTCAGAATGGCCATGATTAAAAACTCAGGAAACAGCAGGTGTTGGTGAGGATATGGAGAAAGAGGAACACTCCTCCACTGCTGGTGGGATTGCAAGCTGGTACAACCACTCTGGAAATCAGTCTGTTGGTTCCTCAGAAAACTGGACACGATACTTCCGGAGGATCCTGACATACCACTTCTGGACATATACCCAGAGGATTCCTCATCATGTAATAAGGATACATGCTCCACTATGTTCATTGCAGCCTTATTTGTAATAGCCAGAAGCTGGAAAGGACTCAGATGTCCCTCAATCAAGGAATGGATACAAAAAATGTGGTATATATACACAATGGAGTACTATTCAGCAATTAAAAATAATGAATTCACATAATTTGTAGGCAAATGGTTGGATCTGGAAAATATCATCCTAAGTGAGCTAACCCAATCACAAAAGAATACACATGAAATGCAATCACTGATAAGTGAATATTAATGAGCCCAGAAACTCTGAATACTCAAGGCACAATTAGCAAATCAAAAGATTCCCAAGAAGGAAGGAGAGGACCCTGGTCCCAAAAAGAAGGGATCCAGTTTTGTAGGAGAGTACCAGAACAGAGCAATGGTGTGTGTGGGGGTGATTGGGGAATGGGCGGGGGACGAAGAGGACTTATGGGACATATGGTGAGGGGGAACTGGGAAAGGGGAAAGCTTTTGGAATGTAAAGAAAGAATATAGAAAATTAAAACAAAAACAAAAATAAATTTTTTAACATGATTTAGTCTTTTGCTGTATGAGATCTACTAAATATTTACACAGTATCAACCATAGACATATCTAGAAACTATAGCAGATCACACAGTAATAGCTTTCATGTTAGAGATAGGACATTGACCAAGGTGTGCCATATACTGTATTTGATCACAATCTGTGGGGGTACATGTTATAACCATAACAAATGAGCTTTAAGAAACGAATCTCTCCTTTATTACTGGCCTTAATTTTTAAGTCACTAGAGTAGTAAACATATTCCGACATGCCACACATCTCTCTAGAGAACTGAAAGAGACTACCTAAGAGTCCTGTGTTTATCTGACTAGCACAGAAGAGTGCTATAGACTTATTGTATCTCAGAGGTTCATAGATTTCAGACCATACTGATCTTGATTCACTGCTATATGATTATGGTAAAGATGGTTATAATAAAGCCAGGAAGTAGGTGGTAGAGTGGTAATAAACCATCTTTCAGGCATGTCCCCAATAATTTAGCTCCTCCAACGAGGTCCTATTCTCTGTTTCCATTACTTCATATAATTCTATCAGATTATAAATTCATTGGTAGATATAGTCACTGTGGACCAATTATCTGTCAATAATTGGATCCACCTGTTGGGACAAAAATCTTCAAGTCATGTGCTTGATAAAAGTTTGGACATCTTATATTCAAAACACAAAATCTATATCCTGCTCATTAGAAGAAATATGAGTGCTGACTGTTTTCTTTTGTGTATTAATTTTTATTTCATCTCCAAGATTCATAAGGTTTGGGGTTGTTTCATGACTCATTTATTTGTATCTATAATAGGGAGACATATGCAGCCAGACTTTTGACTACATTTTGGGTTCCTATTTCTATCACCATTTCTCTTTCCAAAACTGCAGCCCTAGGTAGAAAAGAAAGAATGCTAGCGTGGAAAGGAGGTATCAATATCATTAGACTATCTCCTGCTGATTAAGACGTTGAGTTCTTTGAAGCAATTTTGATCTTCATCCTTAGGATAACTCCTATCAATAATCAGCAACCAGTAACAGCAACAGTGAAGGCAGCAACAACAACAGCAATAACCTCCTAGAATTCCAAACACTATACAGTTGCAGAAATTATCTGTAGCTCCCCAGATCATTCCCCTGCCAAAGCATGAGACAGACCATAGTCAGCTGCTGTGGAAAATCTGAAGCAGCCCCACATCCCACACCTGGGATTAAAACAAAAATCTATTTCCTATAACAGTTCTGTTTTTAAAGAAACCAACATTCTTATTACATTTCCCCCTTTTTGGTTTAAGCCATTAATTGTGCTGTGCTTATTGAGAAAGTATAAACAGAGACATTTTCAGAGAGTCAAATGCTTTTCATATCAGTGGCCAAGGTTTTTAAGACCATTCCTGCTCAGTTCTAACATTTGTAAGTTTTGTTGGTATCCATAGATTTTTCCTTTCCCATTGAAACATAAACAAATCCAAGTGCCCAGTGGAAAATTTCTGCAGGTCTTGAAAGCCATTTTCTGATGTAAAGAAATTGCCTTGGATATCTCTCTTAGACATACCCTTGTTGCTATAACGATATCCCTTGCCACAATCTCTGCACACTCCTAGAAGCCCAGGAATTTTTACTAGTTTATACTTCAAGGACACATTTCTGCTAGAATTGGCTTGTTCAATTCTCTGGAAGGAAATACTGTATTTCTCACAGTAAATGCACCATTCTTTTTGAGATCTGAGATTTTTAGTGACTTGGTCACAGTTTCTCTAAAAATGACTTAATTGTCCAAAACTGAAGCACTGGGCATCTTGTTATTGAATACCCTGTACAACTATTGGGAAAGCTGGTGGTAATCTCTTTACACAAGACTGCCCCTTCTCTATCTTTGGTGATGTATATTGGTTTGAGATTAACCCTTTCTTTCAAAACAAGCTGTTTCAGGGTTTCTTTAACCTTGTTATCTTGCAGGGCCTTCTCCTCCCTTCCCAGAACTTCCATTTCTACCTGAAGTATTCCCAATTGCACAGTCAATTCTGCAACCCTTTCATAAATGAGAGAGTAGGGTGATGATTTTCTTTCTTTTCTTTTTTTTTTTGAAATGACATTTTTTTATTGTATATATTCTATATTTACAATTCATTTCCCTTTTTCTGGTTCCCCACCCCCAAAGGGCCCACATGTCCTTTTCCCCCCCCTGCTCCCGCATCCACCCCCTCCCACTTTACTGTTCTTGTACTCTCCCACAATGATGTTTTGGTCCATTCTAGCACCAGTGTCCACTCCTTTCTTCTTGTGAGACATCACTTGATATGTGATTTGTGTCTTTGGTGTTCCAAGCTTCTAGGCTAATATCCACTTATCAGTGACTGTATACCATGGGTATTCTTTTGAGACTGGGTCACCTCACTTAGTATGACATTCTCCAGCTCCATCCATTTCTCTAAGAATTTCATGAATTCATTGTTTCTAATGGCTGAATAGTACTCCATTGTGTATATATACCACATTTTTTGTATCCATTCCTCTGTTGAGGGACATCTGGGTTCTTTCCAGCTTCTGGCTATTATATATAAGGCTGCTATGAACATAGTGGAGCATGTATCCTTATTGGATGCTGGGGAATCTTCTGGGTATATTCCCAGGAGTGGTATGGCTGGGTCCTCCGGAAGTATCACGCCCAGTTTTCTGAGGAACCGCCATACTGATTTCCAGAGTGGTTGTACCAGCTTGCATTCCCACCAGCAGTGGAGGAGTGTTCCTCTTTCTCCACATCCTCGCCAACACCTGATGTCTTCTGAGTTTTTAATCTTAGCCATTCTGACTGGTGTGAGGTGAAATCTCAGGGTTGTTTTAATTTGCATTTCCCTAATGACTAGTGAAGTTGAACATTTTTTAAGGTGTTTCTCAGCCATCCGAATTTCTTCAGGTGAAAAGTCTCTGTTTAGCTCTGTACCCCATTTTTGGATAGGGTTATTTGGTTTTCTGGGGTCTAACCTCTTGAGTTCTTTGTATACATTGGAGATTAGCCCTCTGTCGGATGTGGGGTTGGTGAAGATTTTTTCCCAATTTGTTGGTTGCCGATTTATCCTTTTGACAGTGCCTTTTGCCTTACAGAAACTTTGTAGTTTCATGAGGTCCCATTTGTCTATTCTTGTTCTTAGAGTATAAGCAATTGGTGTTCTGTTCAGGAATTTTTCCCCTGAGCCGATGTCTTCAAGGGTCTTCCCCAGTTTCTTTTCTATTAGTTTTAGTGTGTCTGGTTTTATGTGGAGATCCTTGATCCACTTGGAGTTGAGTTTAGTGCAAGGAGATAAGAGTGGATCAATTCTCATTCTTTTGCATGTTGACTTCCAGTTGAGCCAGCACCATCTGTTGAAAAGGCTATCTTTTTTCCACTGGATGTTTTCAGCTCCTTTGTCGAAGATCAATTGGCCATAGATGTGTGGGTTCAATTCTGGGTCTTTGATCCTATTCCATTGATCCGCTTCCCTGTCACTGAACCAATACCATGCAGTTTTTAATACCACTGCTCTGTAATATTGCTTGAGGTCCGGGATATTGATTCCCCCAGAAGTTCTTTTGCTGTTGATGATAGTTTTAGCTATCCTGGGTTTTTTGTTATTCCAGATGAATTTGAGAATTGCTCTTTCTAGCTCTATGAAGAACTGATTTGGGATTTTGATGGGGATTGCATTGAATCTGTATATTGCTTTGGGCAAGATTGCCATTTTGACTATATTAGTCCTGCCAACCCACGAGCATGGAAGATTTTCCCATTTTCTGATGTCTTCTTCAATTTCCCTCTTCAGAGACCTGAAGTTTTTGTCATATAAATCTTTCACATGTTTGGTTAGCGTCACTCCAAGATACTTTATATCATTTGTGGCTATTGTGAAGGGTGTCATTTCCCTAAAAAACCACATGGTCATCTCATTGGATGCTGAAAAAGCATTTGACAAAATTCAGCATTCTTTCATGCTAAAGGTCCTAGAAAGAACAGGAATTCAAGGCCCATATCTAAACATAGTAAAAGCAATATACAGCAGACCAGTAGCCAACATCAAGGTAAACGGAGAAAAACTCGAAGCAATCCCTCTAAAATCAGGGACTAGACAAGGCTGTCCCCTCTCGCCATATCTCTTCAATATAGTACTTGAGGTACTAGCTAGAGCAATTTGACAACAGAGGGAAGTCAAAGGGATACAAATCAGAAAGGAAGAAGTCAAACTATCACTATTTGCAGATGATATGATAGTTTACTTAAGTGACCCAAAAACCTCCACCAGAGAACTCCTGCAACTGATAAACAACTTCAGCAAAGTGGCTGGCTATAAAATCAACTCAAGTAAATCAGTAGCCTTCCTATACGTGAAGGATGATTTTCATTTTTCCATTTCAACCATTTTTTTGTTTGTTTGTTTCTCAGGTCCCTCCATTTGAGCTCACAACTTTTTCAACTGCTTAACCATTCTTCCAACCTCGCTGAGACAAAATGAGAGAAGAAGAAGAAGAAGAAGAAGAAGAAGAAGAAGAAGAAGAAGAAGAAGAAGAAGAAGAAAGAAAGAAAGAAAGAAAGAAAGAAAGAAAGAAAGAAACAGAAAGTTACCTCTTTAGCAAAGCAGGAAGCTATCCCAGCAGCAACTGCCATGATAAACCCTTTGCTAATGTCCTGATACAGAATATCCACCCCTTCCCTGTTGTTTCCTCTGTAGCATGTGAAATAAAATTCCCCATTCTGCTGTGCCCCATGTTGATCTTTGACTATTCCTACCACACTTCTCCAGCAGTTAGCAACCAGCAACCAGCAACCAGCAACCAGCAACCAGCAACCAGCAACCAGCAACCGCAACAGCAACAGTAACAACAACAACAGCAACAGCATCAGGAGCAGGAGGAGCAACAGCATGCCCTCTTGGGTCTCTTTCATTTATAAACTTTGTCCAGAAATTCCAGAATTCCAAACAGAAACTATCTGAACCTGGCAAAATCATGCCTCTGCCAGAGCATGAAACAAGTCATAATCCACCATTATGGACAATCTGAAGCAGCTCCATGTCTCATACCTGGTATTAAAACAAGAATATATTTCCATAGCACTTCTCTGTTTTTGAAGAAACCAAAATTCTCTCTCTATATTTATGTGTATGTATCATATTTAGGGCTAGGTGCTCTTCAATTAATTATTCTCAACATCTTGCACCTCCATGAATATACATCCACCACTGCCTATTTGAAAGAGTGACATTTCTGGCTAAGTTTGAGAGTGGCATTCATCTATATGCACAAACATGAATATTTAGAAGGCAGTTTGATATGTTGTGCTGGTTAGTTTTTGTCAACTTAACTCAAATTCGAGTCACTTGGGGAGAGGCAACCTCAACTGAAGAATACCCTCTATCAGATTGCCTGTGGGCAGGTAGGTGGGGCATTTTTCCAACGTATTGATGTGGACAACTGAGCCCACTGTGGATAGTGCTATGCCTGGGAAGGTAGTTCAGAGTTGTATAAGAAAGCAAGTTGAGCAAGTTTTTGAAAGCAACCTAGTAGGCAATGTTCCTCCATGATCCTTGTCTCAGCTCCTGCATGGATTTTTGCTAACTTCCTTCAGTGATAAGCTGTGATCTGGATGTGGAAACTAAACAAACTTTCTTTTTTCACAAGTTGGTTTTGGTCATGGTACTTATCTCAGCAACTTAAAGCAAAGAAGAACATATGCTAATTTTTTAAACACAAGTATTAAGTTCCCTCTAGGGCCTGTGATATCTCTTACATGTGGTTTTTTTTTTTATCAGTTTTCTAGTATTGAATATGGATTCAGTCTTGTAGATAAGGTCTCTAATGTAATCAGAGTGTAGGTGGTCACACCCATATTAATAGTGCCATTATTTAATGGGCACCTGTTGCTTTACATTTAGTTTTCATAGATAGTTAGATTTATAGCTGTTCAAGACCATGAATGCTTTTTTCTTTATTCTAGAAGCCTGTGTATCACCTCCAGGGACTACAAGAGTAGCTATCAAGAGAAGGCTCCCAACCTGGTTACAGCTTCATTACTTTATGTCATGTGTCCAAAGTATGTAGTATCTTAAATAGTAAATTGTTATCATCTACTACAGGAAGGATCTAGTTTTAGTTCTATTTATGACATTTTCTTTTTCTTTTTCTTCAGCATCTGTTTCAGAATCAGATAAAGTAAGAGGATTCCCCAGGGCCCTGGGAGGGATGTAATCAAAAGCCCTAGGGACTGTAATAGCTAGACTTAATCAATGTTACATGGAATTTAGCTGTCAATTTTAAAAGTGTTTATTGACTGAAAGAATATGCACAGAGAGGTATATTCTTTGGTTCTAATGATGCAATCAGTTAATTTTATATTGGTAAAAATTTCAGGTTGTATTTCAGACCCTTTTTTTAAGTTTCCTTCTTTTAAGTCTTAACTATAAGACCAGAGTTCTGACTTTGTTTTCCTTCTTAATATCCAGGGAGCTAGTCCATAATCATCCAGCTGTTTGGGGGGCTGTTCAAAGCCACATCCAGATGTGGTCAGGAAAGAGTGCTAAGAGCTTAAGGCATGAAATGTGTCTACTGCAGGCAAAATGCTTACTCAGGAAAAAAGATTTTATTTAAGCTTTAAGAGACTCACCTATCCTATTTATTATTGATTGTCAAGGTAATAATCTGAGATTTTGTAAATGTAAAAAACAAAATAAAACAAAAATCCAGTCAACATTTGATAATCAGCAAGCTCCAGTGTGTTCTCATAAACATCTCAGGTACTGTCACTTTCAGAGAGCTGCTTTTCCTGTCACAAGAAAGCAGCCCAAAGCAGTCAGGTTCTGAACAATTTCCATCAATCCAGGAGATTTATGATGGGCTTTTTGCACCATCTCCCACCAATATGCTAGTCATTGCAGGGCAGATAGGCACCAAGGAGAGTTGGTGAGGTTGCTATTTAGAAAGGAACAACATAATGAATTGAGATAGTGGGACCCCATAGAATATGGGCAGGAGAGACTCCATCAAAAGAACACTAAGGAAGCCAAGTGTGTCTAAGAATTTTACAAAGGAGAAGAGATTCTCTTATCTCTTAGCTAATCACTGCCTATTTCTTTTGGAGATCACATTAAAAAAAAACTTCTCTGAGATCATATAATGCTTGTTGTAATTAAATAAATAAAAATGCATTAGTGATATATTAATAAGGTTTGTGTACTATTCTAGTTTGAGTCAAGTCAGAGAAGAACTTCCTGTAATGCAGTTATAATTTAGCTTCACAGGAGTTTATCCTATACAATCATCATTATCTTTACTTAGATGCTGATTGAATTCATAGGCACAGAATGTTTTGCAGTTGGTGTTGTAGGTGCTGACAGCCTTGATTTCTGGAGGCATCCATCTCATTTAATTCATAGTGAGACCACCCTATGTCTTTATTAGGAATTATTAACATAGACCACTGTTGGCTTACCAGGAAAGGCAGTCCTGTGTTGGACTTGCACTGATCACGTGCCTGCCTCTGTGTGTCTATAACCCTGAAAACCAGGAATACTGCAACAGTGGACCAGGTAAAGGTGTGCAATAAGTCAAGCTGCTTCTTCTTTTAATAAGGACCCCAATGTCCTCCCTTGCCACATCTTTAGCTTTCTCTTCCATTTCATTTGATATCTTATCTGTTGTGATATCTCAACAAAACCAAAGTTGTGGCTTTGGAGATTTTATAAGGTCTGTTTTTCACAAAGAGTTAATGGGTTGTTTTTCTTGAAGTATTTGGGTAACATATGTTCCACTCCAAAAGGATTAAGAAAAAAACACCCACACTTTTGGATCCTACATATTAACTGATATTATTTGTTTATTGATGTCAGTATTTATGAACATAAATCCTACCTTCTTTTAAATATTGTACAGGATTATCGCCAACACAAACTGGTATATGTTGCATTGACTTGTCCTGAAGAGACATGAATGAATATCTACTCATTCTAAATAGGGAATCAACAATAAACTAAAGTAAGGATTCTCACCAAGTCCAACTTGGCAAATAGTAAGTTTATTGTTGTTGCCTACAGGAGCAGATGACTCAGGGGCAGCTGACTCTTTGGATTAAAAGCCACAAAGCACAGATGGATGATGACTAAGGAAACCTGCAGCCCTTGTTGCTTGCACAACGTGTAGGCAGCTCAACAGGTCTGAGAGTTTCCCCATAAATTCTGCCTGAATAACTACAAGAAGAGGCAATGTGAATACTGTCTCAGTTTGCCAAAGCTTTGGGGTATATTTACTGTCTGAATCTTATAAACTTCCCTTCTCTCTTGGGGGGGGGTTGCTATTTAAATTCAGAAGTTACTATACAGTACTCCATCTCTCCTTCTGGCTTTTATGCTCTGTCTTCCTCCCCTTCTCCAATGTTTTCTGTGCTTTGAAGGAGCTCAACTTTTCAACTCTGGTTGAGCATTAAAATAAGGCCATAGCAACAATCACTTCCTTTCATGAGCTTCATCTGTGGTTATGAGTCTCTGTGGATATACCATCTATAGGAAAAGCAAGTTTCCTTCCATGGCTGATTGCAGCTGACAGCTAGAGTGATCAGTGGGCACAAACACATGTTTAGAAGGCATTTTGCTAGGCATATCCATTGAACAAAATAAGAGCAGTTGCTTCCCCACACGGGCCTATGACTTCTCCATCCATAGTTTTTTGTTCTGGCTTATAGATAGTATCAGTTCTAAATTCCTTCCTGTGCAGCAGGCCTTTGGAAAGTGTTGGTTTTTAAATGCAATAGACATGTCACTATTTTATAAGCATGTACATCTTAGATTGCATGCTAGTATTGTATAATGTAAGATATACAGCCAGGCATGACAGTTGATGGTAATTCTCTTTTAGTAGTCTAAGTAGCACATCCTGGCACTATGAAAGCAAGCCAGAAAAGAAGGTACTTCTTCAGAGCTCTGTTTCTTCATGCCCTGGAACCAAAGAATAGTGTCTTCAGCAATGAGATCTTATTATTAGAGTCTAGAAGCAGCAGTAGTGGCAGTAGCCTTTCAATCTTATGAGGCTTCAGAGTCCTTTTTGGTTAACAACTCATGGATGTGTACCACTTCTGGTACTAGAATTTTCATTCAATCACTTATGGCTAATGTGAGTACCCATTTCTATGTATGCCTTCTAAATTTAAATTCTTTAGCTACTACACAGTTAACCCATTCTTCCACTCAGTTAACTTACCTCCAGATAAGATGTAAGGTCATAAAATACAACATTTCACCTGATTGTCTTTAGTCCAGTTCTTCAAAACAGTGTCATGAAATGACTGCTCCTGTGTCTGACAATTGTCTGTGTGTGCCATATATACTGAGTTGGGTGAGACTCTAAAAAGTGGCTTCACAGTCACTTACATCAATTTTTTTTTGTAAGAGCTTGCGGCAGTATCCACATAGCTGATGACATATTTGCATGCCTCATTGATGGGCATAGGCCCTACAGAGTAACAGTCTCTTACAGGTCTGGCTAATTTATGTACTTACTCCATCACAGCCTCTATCCACTGAGGCCAGAAGCAGAAGCAGGCTTACCTTGACTGGAGAACATGTAGGACCCTGGAATGTTTTACAGCACAGTCAGTGGTTTTCGCTATTAACCATTCTGCCCTGACTTGATTGGGACAGACTTTACATGAACCTAGTGAGCAGCATCTGATTCAAGAGATGACCTGTATTTTATTTTTTCCCTCTTAGTCTTTTTATACCACTTAAGACAGAGTTCCCTATTTGGGAAAAAAATCACCTCATAGTCACAAGTTATATATTCTCTAAAAGAATCACCACAAAAACATATTCTTCAAAACCAGATTAAAATCATTACACTAAAAGAAATTGCAACAGAAAAAGAATAAATTGTATTCTTTTGAAACTCATACCTAGCTAAACATTTCCCATATTTCTCTCTACAAGCTCATTGTAGCCTGAAAACAATAATTTTTTTAATTTTTTTTGTAACTGTTTTTAAATTACAATGATCATTGATTATATAATGTATAAAAGGTGAAGAGGAGGTGATGTCTTCCACAGGGTTATCATCACATGAGAAAATCTTTAGATAGCATATAAAGAATTAATGCTATTTTCACCTTTACCTCAAGCATTGGGTTTTCCTTTCTTTTTTATTTTATTTATTTATATTTCAAATGTTATCCCCTTTCCCGGTTTCCCCTCTACAAACCCTCTATCGCATCTCCCCTTACCCTGCTCCCCCACTACCTTCCCATTCCCACCTCACCATCCTAGCCTTCCTCTACACTGGGCATCAAGCCTTCACAGGACCAAGGGCCTCCCCTCCCATTGATGCCAGATAAGGCCCATTCAGCTCCTTCAGTCTTTCCCCTCACTCCTCCGTTGGATTCTCTGCTCAGTCCGATGATTGGCTGCGAGCATCCACATCTGTATTGGTCACACCTGGCAGAGACTCTCAGGAGAGAGCTGTATCAGGCTTCTGTCAGCAAGCACTTCTTGGCATCTGCCATAGTGCATGGGTTTGGTGCCTGTATGTGGGATGGATCCCCAGGTGGGGCAGTCTCAAGATGAACTTTCCTTCAGTCTCTGCTCCACTCTTTGTCCTTGTATTTCCTCTAGACAAGAGCAATTCTGGGTTAAAATTTTGGAGATTGGTGGGTGGCTCCATCTCTCAACCGGGGCGGGGGAGCATGCCTAACCTCTGGATATGGTCTTGACAGGTTCTCCTTCACTGTTAAGTGGGTAATAGGCAAAGAGCATGGAGTAACCCATGATGCAACTCACAAACTACATGAAGCTTAAGAGGAAGACCAAAGAGTAGATGCTTCAGTCCTACTTAGAAGGGGAAACAGAATAATCAAGGGAGTAGAGTGGGAGGGACTTGGGAGAATGAGAAGTGGAGAGGAAAGGAGGAAAAGAATCAGGTATGGGAAGAGATAGAAGAGATGTACAGAGGATCAGGAAATTGGAGAGTTATGTAGCAATGGGGAACGGGAACTGAGGGTAGCAACCAGAAAGTCCCAGATACCAGGAAATCAAGAGCCTCTCAGGACTCCACGGGGATGACATTAGCTGAAAGACCCATGCTTTGATAAGGGCATATCCTTTCTAATCTCTGGGAGGAATCCATGGGCTCACACCGTGTGATGCCACATGGAAAAGTACCAGGGTTTCTGATTTCTGTGGAACTGTATTATATATTTCTTTCCCAGAGTTGCTTCCTGCTCCCGCTCTCAGTGACCAAGCTAGTATGTATGATCCATTAGTTTTTCTTTTCCCAATGGGACATCTATAAAATCAAACTTCTGAATACAGGGAAACTCTTGGTAAAGACTGGCATAGGCCAAGTCACATGAGTGCCTATTCTGTTCTTCAGTGGGACCACAAGATAGTATTCTTTCCTCTCTGTCCAGCTAAATTGTGTGTGTCCATTGATATTGCACATTCACCTGTGCATTCCTATTTGCTGCTTCTTTTTCCAAGTTAGGAAAAGAACAAGTATCTCATGTGAAGTATGACAATTCATTAATACCCCCAGGAGGCACAGGAATATCAGGAACTCTTATACATCTGCAGGCACAGTTGTCATAGGGTACCAGATGCATCTTTTCAGACTTTAATACTTCCTATAACTTTATAGCTGTGCCTGGCCCTTGCATTTCCTGTGAATTTATTTCAGATCCTTGTTAATTTAGTTGTGCCTTTACATCTTCCATATGTTTTTTAAATCTGTAAAAGCACTGAGATGTTAGGATTATGGTATTGATAATTTCAATTTGAAAATAACCTCTGAAATTCAAAATGATTCCATTCAAAGCAAAAGCTAGCTATTCAAGTAGATGGTTCTTAAAGGTTTGCCCATTGCATACTGCCATCATGCATTTTGTTGTCGTTGCTTTTGGCTTGTTTGTCTTTGCTTTTGTTTGTTGGGTTTTAGAGACAAGGCCTTATTTTGTATTTCAGACTGACTTTAAATTCAGACCCGTCAGCCTGAGGATTGTATATTCACGATACATGGCTGGTGCTGTGTGAATTCCCTTCTGTGTCTTCCCTGGCCTTTGTGTTAACTTTTGTAGTAGGAACCTGCTGTTTTGTCACTTTTGTTCTATCAACCATTTCTGATGACTCAGCCTGTCTTTTTCTGTTTAGGTCTGCTTTGGCATCCAGGGTCCCTTGTGTTTGCATATAATTCTAGGATTTGTTTTCCTTGCTTTCTAATGTCATTATTGGGTTGACTCTGTATGTTTCTTTTGGTGTTAGAAACAATTTTACAGGAACATAGGAAGTCTTTCTATCTTATAGCATTTTCTGTGCCCTAAAGTTTTCCTTGTAGAGGTCTCTCCCTTCTGTGAATAGCTTTATTAGTTATTTTATTTTCTGAAACAGTTATAAGCAGGATATTTTCCATAATTATTTTGGGAGGGCTAAGTTTGTAATTATCTTTGCTTACACACACAGACACATAGACACATATACACACAGATTTGCTTGTGCATATGTATAACTTTGTATGTGTGTGAAGAATGTGTATGTAGCACAAAGTTATTTTTTTATAATAATGAAATTCATCATACCACTTTTGATCCATTTTTGAGATGTTTTCATTTCCCCTGGGTTTCTAGCTTTAGTCCTGACAGGGTCTGTGCTCTATAGCTGAGCATGGCACCTGCATTCACTTTTTCTGGCAAGCTGAGTTCAAAGGTGGACATTATTACTCTCAAGTAGTGGGATGATTCCTATATCTTATCCTATTAAACAACTTTTAATTTTGTGACATATGGTAGCAACTGTCCTGAGTTTAGAAAATGTATTTTCTACAAATGTTTTATACAAGTGTATGCGTCATTGCTGTTATCTTCAGTTTTACTTGCATATAACAATCATCTCCTGAGTCACTTCTTAATGAATACTGACTTTTCCCATAGAAAAGTGACTTTTTCACATAAACTTCCCATGATAAAAACATGTACAAAGTCACTTTTCAAGGTTACCTTCTCTGTTTCATGTGATATTACTTATAAGTAGATTAAAAAAAACTTGACTCGAATGGACTCTTTTGTGTACTCATTGGTAGTTATGATGTACACTAAGAGAGAAGGTATATTTCTGCTGCTTCCTATATAGCCTGCCATTCCCAGTGACTCTGGCTCATGACACCCACCCTAATGTTACATAGATCTTTCTATTATAAACACAGTTCTGTCCTTATGGAATCAGTTCTTTAACTTTTCTTTTTAATCTTATGTGGGGGTTTGGATGAAATGGTCCCCCATTGGCTTATATGTTGAATACATGGTCCCCAAATTGCCATAAGAGTTAAGAGGTACGGCCTTATTGGAGGAGGTGTGCCATTGGGGTCCACTTTGAGATTGAAAAAGCTCATTCCCAGGGCTTTTTCTCTTTCTACCTCCTGTTCATGGTTCAAGCTATAACCTCTCAGGTGTTTCTGCCTCTCTGCCTTTGCTCTGCTGTCCTGAAGTCTATCTCTTTAAAACTAAGCCCCAAATTAAGTACTTAAGAAATAAGTTTCCTTGGTTTTTTTGTTTTATCACAGTAATAGAGAGGTGATTACGACACCTGGGAACTTCTTCTTTTGAAAGCCTAGCTAAGAAGCCTTTTCTTCTAGAAACTTATCCCTTTCTTTGCTCCATGTCATAAGGCTTTTCCAAGAGAATTGGCTGGTAGGGTGATCTCTCTGGGCTATAATTTGTTTCATTATACTTCTAGTCTTTGGAGAATGGGAATTTCTTTTATTATCTCTCCTTGGCATTTAGAATTAGGGGCTGAAAAGATTTAGATGGTGTTTCTTCTACTCAAGATAGCTTGCTTTTGTAGAGTTATGAGCATTGGAATCATATGGAACCAACAGGTTTCCGATAGTGGTCTGAGTCAAGATATTTGTCATAATATAATTCAACTATGAGGATCTTAACAACTGATGCAGTTGAAGAAAAAATTACCTATAAAAATAGCAAGTGCCTGTGTGATGGGACGGTTATGTGGCTATTCTGAAAGGATTCTGGGAAAACTAAACATAGCTTTCTTTAGCACATACAATTGTTATTTCCATTGTAGATTAAATGCCATATAATTTCTTACTCCGTGGGGTACAATGAATGTCTCCTAGACTCTTGTGATTCTACTTCCACAACCTTTCAGAGACATGAACCTGTATTGCAGGCTTCAGGACTGTTATTGATACTACATGAAGAAGTCAAGAGAGGAATCTCAAAGTAGATTCTGGAAGCCAGTCTTTTTATGCATGTCCTTCAGTTATGAGCCACATAATGTATCTTTATCACCATTTTTGCCCTCAGGAGTGACAAATTTATGTCAGCAAAAAGAAGGAAAGGTGCTTTTGCATTTCTTCTCTTCCTCTGGCATTTGCTTCTTAGGGAAGCATTACTGAGTTGGAGCTATGATTCTTCAGCTGCATTTGCCTCGTTCTCTCCCTCAAGTGCCAAAGGAATGCCAAATATTTTGGCTAATTGCTATATTTTCACCATTTTGATTGCTATAATGGTTTCTAGTATTTGAAAGAAACAAAATAGATAAGATATAACAATGGACCGTGGGGATCAAGGGCAAGAGAAGAAGGTAGAAAATATCTTAGCAGATGTACAGAGTTGTGATAGAGGTACTTTGACTTGATTGAAATGAATAAATGGCTTAGATGAGAAAAAAAGAAGGGAGATTAAACAGAGACAAAGGGACAGGGATGATTGATTATACTCCAACATTATACCACCTGAGAATGGGGTCCTGGAACTTGGAACTGAATCATCAGATTGTAATACACAGTACTGAAATTTGGATCTCAGATAATTTTTATGAATCAGATGTGTGTATCTATATGTGTGTTGCTTGTGCAAGCACATATACATGTGTGTTTACACATCTGTGAATATCATGGCTACAAATCAAAGTCAAATATCTGCTTTATAATTGAGTCAAAGTCAAGGAGAATGTTCAGTCAATACAGTACTTGTTGCACATATATGAGGATCATGTTTGTAATGCCAGCACTGGAGATATGGAGAGAGAAAAATACCTGGGGTTCAGTGACAAGCCAGCCTCATTACAATAGCAAGCTCACACCTGGGAATAGGTTTGACTAACATGACTGATAGATCCAGGACCAGGGAGACTATCAGGACATTCCCTTTTATTTTTTTGTGTTTACTAAATGTCCCATTGGCTTTTACTTGTGTATTAACATATACATTTTCCACACCTATTTAAATATCAGCTAGGACATGGAAGGAAAAACAAAACAAAACAGTCACCAAAATAAGATATCTTAGTCAAGTTTTAAGGTATGTTGGATAGAAACAGAAAATGTTAACACCATTAAAAGTATAGATTTCATCTTATCTATTAGCTTGAAAACTCCAGAAAATGGAACCATTAGTACACTTGATGACAGGACAGTTGTTCACAGGGGGACGATACTAAGACTTCTGACCTTTAGAGGAAGTATCCAGTTAGCTTAAGTATCCTTCTTGGAAGGGAATAACCATGTCATCCTCTTCCTACTGCTTCTCCCTATTGTCCAAACTCAACAGAAAGGCATAGGATTAGGAAGCTCCTGCTGTGTTTTAGGTATTTGCTTGAAAAGGAGAATGGAAGAGTGGAGAATCTAATGGTGTAATCTGAAGAGCTTGACCACAGCATCTACATATGCTGGTTTTGTGTATATGCAAAGCATGCAAGTGCTAACCCTTAGAAAAATGGCCTTATTAATTCATTTCAGAAGCAGTCATCAATAAATGTAGGCTTCTCTATTAGGGCCTGTTGTTTGAGAGTCTTTTCATAGGGAAGTAGAACAGAGAGAGAGAGAGAGAGAGAGAGAGAGAGAGAGAGAGAGAGAGAGAGGAAGGGAGAGAGAGAGGAGAGAGGGAGGGAGGGAGGGAGGAAGAGAGAGAGAGAGAGAGCACCCTACAGCAATGACTGTATCTTCACTATATGTAAAATCTGGATCAAACAACTTCAGTATTTAAAATTATATAGTTAATAGTGAAGTTGTGACTTGACTCCTACACAACATACCATTAAAGGATGCATCTGTAAAAATATTATGCAATGTTCCAATTGGAACACTAATAGTAATTACAAAAATATTTATAAAAATATTTTGTTTCATTTCAAATAATTCCATTAATGAAGTGCATGCTTTCCATTCATGCCCACTGATGTGCTTATGCATTCTTAAGAAGAATGCTATTCTCTGCAGGCTAGATGGTAAATTAGACACTTACTGTCTCTCTTGGGGGGATAATAAATATAGATTTTCAAGATGGTGGCATAATTTATTCATTTGTAGAGATTAGGAGAGATTTTGCTTATTGAATTCTTACATAAGCTTTGGACTGCTTGCCTGACACCGTGGGTTGCATTTCATAGGTCTTGTTAGATGTTCTCTTTGATTTGGAATTGATTGATTTCCTGGAAGCAAAGTTGTGGGAGAGACCTAGCGAGGGTAAAATGTTGAGTATTGAAGGTACTTAAAATATTGATATGAAATATATCTCCTGGCTGGATATATATTTTTCTTATTAGCAGACTGCATTAATTAGCTTAACATTTTAAGCACAATAGATATGAAATTTCCAATATTTGACTATAATAAACTATAATCAGCCATATTTTCTACTTGCTTGGAAATTGTGTAAATTCAGACAGCTGAAAAGATACAATAATATTTTAAAGACTTTGGTAATTTACTATATTCACATTGCCACAAGCATGTGAAGAAATACTGAACTAGAAAATTGCTGCACATAGTGATATATCAAAATGACTGTTGATTTTAAAGGTAACTGAATAAAATGTGCAGATATTTAAAGTTATACAAAAGAAAAAGTCTCTATAAGAAACTATCCCTTATAAGGAAAATTAAAATTTTAAATAAATTGATGAGCCAAAAGCAAACAAACAACAAACAACAACAACAACAGCAAAATCCCTGGCATTCTTACTTGGAAGGCTGACAAGACCCACAACCTACCATGAACAGCATGAGAGGCTTGAGAGTAGTGACTTCTGGAAGGCAACAGAAGGCTGTGGTGTGGTTTGATGCACAGGAGTCTTTCATTGAAGATGGGAAATAAATCACACAGTATTCACTGTATATCTATAAGTACACTCTGTTCTAACATACTGTTCTATTGTTTCAGGAAGTAGATTATCTATTCAAGTGACATAAAGTGTCTTCATGATTTTTAGTGGATGGGTAAGAGAATGATAAGAACAATAAGTGTGGGTGAAACAGCAAGGAACTGTTAGAAGTCTCCCAGAATGGAGCTGATAGAACTTCTCCTTTGAGATGATGTTAGCAGTGAGTAAATGGACGTTCTGGGAACTGGAGACATTCCTAACTACTGGCAGAGAATAACATCATCACTCAATCTGCTTCTCTCTTATTGCTCTGACATATTAAAGCTGTTGTTTAAAAGGAAAAATAATTTCTTACATTTACAATGGACTCCTGTGTTCAAAGGGCAGTAAGAGAAATCCAGTTTACTGATAGGTACATTTCAGGTATTCATGGGGAAATCATAGTAGGAATGAACAGTTAGCAGAGATGACATATTCAGTTGGTCGCTGTATAGCATCTTCAAAAAGAATAAAACAAAGCTGGTGAGGATTGATGGAGAATAGCTATAAATCTCTAGGAATGGCAATTTGCAAGAAGGAATTAAGTGGCAGAAATCCTGGACAATATAAAAGTTGCTGTTCCTCCCACAGGTCTACAAGGGTCCAAAGTTGTCACAACAGTTTTGTTAGCCTTGGTATGGGACAGACTGGTCTATTTTACACTTAAGTGTGTTCTAGTTTGAAGTAGATAAATGTAGAGCGAAAGATTCCCTTGCTTGTCTCTTCTCAGTGGTCTTTGTGGGTTTTGTTCTGGTCTACTTATGAGTGAGATTGTGAGACCCTTCATTTTGCATTTGGCCTTTTTTTTGTTCAATACAGCAATTTCTAGGTTTTCTTTTCTTTTCTTTTTTTTTTTACTTTTATTTTTGAGAAATGACTATTTTCAAGTTGTTTTATCTTTGGTTTTGTTATTGAGTTTTTCATTATATATTATTAATATAGTTACCTTTATTAGATTCCTGATTTGGAAACCTTCTCTTCCATTCTGTGTGCTGTCCTTTCCCTGTGGTGATTATCCCCTTTGCTACATGGAAAAGTCTGATTTAATGCCATTTGTATACATTGTTTTGAGTTTTCATGTCTATTACAAAAACCATGTCCTTTCATATTCCAGTGTATTGACATATCATCCCTATGATTTCTTCTAATATTTCATATCCTTACTTTCTATTTTAATTCATGTTATATTTTCCTTTTTTATAAATGGTGAGAATTAGGGGTCTAGTTGTCTTATTCTGCCCATGGACACCAAAACTCTCAGAATCATTTCTTGAAAGATTTGGCATTAACTTCTTAACCATATAAATATTCCTTGTTTAATTTTTGCATTGATAGTACTTTTCTTTGTATGGAAGGACTTTCTTTTCTCCTTTTATTATACTGGAGTTCATTTGGTATTTTCTTATTCTTCTCAGGTCATTTGTACTGTACACTTTTATTTCCTAATTGGACAATGAAGGCAGGGGTATAGTTTATATTTTTTATATAAAAATATTGAACTAAAGCAGAAACTAATTCTGCTCCTGGTGTTCAGTACTAATTTATGGCAAGTGACCACCCACAGAGTGGAAGGGTCAGGCATGATGTCTTCATTTACATAATGAGGGCACTTTCATCTCAGACATACTTTTCCTCTCTGATTCTGCAAGTGCTAGAGTTTTATACATATACCAAAATTATAAAATAAATACACAAACTTTAAGTTATTCCTGACCCTGTATGTTCTAGTCTCAATAAGATCAGCTTATTTTTTATTTTCTATATACAAGTGAGATAATATAGTACTTGTAGAACCTTTAATTCTTTATGAAGTATCTATGATCCACTCATAATGTGTGCAATATAATAACTATAACTTGTCTTTAAATAAATATCACGTAACAATTTCAAATGTGGGAACCCTTGTCTTAAAATGAGTTATAAACCATATCATAGAGTCATATATTACTATATGATTTTTGTGACCCTATTTTTGGTTTTATTATAATGCTCATTGCTTCTCATAGCTAATGCCTAGAAAATCCTTGTATGGATATAGAACGCATTTGGCTTAGCTTCTAAATTCCTATTTCCACATAGGATCACTTCTTTCATCAAAGGAAGGTTTCTCAGACCACAGTCCTTCTCTTCTCTAGATCTCCTGTGATTTCAACATCACTGCCATCTCCCTTCATAACCAGAAAACATTGACTGAGTCTTTATGATGTTCATGGCAGCAGTCCAAATTCTGTTCTCAGGAGAAATGGGAACAGCTGCCTATTATTTTCTATATCATAATCTTTCATACATTTGAAAACTATTCCCAGAGTCTAAGATCATTAACTTTAAAAGAGCTTCAAATATTGGACAAGGTCAATTGCTGCACAAGACAGATTGTGCAGGGTGAAAGAGAACATGTCACGGAGAGAGGAAGCTGTGTGTGTGTTAGCAGCTGGAGACCCATTTCTCCCATAATGCAACAGGCAAGCATAGAAGAAGATGAGCTGTCAGTCTCCTGGTGCACATCATTTGTCAGGAGTCCTTTTACATCTTCACAGGCAGGGACACCTCTCTTAGTATGCAGAGCTTGTTATGGGACCAGTGGTCTCTGTGCACACTCAGTGCACTTTGTTCCTGTCAGTTAATGTAGCCGAGAACAGATGTACTCGAGGATTGCAATTTTTGCTGCTGCTCTTGACAGTTGAAATTAAAATCAAATACCAGGCTCTATATGTCTATAAAGATTTATGGTTGTTTCATGCTCCCAAGTGGTGGTGGTGGTAGGGGGGTGGTTCACAGTGCTTTTTTTGGGTAGACATTGATTGCATGTAAAATCTCACATATGAACCATAGAATATCAATGGTATAGGAAAGGATTCTCAACTGGGATTTTGATAAAGATTCCAGTCTGAAAAAAGTTATCATATGCCTTCAACACCTCATTCTTTACTCCAAGGAATGAACATTTACTGTGATCTCTAGCATATCAATTCACAGTGATATTGCTGTTCATGGAACACAGTACCAAAATGCTATAGGCCATTTTAGATAGGATCTCTTTCAAATAGAATAGACTGCATAACTTCAGCTATTAAAACCATTCTTTATTTTCAGGTTTATTTAATAGAACTTTGAGTAATGTGTTTCTTGATTCTATTTTATGATCAGTCTTTCCCATGCCTTCCTTTTTTTCAAAGATAACATGTCTCTTCATGTGAAATTTTACTTGAGTTTTGAGGTTTTAGTTCTGAGAATTTAATTAAACCCATCTGAGGTAAGAAAAGCTGACACATTTCAGGGCAAACTATCACTAAGTCTGAAAATATTTTGCTGGAATTATGGGGTTGAGTTTTACTCAGAAACTTAAATTTTAATTAAAAATATTTTATGTGCATGGATATTTTGCTTACATGTATTTGTGTGTGTCACTTTTGGTCCTGGTGCCCATGGAGGCCAGAAGAGGGTTTTCTATGCCCTAGTCCTGGAGTTCCATATGGTTCTTTCTGTGGGTGCCATGAATAGGATCTGGGTTCTCTGAAAAACAGCTGGGGCTTTTAACAACCAAGCCATTTTGCCAGCCCCTAATCTCTTACTTGCTTGCTAATGTTTATTTATTTGCTTATTATGTTTGTTTGTTTGTTTAATGATAATCATTCCTATATTTTCTTTACTTTTCTTCTAATTCCATCCCATTTGCACTGACTAATTTTCTCTGGACAGAATACTCCAGTGAGCCGGGCGTGGTGGCGCACGCCTGTAATCCCAGCACTAGGGTTAGGCAGAGGCAGGCAGATTTCTGAGTTCGAGGCCAGTCTGATCTACAGAGTGAGTTCCAGGACAGCCAGGACTACACAGAGAAACCCTGTCTCAAAAAACCAAAAAAAGAAAAAAAAAGTGGAATCTGTCAGAATACCCCAGTGAAATGGAACAGGCAGAACTCCCAAACTCTCACAGTCTCTACTACTCACTCACTGTTCCTCCAATTGATTAATTAATTAATCAATAAATCAATTAATTTTTAGACTCAATAAACACATAGACATATTTGTAAATGAATAAAGTTGGTTCTGCCTTTTCATATTAGATTTTCTCTATGAAAAAAATCACAAGGAACTCTTACTCCCTGAGAAACTACAGGATAAATGGAACTCAGGTTCCACTGAGCCCCTTTGTCACAGCGTACTTGCAGTTGATGAATGGATAGCCTTGTTTTATATGTATTTCTGTTTAAGGACATTTTATTCTGTACATGTCGTAGATTCATTGATTCTGAGATGACAATTGGCTGTAGACTTGTTCAGGGTTAGACAGGGGGTAGGCCAATGCATCATCTTCTCTGCACGACTTGCTGGCCTCTTCCTGTGCTTAGGACAGCTAAACAACATGCCAGCTCTATGGCAGTCAAAACAAACCTGCAAGCAGGACCTACATGCACAAGTTATGGAGGATAGGGAAGGACACTTGTCTGCAGTATGCAAGCTAAGACAGTACAGCGCAGCACTGCTGCTTTTAATCACAATTGATAATGTGACTGCAGCTTGGTTAAACATTTCTTTCTTTTGTGTGAATTTTCAATTGATTGATTGTGAAAAGTTTTCAATATTGAGTTTATGGTAACAAAAATATAATGAAGATGTGTGTGTGTGTGTGTGTGTGTGTGTGTGTGTGTGTTTCATTCACATTGACTAACGAAAGGACATTAAAAAATGGTTTAATAAATCTAAAACTGAAATTGGAATTTTTCATAATGTCCCAAACAGAAAGGACATTAAAATGGTTTGATAAATCTAAAACTGAAATCGGAATTTTTCATAATGTCTCAAACAAAAACAACAAGCCTATTTACCATAACAGAATAAGGACATCAATTCTCAGGCATGTGAAAGGAGCCTTCAGTCTGCAATAAGTGTAGCTGTGTGTGCATCAATTTGCTTTTTATGAAAGCCTTTTGTATTTAATTCTCCAGTCATATGTCACCTGATCATATGGATGGATTACTAAAATCACACGTGAGGGATAGTATAAGCCATAATATTACCCTCGATGAAAATTTCTGAAGCGAGGGTAGGACAATTGCAAAAGAATAACAGAATCTTGCAGTTGTCATACAGATCTGTTTCTCCACAGTGATCCTAAATTGCTGGCTTATAAAACCAATCAGAAAAGAGGCTCCTGACTCTCCATGCCTGTTTGGCGGGTCTTTTCGATAGCATAATAAAGGGTTAATGGAGAATTCAGGTCTTTTGAAGAGTAAGGACACAGACTTTTGCCTGTCACAGCCTGTTCAAACTTGTAGTTCTTGTGATACAGTCCAGCATGGCATTACTGCCTCATACAAGGCTTTTCTCATCAGCCTTGCTCAGTGTCTTTCTGGGATGCAAATAGTGATACTTTCTCAGCATGGTAGATATCTGTCACCTGAATTCTGACATCAATGACCTTGTAAAGCTTCCTGTGGGCTCTTCTATTACTTCATGACAAATCCAAGTTTTATCACACAAAAATCTAACGTTTTGGTTTTTCGAGACAGGGTTTCTCTGTGTAGCCCTGGCTGTCCCGGAACTCACTCTGTAGACCAGGCTGGCCTCAAACTCAGAAATCTGCCTATTTCTTCCTCCCAGGTGCTGGGATAAAAGGCGTGTGCCACCACTTCCCAGCTTAACATTTTTTTATTATTATTATTATTATTATTATTATTATTATTATTATTATTTATTCTATATTCCTTGTTTGCATTCCAAAGGCTTTCTCCTTTCCCAGTTCCCCCCTCACCATATGTCCCATAAGTCCTCTCTCCCCCCAACTATTCCCCAATCACCACCACCACCACCACCACCATTTCTCTGTTCTGGTACTCTCCTACAAAACTGGATCCAATCTTTTCAGGCCCAGGGTCCTCTCCTTTTTTCTTCTTCTTGGGAATCATTTGACTTGCTAATTGTGCCTTGAGTATTCAGAGCTTCTGGGCTCATTAATATCCACTTATCAGTGATTGCATTTCATGTGTATTCTTTTGTGATTGGATTATCTCGCTTAGGATGATATTTTCCAGATCTAACCATTTGCCTACAAATTGCATGAATTCATTATTTTTAATTGCTGGCTTAACGTTTTAATATCATGGATTTTATTATATTTTTCTGACCAACCTACTGGACATTCATAGTTGTCTTCACTTTTCAGTTCATCATGATGGAGAGTTCCTTGTTTTAGAATGAAGGTAGTAGCACTTGGTGACTTCTATGCCCTGTGGATCCACTCTTCCAATGTATTGCATAGATCTCTATTTTTATTCCCAATTTTCATTAAGAATTTAGCACTTCCACACTTTTAGAATAGAACATTGGTGGGTAACTTTTCCTCTTCCTAAAGCCATAGGTCATTGCCATAGTAGCAACATAGTCTTATAGAAGATGTTCACCATCATCCAGTGCTATTGACAAAAATAAATTTAAAAAAAATAAAGATTTTAATCTTTATTTTTTGGCAGGGAGTTCTGCAGGGTGTATGATATTTTCCACAACATTGTCACATCATAAAAAAGAAAAAAAAAAAAGAAAAACCAAAACCATCAGACTGAGTGATGCATAAAAAATTTAGCTGCACACAGAGAATTGGAGAGAGTCCATATCAAGGTTTAGCATCATTGTATACCATTTTATTACTCTTTTTGGGTGTGTGCATATCAAGGAATCTAGGCATGGATAGAAATACATACAGAAGCAGAACAGAACTAGCAGGCTACTTCTCTTTTTAAGGATGCTAACTCTGCTGTGAATTGTACATCTAGGTTTTGACTACAAATCTTTAAAGGAGGCTAGGCATGGAATTTTCTACCGGTTACATATCAATGTCTGAAAAGCAATAGGTTTTGGAAGTTTCAGGGTTTAGGATGTAAGGATTATATATTAAAAAATTGCAGCCATCAAAACAAATGATTTTGAAATTCGCAGTAGAAATAATTTATCTAGATTGAGGTGCATGTTTGGAGAAATGTCTTAAAATCTATAGCTTATAATGTATGATAAGTTTGATAAAATTATGCCTAGCATATTCTTCTAGTGAGCTCTAGAACAGCATGTAAGCCATGTCATGAATATTTCATCAATATACAAGGAAGTGAGCATATTTAAAGTGTTTGGATGTATACAAATATCTGTAAGACCATCAACATAAACAAGACATTGAACCCATGGCCCACGGCTCCCCATGAAGTGTTTTCTTCTCTAGGGCTTCTTCTTGCCACAACATGCTGGCAGGTTGAGTTTTGGAATCCTGCTTTCCTTTGACTTCTTTTACTCAAGAGTAGTTATCATGAATGACTGCCATATTTTTGCTGCACATGTGTGTGTGTGTGTGCATGTGTGTGTGTGTGTGTGTGTGTGTAGAAATACAACACTCATTTTTTTTATTTTCTATATTCTATGTTTACATTCCAAAGGCTTTCCCCTTTCCCAGTTCCCACCCACCATAGTTCCCATAGTTCCTATCCCCCCCAACTGTTCCCCAATCATTCCCCCTCCCCCCTCGGTTTCTTTACTAGACTGGATGCAATCTTTACAGGCCCAGGGTCCTCTCCTTTCTTCTTCTTGGGAATCATTTGACTTGCTATTTGTGTCTTGAGTATTTAGGGCTTCTGGGCTCATTAATATCCACTTATCAGTGATTGCATTTCATGTGCATTCTTTTGTGATTGGGTTAATTCACTCAGGATGATATTTTCCAGGTCTAACCATTTACCTACAAATTGCATGAATTCATTATTTTTAATTGCTGAGTAGTATTCCATTGTATAAATATACCACATTTTCTGTATCCATTCCTCCTTTGAGGGATATTTGGGCTCCTTCCAATTTCTGGCTATTATAAACAAGGCTGCTATAAACATAGTGGAGCATGTGTCCTTATTGCATGCAGGGGAATCCTCTGGGTATATGCCCAGGAGTGGTATGCCAGGGTCCTCTGGAAGTGACATGCCCAATTTTCTGAGGAACCACCAAACTGATTTCCAGAGCGGTTTTACCATTTTGCAATCCCACCAACAGTGGAGGAGTGTTCCTTTTTCTCCACATCCTCGCCAGCACTTTACAACACTCATTTTGATCCTAGGATAATGTGTCATGCTATGGATATGCTGCAATTTGCTCATCTAATTACATAGTAGACAACGTTTGGCTTCCGTTGCATTTTGAGCTACTACAAGTAAAGCTGCTTTGAGAATCTCAAGAGCAGACATTTGTGGATTCATTTGTCTTGGATAAATGTTAAGAGAAGTAGTGATGAAGTCACACAAAAGACGGATGTTTAGTTTTCCTTAGAAGCTGCCATACTGTCATCCACCATGCCTGTAGCCTTCTGGGTTGTGTTCACACCAGCAGTGCTTATGTCACTCAGGATGATATTCTCAAGTTTGATCCTTTTGCCTGCAAATTTTATTTATAATGTCTTTGTTTTTACTAGTTGACTAGTACATTTTTGTTTTATTAATTTTTTATTTTGGAGATTTTGATTTTGGGGTTTTGGTTTTGTTGTATTCTCGTGTTTTTATTTTGTTTGCTAGAGAGAAAGAGAGAGGAAGGAGCTAGGGCTGTGTGTGTGTGTGTGTGTGTGTGTGTGTGTGTGTGTGTGAAGATGGGAGGATCTGGAAGGAGCTAGGAGAGGGAAAATATGATAAAAATATATTGTATGAAAAATTAAATTAAAATTAAGGAGAAGATGTCTAAGATGGTAGATGTCTATAGTGAAACAATGTTTTCCAGACACAACAGGGTAGTTGCACAGTTCAACTCAGATAAGTTGTGACAGCATGCATAAGATGAATGCAAACTTAAACCAGATAAAATCTGGGCATGGAAGGAGATCGAGGACCTGAAGGTCTACCCTCAACTGAGGAGCTATCAGCAAGTGATACTGGATAGATAAATAAGAGTCAGTTTTCTTTAAGGACATGGTCCCTGGTAGGTCATTACATTCAAGTAGACAGATGATCATGCAGTACTATATGAACATCACAAAGAAGACTGGATGGGCTTTTACAACAATGAGGACATAGAGCTGGGAGCATATGAGAAGGAGCGACTGTTGAGGAGTGGGAGGTTGTGGGGTGAACATTATCAAAATATTTTGTATGATATTCTCTGAGAGTGAACTAAAATATAAAATATAAAGCTTACATTTACCCCCTGAAAATGGGCACCTTGCTGGTGGCCTTATTCTTACATCAGTCAGGGGTAGAAAGCAGATGGAAGTCCTTTGTTCATCTTAGCTTAATGCCTGGCTTGGTGGCCAAAACTGTTTGATACCCAGGACACATAAAAATCAAATGGAATCAAATCAAATACAGGTAGCACAGAGCAGGAAGAGGAAGACAGAGTCTAGTGAACCACCATACCACTTACAGTTCTGCCCTGCTGTTCATGGAACAGTTGGGCCATAGACATCTGCTTGCTGCCACTCCACAGTGCAGACAGAAGACTTCACTAAGGGACCCACCAGCCACATACTCAGCCTGCAGAAGGAGCCACCACAGTATGCAAGTATGTGGTAGAGAAGTGTGACGCAAAGAGATATGGGAGAGCTTGAACATTATGAAGAGAGAATTAATGCAAGCTGGTTCCAACCACTCTGGAAATCAGTCTGGCGGTTCCTCAGAAAACTGGACGTGATACTTCTGGAGGACCCAGCCATACCACTCCTGGGAATATACCCAGAAGATTCCCCAGCATGCAATAAGGATACATGCTCCACTATGTTCATAGCAGCCTTATATATAATAGCCAGAAGCTGGAAAGAACCCAGATGTCCCTCAACGGAGGAATGGATACAAAAAATGTGGTATATATACACACAATGGAGTAGTACTATTCAGCCATTAGAAACAATGAATTCATGAACTTCTTAGAGAAATGGATGGAGCTGGAGAACATCATACTAAGTGAGGTGACCCAGTCTCAAAAGAATACCCACGGTATGCAGTCACTGATAAGTGGATATTAGCCTAGAATCTGGGAACACCAAAGACACAAATCACATACCAAGTGATGTCTGACAAGAAGAAAGGAGTGGACACTGGTGCTAGAATGGACCAAATCATCATTGTGGGGGAGTACAAGAACAGGGAGGTGGGAGGGGGTGGATGAGGGAACACGAGGAGGGAAAAGGGCATGTGGGACCTTTGGGGGTGGGGAACCAGAAAAAGGGATATTAATTGTAAATATAGAATATATCCAATTAAAAAAAAAAGGCTGGAGATGAATATTCTGTTGTGAGTGGCCAGACCCACCACCTGGGGCCATGATGAGGTCTTAGCCTGAGCTGTAACTGAGGTCCGTGACTGGGTCGCTGGCTACACAGTGGCAGGTGTTAGTACTAATGTCCATGGCTCATCATACCACTAGAGAACAAGGGAAGTTTCTTGGTTGGGGTACCTGCTTGGAACTATGTGGATGTCCAGGGGCCGTGCAGAACCAGCCCCACCCCCTCAGTAGTGTCTGTGGAATTCTGGACAGCTGGTTCTGCCTCCCACCAGTGGTAGCATTTGGGAGAGTGGGCCCTGAACCTCCCCATGGAAGCACAGTGGAACTGGCCTGGGTAGCAGGGGTGTGGGTGAGATGACCCCAAGGACATGACTCTGACAATTGGGAAAATTGCCCACAGGGTCATGAGCACAGGAGGACTATCCCTGCCCCTCACCAAATACAGTATTCTGGAGAGCAGACCCTGTACTATCTTTCGTGAGATGGTATGGGTAAGGAGATGGTGCTCTTCTCCCTGTCTCCTGGCCACCTGGGTCAGTTGAGAAATCTAGCTCCAGAGTTGTGAGAGTAATTGAGCTGGCCCTGTCCCTCATCAGCTGTTGCATTTAGGAGAGTAGGTCCTGCACCTAGCCTAGGCAACACAGGAGAACAGGACCTCGTGGAGGGAGTTCAGATGAGTTGGTTCCTCATCTCCTGTAGCGTGTCATGGTTATGGGAGTGATGTTCTCCCCTCTTCTCCTGTCACTACCTAAGGAAGTCAGGAGTGCTGGCCCCAAGAGAGAACTGACCCGAAGGGAGAGCTAGCCTTGCCCTTCACTGGTTCTAACATTCAGAATAACAAGTCCTATATCCTTCCTGGATAAAATAGTGAAACTGGCCCTGATGGTGTAGGTGTGGGTGAAGTGGCCTCAAGGACATGAGAGAAAGCAATGTCCCTGATCCTGCCTCCTGTCAATGGCGGCATTGGGTGCCTGGCTGGAGCAGTGCTAGATGGGTTTTTATGGTGATGCAGATAAAGGAGAGCCATGAGGCTGACAAGCTCAGCTACTACCCAGTCCCAGATCCAGTGCTCTGAGCTGGCCCACCCCAAAATTTGTATCATCTGTGAATAATTGGAATGAGTGAAAGGGTCAGCCCTGCTGATCCAAAATTTCAGTACCTCCATGACTCAGGGCAACAACAGGATAACCAGGAGGAGTCCTGGCGAGGATTCAATATTGATGGTTTCATAGAAGCCAGAGCCTTCAAACCAGACCAGTGAGTTTGCAAGTAAAGATGTGTGAGGGATATACTGTGGACACTGGGACATTCTACAGCTTCCATGATAAGATGTTATTCTTTGCTTTAAGATGTTTTCTTTTTTAAAAAAATAGGTGTTTCCTTTTTTTTTAATTTGGCATTTGTTTTTAGTTTTTAATGATTTTATTTATTGTTATATGTAAATACACTATAGCTGTCTTGAGACAAACCAAAAGAGGGTGTCAGATCTCATTATGGATGGTTGTGAGCCACCATTTTGTTGCTGTTGGTAAGATTTGAACTCAGGAGCTTTAGAAGAGCAGTCAGTGCTCTTTTTTTAATTACATATATTCTTTATTTCAAATGATTTTCCCTTTCCTGGATCCCAGCTCCCCAAAAGTCCCATAAGCCTTCTTCCTCCCCCTGTTCCCCAATCAACCCCCTCCTGCTTCCCTGTCCTGGTATTCCTCTATATTGCTGCACTGAGCCTTTCCAGGACCAGGGGCCTCTCTTTCCTTCTTCTTGGACATCATTTGATACGTGAATTGTTTCTTGGGTATCCCGAGCTTCTGGGCTAATATCCACTTATCAGTGAGTGCATACCATGTGTGTTCTTTTGTGATTGAGTTACCTCACTTAGGATGATATTTTCCAGTTCCACCCATTTGCCTAAGAATCTCAAGAAGTTAGACTCCAGAGAACCAAATAACCCTATTAAAAAGGGGTACAAAGCTAAACAAAGAATTTTCACCTGAGGAATATCGAATGGCTTTTGTAGTGGCTATTCCTGGTTGTCAACTTAACTATATCCGGAATGAACTACAATCTAGAATTGGAAGGCTCACCTATGATCCTAACCTGGAGGCTCAGAGATATAAGTTTCTGACCTGAATTTAGCATGGAGATCTTGAAGCATGGTGGCTATGGATTCCAGTTCAAGATCATCTAGGATTAAAGGCATGGAGACATACACCTTTAATCCCAGATTATGGCTATGGATTCTAGTTCAAGATCATCTGGGATTAAAGGCATAGATACACACACCTTTAATCTGGGCTACACCCTCTGAGACATATGTAAGGACATTGAAAGAAGGAAGAATGATTCTTCCTTATCGGTTTGCCTTGTGGGACTGAGCAACTGCAAGATCCTTGGACTTCCATTCACAGCTGCTGCTGACTATTGTTGGGGAGTTGGACTTCAGACTGTAAATCATTGACAAATTCCCGAACTACATAGAGACTGCCTATACGTTCTGTAACTCTAGAGAACCCAAACTAAGACAGAAGTTGGTACCAGGGCCTGGGGTATTGCTGTGATAGGCCTGACCATGCTTTTATTCAGAAGGATGTGGATTTTGGGACTTTGGATTTGGAAAGCCACAGAATTCTTTAAGTGGGGCTTAATGGGCCAGACTAGTAGGAATATGGAAGACAGTGGTGCTGAGGGTCATTTGCACTGTGTAGGCCTGACAGCCCAGGAGGTTTCAGTGGAGAAGAACTTTAATATGTGTCTGAAAGACTGTTTGTGATGTTTTGGTGAAGAACATGGCTGCTTTTTGCCATTGTCTGAAGAGACTCCCTAGGCCTAAGGTAAAGAGATTTATATTAATTGCATCTGCAAAGGAAGTCTCAAAAAAGCCCAACAAAGACTTTGTTCTCTGGTTAAGTCTGATGAAGAGAATTTTGTACAAACATAGAAAGATGAGAAAGGAAAAGTACAAAATATAAAATTTGAGTATTAAAGGGACTCCAGGAAGTGAAATGGAGCTGAATTCAAGGATATTAAATTGAATTAAAGGAGTGGTGACCTTGGGGGCAAGATTTGCTCAGTTAACTTTAGGTCCATGCATGGTTTTACAAGCCTTTAATCTCAGGAGGCAAAGATAAGCAGATCTCTGAGTTCAAGGCCAGTCTAGAACAGAGCAAATTCTAGGTGAAGAAAAACTTAAATCCAGGCTTGGTGGACCACACCTTTAATCCCAGTGCTTAGGAGGCAGTTATGCAGATCCCTGAATTCAATGTCAGTCTATGGAGCAAGATTTAGGACAGCCAATTTAGGCAGTGAGGAAGCTGGGAAAAAGGAAGCCAGTGATAATGTAATAGAACAAGGGGGCCAATGTTCCAGCTCCTGCAAGCAGCAGAACTCAGCAGCTTTGGCCATGTGTCTCTGGCTTTATATTCAAAAGAAAGAGACTACTGGGACAATTGATGCTGGTTAGCTAGAGCTAAGAAATTAGTGGTGATTAAGAAAAGCCCAGCATCACTGAGGTGAAATCCTCTGGGAAGTGTTTTCTGAGAGCACAAAGAAGTTGTATTCCAGAGATAGCCAAGGTTATACCTCATGTTGCAGCTGTACTTGGTAACATGTAGAATCATCCAGGTGGTACTGGTTTTGAAGGCATGAAGGCATCATGAAGAACAGCTGAGGCTTGGTACTGTGAGAAGCCATAAAAGGCCATTGGTGAAAGTGTACCCTCAGTTGTAATTGACAGCCCAGTATTGAAGGAGTCATACAAAGAGTTGAAGCTTGGTACAATGAATAGAGCCTATGAGAGGTTTTGGTGAAGCATAGTTATAGTGGAAGACCCTAGTATATTGGAGATGCCAGTACCATGGGATGACCACCAAGAACAGCAGTGGCAGTGGAGTGGATCAATCTGAACTTAGAGTGCTACAGAGGGCAGAGCTGGAGAAGTGACACCAGCTCTTTGGAGATGTACAGAAGATCATGTATGGATCTCAGACATTGGAACAAGAAGCTGTGAAGCTGAAATTGACTTGGGGACCCCAAGATATTAAAGATGCCGGAGCCACAGGATGCCTGCCAAGGAAAGCTGCTAACAAGGGAATAGAACAAGCCTAGGAGAAAGAACCTTGTTGAAGTCAACAAAGATGAAAAAGGAGTTGGATATCTGAAGACTGCATTACCATCAGACATGGAGATGCAGAGTTTGGACTTTTCCCAGCTGGTTTCCTGTCTTGCTTGAGGGATTACAGTTAAGTGATTGGTTGAATCTCAAAAGAGACCTTGAACTTTGAACTTTTAACACTGTTGAGACTGCTATAGTCTACAGGGACTTTTGAAGTTGGACTAAACGTATTTTGCATTATGCTATGTTTCATTATGGCCCCCATAGACTCATGTTTGAACAAGCCTATGGGGGCCAGGGAGTGGAATGTGATGGTTTGTATATGATTGGCCCAGGAAGTGAACCTATTAGGAGGTGTGGCCTTGTTGGAATAGGTGTGTCACTGTGGGTGTGGGCTTAAGACCTTCCACCTGGCTGCCTGGAAGTCTGTCTTTCACTAGCAGCCTTCAGATCAAGATGTAGAATTCTCAGCTCCTCCTGCACCATGCCTGCCTGGATGCTGCCATGTTTCTGCCTTGATGACAATGGACTGAACCCCTGAGCCTGTAAGCCAACCCCAATTAAATAGTCTTTTATAAAACTTGCATTGGTCATGGTGTCTTTCACAGCCAGAGAAGTGCGACAGTGGGCCCACAATCATAGAATTTACTCGTCTTACCATGTTCCCCATCATCCTGAAGCAGCTGGTCTGATAGAAAGATGAAATGGCCTTTTGAAGACACAGTTACAGTGCCAATTAGGTGGCAACAGCATGGAAGGCTGTGGCAGAGTTCTTCAGAAGGCAGTATATGCTTTGAATCAGCGTTCAATATATGGTACAGTTTCTCCCATAGCCAGGATCCATGGGTCCAGGAATCAAGGGGTGGAAAAGGGAATAGTTCCACTCACTATTACTCCTAGTGACCCTCTAGGAAAATTTTTGCTTCCTGTCCCCACAGCATTAGGTTCTACTGGCCTAGAAATTTTGGTTCCAGAGGGGGGAGTGCTCCTACCAGGAGCCACAACAAACATTCCATTGAACTGGAAGCTCAGAAATCCCCCTGGACATTTTGGGCTTCTAATGCCCTTAAACCATCAGGCTAAGAAAGGAATAACAGTGTTAGGAGGGGTGATAGATCCAGATTACAATGGGGAAATTGGATTGTCTCTCCACAATGGAGGTAAGCAGGATTATGTCTGGAGATCAGGAGATCCCCTAGGGTGTATCTTAGTACTACCATGTCCTGTGATTAAAGTCAATGGGAAACTACAACAGCCTAATCTTGTTGTTTGGAGTCATTCCTCAGCTACATAGTGAGTTTGAGGCTAGCCTGCTCTACTTGAAACCCTGTCTCAGTTAGGGTTTTACTGCTGTGAAGAGACACCATGACCAATGCAAATTTTATAAAAGACAATATTCAATTGGGGTTGGCTTACAGGCTCAGGGGTTCAGTCCATTGTCATCAGGGCAGAAACATGGCAGCATCCAGGCAGGCATGGTGCAGGAGCTGAGAATTCTACATCTTGACCTAAAGGCTGCTAGTGAAAGACTGACTTCAAGGCAGCCAGGTGGAGGGTCTTAAGCCCATACCCACAGTGACACACCTACTCCAACAAGGCCACACCTCCTAGTAGGTTCACTTCCTGGGCCAATCATATACAAACCATCACAGCTTAGAAACACCTAAAGAAATGTTCAACATCCTTAGTGATCAGGGAAATGCAAATCAAAACAACCCTGAGATTTCACCTCATGCCAGTCAGAATGGATAAGATCAAAAACTCAGGAGACAGCAGGTGCTGGCCAGGATGTGGAGAAAGAGAAACACTCCTCCACTGCTGGTGGGATTGCAAGCTGGTACAACCACTCTGGAAATCAGTCTGGCAGTTCCTCAGAAAACTGAGCATGATACTACCAGAGGATCCTGTTATACCACTCCTGGGCATATACCCAGAGGATTCCCCAGCATGTAATAAGGACACATGCTCCACTATGTTCATGGCAGCCCTATTTATAATAGCCAGAAGCTGGAAAGAACCGAGATGTTCCTCAACAGAGGATTGGATACAGAAGATGTGGTGTATTTACACTATGGAATACTATTCAGCTATTAAAAACAATGAATTCATGATATTTTCTTTATTTGCATTTCAAATGTTATCCCCTTTCCTGGTTTCCCCTCTGAAAACCACCTACCCCCATATACAGAGGGAACTGACCACCATCATTAAACTAATTAAAATAGTCACTTCCTCACAGTTACCTTTATGTATGTGATGAGTCCATTGAAATTTACTCTCCAATCTCATTTCTATCACATAATACAATATTATAAATTATAGTCACTATGCTGTACATTATTAACTCCCTTCCAGATTTATTCATTTTATATAACTAACCATTTCTTATCCTTTGAACACTATGACCCACTTTCTTCACTGCATTTGTCTGCCAAGGACAAGCCTCAGTTTAAAGATGGGTTCCTGAGAGAAGGGGTATCTGGGAGCAGCAAAACAAATCACTAGAAGTCATATTGTGGGTTCTAACTCCCTCCCTCTCTCTCCCTCTTTCTTTCACTCCCTCTCCCCATAGCCCTCCCCTCCCCCTCTCTTTCCTTGCTTGAGACAGCTTTTTCTTGCTACTCTAAAAACTGCCTGGACAGCTTTTCTCCTTGCAGATCAAAAGTCCAGTGTTTACATGTCAATTTAGTCATTATCCCAGGTTCCCTTTTTGATTTTACCATGACCCAGCATCTGCTATCCAGCCCCTTGATTCTTAGAAAGAGAGAACAAAATTGGGAGGCAGAGGCAGGCAGATTTCTGAGTTTGAGGCCAGCCTGGTCTACAGAGTGAGTTCCAGGACAGCCAGGGCTATACAGAGAAACCCTGTCTC
The DNA here is from genome assembly GCA_964023405.1 of Apodemus agrarius. Lineage (NCBI taxonomy): Eukaryota > Metazoa > Chordata > Mammalia > Rodentia > Muridae > Apodemus > Apodemus agrarius. Next base: position 57,410,551 of record OZ030008.1, on the reverse strand, counting down.
GAGAGAGAGAGAGAGAGAGAGAGAGAGAGAGAGAGAGAGAGAGAGAGAGAGAGAGAGAGAGAGAGAGAGAACAAGTGCAAGCACAGACAAGATAGCTAGGTGGGACCCCACCCTGACATTACCATTCTGACCAAACCTTGGCTAGAACTTAAATTACCTACTTCCTTGGCTGACCTTGAACTCTGGATTCTGCCTGCCTTTGTATGCATAAACAACAAAACAAATAAATCAAATAAAACAAAACCTGGTGTCAATCACCACTCCCTAAAACTATTTCCTTCCTTAGTATCTTTCTGACAAGCTGGCTCACAGTGCACCTGCTTCTGTTCCTTTACATCTTTAAAGCTCCTTATACAATCCATATTGCATCCTTATATTTTGCAGAGTTTAGAAATTATATATTTTTGAATTCATGTTTTCAGCTTTCTTTCAGCCTTAAGGTCTGTCCAGAAGGTCAGAGCCATCTATATTTTGCTGAGACATTAGACACACTCTGGCTTCCTGGACTCATATTGTCTCTGATTATCATAGTAACCTTGGCAGAGAAGACTTTGCTCCAAGGAGGAACTTGAACATATGTACACTATTATAGAAACAAGCCTTACCCCCACAGCCATCATCAAAGCTTGTAAGATCCCATGCCTTGCTGACTCTGTTCCAGGAGTGGGAACCATGTTATACCCTCACTACCATGACCAGGTCAGACTCTCTGCATTGATCTTTGTTAACCATATTCTATGTTCTATTTATATGTGCTTTACTCTTTAATATTCTACATATAAGTGAGATCATGCTGTGTTTTTCAGTCTGTTTCTTGAATGTGCATCTATTTTGGCACAAATAATGAGAGTTTTTAAAGGTTGAACAACAGCCCTTTATGTCTGTGTGAATGAATTTCCTTATCTATCCATCATATGTAGACATTTAAGTGCTTTTCATATGTTGCTTATTATGAACATACTGAAATGGCCATTAGATTATTTATACTGCTTTGAGATACCAGTTGCATTTCCCTCAGATGAATACCCAGAAGGACTTGATCGTTTCTTTCTTGACTTCCAAAGGATGTCCCTTTCATTCCCATAGTTGCTGCACCAATCCTACCAGCAGCACACAAATGTGTTTTTCACCCCATACTCATTTTTTTATATCCAAATAGCAATAGCCATTCTAATGGATGTGAGGTTATATCACTTTTATTTGAATTTCTGTGATTAGTAATATTGAATACATCTTAATATATCTGCTCTACATATCGATTAAGGCTCTGTGTCCATCTAAAATCACATCATTCGTGATTTTGCTATTGGGTTGTATGAGTTGATAATGTTTCGAATATTAGCTCCATTTAATAATATGTGGTTTATAAATATTTTTCCTAATTCATAAATGTCTTATTGCGTTGTTGCTTTTGTGCATATGGTGCATTTTTATTGATGCAATCCTACTTTTCTATTTTCACTCTCATTTCCTGCTGTCTCAGGTTTTGGAATATATTATATATATATGCATATATATACATATATATATATATACAATAGATTTCATGTATTTATATAAAAATGTATTCAATATTATATATTATACTATATTATAATATATAGCATATATTATATTAATATATGTATATAAAATGAAGACAAATATAAGCACATGAAATATAAATCACATTTAAGTGCTTAAACTATTATGAGTTGATTATTTTGCTGGTTTTGAGGTTCTAGGTACAAAAGGGGTAGGCCATCATGACTGGGGCTTGTGCCTTCTTAGAAGTTAGAGTTAAGGCTCCCTGCTGTGGCTCTGACTTTATTGTCCTTGTGATCCCTTCTGCACTTGATGCTATTATATTACAGGAAGGCTCTCTTCAGATGGCAGTGTATTGATCTTGGACTTCTAAGGCTCCAGAACTCTTAGGAAGTTTATGGTTTCTATAAAATTATTCAGAGTTTGTTTCTTTGGTAAAGCAGTATAAATGATCAAGAGTGGGCACCATAACTAAGAAATTATTGCTAACTCCCATGATCTTGAAGATTTAAACTTATGTTTTCTTTTAGAAATTAATGCTTTCACATCTCATATTTAGGCCCAGTTCTTTGGGTTATATTTTTACTGAGTATGCTGTGAAGGGTTTGAATTCATTCTTCCACTATTAGCTATGCAGTATTCCCTCAACAATTCTTTTCAAAGTGTTTCTGGAATCAGTTTGCTGCTATTTGTTGAAGATTGTTACACCTGTATTCATAGGAGATACAATGTCCTTTATCTTTTCTTCTTGAAATGTCTTTAACTGTTTGATATTATGGAAATAATAACCAAACATAATGAGCTGAGAAGTATTCCCTTCTCTTCTATATTTTTCAAGGGCTTCTAAAAGATTTGTATTAATTTTTCTTTCATGGTTAGCTGGAATTCATCAGCAAAACCCACCTGGGCCCAGGATATTCTAGTGAGAGGTATTCTAAATTACTAATTCAATCACTTTTACTTGTTGTATGTATTCCAATTTCTTGTTTTACTCGAGTCAAATTCAGTAGTCTTTGTCTCTCTAAGAATTTTGAGTTTCATTTATATAACCTAATTTGTTGGCATACATTGTAAGTAATTCTTATAATCCTTTTTACTTCCACAAACTTGGCAGCATTACTCTCAGTTTCATTTCTCATTTTAGTATTTCATTATTTTCTCAGTTAGTCTAGCTAAAGACTCTTCAATTTTGTTGCTCATTTCAAAGAACCAACTTGTGGCTTCATTGACTTTTTCATTTTTCTGTTCTGTATTTCATATATTTGCTGGCTTCTCTGACACCCACAAGGTTTTCCATTTTCTTCTTCCATATATTTCTATGTATTTTCATGTATGATGGGGCATTAGACACTGTGTTAGCCTCTGTGGTCTATCATGGTGAGCAAAACCAGACACAAGTCTCAGACAGTACATCTTCTTATTTGAATAGAAAGCAATCACATTATCAGACATGTTTACTTAAAATTCAGGACATTTTAAGGACTTTAATTCTAAAATAATATATAAGCAGTTATTTCTTGACATGGAGTGAGAAAGGATTTACAGGCACGAAAATAAAAAAATAGGGATCAATCAAGAGCAGATTTTTGAAAGTGGACAAGTGTCCTCAGGGGAAAGAGTCAGTAGGTGCTTTTCTTGTGTGTACAGGCTGGTTTTGTGTGTCAACTTGACACAAGCTGGAGTTATCACAAAGAAAGGAGCTTCAGGTGAGGAGATGTCTCCATGAGATCCAGCTGTAAGGCGTTTTCTTAATTAGTGATCAAGGTTGGGGGTGGTGCCATCTCTGGTCTGGTAGTCTTGGGTTCTGTAAGAAAGCAAGCCAGTAACATTCAACCATGGCCTCTGCATCAGCTCCTGATTCCTACCCTGTGTGAGTTCCAGTCCTGACATTCTTTGGTGAAGAAAAGCAATGTGGAAGTGTAAGCTGAGTAACCCTTTCCTCCCCAACTCTCTTCTTGGTCATGAAGTTTGTGCAGGAATAGAAACCCTGACTAAGATATTGTACAAGGAACTAAACTGGGAAAGATGTGGCTGGAATATAGGTAAATGAAGAAGTGTTAGGAAGATCTTTTAGTGCTCGCCATTGCACACTGCACCTGTCAAACTTTTGGCTTCATGATGGATTGGATACATGAATAAACACAGTTGAGAAAGAAGGGTCAATTTTGTTTCTGCTTGTGAAATTGGGTGAGTGATGTGTCAATAATAATTTGAACTAGGATTCTGTGGGGGCATTCATTGGAGTGTATTACCCTGATATATTGAGTTTAATCTGTTGTTAAGTGAAAATATAGAGCAAAGAACTGGATTGAATTTTAATGATATTTATTGGTGCTCATGATAGCAAATAACAAAAGCACTCACTTTGTTTGTTTGTGTGTGTGTGTGTGTGTGTGTGTGTGTGTGTGTGCACACGTGCAAAAGTCTGGCAGTCTCAGGCCATTTAGTAAAGAATTGAGAGAAGAGAAATGAACAGGATCTTTAAGGCTCCTTTGATGCTAGTGAACTCATATCTATGATGATTCCAACAAGCCATTTTGTAGGGCATTTGACCTCTTGGGTAGACACAGAGACAATGCAGAGTATGTGCCGCATGAAGAATGAAATTTTGGATCATTAAATATGATGAGGTGTGGAGAAAAGATGGGAGATCAAACAAATGCATAGCGGAGCTCAGGGTATCATTGACATAATGTGAGCAAGAAATAAATCATGAGGGACCCGAGGGATGGGGGAGGTTGGCAGAGAAGTCAGGAGGTACAGTGTTGCATTTTACCCACCTCCAGCCCAGGGCATCCTTGAAAATACAGAAGAAAGATCCCTTCGTGGATGCATTGCCCAGGTTTAATCCTCATAGAAATACTGCTGTTGTCAAACACTGCTCATTCTCCATCACTAGATCCTGACTCAGCAGTGTGACAGCAGTAATCTCAGTGCGTGCAATCTGCAGAGCACTGTACAGCTCTTCAGTTCTGCTATACTTAGAGCCAATAAATCTATCCAAAATTAAGACTCGTTTACTTGATCTTCTCTCTTTGTTTCTGTATGTTTACATGTGTTTAAAATAAAAATTTAAACATAAAATCTGAACCAAAACACTACATTTTTCTCTCATATCTATATTTTTTTTGCTTTAAAACTTATACTTTGTGTTTAACTTGAAGTTCTTGCAGAAGCCAAGAAGGTAGCAAGGGCCCATTAGAGGTGAGGAGAAGAAATTAATTAAGGGAGCAGAGTAGTAGTAGATGAGGAGGAGACAGAATAATGTAGAGGGAGAATGGAGGATAAATCAGTGGATGGGTTGGGGGAATGGAAAAATTAAAACTGTGTTTTTAAAAGTCACATGGGAACATATCATCTTATATGCTGTGTGTGTGTGTGTGTGTATGTGTGTTTTCTAAATAATAATAATTGGAGTTACCATAAATGGAAGGATAATGTTCCTTCCTGAAGCCATACATTATCAAACAAGAAGCCTCATGCCAGTTATGAACAAGATCCCTTCAAGTTTTTACTTGAAGGATCCCAGAAATCATACCATGATCTAGGCTTTCTTGGTCTTTCAACAGAATGTGTAAAGCTCTATTACTAAAAACATTAAAATGTTTGACCACAGTTTGTAAGATCAAGTTGGCAATGACATGGAAGACTTTACCCTGCTAGCTAGTTTAAGTAGTGCCAGAAGGTACTGTGCAGAATACCAAGAGAGGAAATGTATTAACATTTTACTCAGCTATGAGCTCTGTGAGCTATATTGATGATTGGGATAACAAGGCAGATCCAATGTTACAATAGCATGAGGGTTGTGGGTATAAACTGCCACCATCCTAGCATCTTGAGTCTGCAATCCTAACTAGAAACAGCAATGGAATTAAGAAAGGATAGACTCAGTACAAAAAGATGGGGACAGGTGTGTTGAGCAGATTGTGTTGGAGTCATACCCACAACCACTTTAATAGAAGACCTCAGCAGGTTTGTTATGAACAGCACAGAAGGAGTTAGTCTTAGAGCTCTCTGTAGGTAGTCCCAGGCTGTAAACATCAGGCAAGAGGAAGCTACAGTTGATAGTTTTTGCGTACATAATTCAATCTTCCATAAACACTTGGAATTGGACCAAAAGGAAGAAGACTTTGCTAGTCTGATAACACGGGGAAAGGTTTTGCAATTTTCCAATGGGTCTGAGGCCTTTGTTCGTCCCATAGCTGTGTGTGTGTGATCAATACACAGTCACCTGGGACCTCACTCCATCAGAGCTTCTCCTCCCTAGAGCATTCAATGAATTTCTGATTGAATTTAAGGCCTTCTCTACAGGAGGGGCCTCATAAACCTGGGTCCAGTAATAGTGGCCCAGAAGGCTTTAGGCCTAGTGTAGAACCTTCTCCTCTCAATTTGTTAAATGTATCAAACTCTGCATTCTAACTAGTCCTTATCCTGTAGATTAGTTCAGCTCCCACCCCTCATCAGAGATGCTTTTTTATTTTTATTTTATTTTTATTTTATAAAGGATAATGGTTAATGTAGAGACCCACAGCAGGGTAAACCACAGAGAATCAGTGAGCATGGAGAATTTGCACCTGAATGGAATATCTACCTCACATTCTCTCCACCCAGGATTCATGGAATATCATGGAAGACAGGGCAGAAAATTACAAGAGTCAGGCACTGGCTCTTGTGAAACAGAGAAAGGAGGCTCCCTTGAGGAAAGGCCTCCGTGAGATCCAGCTGTAAGGAATTTTGTTAATTAGTGATCAAGGGATGAGGTGGGTGGTGCCATCCCTGGGCTGGTTGTCTTGGGTTCTATAAGAAAGCAAGCTGAGCAAGCCAGGAGAAGCATGCCAGTAAACAGCAACTCCACCCCTCACCCCCATTGCCTCTGAATCACTTCCTACTTTCAAGTTCCTACCTTGTTTGAATTCCTGTCCTGACTTCCTTTTGTGATGAACAGCAGGGTGGAAGTGTAAGCTGAATAAACCCTTTCCTCCCCAACTTGCTTGTTGGTCATGACATTTTGTGCAGGAATAGAAACCCTGACTAGGACAGTGACTTTTGGATATGTCAAGCCAGGGCCCTAAAATCAGCTGTGACTACCCCCCCTCCAACAACTATAGAAGCTCAAGACAGTCAGCATTTCAGCACAGATTTGGGATGGCTCATGATACTCAGGAATTATTGGCAGCTAAATAGTTGCTGGGTGAGACAGAGCCTGTTTCCTTCAGGGGTGTGGCCTGAGGTTGGTTATCCATGCTCCATTGGACCGCCCTACCCAAATACTCACAGAGACAGCATTGAGTGGATACAGTGGGCAATCTGAAAATAATAAGGCATGAAGTTTTCAGGGAAATGTGTGATAGAAGGATCCAAGGGAAGTAGGAAACAGGGAATGAGGAAGAGGGGTTAGTATCAAAATATACTCTATATTCAAAGGATAAATAAGTAACCTTTAAATAGCTTCTTCTTGATAAATATTAGTAGTACGATAGCATAAGTGCTGAACAATTGACACAACAACCTCTGACAATACAACTTCAGGGCGCGCATGGTTTTAGTAATGAATGTCCATCGAGGATAATGGGAACCAGTTAGAGTGGGACCTCAGGCAGAGTGACCTCACAGTCTTGTGATTCTCCTGTTCTGAGAAGCCCCTTTGCCTTGTCATTCCCATGTGATGCACTGGGTTTACTGTGTAGTCAGAACCACTTTGGGAAAAAAATCTATAAATGATTTTGGCCTTTAGTGAAAAATTACGGGTTGATAAGACAACGGAACTTTCCTTTAAAACTTGCATCTTGTTAATAATGCAGGAAGTTCCCTCAGCTTCATGCCAGATTCCATTTGTTCAAATGCTGGATTGAGGTTCCAGGTGAGACGATCAGCTGCCAGGCCCGCCTTTCCGGAAGCTGCCTTCGGGAGCATTGTAGTTCATTATGAGAGCCGCATCACTTGGCACTGGGGAGTAGATATTTATGAGAGATCTGACTAAGGCATCTATTTCAAGGTCTGTTTTCTCCTTAGCCAGTGGAGGACCTTCCAACTGCCCCCTCCATCTGTTCCTCCTCAAAGCACAAGAAGTGAGCCAGTTGGCCAGAAATAAAGTCTTTCACCTGTTTTTCTGAAAACTAACTGTAAACTATTTACTTTCAAACACGGCATCTAAAACCAAGCTGTTGGTTTTCCTTCAATCAATGTCTTCTTTTGTTGATTGAAGATTGTTTCCAACTGTCTGGAGTTTCAGGGACCTTTCCACTCTCTACAGCCACCAACCAGTCCTTAATCAGGGACACCTCGTTCCTTTCCCATAACCTCTCTGAACTCTGTCCCTGAGAGCTTCAGGGACAAATTTACCGTGTTCAGGACTGAGTCCCTTTCCTCCTAGAAGCATTTAGTTTCCTCTTGAAATCATTTTGAAAAGGAGATGTAACAGTCTTCAGAATTTGGCTTTGATATAAAATAGCTCTTATTTTTTTATTCTCTCATTTTTTAATTAGATATTTTCTTTATTTACATTTCACATCGTATCCCCTTTTCTGGTTTTCCTTGTGAAAAACACCCTAGCTCATTCCCCCTCCCCCTGCTTACCACTGCACCCACTCCTGCTTCCTTGTCCAGGCATTTATGTACATTGGGACAATGAGCATTCACAGGACCAAGGGCCTCTCCTCCCATTAATGTCCACAAAGACCATCCTCTGCTACATATGCAACAGAAGACATGGGTTCCTCCATGTGTACTCTTTGGTTAATGGTTTAGTCCCTGAGAGCTCTGGGGATACTGGTTGGTTCCTATTGTTGTTCCTCTTATGGGGCTGCAAACCCCCTCATCTCCTTGGGTCCTTTCTCTAGATTCTTCATTGGGAACCCTGTGCTCCATCCAATGAATGGCTGCAAGCATCCACTTCTGTATTTGTCAGGCACTGGCAAAGCCTCTCAGGAGGCTGCAATATCAGGCTCCTGACAGCAAGCACTTGTTGGCATCCACAATTGTGTCTGGATTGTGTAACTGTATATGGCATGGATCCCCAGGTGGGGCAGTCTTGGGTGGCCTTTCCTTCAGTCTCTGCTCCCGCACTTTGTCTCTGGATCTCCCTTGGGTATTTTGTTCCCCCTTCTAAGAAGGACCGACATACCCACACTTTGGTCACCCTTCTTGAGCTTCATGTGGTCTGTGAATTGTATCTTGGATATTCCATTGGATATTCCAAGCTTCTGGGCTAATATCCATTTATCAGTGAGTACATACCATGCATATTTTTTTGTTTTGTGATTGGGCTACCTCAATCAGGATGATATTTTCTAGTTCTATCCATTTGCTTAAGAATTTCATGAAGTCATTGTTTTTAATAGCTGAGTAGTATACCATTGTGTAAATGTAACACATTTTCTGTATCCATTCCTCTGTTTAAGGACATGTGGGCTCTTTCCAGTTTCTGACTATTATAAATAAAGCTTCTATAGACATAGTAGAGCATGTGTCCTTATTACATGTTAGAGAATTTTCTGGGTATATATGCCCAGGAGTGGTATAGCTGGGTCCTCAGGTAGTGCTATTTCCAATTTTCTGAGGAACCACCAAACTAATTTCCAGAGTAGTTATACCAGCTTGCAATTCTACCAACAATGGAGGAGGAGTGTTCCTCTTTCTCTATATCCTCGCCAGCATCTGATGTCATCTGAGGTTTTGATCTTAGCCATTCTGACTGGTGTGAAGTGGAATTTCAGGGTTGTTTTGATTTGCATTTCCTTGAAGACTAAGGATGTTAAAATTTCTTTAGTTGCTTCTCAACCATTCTGTATTCCTCAGTTGAGAAATCTTTGTTTAGCTCTATACCCCATTTTTAATAGGGTTATTTGGTTCTCTGGAGTCTTGCTTCTTGAATTCTTGCTATACATTAGTCCTCTATCGGATGTAGGATTGGTAAAGATCTTTTTCCAATCTGTTGGTTGCTATTTTGTCCTATTGATAATGTCTTTTGCCTTATAGAAGCTTTGCAATTTTATGAGGTCCCATTTGTCAATCTTAGAGTATAAGCTACTGGTGTTCTGTTCAGGAAATATTACCCTGTGCCAATGTGCTCGAGGCCTTCTCGTACTTCCTTTTCTATTAGTTTCAGTGTATCTAGTTTTTATGGCAGTCCTTGATCCACTTGGACCCGAGCTTTATACCAGGAGATAAGAATGCATTAATTTTCATTCTCTAAATGCTGACTGCCAGTTGAACCAGTACCATTTGTTGAAAATGTTGTCTTTTTTTCTACTGGATGATTTTAGCTCTTTTGTCAAAGATCAAGTGACCACTGGTGTGTGGGTTTATTTTTGGGTCTCCATTTCTATTCCATTGATCTACCTGCCTGTCATTGTACCAACACCATTCAGTTTTTTTTTTATCATTATTTCTCTGTAATACAGTGTGAGGTCAGGAATGGTCATTCTCCCAGAAGTTCTTTAGTTGTTGAGAATAGGTTTCATCATCCTGGGTTATTTGTTATTCCAAATGAATTTGCTATTATATTAATCCTGCAAATCCATGAGTATGGGAGATCTTTCCATCTTTGAGATCTTCCATTTTTTAATTCAGAGATTGAAGTTCTTGCCCTATAGATCTTTTACTTGCTTAGTAAGAGTCACACCAAGTTATGTAATACTATTTTTTACTTTTCCCTAATTTCTTTTTCAGCCTGTTTATCCTTTGAGTAGAGAAAGGCCACTGATTATTTGAGTTCATTTTTTTAGCCAGCCACTTTGCTGAAGTTGTTTATCAGCTTTAGGAGTTCTCTGGTGGAATTTTTGGGTCATATAAGTATTCTATCATATCATCTGTAAATAGTGATATTTTGACTTCTTCCTTTCCAATTTGTATCCCCCTTTCCCTCCTTTTGTTGTCTAATTGCTTTGGCTAGGACTTTAAGAACTATATTGAATAGGTAAGGAGAGAGTGGACAGCCTTGTCTAGTCCCTGATTTAAGTGGGATTATTTCAAGTTTTTCTCTACTTAGTTTGATGTTGGCTGCTGGTTTGGTTTATTGCTTTTATTATGCTTACGTATGGGCCTTGAATTTTTGATCTTTCCAAGACTTTTATCATGAAGCAGTGTTAGATTTTTGTCAAATGCTTTCTCAGCATCTAATAAAATGATCATGTGTTTTTCCTTTGAGTTTGTTTATATAGTGTATTATTTTGATGGATTTCTGTATCCCTGAGTTAAAGCTTAAGTGATCATGGTGGATAATTGTTTCGATGTGTTCTTGGATTTGGTTGGCAAGAATTTAATTGAGAATTTTTGCGTCGATATTCATAAGGGAAATCGGTCTAACGTTCTCTTTCCTTGTTGGGTGTTGGTGTGGTTTAGGTATCAGCCTAATTGTGGCTTCATAGAACAAATTTGGTAGTGTTCCTTCTGTTTTTATTTTGTGAAATAGTTTGAAGAGTATTGATATTGGGTCTTCTTTGAAGGTCTGATAAAACTGTGCACGAAACCTATCTGGCCCTGGACTTTTTTTTTTCAGTGTGGTGAGGAGACTATTATGACTACTTGGGGTTATGGGACTGTTAAGATGGTTTATCTAATCCTTACTTAACTTTTGTACCTGGTATCTGTCTAGAAAATTGTCCATTTCATCCAGATTTTCCAGTTTTGTTGACTATTGACTTTTGTAGTAGGATCTGGTGATTCCTTTGATTTCCTTAGTTTTTCTTGTTATGTCTCCCTTTTCATTTCTCATTTTGTTATTTTGGACACTGTCTCTGTGCCCTCTGGTTAGTCTGGCTAAGGGTTTATCTAGCTTGTTGATTTTCTCAAATAACCTGTTCCTGGTTTGGTTGATTCTTTGTATAGTTCTTTTTGTTTTTACTTGGTTGATTTCAGCCTTGAGTTTGATTGTTTCCTGCTGTCCACTCCTCTTGGCTGTACTTACATCTTTTTGTTCTAGAGCTTTCAAATGTCCTTTCAAGTTGCTTGTGTATGTTTTCTTCAGCTTCTTTTTGGAGGTACTCAGAGTTATGATTTTCCTCTTAGCATTGTTTTTATTGTGTCCCATAAGTTTGAATAGTTTGTACCTTTATTTTCATTGAAATCTAAAAAGTCTTTAACTTCTTTCTTTCTTTATTCCTTGACCAAGTTACCATTGAGTAGAATGTTGTTCAGGTTCCACATGTATGTGGGCTTTCTATTATTTTTGTTGTTATTGAAGACCAGCCTTAGTCCATAGTAATCTCATAGGATGCATGAGATAATTTCAATCTTCTTGTATCTGTTGAGGCCTGTTTTGTGACTGATAATATGGTCAATTTTGGAGAGGGTACCATGAGGTACCCTCTGAGAAGAAGGTATATTCTCAAATAGCTCATATTAAGCAACATTTTGTAACTGATTATGAAGAAAAAAATGCATTTAAAATAATAGTAAAAATTCCATTGGAAATATATATATTGAATTCTTTCAAAAGCAGAATGCTTAAAAATTTATTGAAACTATTGTAAATTCTAAGTGTAAGTGTTCTCTTTTCTGCCTTTTTTTTTCTGGAAAGAAGTAGAAGGTATTTGAGAGTTCTGAGAAGATATTGAATGATCTTTTGTTATGAACTAGGATAATCTGTTAATGTCTTTCTTATCTCAGGAATAGAAAAAGAAGTATAGGAAGCCAGTGCTCTATACATAGGATTCTATTAATTAACTGCAGTAGAGTTGGCCTTTTGAAACAAGTTTTTGTCGGAACATGCAGGATTAAGAGGACGGAATAATGAAATTCCAGATACCATGCCAGGTGCAGAAGATGGCAGTCTGAGTCAAGGTCTTCATCCAGTGTTTCTGGGCATGCTTCACAGATATATCACGATCATGTCTGTGGCTATGGACAGGATTTTTGACTTTCTGTTCTTTGTTACAGTGAATGGGCTCTGGAAAAGAAGATCTTTACATGTTTTTCTTTCAGAACTATTTTGTCTTATAATATAGGGGAATTTCTAGGTTGAGTTGCTTTTCTGACTCCCTGGGTCTCATTTTCCCTTAGTTTATTTTCCAAAGAATTTTTCCATTTTTCTCTTTCACTTTGTTTTAGAATTAACAAAGATTCTAAAAGATAGTTTTAGATTCAAAGATTCAAAGATAGTTTTAAGTTTATATTGTCTAATCCTTCTCTCCCATTAAAGTATTAGCTGGACACTGTAGTGTCTCAGTGATTTCTGACACTCATTGCAGTGAATATCTTGCTCCATTTTTTCTTTGATCTCCTATATGTCAGGGTTTATATTTGTAGGACCCAGCTATCAACCAGACATTTGCAAACTAGATTACAGTGATTCACATTTCTGGAGACAATGATCTCACATTTGTCCATGTTTATCATACACCTAAAAGTATTTACACAGACAAAAAAGGGTTTATCTCTGTAGATGCAATTCTTGGATATCAACTTCATAGTGACTTTAGTTTCATTTCATAAACTCAAAAGTGGTCGTGATGGGAGATAGGTGGTGTGGGGAGATCTGGTTCTACAAAATGTAAAATACCTTGTTCTCACTGTCTTTCTAGAGGGGGAAAGTTTTCACTTCTAATGAAAAGAAGGGACCTGGAGAAGATAACTACAAAGAATTTTGATTTTTAGTCTTTATCATCCCTTTAAATTTTTATTTACTTGTAAATGAAATCTTGGGCCTCTGGCAGTTTTTTGTTCTGATATAAATTAAACAAACCAATGAATAAACAAACTAAGATTGATTGCCTCTTAGCCATAACATGTCATAACACATAAACTAAAGAAGAAATGTCTACAGGCCTGCAAAGGAGGTACCTTTTAAATGGCTTTGTGTTAGGTTGCTGATTTGAATGCATTTACTAACATCTGTAAAAGCAGGGATGTGGCTATGTTTCTCCCCCACAGTCTTTACATTCATTTTCTCACCTTTTCTGTTTAGAGAGGTGAGTTGACAGCCAGTCTCATTTTTCAGTAATGTATATGATATGACCCTGAATGGTACATAGGCCTTTCTTTTGCTGGTGTCTATGTCCACCATTCCTGGTCGCTGGGTTCTCCTGCAATGCAGAGGTGCTTATGATGGCCTCAGAGCAGCAGCAACCAGATTTTCCTACCCCGGTAGCAGTCTGCAAGAATTTTGCTTTCTTGACTCCAGATTTGGGATCAAATACAAGCCCCATTCTACTTGAAAGTTGTCAAGTAAGAATCAAACAGTGGTTAAAGGGCCTTGTGCTTGCAGGAAATACAGTCCGGCACTCCCTGAGTCATCTTTCACTGGATGCTATCCAGTTTCCATCAGGAACCAAGCTTTCTGTTTGCCCTTGCAGATTCTTATCTGGGTATTAGCTGACAAGAGTGTGCTGTCACTCAGAGAAAATCTTTGATTTATGATTTACTACTACTTATTACTAAAATTAGTAAATAGTATTACTTTTCATCAGTAATTAAGGTTCAAACGATGATGTACAATACAACCTAATTTTCTTTCTAACTTGAAGTCTTACATGCACACACTCATGAATACTCGTGTGTGTGTGTGTGTGTGTGTGTGTGTGTGTGTGTGTGTGTGTTTGAGAGAAAGAGAAAGAAAAAGAGATAGAGAGAGAGGGGGAGAGAGAGGGAGAGAGAGAATACTCCAGACCTACTTTGTTATTAGACTACCACACTCATTAAAAGACTCATGGTATGTTTTTCTTATTTATTTATTCAAATGTTATCCCTTTTCCTGGTTACCCCTCCACCAGCCCCTCCATCCCAGCCCTCATCCACTCCCTATGTGGGTGCTCCTCCCCATTCACCCACTCCTGTTTTACCCCTCTCACATCCCCCTACACTGGGGCATTAAGCCTCCCTCTGACATCTCCCACTGATGTCAGATAAGGTTATCCTCTGCTATATATGTATCTGAAGTCATGGCTCCCTCCATGTATACTCATTTATTGGTGCTTCAGTTCCTGGGAGCACTGGGTGGTCCAGTTAGTTGATATTGTTTATTATGAGGTTGCAATCCCTTTCAGCCCCTTCAGTCCTTCCTCTAGCTCTTCCATTGGGGTCTCCTGGCTCAGTCCAATGGTTGACTATAAGTATCTGCATCTGTATTGGTCAGGACCTGGCAGAACCTCTCAGAGAACAGCCATATCAGGCTCCTGTCTGCAAGCACTTCTTGGCTTCAGCAATTGTGTGGGGGTTTGGTGTCCACAGATGGGATAGTTCCCTAGGTAGGGTGGTCTCTAGATGGCCTATTCTCAGTCTCTGTTCCAATTTTTGTTCCTGTCTTTTCTTTGGACAAGAACAATTCGGGGTTTAAAATTTTGAGATGTGTAGGTGGCCCCATCCTTTAACTGGGAGCCATGCTTATCTACTGAATGTGGTCTCTGCAGGGTCTATCCTCCCCTTTGTTGGGTATTTTGGCTAAAGTCATAGCCATTAGCTCCTGGGAGCCTCTTGCTTCCCTGGAGTCTGCAACTTTCTAGTGGCTACCCCAGTTCCCAATCCCCCTCTGCTACATGTTTCTATTCAATTTCCCTATCCTCAGTACTTCTCTTTTGTCCCTTCCAATACCTGTTCCTGACCCCAACTTTTTCCTCCCCCTGCTCTCTCCCTCCCTGGCCCCTCCCTCCCTCTAGCTCCTGTGATTATTTTGTTCCCCAGTAAGAGTTGGTGTTCAGAATATGTTAGCCTGATACCTAGATAGGTAGAGCTTTACTTCTTCATCCAGTCCATCCACTTTGTCCTGTGATTGTATTCATGTAGTGGGGACAGGGACAGGATTTCTAGAGTAGATGTCAGATCATTTCCTAGATACTCAGCAGATGCAAAGCTTACCTTTCTCTCAGGTTTGACTCCCCGTATTGCTTTGACACGTCAGCCAATCAGAGATAAAATAAGTTACCCTCTAGCATCCCCTTTTACTGGTATGAAAATAAAAGGACAAATTGACTGAGGGAACAAAGCAGACATGGCCACCTTTGATCTGTGACTTTCTTGTAGGAATTCACATTTTCACATTTACAGTGTTTTCCTATTATCGCTCCTGTTCTGCTCTCAGCATGCGCGCACCAGCGGTATTCTTTGAAGTTCATATTTTCACAGCAGTTACGCCCGGGAACTTCTGAAAGAGGTCAATATAGACTGGCCAGGATGCTATTATCTGTGAAGCTGAAAGTGGTTTGATGCTAATGTTGAGCAGGTATGAGACACAGGGGAGCCAAAGGTGAAGATTATAAAAAGTGGCTTAATTCGGTAAGAAGATTGGCCTCTTACAAATAATGTATTAGAAATTGTATACATATATAACATGGTAGCTTTGTTTAAGATAAATTTTCAGCACGCCATACTCTCCAGTTTTGTAGATCCAGAACAGAGAAAAAGTGGGGGGGGATGATTGGGGAATAGTTGGGAGGGAGAGGACTTATGGGACGTATGGTGGGGGGAACTGGGAAAGGGGTAAGCCTTTGGAATGTAAACAAAGAATATAGAAAAGAAAAAAACAATATTTAAAATTATTCCCTGAAATGTTTTATGAATAATCAACTAGGAAACCATGGCCCAATTGGGCCTGCCTATATTTCAGGGCAATGCTCTACCCAATCAGCTTTATTACTAGCTATGAAGGTGGGCTTTTGCTACAGAGTGTCCTGGGATCTTAGGCACTTTGGGCATGTTTATGCTGACCTCTTCATTTCTAAAGCATTAAACTCCCAGTACTGAAATACACTGAACAGGGAAGGCCCACCTTGGAAGTTAAGTTTGCTTACTCAGCACTTACAAATAGTTCTGCTTCTGTGCAGAGCTGGTGCTAAATGAAACAAACAAACAAAACGTTGGATGAAATACAGCTCTTACGTGCATAAAGAAATGGCATTTTGCGGTTTAAAAATTCTTTCATTGTAAGCATTAGAATCCCGAGTTGGTTATGATTATGATTCTGCATTGGGAAGACAAGATCAAATAGTGAGTGATCCCCAACCCCTTACTATGTGTCTGTTGCTAGTCATCTATGTGATGCTTAAAATGCAAGTTGTATAGACACTTTAAAATAGAATTCATTGTGCCAAAATTGACAGAGGGCAGCAGAAAACTTACAAGCTGTCCTGTGGCCAATTCAAAAAGTAATTAATTGCAGCTACTGTTTTGCAGCAAGCTGGGGAAATGTCACAAATACAGAAATCTCCGGAAGGAATGACAAGCCCTTCCTGTGAGTCCCTCAGCATAAGCCAAAATGACATGGCCACATTGTGACTGCCATAGGTAATGAGACTCTGTAAGATTATTATAAATAGGCTGTATAATTAATGCTGTACAGTTCAGTGAGCATTTTGTGTTGGTTCTTTTAAATTATTTATTTATTTTTTTGTGAATTTGGAGTAGGCCCCAATGGCTCAACAAAACAGTCTCTCTCCCTGAATCAGGCAAACTTTCTTTGGCTTCAGAAAATGCTGCCAAATGCTCTGACTGTTAATTACTTCTAAAGACAAATGTTAAAAAGAATTAATACATTAGCTTCAAGGAAAGGCACTTCCCAAAATAGAGTCCTACCAGGTACTCAGGGATACAGATACCACTCACTCTCAAAGTACACATTACTTCTATCATCTCATTTAATTTGCATAGAAGAGATACTAGTACTCCTTTTCATAAAGGAGGAACTGAGGTATGGAGAGGGACCTTGACTAGTGGCTGTCAACTGTATGCTCTATTCGAACTTGGGGCTGCATCATTAAACTGTCCTCGGAGAGGCTCCACCCAAGCAGCTGACTGAAACAGATGCAGAGACCCACAGTCAAACACTGTTCATAGCTCTGTGAGTCTTGTGGAAGTGTTGGGGTTAGGAATGAGGAACCCAGATAGGATAGGAACTCCACAGGAACACCAACAGTCAACTAACTTGGACTCTTGGGGCTTCCAGACACTAAACCACCAACCAAAGAGGATACATGGCCTAGACCTAGACCCCCCCCACATATGTAGTAGATGTGCAGCTTGATCTTCATGTGGGTCCCCAGCAATTGGAGCAGGGCCTATTCTTGAATCTACTGCCTATCTGTGGATGCTGGTCCCCTAATTGAGCTGCCTTGTTTGGTCTCAATGGGAAAAGATGTGCCTTGCCCTGAAAAGACTTGACGTGCCAGATGAAGTGAGTGGGGTGATTCTCAGGGAGCACCTCCAACTTCTCAGAGAAGGGGAAGAGAATGAGGGACGGAGAGGTGTGGGGGAAGGGCAGGAGGAGGGAGGGGATTGTGATCAGGGTGTAAAGTGAATAATAAATAATGAAAAAAAATCTCTGCTTTCTTAATTTTGCCATCCTTTTTGTCCTACTTCCCACAGTGCATGGAAGCATCATTGTAATTTCTTTCTTTTGCAGTTCTTTTTGGGGGTAATGTTTACTATGACCTTTAATGAGAACATATGTATCCACTATGAAGAGACAGGTGAAGGCAGGCACTACCAAAGGTAGCACATGTTGATATTATATATTATTAATGGATGAGAGTCAGGCACCATCCATCACTCTGTATTTGTATTTGCCAAGGTGAACTCATAAATATCCAAAAGTTTTCATTTGCTTTCGGTGATGATTAAAAACACAGGGACTGAAATGGAATCGGAATACCCCAGATTTTAAAATGATAAAAATGGGGGAGAGTGGCCGCTGCATGGAATAATGTTTGCAAAGGAAGGTGCACAGACCTCTGAATCAGAAAGCAGATGAGATTCCAGCCCTGGTACTGCATCAGTGCCAAAGGTGTCTTCAAAGCCAAGATAGCACTAAGATCTATGCCTTCGCAGAGAGAAAAGGCTGGGAAAGTAGGCCAGTGTTCTGAAGCACACCTTCGGTGTCAGCCATCATTTAAAAGGGTGTAACAGGGAGCGCCAGGTGCAACTGCTTCATCGTTAAAGGCATTTCCTTTGCTTCAGCATAATGGTTAAAATAAGAACTTTGCAGCTGTTAGAGAAGTTTTCCCTCCTCCTTCTTCTACTCTGATTCCAGTTACCCAGGTAGCGGCACAGCTCTCTACCAGCAGATGGGGAATGAACAGTGAGAGGAGTACAGCGCCCTTGCTTCAGTTCGGGGCAAGCTCAGGATGGGTACACACATCACTGCTCAGGACTTAGTCACTCTGCCACAGTGGGAAATGGAAATTGAGTAGACTATCACAGACTCAGCTGACTGGAAGGCGAGTGAGGTACATTCATTGACTTGAAGACCTTAAATCTTAACTCCATGATGGCTCTTCATACTGACCTCTTTGCTCTATTTCTGCAGAATTGCAAATAAAACAGTGGAACAGTATTTACACTGAATTAAAGATGCAGACATCTTTGCAAAGTGCATTGTTTATTGAGAGTCTTTGTAGAGGAGGCTATAAGTTTCCCCAATTTAAACATGTAATTAGGACAAAAACATTTTAAACTTTTAGTTTCTATATCTTCATTAATGAAATCTTACCTTCAATTTCATCCATCTCAGAAAAGTGGACTTTGCCCATGCTTGAGGGTATTGAGTCCTATTATTTCTTGATTCAAATTTATGTTCAAAGCCTGTGTCTACCCTCAAGGGGCTTTTACAATATAAATGACACCTTAATGAATAATATCTATAAGCAACTAGATATAATGCAGGTCAACCTACTAGCTGTCATTTAATATACTTCTTGTTCCACTGAGTAGTAGCTTAAGTTCGCCTCTGAATGACACTACACACACACACACACACACACACACACACACACACTCACCACACACACACACACACACACACACACACACACACACAATGTCTTTACCTGAAAAAAATCTTGGTTAGAAATTCTGGGCATCAAGGCAAATACTATATGCTCTTGCTTTTGGACAGGAGCTATGGTAGAAAGGGGAGGAGGTAGGGGAGTTTTGCCCAGTAGAAGATAGAATAGGAATGGAAGGGAAGACAGATGGGGTTCTATTGTTTTATAGGACAATATAATTGTAGATATAGATGATTTGTTTTATACTTTTTAATAAATGGGGACCAGGAGTTTAAGTTTTCTCAACACAAAGAAATCATAAATGTCTAAAGAGATGGAAATGATAGTGCCTTTGTTTTTTAATTATGCAGTGTATGTGTATGTTGATTTCTTACACTGTACACCTAAAATATATAAAATTGAAAATTCAATACTTTTTAAATAAAAGTAAAAATATGTCTATGGTCAAGAAACTATCTCCTATACCCCTATACCTTTTGGGCCAAGATGGTGGAGGGACTTAGAAGATAAAGTGATTGAGGACTTGGTTAGGCAGCTTTATAGAGGGTAAGGGATATTTGAACTTTCTGTTTATCAAGAAGAAATGGCAATCGGGACTGGGTTTTTACCTCACTGACAGAGTACTTCACTAGCATGTGTGCTCTGTGTTCTACACTTAGCACCACATAAATAAAATAAGACAAAGTAAAATTACTATCATTTAGTACCATAAAGGATGCTATTGATATGCAATGACTCTTTTCTTCCTCATAAATATCTGATAAAATCTCTTGACCAGGAGTTTCAATTTCCTGCTATAAATAATGATTGTGATGGTTGGGCTTCAATGCAACTTTACTGAATTTAGGCCCACCATGGAAGCATACCTCTCTGTATAACCAGAAACATTTAGCTGTGGATGGAAGGTCTACTCTCAATGTGAGTGGAACCTTCACCCACAGGCTTTAGTATAAGCTGAGCACCAGCATCTCCTTTTCCCTGCTCCCTGTCTGTGAGTGCATATGCCCAGTAGTTCATAAAAGTGACACAATGTGTTTCCTCTATGATGGACTATATATTAAATTAAACACTATGAGACAAAGCAATCTCTTCCTTTGGTGAATTGCTTTTGTCAAGTGTTTGTTCACAACAATTAGAAAAGTAACTAATACAATGAGAGGGAAATTTTCTAGAGCTAAGACACAAGGTAGCATGATGAGCTGGCTGGTCATATACCTGGATAGGATGACGTGTTTATTTTAGGAATATTTTTATTGTTTATTTTTTCCATTTATATTTCATTAATTTCAGCCCTATTATTTTCCCATCTATTGTTTGGGGCTGTTGTTTGTTTGTGTTTTTGCAAGGCCTTCAAGTGCATCATTAAGTTATTAATTTAAAATATCTTAAGGATTTTTTGTTGTTTTATGTTGTTTAGGTTTATTTGTTTATTTGTTGAGACTGGGTTACTGTATAGCTCTGGCTATGCTGTCCCGGAACTTTCTGTATACCAGGCTGGCCTTGGATTCACAGAGATCCACCTGCCTCTGCTTCCTGAGTGCTGGGATTAAAGGAGTGAGCCACTGTTGCCTAGCTCTAGGTACATTTTCAAAAATGTATGCACTTAGAGCTATAAATTGTTCTGAGGCTTGCACTCATTGCATTCTATAGATTTTTATATGTTAATCTTCATTCAGTTGTTGGGAATTTTGAATCTCTTGCTTGATTTCTCTCAACCCAATTTTCTTTCAGTTGTTTCAGTTGTTCAATTTCCATAATTTCATGCACCATCTTTAGTTTCTATTGCTGTTGATATCTAGCTTTATTCCTTTGTAATCAGACATAATTTCTTATCTTCCTTAAAATTTCCCATATGTATTGAGATTTTCTGTGCATCCTATTAAGTGGTTTATTTTCAAGGAAGGCTATGAGCTGCTGAGAAGAGTATAATCACCTTATATAATATTAAAGTGACATGTTGTATAGCTATGTTAAGTCCATTTTATTTATAATAATATTTAACTCTAGAATTGGTTTTAAACTTTTTTTATAGTTTATTGGTAAGAGGTGGGTATTGCAATCATCCAGTATTGATGTGTTGTTTTAAAGAAATAAAATTTCTTTTATGAAATTAGTTGTTCCTATGTTTAGTGCCTATATGTTTAGGATTAGAATATACTTTTGTTAGATTTTTCCTTTGATGAGTATAAACTGACTCTCTTTTTTTGTTGTTTTGCTTTTTTTTTTTTGAGACAGGGTTTCTCTGTGTAGCTCTGGCTGTCTTGGAACTCACTCTGTAGACCAGGCTGGCCTCGAACTCAGAAATCCACCTGCCTCTGCCTCCCAAGTGCTGGGATTAAAGTCATGCACCACCATAGCCTGGCTAAACTGACCCTATTTATCTCCTCTTATGAGTTTTGGTTTGAAGTCTATTTTGCCAGTTTTAGAATCTCTATACCTACCTGTTCCTTCATTTTATTTGCTTCATATACTTTTTTGTATTATTTTACACTAAAGCCATATTGTTGGTTGTAAGGTATTTTGTTTGTTTTTGTAGAAAAAAGGTGGATCCTGTTTTCTGGTTCCATCTATTAATGTGTATGTCTTTATTGGAAACCTGAGATAATTAATATTCAATTATTGTTGGACAATGTACATTCATTCCTGACATTGTATTGATTTTGTGATAGGTTTAGAGCTCTTTGGATACAGCATTATGGGATTACTCATTCCTTGTGTATTGCTTCTTAGGTATGTTTAACCATTTCTTCATACGTAAGTATTCTGTCTAGTGCACTCTGAAGATTTAGCTTAAATTGGTTATAAAACCTGTTTACACCACATAAAGTTTTTCTTTCTCTTTTTCAAGGTTGGCATCTATGGTATTTCAGAATAAATATAACATTTATTCTAGACGTTTTGGGCTTTCAAAGTTTCCATTGAAAAGTCAAATATTATTCTGTTAAGCTTGCCCTTACCTGTGACTTTATCCTCTTTTCTAGATTCCAGTATCATTCCTTAGTTATGGAGTTTTTAATGTTTTGAATATTAGGTGAATTTACTTCCTGGTCCTGTCTATTTGGTACTGTGTATACCTTTGAACCTCATGAGCCTCACTTTTCTTAGATGAAGGATATACATATATTTGGTTTTTTTGAGACAGGGTTTCTCTGTAGTCCTGGCTGTCCTGGAACTCACTCTGTAGACCAGGCTGGCCTTGAACTCAGAAATCTGCCTGCCTCTGCCGCCCAAGTGCTGGGATTACAGGTGTGCGCCACCATGCCCGGCTCAGATGAAGGATATTTTATGTGATGATGTGTAGAAATATTTTCTGTGCCTTTGACACGAGTTTCTCTGGTAATTATTCTTTACAGGTATTCTTAATTCTTCCTTCGGTAATTATTATTTATAGGTTTGAACTTCTTATAGGGTCCAAAGGTCCATCATCTTCCACTCCTGGGTTGACTTTTCCGTTTAACATTTAGTTTGACCAAGTAATCCAATTTCTCTACTTTGTCTTAAAGACTACTCCACTTAATCTAACCTATTGATGACGATTTCCTCTGAGTTTTTTATTTGACTTGCTCAATTTTTTATTTTGATTTTTGTTTCAGTTTGTCATTTGCTTTGAGAATCTATCTTCATGAAACTGTATTTGTGTGTCTTAAATAGTTTTCATAATTTCATTCAGCGGTTCATATTTTTGAAGTCTTCATTTGGCATTTATTCATATCTCCTTTGAGTTCTTAAATATATATTCTAATTTTATAATATATTTATAATTTTGAACTCATTATCTTCTGCTTCAGCCAAGTTGCTTTGCTCAGGGAGCATTATGATGGGAGTGCTAATTGTTGCAGGAGACATATTGTCTTGGTTAATCATACAGTTTATGGTTTTTTGATGGGGCATAGACATCTGGAGTTAGGCTGTTGGTAGTATTTGTTAGATAGATACCACCTGGCACCTTTTTTTTTTCTGTAGGCATTTGATCTTTGTTTGTTACCCTAACTTTTTGAGTTGTGAATCAAGTAAGTTGTGCTTGGGGTTCAGTTTGGGGGAAAAACTCTGTATTGGTGTACAAATGAGGTGTCAGACATGGTTACAACTCAGCTAGGAATAGGTGTTACTTTTTAGCGCAGGTGTAACTTTCTGTGTACTCACAAGAGTGACACTGCCGATTTTCAGATGTCTGTGAGAAGCTCAATATTTTCTGCAGGAGGTCCGTGTGTGGTAGGGATGCAGTCACCTGGGAAGCAGATGCTGTTCGTTGCAGGCAGGGTTTCAGAATGCCTCTGCCTTCCTCAGGAGAAGGTAGGCATATAAGCTAGGTTAGGCTCTTTACCTGGCTGGGGTCAAGGATGCAGGATGAGAGGCCATTTTAGGGTAGCCCAGTGGGCAGGATGGCTGATGAACATTCTACAAATGATGCTTTTATAATAAGTGTATGCCTAAGTAGATGACACAAAATTTGGCAACGTATAAAATAATGAGAAATGGACGCTGGGCGTGATGGCACATACCTGTAATCCCAGCACTTGGGAGGCAGAGGCAGGCAGATTTCTGAGTTCGAGGCCAGCCTGGTCTACAGAGTGAGTTCCAGGACAGCCAGGGCTACACGGAGAAACCATGTCTCAAAAAAACAAAACAAAACAAAACAAAACAAAACAAAACAAAACACAAAAAACAAAACCAAAAAAAAAAAAAAAACCAAAACCAAAACCAAAACCAAAAACAAAAAAACCAAACCAAAACAAAAAACTCTAAATGTTTCAAAAGAAATGGACAACTTGCCAGTGGTTCTCAGGAAATTCAGGACCTCTAAAGGATTCAGGCTTTCAGGCTACATTGCCCAGATTCAGCACATGTTCAAATTCTTCTCTAGATGTGGATACCTTTTAAATTTTCTCTCATTCTTGGCCCAACTCTTCAAGCTAGATCAATTTTCTTGCTGCAAGAAAACTGGGGCTTGCAAGCACTCTGGTTTTCTCTGAACTTCTGTTTCCTCCAGTGTCCCTTTCCTGCATGCCTGGAGTAAGACATGTTCAGTGATATGAAAAATGTTGTCTGACAACGGGATCAACGGGGTGAGAACGGGTCCCTCGAGGCCCCGAGAACCATGTCTCATATTCATAAAGGTAGTTATTACTTTGGGTGCTGCTCAGCTGTGGTGCCTTTCCATTTTTATTAATTGCATCTCTCAGCTACAGTATGATGGGAAGGAATTGCTACTTTATGAAATTTCTCATTTTGCCAGCGTTGTGATGTTTTCCTCTGAATAAGGGGGGAAAAGTATTTCACCAAAGCAACAGTTGCTGTTTGTCTCATACAATTAAATTCTTGGAATTGACTCCAGAGGTGATATTTTGAGGGGAAACTGGATATATTGGCCATAAATGTCTTTGCCATTTGTTGAAATTGGAGTTCGATTTGGAGATAAAATCTGATAAAGTAAACAGCCGGCTGAACTGGAGTTACAAGAGCAGCATTATTGCCTGCATGCTCACACCAGCTCCTGGGAAGCTTCAGAAAGAAGCTCCATGATTTCTGTGCTGCAGAATTTCTGTACGAATATGTAAGTCACTGTGCCTACAGTTCATTTGTGTCACAGAACTCTGTGTCAGCCTATACAACGTACAGAGTCATGCATGCCCCAGTTTTGGCTTAGGGGACAGATGACACTGGCTTAGAACTTTTAAGAATTTTGAATAAAGAGCCATATAATTTACTTTGGAAAAAAACCCTGTTTCTGATTATTGAATGTTACTTTTAATTGAAAAAACATTGTGTGTATGTATTTATGTATGTATATGTATACAAACAGGTACACACATGGATATTCATACTATAAAGTCCATTTTTTAAAAATATTAATTTATAATGCATCTGTTTTCAAGAGGCTTCTGCTTCAGTTTCTATATCAAAAATGTACTCAATATTTGTTAGAATGCTTGCAGTGAAGAGATTTTTCTGATTTTTTTTTAGGATGTTGCTATCACTTTGTTGTTTTTTTTTTTAAATCAAATAAATTGACTGGTGAACTTTTGACATGGTCAAAACATTTTTTAATGATTTTGTTTTTCCAGTTTTAAAAGACTGCATTTTATGTAGAAACTGTCTTCTATCACCTAAAGTTCCTACATGGCTGACAGATGTCAGGAAGAATCTTACCACACAAGGCAACTCAAAAATGTCTAGCAGTGGGATGGCCACCACTGAGTCTGTCATTATGAGCTGTAATTAATCACCTTTCTTCCAGAAATACTTAATTGGGAATGATTAATCAGTGATAGTCTCAGCATGGGTGGGGGAGGGGCATAAGCTTATAATTAGCCAGGTTAGTTGTTGAAACACATTTTCACTTTACACTTCTTTCCATGTTTCTTTTGCCCCCTCCTCCATTTTGAACAAAACCCTTGTAAATTATGATTTTTCAGTAGTCAGAAATTATTTCCTTGCAGCCTTGGTGCTGGTGCAGGGGAAGGGTACAGCGATGTTACTTACCAAGCTCTTGGCTTGCTCACAGGGAGCATCTCACCAGTGCTACCCTGTTTCTATGTTGTCAGTTATGTTATTGGCCAGCCACAAGATTCATTATTTTAAGATGGTAACAATTATTTAAGATAATTCTGTCTTGTTTATATGTACCCTACCATCATATTTCTTTTTTCATACACAAAAATGCTATTTTACTTAGGAAAAGTGTAGGTGATCTCAGAATATAGGTGTGTATAGTGGTCAGCTTTCTGTTGTTGGGACTCTTTCAAAAGGCATATCAAAGTAGGAAGAATGTATCTTGATTCATGATTTCAGAGGGTTTTGTCCATCATGGTGAGGATGTTGTGTCAGAATACATCAATTCATAATATGAAGGACAAGGAAAAGGAAAACAGGTACTATGCGGGTTTCTTTGTCTTGTTTTCCCGTTTCATTCCATCTGGGCTATCAGCCCGTGCATGGTACTACCCACGTTCAGAGTAAGATCCTTCTCTCCCAATGAATCATCTCTGGAACTGCTTTCTAAGCCATACCAAATGGGGTACAGTCAAGATCCCAATATGCCAATGAACTTAAAAATAATTAGATGTCATGAAATATTTGTTTAACTGGCAGGAGACCTTGACTTTGGTCTTTAAGAGTTCATAGCAGCCTTGTTTATAATAGCCAGAAGTTGGAAGGAGCCCAGATATCCCTCAAAGGAGGAATGGATACAGAAAATGTGGTATATTTATACAATGGAATACTACTCAGCAATTAAAATTAATGAATTCATAAAATTTGTAGGCAAATGGTTAGATCTGGAAAATATCATCCTAAGCAAGTTAACCCAATCACAAAAGAATACACATGAAATGCAATCACTGATAAGTGGATATTAACGAGCCCAGAAGCCCTAAATACTCAAGGCACAATTAGCAAGTCAAAGGATTCCCAAGAAGAAGAAAGGAGAGGACCCTGGGCCTGAAAAGATTGGATCCAATTTTGTAGGAGAGGACCAGAACAGAGAAATGGTGTGTGTGTGTGTGTGGGGGGGGTGATTGGGGAATAGTTGGGAGGAGAGGACTTATGGGACGTATGGTGGGAGGGGGATTGGGAAATGAGAAAGCCTTTGGAATGTAAACAAAGAATATAGAATAAAAAAAATACCTACACATCAAAAAAAAAAAAAAAAAGAGTTTTAAAAGAATTGTGTTCTGTTTCTCCAAAGTGGATGTGGGAGATGCAGGGTGTTTCGTGAGCACTCACAACGACGTTCAGGGGCCTTTACCTGGCCACACTGTCATCTCCCTTCTCTGGCAGTAAAGTCTAGAAGGATCCCTATTTTAGGTGAGAAAGGGAGAAAAGAAACTACATTTTAATTTTTCTTTGAGCAGCAGAAGCACCAAACTGGAATCAGAGTACTGTGCTGGCAATGGTGTGTCTGTCAAGTCAAACATGAGAAGAATGAAAGAATTAAGGTAAAAGTAAACAATTAGAAATAGAAGTTTAGAACAGTAGAAGTCCCAAGTTTGAGTTCAGTGGATTCGAAAGTTGGAATCTGAAGTTTGGCAGTACGATGCGTCATCCGGTGTTCCTAGGCAATGCTTTCTTCTCTTTAGAACATGTTTTGCCCAGACTCCATCAGGATTTAGGCTCTGGCTAGTTCACTTCCATGACATGTTATGTAGGAAATGTTTTCAAAATACCTTGCTTCCATGTTTGGATATATGATTCAAAAATATATCCAGTGTGTAAGTGATAGAGGTGAAGCTGAGACAAATACCTTCTTCATACTAACTGAAGTCTTTCTATCTGAAATCTCTCACTATCCTCATGGATGCAGCTCTGGGCAGCTAAATAAGTGTGCTGCTTGCTCCATTGGGAAAAAGAGATAGAGAAGACATCAATTGCTGCTTGGGATTGGAATGGAGATGTTTCTTGGCTGCTCCAGTTGGGTGGAGAAGCAGAAAAGACACCATTGCTCAGTACTGTAGTAGAGATGCTAGAGAGATATTAGAATTCTTACTTTTCATCTTTTTTATTTTTGAAAATTGTATTTATATTTTATGTTGATGAATGCATATATATATATATATATATATATATATATATATATGTCTGTGCACTACATTTATGCTTGGCGTTCACAGAGGCCAGAAAAGGGCATCAGATTCAACTCCCGCTCCCCTCCCCAACTCCCAGACTGGAGTTAGAGTAAAATATGAGCTACTAAGTATGTGCTGGGAACTGAATGTAAGTCCTCTATAAGAGCAGCCTGTGATGTTAAGCACTGAATTATATCTCCAGGTCCATGTAATGCAGAGCATTTTTTAAAATTTTCTTGAGTGATGTTTTGACTGTAAAGCATCATTTCTCAATCTTTGCTTTGTCATTGTCCAATATAGTATCCTCTACATTGTCAGGGAAAATAGGAGGCCATGACTTCTTTCCAATGATGACCAATAAAATTTATCCTTTGAAAAGAAGAGGCATGAAGGGCAGTGAGAGCACAGTTTTGGAGTTGTGTTCAGGTTAGCAAAGGACAGTCACCATAGGGGGCAATGAGATCTCTTATGATAGATTTTTGTGTGAAATTATGGACTATTTGATGTTTTGCAAATTTCCATTTGCTTTACTTTGGTGGTATTGAAAAGTGCCTAATTTTAAACTCTAAAAAAATGCATTTATGGGCATGATTTTAACAATAAAAAACTGTGCTACACCAAGAAGTACCTATTTATTTAGCTGATGAAAGAATGTTAATATAAGCCAGTGACATGCATCCATTAAAACAAGATCTATTAAAGCCAATGCCTTGAAGGAATAATGGAAATTAAAAGAATATATTTGTAATGAAAACATTATAAAAGATCAATATAATTACTTTTTAAAATATTTTGAGCTTTGATTTAAAAAAGTTATTTATTTTCTATTGGGAAAAGAGTAATTAGTGTTTGATTCCTCAGGCAGAGTAGAATCTATTGTTACAGAGAATATTTTAAAATCTAATGAAGGAATGGGCCCTGGAATCCTTTCATCACAGTGATTAAATTAGTTTTGCTTTACATATTAGATCAGTCAATAACATCAGTGACGTTTAGGGCATTGTTTTCGTTCTGAGGAGATTGTTATGCTTATTTTAAAATACATACCCTATGACCTTATGTTGTGTCAATTACAGTCTCATAGGCATTTGGCAGCCTCAGAGACAGGCTGGAGAGAAGGCATGAGAGTCACTGTTACTGCCACTTTGGAGAGAGTTTCTCAGATGGGGGCAGGTATTTTTATATATGTAGACAGCACATTTAGCAGCAGTGGGACAAGATAATGGAAACCTAACAAGCAAGATCTTTTTATATTCTAGGTTTTTTTTTAAAAATATATAATGGTGCTTATAAAGAAGAGAATAAACAACATGAAATAAAACAAAGAGAGGGGGTGAAAGAGTTGGTGATCCATCACATCGAGTTCCTGAATAGAAAACATTAATGATTGGAAGGTGAGTTCCATGTTGGGATACCGTTATGCACTTTAGGAACAGAGTTAGGATTCCTAGAACCAATGAAATTTGTATGTGTGGACAGAGGCTGTACAATCCCTGCTAGCCATACTGTGATAGACCCAAGAGCTCTTCTTCAGACACTTGTGTGATTTGTGACTGATTTCACTAGTGCTGCTTTAAATAGTTACCTTTAAGATTCCTAAAGGAAAAGAGGGGCTGTGAAGATGGTTCAGTGGGTATAGTGTTTTCTGTATAAGAATGAAGATGTGATATCAGATGTATCTGAACAACCATGTAAAAGCTGGCACAGAGGCATACCTAACCCCGGTGCTGGAAAGTAGCCATGGGCAGATCTCAGGAGAATGCAGGCAGCCATTCTAACTGAAACAGTGAACTCTAGGTTCAGTGAGCGATCCTGCCTTACAAAGTGATAGAGGAGAATGCCTGATGCTCACGTTGACCTCTGACCTCCATATATGCACTATTGAGAGAGGGCAGAGTGCACATACATGTAAATACACTTATGTGTAACCCCCCCACCATACACACACACACACACACACACACACACACACACACACACTCATGCACCACAAACACAAATGACTCCTAGCTTCTGTTGGTAGTTTAAAACCGTGGCTCTTCCCTTGTGAGCCTGCACCTCCTCAACAGTAATGTTTCCTGCAACTTTCCTGCTTTGCTTTCTCTATTTCCAACTAAGCCCCCGGCAGCTGGGGCTGGAGCCCTTTTGTAGATAGTTTTTCTCTCCTTCTGAGTTGCAAACATCAGCTTCACCCTTTTCAGAGTTCCTTGAAATGAAACAATTAATGGATGGATTAACAGCTACTGAAAATTCTTCACTATTATTCTAAGAAGCAAGATCTAACTGTCTCTCCTTGACTGGACTGACTTCAGACATTTAATAAGGGATGGGACCAAAGCAAAGGAGAATAGGTCAGAGAATGATATAATAAGCCTTTAAGCCTCTCCCTGTACCCCTTGACACATTTCCTTTCAACCTTGAGCATGCCTGTAAGGCATCTGACTACCCATTTGAATGGAGAAGGGGTGAGGCCCTCAGATCAAAGGGAGAGGATAGGTTCAGAGGGAGACCATCATTTTGTCTATCTTATAAAAGTGAAAATTGTGGAATCATCATTTGGGGCATTCACATCTGTGGTCTAAGATGGATATTGTTTCTCTTATACAAAAGGAAAGAAGAAAGTATGATACCTTGCCCAGCTTGAAGGCCTGGAGATTCAATCTGGGATTTTAAAAGTGGCCAGAGAGGCAGAGCAAGACAGTGCTGCAGCAGAGAGGACAGAATTCACCCGACTGAGGGAAACATAAGGAGAAGAGCAGATAAGAAACCGACTGAGTATAACAGGGTCCTCCGGAAGTGTCATGCCCAGTTTTCTGAGGAATTGCTGGACTGATTCCTAGAGTGGTTGTACCAGCTTGCAATCCCACCAGCAGTGGAGGAGTGCTCCTCCTCTTTCTCTACATCCTCACCAACACCTGCTGTCTCCTGAGTTTTTTTTTTTATGCTTCTTTTTTTTTAATTTAATTGTTATTTTCTATATTCTATGTTTACATTGCAGAGGCTTTCCCCTTTCCCAGTCCCCCCCACCATACATCCCATAATTCCTCTCCCCCCAACTATTCCCCAATCATCCCCCCCCACAATTTCTCTGTTCTGGGTCTACAAAACTGAATCCAATCTTTATAGGCCCAGGGTCCTATCCTTTCTTCTTCTTGGGAGTCATTTGATTGCTAATTGTGCCTTGAGTATTTAGGGCTTCTGGGCTCATTAATATCCACTTAACAGTGATAGCATTTCATGTGTATTCTTTTGTGAGTGGGTTAACTCACTTAGGATGATATTTTCCAGATCTAACCATTTACCTACAAATTGCATGAGTTCATTATTTTTAATTGCTGAGTAGTACTTCATTGTACAAATATACCATATTTTCTGTATCCATTCTGCTTTTGAGGGATATCTGGGCTCCTTCCAATTTCTGGCTATTATAAACAAGGCTGCTATAAACATAGTGGAGCATGTGTCTTTATTGTATGCAGGGGAATCCTCTGGGTATATGCCCAGGAGTGGTATGCCAGGGTCCTCTGGAAGTGACATACCCAATTTTCTGAGAAACCGCCAAACTGATTTCCAGAGCAGTTTTACCATTTTGCAATCCCACCAACAGTGGAGGAGTGTTACTCTTTCTCCACATCCTCGCCTGCACTTGTTGTCTCTTTAGTTTTTAATCTTAGCAATTCTGACTGGTGTGAGGTGGAATCTCAGGGTTGTTTTGATTTGCATTTCCCTGATGACTAATGATGTTGAACATCTCTTAAGGTGTTTCTTGGCCATCAGAATTTCGGCTGTTGAAAATTCTTTGTTTAGCTCTGTACACCATTTTTTGATAGGGTTATTTGGTTCTTTGTGGTCTAACTTCTTGAGTTCTTTGTATATATTGGATATTAGCCCTCTGTCGGATGTGGGGTTGGTGAAGATCTTTTCCCACTTTGTTGGTTGCCGTTTTGTCCTTCTGACAGTGTCCTTTGCCTTACAGAAACTTTGTAATTTTATGAGGTCCCATTTGTCAATTCTTGATCTTAGAGCATAAGCTATTGGTGTTTTGTTCAGGAACTTTCCCCCTGTGCCCATGTCCTCCAGGGTCTTCCCAAGTTCCTTTTCTAATAGTTTCAGTGTGTCTCATTTTATGTGGATGTCCTTGATCCACTTGGAGTTGATCTTAGTACAAGGAGATAAGAGTGGGTCGATTTGCATTCTTCTGCATGTTGACCTCCAGTTGAGCCAGCACCATTTGTTGAAAAGGCTATCTTTATTCCACTGGATGCTTGTGGCTCCTTTATCAAAGATCAAGTGACCATAAGTCTGTGGGTTCATTTCTGGGTCTTCAATCCTATTCCATTGATCTACTTGCCTGTTGCTGTACCAATACCATGCAGTTTTTAACACAATTGCTCTGTAGTACTGCTTGAGGTCAGGGATATTGATTCCCCCAGAAGTCCTTTTATTGTTGAGAATAGTTTTAGCTATCCTGGGTTTTTTGTTGCTCCAGATGAATTTGAGAATTGCTCTTTCTAGATCTATAAAGAATTGAGTTGGGATTTTGATGGGGATCACATTGAATCTGTATATTGCTTTTGGCAAGATGGCCATTTTTACTATATTGATCCTGCCAATCCAGGAGCAAGAAATATTTTTCCATCTTCTGAGGTCTTCTTCAATTTCTTTCTTCAAGGACTTGAATTTCCTGTCATACAGATCTTTTATTTGTTTGGTTAGAGTTACGCCAAGGTACTTTATGTTGTTTGTGGCTATTGTGAAGGGTGTTATTTCCCTAACTTCTTTCTCAGCCTGCTTGTCTTTTGACTACAAGAAGGCTACTGATTTGCTTGAGTTAATTTTATAGCCAGCCACTTTGCTGAAGTTGTTTATCAGCTGTAGAAGTTCTCTGGTGGAGTTTTTTTGGGTCACTTAAGTAAACTATCATATCATCTGCAAATAATGATACTTTGACTTCTTCCTTTCCAATTTGTATCCCTTTGACTTCCTTATGTTGTCTAATTGCTCTCGCTAGAACCTCAAGTACTATATTGAAAAGATATGGAGAGAGAGGGCAGCCTTGTCTAGTCCCTGATTTTAGTGGGATTGCTTCAAGTTTCTCTCCATTTATTTTGATGTTGGCTACTGGTTTGCTGTAGATTGCTTTTACTATGTTTAGGTATGGGCCTTGAATTCCTGCTCTTTCCAAGACTTTTAGCATGAAAGGATGCTGAATTTTGTCGAATGCTTTTTCAGCATCTAATGAGGTGACCATGTGGTTTTTTTTCTTTTAGTTTGTTTATGTAGTGGATTACATTGATGGATTTCTGTATATTGAACCATCCCTGCATCTCTGGGATGAAGCCTACTTGATCATGGTGAATGATCGTTTTGATGTGCTCTTGGATTCGGTTGGCAAGAATTTTATTTAGTATTTTTGCATAGATATTCATAAGAGAAATTGGCCTGTAGTTCTCTTTCTTTGTTGGATCATTTTGTGGTTTAGGTATCAGCGTAATTGTGTTTTCAAAGAATGAGTTGGGCAGTGTCGCTTTTGTCTCTATTTTGTGGAATAGTTTGAAGAGTATTGGTGTTAAGTCTTCTTTGAAGGTCTGGTAGAATTCTGCATTAAAACCATCTGGTCCCATACTTTTTTTGGTTGAGAGGCTTTCTATGACCCCTTCTATTTCTTTGGGAGTTATGGGACTGTTTAGCTGATCTACTTGATGCTGATTTAATTTTGGTACTTGGTATCTGTCTAGGAAATTGTCCATTTCCTCCATATTCTCCAGTTGTTTTGAGTATAGGCCTTTGTAGTAGGATCTGATGATCTTTTGAATTTCCTCAGTTTCTGTTGTTATATCCCCCTTTTCATTTCTAATCTTGTTAATTTGTATACTGTCTCTGTGCCCTTTGGTTAGTCTAGCTAAGGGTTTATCTATCTTGTTGATTTTCTCGAAGAACCAGCTCTTGGTTTTGTTGATTCTTTGTATGGTTCTCTTTGTTCCTACTTGATTGATTTCAGCCCTTAGTGTGATGATTTCCTCTCTTCTACTCCTCCTGGGTGAATTATCTTCTTTTTGTTCCAGGGCCTTCAGTTGTGCTGTTAAGTTGCTAGTGTATGCTCTCTCCAGTTTCTTTTTGGAGGCACTCAGGGCTATGAGTTTTCCTCTTAGCACTACTTTCATTGTGTCCCAAAGATTTGGGTAGGTCGTACCTTCATTTTCATTGAAGTCTAAACAGTCTTTGATTTCTTTCTTTATTTCTTCCTTGACCAGGGTGTCACTGAGTAGAGTATTGTTCAGTTTCCATGTGTATGTGGGCTTTCTGTTGTTCTTCTTGCTATTGAAGACCACTTTTACTCCATAGTGATCCGATAGGAGACATGGGATTAGTTCGGTCTTCTTGTATTTGTTGAGGTCTGTCTTGTGACCAATTATATGATCAATTTTTGAGAAGGTACCGTGTGGTGTTGAGAAAAAGGTATACTCTTTTGCTTTAGGATGGAATGTTCTATATATATATATATATATATATATATATATATATATATATATCTGTTAAATCCAATTGGTCCAAAGCTTCAATTAGTTTCACTCTGTCCCTGTTTAGTTTCTGCTTTCCTGATCAGTCCATTGAGGAAAGTGGAGTGTTGAAGTCACCTACAATTATTGTGTTAGGTGCAATGTATCTTTAAGCTTTAGTAAAGTTTCTTTTACGAATGAGGGTGCCCTTACATTTGGGGCATAGATGTTCAGTATTGAGAATTCTTCTTGGTGGATTTTCCCGTTGACAAGCAAGAAGTGACCTTCTGAGTCTCTTTTGATGACTTTAGGTTGAAAGTCAATTTTATCTGATATTAGAATGGCTACTCCAGCTTGTTTTCTGAGACCATTTGCTTGTAAAATTGTCTTCCAGCCTTTTACTCTAAGGTGGTGTTTGTCTTTGACACTGAGATGTGTTTCCTGTATGCAGCAAAATGTAGGGTCCTGTTTCCGTATCCAGTCTGTTAGTCTGTGTCTTTTTATTGGGGAATTGAGTCCATTGATATTAAGAGATATTAAGGAATAGTAATTATTACTTCCTGACATTTTGGGCATTATTTTT
Source organism: Apodemus agrarius (assembly GCA_964023405.1). Taxonomy (NCBI): domain Eukaryota; kingdom Metazoa; phylum Chordata; class Mammalia; order Rodentia; family Muridae; genus Apodemus; species Apodemus agrarius. The sequence continues at coordinate 57,375,669 of OZ030008.1, read as the reverse complement.
TTTATTTTGTATTTGAGTGGTTCTCTTCTTTTGGGTTGGATGAGAGGGGTTTCTATCTTCTTTCTTCTGGGGTGTAGTTTCCCCCCTTGTGTTTGTATTTTTCCCCTATTATCTTTTGTAGGGCTGGGTTTGTAGATAGATATCGTGCAAATTTGGTTTTGTCGTGGAATACCTTGTTTTCCCCATCTATGGCAATTGAGAGTTTTGCTGGGTATAGTAGTTTTGGCTGAAGTTTGTGTTCTCTTAGACTCTGCATGAGGTCTGCCCAGGATCTTCTAGCTTTCATGGTCTCAGGTGAGAAGTCTGGTGTAATTCTGATAGGTCTTCATTTATATGTTACTTGTCCTTTTTCTCTTACTGCCTTTAATATTCTTTCTTTGTTTAGTACATTTGGGATTTTGATTATTATGTGACTGGAAGTATTTCTGTTCTGGTCCAGTCTATTTGGGGTTCTATAGGCTTCTTGTATATTCATGGGCATCTCTCTTTTTAGGTTGGGGAAGTTTTCTTCCATAATTTTGTAGAAGATATTTGCTGGCCCTTTAAGTTGTAGATCTTCATTCTTATCTATCTCTATAATCCTTAGGTTTGGTCTTCTCATTGTCTCCTGGATTTCCTGAATGTTTTGGGTTACCAGCTTTTTGCATTTTGCATATTCTTTAATTGTTGAATCCAAGGTTCCTATGGTATCTTCAGCATCTGAGATCCTGTCTTCTATCTCTTGTATTCTGTTGTTGATACTTGCATCTATGACTCCTGATTTCTTCCCAAGGTTTTCTATCTCCAACAATGTCTCCTTTTGCAATTTCTTTGTTGTTTCTACTTCTGTTTTTAGATTCTGTATGGTTTTGCTCAGATCTTTCAATTGCTTGCTTGTGTTTTCCTATAATTCTTTAAGGGATTTTTGTGTTTCCTCTTTTATCACTTCTACTTGTTGACCCATGTTCTCTTGTATTTCTTTAAGTGATTTTTGTTTCTCCCCCTTATTGGGATTCATTTTTTGCTCTATATTCTCCTGGATTTCTTTAAGTGATTTTTTTGTTTACCTTGTATGGGCTTCTAGCTTTTGATCTATTTTCTCCTCTATTACTTTAAGAAACTTATCTAAGTGATCCTCTATCAGCATCCTTACCAGTGATTTTAGATCTGAGTCTTGTTTTTCTGATGTGTTGGGATATCCGAGATTTATTTGTGTTTGCCTTGTAAGGGATTCTAGATTTTGATCTATTTTCTCATGTATCACTTTAAGAGATTTATCTAACTGTTTCTCTATCAGCATCCTGACCAGTGATTTTAGATCTGAGTCTTGTTTTTCTGGTGTTTCGGGGTATCCAAGATTTATTGCTATCGGGGAACTGGGTTCAGATGCTGCCATACTGCCTTGATTTCTGTTAGTAACGATCTTATGTTTGCCTTTTGCCATCTGGTTAACTCTGGTGTTAGTTGGTCCTGTAGTTACTAGCTGGTGCTTGACCCTCCTGTGGGCTTGTAAGGCTATTGCCCCACGACTGGGACACCTGAACCACTGCCCTGCAGGGCTCCTGCTCACAGATTGCTGACAGGTGGCCTGAGTCCCCCGAGGTCTTAAACTTGGGATATCCCAGGTACTTCGTTCCCGCCTGTTGGGCAGTTGCTCTGCACTGCTTTTGCTCAGGGTTTGCTGTCTGGTGTCCTGATTCCCCAGAGGTCTTAAACTCAGGGATATCTCAGTTACCTGGTTCAGCCTGCTGGTCCAAAGCTGCTGGGAAGCTGGCTGAGGCTGGCTCCACTGGCTGCATGGGAAACACCTGGGAAGATAGCGCTGGCTGCAGGGAGTTTGGGCTCTGCCCTGTGGGCACAGAGCCCAGGTTTGGATGGTGTCCCCCAAACCACTACACTCTGCGCAGCTCCAGCTCCAGGCCTGAGTCCCCGAACGTCTTAAACTCGGGATATCTAGGGTACCTGGTTCCGCAGGCTGGGTCTGAGCACCTGGAAAACTGGCTGAGGCTGGCTCTGCTGCCGGCTGGATGGGAAACCCTCCTGAGTTTTTAATCTTATCCATTTTGACTGGTGGGAGGTGAAATCTCAGGGTTGTTTTGATTTGCATTTCCCTAATGACTAATGATGCTGAACATTTCTTAAGGTGCTTCTCAGCCATTTGAAATTCTTCAGGTGAAAATTCTTTGTTTAGCTCTGTACCCCATTTTTAATAGGGTTATTTGGCTTTCTGGAGTCTAACTTCTTGAGTTCTTTGTGTATATTGGATATTAACCCTGTGTTGGATGTACGGTTGGTGAAGATCTTTTTCCAATTTGTTGGTTGCCTTTTTGTCCTTTTGACAGTGTCCTTTGCCTAGGCATATATCCAGAGGATTTCCCGGCATTCAATAAGGACACATGCTCCACTATGTTCATAGCAGCCTTATTTATATTAGCCAGAAGCAGGAACGAACCCAGATGTCCCTCAATGGAGGAATGGATACAAAAAATGTGGTATATATACACAATGGAGTACTATTCAGCCATTAGAGACAATGAATTCATGAAATTCTTAGAGAAGTGGATGGAGCTGGAAAACGTCATACTAAGTGAGGTAACCCAGTCTCAAAAGAATACCCATGGTATGCAGTCACTGTTAAGTGGATATTAGCCCAGAAACTCTGAACACCCAAGACACAATTCACATATCAAATGATTCCCAAGAAGGAAGGAGAGGGCCCTGGTCCTGGAAAGGCTTGATGCAGCAATGTAGGGGATTACCAGAACAGAGAAGTAGAAGTGGGTTGATTGGGGAATGGGCAGAGGGAAGAGGGCTTATGGGACTTATGGGGAAGGGGGAACTGGGAAAGGGGAAATCATTTGGAATGTAAAAAAAGAATATAGAGAATAAGTAAAAAAAAAAAAAAAAAAAAAAAAGAAACCCAATAAGTGACAGTCAAATGGGAGGTTCAAGACAGTTACAAGGAGGATGGGAGTTCAAAACCAGCTGCCAATTTTGCCTCAGTTTAGTGGCACTTCCATTATCAGTCCAATAGTTTTATGGTAAGCAAGAGCTAGAAAAACAAGACAGGAACAATGTGTCTTAAAAAAAATAACCCCTAGCAACAGTCACCTAGATTGGCCAACTTGAGCTGTAATAAGTTGGTTATACTTATATTTATCTGTCCCCTATGTCATCTATTGATGGCTAAAATAAAATGGACGTTATACTTACCATTAGAGAGGAACACTTGAATCATAAAGATACTTAAAGTTATTTTGGGAAAGTCTCTTTCTAAGGACAGTGGTGTGAGTATTCAGTAGTGTCATGTAGCTATGAACTAATGCTTACCCACTCACTTTATCTTGAAGAAGAGGCACATCTCATTTTCTGTACTGAGAGACTGCAAAATACTTCAGTAAAGAGGCAAATACATTGGGGAGAAGAGATATAACGGCTATTTCTGTGAAAAGCTGCTGAAAAGTGTTTTTTGGATCAGGTATGAGGCCCAGAGAGGTGAACTCACATGGGGAATCCATGCAATGTCATGGACTGAAGTAACTGGACAAGCAGTTAGTAAATTGGTATATAGTTTTGAAACACCTATGAAATGACAGAAACCCAATTACAGCCACAATAAAACACCCAACTTCTCTCCATATTCCCCATTTGGGTCAGTTCAAAGATTCTTTTTAAGGTAAGTTTCCTATTTGCCTTATTGTCATATTACCTCTTATTTTTCTGTGATTAACTTACATTAGTGCTTAATTTGTATGAACAACTTACTTTAATTTATCTCTAATTTTCTTCAAGCAAGAGTCATGTTTTATGCTGCTCATTTCCAACAGCTCCTTGCTCAACAATGAAAACATGCCGTGCATCTGTAAGTACTTTATTACATTGATTGAATACAAAGACTAAACAGGATGTGGATATTCTTGCCAACATTGCCATCAATCAGAAATCCTTTCCTTTTCCCTGGATAATATCGATGGAAGATAATGGATTCTGTTTTCCATTCACTTTTGGATAACCAAATATTCTCTATTTGTAATTCTATGTTTAACTAGTATAAAATAAGGAAATAAATAAACAGACACATATGTTTTAATCACTCCATACATCCTCTAATAACACAAACAAATCAATAAGGAGAGAAAATAGAGCCTATTACTCATGCCAATAGCATGCCAAGGAAAGATCAAATACTATAAACTTTAATTTACAGGAAAATGGGGTAATAAATATCTGAAACTGGTAGAAACTTATTCAGGCCCAACCAAAAACCAAACCAAAACAAAACACTCTGAAGATTCGATTGGACACAAAGTGCTAGGAGTTTAGGACTCAGTGAGGGAATAGAAGAGAATGCAGATGTGGAAAAGCAGGGTGACTCTGAGTCAAAGAAAGGAGCAGAGGAAATGGATCTGTGATTGATAAATAACAGTGCTGTTTACTAACAATGGTAAAGGAGGAGAAACAAAAGTAGCCACAGGCAGGGGTTGTCAGCACACAGATTACCTCTTCATTCTCAACCACTGAACAACCCTCTACTTATTTTTTTTGTTGAATATCATCTTCATTTATATTGCCAATGGTAAAACCTTTCCTGATATCCCCCCTCCCCTAAGACCCCCAACCTCTCCTCCTTCCCCCTGCTTCCACATATATGCCTTTCCACCCAACACACTCCCTCCTCCCCCCTTCCATTTCACCTCGTTGGGGCCTCTGTTGAGCATTTACCTGACCAAGGACCATTCATCCCACTGATGCCCAACAAGGTCTTCCTCTGCCACATTTTTGGTTGGAACCCTGTGTGCCCCTTGGTTGATTGTTTAGTCCCTGGAAGTCTTGGGGCATCTGGGTGGCTGAAATCATTGTTCTTCCCATGGGGCTGTAAACCCCTTCAGCTCCTCTGGGCCATCTTCCAGCTCCTCCATTGGGGACCTTATGCCCAGTCTGGAATGGATACAGAAACTATGGTATATATACACAATGGAGAACTATTCAGCTATTAAAAACAATGAATTCATGAAATTCTTAGGCAAATGGATGGAACTAGAAAGTGTCATCCTGAGTGAGGCAACCCAATCACAAAAGAACACACATGGTATACACTCAACTAATAAGCAGATGTTAGCACAAAAGCTCAAAATAAACAATTACAATTCACCTAGCACAGGAAGCTCAAGAAGAAGGACTTAAGTGAGGGTGCTTCATTTCCTCTAAGAAAGGGAACAAAATAGTCACAGGAGCAATAAGGGAGACAATGTGTGGACCAGAGACTACCTTACCTGGGGATTCATCCTATAAACAGTCAACAAATCCCGACACTACTATGGATGACAAGAAGCATACATCAAAGGGAGCATGCCATGGTTGTCTCTGGAGGGGCCCTGCCAGAGCCTTACAAATACAGAGGCAGATGCTAGCAACCTTTTACTTATTATCCTAATGTAAATAAAAGATGAAAGTATTACCTCATTTAAGAGTTTATCAGCTTTCCAATGCAGGATGTGTGTGACTTAAAAAAAATTGTCAAGTTATCTTAAGATAAACAACATACTATATAATTAAAGATAATTTTATATAACTACATATAAACTTTAAAATGCTCTTGATGTTAAGATTTCCATACATTAACACAAAATAATTTTATAGTTTCCTTCCCACTCCTCTCAACCCCTCCCAGCTGCATGTCTTTTTCCTTTTATTTTTAAATATCCACTAAGTCTAATAATCACTGCCCCTGTGCACATGGGTATAGGTCTATCCCCATGAGCATGCCCATCCTACGAGAAGCCATACCCCTGAAGAAAAATTAATGCCAAGGATGACTTAAGTATGGGTAGGCCCTTATAAGATCTTCATCATCCATACTGGAAAGCTGAGTGGTTTTATCCCTGCAGGTCTTGTAGCGTTATCTACAGCTGTGGGGTGATCATATGTGCTATAGCCCTAGTATGTCCAGAAGACCCTGTTTAACAGCACTCATCCCACATCTGTGGTTCTTACAATCTTGTACATATTTCCTGAGCCTTATGTGAATGTATGGTAGAGAAGTCCCGGTTACATAGCTCAGCACTTCACAGATATTTACTCTGTATACTTTGAGCAGCACTGAGGTTCTCTTTAATCTTTATCCATTGCAAACAAGACACTTCTCTAATGGTTGATCAGCACAAACCTGTGGGGAGAAGATACTTATTGACAAAGCAGCTTGATACTTCAACCACTTTGCAAAATCACATGTCGGCTCTCCTATGCAGATCCTAGCAGCTAATTTTTCTGTAATGAGCCTTTAAATGTGTGTCATTGGAAAATGAAGAACCTAGAAAGAAGCTCATGTGAGAGGAGACAGTTAGGCTTAAAACTATGTAATACAAAAAATGTAAGGGGAAATACTCATGTGGTAAAGTCCAAGCAGGGGTGCGTTAGGAGGAGGAGGAATGGAGATTGGGATAATACTAACCAAAACTAAAGCTTTAGGAAAAGCCAGAACATCTCAATAATGGGTATGGTAATCAGAAATTAAAATAAATTATAAAATGACATGAGCATACATAGCATACATGGACAGATAAAGCTGTTTAATCACAGTACAGTGAGCAAACTACATGTTTAGAAAATGATCTCCTAAGGAAGTCTTTGAGGACCCTAAAATAATACAAAGATTTGCCATGGATACTGGTTGTCCAGATGATACCTCCCTAGTGCTGAAAATACCATATACTTTCATTTCAGACATAGAGAAATCAAGCTACAACTGAAATGGGAGCCTTTTCCTTACTGACTAGTTCATCAAGACAGAGAGTGCTATGCTGTGGGATAATTGTCAGATATAGTACAGGAGGAGCTGAGAGCTTTACATCTTCATCTGAAGGCTGCTAGTAGAAGACTCACTTCCAGGCAACTAGGGTGAGGGTCTTAAACTCACACCCACAGTGACACACCTACTCCAATAAGGCCACACCTCCTAATAGGATCATTCTCTGGGCCAATCATATATGAACCATCACATTCCACTCCCTACTCCCCATAGGCTTCTTTAAACATGAGTCTATAGGGGCCATATTTAAACATAGCATAATGCAAAATACATTTAGTCCAACTTCTAAAGTCCCTGTAGTCTATAGCAGCCTCAACAATGTTAAAAGTCCAAAGTTCAAGGTCTCTTTTGAGATTCATCCAATCACTTAACTGTAATTCCCCAAGTAAGACAGGAAACCAGCTGGGCAAAGTCCAAACTCTGCATATCCATGTCTGATAGCAATGCAGTCTTCAGATATCCAACTCCTTTTTCATCTTTGTGAACTGCAACAAGGTTCTTTCTCCTGGGCTTGTTCCACTCCCTGTTAGCAGCTTTCCTTGGCAGGCATTCTGTGGCTCTGGCATCTTTAATATCTTGGGGTCCCAAGGTCAATTTCAGCTTCACAGCTTCTTGTCCCAATACCTGAGATCCACACACGATCTTTTGTACATCTCCAAAGAGCTGGTGTCATTAATCCTGCTCTGCTCTCTGTAGCACTCTAAATTCATGTTGATCCACTCCACTGCCACTGCTGCTCTTGGTGGTTATTCCATGATACTGGCATCTCCAATATGCTAGATCTTCCACTGAAACTATGCTTTACAAAAGCCTCTCCTAGGCTCTCTTTATGGTACCAAGCCTCAACTTCTTTGCATGACCCCTTCAATCCTGGGTTGTCAATTACAACTGAGGGTGCACTTTCACCAATGGCCTTCCATGGCTTCTCACAGTGTCAAACCTCAGCTGTTCTTCATGATGCCTTCATGCCTTCAAAACCAGTACCACCTGGATGATTCTTACAGGTTACCAAGTATAGCTGCAGCATGAGGTACAACCTTGGCTATCTCTGGAACACAGCTTCTTTGTGCTCTCAGAAAGAACTTTCCAGAAGATTTCACCTCAGTGATGCTGGTCTTTTCTTAATCACCACTAATTTTTTAGCTCCAGCTAACCAGCACCAATTGTCCTAGTAGTCTCCTTCTCTTCTTGAATATAAAGCCAGAGACACATGGCTAAATGTATGCACTGCCGCCCCTACCTCCCCCCCAGTTTTTTACATTATCACTAGCTTCCTTTTGCCCAGCTCCTTCACTGCCTAAGTTGACTGTCCTGAATATTGCTCCATAGACTGACTTTGAACTCAAGAGATCTGCATGCCTGTCTCTTGAACACTGGGATTAAAGGTGTGGTCCACTAAGCCTGGGTTTAAGTTTTTCTTCACCTAGAATTTGCTATGTTCTAGGCTGGTCTTGAACTCAGAGATCTGTTTGTCTGCCTCCTGCGATTAAAGGCTTGTACTACCAAGCCTGGACCTAAATTTAGCTGGGTGGAATCTTGCCCCAAGGTCACCACTCCCTTAATTCAATTTAATATCCTTGAATTCAGCTCCATTTCACTTCCTGGAGTCCCTTTAATATTCAAACTAGATATTTTGTACTTTTCCTTGCTATGATTGTTCAAAATTCTCTTCATTAGACTTAACCAGAGAACAAAGTCTTTGTTGGGCTTTTTTGAGACTTCCTTTGCAGATGCAATTAATATAAATCTCTTTACCTTAGCCCTAGGGAGTCTCTTCAGACAATGGCAAAAAGCAGCCATGTTCTTCACCAAAACATCACAAAAACAGTCTCTCAGCCACATATTAAAGTTCTTTTCCACTGAAACCTCCTGGGCCATCAGGCCTACACAGTGCAAATGACCCTCAGTACCACTGTCTTCCATATTCCTACTAGGCTGGCCCATTAAGCCCCACTTAAAACATTTCATGACTTTCCAAATCCAAAGTCCCAAAATCCACATTCTTCCAAACAAAAGCATGGTCATACCTATCACAGCAATACCCCAGTCCCTGGTTCCAACTTCTGTCTAAGGGTTTTACTGCTGTGAACAGACACCATGACCAATGGAAATTTTATAAAAGACAACATTTAATTGGGGTTGACTTACAAGCTCAGAGGTTCAGTTCATTATCATCAAGGCAGAAACATGGCAGCATCCAGGCAAATATGGTACAGGAAGAGCTGAGAGCTTTACATCTTCATCTGAAGGTTGCTAGTAGAAGACTCACTTCCAGACAACTAGGTTGAGGGTCTTAAACCCACACCCACAGTGACACACCTACTCCTGGGTCATCAAAATAAATGAAGATAAAGGTAGAAGAGAAAATAGATGGAAAAAGAAAAGGAATCAGCAGGAACAGGAAGAGAATAAGACATGTAACCAGAAGAGATACAATGATAATGTATTATAAATGTGTTGTGTATTGTTTTACATATGTATATGTATATGTACTTTTCCTTGCTATGATTGTTCAAAATTCTCTTCATTAGACTTAACCAGAGAACAAAGTCTTTGTTGGGCTTTTTTGAGACTTCCTTTGCAGATGCAATTAATATAAATCTCTTTACCTTAGCCCTTATATGTATATGTATATGTATATATGTGTATGTACACATACATATACATATATATGAATCTCTTTACCTTAGCCCATATATGTATATGTATATATGTGTATGTACACATACATATACATATATATGAGAAAATGTCACAGTAGAACCTATCTTATACAAAATTGATTTATAAAAAATAAATGAAAATATTCAATCTTCTCAGTTTCTTACAATGGTGATTTAATTTCAATACATTAAATCCTTGGGGACATATTTAAACCATATCCAAGCCATGAGTAACTTACATTTAAAACTATAAAAATGTTACTTGGCAAAAAATAAAGAGGACCTAAACAAATGAAAACCTTTGCCATGCCTATGAACAAATGACATTAAACATGCCAGTTTCCCTCCTGAAGAGAGCTCTAGATTCAGAGTAACATCAATGAAAATCACAGTTGACCTTGGTAAAAGTTGACAGGGTGATTCTGAAATTAAAATGGAAATAAAAACAAATAAAGTGGAAAGAACCAATTTGGAAAACATGGTCAACAAATTTCAAAGGTCATTTGATAGAAATAGTAAATAATTTCAATTAAAGGAACTTAGAAATGGGCAATTATGTAAAATAAACAAACCTCTAAGCTTAATTTGTAATGTGTTAAGTTGGCTGGAAGTATATACAAATGCTGTAAAACTGCAAACCAAGCATATAGGAAAGTATAAGGGTGAGCCTAAGCTTTTTGAGAGGAAACCAGAAAAGGTAGAACCATAAAGTTTCAAAAAAATTGACTTTATCAACTTTTTACAAAGTGGTCTTCACAAAAGTTTAAGTATAAGATTGAAAGAAAATACACAGAAGGATTCTGTAAGAATTTATAAGGTAGCTCTACCATCTTGGCTCCCAGATGCCAGAACAATCTGACAGGCAGCACCAGGTACACAGACATAGCCCTAGTTTAACATCGCTTGGGTCTCAGCCTGTCAGGCTTCTGCCTGCACCCAGGGCCTGGGCATCTCTGTGGGCCATCTGTGTACCAGCCCTGCCGGGGGTCGTTTGCCCTGCAGACTGATCAGCACTTGGAGGGGCATTCTGCCATCTGGGCTCCCGGACTCCGGACAGATCTGACAGGCAGTGCCAGATACACAGACATAGCCCAAGTCTAACATCGCTTGGGTCCCAGCCTGCCAGGCTTCTGCCTACACCCAGGGCCTGGGCAGCTCTGTGGGCCATCTGTGTGCCAGCCCTGTCAGGGGATGTTTGCCCTGCACAGTGATCAGCACTTGGAAAAGGTTCACACAGGATCTGCCATCTTCGGTCCCTGACGGAGCAGACAGGCAGCACCAGGTTCACAGAGACAACCCGAGTACAAAATTGATTGGGGCAAGACACACCAGAGTTCCAACGGCACCCAAGAGGAGGGCAGCACATCAGCAATCTGTGCCAGAGGAAATCCAGTGGTGTGAAAATAGCCTTACAGGCTCACAGGATGTTCAAGCACCAGCCAGTGACAACAAGACCAGCTAATGCCAGAGATAACCGGATGTCAAAAGGTAAACGTAGGAACGTTACTAACAGAAATCAAGGCAATATGGCAGCATCTGAACTAATTCGCCAACTACAGCAAGTCCTGGATACCCCAACACACCAGAAAAACAAGATTTGGATTTAAAATCACTGGTCATGATGCTGTTAGAGGAACACAAGATAGACATAAATAAGTCTCTTAAAGAAATACAGGAGAAAATGGATCAAAAGGTAGAAGCCCTTACAAGGGAAACAAAAAAATCATTTAAAGAAATTCAGGAGAATATGGGTCAAAGGATATAAGCCAATAAAGAGGAAACGCAAAAATCACTTAAAGAAATACAGGAGAACTTGGGTTATCAGGCAGAAGTCATGAAAGAGGAAACACAAAAATCTCTTAAAGAATTACAGGAAAACACAAACAAACAAGTGAAAGAACTGGGTAAAACCATCAAGGATCTAAAAACAGAAGTAGAAACAACTAAGAAGTCACAAAGGGAGACAACTTTGGAGATACAAAACCTTGGGAAGAAATCAGGGGCCATAGATGAAAATATCAACAACAGAATACAAAAGATAGAAGAATCACAGATGCTGAAGATACCATAGAAACCATGGACTCAACAGTCAAAGAAAATACAAAATGCAAAAAGCTTATAACTCAAAACATCCAGGAAATCCAGGACACAATGAGAAGACTAAACCTAAGGATTATAAGTATAGATGAGAGTGAAGATATACAACTTAAAGGGCCAGCAAATATCTTCAACAACATTAAGGAAGAAAAGTTCCCTATCCAAAAGAGAGAGTTGCCCACGAATATACAAGAAACCTACAGAACTCCAAACAGACTGGACCAGAACAGAAATACCTCCCGTTATATAATAATCAAAACCCCAAATGTACTAAACAAAGAAAGAATCTTAAAGGCAGTAAGAGTAAAAGGCCAAGTAACATATAAAGGAAGACCTATCAGAATTACACCAGACTTCTCATCAGAGACCAAGAAATCTAGAAGATCCTCGGCAGACCTCATGCAGACTCTAAGAGAACACAAATGCCAGCCAAGACTACTATACCCAGCAAAACTCTCAATCACCACAGATAGAGAAACCAAATATTCCATGACAAAACCAAATTTATACAATATCTTTCCATAAATCCAACCCTACAAAGGATAATAGGTGGAAAACGCCAATACAAGGAGGGAAACTACACTCTGGAAAAAGCAAGATAGTAACCTTCTTTCATCAAACCCAAAAGAAGATAAACACTCAAACATAAAAATAACATGAAATATAACAGGAAGTAATAATCACTATTCCTTAATATCTCTTAACATCAATGGACTCAATTCCCCAATAAAAAGACATAGACTAACAGACTGGATACATAAACAGGACCCTACATTTTGCTGTATACAGGAGACACTTCAGTGTCAAAGACTGACCAAGCCTGATCAGTCAGTCAACAGGTTCTCCAGTGCAGGAGTGAGGACTGAAAAAGACAATTAGACAAAACTGAAGCATGACCACAGCAAATTCTGAGACTGAAGGCAGGTTTAATAATTTTCAATTCCCTTTTATACTAGTTTAATTACATGCAGGAATTAAGGTCAAAAGTAGTACAATGAGGAACAGGCAAGACAGTAAAGGCAAAATTGTCCAAAGCTGTATAAGTATGGCCAAAATACCTGAGCCTACTTCCTTTTCTAAGCCCAGAATCTTGCTTGAAGCTTGTCTCTCTCATTCTACCCTAAGATAAAAATTCCATGAAATGCAATCACTGATAAGTGGATATTAATGAGCCCAGAAGCGCTAAATACTCAAGACACAAATAGCAAGTCAAATGATTCCCAAGAAGTAGAAAGGAGAGGACCCTGGGCCTGTAAAGATTGCATACAGTTTAGTAAAGAAACCAAGGGGGGAGGGGGAATGATTGGGGAATAGTTGGGGGGGAGAGGAACTATGGGAAGTATGGTGGGTGGGAACTGGGAAAGGGGAAAGCCTTTGGAATGTAAACATAGAATATAGAAAATAAAAATTAAAAAAAAATTCCTACCTTAACCTACTTCCCTATTATGCCCTAATGTCAGATTCCTGCTTGAAGGCCTTGTCCCTGGCCAATGTCAAGTTCCTGTCAGGCAGCACTGCACCCCAATAAGGCTCTCCACAAAAGACAAACACTACCTTAGAGTAAAAGGCTGGAAGACAATTTTACAAGCAAATGGTCTCAGGAAACAAGCTGGAGTAGCCATTCTAATTTCAGATAAAATTGACTTTCAACCTAAAGTCATCAAAAGTGATAAAGAAGGACCCTTCTTGCTGGTCAAAGGAAATATCCACCAAGATCTCTCAATTCTGAACATCTATGCTCCAAATGAAAGGGGACCCTCATTTGTAAAAGAAACTTTACTAAAGTTCAAAGCACACATTGCACCTAACACAATAATTGTGGGTGACTTCAATGCTCCACTCTCCTCAATGAACCGATCAGGAAAACAGAATCTAAACAGGGACACAGTGAAACTAATTGAAGCTTTGCACCAATTGAATTTAACATATATATATATAAAACATTTCATCTAAAGCAAAAGAATATACCTTTTTCTCAGTACCTCATGGTACCCTTTCCAAAATCGATCATATAACTGGTCACAAGACAGACCTCAACAGATATTAGACGATCAAACTAATCCCATCAGATCACTATGGAGTAAGAGTGGTCTTCAATAGCAACAAAAACAAAAGAAAGTCCACATACACATGGAGGCTGAACAATACTCAATGATACCTTGGCCAACAAAGAAATAAAGAAAGAAATCAAAGTCTTTTTAGAATTTAATGAAAATGAAGGCACAACATACCCAAATCTATGGGACACAATGAAAGCAGTGCTAGAGGAAAACTCATAGCCCTGAGTGCCTCCAAAAAGAAACTGGAGAGAGCATACACTAGCAGCTTAATGGCACACCTGAAAGCCCTGGAACAAAAAGAAGTTAATTCACCCAGGAGGAGTAGAAGACAGAAAATCATCAAACTCAGGGCTGAAATCAATCAAGTTGAAACAAAGAGAATCACACAAAGAATCAACAAAACCAGGAGCTGGTTCTTTGAGAAAATCAACAAGATAGATAAGCCCTTAGTCAGACTAACCAAAGGGCACAGAGACAGTATCCAAATTAACAAAATTAGAAATGAAAGGGAGATATAAGAACATAAACTGAGGAAATCCAAAAAAAAAAAAAAATCAACAGATCCTATTACAAAAGCCTTTACTCAACACAACTGGAGAATCTGGAGGAAATGGACAATTTCCTAGACAGATACCAAATACCAAAATTAATTCAGGATCAAATAGATCATCTAAACAGTCCCATAGCCCCTAAAGAAATAGAAGGGGTCATAGAAAGTCTTCCAACCAAGAAAAGCACAGGACCAGATGGTTTTAGTGCAGAATTCTATCAGCCCTTCAAAGAAGACCTAACAACAATATTCTTCAAACTATTCCACAAAACAGAAATAGAAGGAACACTACCCAACTTGTTCTACGAAGCCATAATTATGCTGATACAAAAACCACACAAAGATCCAACAAAGAAAGAGAACTTCAGGCCAATTTCCCTTATGAACATCGATGCTAAAATACTCAGGAAAATTCTTGCCAACCGAATCCAAGAACACATCAAAAGGATCATTCACCATGATCAAGTAGGCTTCATCCCTGGGATGCAGGGATGGTTGCAGCATTGTAGGGGATTACCAAGATAGAGGAGTAGGAGGGGGTTGATTGGAGAAGAGGCAGATGGAAGAGGGCTTATGGGACTTATGGGGTTGAGGTAACCAGGAAAGGGAAAATCATTTGGAATGTAAACAAAGAATATAGGAAATAATATTTAAAAAAAACAAAACCAAAAAACAATAAGGTTATATCACCAAGTAAAAATCTTTCTACAAAACTGGAAAAACATTAAGATGGAATGGCAATGAAGTTACAGGAATCACTAATAAAGACATTAATTTTTTCTTACCTCTATTAGCTATCAGAGACTATGTGAAGCATATGCCTACTAGTAAAACTAGTTCTAAAATGACTGAGCAAGCCCATACTACAGAGAATGAGGAACAGCACAAATTCTTGCTTATTACTATTGTCAAAACTAGCATTGTTAAGAATAGAAACTATTTATGCAACAATTATTTTGATATTATTATAGTCATATATGAACAAAGTACTATTTATCCAAAGGATGCACATATGTAATTGCAGCTATAATGCAGAAGTAAAATATTTAAAATGGAACAACATTACAACATTATAGGTGAAGATAAAATGTCTAATGAAAAACAGAAGTGTTGGAGCATATTAAAATAAATTTTAAAAAGTTAAAGTATCTTTTCCTTTTCTAAAGGTACCACCAAAAGTGGGTTTTTTTTGTTTTGTTTTGTTTTGTTTTGTTTGTGGTTTTTTTTTTTTTTTGGTTTTTTTTTCTTTTTGGTTTTTTGAGACAGGGTTTCTTTATGTACCCCTGGCTATCCTGGAACTCACTCTGTAAATCAGGCTGGCCTCGAACTCAGAAATCTGCCTGCCTCTGCCTCCCAAGTGCTGGGATTACAGGCATGTGCCACCACCACCCAGCTTCCAAAAGTGTAATAATATTAAGTAAATATAAAAAAGTGTAGCATAATCAGTGAGGAACTCTTATACACAAAATAC
Organism: Apodemus agrarius; assembly: GCA_964023405.1. Lineage (NCBI taxonomy): Eukaryota > Metazoa > Chordata > Mammalia > Rodentia > Muridae > Apodemus > Apodemus agrarius. The sequence goes on along the minus strand of OZ030008.1, from coordinate 57,360,041 downwards.
CAACATACTTACAAGACATTAAAGGTTAAGACAACCATTAGAAATTATCAGAGTCTAAGAGTTCAGTGGTTAAGAGTATATACGTCTTTTTCATGGGATCTTACCTCAGTTCACAGCAGTCATATTTTGAAGTTTACAATTGTTTATACCGCCAACTCCAACAGTATCTCACAATTTTAACCTACAGGGGTATCCATACACATTTATATACACAAAGTCATAAGCTTTTTTTAAAAATGTATCTGGGGGTGGAGAGATGTTTTATTTGGATGTGGGTTAAGTAGTTTGGAAGAATTTTTCTTGGGAATATTATTTCAGAGATGTATGTGAACAGTCATATCTGGATGTGTTCAGTTGAGAAAGTTAATCAATCTGTACACTTAGGATTTGTACACACCCCTGTGTATTTGATGCACTATGATTACAAGTGCATAAAAATGAAAATTAGGGGGAAACTAGAGTCCTAACAAAATCAAATCCCATTGTTCTAAGCATTGGCAGCTCAGCTCAAACCCTGAAATAATAAGTTCCTACTCCATGAACTACAGTTACACTTAGAGGGGCTAATCCTGTATGCTGCTCTTCTATGCATGAAAGCAACAAATTCTGGCATATCATCAAGCTAGAATTTAAGCTATTTAAAGTTAGAACAACTCATTACAATATTTTCTCATAAAATCACTTTGAATGTTCTGGCTCAGAGTCTAATTGGAAGAGAATGTTATTTACCATCTCATATGAAAAATGAGGAAAATAAGTAAGATTAACTGTTCTGCAGTGAGTGTTAGATTTTATGGGGTCAAGGCAAACCCAGGGACAGTAGGATTTTAAGCAGGCACCAGGTCTTATCATTTTACTAGATTTGCCACAAGCAAGCAACAGAGGAATAATGCATATAGAAATTCAAAATAGAAGTGGAGGACAGCCCCCCAAGGTCAAAGTGTGAATAGACTCCTAACAGCAGTGGAGGATAGCTACCTGAGGTCAATGCATGACTAGAGGAACTCTTTGGAGAAATCGAGTTCCATCTTCTTAGTTTGAGGATTTCTGTCCTCACCTCAAGATGCTGTTGCAATCATCTCTGTGTACATATCTGCATCTTCAATGCTGCATCTAATCCAATTGGAAGGGTGCACACACTAATGACTTCATGTGACCTTAATTATATGTGCTTAAATGTCTATACCTCAAAATACAATTTCATTTTTTTCTTTCACCGAAAGTAGATTTCTTCATGCAATATGTTCTAAATACTGTTCTCCTACCCCAACTACTCTGAGATCCTCCCCTCTTTAATCAAATCCACACCCTTTCTGTCTCTTCTTAGAAAACACACAAGTGTCTAGAGAGTAATAATAAAACAAAATAAGAGAAAACAATGATGTACAATTAGGGAATGGACAGAACAGACAGAAGACACCAACAAAAAAAGACACAAGGAAATTATATAGACACAAAGACACACACGTTTGCATACACAGAGTTCCTAAAAATCACACAAATGGAAACCATAGTATTTCTGCAAAGGACCTTTAATGGAAAAGAGAAAAAAAACATGATAAAAATTATGAACCTCAAAGAACCATCAAAGATGCTATTGAGTTCATTTGGGGTTGGCCATCTACTATTGGGTGTGGGACTTGCCTTCAAGTGTGGTTTGTATCCCTAGTGAGACTCTGTTAAGAAGACTAAAATTTCTTTTATGAACTTTTATATCAGTTGGATATAGTCTATGGGTTATCGATGGGGGCAGATACTGTCTTCTCCTTTCAGCTCCAGGACCCCATGTGGTTCAGCCCCATGCATGTGCTGTGCATGCTGACACAGCCCAAGTTCATGTGTGCATGGGTCCTGCTGTGTTCAGAGAGCCTTGCTTTCTTGGTGTCCTTCCACTCTGGCTCTTACACTTTTCTCCTTCTCTTCTGCAGGGTTCTTTAAGCCCTGAGTGAGGGATTTTGATAGAGACATCCATTTACTCTCTGTACATGTCTGGCTGTGGGTCTCTGCCTTGCCTTTTGAAGTGCAGGGTTAGATTTTAACAAATGATTTTAAACAGAAGAGAATTCAGCCCATAAAAACAACCAATTTGAAGATTGATAATCTTTTATTTTGTACCTTAACATGTCTTTAAAAATATATTCTACTTCATTGTTTACAGTATCCAGTCGTGTGTGGTCCCAGTTGATTCTAGACTCCATTTTCCTTCCTAACACTGAGGGTTTGAACGATCATTATACTTACCATTCCAGTTTTTCTTCCGGGCATGTTTAAGCAGTATAACTCTGGCCAATGAGACACACAGGAAAATGTAACCTATGAGATAACATTTTCTACATTCTGAGAAATGTAGAAGAAAATGATGGAAAGCCAAGAAAATTGCAGGACAGAAGCTTACAACAGCCATAAATATCTCTGATAACAACCAATTGTTGACTTAACTTTGGAATTGTTTATTCTAAACCATAATTACCTTCTCTTCCTCCCCTCCCACAAACCCCAGTCGCTTCACTGTAAATGAAAGCAAAGCATGGCTCCTGAATTATTTTCCAGCAATGTAAAAACATTGATGCTAAAATCTGCCTGTGACCTGCTTACAGCAGTTGAATTGCAGTCTTATCTCAGTCTTTGTCTCAGCCTTGCTTCCTATTGTCACATGTCACTGTCAGCACTGGCAAGATGACTTGGAGAGCGTTCTGATCCCTAGTATTGTACAGAGTCATAACATTAATAATGCAGTCCTGGATTTTACCTTTGCCCACTGGCACCAACAAGCCTCATGCCAATTGACATGTATCCCAAGAAGGCCACCTCCAGGCACCATCTCCTGTGAATGAGTAAATCTGTATCCCAAAACTTTCAGTTTTTAATACTGAAGGAGTCTTAAAACTCCTAACTGCTATAAACCCAACAGGTTCTGTAAGAACTTTTATGGAATATTATTGTATTCATTATGTCCTTTGAGAAGAAATGCACCAAGTGGCCTTTAATTTTCCTGTCATATTTTTCTTGTATTTAACTTATGAAGAAATCACCTCCTACATTAGTTGCTAAATAAAACTCATTCTCCACTTTAGGAAATATCCTTAAAACTTTCTTTTATATTCCACAGATCTGTAATTAATGCCATAGAAATATGGATTCTTCTGCTGAGACAGAGTTCTACTTCTTCATGTGCTCCCAATTTCTTTCCAGGGCTTTGTCCATCCTCTGTTTCATATTGAAGGTCAGAGCCAAGGTAAATGCTTCAAGTTTTATTTGGTTTCAAGTGTATTCCATCTGATGTAGATTGATAGAAAGGCATCTTATGTTTCTCGGGGACTACCAATACTCTTCCATTCATTCAGTCTATCAATTACTGGATCTGGTTTTGAAATGCAGGCAGACAGATTTTGACATTAAATTTTAAAAATAAAGCAGCTTCTACTATGTTCTATAGCTTTACTTTCAAAATCGTGTCTAGAAATATAAAGAAAAATGACAAATAAATAAACCCCTGGTGAAGGTTGTCAGGTTGTTTATTCTGATACATTGGTTACCAACATATTTCAGAGTGTTGGTGCCAGGTGGGGCCATTTGATAAGAGAAGAGTTACCAGAGCCTGTTTGTCACAGTCTCTCAGTTATCTTTGTCACCTTTAGACTCCCTGTGACCTTTATCCATGACACATTAAAACTAAGTTCTTACTGAGTTTAAAGGTAAATCATAAAAACCTGTTGTTTTAGTAGACTTTGCAATAGAGAAGCAACAATGTTGTTGCTCTTTACATATATATATGTATATATATATATATACACATGTTATATATACAGTATATATACATATAAAATATATATGATATATGTGATATATTGGAAACAATATAATTTGTTTACAATTTGTTATAAGTGATATAATTGGGAACAATCAAAAGTTTACCTACATGGTGGTTTAACCTGAGACCAAAGTTCACACTACAGATTAGAGAGGTCAACTCTGAACCTCTGCAGTAGCCCTTTAGAACATCTTAAATTGAAAGCATGGAAGGCACAACAGTCTTTTGTAGCCCCCACAAGTCAATCAGTGTCTTCAATCCACACCCAGGAGGGAATACAATCTCATCAAAATCACTTCCTTAATGTTGGGAGTGATCTCCAAGAATTAAAGGGTCTTAAATTTGCACAGGCTGGGAGTGAGTCTGGCTTTCTCTAGAGGTGGAAAGGCACAGCATCTTCTTATTTCCTGAAGTAATATACTCCATCTGGGAACTAGACCTCCAGTTTCTGGCTTACTCTTGGTACCCAGGTTAGTAAAAATATCAAGCATGCAAACATACACACACTCTCACACACACATACATGCAGAGAGAGAGAGAGGAAAGAGAGACACAGAGAGACACAGAGAGAAACAGAGACAGAGACAGAGAGACAGATGGAGACAGAAACAGAGTGACAGAGAAACACAGACAGAGAGATGTTCAAAAGGTATTTCAATATATTTCCCCCACCATTCTTTTTGATTCCACTCACACTTGCTCAGTATTTCTCCTATTTCAATTGTCTTGTTGGGTTTGTGCTCTCAGATCCTTACACTGCTGGTTATTGGATATAGAATAGCACACCCTTCTCATACTACAGTTGCTGTAATTATTCATTTAAATCTAAACATGAAAATTAGAAGTTTTCTAGCATATCATCTTGATCTAACCGCATTCTTATTAACTACTAAAGACCCGAACAATTACCCCCAATGGTAGTGAATGCCATCTTGGATAAATTCTAGGAGCACAATGTTGATACCCACAGTCTTCCTTTCAACCTACTAATAACAGAGCACTTAATTTATGGTTAATGTGTCCTGAAGACATCATCCTATGATTTAAGTCTATCATCTCAACTGATGCATGATTAGTGTCCTTAAAATGGCTCTTTCTATGACTTCCCAGAAGGATACTTGTATTCAGTTATAATATATAAGAAAGAAATTCACTGAATATCCCATAAACTTTTTACAACCTCTATACCTCCCATACTATAATATAGAACTCTTTGTTTAAGGTAGAGGTTCCATGATATATGTGTATGAAATATCCTCTAAGCATTTGGAAGCTGCGTTGGTTAGGTCCTGAGAGCAGAAGAATGGGTCTATGGATCTGAATATGCCCAATTTCCCATTCCTTTCAGAGATGTTAATCCTAATCAACTGGTCCATCCTAATCAACTGGTCATCAGATGGCTTTGGTGTAATCCACAGAGACTATATCTATAATAATTATACAGGGTCACTTCTGCTACTCTCAATCTCTAGCATTCTACACTGGGCTGTAGATCAGCCTTGGAGTTTGGTAGACTCTGGTGTTTGACCAATACATGGGCATCCTCACAACACTCTCAGAGCTCAGAAATGTATACTAGAAATGTAGTGCTAAGCAATAGATTGGCTGATGACTGCTAATCAATTCAAACTCAGTGTGTTGTTCAGTTTGTGCATGCGTCTTTTATGGTAGGTATTTCCTAATGGGAGTTAGCTGTGGTGAACATATGTTTCACCAACTCACACATACCCATCTTGAAACTATCTTGGCCTCAACTTTTCAACATACATTTTTTCTTCCCTTTCTTGTTTAAAAATTTATAAAATATATATTGAACACATTACCCACCATGACCCTAACCTTCTGTTTCTCTCCCCACATCTTTACTTGCATCTGTTTACCTAAACAATTGTCTTGTTTGTAAATGACCTTAACTATTTATAAAAACATTAGATATATGAATTAGAGAAAATACATAATTGAGATATTTTTGTGATACCAACTTACCTAAAACCACTCAAAACAATTACCTGCAGTCATCCATTTTTCTACAAACACTCTTTATGCTACTTCATGGCTATAACTTCCACCATGTATACTCATTTTGTTTATCCGCACCTCTGCCATTCTATACATGGCTAGTTCTATAACTTAACTATTGTAAACAGTTTTTAGAAAATGTTGAGTTACAAGTGTCTCTGTGGTATTTTCTCTTAGTGTCTTTAGGATAAGTAGAGTAAAGAGAGGGAGGGCAAGATAACATAGATGTCCAATCTTAATTTCCTTAAAAATTTCCATCCTAACCTACTGGCTGGACTTACAGTTTCTCCAGCTTAGAGCATAACGATGTTAATTGTTTACATCTGAATGAGTATTTATTTGTTGTTTTCTTAGCCATTTATTGCATTAAATCATACATTGGTTGGACTGACTTCTTGTTTACTTTTGTGTGTGTGTGTGTTTTCTTCATATATATGGATGTCAATTCTTCTTGAAAGGTTGTGCCATTATCAAATTATGTTTCCTTTGTTGCAGTGAAACTTTTAAATATGTACCATTTGTCATTTGTTGGCCTTATTCTTTGAACAACTGTGTTGAGTTGACCCCTCTTAGGTGGTCCATACTCAAGAGAAAGCCCCACTCCAAAAAGTATTTGAGTAACACATACTAAACTCTATGTGGGAAAAATAAGGGAACTCTAACTTGGTGGAGTTTAGAGGTAGATGGGAATTGGGAGGGTGGATGTTTGAGGGATTTTGAGAAGAGAATGGATAAAATTAAAATACATTCATAAAACTCACAAATAATAAAATGTTATAGCAAAAATGCTCCCTGCATGTTTTGATATTTTATATTTTCTCTCTAGTGGTTTAAAGGTTTCTTATCTTCCCCTGAGGTCTTTGATGCCTTTGGATTTGAATTCAGTGATAGGTTTATTAAGTTTTCTTGTCCTATACAATGATTTTCATCTTTTCCAGCATGATTGAGTGAAGAGACTGATTTTTGTAACTATAGTTTGAGGCATTTTTGTCAATGTGGCATAAATACATATTCAGAACTTCATACCTGGATCTGCCATCCTATTTCATTGATTCATGTGCCTGTCTTTGTGGCAATAGCATGTGGGTCTATAGTGTGATTTGAAATCAGATATGGAGAGACCTACAGCATTAATCTTTTTGTTTTTGGTATTTAAGGTTTCTGTGCTGCCTTATAATTAAAAAATGTGCTACCTGTGTGAATGATGGAGGGGACCTCATAAGGATTGCATTGAATCTTTGGTGGCTTTTAAATATGATGCCTCTGCTTTTTTTTATTCGATATATTCTTTATTTACATTTCAAATGATATCCCCTTTCCTAAATCCCTCCTCCCCAAAAGTCCCATAAGCCCTCTTCCTTCCCCCTGTTCCACAATCACCCCCTTTCAGCTTCCCTATCCTGATATTCCCCTACACTGGTGCACTGAGCCTTTCCAGGACCAGAGAGGTGCCTTTCCTTCCTTCTTGGGCATCATTTGATATGTGAATTGTTTCTTGGGAATTCTGAGCTTCTGGGCTAATATCTGCTTATCAGTGTGTGCGTGCATACCATGTGTGTTCTTTTGTGATTGGGTGGCCTCACTCAGAATGACATTCTCCAGTTCTACCCACTTGCCTAGGAATTTCATGAATTCATTGTTTTTAATGGCTGAGTAGAATTCTATAGTGTAAATATACCACATTTTCTATATCCATCCCTCCGTTGAGGGATATCTGGGTTCTTTCCAGCTTCTGGCTATTATAAATAGGGTTGCTATGAACATAGTGGAGTATGTATCCTTATTACATGCTGGGGAATCCTCTGGGTATATGCCCAGGAGTGGTATAGTGGGGTCCTCTGGTAGTATCATGCCCAGTTTTCTGAGGAACCGCCAGATTGATTTCCAGAGTGGTTGTACCATCTTGCACTCCCACCAACAGTGGAAGAGTGTTCCTCTTTCTCCATATCCTAGCCAGCACCTGTTTTCTCCCAAGTTTTAGATGTCAGCCAATCTGACTGGTGTGAGGTGAAATCTCAGGGTTGTTTTGATTTGCATTTCCCTGATGACTAAGGATGTTGAACATTTCTTTAGTTGCTTCTCAGCCATTCAATACTCCTCAAGTGAAAATTATTTGTTTAGCTCTGTACCCCATTTTTAATAGGATTATTTGGGTCTCTGGAGTCTACCTTCTTGAGTTCTTTGTATATCTTGGATATTAGCCTTCTGTCAGATGTAGGGTTGGTAAAGATCTTTTCCCAATTTGTTGGTTGCCATTTTGTCCTGTTGACAGTGTCCTTTGCCTTACCAAAACTTTGTAATTTTATGAGGTCCCATTTGTCAATTTTTGATCTTAGAGCATAAGCTATTGGCAGGAAATTTTATCCTGTGCCCATGTGCTCATGGCTCTTCCCCAGTTTCTTTTCTAATAGTTTCAGTGTGTCTGGTTTTATGTGGAGGTCCTTGATCCACTTGGACTTGAGCTTAGTACAAGGAGATAAGAATGGCTTGATTTGCATTCTTCTGCATGCTGACTTCCAGTTGAACTCCTACAGCTGATAAACAACTTCAGCAAAATGGCTGGATATAAAATCAACTCAAGCAAATCAGTAGCCTTCCTATACTCAAAGGATAAGCAGGCTGAGAAAGAAATTAGAAAAATGACACCCTTCACAATAGCCACAAATAATATAAAGTATCTTGGTGTGACTCTAACAAAACAAGTAAAAGTTCTGTATGACAGGAACTTCAAGTGTTTGAAGAAAGAAATTGAAGAACTCAGAGGATGGAAAAATATCCCATGCTCTTGGATTGGCAGGATTAATATAGTAAAAATGCCCATCTTGCCAAAAGCAATATACAGATTCAACACAATCCCCATCAAAATCCCAACTCAGTTCTTTATAGAGTTAGAAAGAGCAACTCTCAAATTCATCTGGAATAATGACAAACCCAGGATAGCTAAAACTATTCTCAACAGTAAAAGAACTTCTGGGGAAATCCATATCCCGGACCTCAAGCAGTACTACAGAGCAATAGTGTTAAAAACTGCATGGTATTGGTTCAGTGACAGGCAGATTGATCAATGGAATAGAATTGAAGACCTAGATATGAACTCACACACCTATGGTCACTTGATCTTTGACAAATGAGCTAAATCCATCCAGTGGAAATAAGATAGCCTTTTCAACAAATGGTTAGGATACCTCTATTTAGAGCATCACTTGTCCAATCTGTGAGCACAGGACCTTTTCTTCACTTTGCTCAATGCTTTAAAGTTTACAGTGTTGAGTGCTTTCATGTGCTTGCTTAGCTTTACTCAAAATACTTCATGTAATTTGAGTAACTATGAAGGCTCTCCTTTCCATTCCACTCTCCCTTAGCATGCTTTTTCATTGTCACAAAGAAGACCATTGATTTTTTTGCATTTCATCTCTTTATTTTATCAACTAAATTTAAATTCATTTGAATAAAATAGATTAATATCTCTACAATATTTAAAATTATGTAACCCTATCCTGTCCACTTTGTCATTTCCTTTGTAATCTTTTTATCCACTTTGTCATTTCCTTTGTAATCTTCTAACTTTCTCTCTCTCTCTCTCTCTCTCTCTCTCTCTCTCTCTCTCTCTCTCTCTCTCTAACTCCAGAGATTTTTATTCCCATCCTGGTCTACCCTCTGACTGTTCCACATCCCATACCTTTTCCTTACCCCCTGTCTCCACAAGGATGTCCCCACCCCCCAACCCCCACCCTACCAGACCTCTAAATTCCCTGCGGCCTCCAGTCTCTTAAGGGTTATGTGCATTTTTTCTGACTAAACCCAAAGCAGGCAGTCCACTGCTGTATATGTGTTGAGAGCCTCATATCAGCTGGTGTATGCTCCCTTGTTGGTGGCCACGTGTTTGAGAGATCTTGAGGGTCCATATTAATAGAGACTGCTGGCGCTCCTACAGGGTTCCCCTCCTCTTCAGCTTCTTCCAGCTTTTCCCTAATTCAACCACGGGGGTCAGGAGCTTTGGTCCATTGATGGGGTGCAAATATCTGCATCTGACTCTTTCAGCTGCTTGTTGTATGTTTTTTTGTGGGCGCTCCATAGCCTCAGTAATATTGTCAGGCCTTGCGGCCTCCTCTTGAGCTGGATCCCAGTTTGGGTCTGTCACTGGACTTTGTTTCCTCAGGCTCCTGTCCATTTTCATACCAGCAGTTCTTTCAGATAGGAACAATAACCATTGAGTTTTGTATGTTAATTTTATATCTACCACCTCCTTGACATGTTCTTCAGTTATGTGATGCTTTGACATCTTCCTTTCTTATTTGTTTCCATTTTAGTTACTTATTTTTACTACCACTATGAATTCAATCATAGCGTTGAATTAGATGATCAGTGGATACCTTTGTCTTATCTTTGGTTTTGGTGAAAGTGGTTTGATCTTTTTGCCATTCACCATGATGTTGGCTGTAGGCTTGCAAAATATATATATAGCTTTTAATTTGTTCAGATAAATATTTTATTCTTCTTTACCTCAGCTATGCTTTTATCATGGAGGGGTGGGACAAATTTTCAAAAGCCTTTTTAATAGCCAGAGAAATGGTCATGTGGTTTCTGTATTTGAGCCCATTTCTGTGATATATCAAACACATTGATACCTATATGCTGAACCATACCAAGACATTCGGGTCTTTGACTTCTGCAACCATGGTTTGATGGCTTCGTTCACAATAATAGGTGAGTTTACTTTTCATACAATCTGCTCCTTGCTGAAAGTGAGACACTGGAATCTTGATCACCTTTATATTGTAGCCCATCACAGTGGCTGTAGGTGATTTTGTAATGTTATAATATGTGCCTTAGTAATGCTACTTATCATCACTTAATATCCATTTTTGCCACATTTTTTTTGAGACAGGGTTTCTCCATGTAGTCCTGGCTGTCCTGGAACTCACTCTGTAGACCAGGTTGGCCTCGAACTCAGAAATCCGCCTGCCTCTGCCTCCCAAGTGCTGGGATTACAGGCGTGCGCCACCATGCCCAGCTATGCCATATTTTTATCATGATTTGTTTATTAAGTGTTTTAATTTTTAGTAGTCAATTTAAAAGTAGTTACAACAATTATTTTATTAAATCACAATCTAGCTTCTGGTATTATTGTACTAGTGTACACATACTTATAAGAATGTTTCCAATTATTGTCTTCGATTTTTTGTGTTATTTTTGCCATCAATTTTTATTTTTATGAATGCTATAAACATATGACTTTGTTACTATTTCAGTTTAGATTGGAAGTTTACTTTAGCCACTTCTAGTGGTCTTGATGTTTTCATATAGACCCAAGTTTCTCAGAATGATATTCTGTCTGTATAATGAAATTATGTTAATATTTTACAAAGTACATATATAATTTGAATGAAATGTTTAAGCCTTGTGTTTTTTTCTGAAGGGATATTTATTTCTTCTCCTTTTAAATATTGCTAGATTGCTTCCTCTGGATATTCTTCCTTGATTCTAGAGTTTGCATTTTCAGCATTTTCTGTTGTCATTCAGCTCCCTGTCTTCAATGAGAGCTGTCATGTGTTTGGTAGAGTTGCTTTTCAACTGTTTGTGCCAGATAGATTTCTTTCCTGGTAATATTTTAAGGTCTAATTTCTTGGTCTTTTTCTAAGGTCTCCCTGTTTTTTTTGCTCCACAGCACTTGGAATATGATGTTCAAGTCAGTTTTATACATTTGCTTAGCTGAATGATCTCTTGCTTCAATCTTTTCTTTAATATACCCTTGATTTTGATTACTTGTGGGAGTGTTACTAACAATTGTATCTTAAAATAGTCTTACTATTTCTTCCTTTCCTTTTTCATTCTTGTGAGTCTGTATGTATGTACATATATGGGGGTGGGTATGTATATATGTGTGTTTATGTGTGAGAAAGAGAGAGAGAGAGAGAAAGAGAGAGAGAGAGAGAGAGAGAGAGAGAGAGAGAGAGAGAGAGAGAGAAACTTTGGGAGTCACCTTGAGAATTCTTTCTAATGCCTGTGAACCAGATCTCATTAACCCAAGGCTTACCACCTATCCTAGGCTGTGTAGAACATGAGTCTCGGGGATTTTCCTGTTTCCCCAGCATGTATCACTTTGTCCAACACTTTTTTTTCTGTGGGTTCTGGGGCCCAATTCGTGTCTTCATGTTTGCTAAGCAAGCACTTTACAATCAGCCATCTTCCTAGTTTCTCTTCTCTTTCTCCGTATATTGAATTGTAGAAGAAACTTCAGGCATGACCCGGTGGCCACCATACGTGAAACACAGTGCTTCTAAAAAGGAAGTATTGCACATCATGCTCCTGAAGTTAGAACACTGAATGTTAAAGTAGTATGAGTAGCCAGTAAGTGCCTACAGATGGCTCTGTGCCCCCCCACACCCTTTAATGTGTTTCTTCTACCTGATGGTATGAGCTCTCACTGTGCAATCTGAGGTAATTGGCCAACCAATCACAGTTGATAGGGTCCTACCATGTAAGTGGCTACACACATGCAATAAACTAGATACTGCTTTCCTGAAACCATCTATGGGGTGGTTTATTTAGCAAACCACAGTCATTGCTGTCTTTGGAGATGCCCCAGTAACAATGACATTGAATGCTTGTATATTAGACTGTAAACAGAAAGCCCATGACATTGGGAACTCTTTTGCTTTCTCATTACTTATCAAAACTATTTAAATAAGTATTTTAATGGAGCTATCAATCAAACTCACTGATGACTCTTTTCTTAGCTGTGTATATTTATTTTATTTATATTTGATTTTCTGAGACAGAGTCTCACATAGTTCAGGCTAGCTTCAGACTCACTATGTAGCCAAGGTTGGCCATATACTTCTCTCTCTCTCCCCTCTCTCAACCCCCTTCTCTTTCTCAGTATCTCTCTCTCCCCCTGTCTTTCTCTGTCTCTCTTTCTCCCTCTCTGTCTCTCTATCTGTCTCTCCCTCTCTGTTTTTCAGTATCTCTCTCCCTCTCTCCCTCTCTGTCTGTCTCTGTCTCTTTTTCTCCCTCTCTGTCTCTCTGTCTCTGTCTCTGTCTCTCTGTCTCTGTCTCTGTCTCTCTCTCTTTGTGTATGTGTGTGTGTAAGAAGAGAGGCACAATGATAGAGAGAACACATGTATGTTCAAGTATGCATGCTTCTTGTTCATGGAGTATAGAAGAAGGAGTAAGATCCCTTGGTCCTGGAATTATAGTTTGTATGATTGTTGGCTAGTTACATGGATGCTAGAATCCATACTCCAGTCCTCATGATTGTGCTGCAAACATTCATACAAACTGAATAGTATTCCCAGCTCGCAGGCTTGAACTACATCCTCTTGGCCCTAACTCCTGAGTACTGAGACTATTAGCATTACCATCACACCTGGCTCTGGATGTGTTGATTGGACTATTGAAGGATTTCTTCAAGTCTACTTTAAAGTCTACCTCAATATTTTATTCAGCTTTTTAAATACTTTCTCATGTTCTCATTGAAATTATTCACTGCTCACTTGAGCTATTCTATTTCCAACTAGGCATTTTATTTTATTTTTTGAGAAACTCATAATGATTATACTATACTTACATCATTTTCTTACTTTCTTTCTCCAAATCTTGCCTCATGCATGCCATACCATTACTCTATATTATATATTATTATATCTGTCCATTTGGTGTTATCCCTATATAGATGGATTTAGAGCTGACCTATTAGGCTTGAAAAATTCATCAGTGTTTTATCCTCTAAATAAAATTAACTCTCACTCCCTCAGCATTTATTGACTACTCTGAGGTCTTCAATTGTGGGTGTGGCATTATGAACCTTTCTTCAGCAATATTGGCATGCCAACATGTGTGGCCTATTCTGGGCAACTGTACAACTGTATATTTAAGGGTTTATTGGTGCAACATCCCTCTAAAGTGCAGAAGATACTATCTTATAGCATTTTTTTCTGGTTCAGTTCTCTTGATCTTAAAATTTTTTCACCCTGTCTTCCATGATGTCCTCTGAGCCTTGGATGTAAATACTATGTTATAGATTCTCAGTTTATAATTAGACCTTGCAAAGTCTCTTATTCTCTCTATCTGGCCAATTGCAAATTCTCTTTAATAATTTCTGTCTATTGAATAAAGGACCCTCTTTGACCAGGTATGAGAGCTGCACTTATTTATATATGTGCATTATGATAAGTATTTAGAAAATGGTTGGAACTTATACTAACTTGGAAAAATGATAGTAGTACATTCTCCTGTATGGACTACAATGACTGTAGCTATTGATTTTTAGCTATGTTCATTGTAGCAGGCATGAGTTTCCTCTGATTATGTGTACATTAAATCTGAATAGGAAGCTATTTATTACCAAGCAATTGGCCCACTATTGTACCGTGGGTCAGGCCTGTCATTGTTGCTGGCTGTGGATTTGCAGCTTGGTAGAATTGATGATAATTTTCCCCTTTGGCAGTTTTCACAGCACCTTCCAGCATTATAAGAGCTAATCATCAGGAGGAGGCTTCTAGGTCATTACTAGCCCAATTTCTCCAAATTCTGTGACCAAAGTGTACGGTGTCTTCAATATTATTAGTGTTTTGCTCTCAGTTTCTGTCAGGCAATGAAGAACAATGGGAATAGCTTGTACTGTTTTAAGAGTCTTTGGACAAAACCTCACTCCTGACCAATAACTTGAAAAGAGATATCCCTTGCCTGGCATTATGATTTTGCTAAAACTCTATGGCCATTGGGGAAAATATTATTTCTGTGTGTGGAGTAGCTCAAATTAATCATCCCCCCCACAAACACCACACACACACACACACACACACACACACACACATACACACAAAGTGTTTGTGTCTTTAACATACATCACAATTATTTATATTTTCCTACTAGTTTCAATATCTAGTTGGTCTTAGAATTTTAGTCTTTTGACTAGTTGCTCTCTTGGTATTGTTTGCTTTATTCTCTTATTTATTAACGATTCTTATAGTTTTGTTTCATGGTTGGGAGGGAGGTAAGTCATTTTTTGTGTTTTGGCCTGGAATGGCTCACAGCTTTTCTTATGTTAAGCTATATTTGTAGAATAAGCTAATTTAGTAAGGATTTGAACTAAGACAGTGCATTGTTTGTTTCATTACAGTTACAAAATACTTGACAAAAGAAAATTCTCAAAGAAAGGAAAGAAAGAAGGATGGAAGGAAGGTAGGAAGGAAGGGAAGAAGGAAGGAAAGAGATGAAAGGAAGGTAAGAAAGGGGGAAGGAAGGAAGGAGGGAAGGAAGGAAAAAGGAAGAGTAGGTAGGCATTCAGGTTCATAGGTTGACAATATAGTGCTTAATGGTAGAGAACTAATGGTGGCAAGATCTTGAAGCAGTTGAGAACACTAAGTCCCCAGTCAAGGAGCAGAGAGAAAGAGAACAAGATGTTATTTCAGAACTTCCTTTCTTCTGCTAACACAATCCAGTACCCTAACCATGCAATAGTGATAGCACAGAGTGGACTTTCCACCTTTTATTAACTTAATTAACAATCCCTCACAGGCATGCTCCAAGGTTTGTCTCTTAGGTGATAGGGCGAAACAGCACAGCTTGGGTTGGAGGCATTTTAATTTCATTTTACTTGTTTAACATGGGCATTTTATTTGCAGAGAGTTTCACCCATAGTTATACTCTACCTTCAACCTCAGTTTCCCCTATGTTCTGGTATCTCACATAGGATTTCTCTTCTTTCCTGAGAATGATAGAAAGCTATAGATATTCCCTCATTACCTTCTCATTGATCATCATAACAAATATTTTCATGGAATAACAATTTCCCAATGGTTTCCTGATGCTCTGCTTCCCAAATCCCACAATACTCTTGGTGGCTTGGAACACCCTGCAGCATCATTCAACCATACTTTCCTTCCACAATGTCTAAAACTGAGCCATAACAGAATTACTTTGCCAACCTCTTTGCTTTTCGTATTTTGCAAACTGCCATTGGCTTATTTCATAATTTTCATTTTTCTTAACTATAACAGTGTAGTTTAAGAAGTTATCTGCTTTTTTCTTCAAAACATGTTTCAGAAATCATCATAGCTAAGTTTCTTCATGACAGAAATTGCCTTGCTTTGATAGCATCACTCTCTCTGCCATATCTGCTCGCTCTCAGTACAACTACAGCTATATTTAGAAGCAGAATTGTCAGGCCACCTTTGCTTATCTAGCTACGCTTCTCATGCACATATTTCTGGGCTTCAGTTTCCACACAGATGTCCCCCTCTTCTTGGCAGTTTGCCCTCCCTGCTTCTCTCATCTGCATAAAAAGATCCAAGAAAAAATTCTTTAGTGTTTAAATAAGTAGTGGAGTATTTTATTTTTCATTCATATTTATTTTAATCTTCTTCATAACTCAAATAGATATCATACAACAACTTTAAAATCTGCATTAAGTAATTTTTTATTCTTGCCTTACATAGCTCTCTGGAAGCATAAAACCACTATCATTATTCAGAAACCTCAGAGGAAAAATATCTCCCTCTGAAGTCCTTAAATGCCATGGGTAATGAACCAAATAAAGGTGCCATTGTATGGGGTGAGTCTCTGTGCCTGTGCAGAACTGCAGGATTGATTCTGATGTGTATATGTCTACTGGACTGGTCTGATGTTATGGCATGCTGATGTCTATATATTATTTTATACACTGTTTATTGAAATGTAATTCTGAAAATGAGTATAGAAGATGGAGAAGGAAAGGAAGGAAATATTGTGTTCAGTAAACATCTCCCTTACACCCTTACACATACACACACACACACACACACACACACACACATACACACACACACATTTGTTTTACCTCACATTTGAATTTTGCACACACCCATGTTCATAACTGAGCATTGTTTTCAAGAACTTACAGCATCTACTTGTCTCTTTTTGACTAATGTTGAAATAAGAATTGCTTTGCTAAGTTACAAAATGTGTGATAAGGAATTTGGGAATATAATCATTTCAGGGACATTCTTATAGAAAGATACTAAAACACATATGATACCCTTTATCTTATTTCCAGGGTTTGGGAAGGTCTCCTGTCCTTTTGCACTTTATAGTTAAGGTTCCTCAAGGGCCAGTTATGAATTCAAATGCTCAACGAAATATCACATCTTCCTTCATTGATAATTCCATTAAAGAAAACCAGTATACTTGATGACATAGGACAGGACAGTCAGTTTTTTTCCCCTTACCCGCTGCTGTGAAACGCGCTTTGCTCTCTTATTTTGTTTGGGTGACTGATGATGCATTTAAATTGTTTTCCCTCTGTCTTAGCTTCATTTGCCATTGCTGTGTCAAAATGAGTGTTTTGGTTTTGCTCACAGTTTTGGGTTACAGACCCTCATTGTGGGAAGTGGCATTGGCAGGGAATCTTGATCAGGTCATATCACACCTGGGATCAAGTAGCAGAGAGAGGCACAACTTTGTGCACTACTACTACTCCCCTTTAAACTTGGTCCAGCACTCAGCTGAGGAATGATGTTGCCCTCCTCAGTGGAATTAAGACCATCCCTCTCAGGAATGTCTGCGGGTCAGTCTAAGACAGTCTCTCATATTCCACACATTCCCACATTCTGCTAGGCTGGCAACCAACACTAACTACCATAGGCTGCAGGAATGAAATTTGGTTCAGTCTTAGAACACAGGTCATAGAACTAAGGGTCCTGTTCTCTTATCTTTGCTCTGATAAGTTGGTAAAATCAACTTATTATTTTTACAATAAAGGATGATGTAATGAAGGTCACCCAACATCTTAATTTTTATAAGGATTAAATAAAATACACACATTCATTTCTTTAGGAAACTCTGAATCCTTACTAAGGACTCCTTACATGTTAGCTGTTAGTATTTTTATCTGGATGATAGATTATGCTCATTGTCTCGCAAAAGTTTGACATAATATGCTCCTCTTTCAGGCAGGATGCCATGTGGAAGAGAAAGCAGAGGCAGGGAACAGCAGGATATGGCTAATACATTGAAAACTATTAGAAGATATTGATTTGGTTTAGACTAATAGATTAGCTCATCTATATACATGAACATGTTAATAGTTTATTTTTGAGAATTTTACATGTATATTTACATGTGTGTGAATATATATGTTCCTCTGTAAAGGTGAGCACTGAGTGAACTTAATTCACATATGTACTACTGGCATCTTTACTTAAATTATTTTCATTTAGTAGGTCTGAGGTAGTGCTGAGATCAAACTGTGCCTTATTCTAAGTTACCTAATACTGTGTGAAACTGGTTTCTATGTCTTGTCCTAAAAGACTCTACTTTATAAGCAGCATTTGACTGAATCTTGAATAAGTAGCATGATTCTGCTACCTTGGAAGACATGATCAATGTCATTTACCTGGCATCACCCATGAGACTGATAAAAAACCCATTCCTGCAAGTAGAAAGGGAGCCACACTATAATTTTTTATTTTTTTGAGAATTTTGTAGACAGAAACAGAATTCAAGTTTTATAACTAGTTGATATAAGAGGACACATTATGCACAATAAAGCCCAAAGCTCTGAAGATAAAATTGAATATAGCCCTCACCTCCCTAGACTCCACTGTGTGAGGTCAGAACTGCCATCATGATCCTAGTCAAAACTCCCCTCACATAGTTTTTAATGATCCCAAGTCTTCATAGTCTCTCAAGATTGCAGTTAGAGAAAGGAAATGTGATTAGGTTGCCCTCTGGGTGTTTGAGTGTGGTTGATCTATTTGTTTCCAATAAAGATGTTTAAAATTTCTTTTTCAACTCATACCCTCTGGGGATGTCTTAGGCTCAGGGCACTCTGATATCTCTGTGGGAAACAAACTCTGTCAGTCATGCAGTCTGAGATCAAAGTCAGTGTCCGATACAAAATGTTTTTTTATATGACACTGAATAGACCCAAGTTTCATGAGTAGCAGTCACAGAAACTTTATAGCATCATTAATCAGACTCCGAACTATGAATCCAGAGGAATTAGCTTGACATAGGAAAAATGACACAGCAAGCCAGGAGCAGCATTGTCTCCTCAGCTGAACTAAGGAAAGAATGCTTACAATCTCTGTGTCCTAGAACACGGAGAACTGATGGGAATATATTGATGTTTTAAGCAGGAGATTCTGTTAGAGCTGGGATGACCAAGGAAAGTCTGAGAAAGTCTGTGAGATTGCAGCTGGACTTCAAAGGCAGAATGAACCAGATGTGAGTCCACACCTGCTGATGATTACATATGTACAAAGCATCATGATGATGCCTTACCCAGGTACTTTGCAACCTGAGGACACAGTTTATCTCACATCCTTCAAGAGACAAAGGAATAGACTGATATTGGAAGAATTTAATGACCCTGGTCTCCCATGGCTAGGTAACATTTTTTCCCTTCATGTCTTGATGTCTGCTTTTTTCAGAGCTCTTCATTAAATAGACTGGCACAGCTCTATTGGACACAGTGTGAAGAATATGAGGCAAAGATAACATTTCTGAGAAGAGAAGTAGTCAGGCATCTGACAAAGAACCATTCTCTCATGTCTCTCCATTCCCTCACATCTTTCTGTGTACTAGTCCAAAGTATCAACAGCCTTTAATGCAGTAAAGAACATTTGCCTTCTATGAACAAGAGAGGATATCAAGTTTATTTCAGTGGAAAAGCAACTGAGTCAAAGAGACAAGTAGAGAAGGTGCCTCCAGAAGGGAGAAGAGGATAGAGGTGACATATGTTGATCCAGTAATTTTCTGTAAGAATGAAGGTAAGAAGAAGGCGGTTTGCTGATTTTACGTTAGTTGATGGTAAGAATAATGATTAAAAATGAGAAAAAAAACCCCACTCTGTTCCCTGAAGGAGACTCTAAATGAGGCTTCTACCATTCCAGGCTCTTAGATGAGCATGGGTAACAATCCATACATTTTATCCTCAGTGTTATTTAAGCAAGGAGACCCACCTTTTGGAGTTGAAGCCAATCTCCTCTGTTTTCTATTGCAAAGTTTGTTTCAATGTGTAGCAGGCACATCAGCCTTTTAAAAGTGGAAGCTTTGATTTCCCTTCAGGCTTCCTATTGGATTGAATCTTTGATAGTTCTTAGAAGCCAAGCCCTAGTACCAGAACCACACATAGCCAGCTCAGCCTCAGGGGACTGCTGTGACAACCTTTATGAAAAGCCAAATATGCCTCTAGCAATCCTTCAAGGACCTATGATCAGTAGGTGGGAACTCAGAATGGAATGAAGAGACCATTTGACTGATGCCTATATTTTTATTACACATGGAAAGCCGACATGCTCACTTCGGAAGACTTCATGAAAACATGAAAACATCCTCATTGTTCTAATTTAAAGTACGCCAGCTGGGAAGACAAACCATTATGCGAACTGCATCAGAATATTTTAAAGAAATGAGGCAAGGCGAGGTTTGTTTCTATTCATGCGATCTTGCCTGTGTGTGCATGCAGTCATTCTCTTTGGGCATGCGCATCTGCGCATGTGCACATGCACACACGTTCTGCTGAATTTGCTATAATTAATTATGTTCTGTAGAGAAAGCTTCATTTATTTGGGATGCCACTAAACAAGTGAAATACAAATTACAGGCGACATTGATATGATCATAATCGCTCTTTTCTGGCTGCCAGAAATAGTCTCTGAGAGGAACCTGCATTTCTACAGATGGCAAGGAAAAAAATTGAAGCACGCAGAACACACCATTATTCCTGAGAGACTCTCAGTTCATTAGTTGAGGCAGCCAAGTCTTCAGGAGCCACATCTGATCAGCAAATGGGAAATGAGCAAGAGTATAAATTCCCAGCAAACCAAATCATTAACATTTGCTGCCTGCATCCCAGAAACACAGTAAATCAAATGTGTCATCATTTATCAAGACAAAATATCATTACTAATTGGGATTAATTTTCTGCTGTGGGATTGCTGACCTTTGCTGAAAGAAAATAAAACTGCTCGTTAGCTGTCTTCATTTAATTTTCCTTGAAGGAGAGAAAAGGGGGAAAGGCTGTCTGTCTTGGGGAGAGAGGTGTTATCTTCCAAACAGCTCCACATTCTAAAGTCCTAAGATGCTGAGAGAGCCAGTTGGTATAAGCCCTTGTCAATCCAGGTTTCAGGATTCTGGATACCTGTCCTGGGGTGACAATGCCACTGGCTGTCATTATCTGTGATTTAGTAGAGTCTTTAAAACAATGACTAAGAAAACAAGACTCTCTAAATCAACATGAGTAAAGCTAATATGAATTCAGAGACTGACACTGTATGCTCAGGGTCTGCAAGGGTCTGTACCAGGTCCCCTGCATACATATGTCTTCCTGCTTAGTGTTTTATGGATTTCCTGATTGTGGGAACATGTGATTCTTGTGCCCCTTAGTATCTTTTCCTTCTGTTCATTTGCTTTGTCTAATATATAATAGAATCCACAGTTTATTTGTGGTGTGTGTGTGTGTGTGTGTGTGTGTGTGTGTGTGTGCACGCGCACATGTGCATACACACATTTTATTTTGTTACACTTTTGTTAGCTTACGTTTCTGCTTCTTTTTAGGTATGGTTTTATTATGTTCACTTGATCTGGAGGGTTTATTGTTGTATTGTTTGTTTTTGGAGAAAGAATTCAAAATTGGCTGGGTAGAGACAGAGGAAGAATCTGGAAGGACTTGGAGGGGGGGAAGAATATAAAATTTAAAAACT
The DNA here is from genome assembly GCA_964023405.1 of Apodemus agrarius. Classification (NCBI taxonomy): domain Eukaryota; kingdom Metazoa; phylum Chordata; class Mammalia; order Rodentia; family Muridae; genus Apodemus; species Apodemus agrarius. The sequence continues at coordinate 57,338,522 of OZ030008.1, read as the reverse complement.
GTGAACATTCCTCTAAAATACAACAAAGAAGAATGATTAGAAAGCCTTGAGTCATATGCCACCATGATCAGCTGAAATATTATGTGTATTAGTCACTGAATTAGGTTTTTTGAAGAGCCATCTAAATTTTGCCTCATTGGCAAGTGCTTGAGTCACATTTCTCTGTTAGTGTTCAGTAATGTTCCAAGTGAAATAATTGGCTTCCAATAATGACTGAAATACAAAAGAGGAAATAGATCCCAGAAAACAAACCCAACAAGCAGTAGATCCAGAATTTAAACTCAGACCCCGTCTACCTGGCTCTGCCATTTTTTGTTCACTGGTTATGTTTCATTTAGCTGCTACTATTGATGAATTAGAGATGGTCTAGGAAGAAGCCATGCTGTCCAGCAGTGTAGGATGTCATGAGGACTTTGAAGACACACAATGGTGCCTGAAGTAACAGGTACCAGGTAGTATCTCACTAACTGAGACTGAGTTACTCTTCATCTCTGAGAAATGAATGGTGGAAAAACAAAGCTTGCAATGGTTCTCTTCAGCCTTACACAGAGAGCTGAATCACCACATTTTCATGTCAATGCTGGCCACTGACAAAGAGACTTCATAAATCCTCAGCCTCCAGTCAGACTGCCTTGGGGATTCTCCAATCTCTGATTCTCTGGTGCCTCATGTATTTTCTCTACAGGATGAGATGATATTTATGGATATGGGCAGGGTATTAGCATTTATAGTGAAGTATTTGAAGGCATTTTGCTCCCCTTAAAAATTCTTCCAAATATTTGTGATCTGTGGATATGCTTTGCAAATGTTCTTGGAGAAGATGTGTGAAGGAGCATATTGATGATAGGTGTGAGGACAGAGGTAGGTATGATGATCAAGGCTAACTACCTTAAATCCCATGGGAGTAAATTATCAATAGAAGATTGCTAAGATGTGGTATTTTATAATCTAGCATAACACAGAAATCTGAATATATGAGTTATAGAGATCCTTGAGAAAGATGCTGGTGAAGGAGAGGGCTGTAAATAAATTTTATGATGCTGTATAATACAATGGAGCTCAAAGAAATGTAGAGAAGGAGAGATTAAGAGTATCATGGTCCCTTCTTCTGTTTCTACAAGACAAGTCCAGGGGCATCTTAGCTTGAACAACTGAGTCCTGGGCTTTGCAATGTTCACTGCAAAATCCGTTTCTATATTTGAACTATCTTTCAGCTCAAGATGGTTCATCATTGATTTCTTTTGTTCCTACCAAAATCTGATTTTAGTCTTTGGTCTAGTGTTAGAATTACCAAAGCTAGGGTGGGAAAACAAAAAAAAAAGGGAAATGAAATTTAAATATAAAATATATCCAATACAAAAAAAGAAAAAAAAACCAAAAAGAATTACCAAAGCTCCATCCAGAGGCTCAGCAAGTGGCCTGTGTCTTGACACTACTTCATGATGACTATTATTTACAGTGTATTATCCATTTGTGATTTGACTATAGGATAAACAAGAACTATTTTATTCTATTTATAGGATTACCAAGAGCTTTGAGTCATTCATGGCCTTCTAGTGGTGCTAACTTGATTTTTCACATGGCATACAGCTCAGTTTTTCTTTAGAGAGCTGACAGGAAGCATTGGTCTCCTGTTATACAGGACAAAGAAGAGGCTTTGACAGGATTTAGGCATACTAGTCCTCTCTCTATTATAATCACATTCATAGTCCTTTATGAGCTAAACCCTTCCATCTCCACATTTCTACCCTGACAGTGGAGCAGGGTCTAGAGCTCTGTTCTAGGCCTAGAAAGTCTTCTGTATAGTAGTCTGATTGGCCTCTCTACTAGACTGAAGGAAGCACATCTTGACAATGTTTTTGATAACACAGGAAATAATTTGTTTATTTGTACCCAAATGAATGATACTAGAAGCCTAAAAGAAATAAGCCAGGCACAGAAAGATAAGTCTTATGTATTCTGACTCATATGTGGAAAATATTTACAGAAAGGGTAGGAGAGAGTGGAAGATATGGAAAGTTGGCTAGTGATTAAAACAATCCAGTTAGACAGGCAGAATAAATCTTGATGTTTATTGGATAGTAAAGTGGAGAAGTTTTGTAGAGGCTACCATATATTTTGAAAGAACTAGGAGAGAGAGAGAGAGAGAGAGAGAGAGAGAGAGAGAGAGAGAGAGAGAGAGAGAGAGAGAGAGAGAGAGAGAGAGAGAGAGAGAAAAGAGAGAGAGAGAGAGAGAAAAGAGAGAGAGGAGTTCAAAGACTCCAAACACAGAAATGATAATGTATAAGGATATGAAAGTACTCATGTTTTATATGTTCATTCCCATATTTTATTATGTACTATGTTTATATATAATCTATACTTAAGATATATAAATTCATATTGAATTACCACATAGAACTGTGTAACTATCACATTTGCATGCCAATTAAAGATTTAAAAATGCACAAGCAAAAAAAAATTAACATCTTTTGACCCTGAAGTTTTCAGATTTCTTTGAATAAGAGTATTGTTCAGGAACACATTTTGCTTTGCTTTGTTTAAGTTTGGGTTTTCCCTGCTATGATCCAATCTAAATAAATAGAGCAACACTAAACTTGCATGAATCCTGCTTCCCCAGAACCAAGATTTTGATGGTTGTTACCTAACTCTGCATATACCCAGTTCCCACAGGATCCCACAATTTTCTCCAACTTTGTGTTCTTTAAGGTGTAGGGAAATACAGTTGACATATGGCTTTATTAAATTGTGGCCTGATAGAATATGGGATATTATTTTAAATTCCTCTTTCTGTTCAATCTTGCCTTGTCTCATAGTATGTGATCTACTTGGGAAAAAGTTTCATGCACTATTAAGAGGAATATGCTTTCTTTGGTGTTTAGGTAGCATTTCTGTAGATTTCTGTTGGGTCCATTTGTTCTATAGTTACATTTAATGTCACTGTTTCTGTTTTTTTCCAGATGACCTGTCTATTGATGATATCCTCTTATTAGTATATTAGTGTTAATTTGTGATTTTCTATATAGTAATATTTATTTTATGAAACTGAGTACACATGTGTTTAGAGAATATACATTTGGAATTATAATATCCTCTTGATGGATTGCTTCCTTAATGAGTATGAAGTAACCTTTATCTCTTCTGTCTGGTTAGTATTTGAATCCTGTTTATTTATAAAGGAAAGTGGAAAGAAAGAAAGAAAGAAAGAAAGAAAGAAAGAAAGAAAGAAAGAAAGAAGGAAGGAAGGAAGGAAGGAAGGAAGAAAGAAAGAAAGAAAGAAAGAAAGAAAGAAAGGAAGAAAGAACACAAGCAGGCAGAAGGTACTTGCAAACATCACAAAGAATGGTTCACGTGTGTGCCTGTGAGAGAGCAGGTTTTATGCTGTCTGCTTTTTTATACTACTCTGGGACAAATCAAGCTGGATTCGTCATCACTCACAGTATCTTCTCCATTCATACTAATGTTACGCATGTTCAAGTTGTGACTGGCATCAGACTTACTACATAACCTAAACCTCTTGGATTTGTGGAGACCATACATCATCAGCTTCTGTCACAGTTTTTGTTACCTTGATACAAACATAGACATCCCTGAGAAGAGAGAAGACACATCTGAGAAGAGAGAATCTCAGCTGAGGAACTGTCTTCACTGGAACAGTCTGTGGGCATGTCAAGGGTTTTTTTTTTCCCTTACTTGCTAATTGACATGGGAGGAACCAGCCCACTGTAGGTGCTGCCATCCCTGGAAAGGAATGATAAGTTATGCTAGGGCTGACAGAAGCTAGGTGTCTGTCTTAGTCAGGGTTTCTATTCCTGCACAAAACATCATGGCCAAGAAGCAAGTTTGGGAGGAAAGGGTTTATTCAGCTTACACTTCCACACAGCCGTTCATCACCAAAGGAAGTCAGGACTGGGATTCAAGCAGGTCAGGAAGCAGGAGCTGATGCAGAGGTCATGGAGGGATGTTTGTTACTTACTGGCTTGCTTCCCCTGGCTTGCTCAGCCTGTTTTCTTATAGAATCCAAGGCCACCAGCCCAAGGATGGCACAGCACACAATGGGCCCTCTCCCCTTGATCACTAATTGAGAAAATGCCTTATAGCTATATCATTTTTTATTTTCTATATTCTATATTCTATGTTTACATTCCAAAGGCTTTCCCCTTTCCCAGTTCCCACCCACCATAGTTCCCATAGTTCCTCTCCCCCCCAACTATTCCCCAATCATTCCCCCTCCCCCCTCGGTTTCTTTACTAAACTGGATGCAATCTTTACATGCCCAGGGTCCTCTCCTTTCTTCTTCTTGGGAATCATTTGACTTGCTATTTGTGTCTTGAGTATTTAGGGCTTCTGGGCTCATTAATATAGCTATATCTTGTGGAGGCATTTCCTCAACTGAAGCTCCTTTCTATGTGATAACTCCAGCTTGTGTCAAGTACACAACCAGCCAGTACAGTAGCCAAGCAAGCCATTAAGCTAATCATTCCCTGGTCCAGGCTTCCTTCTTGTCTCCAGGGTTCTGTCTTGAGTTACTACTTTGACTTCTAAACAGTAAGTAAAATAAAAACTTTATTTCACAAGTTGGTTTTGTTAAGTGTTTTATTGTGGCAATAAAAACCAAACTAACTAAACTTTCTATGTGCTGGGATACCAGGCATTAAGCCCCAAGCCAGATGTAATCCCTGAAATACTCATCCTAGCCATTTTATGACAAATACCTATTGGACATTTATATGTCTTCTTTGTCAAAGTGTTTAGCGTGGTCCTAGATTTCTTTTTAATTGGTTACTTGGGTGTTTTTGTGTTACTTTCCTTATATATCTTGTATAACACTTGATTAAATAATATATATTTAAAAGTCTTTTATAGTTTGTTGATGGATTTCTTTACTATAAAGAGGTTTGTTTGTGGTTTGATGTCCCATTCATCTGTTTGTTGCCTTTGTTTTGGAGATCTTATCCAAAATCATTGTCAAGACAATGTCAAGAAATTTGTTTCTTCTTTTTTTATCTTACTTTATTTCACTTTTGATGGTCACAGACATTTGTATAGAGTATATACATATTCACCTATCAACTTTGTATTCCTCTCCTATTCTTTCTTGCTCATACTCCTCTTCCCAACTAGACTTCCACTTTCACTTATGTACTTGGGGTATGTTTTGTGTGTGTGTGTGTGTGTGTGTGTGTGTGCATGTGCTGTGCAGGTAGTCATATCTGTGTATTAATTATTGTTATGCAATACCCAGAAGATAGTGTTTCATTACACTCTTTTTTGCCCTCTAGTCCTTCAGTCTTTCCACCAACTCTTTTGCTACAGCCCCTTAGGCTTTGGTGAGTATAATGCATAAGCTTCATTTAGAGAGAAAGACTAAAAAGTCCCTTGTTCTCAGTACTTTGACCTGTTGGGAGTCTTCTTTTAACCATCACCATGTATAAAAAGAAGCTTTTCTGAACTAGTCTGACAGAAACACTAGTCTATGGGTATAAAGATCATTGGTTAGGATAGAATTTGGACGTACCCATTTATGAAAACAATAGTAGTACACTATTTCTTAGTGTCCCACTTAGGCTTTTAGCCAAGATTAAAATACAGATATTTTATGTCTTCAGTGTCATGAAAGCAGGTCCCCAAAGGAAGTAGAAAGTAGTTGGTTACTCTTATAACAGTCATACCATGATTAGATCTCAAATAGTACCACAAAATGAGGTATGACATGATTCTGCCTGGCACCCCAGAACTTAGCACAGGAGACCTTAGCCTGGAAAGTTCATTTTCTTTAAGTGTTTCACAGCACCTTCCAACAATATGACTGCTGGCCAGTTAGAAGTTTGCAACTCATTTCCAGTTAGATCTCTCCATTTCCTGTATACAATGTGTATGATGTCTTGAGCCGTAAGGTCTTAGCATCCAGTTCTGCTGAGTGATCACAGTAAAATGTCTTGTATTGTTAGGAGAACCTCTGAAGTCTCCCTGGCCAACAACTTCTAGGGAGGTATGCAATATCTGATGCTATAATTGTTGTTTAAATACAAATTTTAGTCAGTTTATACAGAAGTAGATTTACATAGAATTTCCTCATAGATTCTTAGATTTGGGTAGCTCTCTTCTTAAATTATATCTTTTCTGATTCTTGTACCCCATCCCCTTGTAAACCTTTCCCAGCCCCCACATTTTGAAAACTTTTATGTTTGCTCATCTCTAAACCATATCTCATGGTGGAGAATGGAGTTTAATTTATGTATGATCTTATTGTATGCAAATAAGAATAATTTGACTTCTTCCTTTCCTAATTATATCCCTTTATTAGCTTTGCTCTTCCTTTTGCACTAGCTATGACTCCAGGCACTATATTGAATAATAGTAGAGGAAGTGGATGCCAATATTTTCCTTATATTAAAAGAAGTGCTTCACATTTTTCCACTAAGATAATGTTGGTTGTGGCTTTGTTTGTCAAATATAGCCTTTACTATATTGATCTACATCCCCTCTGTCTCTAATCTCTCCAGGATTTTTATCATAAAAGATTCTACGTGTTAAAAGCATTTTCTGAGTCTTTTGAAATGTGTGATTTCAGGCCTCAGGGGCAGTTAGTACTAAATAACATTTAATGATTTATGTCTGTTAAACTATCCCTTCATCTCTTTGGAAAGAGGCCAACCTGATGTTGGTAGATGATGTGTTCTTGAATTTGCTTTGTTTCATTTTTACTATGAATTTTGGCATCTAAGTTCATTAGGGACCTGCTTTTGATTTCTCCTTATATCTTTGTGTTTGGTACCAGTGTAATGCTAACATTTTAAGGAGAAACCACAAGTATTCCCTTCTTTCCTACTTTTTAAAATTTTTTTTCTGGTGTTTTGAGACAGGGTTTCTCTGTATAGTCCTGGCTGTCTTGGAACTCACTCTGTACACCAACATGGCCTTGAATTCAGAGATCCACCTGTCTCTGCCTTCCAAGTGTTGATATTAAAGGCATGTGCCACCACTACCTGGTATTTTTCTATTTATTTTATTTATTTATTTATTTATTTATTTATTTATTTATTTATTATTGAAAAGGGAAGTAAAAACACTTTATGATAAAATTAAAGATTTACATGGAAAATATTTCAGATAACACATTAACAGTGACAATTTTCATGGAAAATTAAAGAGTAAAGTGGTAGATATGTAAAGCATTGCTAAAATAATTGAAATATGGAGTAGAAACATTTTATGATAGAATTGAAGATTTACATGGAAAATATTTCTGATGAAATTATAGAAAAATGTAGAAAAATCATGTTAGAATTGAAGTTTATTATGGAAAATTTTATATAGGTATAATGATGGTAGGCAAAAAAGTATTCCTAAGTTGACTGAAAGTGGAATTATAAACATTTTCTGATAAACTTGAAGATTTACATGGAAACTATTTCTGATAAAATTAAAGAAATATATAGAAAAACATGTTAAAATTGATTGAATGTGAAATTATAAACATTTTCTGATAAAATTGAAGATTTACATGGAAAATATTTCTGGTAAAATTCAAGGAATATATAGACAAACACGTTAAAATTGACTATTTCATGGAAATTTTTACATATAAAATAGTAGATATAAAACTCTAAATTACTTGAAGGTAGAATTAGAAACATTTGTGATAAAATCAAAGATTTACATTCAAAGCATTTCTGATAAAATAGAGGAAATATATAGAAAGGCACATTAAAATTGAAGATTACCATGAAAAATAATGCAGATAAAATGGTAGGCATAAAAATACTAAATTAATTAAAAGGGGGATTACAAACATTTTCTGACAAAATTGAATATTTACATGAGAAATATTTCTGTTAGTCTCTGTCTTTTTATTGGGAAGTTGAGTCCATTGTTGTTCAAAGATAGTAAGGAATAGTGATTGTTGCTTCCAGTTATTTTTGATGTTATTTTAAGTTTGTGTGGGTATCTTCTTTTGGGTTTGTTGGAAGAAGATTACTTTCTTGTAGAAGATTTTTTTCTTTTTTTTTTTTCTTTAAGTTTTGAGCAATACACTTTTAATGTACCAGGAGAAGAGAGTCACACTTGCAGAAAGAAAGAAAAATTACCCAAGCAAATGTATATCAATACATATTGTCATACATACACATTCATACTTATTTGTGGCCCAACAATCTATCCAATCAACATACATATTTACACACATATATCCATAATTACATATGCATAAGGAACAAAAGCCTTAGCATGCAGGCAGAATGAACTCATCTATACTGGATGAAACATTAGTTACAATCTTTATTGCATAGAAAATGAAAAACCTTTTACCCATTTATTGCTAAATTAGTTGAACTGAATCAGGTAAGAAAAAACAAACAAACAAAACAGAACAACAAACGGTTGTCTTCTTTATTAAGACTAAGTCTGCCTAGCTGTTATGTGAAAACCTGTTCGACCCTATGGTAAGGAAAACCCGCATGTTCTTTCTTTCCTCATTGCAGCGTTTTTTGTGTCTCTTTCTCAATGCATTCTGCTTATTGCTCACTTATGCTCAAACCTTAATGTCCTCTTCATTTCTAAAGTAATGTAAAGGGGGAAAATCCATCAGACTACATGTTCTCATAATTTCTAAGTTGCTCTCTCCAGTAATTCTCTTTCCTCTTCCTAATCTTGTACTTCCCTACTCTTCCAAATCTTGTTCTCTATTACTGCTCTGATGTAATAATGCCATGCAATGTAATGTTATTAGTCCATGTTTTCTGTACTAGGGAAATAGTTAACATGTTTTTTCCAAGCATACATATATGTATTTTTTACAAAAGTCAACTAAAATGTCAAACATAAATTCAAACCATAAATTGAATAAGAAGTTTACAAAATAGATGTTTACAAATCTTTTCATTTAGCGTAATTATCAGACTAAACATAAATCTTCTGTCATTGGCTTCAAGATTACCATAATGCTAAAGATAATACTTTTTGTGAGTTAGTTATCATTGAAGTTTTTTTTAGATGAACCCAGTCAACCTTTTACCTTTTCACCTATGATAAATCATTAGTTACCTCTTATGACCTTTGGTTAATTGTTCCAAATGCCTGCTTTCTATCACAGAAGCAATTTGTTCATGACTCTTGAAGACTAGCAAAGTTCTAATTGCAGTTGTTGTATCAAAGGGGACCTAAAAGCATTCTTGTTAGAGGGATGTTAGAGTCCTGATAGAGGGCTAATATCCAATATATACAAAAAACTCAAGAAGTTAGATTCCGGTATACCAAATAACCCTATGAAAAATGGGGTACCGAAACAAAGAATTCTCAATTGAGGAATACTGGATGGCTGAGAAACATCTAAAGAAATGTTCAACATCCTTATTGATCAGGGAAATGCAAATCAAAACAACCCTGATATTCCACCTCACACCAGTCAGAATGGCCAGGATTAAAAACTCACGGGATAGCAAATGCTGGAGAGGATGTAGAGAACGAGGAACACTCCTCCATTGCAAGCTGGTAAAATTACTCTGGAAATCAGTTTGACAGTTCCTTAGAATATTGGACATAACAGTACCTGAGAACCCAGCTATACCACTCCTGGGTATATACCCAGAGGATGCTTCAACATGCAATAAGGACACATGTTCCACTATGTTCATAGAAGCCTTATTTATAATAGCCAGAGGCTGGAAAGAACCCAGATGTCTCTGACAATTAGGATCCTCCTCTCATAATATGCAACTTCTAGTACCATAAATATCACTCAGTAGGGGTGAGACTTATATTTGGGCATCAACTCCATATCTCCATATTTAGTCACATTAGAAATAATACATTTGACATTACTGCCAAACCATCATATTGTGAAGAATTACCAATACCATTGGAATAGCCTATGGTGGTTTCTTTTGGTGGTGTGTGTATGTGGAACCCTTTTGGCCACTAATTCAAATGATGTAATCTATTCCTGACACTGGAGTCCTTTTTTTGAATTCCTATATTGTGTATATTTGTCATAAATAAAAACATGGGAGAAAACACCACTTACATGAGTTATATGTTTTTACCATTCTGGTGTCATAAAAGAATTTCAAATGATAGCACACACACAAATGCATAACAAAACTGTAGTTTCCCTCCTTGTGTTGGCATTTTCCATCTATTATCCATTGTAGGGCTGGATTTGTGGACAGATATTGTGTAAATTTGGTTTTATCATGGAATCACTTGATTTCTCCATTTATGATTATTGAGAGTTTTGCTGGGTATAGTAGCCTGGGCTGGCATTTTTGTTTTCTTAGGGTCTGTATGAGGTCTACCCAGGATCTTCTAGCTTTCATCATCTCTGGTGAGAAGTCTGGTGTAATTCTGATAGGTCTGCCTTTATAAGTTACTTGCCCTTTTCCCCTTAATATTTAATATTCTTTCTTTGTTTAGTGAATTTGGTGTCTTGATTATTATGTGGCAGGAGGAGTTCTGAAGGCTTCTTATATGTTCATGGGCAGCTCTTTCTCTAGGTTTGGGAAGATTTCTTCTATAATTTTGTTGAAGATACTTACTGGCCCTTTAAGTTGGAAATCTTTGCTCTCGTCTATACCTATAATCCTTAGGTTTGGTCTTCTCATTGTGTCCTGCAGTCCCTGGATGTTACCAGCTTTATGCACTTTGCATTTTCTTTGACTGTTGAGTCAATGTTTTCCATGGTATCTTCCACACCTGAGGTTCTTTTTTTCTATCTCTTGTATTCTGTTGTTGATGCTTGCAACTATGACTCCTGAATTTTTTCCAAGGTTTTCTATCTCCAGAGATGTCTTACTTTGTGATTTCTTTATTGTTTCTACTTCCACTTTTAGATCCTGGATGGTTTTGTTCAGTTCCTTCACTTGATTGTGTTTTCCTGTAATTCTTTAAGGGGTTTTTGTGTTTCTTCTTTAAGGGCTTCTGTCTTTTGACCCATGATTTCCTGTATTTTTAAAAGGGATTTTTGTGTTTCCTCTTTAAGGGCTTCTGCCTGTTTACCGATGTTCTCCTGTATTTCTTTAAGGGAGTTAAGTCTTTCTTGAAGCCCTCTATCAGCATCATGAGATACGATTTCAAATCCAACTCTTGATTTTCCAGTGTGTTGGGAGTATCTGAGACTTGCTGTGGTGGAAGAATTGGGTTCTGATGTTGCCATGTGGCCTTGGTTTCTGTTGGTAGGGTTCTTGTGCTTACCTTTCACCATCTGGTTTTCTCTGGTGCTAGTTGGTATTGTCTCTGGTTGCAGTTTGTTCCTCCTGTGGGCCTGTAAGCCTGTGTGCTTACTACTCTGAGCTCAAAAGTGAAAGCTCTTCTGGGAGATCTCTCTCTCTCTCCTGGTGGGTTATACACAGAAGGCTGTGGAGTTTCCCAGGCTCCCTGGTGCAAGTGGCAACAGGAAGACTTCAGTCCCAGCTGCTCTACTGATCTTATGCCCTGTGTGCTCCTAGCTAGTCTCCTCTAGATAGAAGCTCTTTTCTACTTTTTAAAAATGTCTTTATATGTATGTGTTTTTTTCCCTGCATGAGTGTCTGTCACTCATGTATGTGTGTGGTATTTACAGAACCCAGAAGAAGACCTCGGAATCTCTGAAATTATAGGTAAAGGCTGCTATGGATTCTTATGTGAGTGCTGAGAATTGAACTGGTGTCTTCTGAAAGATCATCATGTGCTTTTAACTGTTGAGCCACCTTTTAAATCACACCCCCTGTTTCTTTCTGTTTGGTGACTAATTTAAGAAATATTCATCTTTATTGTTCTTTAAATCCATGGTAGAATTCTGTGAATCTAGGATTTATTTTTTTCTAAGTCAGAATATCGTTAATTACTGCTGAAAACCAACTGTTATAGATCAATGTAAATCATTTGTTTCATTTTTATTTGTCTTGGTTTTTTGAATGTATTGGTTAAATTCATTCATTTCTTTTAGATTTTCTAATATGGTGACATATAGGTTTTTAAGGCATATCTTTAATTTTCTGTATTTCATTTTTATCTGTTGTGATATTTCCTTTTTTGACTCTAATCATACTAATTTACCGTTTTATTCTCATTCTCTTGACTAACTTGAGTAAGAAGTCGTTAATTTATATACCTTTAAAAAGAAAGGAAATTTTACTTTCCTTTCTTTTAAAAGTTGTTTTCATTGCTTCTATTTGATTGGTTGCTTTTATTATTGCTTTTTATCTTCTATGTTTTGTGTTTGTTTATGTTTGTCTAAGGACTTGCTGCATAAGTTATTTATCTAAGATACCAAATTTTGCAAGGCAGTCACTTACAGCTATAAACTTCTCTCCTAGGGCTGCTTTCACAGTATTCAAAAGGATGCATTCTGACTATCTCATTTTCACTCAATGATAGGAACTTATAGATAGCCTTATTAATTTCTTCAGGGACCTAATCATTGTTCTGTAATGTATTGATTAATCTTAGTGAGTTTATGTATTTTCATTTCATGTGTTACTGTTATTTGCAGATTCACTTTTCTATGATCCAATAGAATACTTAGATATTACTTAAATTTTCCTATATTAGATGATTCTTGCCTTAAGTTTGTGACATATTTTAGAGTAGGTCACATGGGCTTCTGAGAAGAATATTTTCTGTCATGTTTCAACCAAAGAGCATACTTGGGCTGGTCCATGGTTCCCAGCACCTATGTGGAAGAGGACTATCTTGTCTGGCCTCTGTGGGAAAGGATTCACCTAATCCTGTAAAATGTTGATGCCATAGGGAAGGGGGAGGCTGGGGGTACTACATTGGGGTGTTTAGTGTATGAGAGGGATGGGTAGTTGGGGGATCACCCTCTCAGAGGAAAGGGGAGGGGGATGAGGTGAAGAACTATGGGAGGCAGGTCTTAGAAGGGGGACAACATTTGGAGTATAAATTAAAAAATTAATTTTTAAAAAAAGAAAAAAGAAAAGAAACTTGAATAAATATCTAAGTTGATTTTTTTCTATGGTGTTATTTAACTTCATCCTACTGGTGAAGTTGGGGAATTAAAGTCACTCACTAGTATTGTATTGGTACAAATCTGTGACTATATATTTTACTCTTAGTTTAAAAAATTTAGGAACACCTGTATTTGGGTGCATATTTGTTTAGAACTGTAATGTCTTTTTGATGGATTGTATCCTTAATCAATGTGAAGAGGCTTTGTCTCTTTCAATAAGTTTTAGTTTCAAAAATATTTTGCTTTAGGTTAGGATTGGGGTAGTAGCATCTATTTGCTTCCTGCTTCCATTTTCTTGGAATACCTTTTCCTATCAGTATTCATCTGTGATGGTTAAATGTGTATCTTGGAAACAATAAAAAGAGTGGCCCTGTTTTCTGATCTAAACTGCTTGTCTGTGTCTTTTCACTGGGGACATGAGATCATTAATATTCAGAGTTGTTATTGAACAGTATGCAATATGTATTCATTTGAGATATTTTAGTATTTTAATGAATGATCTTTCCTTAGAATTTTTCCTCAACAGCTGGCCTTATACTAGATTTCAGTCTGTAGTATTCCTTCTAATATTTTCTATAAAAGTGGCTTAGTGGTCATGCATTCCTTTAGCTTGTTTTTGGTTTTCATTAAAGAAAGCTTTCATTCTCCTTCAATTGCAACAGATATTGCTGAGTATAGTAGTATGCATTGGCAGTGATGGTCTTTCAGAACTGAAAATGTATCTTTCTAAGTCCTCATGACTTTCAAACTTTCCATTGAAAAACCTATTCCAGCTGCATGGGTAGCAGAGGATGGCCTGGTCACACATCAATAAGAGGAGAGGCCTTTGGACCTCCGATGGCTCATTGCCTCAGTGTAGGGGAATGCCAGGAGAGGGAAGTAGGAGTGGGTGGGCTAGGAGGCAGTGGGAGGGGAAATAGGTTAGGGAGTTTCAGAGGGGAAATGTGGAAAGGGGATAATATTTTAAATGTAAATAAAGAAAATAGCTAATAAAACAAAAAGAAAAACCTACACTTATGATTTACCTTTTCTTTTGAACAATTCAATATGCTTTTTTGTTGTGTTAAATATTGTTTTTTGATTATCATATGGCATGCCCAATCCTATATCTTCATGTCTCTTTGCTGTGTTTTTGTTTTTGTTTATGTTTTTGTTTTTGTTTTTGTTTTTGTTTTGTAGCTCAGACATGGATAATCCTCTTGTTCCAAAGTCTGCTAAATTTTCTTCTATAATTTAAGTGAAGATATATATCATGCATTTTGCTGGAAATTCTTCCCCATTTTCTATACTCACAGTTTGAGGATATTTTTTCTATTTACAATATCTCAAAGAGATTGCACATTCCATTCATTCATTTTTTTTGTGTTTTTTCTATATTCTTTGTTTACATTCCAAAGGCTTTCCCCTTTCCCAGTTACCCCCCACCATATGTCCCATAATTCCTCTCCCCCCCATGCTATTCCCCACTCTTCCCCCCCCCACGATTTCTCTGTTCTGGGTCTACAATACTGGATCCAATCTTTACAGGCCCAGGGTCCTCTCCTTTTTTTCTTCTTGAGAGTCATTTGACTTGCTAATTGTGCCTTGAGTATTTAGGGCTTCTGGGCTCATTAATATCCACTTATCAGTGATTGCATTTCGTGTGTATTCTTTTGTGATTGGGTTAGCTCACTTAGGATGATAGTTTCCAGATCTAACCATTTACCTACAAATTGCATGAATTCATTATTTTTAATTGCTGAGTAGTACTCCATTGTATAAATATACCACAATTTTTTTATCCATTCCTCTTTTGAGGAATATCTGGGCTCCTTCCAATTTCTGGCTATTATAAACAAGGCTGCTATAAACATAGTGGAGCATGTGTCTTTGTTGTATGCAGAGGAATCCTCTGGGTATATGCCCAGGAGTGGTATGCCAGGGTCCTCTGGGAGTGGCATGCCCAATTTTCTGAGGAACCGCCAAACTGATTTCCAGAGTGGTTTTACCATTTTGCAATCCCACCAACAGTGGAGGAGTGTTCCTCTTTCTCCACATCCTCGCCAGCACTTGTTGTCTCTTGAGTTTTTAATCTTAACCATTCTGACTGGAGTGAGGTGGAATCTCAGGGTTGTTTTGATTTGCATTTCCCTGATGACTAATGATGTTGAACATCTCTTAAGGTGTTTCTCGGCCATCCGAATTTCTTCTGGTGAAAATTATTTGTTTAGCTCTGTAACCCATTTTTTGATAGGGTTATTTGGTTCTTTGGGGTCTAACTTCATGTGTTCTTTGTATATATTGGATATTAGACCTCTGTCGGATGTGGGGTTGGTGAAGATCATTTCCCAAGTTGTTGGTTGCCGTTTTGTCCTTCTGACAGTGTCCTTTGCCTTACAGAAACTTTGTAATTTTATGAGGTCCCATTTGTCAATTCTTGATCTTAGAGCATAAGCTATTGGTGTTCTGTTCAGGAACTTTACCCCTGTGCCCATGTCCTCCAGGGTCTTCCCAAGTTTCTTTTCTAATAGTTTCAGTGTGTCTGGTTTTATGTGGAGGTCCTTGATCCACTTGGAGTTGATCTTAGTACAAGGAGATAAGAGTGGGTCAATTCGCATTCTTCTGCATGTTGACTTCCAGTTGAACCAGCACCATTTGTTGAAAAGGCTATCTTTTTTCCACTGGATGGTTGTGGCTCCTTTATCAAAGATCAAGTGACCATAAGTCTGTGGTTTCATTTCTGGGTCTTCAATCCTATTCCATTGATCTATCTGCCTGTTGCTGTACCAATACCATGCAGTTTTTAACACAATTGCTCTGTAGTACTGCTTGAGGTCAGGGATATTGATTCCCCCAGAAGTCCTTTTATTGTTGAGAATAGTTTTAGCTATCCTGGGTTTTTTGTTGCTCCAGATGAATTTGAGAATTGCTCTTTCTAGATCTATGAAGAATTGATTTGGGATTTTGATGGGGATTGCATTGAATGTGTAGATTGCTTTTGGCAAGATGGCCATTTTTACTATATTGATCCTGCCAATCCAGGAGCAAGAAATATTTTTCCATCTTCTGAGGTCTTCTTTGATTTCTTTCTTCAGGGACTTGAAGTTCCTGTCATACAGATCTTTCGCTTGTTTGGTTAGAGTTACGCCAAGGTACTTTATGTTGTTTGTGGCTATGGTGAAGGGTGTTATTTCCCTAACTTCTTTCTCAGCCTGCTTGTCCTTTGAGTACAAGAAGGCTACTGATTTGCTTGAGTTAATTTTATAACCAGCCACTTTGCTGAAGTTGTTTATCAGCTGTAGAAGTTCTCTGGTGGAGTTTTTTGGATCACTTAAGTAGACTATCATATCATCTGCAAATAATGATACTTTGACTTCTTCCTTTCCAATTTGTATCCCTTTGACTTCCTTATGTTGTCTAATTGCTCCCGCTAGAACTTCAAGTACTATATTGAAAAGATATGGAGAGAGAGGGCAGCCTTGTCTAGTCCCTGATTTTAGTGGGATTGCTTCAAGTTTCTCTCCATTTATTTTGATGTTGGCTACTGGTTTGCTGTAGATTGCTTTTACTATGTTTAGGTATGGGCCTTGAATTCCTGCTCTTTCCAAGACTTTTAGCATGAAAGGATGCTGAATTTTGTCAAATGCTTTTTCAGCATCTAATGAGATGACCATGTGTTTTTTTTCTTTTAGTTTGTTATGTAGTGGATTACATTGATGGATTTCCGTATATTGAACCATCCCTGCATTCCTGGAATGAAGCCTACTTGATCATGGTGAATGATCGTTTTGATATGCTCTTGGATTCGGTTGGCAAGAATTTTATTTAGTATTTTTGCATCAATATTCATAAGAGAAATTGGCCTGTAGTTCTCTTTCTTTGTTGGATCTTTTTGTGGTTTAGGTATCAGCGTAATTGTGGTTTCGAAGAACGAGTTGGGCAGTGTCCCTTCTGTCTCTATTTTGTGGAATAGTTTGAAGAGTATTGGTGTTAAGTCTTCTTTGAAGGTCTGGTAGAATTCTGCACTAAAACCATCTGGTCCCGTACTTTTTTTGGTTGGGAGGCTTTCTATAACCCCTTCTATTTCTTTAAGGGTTATGGGACTGTTTAGCTGGTCTACTTGATGCTGATTTAATTTTGGTATTTGGTATCTGTCTAGGAAATTGTCCATTTCCTCCAGATTCTCCAGTTGTTTTGAGTATAGGCCTTTGTAGTAGGATCTGATGATCTTTTGAATTTCCTCTGTTTCTGTTGTTATATCCCCCTTTTCATTTCTAATTTTGTTAATTTGGATACTATCTCTGTGCCCTTTGGTTAGTCTAGCTAAGGGTTTATCTATCTTGTTGATTTTCTCGAAGAACCAGCTCTTGGTTTTGTTGATTCTTTGTATGGTTCTCTTTGTTTCTGCTTGATTGATTTCAGCCCTTAGTTTGATGATTTCCTCTCTTCTACTCCTCCTGGGTGAGTTAGCTTCTTTTTGTTCCAGGGCCTTCAGGTGTGCTGTTAAGTTGCTAGTGTATGCTCTCTCCAGTTTCTTCTTGGAGGCACACAGGGCTATGAGTTTTCCTCTTAGCACTGCTTTCATTGTGTCCCAGAGATTTGGGTAGGTCGTACCTTCATTTTCATTGAAGTCTAAAAAGTCTTTGATTTCTTTCTTTATTTCTTCCTTGACCAGGGTGTCATTGATTAGAGTATTGTTCAGTTTCCATGTGTATGTGGGCTTTCTGTTGTTCTTCTTGCTATTGAAGACCACTTTTACTCCATAGTGATCTGATAGGAGACATGGGATTAGTTCGGTCTTCTTGTATTTGTTGAGGTCTGTCTTGTGACCAATTATATGATCAATTTTTGAGAAGGTACCATGCGGTGCTGAGAAAAAGGTATACTCTTTTGTTTTAGGATGGAATGTTCTATATATATCTGTTAAATCCAATTGGTCCAAAGCTTCAATTAGTTTCACTGTGTCCCTGTTTAGTTTCTGCTTTCCTGATAGGTCCATTGAGGAGAGTGGAGTGTTGAAGTCACCTACAATCATTGTGTTAGGTGCGATGAGTGCTTTAAGCTTTAGTAAAGTTTCTTTTACGAATGAGGGTGCCCTTACATTTGGCGCATAGATGTTCAGTATTGAGAATTCTTCTTGGTGGATTTTCCCTTTGACAAGCAGGAAGTGACCTTCTGTGTCTCTTTTGATGACTTTAGGTTGAAAGTCAATTTTATCTGATATTAGAATGGCTACTCCAGCTTGTTTCCTGGGACCATTTGCTTGCAAAACTGTCTTCCAGCCTTTTACTCTAAGGTGCTGTTTGTCTTTGACACTGAGATGTGTTTCCTGTATGCAGCAAAATGTAGGGTCCTGTTTCTGTATCCAGTCTGTTAGTCTGTGTCTTTTGATTGGGGAATTGAATCCATTGATATTAAGAGATATTAAGGAATAGTAATTATTACTTCCTGACATTTTGGGCATTATTATTATTATTTGTATTTGAGTGGTTCTCTTCTTTTGGGTTGGATGAGATGGGGTTTCTATCTTGTTTCTTCTGGGGTGTTGTTTCCCCCCTTGTGTTGGTATTTTTCCCCTATTATCCTTTGTAGGGCTGGGTTTGTAGATAAGTATCTTGCAAATTTGGTTTTGTCATGGAATATCTTGGTTTCCCCATCTATGGCAATTGAGAGTTTTGCTGGGTATAGTAGTCTTGGCTGACATTTGTTTTCTCTTATGGTCTGCATGAGATCTGCCCAAGATCTTCTAGCTTTCATGGTCTCAGGTGAGAAGTCTGGTGTAATTCTGATAGGTCTTCCTTTATATGTTACTTGTCCTTTTTCTCTCACTGCCTTTAATATTCTTTCTTTGTTTAGTACATTTGGGGTTTTGATTATTATGTGACAGGAAGTATTTCTGTTCTGGTCCAGTCTATTTGGGGTTCTATAGGCTTCTTGTATATTCATGGTCATCTCTCTCTTTAGGTTGGGGAAGTTTTCTTCCATAATTTTGTAGAAGATATTTGCTGGCCCTTTAAGTTGTAGATCTTCATTCTCATCTATCCCCATAATCCTTAGGTTTGGTCTTCTCATTGTGTCCTGGATTTCCTGAATGTTTTGGGTTACCAGCTTTTTGCATTTTGCATTTTCTTTAATTGTTGAATCCATGGTTCCTATGGTATCTTCAGCATCTGAGATTCTGTCTTCTATCTCTTGTATTCTATTGTTGATATTTGCATCTATGACTCCTGATTTCTTCCCAAGGTTTTCTATCTCCAACATTGTCTCCCTTTGCGATTGCCTAGTTGTTTCTACTTCTGTTTTTAGATTTTGTATGGTTTTGCTCAGATCTTTCAGTTGCTTGTTTGTGTTTTCCTGTAATTCTTTAAGGGATTTTTGTGTTTCCTCTTTTATGACTTCTACTCGTTGACCCATGTTCTCTTGTATTTCTTTAAGTTATTTTTGTTTCTCCCCCTTATTGGGATTCATTTTTTGCTCTATATTCTCCTGGATTTCTTTAAGTGATTTTTGTGTCTGCCTTGTATGGGCTTCTAGTTTTTGATCTATTTTCTCCTCTATTACTTTAAGAAATTTATCTAAGTGATCCTCAATCTGCATCTTTACCAGTGATTTTAGATCTGAGTCTTGTTTTTCTGGTGTGTTGAGATATCTGTGATTTAATTGTGTTTGCCTTGCAATGGCTTCTAGCTTTTGATCTATTTTCTCATGTATTACTTTAAGAGATTTATCTAAGTGTTCCTCTATCAGCATCCTGACCAGTGATTTTAGATCTGAGTCTTGTTTTTCTGGTGTTTCGGGGTATCCAATATTTATTGCTGTTGGGGAACTGGGTTCGGATGCCGCCATACTGCCTTAATTTTAGTTAGTAGCGATCCTACGTTTGCCTTTTGCCATCTGGTTAACTCTGGTGTTAGTTGGTCCTGTAGATACTAGCTGGTGCTTGACCCTCCTGTGGGGTTGTAAGGCTATTTCCCAGCGACTGGGATACCTGAATCACTGTCCTGCAGGGCTCTTGCTCACAGATTGCTGACAGGTGGCCTGAGTCCCCCGAGGTCTTAAACTCAGGATATCCCAGGTACTTGGTTCCGCCTGTTGGGCAGCTGCTCTGCACTGCTCCTGCTCAGGGTTTGCTGTCTGGTATCCTGTTTCCCCAGGGGTCTTAAAGTTGGGATATCTCAGTTATCTGGTTCTGCCTGCTGGTCCCAAGCTGCTGGGAAGCTGGCTGGGTCAGGTTTCCGGCTTCCCTGCCACTGCCTGGATGGTAGGCTGGTTCTGCCTCTGGCTGGGTCTGGGCACCTGGCACGCTGGCTGACTCCGGCTTCCCCACCACCAGCTGGATGGGAAGATGCATGCAATATGGCAGCTGCCTGCAGGGAGTTTGGGGTCCGCCCAGTGAGTGCAGAGCGCAGCCGCTACTCTGTGCCCAACTCCTGCTTCAGGCCTGAGTCCCCGAAGGTCTTAAGCTCGGGCTGTCTCGGGTACCTGGTTCCGCCGCCAGCTGGGTCTGAGCACCTGGCAGGCTGGCTTGGTCCAGCTTCCCCACCACCAGCTGGGTGGGAAGCTGCAGGCAATATGGCAGCTGCCTGCAGGGAGCTCGGGGTCTGCCCAGCGAGTGCAGAGCGCAGCTGCTACTCTGTGCCCAACTCCCACTCCAGGCCTGAGTCCCCGAAGGTCTTAAGCTCCGGCTGTCTCGGGTACCTGGTTCCGCCTCCGACTGGGTCTGGGCACCTCATTCATTCATTTTTTTAAAAGAGATTTTTTCCTTTGGTTAAATGATTCCTGTACTTATCTTTAAATCTTATTGTTTTGACCTTCACATACTCAATTCTATTGGTATAGCCTTCAAGTGGACTTTTAAGTTTACTTATTACTTTTCTCATTCATTTCCATCTTTTGCATTTTTTACCATTTCCATTTCTTTATTAATTTTATTTTCATATTCTGACTTAACTTCATTTTATTCAATTTTGTGTTTATGTGCTCTTGAAATTCATTCAGGAGTTTATTCCTATTTTCTGTAACTTCATTTTTGTGCTTATTACTGTCTTTGAATTCTATGAGAATGTTTGTAATTTTTCTTTTGAATTATTTTGAATTTCTCCTACATGTTTCTAGTTAGGGACTATACTGGCTGGTTTTGTGTATCAACTTGACACAGGCTGGAGTTATCACAGAGAAAGGAGCTTCAGTTGGGGAAGTGCCTCCATGAGATCCAGCTATGGGGAAATTTCTCAATTACTGATCAAGGGGGAGGGCTCATTGTAGGTGGTGCCATCCCTGGGCTGGTAGTCTTGGGCTCTATAAGAAAGCAAGCTGAGCAAGCCAGGGGAAGCAAGCCAGTAAGAAACATCCCACCATGGCCTCTGCATCAGCTCCAGTATCCTGATGAACAGTAATTTTGAAGTATAAGCTAAATAAACCCTTTCCAACTTGCTTCTTGGTCATGATGTTTTGTGCAGGAATAGAAACCCTGACTAAGACAGGGACCATTACTCTTGGATTGGTAACTTAGTTAGGAAACATTTAAACTTGTTTGTTTGCTTTTTTGTTTGTTTGTTTTCTCAGTACTTGGACTTTTGAAATGAGTCCTGTGCAATTAAAGTTAGTTCATTGGTTGAACTTTTATATCATACCTGGGTTGAGTAAGATGGTCTGTGTGTGATCAGGCTAGGTACTAGTGATAGGGTTGTGAGTTCTAGGACTTTGACCCCATAAGAGGCTGTTTAGACATCCCATGATCTAGCAGTAATCTAGATATATGTGAGTGGAGGTGGTGGCGGGTCTTATTCTCTGACCTTCCATTTGTTTTGTACTTCCCGTGGAACAGAGCAGATGATTCTTAACACTCAGTTGGTCAGGATTCTATGTCCTGTTTTCCTCCATGGCTGGTACTATTTAAAATCCTGTACCTCAGTAGATTGTACCTACTAATCAATTTTGAGTATAGTTTTGTATGTGGTATAAAAAATAGTTCAAGTTCATTCTTTTGCATATGTCCATACAGTTCCCCCCCGACTATTTATTGAAGAGATTTTTCTTTCTTTTATTATGTCTCTTGGCACCCCTTGTTGAACTTAATTTTACATTTAAGCATAAATTCTTTCTGAGCTCTGCTTTATGTTCCACTGTTCATAATGCCAATATTATACTATTTTGCTTACTGGCATCATTTATAGTTGTAGATACAAACACAAATCTAATACAAGATGGAAACAAAACAGGATCCCTCCACAAAAAAAAATAATAGAAATATTGAGAAAGGAGAAATTAAGCTAGAAGTTTGACAATCTCTGATGCTAATTTACTTTTTTAGAGTATCCCATTTCCAAATAACACCAGTATTAGTCATATACGTACTCTAGCATATAGCATTCTGGAGCATTTGTTTCTGATAAGAGAGAATACTAATAAGTCCACTACTCTGTAGATAGTCATTTCTCTCTTTATCATGTAACTTATACATTATCATCCTCTTATGTCTGATGTGGAAAAGAGTAGGACATGTAAATATTTGTATGTGCAAATGGATACATAGATATATAAATATATCCCATACCTTAGGACAGGTATTACATGCTTTGGACAATTATTATATTAGTTTGCAAACTCAACTCATTGGAGACAATCAATATTTTTGTTCTCTGATATTTGTTATGTTTTTAAACTTGGAATGACTTGGAACTTAAAGAAAACTCATGAAATTCTAGTTGATTTGAAATATATACTGTAACTTCAATCGGCTAATATTGATCAACTTAAAGCTTCAGAAGAGAAGAAAATTAGTGTCAATATAATCCCTTGGCTAACCTGAGCCTCTACACATATCTGCAATTAATGTTATTAAAATCTGGCAGGTGTGGAGGGCATAGTTTCATTGAATAGTTTATCATTGTCTCAGTGTAACCAATCACATCTTTCTTCATTCATTTCTCCTCTTTAAGGTAATGATCCTTAAATTCTTAACATCTCCTGCCTCAAGGTAATGATCCTTAAATTCCTATTTTCCTTAGTTTTGCTCACTTTTTCCACTGTGTTTTCTTTAAGACAGCTTGTTATTCTTTGTTCTGTTTTTTTTATACTTCTATCCTGAGTTTTCTTTCTTTTTAGCATAATTATTTTCTTTTTTAAAAATGGTGATTCGGTGATTTCTATATACTCCAAAACGTCTGGTTAGATTTTAGACCTGTTTCTTCTCCACGGTGATTTTTCTGCTTGGCCCCTGGGATAACCCACATGAACCTGATGCACTGATGAGAAGAGATTGAGCTGCCACTCAAGCACGCCCCTCACCACACCCCCTTCCTGCAGCTCAAGGATGAAATGACATTATTTATGGTGTTTTGCAATAGCACTCCAGATTTAGCTCCAGAGGGTTGAACTTTATCTAAACAAGTTCTTTTGTCCCAAGCTCATGTTTATGGTAGCATAAAAATCCTGTAAAAGCAACAAGAAGGTGGTAAATGATATCTTTGAAATATCATAGTGGAATCTTGGCAGCAATAAAATGTGCTCAGTCTTCCAAGCAGATATAAAGCCATTCCTCACAGGGACAGATGGGTTTACAGGGTTAGTGATGCTGATTAGTTTAGGATGAGGGCTACTCGCAGAGACTCACAGAACACTTCACTGAGCATTCCCTTATGACACAGAAGTCCAGAAACAAATCGTGACCTACATACTCCTTGTTTATTTTCCTCCTTTAGGTGCTTAGTGACTTAATTACCAGCAATATGTTAATAGAGGTTATAAACTAATGATCCAAGAATTAGAATTAGTATGAGAAGAGAATTTGTTTTGAAAAATAATATCTTTTCACATAAAACTCCACATAGCTCAACTGTCTTATTTTTGTTGTTGATTTTGGTAATAGGAGCAAAAGGAAATGCTAGGCCAATAATCCAGTAAAGCAGCAGGATATTTTGTTGAACAACAGCTTCATAATTTTGATGAACTAATTCTCCATAATAGTATATCTTACTTTATTCCATTTCAAAAATGTGAACTCAGATGACACTATTTCTGTCATAAATCTTGTGAAAATTAAGAGCTTGGGGTTGATAGTTTACAAACTAGTCATATCAGTTTTTCTAGAAAATGAGAATAGCCCAGTGATCATGGTAATAAAACCTGGTCCAAAGTTTACTATGTCTCTGAAAAATTAAGCTGAATAGTTCCTCGGTGATGGATATGAGCATGATAAACTTGGCTGTTAGGCTATTATTTCATGTGCTGCCACTATAAGGTTGGAGGCTGATTGTTGAACCTTTTGCTGAACCATCCATAGAAGGATCTGGTTTTTTACTCTTACCCAGAAAAGCTGGGTAGATCTGGCCGAAGACACAATTCTATCACCCTAGGCTTTTCTTTTATCTGAAGCTTTATTGTACCAGCATAGCTAATGGTTTGCTTCTCATAAAACTTCTCTAGCAAGGGTAAATGGTACCCATATTTTAAACCACAGATAAAATTAGTTGAAATGCCTAGATCATTTCCTTGTGAATCATTTATACAAAGGCCAACTGCAGATACCTCTACATCAGATTCATGTGCTGTGAGGAAAAGTTTGTGTCTGATCCAGTGAGATAATGTAATATGGCAAAATACAACATTATGCCATCTACAAGGATGAGCTTCCTCAGCTGACATGGCACAATGATGTCATCTAGTAAGAGACATTATGGAGAAGGGATGGCAGCCAGTGTAGTGGTGTCTGCTACATAGTTTTACGTTATCTCTGGTACCAATGCATTCAAGGGTATTTCCCACTTTCTCTTCTATGAGATTTAGTGTATCCAGTTTTATGCTGAAGTCCTTGATCCACTTGGACTTAAGGTTTGTGTAAGGGGATAAATAGGGCTCCATTTTCATTCTTTTACATGTAAACATCCAGTTTTACCAGCACCATTTGGTGAAGATACTTTCTTTTTTTTCCGTTCATGGGTTTTGCTTCTTTAAGCTAAAATCAAGTATCCATGGGTTTATAGGTTTATTTCTGTGTTTTCAATTGCCTCTTGTGACCCACCCACCCACAAAACCTTTTACCCAACACTTATCTTGTCTCCAAGAAATTCAGAGATTAGGGATGGAACAGAGACTGAGGGAAAGGCCAAACAATAATCAGCCCAACTTGAGACCCATTCCATGGGCAAGTATCAATGCCTGACTCTATCACCGATTCTCTGTTGTTCTTGCAGACAAGAGTTTAGCATGGCTGTTCTCTGAGAGGCTTCACCCAGCAGTGGACTCAGAAACACAGAAAGATGCAGATACACACAACCGAACAGTGGAAGGAGCTAGCTATGGGACTTTTGTGGAAGAAGAGGAAGGATTGTAGCCCCTAAGGGGATAGGAATTCCACAGGAAAACCAACAGATTCAACTAACCTGGGCAATTGGGGCTCTCAGAGACTGAACTACCAACCATAGAAAATGGACAGAATGGACCTAGGCCTCCTGACACATTTGTAGAAGATGTGCATCTCTGTCTTCATGTTCTAAACAACTGGAGCAGAGGCTGTTCCAAAACCTGTTGACTGTCTGTGGAAAATGTTCTAGCTGGGCTAACTTGTCTGGTCTCAGTGGGAAAGGCAGTGCCAGGGTGGAGGATATTCAGGGGGCTTGAGGGAGGTCCTGCTCACAGGAGAAGGGGAGAGGAATGGGGGAAAAATTGTGGGAGTGGGTGACCTGGAGCAGGGGCAGTGAGGGGGGGATGTAAACTAAATAATTTTTTTAAAAAGGTATCTTTGGGAATGAGACTGAGTTACTAAAAAATTACTATCAGGCTAATGATCTTTTATGCTAGTCTTCTGGAAAGTGAGTTGAATTTTTTCAACATTCAATGCAATCAAAATTCACATCAGTTTAAACAGTCTCTGAAGGTATGACCAATGTTGTTAAGAGTGATATCATGCTATTGAGTATCCAAGGTTATTGACACTGTTATGTGGCTTTAATTTCCAGGCTTATGTTTCTTATATTGTATCATACCAGAGGAGACACTACTCCCTAGTCCTATCATTTAAAAGCTTGAGAGTCCAAGAGTATAAATTAATCTTCTATAATATAATATAATTAATATAACATAATATAATATAATATTCAGTCCTGCAGGTCTCCAGTAGGTTGTTGGAGTATGAAAACGTGTGGATAGCCTGCCATTGTTCATGCATGGCACTGTGAACTTTTCTTCTTCAATGGAAAGAAGCTAATTGTCAAAGTCACATGAGTCCTATCTTAATATTCTTTCTAAAAACCTGTATAAGATCATTTTTTAAATTTTTTCTTTCCGAGGAACACTCCTCCACTGTTGGTCGGATTGCAAAATGGTAAAACCGCTCTGGAAATCAGTTTGGTGGTTCCTCAGAAAATTGGGCATGTCACTTCCAGAGGACCCTGGCATAACACTCCTGGGCATATACCCAGAGGATTCCCCTGCATACAATAAAGACACATGCTTCATTATGTTTATAGCAGCCTTGTTTATAATAGCCAGAATTTGGAAGGAACCCAAATATCCCTCAAAGGAGGAATGGATACAGAAAATGTGGTATATTTATACAATGGAATACTTCTCAGCAATTAAAAATAATGAATTCATGCAAATTGTAGGTAAATGGTTAGACCTGGAAAATATCATCCTGAGTGAGTTAACCCAATCACAAAAGAATACACATGAAATGCAATCACTGATAAGTGGATATTAATGAGCCCAGAAGCCCTAAATACTCAAGGCACAATTAGCAAGTCAAATGATTCCCAAGAAGAAGAAGGGAGAGGACCCTGGGCCTGTAAAGATTGGATCCAGTTTTGTAGAGAAACTGTGGGGGGAAGGGGAATGATTGGGGAATAGTTGGGGGGAGAGGAATTATGGGACGTATGGTAGGGGTGAACTGGGAAAGGGGAAAGCTTTTGGAATGTAAACATAAAATATAGAAAATAAAAATTAAAACAATAGTTTCTGTAAATAATGTGTTCAACTTTTTATATATTTCTATTAAAAGGCAAATCTAAAAATTTTTTTTCTTTCCTCCTTCATCTCTCCTTCAAGTTTATAAATCAAGGGGAACCCTTAACATTCTTCAAATTACTTTAAAGATTTTCTATCTCCTATAGGATACCATGTTAGTGTTGATATTTCGTATTGGATGTTGGGTAATTTAGATGGATTTAAATATTAACCTTGTGGAGGAGTTGTTCAATGCAAACATTCGTGGAATGAGAATAGATAGTTTAACACACAAATAAAGAGGGCACAGGGAATTCAAGAGGTGGATTTTCAAAATAATTTTACTTTCTTTTTCTTGAAAATAGTCTCATCAGGGCACTTAGTCTCTAGGCTCTAACAGGCAAATGAAGGTTAACCTTGTGAAGAGATTATTATTTAGAGCTGAGTTCCTATTAAAACAAAGCAAAACAAACAAACAAAATAGAAAAGGGAGAAAGAGACTCATCCTCTTTGCAGTTTGATTATAAAATGAATGAGTTTTAGAATTTTTATTCTTGAAACTGGTTAAAGTGGTGATATTAAATTAATTCAAACATTTAATAAATTTATATAGCTGTTTCAATTTAACTTGGATATTTCAAATAGTCAAAATAAAATTATTTACAAATCAGAAGATACCGAACATATACAAAATAATGGAAATGGAAAACACACTGTGGGATGAGGAAAGGATCATTGCAATTGCATGCCAATGAAATTATAGCAAATCCTGTAAAACAATAAAATAAAATAGAATTAAGGATGAAGTCTATAAATATAAAAATGTACATCTAAAAATTTGCATAAATCTAAAATAAATAAAAAACAATAGGACTTTGAAACAAAACAAGGAGAAACTAATCTCTAAGTTAGTAATTAGAAAAAAATCATCAAGATCAAGGCAGAAATGGATACCTACAAATATAAACTCTTACCAAAATAAATTAATAAAACAAAGATTTGTTTTTTGTTTATAAGCAAGGCCAACAACAAACCCCATCAAATATTAGAAGAGAGCAAACATCCAAGTTTTAAAAGTTAAAGATTTAAAATAAAAGACATTGTATCAGACAACAGTAAAATTAAGACCAGTATTAGACGTATGTTAAAAACTTACAATCTATGAAATTAATATTTTTGAAGGATTTATTTGCTTTACATGTATATGACCTACCAAGTCAAGACAAATAATCTAAATATTTCTATAGCAAATAAAATATTGAAGTAGTAACTATAAAACATACAAGAATTTCCAAATAAAAATTATTTTGTGACAACACTGGCTTCACTGATCAATTCGACTAGAATTTCAGAAAAGAAAAGAACAAAAAGGAGGAAAGAATTAGCATCAATGCTTTTCAAACTCTTCTGTAAGAGAGGAAGTGAAGGAATGCTACTAAACTCTGTTATCAAAGCCATTATTATCTGATACTAAAACCAAATAAAATTAAATCCTCAAAGACAATTATAAGTGAGTAAAGAGTAGTCCCCACAATGAACAAAGATGAGAAAACCTGGTAACAAAATATTTATAAATCAAATTTAAGAGCACATTGTAAAGATCATTCACTTTCATTGTATTGACTTTATTCTTGAGATGCATAGATGATTAAACATACACAAATTAATAAAATACAATGTAAAATTATCTTAAAAATTAAATTATTTCCATGAGATATAGAAAATGCCAACTAGTCAACCCCAAATTTCACAAAGGCAAATGAGTGAAGCCCACATGATATAATCCCATTCCTTATCATCTTCATTCTGTCACTCTAGAACATTCTAACAAGTCATGATTAATGGATTTATGTATCAAATCTGCTTCTTCCTATACTTTGATACCAGGCACACCTCTTGATCCATCTTTGGAATTTAAACACATGGAATGGAGAAACTAATCACATTTATATTAAGAGGCAAATAATGATTCAACATGGAAGAAATGTAATTATAACTTTTTGGACACTATAATGTAGAATAGCTTTTTATAGGATTCTCAATGTCACATTTTGCCAAATCTCAGCTTCTGTCCCAATAATATTTCTAGCTAACTTTCAGATCACCCTTTGCAGTTTTAACCCACAAGACAATTAAAAAACTGTCTGCAGACAGTTAATGATGCTAGAAATTTGCTCCAAAATTTCATGGGTCTTCTCTTGGCCAGCCATCTATAAGAGGCTGCCAATGGCTCCAGGCAACAGCCATACCTGATACTGACACCTGAATGCCATCAAGTCTGCTAAATTATATCCAAATGGCAGAGCAACCTGCACAGAAACCTAAATGCATTAAGGAGCTTTCTCTTCCAGACCCCACTCAAAGCTAGCAGTTTTCTGGGTTACTTGGCTTATGTGCTAAAGTAAAATACCCAAGTAAGAACTATGTTTCCCTCCACAATTCAAATAAGCCCATTAAGTATTGTGCTCCATTGTAGCTGGTGAGGGGAGACAGGTGCAGTAATGTATCTTTTATCTTAGAAAGAATATCTCTGTATGCCCCACACCACAGGACTCTGAAATATCACCAAGATATGATGTTCTTCAATTTTCATTGGATTTATTTCCAACTCCCAGATGGAGATCTGTGTTATCAATAAGCCTAATTGATATCTGCCTCCTGCTCACTTGGTGCTTTCTGCATATCATTAATATAGTAAACTAGTGTGATATTTTGTGGAAGAGACAGATGATCAGGATCCCTTTAGACAAAGTTATAATGCAAGACAGGAGTGTTAATATAGTCTTGTGGTGAAACTGTGTACAGATGGCCTTGCCAACTGAAATCAAATTGCTTCTGGTGGTCCTTATGTACATATATCAAAAAATAAAGCATTTGCTCAATCAATAGCCATATACCATATATTTGGAGGAATGTTAATCTTCTCAGTTCAGGATACCACCTCCTATACAGGAACTTCAATCAGAGTTGCGATTTGATTAAGTTTGCAAAAGTCAGCTGTCATTCTCCATGATCCATTTGTCTTCTTTGCATGCCAAATAGGAGAATTAAAGGGAGATGTTGTAAGAATTACTATTCCTGAGTATTTGAAGACATTGACAGTGGCTCTAATTTCTATAATTCCTCTAGGGATGAGATATTGTTTTGTGATCACTATTTTGTCTTGCAGAGGTAGCTAATAACTTCTATTTGGCCTTTACTGTTAAAATAGCCCCCATACCACAGGTCAGGGAACAAATATGGGAATTCTGCCAATTTCTAAGTATTTTTATTCAAATGAAACATTCTGGAACTAAAATAAAAATATCCACAGAATGAGTACAGAAAATGGGTAATGGACCACTAGACTTCACTGAAAACTCTAATGATCATCTGAAGTCTGTAAGCCCCTACTTTAATGGGAAAGCCATAGTCCTTTTAGGGATCTCCTGAAATCATCAATTCAGAGTCATTATCAAATAGGCTCCACAAAGTCTGTTTTTTTATTCTCTTTTCTCCATTATATATTTAGCCTAGTTGAAAAGGCCATAGGTCCCTCTGGGGAAGAGAGAAGAAGAATAACAGCAAAATTCTTAGGTATTTTAGCAAAGTATAAACTCAGGGCAACACAACTTTTCTCCTCTCAGAGGATTCTAGATCTGCAAACTGGCTCAAGTCTGGAAATTGGTACATGGGCCATGATTTCCTATTGCTGTGATATAAGGTAATCTTTTTTTTTTATTTGTTATAAAAATCTTCTTGTACAGATCAAACCACAAATAGGACATTTCTCATCTGTTCCATTACTGGAAATGCCATGATTGATTAACCAATATAAAAAAATCCACATGAATCATACCACCATAAAAATCATGTAGCCTGTGCTTCCCATCGCAGGTCAGGCCATTATAGAAATCACTTTGCTTGTACTGACCATTATGGTGACTGCTCTCTTTGTCTTTAATGATTCAGTGCTGCCACCTGGTCCCTGGCACTCCAGGGCCCAATTAAACCCCTCACATTTAATTAATCCAATTGTGCAGCAGCACTTTCAACCCTAAGGTCTGATGCAAGGAGATTTCAACAGCAAAGTCCTTCAGATGGACTGGTATCCCTCTCACCATTTGGACTGCACAGCATCATTGAAGGGTCTGTCTTCTGGGTCCTCT
Source organism: Apodemus agrarius (assembly GCA_964023405.1). Taxonomy (NCBI): domain Eukaryota; kingdom Metazoa; phylum Chordata; class Mammalia; order Rodentia; family Muridae; genus Apodemus; species Apodemus agrarius. The sequence goes on along the minus strand of OZ030008.1, from coordinate 57,307,505 downwards.
CATTGTGGAAAACAGGTTTTACAGGGCTCCAGCACTGAAATTTCCCTGAGCTTTAAAATCCCTTTATCAGCACTAAGCCAGGGGATATCAGGCATCTCCAGCTCCTTTTAGAAGACCATCTTTTAACAAATGCTTCAGTCAATCAATCAAACATTGACACCTTTTTTTTTTAAACCATGCAAGCTTTCATATTAAACTTAGTCTCAACTCAGAGGGCTTTTATTGATAAACTCAGCCTGATAAAGCATTTTTCTTAATTATTTATATTATTTTTGACAGAATAATATAACTATATTATATACCCTTCCTTCCCCACTCCCCAGCATTCTGTATGCTTTGTGTTCCTTCTACCATCATCCCGCATCCTTACAATCCATGCTCATCTGCATTGCTCAGACTTTGCCCTGAATGGATTAGTAATGCTATTAAGCTCCTGTCGAAGTGCAGCTCCTCCTGGTCTCTACACTTTTTTCTTTTAGCCTTGACTCTGCTTAGAGATGTAGAGGTACTGGTGGGTGCAGAGGGCCGTCAGTATCTTCTTGACTGGCATCTCCTTCAGAGAAGGTCATTGTTTGGTAGCCCTTGCAGTTTTAATTCCCCAAGGCAAGGGTGGAGAGGGCAGTACTGCAGTGGGTGGGTATGTATCTGATAAGGATAAAGATACTACCTCCTCAAGTGAGATAAAGCCTTCAAAATCTGAGGATTCAAAGTCCTCATCCTTATTATGGGCATATCACATATCTCTAACTCAAATTGGAGAATCGCTTTAATTATTTTCATTGATCTCAGACTTTTCCTTTTCAGTTTCTTTATAGCAGCTATTCTCCACTTACATGTTATCATGACTTTGGGGAGGTGGAACAACCCTTTCACTGGGGTCACATATCAAATATCCTATGCATCAGATATTTAATGATTCATAGCAGTAGCAAAATTATAGTTATGAAGTGACAACAAAAATGATGATTGGAGATCACCACAATCAGGAGGAATGGCATTAAATGGTCCCCACATTAATGATCTAGGTTTGTGGTTGAGAACCACTGATCTAGAGCTTCTAGAAGCATACATAATGGAAGGCTTTCTATTTCTTACATGTTTATGTCTTGATGCCTTTGCTTGTTCTTCTTGATGCATGTTTAACATTCCATATCTTTCAGTGAAAATCCTTTCAATGCTGAAATATTTCCTGTTTCTCCCTCAATGAAAGAGTTCCTCATTGTCACAAAGTATAGGGACCTCAGGATTTCCTTCTCAGAAGCAATGACAACAGTATTGATTCACAGCATAAACCTGCCACTAAAGATGTTTATATGTACTGGTAGTATACTTGTTTAGGTAAAGAGAGTTGATTGATATGTGACAGAATGCCAAGACAAAAAAGAAAGACTAGTGAAGTCTGGTCCAAAAATCTTCTGATCATGCATTTTCAGACTTTAAGATGACACCCACACTACCCTGAGTGCATCATGTGATTCTTTCTCTCTTACAGGAAAACTAGTCAGCACCACTGTTTTGTTATAATTTTCCCTGTGCAGTAGATGTTTGAAGTCCACACTGGGTGGTCTAGAACCAAGGATGAATGGAGACCTGCTAAATGCACCTGTGGTTATTCCTCAGCTTTGGACACTGTTTCACTACATTTTGATTTTGTTTTTACAAAGCCATATTGCTGTGGTGATATCAAAGCAAAGAGGATTGATACATAGAATATTTAAAGAACTCAATCAAACCAATAAGTAGGCTCCAGTGAAATAGAGTGTTCTCTCAGATGAAGTTTAGATTGCTAATAATCATAAAATATATTCAGTATCTTTAGGCATCAGAGAAATACAAATTAAATTTGTATTTCAAATTGAAATACAAATTGAAATAAATGTGAAATTCCATCTCACCTAGTCTGAATGGTTTTCATTAAGAAAACAAACAATAAAAATGTTGAGGAAGATGCCAGGAAAAGAAAAAAACTTAAAAAATGTTTGTTGGTATATAAATTATTGTGGATATTATAGAAATTAGTATATTAGCTCCCCAAAACCCTGAAACTAGAACTATCAGAACCAGCTATAGCACCTCTGGGTATATATCTATACATATTACATAGACACTTGCACACCAATGCTTATTACACCATCCATAATAGCTAAGGTATGTCTCCATCAACAGATGAAAGTATAATGAAAATGTAGCATATACAAACCATGGGATTTTATTTAGTCATAAAGAAATAAATTACATCCTCTGTATGTAAAAGATGCAACTGGAGATGATCACAACATATTAAGTGAAATAAACCAGACAATAAAATTCATGTGTGTGTGTGTGTGTGTGTGTGTCTGCATTTCACCTTGCCACTGTTGGAACACCGCTCTGGGAGGCAAACACAGGAGTACTAGTCTGAGATCTTTTCTCATTATTGGGGTGCTAGGCTTATGGGACATTGACAAGCACTCCGGGGAATCAAAAAGCAATCTAAGATAGGGGCCCCAGCCCATGTTTGTCTGTGTGAGAAACTGTGGGATCTGGGGTGGAGGCTTTGGTTCTCCAACTTGTGGGCACTCAGACACCACTGGGAAGTATGTAAAGTTGACAATAGGGGCTCCTATCCTCCTGGGCATCAGCAGAGAACTACACAGAGTTGGGAACAAGACAGGCCTGAGATGAACCTGGGACAGGGGGAATCTGGCTTAGTCCTGGAGTGCCAGGAGTGCCAGGAGTACTGAGAGGTCTTTTTCAGGAGACTTTGGTGCAGCTCTGAATGATGAAGGCTTCCCCCTGTGGAAAACGTAAGCACTAGAAGTTAAAGTTCTCATCTTTTATCTTCATATTTGCTTTTATCCTCCCTTGCCAATCCACTTTGATAATTTTAAGGAACACACCATTCCCCTAATTATAGCTGTGTAAACTTGCATCTTAATAACACCACCATACTTAGTTCCTATTATGACACTTTAATTCCTTATTGTTTTATATATAACCTGTGAAAAAGACTGAGTTTCATCAATTCTCACCTCCATAAAGTTCTTTGAGTAGTTGTATTTGGTCATGATTCGAACATCAGGTTGTTCAGTTCCAAATCCCACAAGTTCTCTACCTGCCTAAACCTTGGTTCTTAATTTTAAAACTGAAGATATTTATATTATTGTATTTTCTTCACTGCATAGTATGCTAGTCCCACTGTACCAATCAAAATAAGAATTATATATAGTTGAATAGAAAACTATTAATATGTGGAGCTTTAACATTTTAGGATTCATTTTAATATTTTATAATTCATTCAAATATTCATCTAATTTTGTAATATATTGAAATGAAAATAAATATTTATACTGGTATTCAAAAGAGAGAACAAATTCTTGCAACTCAGTAATAATAAGAAAAATTATCTGATATTTTAAAATAGTAAATAATTGAATAAATGTTTCAGAAAGGAACAGAAAACTGACATCTAGAAAAACTACACCTCACAGCCAGAGCTGGTTTGGAGAGATGACTCAGATAAAAATGATTACTACAGCAGACTGATGAGCTAAGTCTCACCTCAGAGCCTACATGAAGGTGGAAGGATACAATCTGGAATCCACATTTGTGCTGTCATACATGTATGTCCCATTCCCAACACACACAAAAAATAATATTTTAAAGCAATAGCTAGACAAAACTGAACTTGAACTTGATGCACTATTACTCATCACCTATCACCAATAAAATCATAGATGTTAGAAATAAAAATAATGGGTCAACTTACAGAAATGTAATAATTATATAAAATGTACATGCTTATTAGCTCTGAATCTTACTGATTTCTAGGAGAAATAAAACACACATTAAAAACATATCTTAGAGTTTATAAAATCTTTATTTCCATTAGTTGAACATTGGCAAAAACTCAAATATACCTGAAGCAAATGGAAAGACGACAAGCCAATGGTGGCCATTTTCATTAGAACCACCATAGGGAAAATACAAGTATGATATATTCTTGATATGGTTATGTTTTTTGCAGTTCTTTATAACTAAGCTACTCACCAGTAAAGTTCATAAACAAAATAAAATCACTGGATTTTGGTTCAGTAAGTGACTAAATGGACTAATGTCCTAGAGCAAAGAATTACCAGGTAAGCTGGTAACAAGTAACAGCAGCTCATGAGACCAGTTTTAGCATTCTTTTTTTAAATTTTTCTATATTCTTCGTTTACAAAAGATTATTTATTTTATGTATATGAGCACACTGTAGCTGTCTTCAGACACACCAGAAGAGGGCATCAGACTCCATTTCAGATGGCTGTGAGCCACCATGTGGTTGCTGGGAATTGAACTCAGGACCTCTAGAAGAGCAGTCAGTGCTCTTAAACACTGAGCCATCTCATCTCTCCAGTTTTAGCATTCTTTACTAACTCCACTGATCATGCACAGTGAGTGATATCCTTGATAGCTTGAAGTCACAAATTTGCTACCAACCTTACAGATTATTCTGTGCTGTGTGTGTGTGTGTGTGTGTGTGTGTGTGTGTGTGTTTCTTTTGTTTTGTTTGTTCTGTCAACTTGATACAAGCCAAGATTATCTGGGAAAAGGGAATCTCAATTGTGAAAATGTCTCCTCCTTCAGATTAACCTGCAAGGAAATCTGTAAGAAGATTTTCTTAATTAATGATTGGTATGAGAGAGCAAAGCCCATTGTGGGTGGTACCACTACTGGACAGATAGCCTAGTTTGTATAAGAAAACAAGCTGAGCAAGCCATGGATAGCAAACTACTAAGCAGTCTTCTTCCATGGTCTTTGCTTCACTTTTTTCTTCCACATTCCTTCCATGACATCCATCATTGATGGATCATAATTGCAACATGTATGATAAATCAACCCTTTGCTTCAAGTTACCTGGTCATGATTTTTATCATATTAATAGAATCCTATGACACTTTCTAAGTTTGAAATAGAGACATAGATCAAAGTGTAACCTAATTGTAGGAAGTACTAGGTAAATTAGAAAAGTTGAGGACAGTCCACTCATAAAGAAGCCTCCATTGTTTGTAGTCAATGGTAAACTCTGTTAGGAATGATATTCCATAGCAACATTCAGATGTTGGTTGTATAATGGTATTTGGATGATCTGCACATGTTCTGGGGGGGGGTTCAAATTTTGTCTGTATGCCTATATTCAACTTAACATAAAGCATGCTCAAGCAGACCAATTATTTATGAATATTGAAGAGTTAGCAATTTTTGCATGTGGCATGGAGGGTAAAGGTGACAAGTCTGTACAGAACTTGGACTTAGACTGTTACCTTTTCCTTTTGAGGATTAAGTGAAAAATGGAAATCATGCTGAAGTTCCCTTATAACTCAACTTTTATGTTAGTTAATAGGGGATTAGGAAACAGCAAATAAAGGATATGTCCAGTCCACCCTTAGAGTATTCATTTCAATTCAAGTTACAGAATCCGAGTTGATGGCATTAACATAAGATATTCTGGTTTTGCTTTATAATATGATGGTGTTGACTTGAATCTTTATTAAGAGTTTTATTTGTACTGACAGACTCCCAAGTCTTTTCTTCTCTTGGAAAGTCCATAGAGCTTTCCTTGGGTAATTTAATTTTGTGTGCGTGTGGTACTGGTGATGCAACACAGAACCTCCTGAATCATGGAAACACTGTGCCAGTTAGCCACATCCCCCACCCCTGCCAGCACTCTTAGAAAAAAAGTCTATGAACCTCACAAAGGACTCAAAGCCCAGAGGCTCCATTAACACTGACAAAAGAGAACTTCAAAGCACTTACTTATGTCACTAGGATTACAGCAGTATGTGTTTGCCCAGAGGAGTTGACTTTGTTATAGTGGAAGGACAATTGTGCCATTATTAAAATAGTCTTCTTAGAATATGAATATCGAACTACTCTTTCCTTATCAATGGCTAAATTAAAGCAATTCTCATTATGGATTGATACATTGTCACATCCTCAGAATTATTGGCTCACAGATTTAATGCACTATGTTAAAGGCTGGCTTTCAAGGAACAACGATAAACTTGCTTACCTACTGAGTTCAAGCTGTGGTATTATCAACAATGTCATTAAAAGTAGAAGCAATATTTCATTAGTACTAAGGATAGATGACAGTATTATAACAAGATAACAAAACTTCCAATTTTCTCCTCATATTTGGTAAAATATAAGCATTTTCAGCTTTTTTTCTATTGCAGTTGCAGATAATTGGATTTTATACTTTTGAAAATCAATCAGATTTTTCAGTCATTTTAAAAAAATGACAGACCTAATTATATTGGTCATTGATTAATGTGAATTAGATCCTTACAGGGTCCCTGCATTCATTGTCTCATCCCTGTTTGCCTTCCAGGTATGTGGAAACAATTCAAAAAGTAAAGCTCTAAAATATATCCTGTGTAGCAGATTTTCTCGAATATACAGCTGGGGAAAATATCAAGCAAGTGTCAGAACTACAAGAAGCCTTTTAAATTATCAGTGTCTCAAGAAATAAATCAAACCTGACACACCCTGTCACAGAAACTGCTAGAGTATGTACACCTCCAAAATAAGGGAGTTTAGGAGGAAGGCAGGAGCTAGACTACATTTCTCAACCAGTGCCAAGGTGCCCTGGAAAACCAACACAAAATCGTAAAGCAATATAGAGTGTCTTAATCATTAAGACATACAGTGATATTGGTTATTATTGCTGTTATTGTGTTAAGACCAATGGAATTAAAGTGTACAACTGTTAAGATATTTTATGTTAGAACACCATAAGAAAAAGGTTGAGGGCCCCACAAAAGGCAAATTTTGGAAATAATTTATCTGGTGGATCTAACTGAAGATGAAGGCAAATGTAATCTTTGGGATGAGAGTATACATAGACATTTATAATGTCTAAGACTCTACAGGCCTAGAAATTTTTAAGGTTAAACTGAGTAGATCTGAAGATCTGGGGAGTACTTCATCAAAGAGAAAGAGAACATGGACAAAAGCCTAAGGCTAGCTGAATTTGGTGGCATAAATCTTAGTCCTGTAGCAGCACAGATCTCTGTGAGTTCAAGGCCAGCCTGCTCTACATAGCAAGTTCCAGGCCAGCCAGGAGTACATGGTGAGACTCTAAAACAACAACAACAAACAAGCTTATGGCGAAGGTGGAAATGAGACTTAGAAAGAATTATACTCCTGTTGTTTTATTAAATAGGCATGCCATTAGACTGCCTTCTCAATGTCTATTCTTATACCTACAGATTAATGATGCTCTCTGCCTCAGTCAAAGAAGACTCTCATTGTATAGAGTAATGAAAGGCCAAAGTGCTGAGAAGGCTTGACCTTGGGTGCCCATCCCTAAGTGGTATCTCCACATTAACCACTTGAAAACCTTTGGAACATTGCAGAAGAAAGGCCTTATGTAAGAGCCAGTGGATGGGAAGCTATAAAATAACACCTCCTGGACATGATGCAGTCTTCCAAACACACAGAGGTTGATATATCATCTATGTAACACATATGCACGCGTGCGCACACACACACACACACACACACACACACACACAATGAAAGAAAAGGAGGCCTAGATAGATATTCAGCTAAAGGGAATGAGTCAATGGAGTATATAAGAGATAAAAATGGGGTACACATGGCCACAGTCTACTGAACATACATGTGGAATTGTGAAAATTAAAAAAAAAATCAACAAAAAAATAGAAAAAGGGGGAAATATTGTAAGTAGAATAAGCAATGTATACCACGAGAAATTCTTGTTATAACTTATGTGTCACATATAGAAAAAGACAAAATAGTCTAGGCAATTTCCAATATAATAATGTTTTTAAAAATAGAAAGAAAATATTATCATAGCAATATAGTCATATCTTTTCTGATAATCTTAAAATATTATAAAATAAGGCAAACACTGGATATCTTCAAAGATTTGATCTATCTTGAAAGAATGTGAGGGAAGGCATTTCTGTAAAATGTTCAGTGTGTGTGTGTGTGTGTGTGTGTGTGTGTGTGTGCGTGCGTGTGTGTGCATGCATGCACATGTTTGTGAGCAAAAGAAACTAATGATTATGTGTGGAATATCAAAAAGATATTATAACTAAAGAGACTAATCATAGAATAATAATATATCAAACAGCAAAACAATCAATATGGAATGTACTTTTGAGAAACTAATAATTGGAAATAAACATTATTTTCTACTGATTCATCTACCATGCCTTTAAAGAAAACATACTTTGATAAATCACTGTAAAGTTCACTACAATCACTTGGATCTTATATATTTACTTGTGTTTTAGGTACAATGTCTGTCTCTTCTGTAATTACTCACATGGTCTTACAGCAGTAAAATCAAAAGAAGGATGGGTTAGGACCTTGGGCTGTTTCAGAACATTTTGAAGTAAAAAGAAATAAATTTGAATATGGAGACTTTTGAAGAAGAAAGCAAAGTCAAACTACTTAACCCTGATCAGTTCATTGTCTTCTTTCATATAGATATTTTCTTTTGAAAGTAATATGCAGTTAAATTATCCTCCACAGTAATAGTTTTGGGTTTCAGTACATGTGTGGGTTCAAGTTCTACATCTCAGTAATTTAAAGAAGGTTGCATGATTTCAGATTTGAAATCAACAGTTATATTACATCTTTAAAGGGTTAATGTGCTCTCTCAATGTAAAGATTTAGTCAGCTTTTTGACTGCTTTATGTTTACTAAGTTGTACAAATTCTTAGTCAAACACTTATTACATTGTGATATTTGAAAACTGCGATAATGAAAATGGCCCCCAAAGGCACATAGGGAGTGGCACTATTAGGAGGTGTGACCTTGTTGGAGGAAGCATGCCACTGGGAGTGGGTCTCCAGGTTTCAGATACTCAAGCCAGGCCCAGTGTCTTTCTTTTCCTGCTGCCTGCCCATCTGGATGTAAAATTCTCAGCTACCTCTCTAGCACCATGTCTCCCTGTGTACCATTCTCTGTTCCCTGCCAATGACAATAATGGATTGTAAACAAGACCCAATGAAATGCTTTTCTTTATAACAGTTGCTATGGTCATGGTGTCACAGCAATAAAATACTAATTGAGTAAAACATGGTGTTATGAGACTTAGAATCTTATTTAAATTCTGAGAGGAACACTTATCATTTTTCTTTACAACATGTCTACTATGGTTCAGGTCACGAGCTCTGAGTAGATATGTGCCTTCTGTGGGGTATAGTTTCAGTACCCTCTCCATTTGGCTCAGTGGTCAGTGGTCAGACTGTATTTTGGTTTACTTTTCACAGTGACTGAGTTGTGCAGGTACACAGTGAAGGTAAACCTAGAAGCTCATGTATGGGTACATTCTCTACCATCAACCATTTTGGTTGCTGTGGAAATTTCTTTTGGTTCCATGGTCAGAAAGTCATAGCATTGCTTATTAAAAAGTGTGTCTAAGTCTTTCTGTGCTGACTTTCCTTCTGTTTTGGGAGCAGTAAGGTCCTTGCATTTACAGTTAAGCACTAAGGAAATCATGTTAAATACACAGGGTTGTCCTTTCAAAGAGATATATAACTGTTTTCCACACAGAAGGCTGGGAATGGAGGTGGTTAAAAGCCTAGGTGATCTATATACTATCTGTAGGGCCAAGTCAGACCTGATTCCCCAAGCTCCCCCAGATAGGACCAAGGTGGTTAATAGCCCTGGTGACTTCTGTGCTATCTATGGCCAGGGACTTTCCCACCTCCCACAGACAGAAATAGAGATCACTAATAGCCAAGGTCATCTCTGCACTATCTGTATTACCAAGACCATAGTAGATTTCTGCTAGGCTCATAAGATAACACATGTAGCCAATCGATAGAAACCATCTTTGAAGAAGAAGTGGCATGTAGTTCAAGGAGAGTTTTGATGTAAGAAACTCTCATTGTGGCCAGGTGGTGGTGGCACATGCCTTTAATCCCAGCACTTGGAAGGCAGAAGCAGGCAGATTTCTGAGTTCGAGACCAGCCTGGTCTACAGAGTGAGTTCCAGGAGAGCCAGGGCTACACAGAGAAACTCTGTCTCAAAAAAAAAAAAAAAAGAAAAGAAAAGAAAAGAAAAGAAAAAGAAAAGAAAAGAAACTCGTTGTATAGTGGGATTGTGATATATTAGGATTTTTTCCCCAAATTGTGCTATATTTAAATATGTCTAAAATAAAAATTCTGGTGTGAGATTCACAAAGTTTGAAGTACCTCTATTGAGTCTTGTTGGACTTGACTCCCACCTTGCCCCACACAGATTGTTACTCTGACAGCCATAATGAAAACCTGAGTTTTAATGCACACATACAAGCTTAGGTCAAGGTGCTGATGTTTGCCAGCCTTTGGTGTACACTGAATAGTAGAGAGCCTTGGCTAGATTTTAGCCTGAGAGCAATTGATTGGGAAAGCTTGATGAGTTAAAAGGCTTCTTTGGTTTATCCTTCGTCACCTAATGACATTTAGATTAAGTATCAAATATCCTGTAGTACTTCCCAATGTGTACAATACATATCTATACCTGGACAAATACATAGCAAAGACAGGGAAAAACAGCTAACAGCCTTGTGGTAAACTCTGTGTAATGGTAAGCCTATACTATGGGGAAAGTTGTCTGAAGAGACTGCCTAGGGCTAAGGTAAAGAGATTTATATTAATTGCATCTGCAAAGGAAGTCTCAAAAAAGCCCAACAAAGACTTTGTTCTCTGGTTAAGTCTGATGAAGAGAATTTTGAACAAACATAGAAAGCTAAAAAAGGAAAAGTACAAACTATATAGTTTGAGTACTAAAAGGGACTCCAGGAAGTGAAATGGAGCTGAATTCAAGGATATTAAATTGAACTAAAGAAGTGGTGAGCTTGGGAGCAAGATTCACCCAGTTAACTTTAGGTCCAGGCATGGTCGTACAAGCCTTTAATCCCAGGAGGCAAAGAAAAGCAGATCTCTGAGTTCAAGGCCAGCCTAGAACAGAGCAAATTCTAGGTGAAGAAAAACTTTAATCTAGGTTTGGTGGACCACACCTTTAATCCCAGTGCTTAGGAGACAGGCATGCAGATCTCTTGAGTTCAAAGTCAGTCTAAGGAGCAAGATTCAGGACAGCCAACTTAGGCAGTGAAGGAGCTGGGAAAAAGGAAGCTAGTTAACGTAATAGAACAAGGGGGGCAATGTTCCAGCTCCTGCAAGCAGCAGAACTCAGCAGCTTTGGCCATGTGTTTATATTCTGGCTTTATATTCAAGAGGAGAAGGAGACTACTGGGACAATTGATGCTGGTTAACTGGAGCTAAGTAATTAGTGGTGATTAAGAAAAGACCAGCATCACTGAGGTGAAATATGGGAAGTGTTTTCTGAGAACACAAAGAAGCTGTATTCCAGAGATAGCCAAGTGTTCCTCATGCTGCAGTTGTACTTGGTAATGTGTAAGAATCATCCAGGTGGTACTGGTTTTGAAGGCATGAAGGCATCATGAAGAACAGCTGAGGCTTGGTACTGTGAGAGGCCATGGAAGGCCAGTGAGGAAAGTGTACCCTCAGTTGTAATTGACAGCCCAGGACTGAAGGGGTCATGCAAAGGAGTTGAGGCTTGGTACCATGAAGAGAGCCTATGAGAGGCTTTGGTGAAGCATTGTTGCAGTGGAAGACCCTAGCATATTGGAGATGCCGGTACCATGGGATGACCACCAAGAACAGCAGTGGCAGTGAGTGGATCAATCTGAACTTAGAGTGCTACAGAGGGCAGAGCTGGAGAAGTGACAACAGCTCTTTGGAGATGCACAGAGATCATATGTGGATCTCAGACATTGGAACAATAAGTTGTAAAACTGAAGTTGACTTGGGTACCCAAGATGTTAAAGATACCAGAGTCACAGGATGCCTACCAAGGAAAGTTGCTAACAGGGAGTGGAACAAGTCCAGGAGAAAGAACCTTGTTGAAGTCAACAAAGATGAAAAAGGAGTTGGATATCTGAAGACTGCTTTGCCATCAGACATGGAGATGCAGATTTTGGACTTTGCCCACCTGGTTTCCTGTCTTGCTTGGGGGATTACAGTTAAGTGATTGGATGAATCTCAAAAGAGACCTTGAACTTTGGACTTTTAACATTGTTGAGACTGCTATAGACTATAGGGACTTTTGAAGCTGGACTAAATGTATTTTGCATTATGCTATGTTTAAGTATGGCCCCCATAGACTCAAGTTTAAACAAGCCTATGGGGGCCAGGGAGTGGAATGTGATGGTTTGTATATGATTGGCTCAGGAAGTGAACCTATTAGGAGGTGTGGCCATGTTGGAGTAGGTGTGTCACTGTGGGTGTGATCTTAAGACCCTCCCCCTGGCTGCCTGGAAGTCAGGCTTCTACTAGCAGCCTTCAGATGAAGATGTAAAACTCTCAGCTCTTCCTGTACCATGCCTACCTGGATGCTGACATGTTTCTGCCTTGATGACAATGGACTGAACCTCTGATCCTGTAAGCCAACCCCAATTAAATATTGTCTTTTATAAAACTTGGATTGGTCATGATGTCTGTTCACAGCAGTAAAACCCTAACTAAGACACCTGTAGTACTTCCCAATATGTACAGTACATATCTCTACCTGGACAAATATATAGCAAAGACAGGGAAAAACAGCTAACAGCCTTGGGGTAAACTGTGTGTAATGGTAAGCCTATACTATGGGGAAAGTTCAGTCACAAGTTAACACCCACCTGCTTTTTATTTTCCCTTTTTAATGTTTAAAGTCAACTGAAAGACTATTCACAACACTAACATTCTCCAGAGCTTTATTTTGACATCACAGGGAGCCAGCCTATTATGCTGCTGCAATCTTTCAAGCACTCCTGTGAGGCATCTGGTATATGCTTTACCATCTCCATTCACATGAGAAGAAACTAGGTCACAGCAAATGATTCAAGGTATGGAACAGCAGTGGTGTGGGAAAAACAAGAATCAGACAAATGAAGGATGATTTCTTGTCTTCATGTGCTCCTTCCTCCTTGTTCTGTCATCAGCTCTCCACTGCTCCAACTTGAGAGTAAATCTACACAATTGGAAGTCACTGGCCCATTTCCAGACATTGCAGTGTGTACCATAAGCACTGTCAGGGCTGCCTTCCTGGCTGGCTCACTCTGCTTAAGTAGCCTCTGTTGCTCATCCATGCTAGATAAATTTCCCCTCTGAAATTTTATGCAATGCTTATTGTGGACTGATCCTAAGATCTCTTTTTGACTCACACATGCTAATTCTGAGTTACTCTTATCCTTTGTCCTCAGCAGAAAGGAAGGCATATTGACTTATTTCTGTGCTAGTTCCATTCTCCTATACTTAAGAAAACCCATTTCATTCTTGTCCAGATAGGTTCTTGACAAGGGATTAATTGTTTAAGATTTTTTGTCTGATCGGCTGATGAGAGGCTCTGGGATCGAACCTAGAACCTCCTGTGTGCCAAGAATGAGCATTGAGCTATATTCCCAGCCTGGGTTTATTGTTTTAATCTCTCAAAAAATTATTTATTGAAAGCCTAATACTTGACAGGCACCAGTATGAGTTTTAGAATGAAATTGGCCGGAGATTAAAATAAAAAAAGTTGCCATTGTGGATTTACAGTTGATGGACAGCACCAATATTACATCAATAAGAATTTATATACAATAACACATCAGAGTATCCTAAACCCTATGAAGGGAATTGCTGCATTTGGAAGTAGAGATAGTGGTGCTATGTTATGTAGGGGGTAGGTGAGATTACAGAAGAAAAAAAGCAAGAAAGACATTATTTATAAAGGGCCCTGAATGGCACTGTGTGAAGAATTGCTCCACCAGAAGGAGAGATAATTAGATAAATAAAACTTGTGTTTTTTTTTTACCTCTTTCCCCTGTGAAATATATATTTGGGGCAAGTCATTTAGCTTTTTTTGCCCAAAACTTAAGGGATTTATGAAGAATCTTTCAGATTTATCATTTTATAGATGATCTTATAAATGATAGGCAAAGGTAAAGGAATAAATAAAAAATAGAAATATCACAGGTCATATATTATCATGAGTTGTACATTTTTTAACTCCTAGATTCTTTTATTTTCAACCATTTGTCATAAATATTTTAAACTTCCAGTTGCCAAGAATTGTGCTGTTTGAAAGAATGCAGAGGTGAATAATTCCCAGGCCAAGCCTGTCTGGGTTCATGGACTTGCGATCTTACTACTTTTCCAGTTATTTATTCTTCCCACACCCACACACAATGACTACATACAAGGACTACCAAATGTTCATGTTGAGATGGTTTTTCATTGCCACATTCGTCACCCTTGACTATCATGTATGAAGTATCACCAGACCTTTCAGCAGGAACATCACCACTTGTGCCCTGAGTACTTCTGAGAGGCACAAGAGGTCTGGGGAGGAGTTTATTTACTTAGATTTGAAAGAAGTAGAAAAGGCAAGGGAGGGGCCCTCTATACTCATTCTCAATGTTCTTTAGAAATTCAGTGTGAATGTGACTCTAGTAAATAAAAATGGTGTGTATGGATCCTCCAAGTCACCACATGTTCTGTAAGAAGACCCTTTCAAGGCTGTAATCAAGAAGTAAGGTTATATGACATACTATATGATTGTAAGGGAGGGATTTGGGGAGAAATCACAGGGAAATAATTAGTGATACACAGTTCATGTTTATGTCACATCTTTAATTATTACTCGATAATCAAATCTTGTTACATTTACCCAATGAAAGGTTAGAAAGAGGTTAGCAGATTGAAGAACACCTAGCATGAGGGGTGGTCCTCAGAAGTGTCATGCAGAATGGAAGAAAAGCAAGTCCACAGACTAAAAAACTCCAACCATATGGCTGTCAGAATATAAAGCTTTGAGGACAGAAAGTTTATTTCAACATACAGTTTGTGGCTTTATCATCTAAGCAAGACAGCAGATACCCCAGGGGACAATCCAAGGCCAGAAGTGATTCAAAGGCCATGGAGGATGCTGCTTACTGGCTTGCTTATTACAGCTTCTTCAGCAAGCTTTATTAAAGGACCTTGGGCTACTACCCCAGAGGAGGCTCCACCCACAGTAAAATGAGACTTTTCCCATCAATCATTTGTCAAGAAAATGTACCACGGGCTTGCCCACAGGCCAACCAGGTATTTGTTGTTTTCTTTCAAGTTCAGAAGTTTGTGTCTTATTTGAATTCCTTGAAGTGGTTGATCGATTTATGATTGTTATTTTGAGTTTTGTGTCCTAGAGTTTATCTGAATAATTCCCATTGGAGAAATAGTTCTCAGACTGGCAGATTCAGGAGGAGGTGTCATATTACTGCCTTGGCCTTTCATGTTGTTTGTGGGTATGTAGATGTCATTCATCCATTGTATGTATGCTGTGATTCTAGGCTACTTATGTTGAATGAAAATTTGGATTTCTCCTTATTGTTGCAGTTTGGTTAATTACATATGTCAGATATGAAGAGTTGGTAGGTCATACTTTCAGATATTCAGTATAGGTTGGATTGAAGCAGTGGTCTCAACTTTCATTATACAGTGGCCCTTTAATCCAGCTCCTCATGCTGTGATGACCGCCAACAATAAAGTCATTTTGTTGATACTTCATAACTATAATTTTGCTACTGTTATGCATAATGATCATAAATATCTGAAATACAGGATATCTGATATTAGGCTCACAAAAGTGTCTCAATCAATAAATTGAGAAATACTAGATTGGTGGAATGAGGGTGATTTCAAGTTAGTAGTAAAAAAGCCATGCAAACCTTCCACTTAAGCTATGCTTTGGCAATGGTGTAGACAAGATGCTGTCTTCAGCACTCATCAGACATAGATAGCACACAGCCTGTTACACCCTAGTTAGGTATGAGAGTTGGAGATGGTGCAGTTAGGTGAGAGCTCACTGACTCACAGAGAACAAATGTGCATACCTGGAGGTTGAATATGGAGTTGGTATGCTAGGGTTCAGCCAGGTTGGGCTGGCACATATAGTACAGTGCCTGAGCCAAGCCAGGAGGTTAAGAATAGTACAGGCAGGCTAGATTGTCAGTTTCATTAGACTTCACAGGCACACGGGATAGTACCCAAGCTAGGTCTGGAGGTTAGATATGGCATAGATGGGCCATAGATGGATTAAGTGATACAGACTTAACTGGCTCACAGTTATGAACCTTGGGCTATACCTAGCAGCTCGGGAGTGTACAAGTAGTCTAGAATCCATGGAACCCACCAGATTGGATATGACCCAGGATAAGTCTAGTGGTCTTATATGGTACAGGCAGGCTAGAATCAATCAGCCACTAGATTAAGTGAGAACATAAGGTATGAGATCAAGGCAATACTTAGATGTTGGGAATGGCAATAAATTTGGCTCTTGCACAAGATGGGCAGCTTCCACAGGTAGGTTGGCTAGAGCTCAGGGAAGTCACTGAACTAGACTGGAACACAGGATTTGTGACTTTGTTAGGCTTGATGGCTGGATCTGATAGGCTATCTGATAGGCTACATTCAAGTCAGTTCACCAGACTGGGCTGTTCCACAATATCCAAGTTGTTGTTGTTGTCCTGTTTTGTTTTGATGACCATTATGGCATAATCCAAGAAACTGGGCTCTTTCTATATTATATTAAGAAGGATCAATCAGATTATTGAAAGAGAAAAATGAGGAAAGTCAAGAAGAATCAATGATACTCTGGCTTATACTTCTTCCAGTTATGTGTCTTTTCTTCTTTCTCTATCTTACTTTCCTACTTAGGAAATGAAGACTACTATATCACCTCTATTGTCCACTTACCATCTGTATCATTTTAATTTTGTAATATATTAGGAAAACAGTTCTTAAGTTCAGCAGTGTTTGATTTTTCAATTTCTGACCACAGAGAAGGCTGAACATGTCACTCCTAACTTAGGAGAACAGAGTTCCAAGAAAAACTCTAGCCAGGAATATCTAAGGCAAAGTGAGGTATGTCTTTGCCTGGCTGAAGCATGTAGTGGTTAGTGCAAAATTATTAACATTTACCTTCCAGCCTCATAAATTAAAGAGAGTATAAGTACTACAAGATGAGGTCATAGTATGGTTGATTATAGGTGCTAAGTGATGAGGCTACTGGGTAGTGGTACTAAATGGTGATGCCATTGGATAGTAGTACATGGTTTTGCTTGTATTTGTGTTCTGCAGCACAGAAGATAATCATCCCCAGAGCTCACAGAGCTCACAGCACTGCTTCACCTGTTCCTACTTACCATCTTTTGCAGCATAAATATCTCAGGATAACAACGAAGACATCAGGCATTTAAGAGCTTTTAGAATATCTTGGAACAAACTTTCCCATGATCTATTTCTATCATTTCCACAAATAACTGCCAAGAGCTCAGCAGGGGTATCTTCACCTCTATTCTGTTGAGGGTTGTGCTTAAGTTTCCTGACTTAGTGATCTGTCTAGGAGTGTCTTGGGATTTTATTGCTGTGAAGAGACACCATGATTATGGCAATTCTAATAAAGGAGAACATTTAATTGGGGAAGACTTAGAGTTCAGAGGTTTAGTCCACTATCACTATGGGGAGGGGTCATCGCAGCATGCAGGCTGACATGGCACTGTAGAGGTAGCTGAGTGTTGTTATATCTGGATGTGCAGGAAGCAGAAAGAGAGAGACTAAAAGAAGGCCACACCTTCAATAGTGCACTCACTCCCTATGAGCCTGTGGGGGATCTTTTCATTTAAGCCTCCAAAAGGTAGAAATTTAAAGCCTTAAGATGACTATATGTTTTCTTTTGAATAGTATGGGACCCTAACACTCTGTAGTGTTTAACTTTCTCACTTATAGAGTTTTAATCACAAAGTCTTCTAAGGGCTGGCAGCACCATCCCTTAGTTCTAGGGAAACTGTGGTCCTCCATAGAGGCTTTTGTTAGATTTTGTGTCTCTCTGTATCCATCCATCTCTGAAATCCCAATGTCTTCCTTTTTGTGCTTCCCCCTTTCTTCCTAAAGTCTGCCCTTTCTGGGCATCTAAGTATGCTCCAGCTTCACATATAGTGTTTACAAAACACTCAATTTTAACAGAGCAGTAGAAAGTTGTCAGTGGTTCCCTTTCACCCTCCTTTCTTATTATATTGGTTCCTCACACTGTTCTAAAATCCTGCCTCAGCTTTTAAAGAACTTGTTTTTTTTCCCCCTATTCTATTGTGATTCAATTTTCCTCCAGTCAGCATCTACCAGAAATAGATCAATATCAGAGTAATCATATTTTCTTGAGATTATTGTCTTATTGGAATGCAACTAGATAAATGCATAATTGTGGAGCTAGTCATCCACATTATGGTCAAGGGACACAAAAGAACAGACTCTTTGTCTTTGGAGATGTGGGTTTATTAAATTGTTATTTAAATTACAGAATCTTTGTGAATGTGTTTCTTGTATTGTTAGAGCCATCTTAAGAATTCTGGTAGAGTTGATTTAAAGCATTTAATATTCTGAGCACACTTATTGAGGGTTTTACTTTAAATATATTAATGCCACCATAAATGAGAAACTTAGAAAAATAGCTACCATAATTCCCTAGGCCCAGGCAGCTAATGAACTAACAATTAATGGGGAACAAATTCTTATCACAAATCTTTGTTCATAACTGCAAAGTTAGTTTATGGTCTGTTGATTGGCTGAAAGAAGTTAATTGAAATTAATTATATAGAGATAATTTTCCAACTGTGAAAAGTGGATGTAAAAGAATAAATGCCTGTGGCTGAAGTCAGCTTGTCTCATGGCATGAGTGAAATCCTATGACTTCTATGTGCCTATCTAACATCCTTACCATGCCATTGCTTCCTTAAGAAAATAGACTAGCATTTCTATTCTTACAAAGGAACCGCTTTCAAAAAGGCATAGGCATAGACATAAACATAGGCATAGGCATAGGCATAGGCATAGGCATAGACATAGGCATAGGCATAGGCATAGGCATAGGCATAGACATAGACATAGACATAGATATAGACATAGACATAGACATAGACATAGACATAGACATAGACATAGATATATCTCAAATAGCCAAATGGCACTGGCCATTTTAGACTTTGGTTTCTTCCCCCAAATCACAAATTGAATGCAAAGAATATCTAGTCACCATCCACTTATGTGTTTCTTTTCTACAGGTGAACATGATGCTTCAGATGAGATCAAGACACTCAAAGATGCTTTCTGTATAATGCTTTAAATCCACCAGGAAGGCAAATGTAAATGTAAAACGTTAAGGTAATATAACAATATCCACTATGATAAATGTTAAGAAAAATATAATGAGATGACTAATTTCTGCAAAGTCATGAAGACCTCAAACAGAAGTTGTTTAAGATTGTTTCTTTAGACCCAGATGACAGGAAAAGCAGATGCTAGTATGTAACACTGAGTTCTCCTACTGTCACACACATATTGGAGAGGGGGAATAATGTTGATTAACACGGCTATTGAACATATAAAATAAAATGTTCTTCGCGTAAAAGAATATCACCAGAGGCTTACCCCTCTTGGGCTGTGTAGATGAATTCTGCCTGGCAATTTCTCGAGTTTCTGAGCCTGTACCACTGGGTTACTGGGTAGTCTCCAACCAGTGGGAATCTGATAAGCAAATCATCTACAGTTTAGACTAGGCAAGGATCTGCAGCTTATGTTCTGTAGAGTGACAGCTGAGAATTAATACGTGGAACAAATATTCCTATGACCCATTAATAGACACAAACTACATATACTACCAACTATCAACAATTGTCCCAGTAATGAAATGATAGCACATGCATCTCTGTGGGTTATCAGTAAGAATTTAGTTTCAAATACCTGATCCTTAGATAGCACAAAATCCGTTTTGTTCTCATTCTGTTTTGTACTTCTGCAATCATCCTTAAAAATCTCAAGGCTCAAAATTATTGATTTTACTTTTTCATTTCCCTTAGGTAAAAGCATCCATTAAATGTCAATTACTCATGTTGTCCAAAGTAGGAAGGTATCCTAGAACCCTTCCTACCTTAAATGTTGATGTAAACCAGGAAACAAAAGATGAGAAGACCTAATTAGATGTCCCTGAGATGGTACTGCTTCTTAAAGCAGCTTTTAACTGTTTTGTTTCCTTAATGCTAAAGATGGGGGCTTTTTATCATATCTTTGGCAGATATAGGGCATAAAATATGGACTAAAATATGGATATATATCTATCAATTTTTTGTTGACAATACATATATATTACAGAGAACAAAAAAGTGGAAGGATGGAAAGAGAGAAAGAAGGAAGGGAAAAAAAGCCTAATAATTTCCCTTCAACTATGTGAGGCCATCTGAAATACACCTAGTTTTACAGGGTCGGTCCCAAGAATCTAATCAAGCTATCAATGGCAAGAAGGGTCTATTCTGTATCTTGAAAACAG
Organism: Apodemus agrarius; assembly: GCA_964023405.1. Taxonomy (NCBI): domain Eukaryota; kingdom Metazoa; phylum Chordata; class Mammalia; order Rodentia; family Muridae; genus Apodemus; species Apodemus agrarius. Next base: position 57,287,117 of record OZ030008.1, on the reverse strand, counting down.
AAGGCCTTCTTCATGACTGAATTCAAATCCTGGGAAGCCAAATTCAATGAGTTCAACAGAACTCACAGAGTTAAACAAAAGTGTCAAGTTTACAACTGAGGACAAGGAAAGTCAGAGTGAGCTCAGCCACACCCACAGTGGTTCTCCAAGATGACCCTGAACATCACTGTGTACAGAGAGAAAGGTGTGAAGCTTGAGAATACTAAGCCAGTGTGTATGAATGTGACAGTGCAGACTGGGAGGAGATTTCTGTGTCCTTTTTGTGGAAAGAGTAAAATCTGGGGGGTTTCACATGAAATATAGTTTTTCCTCAGAAAGTTTACTCTGCAGTTCTTCAGTTTAAGGATGCTCAAATAAGATTTTAGTATCTTCACTTTTTTTTTTAATTCGGAGAAGGCTGTCATAATGTGCTGTCCATGGAATCCCAGACCATGCTAAAACATTTTGAAATTGCATTAAGCACTCTTAGAAGATGTCGACTGAATAAGCAATTCGAGATTCAGAAATAGGGGTACTGAAATGAAACCTTTGCTAAGATGAATATAAAACAAAAATGAAATATAAATATGTATGTGTAGAAAAATGTCTATGTTTCAGGGAAAAGATAATATTTTCTGGGTATATAAAAGTGTGAGAGAAATTCCTAAAGGTGAAAGAGCAAATTGCTGGGACTTGCAGAAGAAATTCTAAGCTAATCATATAGTTTATTTAAGATACATAATGTAAGAGAGGGTGCTGGTAGTTCTGATGCATAAGGTACTCTAAGGATGAAAAGATTACTGGGAAAGGGCTGTGGTTTCACTTCCAAGGGCTCCTCTGCCATTGTTAGATTCTCAAGCTTAATTTATTCCTCAAATCAAATAGGTCAGAGGATTAGGGGTGCTAGCTGTTTTCTCAGTGTTTCTCCAGCCTGCCTGATATTCTACCCATAAAAGATTTAAAAATTAATAGGCATATCAGTAAGTTTGTGTTTTCCTAGGATACATCTTCTGGATTTAAAGAGGACATAGTGAAATGAAGGTGAGAATGCACTACAGATTGCAGTTACTAACACGTTCAGTGTGTAGGAGAGAACAGAAGCTAGCACCCTACCCCCGAGTCTTACCCTGCCTTAAGAACAGCTTGCTGGGTTATAGCATACCCAGAGAACGAATTGGGATGTGTTTAGTGGGACAGAGAACTAAACTCACTGGTAGCTTGCTTCTTCAGGCTGTCATTCACCATCAGTCCTTAACATACAGATAACTGGCTTGAGGGATGGCTGATGAGCATAAAACCTGTGTCACTCACCCAAAAATGACTGAAGCCTTGAGGAAAGAATGGAAACAGGCAACCTCGGAAGATAGGAGGTTGGGGGACCCTCCAGAATATACCAGAGTCCTAGGAGGTGAGAGACTCTCAGGACTCAAAGGGAGGGCGGGACCTTAGATGAAATGCCTGACAGTAGGGAGAAGGAACTTATAGAGCCCACCTCCAGCAGGAAGACAGGGCATCAAATGAGGGGGGCATCCCATAGTCACAACTCTGACCCATAAGTGTGCCTGTCTGAAAGAATTAAAGGGATGGAAATGGAAAGGAACCTGAGGAAAAGAAGGTCCAGCAACAGATCCAAAGTGGGATCCAGTTCAAGGGGAGGCCCTTGACACTATTACTGAGGCTATGGACCATTCACAAAAAGGGGCTTAGCATGACCACACTCCAGAAGACCCAACAAGAAGCTGAAAGAGTCAGATGCAGATATTTGTACCCAACCAATGGACAGAAGCTGCTGACCCCTGTTATTGGATTCGGACAGGCTGAAAGAAGCTGAAGAGAAGGGCAATTCTGTAGGCGGATCAGCAGCCTCATTTAATCTGGAGCCCCGAGATCTCTCAAACACTGGACCACCAAACAGGAAACATACAGCTGGTGCTGATAAGGCCACCAACACACAGAGTAGAGGACTGCCATGTCTGTGTTCATTCAGAGATGATGCACCTAACCCTCAAGAGACCACAAGGAGTTTAGAGTTCAGGTTGGGTAAAGGGTTAGGACATCCATGTGGAAATGGGTTGGGGAGAAGGTCCAGGATGTGGAACAGTCAGAGGATGGACATGGTGGGGGAGGTAGGGAGAAATGTAGATGGACTATGCCTCTCAGTGATTATTAACTATTTCTTAACTTTGGTGCTTTTATATGTTTAACTTTTAATTAGATTCTGAGATGAAGTATTTGTAAACATAAGAGAGAGAAAGAGGAGGGGAGGAGGGAGAAAGTATATATATGGAGGGAGCCGTATATGTATGGCTCATGTAGTCCATTTTTTCATACTAGACAGAATATGTAAGCTGATTGTCACCCTTACTGAAGACTTTCCTACAAAATCTAAAGAGCAGGATTTGAGGAAGCACCTTCTACTGTTCTTCGTAGAGAGTTGCTAAGCTGGGGTACAGAACTTTTATATGTGTTTTCCCTATGGTATAAAAACATAAAAGGTAGATTACAGTCACCATAAGTGTGACTCTGTGTGGCCTTGCCAGTTTGAGCCACAACCCTAACATTATTAAAATGTACCTTTTGTATTTCATTAAGAGCTACGCAATTAAATCTGCATTTTTGATGTGCTATAATTGTCACAGTTGACATTGTTCTGATGATGATGATGTTCATTGATCATTCATAATGCAACTGCACAGCCCATGAATCAAGTGCAAATCAACACCTTTCCTTACTTTATATGCAGCAAAGTACTTTGCTTCTAGCCTGACAATCTGTGCTCACAGTTTAATCTTCAACTGTCAGAATTTGAGAATTTGGAGGTTTATTTTCCACCTTCCTTGGTACCACAAATCTCTCAACATTCATGAAATGTAGTTGAGAAACAAACCAGTACCAGTGGAGGGGCAGAACAGGGGGAGATTTTAGGTTTACTAATTTGAAGTCTATTTAAAATATGCATTGAAAATAAAAAACCTCATTTCTTAGACAGACTGCAGATAGTGACCAACAGGTTTTCGAGGTGTTGACCACACCTTGTCATAGAATGAAAGTGAAGTGACACCTGGGTATTTGTCTTCATTCCCGCGTGGCTCTATGCTAACATGCCCTTTCTGAACACTTCCATCAGAGAAGTTATACTCATGCACCACACAGATGCCTGTCTCAACTTATGTATTTTGAGTTTTAAACATGGCAGTCACAATGATGATATCCTACGTAAGCTTTTCTAATTTTGAATTATAGTTTTGTGGGTTTTTTATTGTGTGGTTTGGGGCTAAAGTGGGCCATGAAGAACTTTGTATCATCTGGGAGGAAGACGGGGAGTAGATATTCCTGTTGTTTGAATGTTGTTGTGTAGCAGACACTGCCAGTGTTCACACACTGTCATGACAGGCTCTTTCTCTTGATGGCTCACTTGGGCCAGGAGCTCTTGCATGTCCTTCTGTTCTTCAGCTTCTTCAAGCCTTAGGTTGACCATGTGTGTACAAAGCTTAAAAACAATGTCCTTATCCAATGGGCAAGAGCAATACAATTAAGTTGAAACTTTGAACATCAGGAGGAAGGTGCCATCTTTCAAGTTCATAGCTAGAAGTCTTGGAAGATGTAGAAGTGTCTCCAGAGGTCTTGGAAAGATTAAAAAAAGTCTTTCCAAACATGAGAAGATGAAGTATCATATTGATGAGTCAATAAAGACAAGACAGAGTTTCTAATGACTGTGTAGCTCACAGAACACTAATACTACAAATGAGTCACCTGAACAACTTGGCAGAAGATTTTAATGCTGTCCAGACTGTAGTGAGCAAAGTTAAAGATTATGGAGTGCAAAGGAAAGCAGAGGGAAAGGCCTCAGCAAGAGCTACTTGGGAAGGAGCTATGGAGGCTCAATTTGTCTGTTCTCAGGCAGCAAGTTACCAATTTGGATTTTCTGAACTAGCATGTATGTTTTGTTTTGTTTTTGTATTCCCAGAAAAACAACTTGGGTGGAAAATGTGGTTTTCTTGTTATTTATTTTCTGCAGAACTATTATGAGACTTTATAGGCATATTTGTCTTTGGTGGTACATTCCCATGGGTGTTATATTGTACATTGTATTTTCTATGCAGTCTGTCTAGTGGTGCACACTTTAAGAAATTCTGGTGCCATAAATAAGTATCATCCTTGATTTCAAAGGCACCGTACTCTATTGACAGCTGATAAAGGGGAGTATGATTAATGGAAGTAAATAAAATCCAAAAGCCATAGAGATGGATTTTTTCAAGAGAGAAATGACTGAGGGGGTCTTCATTTGCCATTGAAATATACCCTTGACTCTTTACTTTCATTCTGAGCCCCAGGGCAGTAATGCCATGGCAGCCATTGTTTGGGTTTCTGACCACCTAGCTTTGTTGGAATCATTCAACCAAAGACCCCAGCAGGTCACTAGATAACATGAAGAGAGATGCTCCAAATATGATTTCTGTCTGCAACTTCCTCCCTGAATTGGAGGGAATTTTGTCATCTGCTGCTCTATTCTGGTTTAGCCTTGGAGACCATCCAGAAGGCACCCACACACATCTGAATCTGTGTGGGGATGTGAATCCTTCTATACTATCAGGCCAGGAATGATAACTTTACTTGTTGTGAGTCTCTGTGTGCTTTACTGTCTGCTCTTGCCCACCCATGCTTTTGCATTATTAAATTAATATTTAATTGACTTTTGAATTCATAATCGATATTGTTCCATGGCTCTGAGGGACAAGTAAAACTAATATTGTTGAGTATTGATTGTTATGTCCAAAGCACTGTAATATGCATTATTTTATTTAATTATCTTATCAGCCTCCCTTTGTGTAATTAAAAAAATCAAATGAAATTAGCACTCAGAAGGGTTTAGTAGCTTATTTGAAGTTTCATTCCTAAAATCAGTACACCTAAGGCAGGAGCCCAGCTGTTCAAAATCTATATTCTTTTTATTACAGCAAATTATTTATACATTATCAGTTATTGGAAATAGGTAAAAATAGGTGAACTAGACTTGAAGCAAGTTTTTCTTATCAGTCAGTGAAGTACCAAAGTGAGCTAGGGCCTGATATCATTGCACAATGAATGAGAGTGAAGTTGGGAAGTCATACCCAAGGTGAAGGACCCAGAGGTCTTTTCCTTCAACTCTACTATGAAAGTAAAGAAGACACAGTCATAATTAGTACTCACAGCATTTTAAAGTCCAGACACACTAAAGGAAGTAGACACAAGTTCTTCTAGAGCTATGTGTGATGGGAGGCTCGTACAACTGAAAACAAGGGCACCAGTAATAATGCTTCCTGTGTGCAGCACTGTGCACTGGGTGGGTCATAATTCCTACTGTGTGCGTGTGGCACTGTGCACTGGTGGGTGGGGACAGTGGCATTGAGGAAAGTCTCTTACTGTGATTCTCCTCTAATTTTAAAGATATAGAGCTTACATAGTACTATCATCCCAGCAGTTATGGAATGTCAAGTCTTACATATATTTAATACAATTCCACATGGAAAATAAAAGTAATAGTTCATTCATTGATTGATGTGTTTCTTATGTATAAAATTTCTTATCTTTAACTCTTCATGAAATCTCAAAATCTGTGAAAAAGCAGGAAAGAGCAGTGTTTCAGTTGAATTCTTTGTCTCTGTTTCTCATATTATATTCCTAATACTCCACAGTGAATCCACATTCACAGAATGACAAGTTTGGCTTCCAAACTTTATGACACTTGGAAAAGAAAGAACAACTATGTATTTTGATATCAGAATTTTGTAATAAAACCAGCAGGCAGAACATGTACATTGAGTCAAAAAATAATATTATTAAAGTTTGTAGACAATTTCTGTAACTCCTGGTATTGGAATTAATTTTCTTTGTGGGGACACGCCCCATCCCGGCGCTGTGCTATTGTGCACAGCTGTTCTTTTGTGAGTATATCTTATGTCACCAGGTTTTATGGACACACTAGCAAAGCCTTTGTCTGTTGAATCACAAGCTATATGACAGCTATGTGAGACTCAGAATAGATGTTGTTGTTGCCTTTCCAAGTTTCTCCTGTGGGTGGCCATCATTAAATATAAATAAATATATACCAAACTATATGCTGTTCTTTTCTTTTTTGTATTGAATCTGGAGAAAAAACATTCTATCACATATCCTTAGCTGTGTGATATTGTAATAATGCTATCTGTTTCATTAGGAGTCATGAAATCGGTGAATTAACAGACAATTAGTGATATTTGCATTCATCTCTTGGAGTCAAGAAATCTATAGTCTTATTAACTTTGCATTTAAAACTACTTAACAGTATATAAAGTATTTTGAACTCTTTTAAAAAATATACTGTAAATGACTGGCAATCACAAAAAAGAATAATAGGAAACCAAAAACTTGAAAGTAGGTAATAAAAAAATTCCTCTTATATCCATATTTGTTTTTTTCATTTTTATAACAAGGTAGCTGATGAAAATAACTTCAGCAAGGGCCTCTGACTCACAGTTTTAGGGCTTCCAGTCCATCATAGCAGTTAAGGCATTGGCTCTCCCGACAGCCTTTTTGAGCAGGAGTTTCAAAACTCTGCTAGCCACTGCTTCCGACTTAGGGTGGAGCACTCAGACCAAGGTGAAGCCCATTGTTCTCCAAGGACACTAGCCACCTGATGCCAGCCTCCTGCAGAACAAGCAGAACCAGTTCTGCAGATGTGTTTCCAGCTTTTGAAGGGAAGGGTCTTGCCCTGCCTCTCTCTCTCTCTCTCTCTCTCTCTCTCTCTCTATATATATATATATATATATATATATATATATATATATATATACATGTATATATACATGTATATTTGGAGACCTCCATTAAACTTTGAGCCAGGAAATTCATCTTGGCTCCATGTTTCGCTTGTCATCCTGTTCCCTATCCCCAGCTTTCCTTCCAGGGAACTGAAACAGTTCAAATGTAGCTGCGGGCGGCTATAAGGCATGGCAGCTAGATGAAGTCCATGGCAGAGAGAGTGTCATGGACTGCTCACACCATGGTGGACTTGACATCAGACAGTGAGATGTGAGCAAATGCTCATAAGAACCACAAAAGCTCCAAAGGCTTCTAAATTGCACCTGCAATTTCAGAGCATGTGTTCAGAATATGAACCTGTTGGGGGATGATTCAGAGCCAAATCCTAGTAATACAAAATCTTAGTGAATTTAATATTGGGCTTCTATGAGTTTACAGAAAGCCCACTGCAAAGTCCAGGACCAGATTCAAGAAGGACATTGAATAGGTTTCCTGATCTTGGCATTAGGCTAAGTCTGCTCCTGCAATTCAGGAGTGAAGCTGAGATCCTCTCCACCTAGAAAACCAGGGTAATGCTCATGCTCAAGATTATTCCTGTAGTAAGAAAAGTTATCTCTGAAAACCTATAAATGTAACTAACATTAAAATAGGCATGCATTCCCAGCTTATGCTGTCTTACTGACTTAAGATGAAAATTTAATCTTTTATAGTAACAGTGCTCTTGTTGTGTTGAATAAGCACATGCTGGCCATTTCTGAAGGAGCCAGTCTTTAGTTTGTACCTCAGAGGAACTTACGAGTTATAAACAAGTATCATTGAATGGGAGCTATTGGGAACAATGGTAGATGTGACTCCCATGATTAAAAGCCACAGGCACAAAAATCATAATCAGGCTCTCAATTGGTCGACTATAAAAAATTAGTAAACACATTAAATATTTTATACTTTTAAAGTTTCCCATAATACTTTAATTTGTAAGAAATAATTATGGTAAACCTAGCATGAAACCATTTATTTTTATGGTATATTGAAAAAATTAACAAAAATAAAAAAAATGCAACTAGAGTATACTTAAAAGTATACAGGAAGAGTAAGAGCCTTCTGTGTCTGCCTGTGGTGGTTTAATTTGCATTGCTTTTCATCCATAAAGATAAATAGAAATACAGCTATGCTTTATTTCCTATTGTTATTGTGATTCTTGGTTGACAACTTTCCTACATCTGAGATTAAGAAAAACCTGAGGGTCTGGGTATATCTGTGAGAAATTCATATTGGGTGGAAAGCTCCACCCAAAACTCACTCAAAAGTAAGTGGTAAATGTCAGCCCCAAACTGGGGCCACACCTTATGGAGAAAGCTTATATGAAAGACATGGAAGAAGATAGTGCTTGGCTTTTGTCTATTCACCCTCACTCTCACTGGAAGTTTATTTCACTGATAATAGAGCCTACTGCTTTGGGATGTATACCAAAGACTCTCTGAATATCTAGTCTTGTGGACTTAACTACTGTTAGATTCTTGAGCTTTCCAGGAAGGCAGTCATTTTGGAATAGTAGGACCATAACCTGTAAGCCATTATAATAAACCACATTACATATGTATATATAATCACATACAGATATTGATAACATATGTGTATTAGTCTGGGTTCTCTAGAGTCACAGATCGTATGGGCAGTCTCTATGTAGTTAGGGAATTTGTCGATGACTTACAGTCTGTAGTCCAACTCCCCAACAGTAGTCAGCAGCAGCTGTGGATGGAAGTCCAAGGATCTTGCAGTTGCTCGGTCCCACAAAGCAAGCCGGCAAGGAAGAATCAGTCTTCCTTCTTTCAATGTCCTTATATATGTCTCCAGTAGAAGGTGTAGCCCAGATTAAAGGTGTACACCTTTAATCCCAGATGAACTTGAAGTCTGGGATTAAAGGTGTATGTCTCCACACCTTTAATCCCAGATGACCTTGACTGGAATCCATGCTTCAAGATCTCCATGCTAAGTCCAGGTCAGAAACTTATATCTCTGAGCCTCCAAATTAGGATCATAGGTGAGCCTTCCAATTCTAGATTGTAGTTCATTCCACATATAGTCAAGTTGACAACCAGGAATAGCCACTACAATCCACCCCTTGTCAACTTGACACAGACAATATCTCATGTACACATGAAACAATAACAAGGTCGTGAATACGCCTAACATGATATAACTATTCCTCGTACAATCGCAAACGCATTTGTAAATTTACAATGGGGCAATGTCCCTTGGGAACATTCTTTTAGTGTCTCAATACCAATTGATGTTAAAGGAATTGGAAGACAAATGTATCCTTAACAAAATAAGATAGAAGCATTCGTATTACTTATAATCCTCGTTTCTGCAACTGGTTATGTGGCTTTAGCTGGTATTTATAACTACCATCCTCTGCTACCCATTCTGTATTTCCTTCACCTTCAGCAAGCACCTCAGCAGGTCTTGGCTCTTTTCCTGGAGGATTGACCCATACCTTCATTCCTGATGGGTCATCCTTCCTCATCCTGCTTGGATTATGCTGTTGTAGTTTCCCATTGACTTTAATCACAGGACAGGGTAGTACAAAGAGACGCCCTAGGGGATCTCCTGCTCTCCAGACATAATCCTGCTTACCTCCATTGTGGAGAGGCAATCCAATTTCCCCACTGTAATCTGGATCTATCACCCCTCCTAACACAGTTATTCCTTTCTTAGCCTGATGGTTTAAGGGCATTAGAAGCCCAAAATGGCCAGGGGGAAATCTGAGCTTCCAGTTCAATGGAATGTTTGTTGTGGCTCCAGGTAGGAGCACTCCCCCCTCTGGAACCAAAACTTCTAGGCCAGCAGAACCTAAAGTTGTGGGGACAGGAAGCAAAAATTTTCCTAGCGGGTCACTAGGAGTGATAGTGAGTGGAACTATTCCCTTTTCCACCCCTTGATTCCTGGACCCATGAATCCTGGCTATGGGAGAAACTGTACCATATCCAATAGGCCCTTGAAAGTCTGATTATTTCCTTTCCCCCAGTGTACAGTTACCCTTGTAAAAGGCCTTAGGTCCCTCTGGGGAAGAATTGGAGAAAGAGTAGCAGCAAAACTTTTAGGTGTCTTATCAAAATCCTTCCTCAGGGGAACCTGGCCACCCCTTCATTCAAGGGGCTCTGGATCTGCAAACTGGCTCAAGTCTGGAAATTGATTCACTGGCCGAGATTGCCTTTTGCCATGATTCAATGCAGCCTTTTTATCATTTGTTTGAGGATTTTTCTGCTTATACAGCTCAAACAGATATGCAGTAGGTTTCCTATGCATTTCATCCCTGGAAACACCATGATTGATTAGCCAGTACCAAAGGTCCAAACGAGTCATACCATTATAAATTCCACCTCTCTGCCCATTACCGGGTACGTCATTATAAACATTGTTTTGTCTACACTGTCCATTATAAAAACTACGATCACCTTGTCTCTGGCGATTCAATGCTGCCACCTGGCCCTTGTTAACTCGGGGCCCGATTAAACCCATTGAATTTAATTCATCTAATTGAGCAGCAGCATCTCCAACCCTAAGGTCTGGCACAAGGAAAAGGGCAAGAACAAAACTCTTTAAATGTGCCGGTGCCCCTCTCACCAGTTTGCGTCTTATAGGACTGGTAAAAGGCATGTCTTCTGGACCTTCCCATTGTGGGGGAATAGGTTTTATACAACGTATCCATTCTAGCATTGCAATTTCCCTAAGCCTTAAAATCCCTTCATCAACACTAAGCCAAGGGATATCAGGCATCTCCAACTCCTTTTCAGTAGGCCATCTTTTAATAAATACTTCAGCCAACCAATCAAATAAACTTTTGACACCTTTTTTAACTGTGCGAGCTTCTATATTAAACCTAGAATCTCCACTCAGAGGACCCATGCCGATAAACTCAGCCTGCTCTAATTTTATGTTCCTTCCACCATTATCCCACACCCTTAAAATCCATTCCCATGCATATTCCCCAGACTTCTGCTTGAATGAGTTAGCAAACTCATTAAGCTCCTTAGTAGTATAGTGTATTTCCTCATGGACTACACTTTCTACCTCCCCTTTAGGGGCCTGTTTTGCCTTGAGTCTGGTTATAGGTCTAGAAGAAACTATTGGTGGGCCCGGAGAAACATCAATATTGTCAGTAAAAGTCACTGCTGGTCTATCAGGCTCTGAGGGATTACTTTCCTCAAGTGGAGAAGGCATTAATTCAAGGGGTGGGGTTGAGGGTACTACTTCTTCAGCTGGAGCAAATCCTTGAAAATCTGAAGATTCAACAGGGTCTTCCCACACATCCCCATCCCAAGTTATAGGATCCCATTCTTTGCCAATTAATGCCCTTACTTTAACTGCTGACACCCTCTGAGGTTGAGACTTGAATTTTCGCTGTATTTCAGCCAACCTTATAATGAGTGCTTCAGTTTGATTTTCTGCTACTTGAGCTCTATGGCTGCTGGAAAGAAGATTCTCTTCAAGGGCACACTTGGAAACTTTTAGATTGTTTACTTGAGTCTGGAGCTGTTCGATTTTATCACACAACTCCTTCCTTTCCTTCATTGCTTTCTCCCGAGATGCCAAGAGTAACAAGCCAGCAAAATCATTTTCCGGTTTTTTCCCCAACTTGTAGAACATATTGTATACCACCGAATCACCTAATTCATCAAGATAATCAAAGGCTTTAGCTTCTTTAAGCTTGGAATATAGTTTCATCCATGGGTTTTCAATATCCCCCGAGCTCCCAGGAGGGAGAGAATTTGGAGAGGTTTCAGCAATTGAGAGTGCTGGTGGGTCAACCAACCAACTCCAAAATTTTGAAACATTCATCCTTATACTTCTGCTCCTCTAGAACCACTTCTGGTACCACTTCTGTATTAGTCTGGGTTCTCTAGAGTCACAGATCGTATGGGCAGTCTCTATGTAGTTAGGGAATTTGTCGATGACTTACAGTCTGTAGTCCAACTCCCCAACAGTAGTCAGCAGCAGCTGTGGATGGAAGTCCAAGGATCTTGCAGTTGCTCGGTCCCACAAAGCAAGCCGGCAAGGAAGAATCAGTCTTCCTTCTTTCAATGTCCTTATATATGTCTCCAGTAGAAGGTGTAGCCCAGATTAAAGGTGTACACCTTTAATCCCAGATGAACTTGAAGTCTGGGATTAAAGGTGTATGTCTCCACACCTTTAATCCCAGATGACCTTGACTGGAATCCATGCTTCAAGATCTCCATGCTAAGTCCAGGTCAGAAACTTATATCTCTGAGCCTCCAAATTAGGATCATAGGTGAGCCTTCCAATTCTAGATTGTAGTTCATTCCACATATAGTCAAGTTGACAACCAGGAATAGCCACTACAATATGCACACATAAAATTATATAATATAATGTATATACATGATATACTTTATTTAATATAATATATAATGTATTAATATATTAAATATTAGAATTATATTAATTGTATTGTGTTATATTAATACCTTACATCTTATAGATAATTATATTATACTATGATACCATAATATAATATGTGTGTGACTGTGTGTGTGTGTGTGTGTGTGTGTGTATTCTGGTTTTCCGAAATGAGCTTTGAAGCAGATATTCACAGCTCAAAAGATCTAAATTTTGGGTGGGTCTTTCTGTCATTTTTCTTTTTGAACTTTTGGTCTAGAGTTATGGGTTTTCAAATATAAAAACAATTTCAATCCTGGGATAACGTCATGCTTGGGTTGTTGTTTTTCTATTATAAAATTTTCTCTGTTTTCATTTTGTTAGAAACTTGGTCGGCTGTTTTTATTAGGCAAACATGGATCCAGATTGCGGATGATGGAATGGTCCTATTCCAATGTCAGTGTACTCCTTACCAAAGCAGGACCAGAGGGTTTTCTGCTGTATTCTAGAATCTGTACAATATTGATATTATTTATTATTTAAATGTTTAGGAGAATTAATCAGAGAAATGGTCCCAGCAAAGTACTTCACAGCACACATTAATTGTCCTTAGCAGGTATAAGTCAATTTAGGATATGTAACTTTCTTGAATAAATTGAAGTTATCTGTGTCTTTTGAGGACTTTTTCCATTTCATCTAAATTGTTAAATTTATGAGCAGAAAACTTTCAATTATATTCCATTATTATCTTTTTGATTTGCAGTCTTCAATGATGTCTTCCTATCATTCTTGATATTAATAATTCATGTCCTCCTTCTTTCCTAATCAGTGTGAGTGGCCTTTGGGTTAATTTGAGTCTTTCTCCTATCCTTTCCTCCGTGTCTGTCTGTCTTATTCTTATTTCAGTGTTTTCTTCTCTGACTATATTTTCTTCTTACTTTTTATTCTTATTCACATTTTATTTTACTTTCCAGGTTCTTGTAGAGATATGTTACTTATGTGAAAAATTCTTGCCAACTAATATAACCATTCACTGCTGTAATTTTTTCTGAAACTGCTTTTTAAACTGCATCTTCCAAAATTGATGTGATGGACCTATTTTCATCACATTAAATAATTTCTAAATGCACATACAACTGTACATGCATTACTTAAAACTACATTGTTTTGCATTTTATCTGATTTGCCAACTGTTTAAACTTTTTCCACATATTGCTTCTCCTCAATTTCTAGTATAATTGTTATAGTTAGGTGTACATCTTGTGCATATAGTTTCATTTTCTAGTGTCTAAGACTTGCTAGCTGATTCAGAATTGTTTATTCTTCTTGAATATTTCCTACAAAGTCAAAAAATACAAATTCTACAATTTCTGTGGTTTTTTGAAGATTGTCTAGTTCGTTAAAGGAATTTTCAAAATTTCTTTTGATTTCCTATTGATTATTCTGTAATTATTGAAAAGAATATTGAAGTCTCCAGCCATACTAGTGAGTTTCAATTCCCTTGACCTACTCAGTTTTGTGCATGTGTGTGAGATCTGACATTAGATTCACACACACATAGAAACTCTGTGTTCGTAGTGTTGGCTCTTTTGTTTGGAAAGAATGCAACTTTTAAAATATAAATATATTTTTCTAAAGATTCTGCACCTTTTACTCTTTTAATGTATGTTTCTAGGAATAATTTCAAGATTTGTTTCTCTATTTTTTCTCTTTGGTCATCACAATGTTTTGTATGTGTGTTTATAAGTGGTGTATGTGTGTATATGCATATTTTTGTGGGGATATGCATGTGTGGTGTGTCTTTATGTGTGTATGTGCACAGGTATGTATATCTTTTTTTTTAAAAAAAATGTACTTTTTAAAGTCTGATTTGTCTGAACACACATTTGTGTACCACCACACATATGTAGACATGTGGAGATCATAAGAAGGCATCAAATCTCTTGAGAATAGAGATATATACAGTGTGAACAATTATATGGGTGGTGGGAATAGAGCAATTGTCCTCTGCAAGAGCAACCAGTGCTCTTGACAACTGAGCCATCTCTCCAATCTAAGTAATTATTTCTTAATAAAACTGTTATCAAAAAAGATAAGGAAGGGTACTTCATACACATCAAAGGAAAAATTTACCAAGATAAAATCTCAATTCTGAATATCTGTTCTCAAAATTCAAGGGCAACCACATTCATAAAAGTAACTTTACTAAAGCTCAAAGCACATATCACAACTCACACAATAATAGTGGGAGAAATCAACACCCCACTCTCAGCAATGAACAGAACATGGAAACAGAAACTAGAGACACAGGGAAACTAATAGAAGTTATGAACCAAATGGATCTAACACATATTTATAGAACATTTCATCCTAAAGAAAAAAAATGTACCTTCTCAGCATCTCATGGTACCTTCTCCAAAATTGACCATATAATTGGTCAATTTTGCCAATCAGGCAAAACAGACACAAGAAGATTGAAATAATCCCATGCCCCTATCAGATCACCCCAGACTAAGATTGGTCATTAATTCCAACAAAAACAATGGAAAACACAACATACACATGAAAGTTGAACAACATTCTACTCAATTTTCTAGACACATACCAGGTGCCAAATTTAAAACAGGATCAGATAAACAATCTGAATAGTCCCATAACCTCTAAAAGAAACAGAAGCAGTCATTAATAGTCTCCCAACCATAAAAAGCCCAGGACCACATGGGTTTAGTTGAGAAATCTATTGGACCTTCGAAGAAGACCTAATACCAATACTCTTCAAACTATTCCACGAAATAGAAACAGAAGGAACATGACTTAACTCATTCTATAAAAAAGCATAAAGCCACAGTTATGCTTATACATAAACTATACAAAAAGCAAACAAAGAAAGAGAATTTCAGACCAATTTCCCTTATGAACATTGATATAAAAATAATCAATAAAATGCTTGCCAACTGAATCCAAGAACACATCAAAATGATAATTCACTACGATCAAGTAGGCTTCATTCCAGGAATGAAGGGACGGTTCAATATATGGAAATCCATCAAAGTAATCCACTGCATAAACAAAGTCAAAAAGAAAAAGAAAAAAGAAAAACCCACATGATCATTTCATTAGATGCTGAAATAGCATTTGACAAAATTCAGCATCCCTTCATGGTAAAAGTCTTGGAAAGATCAGGAATTCAAAGCCCATACCTAAACATAGAAAAAGCAATATACAGAAAACCAGTAGCCAACATCAAACTAAATGTAGACAAACTGGAAACAATCCAAATAAAATCATGGATGAGACAAGGCTCTAGCAATAATCTCCTTATCAACTTTAATAAATCTATAGAAGTTCTAGCTAGAGCAATTAGACAACAAAAGGAGGTCGAAGGGATACAGATTGGAAAGGAAGAAGTCAAAATATTGCTATTTGCAGATGTTATGATAGTATACTTAAGTGACCCCAAAAATTAAACCAGAGAACTCCTAAAGCTGATAAACAACTTATACAAAGTGGCTGGATCTAAAATTAACTCAAAGAAAACAGTTGACTTCCTCTACTCAAAGGATAAACAGGCTGAGAAAGAAACTAGGGAAATGACACCCTTCACAATAGTCACAAATAATATTACATAATTTGGTGTGACTCTAACTAAGCAAGTGAAAGATCTATATGACAAGAATTTCAAGTCTCTGAAGAAAGAATTTGAAGAAGATATCAGAAGATGGACAGATCTCCCATGGTCATGGATTGGCGGGATTAATACGGTTAAAATGCCCATCTTGCCAAAAACAATCTACAGATTCAATGCAATTTCCATCAAAATTCTGAATCTTCATAGAGTCGGAAAGAACAACTTTCAAATTCATTTGCAATAACAGAAAACTCAGGATAGCGAAAACTGTTGTCAACCATAAAAGAACTTCTGGTAGAATCAGTGTCTCTGATATCAAAGCTATATTACAGAGCAATAGTGATAAAAACTGTGTGGTATTAGTACAGTGACAGGCAGGAATATCAATGGAATAGAATTGAAGAGCCAGAAATGGACTCAGACATGTATGGTCACTTGATCTTTAAGAAAGGAGCTGAAACCACCCAGTGGAAAAAAGACAGCAGTTTTAACAAATGGTGCTGATTCAACTGGCAGTTAGCATGTAGAAAAATGCAAATAGACCCATTATTATTATTATTATTATTATTATTATTATTATTATTATTATGTATTCTATATTCTTTGTTTACATTCCAAAGGCTTTCCCAGTTCCCCCCTTACCATATATCCCATAAGTCTTCTCCCTCCCCACCTATTCCCCAATCACCCCCCCCCCACCATTTCTCTGTTCTGGTACTCTCCTACAAAACTGGATCCAATCTTTTCAGGCTCAGGGTCCTCTCCTTCCTTCTTCTTGGGAATCATTTGACTTGCTAATTGTGCCTTGAGTATTCAGAGCTTCTGGCCTCATTAATATCCACTTATCAGTGATTGAATTTCATGTGTATTCTTTTGTGATTGGGTTAACTCACTTAGGATATTTTTCAGATCCAACCATTTGCCTACAAATTGCATGAATTCATTATTTTTAATTGCTGAGTAGTATTCCATTGTATAAATATACCACATTTTCTGTATACATTCCTGCTTTGAGGGACATCTGGGCTGCTCCCAACTTCTGGCTATTATAAATAAGGATTCTATGAACATAGTGGAGCATGCGTCTTTATTGTATGCAAGGGAATCCTCTGGGTATATGCCCAGGAGTGGTATGACAGAGTCCTCTGGTAGTGTCATACCCAATTTTCTGAGGAATCACCAGACTGATTTCCAGAGCGGTTGTACCATCTTGCAATCCCACCAACAGTGGAGGAGTGTTCCTCTTTCTCCACCTCCTTGCCAGCAAAAGAATAAACCTTTTTCTCAGTACCGCATGGTACCTTCTCCAAAATCGATCATATAATTGGTCACAAGACTGACATCAACAAATACAAGAAGATCGCACTAATCCCATGCCTCCTATCAGATCACTATGGAGTAAAAGTGGTCTTCAATAGCAAGAAAAAGAACAGAAACCCACATACACATGGAAACTGAACAATATTCTACTCAATGACACCTTGGTCAAGGAAGAAATAAAGAAAGAAATCAAAGACTTTTTAGAATTCAATGAAAATAAAGTTACAACCTGCCCAAATCTATGGGACACAATGAAATCAGTGCTCAGAGGGAAACTCATAGCCCTGAGGGCCTCCAAAAAGAAACTGGAGAGAGCATACACTAGCAGCTTAACGGCACACCTTAAAGCCCTGGAACAAAAAGAAGCTAATTCACCCAGGAGGAGTAGAAGACAGGAAATCATCAAACTCAGGGCTGAAATCAATCATGCAGAAACAAAGAGAACCATACAAAAAAATCAACAAAACCAGGAGTTGGTTCTTTGAGAAAATCAACAAGATAGATAAACCCTTAGCCAAACTAACCAAAGGGCACAGAGACAGTATCCAAATTAACAAAATTAGAAATGAAAAGGGGGACATAGAACAGAAACTGAGGAAACTCAAAAAATCATCGGATCCTACTACAAAAGTCTATACTCAACACAACTGGACTATCTGGAGGAAATGGACAATTTCCTAGACAGATACCAAATACCAAAATTAAATCAGGATCAATTAGATCATCTAAACAGTCCCATAACCCTTAAAGAAATAGAAGGGGTTATAGAAAGCCTCCCAACCAAAAAGAGTACAGGACCAGATGGCTTTAGTGCAGAGTTTTACCAGACATTCAAAGAAGACTTAACACCAATACTCTTCAAACTATTCCACAAAGGAACACTGCCCAACTCATTCTTCAAAGCCACATTTATGCTGATACCAAGACCACACAAAGATCCAACAAAGAAAGAGAACTACAGGCTAATTTCCCTTATGAATATCGATGCAAAAATACTAAATAAAATTCTTGCCAACCGAATCCAAGAGCACATCAAAACAATCATTCACCATGATCAAGTAGGCTTCATTCCAGGGATGCAGGGATAGTTCAATATATGGAAATCTATCAAAGTAATCCACTACATAAACAAACTAAAAGAAAAAAAACCACATGGTCATCTCATTAGATGCTGAAAAAGCATTCTACAAAGTTCAGCATCCTTTCATGCTAAATAGACCCATTCTTATCTCCTTGTACAAAGCTCAAGTCCAAGTGGATCAAGGACCTCCATATAAAACCAGATACACTGAAGCTTATAGAAGAGAAAATGAGGAAGACCCTCACACACACATAGGGAAAATTTCCTGAACAGAACACCAGTGGCCTATGCTCTAAGATCAAGAGTCTACAAATGGGACCTCATAAAATTGCAAACCTTCTTTAAGGCAAAGGACTCTGTCCATAGGCCAAAAAGACAACCAAGATATTGGGAAAAGATCTTTACCAATCCTACATCCGATAGAGGGCTAATATCTAATATATACAAAAAAGCTCAAGAGATTCAAACATCCCTATTAAAAATGAGGTATAAATCTAAACAAAGAATTTTCAAGTGAGGAATGTCAAATGGCCAAGAAGCACCTAGAGAAATGTTCAACATCCTTAGTCATCAGTAAAATGTAATCAAAACAACCCTGAGATTCCACCTCCCACCTGGCAGAGTGGCTAAAATTCAAATCTCAGGTGACAGCACATGCTGTCAAGGATGTAAAGAAAGAGGAATACCCCTCCATTGCTGGTGAGATTGCAAGCTGGTACAACCACTCTGGAAATCATTCTGGCAGTTCCTCAGAAAACTGGATATAGTACTACCTGAGGACCAAGCTATATTACTCCTGGACATACACCCAGAAAATGCTCCAATATGTAATAAGGACATATGCTCCACTATGTTCATAGCAGCCTTATTTAGCCAGAAGCAGGAAAGAACCCTTCAACAGAGGAACGGATACAGAAAATGTTATATATTTACACAGTGGTGTACTACTCAGTGATTAAAAATGATGAATTCATGAACTTCTTAGGCAAATGGATAGACCTAGAAAATATCATTCTGAGTGAGGTAATCCAATTATAAAACAAGACACATGGTATGTACTCACTGATAAGTGGATATTGGCCCAAAAGTTTGGAATACCCAAGATAAAATTCACAGATCACATGAAGCTCAAAATGAAGGAAGACCAAAGTGTGGGTACGTCGGTTCTTCTGAGAAGGGGAACAAAATACCCACAGGAGTAAATATGGAGATAAAGTATAGAGCAGACATTGAAGGAAAGATCATCGCAATCCTGTCCCACCTGGAGATTGATCCCATATACAGTCCAAACCCTGACACTGTCCTGGATGCCAAGAAAGGCTTCATGAAAGGAGCCTGATATAGCTGTCTCCTGAGAGGCTCTGCCAGAGCCTTTCAAATACAGAGGTGGATTCTCACAGCAAACCATTTGACTGAGTATGGGGTCCCCAATGGAGGAGTTAGAGAAAGGACTGAAGGAGCTGAAGGTGTTTGAAACCTCATAGGAAGAACAACAGTATCAACCAACCAGACCCTCCCAGAGCTCCCAGGGACTAAGTCATCAACCCAGGCGTACACATGTACATATGTAGTGGAGGATTGCCTTGTCAGTCATCAATGGGCAGAGAGGACCTTGGTCCTATGAAGATTTGATTGATGACCCAGTATAGCATAATCGAGGGAGGGAAGGAAGGTTGGAGTGGGGTGGGTGGAGGAACACCCTCATAGAAGTAGGGGGGGAGGAGAGTACGATAGGGCATTTCAGGGAGGGGGGAACTGGAAAAGGAGATAACATTTGAAATGTAAATACAGAATATCCAATTAAAAAAACATAAAAAAGTTTGTCAAAATCACGAGAAACTCTAGTTTGTTGCACACAGACTTAAGTAAAGAACAAGATTTAGTTTTTAACCCACTAACCTCTTGCAACTGTATTCTATAAAGTGCTTAAAATCCCTTTCCCAAGTACATTTAGTAACTCAACATTCTGGTGATTTTATCCCAACTTATCTATCTTTCCTAGCAAGAAAACTCAACTCTGCAGTGGGAATCTGCAAAAGAAGGAAACCAACAAATTCTATGACTAGCCCTCTCCCTTTTCCATTCCATTAAGGAGCAGGCTTCCATGCTGGCAGGAACTGATGAAGGTGGCTGAATGGGCAACTCTGCTTGCCCTCACACAAAACTGTAGATACCCAACTTTTTAAACGTTGTTTCTTTTTCAACAACTAAAGAAATATAGGTTTTTTTAAATTTAAAATGCCCCTGTGTCTGAGGATCATAAAGATTAAGAAATGTGATCTTTCTTTGCTGGTTTTCTGAGGCACTTCTTGATCTGATATCTTCAACTTATTTTTGATCTGGGATTTCCATTTCTACCTTGGCTTTACATTTAAGTTCTGTTGTCTTACAAAGTTTGTTTTCCCCCAATCTCTACCAAATCCAAGAAGAGTAAATGAGTTGCCCAAATATTGAATGCGAGTCTACATGAAATGATCCGATACAAGACTAAACTAAAGTTGTGCCTACAGAGAAAGTCTGATCTGGTTAGGGGTAAAAAATGCAAAAGATGACACTGCCAAAACAACACAGGAAAATAAACCCACACTTGCCAAGCTGTCAGGCTGGAACAGAGCTGACAAGCATATTCGCACTGCAGTGCTTTGATGGATTATGTTTTCACAGATTATTCTCCTCTCGAACGTGTGCATTTTAATAAGCAACAAAGCTCAAATCAGAGGGAAAGTAATAAAGGTGGGATTTCAGGCATCTAGACAGGCTTATAACAGAGACTATTGGAATCTTGGATTTGCTGGGATCTATCAAACAAGGCAAGTAGTCCTCCTTGGTGCACAGGCCTGTGTCTTGGACAAGTACATGAACTAGAAGATACAAAGATGTAAAAACACTTGCTTATTTTACAGTAGCCCGGCTTCCAGAACTTTTCTCCATTGTGAAACCCACTATAACCAATCTTCCACTTTCAATTTCAGCTTGAAAATCACTTCAACAGCAATGGTGTAATAGGTGAGTTATACATTTTGAGATTAACTGAAAAATTTCAAAACCTAAATTTTCTGGCATCTGCAATCAAGTTTTCGTTTCTTTAATTCATGTAGAGCAAGGTATTTGTAGAGTAATGCAGGTGATTTCATTCATAATCATGAGCTATGTATTTAAGCAATCAGTCCTATGCATAATTACTCAGTCTAGATGAAAAAATGTGTCTAGCTTTCCTAGGAATATATGTACATTTTGTCCAAATGAAAAACCAATCACAAATGCTTTAAAATTCCATTCTGAACTTAATTTTGCCTCTCAATGAGATATGAGGCACGCTAAAAGTATGAAATCAGTTCTTGGAATCTGATGGTAGGAAAAATGGCAGTTTCACAGAAAAGGAGAATGGCTCTACTGTTCACTATTATTCAAAAGCCATAAATGTAATTTTTAACATGGTCATTTTTATGATGGTGCCCCCTGTTCTCAAAGATCTATAGCATAACTGTATTGCTGGTAGACTAGATGACTTGAAAAGTATTCGCATCTAGCCCAAGAGCTACTGGGACTCATATGAATTTTCCTCATCTGTGTCTCCAATATATTGCCACAGCTTCTAGAGGCTATTCTTCACCATCATACTTCTATCAAGAGTCCTCTGAGATAACACTGAGTACTTGCATCTTTGTCCTAACTTTGACCTCCCCTCTATAACTTGTTCATACATGCCATTGATGTTCTGAGAAATCAGTAAATATAAAGGAATACTATTCCCCAGAACATTTCAAAACATCAACGACCTAGATAGCCCAAATATCATGACTTTCTTTTCAATATTTCTTGCATTCTCTGGTTAACAATAAACTCCCAGCCTGCTTTGAACACCATGAGACTGAATTCAGCAACCAATTCTGTCTTATTATGAGGGCATCCCTCCCTCACCGCATACAACCTCCCTCAGTGAGTACCAGCTCCCTGATAAGGCTATCCCTTAGTGCATACCTCTCCAGTCTTAAAATTGCTCCACTTCCATCTTTACTGAATATGCTTTTCAGTTATCACCATCCTCTGAAATTTTGAGATTTAAATTCTTTGAAATTCTTATCCAGACTCCACATTATGTGACCTTATATTGATTCTGACTTACATGCCTTTCCTACTGACCACAGCTTTATACTTCACTTAGTATAAAGGTATTTCTTGAAGACAAACAAAAACTATGGGCTAAGCACTATAGCTAAAATTTCTAAGACTTTTTTAAGAAGAGAGAATAGTAGTTAAATAATTATGATATTATGCATAAATAATCTAACCCCCCTTTTCTGATTGAACTATTAAATACTCTTGTAATCATTTCACAAATGTCAATTCCAATTCCATGAAATCAAATTAGTCTTTGTAATGCTGGATACTTATACCCTTTAATAAAATGTTAAGAGTATGCTTATTTTCTGAATAATAATGTTCTACATCCTTTAGTTAGATATGGAGCTTTGATTATTTCAAACCATATAACCAACCATTTAGCTATTTGTTTTCCTACCACTCACTGATACTGCAGGGCATCTGGAAAAGCCATGAGCCTAATGATTTTACTGTTTCTTTCATTTGATTTTTGTTCCTATCTTGATTGCACTGTGCTCCTGTTTCCAATGTTGAATTTTCTGCCTTTTCAGGCACTTTGTGCATATCAGAGGTAAAGCACCTTTTGTCTGAATTGTGACTTCACTCTGTCATTTCAAACATCATGCATATAGCTTGGTGTTTTATTTTTTCATATTCATCATTGTGCTCTGCTAATGAAATGAAGATTCTATTAAAGAAATTGTTTGGCACTTGAACATCCTTGGTTTTCCATATCACATAGTATGTAAGCCAGATCACACACTCAATTTGTTGATTGTGTGAAAAAGTATTTTATTAGCAATAAATTACTTGGGCTAATGGAAAGGGTGATTGAGAAGAAACATTTGTTTTCTCCTGACTTCCATTATGTGATTAAGCATGTGCCCCCATGGGACAATAAAAAATTGTAATGTCTCCTCCTTTAGCGTTGCTTTGTCATGAAATTCTGACTGGGAAAACATGGAAATGAAGAAACAAGATACTGAAGAAAAGACATATACAGAGAAGCTGGGAGTGGTAGGCTGTTACTCACTTTGGTAGAGAACACCTATGATAGCAAGCCCCAAACTCTGTAAGTTTATTATATACGGCATGAAGAAGAGGTTCTGCTTTGTCTCAGTGAGGTCTCCTTGGTGTAGTTGTAGATCATGCACATCAAGAAGGAGAAAGGTACAGCTTTCTGCATGTGCATGTCAACATTCATACTTAAACCAGGGAAGGCTGTGTCACTCCCCTGAGCCTGACCCACAGAGGCATCGTCATTTTCATGGGTCTGGTGTACTGTCTTAACAAGGTCATGTTTGAGACAACAATGTCCATTCACTCAGGACTTTATGCACTCCCTGCATAATATGCTCTGGAAGAAACTTGGGAGAACAAGCAGCTCCCTGAAACCCAAACATCACATACATACTGCCAGACATCCCTAGTTACCTTCATGTCTTGACAAACAATTATTTTACCTACAGTTATCTATTCTCTTTAACATGAACACAAGATTTCTAGGTTCCAATTTTAGAACAGATAGGTTACAAATAAGCTAAATTATGTTCATTTAAAAAATAAAATGAGCCAGTTTGTGGTGGCACATGTTAGTGAGATATGCCAAAGAGACAGAAGCTGAAGAACCATGAGTTCAGGCTAGCCTGGGCTACACTTTGTGACTGGAGAGCTGGCTCAGTGGTTAAAAATATGCAGTGCTGCTCTTTCAAAGAAAATGATTTCTAGGATTCACATAAGATGACTCAGAACCACCAGTGGACACATTGTCCTCTTATGGCCTCCAATAGTATGCACACACAGGTAGTCTTACATATACATACACACAAATAAAAATAAAATAAATCTTTATAATAAATGAAATAGAAGGAAAGGGGTGTCAGAGAGTGGCTCACTGGTTAGGATGTTTGTCTAGCATGTATGACTCCAGGAGAAGAATATGTCCCTAGCTTTCAGAGAAGAGCCTCTTCCTCAGTGGTTTGCAGCAGACAAATGCAGCCTTTCCAATGCTGACCACATTAATAACGAATTTGTACGAGAGGGTGAGGATCTGGTTCAATCTGGGACAACCTTGGCACGCCACGTATGAAGCATAACTACCCACATGCTGCTGGACTTTCAGATCCTGTTTCTCTATCTCCCTTTAACAGCTGTTAGTGCACCATAAATACATGATGCTTTAATGACTGGTCAAATATTATACAAATAAATCTCAGTCCCTTATTGCAGAGCAGTCAAATTGCAACCACTATATGTAATGACAAAGAAACACCAATAAAAAAACCTGGATTTTGAATCTGTCTTTCTTACCACTGTGGCAAAAGAGGTGTATATAGACAGACACTGGTGCTAAGTAGAAATCCAGTTATATTTGAAGAAATTATATCAATGTATGTTATAGCATGTGCAGGCAATATTGGCACATGTATGCTTATCATAGCTGCTTGTGTATCCCTCCCAATCAAGTCTATGTGATGCCATTTGCTTATGTTCAAACTCAACATACTCCATTTCCACCTAACAGTGCACTGAAAGGCACTACACCTTCATGTTTGCTGGGTGAATGGGACCCCGAGGTGCAGGCTTATAGCACACCAGACTGCTCCTACTAAAGAACTCTCTACTACCCAGAATTCTACTCAAAACTAAAAGCCTGTATGTTACTGTGTTATTTTGAATAAGAATCTCCTCACAGGCTCATATGAATGACTGCCTGGATCCAAGCATTATTGATGAAGGATTAAAAGCTGTAGCCCAGTTGGAGGAGGTTGTGACTGAAGGGTTGGATTTGAGGTTTCAAAAGCCCACAGCATTCTCAGTTTCTCTCTGCCTTCAACTTCCAGGTTGAAAGCTTGAGCTCTCAGCTCTTGCTGAGGTGCCTTGCATGCTTGCCTGCTGCCATGTTCTCAACATAATGGTCATGAACTCACTGTCAGAAATTGTAAATAAAGCCCCTAGTAAATGTTTTCTTTCATAAGTTGCCATGGTCATTATGTTAACATAAAAGTAACTAAGACACCAGGTACAATTCTAATAACGAAATAGAATTTTAAAAACTAGAAAGAAATGAAAGAAACCCAAATGACTAAATTTAAAAAAGAAGGATTATGTATCTGAAAAGATTTATAAAAATTACTATCTATAAAAAATTCAGTGACATGTATAGATTTGGGATCTGATTAACTTAGTTTTTATTTTATTTCCAAGATTGCTATAATAAAGTTTTAATTAGAAATTGACTACTATTTTGTTTGAGTTAATTTTATATCCAGCCACTTTGCTGGAGTTGTTCATCAGCTTTAGTTCTCTGGTGGAATTTTTGGGGTCACTTAAGTATACTGTCATATCATCTGCAAATAGTGATAGTTTGACCTCTTCCTCTCCAATTTGTATTTTTTTAACTTTCTTTTGTTGAGGTAAAGAGATGATCATGTGTTTTTTTCCTTTGAGTTTGTCTATATAGTGGATTATGTTGCTGGATTTCCATACATTGAACAATCCCTGCATCCCCGGGATAAAGCTTACTTGATTGAGGTGAATGATTGTTATGATGTGTACTTGGATTCTGTTTGCAAGAATGTCATTGAGTATTTTTGCATTGATATTCATAAGGGAAATTGGTTTGAAGTTTACTTGTTTGTTGGGCCTTTGTGTGGTTTAGGTAAAAGCATAATTGTGACTCCACAGAATGAATTGGTTAGTGATCCTACTGTTTCTATTTTGTGGAATAGTTTGAAAATTATTTGTGTTAGATCTTTTTTGAAGGTCTGATATAATTTTGCAGTAAACCCATCTGGTCCTGTTTGTTTTTTGTTTATTTTCTTCATTTTTGGAGGGGGTTGGGAGAATTTTAATGACTGTTTCTTCTATTTATTAGGGGGGTTTGGGACTGTTTATATGGTTTATCTGATCCTGATAAAACTTGGTATCTGGTATCTGTCTAGAAAGTTGGTCATTTATTTCAGATTTTCCAGTTACGTTGATTATAGAAAGAACATTTTGCAAATTCATTTGGAATAACAAAAAAACCAGGATAGCAAAAAACTATTCAGAACAATTAAAGAACTTCTCAGGGAATCACCAACCTTGACCTCAAGCTGTACTACAGAGCAATAGTGATAAAAGCTGTATCATTTTTCTACAGAGACAGGCAACTATATTAAGGGAATAGAATTCAAGACACAGAAATGGATCAACAAACCTATGGTCACTTGATATTTGACAAAGGAACCAGTGGAATCATCCAGTGGAAAAAAGACAGCATTTCAATAAGTGGTGCTGGTTCAACTGGAATTCAGCATGTAGAAGAATGCAAATCGAACAATTCTTATCTCCTTGTACAAAGCACAAGTCCAAGTGGATCAAGGACCTCCACATAAAACCATATATACTGAATCTAATAGAGAAAGTGGGGGAGACCCTCAAACACATGGGCACAGGGAAATAGTTCCTGAACAGAACACCAATGGCTTATGCTCCAAGATTAACAATAGACAAATGGCACCTCATAAAATTGCAATGCTTCTGTAAGGCAAAGTGTACTGCCAATAAGACAAAAGCCAAGCCACAGATTGAGAAAAGATCTTTAGCAATCTTACATCTAATAGAAGGCTAATATCTAATACATACAAAGAGCTCAAGAAGTTCGATTCCAGAGAATCAGATAACCCTATTAAAACTGGGGTACAGAGCTAAACAAAAATTCTCAAGTGAGGAAACTCAAATGTCCAAGAAGCACTTTAAGACATGTTCAACATCCTTAGTCATAAGCAAAATGCAAATCCACACAACTCTGAGATTCCACTTTTTACCAGTCAGAATGGCTAAAATCAAAAACTCAGGTAACAGCATTGTTGGTAGGATGGCAAGCTGGTACAACCACTCTGGAAATCAGTCTGGTGGTTGCTCAGAAAATTGAACTTAGTACTACTTGAGGACCCAGATATACCATTCCTAGGCATATACCCAAATGATTTTCCAACATGTAACAAGAACACATGCTCCACTATAATCATAGCCGCCTTATTCATAATAGCCAGAAGTTGGAAAGAACCTAGATGTCCTTCTACAGAGGAAAGGATACAGAAAATGTGGCATATTTACATAATGGAGTACTACTCAGCTACTGAAAACAATGACTTCATAAAATTCTTAGGCAAATGGATGGAACTAGAAAATATCATCCTGTGTCTGGTAACCCAATCACAAAATAACACATGTGTTATGCACTCACTGATAAGTGGATATTAGCCCTAAAGCTCGGAGATGCAATTCATAGACCACATGAAGCTCAAGAGGAAGGGAGACCAAAGTGTGGATGCTTTAATCCTACTTAGAAGGGGGAACAAAATACTCATAGGAGTAAATACTGAGACAAAATGTGGAGTAGAAACAGAATGAAATTCCATCCTGAGACTACCTCATGTGGGAATCCATCTCATATACAGTCCCCAAACCCAGACACTACTGTGGAGTCCAAGAAGTGTTTTCTCTCAGGAGCTTGATATAGCTGTCTCCTGAGTGGCTTTGCCAGAGCCTGACAAATAGAGGAGGATGCTTGAAGTCAACAATTGAACTGAACATGGGGTCCCCAATGGAGGAGTTAGAAAAAGGACTGAAGGAGCTGAAGGCTTGTGTAACCCCATAGGAAGAACAACAATATCAACCAACCACATCCCCCAGGACTCCCAGGGACTAAACCACCAACCAAAGAGTTCACATGGAGGGACACATGGCTCCAGCTGCATATGTAGGGGAGGATGGCCTTGTCAGGCATCAATGGAGGAGAGGCCCTTGGTCCTAGGAAGGCTAGATACCTGAGTGTAGGGGAATGTGAGGGTGGGGAGGCATGAGTGGGTGGGTTGGTGGGGGAGCACCCTCATAGAATCAGGGGAAAGGGGGATAAGGTAGGAAGTTTCCTGGGGTGAAATCTGGAAAGAAGATGACACTTGAAACATAATTAAAGAAAAAAATGAGGAAAAAAAAAGGGAAAAAAAGACATTGACTACTAAATATGGTTCCCTCTTTCTTTCTCTTTCTTTCTTTTCTTTTCTTTCTTTCTTTCTTTCTTTCTTTCTTTCTTTCTTTCTTTCTTTCTTTCTTTCTTTCTTTGTTCCTTCCTTCCTTCCTTCCTTCTTTCCTTCCTTCCTTCCTTCCTTCCTTCCTTCCTTCCTTTCTTTCTTTCTTTCTTTCTTTCTTTCTTTCTTTCTTACTTTTAGATATTTTCTTCATTTACATTTCAAATGTTATCCCCTTTCCTGGTTTCCCCTCTGAAAACATCCCATCCCATCCCCCTTCCTGCTGCTAGCCAATCCACCCACTCTCCCTTCCCTGTCCTGGCAATCCCCTGTACTGTGGCACTGAACCTTCTAAATATGATTCTTAAAATGTCCAACTGTCTGAACAGTCAGAGAAGTACCAATAATTCCACTTTGAGATTTCATGGTATTCCAGTCTAAGTGGCTAAGATCAAAGAAACAAATGACAAGAAATGCTGGCAAGTGTGGGTAGAAAGGGGGGTCTGGTTCACTGTTCTTGGGATAGAAAACTGGTGCAATCACTGGAGAAATCAGTGTGTAAAATTCTTTTTTTTTTAATTTTTATTTTCTATATTCTATGTTTACATTCCAAAGGCTTTCCCCTTTCCCAGTTCCCACCCACCATAGTTCCCATAGTTCCTTTCCTCCCCCCCAACTATTCCCCAATCATTCCCCCTCCCCCCTCAGTTCTTAAATGCAAAGAAATAGAGTTACCCTGTCACATATATATACCATTCTTAGGTAGAGGCTCCAGTTTTTGTTTGGTTTTCATTTTTATGAAGGTTTCTTATGAGCCAACTGCTGAGTTCCAACCCCCTTCACATACCTGGGCGGTGAGGCACTAACCAGAAGGTCAGTCAGGAAACATAGAGAACCCATTATTGTCTAAATAGAACCAACATTAAATTTGTTTCCTGAACCCATAAATAAAAATTCACTGCACTGGTTTCATAAAGCATGGGCCCTATGTCCAATAGTTATTTAAATATTTAGATAATATATGATTTCAGGTTTCATTGAGTTTAATCACCCCCAGCAAATTTTTTGAGGATTTGATCCTCTCTGATTTTTTTGATTATTATCTTTGTCACCTCACTGCTTTCATGATTTAGGAATGTTTTCCACAGAATCCAATTCCTGATTGTTGTCTAGTTTCTTTTGTTTTAAAGTCAATATTATAGATGCGTTTTGATGAACATCACCAAAAGGTAAGTGCCTAGTTTCTTGTTTGCTTGTCCTCTTTTGGCCTTGGCCATTTTCAACTATTCTCATTATCTTTCTATCTTATCAGTCTGACTGTAGTTGCCTGACGGTGGTTTCTGTGGATGCCTTAGACTTAAATGTCTTCTAAGACCTCTTGCATGAATGCAGGACATATATGCCCCATCTACAAATGTCTTCAAGCATAATATCCTTCTGAGACATTTCCTTAGCTAAAGATAACCACCATGACTAAAGTTACACCTTATTCTCATAGATATCTAACTCCAATGATCTTCACAAGTATAAGTGTATAGGTCTGAAAATCTATTCTGACTTCAATATCCACATCTATTCAGGCATAGAGTCCTTTGAGCCTTTTGACATAGGCTACATTATAACTAAACTCCTTCCTATATGCCATTCTTCTTTAGTTTTACTACCTGGGGTATATATCACACAGAGATTCTCAAATAAACCAACTGATCCTTACTAGAGAAACTAGCCTGAAATAAAATAATTGATATGAAGCAAATTCTGTAAAAACTGGAGATAGATAAGTCTATGGGTCTAGAACACACATTTTCAGATTAACTGAGAGGCCTATCAGTTTTTTTTAGGTAGCACTAAGATGTATTCTGACATAAAGTGTTTGTGCCATTGTGTTAATCAGTTTGTCAAGGTTATTATTATTCTACAGGTTTCATATACTCCCTTGTTGCCTTTAAATATCTATTAGGGGTTTATACCCCACCTCATACCATTTAGTTTCTAGATAAATGACATAGAGACCTTTAAAAGGTATGGTAAGCCTTAAGGCATCACAGCTAGGCAGATATCAATCCTCCAAGCTATCCCACTTGTTTCTTTGCCAATATTCCCTAGATATTACTTGCCATTTGTTTTGTTTACACTGCTACTTCTTCATGGCTAGCCCTCATGGCTACATGCTCAATGTCCATACTTCCCCATACCAACTTCCTTCTTCCTCCTCTCCATCTCTCTCTCATAGTTTCTTTCATACCTGAGACCCCAATCCTAGGAGCCAAAGCTCCACCTACCTCTCTTCTTCCCAGCTACAGGCTGGTAGCCACTTCATTAACCAATCAGGGATAACTTGGGTGTAAGGTTTACACAACAAGGCTGGTGTATATGAGAATTGTGAGACTTAACAAGGCTGGTATTTCATGAGAATTGTGAGACTTTGCTCATCTTCGAGGAACCAGATCTTGGAATAAAGAATTTAGCATTTGAATACATAGCCAAAGAACAACCCCAATATCAGTTACCCAAATGGAATGGTGTATCTTTGAAAGGGAAGAGGATTAGCTACTATAATAGATACAGGAACTTAGTAGTATTATGGCATACTGGGCATTGGAAAGATGCTAGGCTTTGAAAAACTAATACAATTCTGAAAATAATTATCCAATAATTAAAAGGAGGTTATGAAATCAGTGGTAGAACAGAGGGGCTTGATGGCTGGGCTTAATCAGAATATCTACAAAGTATGTTCAAGTTTCAGTCAAGGTAGGGCTGTTGTATCAGCAGTGTGTCCAAAGTGAACTTTGACATGTGATATAAGGACAGTTCATTTAAAGTGACTGGCAATCTCAAATTCCTATGTTCACATTGAAATAGCCTTCACTGATGAAGTAGTCCAAGACTCCATACCAATAACAGGTGTTTCCTAATTGCTTGACATTTATGTGACCTTTACTTCAGAAGAGACCCTATGTCAACTCCCAATTCTACCTCTATGTCTATTCAATGATTACAACTAGGGTTAAACCTACAACCTACTCAACCAGCTAGCTAAAGTTGTATTTGTGCTGTGATTTATTTAGAGAGAATGACTAGCGGGATTCAGGGCACATGAAAGGACAGGGACCATTGGGAGCCAAGTGCTTCATCAGAGGGCACATAATCAAAAATTCAGAAAAGGGAGAGCTTGTAGTTCTTCCAGAACTTTCCTTGGATAGAAACTGATGTTCCACATAAATTGATCTAGAAACAATAAATAAATAAAAATATGTAGATACATAGATGGATAGATGGATGGATAGTTAAATAAATAAATAAATAAATAAATAAATAAATAAATAAATAGCAGAGAATAAAGTTGCCAAATGATTTCCCAGGACAGACAAAATTGCAAACTCTAGGGGATACACTGTGTGATGTCATAAACCCATCAAAAGACTATATCTCAGAGGAAACTCTAAAGGTTACATCATTTTTCAAGCTAATATGAAACACATCAGTGAGTTCCACTTCTGTTTAGATCTATTTCCTAATAATCAGAAAAGGCTAGATAATACTCAAAATCATAGCATTTTCTGGGCCCATTACAAAATAGATATGAAGGGAATTAAATTTCAAAGGTTGGCAATTCCCTCTGAGAGGACATGGTACATGTGTGTTCATTTGCCTTTGGCAGAGAATGAAAGGAGAAAGTTAGAGCCATAACAGCAGATGAGCAGAAACACCAATAGATAGATAGATAAACAATCCCTCCAATGTGGGCTCACATGACAGACTGGCAGCCCTGAGGGCCTCTTACAGAAGATTTGCTCCCTATAAGGTCCTTTTCCACGTATTTTGCAGGATGCTCACTGTAAAAAGATTGGTGATATGGTCCAGAGCCCACATATTGTGTTGTTGAAGCCACTAACACAGACATGGAGATACTTTGATCCTGAAATAAGAGGCAGAGAAAATACTCTCAGCGTCAAGTCACTGACAAAGACAAATTGCTTAGGGGTGAAGAGAGCAAAGAACATTGTTTGCTTCTGGATGAGCAACAACAAACTCTTGTGATCTCAGAATCATTGCTTCTGGGAAACAGAGAAAGACATCTGTCTGCTGGAATGGTCAAGAGGTGCTCTCAAGAACAAGACCCAAACAGGTATAAGACAAAAGATACTTAGGAAGGCATGAGAAAGAGACAGAAGAAAACTAGAATATTCTACCACAAGGCACAGTAGTATGTGCACAATACAATAACATGCCTAAGTAGGATTGGCTAATGAATGAGACAACAGTGGGAAAACAGAATATGGCCAAAAGAAGCATGGCATTAGCTGGACTATTGTGCAGGGCCAGCATGTAGGAGAGAGTGTCTCAGTGGGGCACATATGGAAACATAGCTGAGATGGAACAGAAACACTTTGGCTTCATTGGCTGCACTGTCAGAGCAAAGGGACTAGCCTTTTACTACTGCTATGCATGAATGATTATGATGGTTATAAAATTATAACTCCCTATTATGTTAACTCCACCCATGATATAAGAGTAAAAATGGGCCATTACCATGTATATAAATATACTTTACCTCAGACACTAATATTTTTTACATACAATGTAAATTATTTCATATTAATTTCATATTATACATGTTCCACAGAAGAGAAATAATAAAATAGGCTGTCAAGAAAGAAAGGATGACTATGGCTGTATCTTAACTAAAAGAAAATATGTATGCCTAGCATAATTGAAGGCCTGGCTTTGCTTCATCAGTAGCTCATAAACAGGATGTGGTGACCAGGTTTATAATCCTAACATGCAGGAGGTAGTGAATGGAAAAACACAAATTCAAGGTCATTAATGACCACATAGCAAGTTCCAAAAGGAGAAGATGAGAAAATATGAATGTAAAAATAAAATACAATTATATTATATTCAGCAAGCTTCAAGTTTATGGAGCGATCTTGTCTTAAGAGAATGAGGTCCAAAATGGCAAAGAACACCTGAGGTCTTCCTCTAGAGTCCAGCATGGGCAAAGGCTGGGCATGGGCAAGGGCATCCATGCACAGAAATGTACATCATACACACACATGCATACATAAACATACAAGATGATTCATGCATTTTTCTCTCATGGAAAAAATAGTAACATGTATGAAATGTACAGTATCTCAGAAGACAAAAATACAGATGAAAATGAATCCAAAATTATCACCAATGATAAAGGATACTTTATATTATTCAGACCACTGTATGGGTTTGATAAAAGGATCCATTCTATTTGAGAAAAAATACAGAAAGTTCTAAACTAAAACACAATAAAATGAAAAAGAGTGTGCAGTATTGTAAAATGGTATTAAATCGTCTAAAATGTACACAAACTGAGTTAAAGAACATGCCAATGCAAAAGAAGAGATCTTTATTAAATTGGATATTTCCTTTATTTACATTTCAATTGTTAACCACATTCCCCATTTCCCATCACCCCCCCAGAAACCCTCTATCCCATACACCTCCCTCTGCTTCTATGAGGGTATCCCCCCACATACCCACTCAGTTTCACCTCCTGCCCTCGCATTCCCCTACACTGGGGCATCAAGCCTTCACAGGACCAAGGGCCTCTCCTCCGATGGTGCACAATAAGGCCATACTCTGCTATATAGGCAGCTGGAGCCATGGGTCCCAACCATCCTCTTTGGTTGGTGGTTTAGTCCCTGGGAACTCTGGGGGGTCTGGTTGGTTGATATTGTTGTTCTTCCTACAGGATTACAAACCCCTTCAACTTCTTCAGTCCTTTCTCTAACTCCTCCATTGGGGACCCCATGCTCAATTCAATAGTTGACTTCGAGATTCTCTTCTGTATTTGCCAGGCTCTGGCAGACCCTCTCAGGAAAGAGCTATATCAGGTTCCTGTCAAGAAGTACTTGTTGGCATCCACAATAGTGTCTGGGTTTGTTGAGATGGATCCCTACATGGGGAAGTCTCACGACAGCATTTCCTTCAGTATCTGCTCCATATTTGGTCTCTGTATTTTCTCCTATAAGTATTTAGTTCCCCCTTCTGAAAAGGACCAACATATCCACACTTTACTTTGCTCTTCTTCTTGAGCTTCATGTGGTCTGTGAATTGTATCTTGGGTATTCCGAGCTTTTGGGCTAATATCCACTGATCACTGAGCACATACCATGTGTGTTCTTTTGTAATTGGGTTACCTCACTCAGTATATTTTCTAGTTCCTTGCATTTGCCTAAGAATTTCATGAAGTCATTGGTTTTTGTTGTTGTTGTTATTGCTGTTGTTTTTATTTTTTATTGGATATATTCTATATTTACATTTCATTTCCCTTTTCCTGGTTCACTGCCCCCCAAAGGTCCCACATGCCCTTTTTCCTACCCCTGTTCCCCCATCCACCCCTTCCAACTTCCCTGTTCTGGTACTCCCCTACACTGATGCATTGAGCCTTTCCAGCACCAGCGTCCACTCCTTCCTTCTTCTCGGACATCATTTGGTATGTGACTTTGGTGTTCTAAGATTCAAGGCTAATATCCACTTATCAGTGAGTGCATACCATGGGTATTCTTTTAGGACTGGGCTACCTCACTTAGTATGATGTTCTCCAGCTCCATCCATTTGTCTAAGAATTTCATGAATTCATTGTTTCCAATGGCTGAATAGTACTCCATTGTGTATATATACCACATTTTTTGTATCCATTCCTTCATTGAGGGACATCTGGGTTCTTTCCAGCTTCTGGCTATTATAAATAAGGCTGCTATGATCATAGTGGAGCATGTATCCTTATTGCAGTAGTCATTGTTTTTAATAGCTGAGTAGTACTCCATTGTGTATATGTACGACATTTTCTGTATACAATATTTCTCTATTGAAGGACATCTGGGTTCTTTCCTGCTTCTGGCTATTATAAATAAGGCTGCAAGGAAAATATTGCAGCATGTGTCCTTGTTATATGTTGGAATATCTTCTAGGAGTGTTGGTATATGTCTAGGAGTGGTACGGCTAGTTCTTCAGATAATACTATGTCCAATTTACTGAGCAACTGCCAGACTGATTTCCAGAGTGGTTGTACCAGCTTGCAATCCCACCAGCAATGTAGGAGTGTTCCTCTTTCTTCATGTTCTTGCCAGCATCTGCTGTTACCTGAGTTTTTGATCTTAGCCCATTCTGACTGGTGTGAGGTGGAATTATCAGTGTTGTTTTGATGTGCATTTTTCTGATAACTGAGGATGTTGAGCATTTCTTAAGGTGCTTCTTGGGCATTTGAGTTTCCTCACTTGAGAATTTTTTGTTTAGCTCTGTACCCCAGTTTTTTAAAATTTATTTAATTTTTTTTTTTATTTTCTATATTATTTGTTTACATTCCAAATGCTTTCCCCTTTCCCAGCCCCCCCCAACCTCACCATATGTCCCATAAGTCCTGGGTTATTTGATTTTCTGGAGTCAAACTTCTTGAGTTTTTTGTATGTATTCAATATTAGCCTTCTATCAGAGGTATGGTTGCTAAAGATCTTTTTCCAATCTTATGGTCTGTCATTTTGTCCTATTGACAGTATACTTTGCCTTACTTACAGAAGCATTACAATTTTAGGAAGTTACATTTGTCTATTTTTGACCTTAGAGCATAAGCCATTGTTCTTATTTTTTCAGTCTTCTTTTTTATTTTCTTTTTTTATTTTTATTTTCTATATTCTTTGTTTACATTCCAAAGGCTTTTCACTTTCCCAGTTCCCATGTGTTTAAAGTTCTTCCCCACTTTCTCCTCTCTAAGTTTCAGTGTATCTGGTTTTATGTGGAGGTCCTTGATCTACTTCTACTTGAGCTTTGTACAAGGAGATAAGAATGTATTGATGAGGACTCCCTGCAGCCGCCACCACCTTTGCTGTTGCTTAGACCGAGCGGGCGAAAGCAGATACCTGAGATATCCCAAGTTTAAGATATCTGGGGACTCAGGCTGCCAGGCAGTGATCGGCAAATAGGAGCTGGGCAGAGCATTGGTTTCTGTCTCCCATCCCGGCATGGGTTCTGTGCCCAGTTGGAGACCCTGCACTCCCTGCAGCCACAGCCATCTTTGCTGCTGACTGGACTGAGCAAGCAGAACCAGGTACCCATGATATCCCGAGTTTAAGATCTCTGGGGACTCAGGCTGCCAGGCAGTGATCTGTGAGCAGGAGCTGGGCAGAGCAGCAGTTCTGGTGTCCCAGCCAGGCATGGGTTCTGTGCCCTGTGGGGGACTCTGCACTCCCTGCAGCTGCCGCCATCTTTGCTGCTGCTTGGACTGAGCGGGCAGAACCAGGTTCCCAAGATATCCCGAGTTTAAGATATCTGGGGACTCAGGCCGCCAGGAGGGGACCTGCACACAGGATTTGAGCAGAGATGTGGTTCATCTGTGTGCCAACCAGGCCTGGGTTTGTGCCAGGCAGGGTGGTCAGCACCTGGAGGTGCTCCCAGCCACCATCTTCACTCACTGACAGAGCAGACAAGCAGCATCGGGTCCACAGAGACAACAGAATATAACATTGCTTGGAGCAAGATACACCAGAGGTCCAACAGCAACCAAGAGGAGGGCAGCACATCAGCAATCTGTGCCAGGGGAAATCCAGTCATCCAGTGGTGGGGAAATAGCCTTATGAGCCCACAGGAGGATCAAGCACCAGCTAGTGACTACAGGACCAACTAACACCAGAGATAACAAGATGGCAAAAGGCAAATGTAGGAACATTACTAACAGAAATCAAGGCAATATGGCAGCATCAGAACCCAGTTCCCTAACAGCAGTAAGTCCCAGATACCCCAACACACCAGAAAAACAAGATTCAGATCTAAAATCACTGGTCAGGATGCAGTTAGAGGAACACATAGTTAAATCTCTTAAAGAAATACAGGAAAAATAGATCAAAAGTTAGAAGCTCTTACAACGCAAACACAAATATCACTTGAAGAAATTCAGGAGTATATGGATCAAAAAATAGAAGCCAATAAGGAGGAAATACAAAAATCACTTAAAGAAATACAGGAGACATCTTGGTAGAGGTTGCTGGGATTGAGCGGGCAGAACCAGATACCCGAGATACCCCAAGCTTAAGATCTCTAGGGACTCATGCCACCAGCCAGTCATCTAAGAACGGGAGCTTGGCA
The DNA here is from genome assembly GCA_964023405.1 of Apodemus agrarius. Lineage (NCBI taxonomy): Eukaryota > Metazoa > Chordata > Mammalia > Rodentia > Muridae > Apodemus > Apodemus agrarius. The sequence continues at coordinate 57,249,688 of OZ030008.1, read as the reverse complement.
GAGCAGTGGTTCCTTTGTTCTAGCAGGGCGTGGGTTCCCTGCCCTCTGGGATACTCTGCAAGCCACACTCCCCACTCCCCGCAGTGACTACCAGCATCCTTGCAGCTGTCTAGACTAAGCAAACTGAACCAGGTACCCGTGATAACCAGAATTTGGGATCTCTTGGGACTCAAGGCTGTCAGGCAGGGATTTGGGCAGAGCAGAGGTTCCTGGGTCCCAGCTAGGCATGAGCTCTGTGCCCTGAGGGGGACCCTACACTCTGCAGTAACCACAGCCATCTTGGTGGCAGCTGCTGGGATTGAGCAGGTAGAACCAGATACCCGAGATACCCCAAGCTTAAGATCTCTGGGGACCTGGGCTGCCAGCCAGTCATCTAAGAACGGAAGCTTGGCAGAGCAGCAGTTCCTGTATTCCAGCCGGGCGTCAGTTCTCTGCCCTCTGGGAGTCCCTGCACTCTGCACACCCCACTCCTCATGTCCGCCAACAGTATTCTTGCTGCTGACTGAACTAAGCAAGCAGATCCAGAGAAGACAAGCAGCATCAGGTCCACAGAGATAACTGAATATAACATTGCTTAGAGCAAGATACACCAGGGGTCCAACAGCAACCAAGAGGAGAACAACACATCAGCAATCTGTGCCAGGGGAAACCCAGTCATCCAGTAGTGGGGAAATAGCCTTATGAGCCCACAGGAAGATCAAGCACCAGCTAGTGACTACAGGACCAACTAAGGCTAGAGATAACCAGATGGCAAAAGGCAAACATAGGAACGTTACTAACAGAAATCAAGGCAATATGGCAGTATCTCAATAGCAGAAAGTCCCAGGTACCCCCAACACACCAGAAAAACAAGATTTGGATCTAAAATCACTGTTCTGGATGCTGATAGCTGAAAACATAGATAAATCTCTTAAAGAAATACAGGAGAAAATGGATCAAAAATTAGAAGCCCTTAAAAGGCAAACACAAAAATTCTTTAAAGAAATTCAGGAGAATATGGATCAAAAATTAGAAGCCAATAAGGAGGAACTACAAAAACCACTTAAAGAAATACAGGAGAATGTGGGCCTACAAGTAGAAGTAATGAAAAAGGAAACATAAAAATCTCTTAAAGAAATACATGAAAATACAAACAAACAAGGGGAAGATATGAGCAAAGCCATCCAGGATGTAAAAACCAGAAGTAGAAACAACTAAGAAATCACAAATGGAGACAACTTTGGAGAGAGAAAACCTTGGGAAGAAATCAGGGGCCATAGATGCAAATATCAACAATAGAATACAAGAGATAGAAGAAAGAATCTCAGATGTCGAAGATACCAATGAAACTATTGATTCAATAGCCAAAGAAAATGCAAAATGCAAAAAGCTTGTAACCCAAAACATCTAGGAAATCCAGGACACAATGAGAAGACCAAACCTAAGGATTATAGGTATAGATGAGAGTGAAGATTTACAACTTAAAAGACCAGCACATACCTTCTACAAAATTATGGAAGAAAACTTCCCCAACCTAAAGAGAGAGATGCCCATGAATATACAAGAAGCCTACAGAACCCCAAACAGACTGGACAAGAACAGAAATACCTCCCATCACATAATAATCAAAACCCCAAATGTACTAAACAAAGAAATAATCTTAAAGGCAGTAAGAGAAAAAGGCCAAGTAACACATAAAGGAAGACCTATTAGAATTACAGCAGACTTCTCACCTGAGACCATGAAAGCTAGAAGATCCTGGGCAGATCTCATGCAGACTCTAAGAGAACACAAATTTCAGGCAAAACTACTATACCCAGCAAAACTCTCAATTGCCATAAATGGAGAACCCAAGGTATTCCATGACAAAACCAAATTTGCACGATATCTTTCCACAAACCCAGGCCTACAAAGGATAATAGGGGGAAAACACCAACACAAGGAAGGAAATTACACCCTGGACGAAACAAGATAGAAAACTCCTCTGAAACCCAAAAGAAGATAACCACTCAAATATAAACACTAATTTCAAAAATGTCAGGAAGTAATAATTACTATTCCTAAATATCCCTTAACATCAATGGACTCAATTCCCCAATAAAAAGATATAGACTAACAGACTGGATATGGAAACAGGACCCTACATTTTGCTGGATACAGGAAACACATTTTAGTGTTAAAGACAAACACTACCTTAGAGTAAAAGGCTGCAAGACAATTTTACAAGCAAATAGTCTCAGGAAACAAGCTGGAGTAGCCATTCTAATATCAGATAAAATTGACTTTCAAACTAAAGTCATCAAAAGAGACACAGAAGGTCACTTCTTGCTGGTCAAAGGAAAAATCCACCAAGAAGAACTCTCAATACAGAACATCTATGCTCCAAATGCAAGGGTATCCTTATTCGTAAAAGAAACTTTACTAAAGCTTAAATCACACATTGCACCTAACACAATAATTGTGGGTGACTTCAACACTACACTCTCCTCAATGGACCAATCAGGAAACCAGAAATTAAAGAGGGACACAGTGAAACTTATTGAAGCTTTGGACCAATTGGAGTTAATATATATATGTGTGTGTGTATATATATATATATATATATATATATACACACACACACACATATATATAATATTTCATCCTAAAGCAAAAGAATATACGTTTTTCTCAGCACCGCATGGTACCTTCTCCAAAATCGTTAATATAATTGGTCACAAGACAGATGTCAACAAATACCAGAATATCGAACTAATCCCATGCCTCCTATCAGATATCTATGGAGTAAAGTGGTCTTCAATAGCAAGAAAAAGAACAGAAGCCCACATATACATGGAAACTGAACAATACTCTACTCAATGGCACATTGGTCAAGGAAGAAATAAAGAAAGAAATCAAAGACATTTTAGAATTCAATGAAAATGAAAGTAAAACCTACCCAAATCTATGGGACCCAATGAAAGCAGTCCAAGAGGAAAACTCATAGCCCTGAGTGCAGCAAAAAAGAAACTGGAGAGAGCATACACTAGCAGCTTAATGGCACACCTGAAAGCCCTGGAACAAAAAGAAGCTAATTCACCCAGGAGCAGTAGAAGTCAGGAAATCATCAAACTAAGGGCTGAAATCAATCAAGTAGAAACAAAGAGAAGCATACAAAGAATCAACAAAACTAGGAGCTGGTTCTTTGAGAAAATCAACAAGATGATAAACCCTTAGCCAGACTAACTAATGGGCACAGAGACAGTATCTAAATTAACAAAAACTAAAAAAAAAAAAATGGTCCTCTCATTAGATGCTGAAAAAGCATTTGACAGCATTCAGGATCCTTTCATGCTAAAAGTCCTGGAAAGAACAGGAATTCAAGGCCCATACCTAAACGTAGTAAAAGCTATATACAGCAAACCAGTAGCCAACATCAAAATAAATGGAGAGAAATTTGAAGCAATCCTACTAAAATCAGGGACTAGACAAGGCTGTCCTCTCTATATCTTTTCAATATAGTACTTGAATTTCTAGCAAGAGCAATTAGACAATATAAGGAAGTCAAAGGGATACAAATTGGAAAGGAAGGAGTCAAACTATCATTATTTGCAGATGATATGATAGTATACTTAAGCTACCCAAAAAAACTGCACCAAAGAACTCCTACAGCTGATAAACAACTTTGGCAAAGCAGCTGGTTATAAAATCAACTCAATGAGAAGATCATGTGGTGTTTTTTCTTTTACTTTGTTTATGTAGTGGATTACATTGATGGATTTCCATATATTGAACCATCCCTGCATCCCTGGAATGAAGCCTATTTGATCATGGTAAATGATCATTTTGATGTGCTCTTGGATTCGGTTGGCAAGAATTTTATTTAGAATTGTTGCATCAATATTCATAAGGGGGGTTGGCCTGTAGTTTTCTTTCTTTGTAGGATTTTTGAGTGGTTTTGGTATTAGCTTAATTGTGGCTTTGTAGAATGAGTTTGGCAGTCTTCCTTCTGTTTCTATTTTGTGGAATAATTTGAAGAGTATTGCTGTTAGGTCTTCTTTGAAGGTCTGATAGAATTCTGCACTAAAACCATCTGGTCCCGTACTTTTTTTGGTTGGGAGACTTTCTCTAACTCCTTCTATTTCCCTAGGGGTTTTGGGACTGTTTAGCTGAACTAATTGATCCTGATTTAATTTTGGCATTTGGTATTGGTCTAGGAAATTGTCCATTTCCTCCAGATTCACCAGTTGTGTTGAATATAGGCTTTTGTAGTAGGATCTGTTGATTTTTTTAATTTCCTCAGTTTCTGTTGTTTTATCCCCCTTTTTATTTCTAAGTTTGTTAATTTGGATACTGTCTCTCTGCCCTTCAGTTAGTCTGGCTAAGGGTTTATCTATCTTGTTAATTTTCTCAAAGAACCAGCTCTTGGTTTTGTTGATTCTTTGTATGGTTCTCTTAGTTTCTACTCTATTGATTTCAGCCCTTAGTTTGATGATTTCCTGTCTTCTACTCCTCCTGGGTCAATTAGCTTCTTTTTGTTCCAGGGCTTTCAGGTGTGCTGTTAAGCTGCTAGTGTATGCTCTCTCCAGTTTCTTTTTGGAGGCACTCAGGGCTATGAGTTTTCCTCTGAGCACTGATTTCATTATGTCCCATAGTTTTGGGTAGGTTGTAATTTCATTTTAATTATTTTTTTTGTTTTTTTTGTTTTGTTTTTCTTTTTTTTCCTTTTTTTATTTTCTATATTCTATGTTTACATTCCAAAGGCTTTCCCCTTTCCCAGTTCCCCCATCCTTATGTCCCATAGTTCCTCTCCCCCCAACTATTCCCCAATCATTCCCCCTCCTCCCACAGTTTCTCTACAAAACTGGATCCAATCTTTCCAGGCCCAGGGTCCTCTCCTTTCTTCTTGGGAATCATTTGACTTGCTAATTGTGCCTTGAGTATTTAGGGCTTCTGGGCTCATTAATATCCACATAACAGTGATTGCATTTCATGTGTATTCTTTTGTGATTGGGTTAGCTCACTCAGGATGATATTTTCCAGGTCTAACCATTTACCTACAAATTGCATGAATTCATTATTTTTAATTGCTGAGTAGTATTCCATTGTGTAAATATACCACATTTTCTGTATCCATTCTTCTTTGAGGGATATTTGGGCTCCTTCCAATATCTGGCTATTATAAACAAGGCTGCTATAAACATAGTGGAGCATGTGTCTTTATTGTATGCAGGGGAATCCTCTGGGTATATGGGCAGGAGTGGTATGCCAGGGTCCTCAGGAAGGAACATGCCCAATTTTCTGAGGAACCACCAAACTGATTTCCAGAGCGGTTTTACCATATTGCAATCCCACCAACAGTGGAGGAGTGTTCCTCTTTCTCCACATCCTCACCAGCATTTGTCGTCTCTTGAGTTTTTAATCTTAGCCATTCTGACTGGTGTGAGGTGGAATCTCAGGGTTGTTTTGATTTGCATTTCTCTGATGACTAACGATGTTGAACATCTCTTAAGGTGTTTCTCAGCCATCCGAATTTCTTCTGGTGAAAATTCTTTGTTTAGCTCTGTGCCCCATTTTTTGATAGGGTTATTTGGTTCTTTGGGGTCTAACTTCTTGAGTTCTTTGTATATATTGGATATTAGCCCTCAGTTGGATGTGGGGTTGGTGAAGAACTTTTCCCACTTTGTTGGTTGTTGTTTTGTCCTTCTGACAGTGTCCTTTGCCTTGCAGAAACTTTGTAATTTTATGAGGTCCCATTTGTCAATTCTTGATCTTAGTGCATAAGCTATTGGTGTTCTGTTCAGGAACTTTACCCCTGTGCCTATGTCCTCCAGGGTATTCCCAAGTTTCTTTCCTAATAGTTTCAGTGTGTCTGGTTTTATGTGGATGTCCTTGATCACTTGGAGTTGATCTTAGTAAAAGGATATAAGAGTGGGTCAATTCGCATTCTTCTGCATGTTGACCTCCAGTTGAACCAGCACCATTTGTTGAAAAGACTATCTTTTTTCCACTGGATGGTTGTGGCTCCTTTATCAAAGATCAAGTGACCATAAGTCTGTGGTTAATTTCTGGGTCTTCAATCCTATTCCATTGATCCAGTTGCCTGTTGCTGTACCAATACCATGCAGTTTTTAACACAATTGCTCTGTAGTACTGCTTGAGGTCAGGGATATTGATTCCCCCAGAAGTCCTTTTATTGTTGAGAATAGTTTTAGCTATCCTGGGTTTTTTGTTGCTCCAGATGAATTTGAGAATTGCTCTTTCTAGATCTATGAAGAATTGAGTTGGGATTTTGATGGGGATCGCATTGAATCTGTATATTGCTTTTGGTAAGATGGCCATTTTTACTATATTGATCGTGACAATCCAGGAGCAAGAAATATTTTTCCATCTTCTGATGTCTTCTTCAATTTCTTTCTTCAAGGACTTGAAGTTCCTGTCATACAGATCTTTCGCTTGTTTGGTTAGAGTTACACCAAGGTACTTTATGTTGTTTGTGGCTATTGTGAAGGTTGTTATTTCCCTAACTTCTTTCTCAGCCTGCTTGTCCTTTGAGTACAAGAAAGCTACTTGTACAAGAAGGATTTGCTTGAGTTAATTTTATAACCAGACACTTTGCTGAAGTTGTTTATCAGCTGTAGAAGTTCTCTGTTGGAGTTTTTTGGGTCACTTAAGTAAACTATCATATCATCTGCAAATAATGATAGTTTGACTTCTTCCTTTCCAATTTGTATCCCTTTGACTTCCTTATGTTGTCTAATTGCTCTTGCTAGAACTTCAAGTACTATATTGAAAAGATATGGAGAGAGAGGGCAGCCTTGTTTAGTCCCTGATTTTAGTGGGATTGCTTCAAGTTTCTCTCCATTTATTTTGATGTTGGCTACTGGTTTGCTGTAGATTGCTTTTACTATGTTTAGGTATGGGCCTTGAATTCCTGCTTTTTCCATGACTTTTAGCATGAAAGGATGCTGAATTTTGTCGAATGCTTTTTCAGCATCTAATGAGATGATCATGTGGTTTTTTTCTTTTAGTTTGTTTATGTAGTGGATTACATTGATGGATTTCCTTATGTTGAACCATCCCTTTATCCCTGGGATGAAGCCTACTTGATCATGGTGAATGATCGTTTTGATGTGCTCTTGGATTCGGTTGGCAAGAATTTTATTTAGTATTTTTGCATCGATATTCATAAGAGAAATTGGCCTGTAGTTCTCTTTCTTTGTTGGATCTTTTTGTGGTTTAGGTATTAGCGTAATTGTGGCTTCAAAGAATGAGTTGGGCATCTCATTAGATCCTGAAAAAGCATTTGACAAAATCCAGCATCCTTTCATGCTAAACGTCCTGGAAAGAACAGGAATCCAAGGCCCATACCTAAATATAGTAAATGCAATATACTTCAAACCAGTAGCCAACATCAAAATTAATGGAGAGAAACTTGAAGCCATCCCACTAAAATCAGGGTTTAGACAAGGCTGCCCTCTCTCTCCATATCTTTTCAATATAGTACTTGAAGTTGTAGCTAGAGCAATTAGACAACATAAGGAACTCAAGGGGATAAAAAATGGAAAGGAAGAAGTCAAACTATCACTATTTGCAGATGATATGATAGTATACTTAAGCAACCCATAAAACCACACCAGAGAACTCCTACACCTGATAAACAATTTTAGCAAAGTGGCTGGTTATAAAATCAACTCAAGCAAATCAATAGCCTTCCTATACTCAAAGGACAAGCAGGCTGAGAAAGGAGTTTGGGAAATAACACCCTTCACAATAGCCACAAACAATATAAAGTATCTTGGTGTGACTCTAACCAAACAAGTGAAAGATCTGTATGACAGGAACTTTCTTTGAAGAAAGAAATCGAAGATGACCTCAGGAAATGGAAAAATATTTCATGATATTGGATTGGCAGGATCAATATAGTAAAAATGGCAATCTTGCCAAAAGCAATCTACAGATTCAATGCAATCCCCATCAAAATCCCAACTCAATTCTTCATAGATCTAGAAAGAGCAATTCTCAAATTCATATGCTATAACAAAAATCCCAGGATAGCTAAAACTATTCTCAACAATAAAGGGACTTCTGGGGGAATCAATATCCCTGACCTCAAGCAGTACTACAGAGCAATTGTGTTAAAAACTGCATGGTATTGGTACAGCAACAGGCAAGTAGATCAATGGAATAGAACTCAAGACCCAGAAATGAACCCACAGACTTATGGTCACCTGATCTTTGATAACGGAGCCACAACCATCCAGTGGAAAAAACATAGCCTTTTCAACAAATGGTGCTGGTTCAACTAGAGGTCAACATGCAGAAGAATGTGAATTGACCCACTCTTATCTCCTTTTACTAAGATCAACTCCAAGTGATCAAGGACCTCCACATAAAACCAGACACACTGAAACTAAATGAAAAGAAACTCGGGAAGACCCTGTAGGACATGGACACAGGGGGAAAATTCCTGAACAGAACACCAATAGCTTATGCTCTAAGATCAAGAATTGACAAATAGGACCTCATAAAGATACAAAGTTTCTGTAAGGCAAAGGACACTGTCAGAAGGACAAAACGGCAACCAACAAATTGTGAAAAGATCTTCACCAACCCCATATCTGACAGAGGTCTAATATCCAATAGATACAAAGAACTCAAGAAGTTAGACCTCAAAGAACCAAATAACCCTATTAAAATGGGGTACAGAGCTAAACAAAGAATTTTCACCTAAAGAAATTTGGATGGCTGTTAAGTACCTTAAGTGATGTTCAACATCATTAGTCATCAGGGAAATGCAAATCAAAACAACCCTGAGATTCCATCTCACACCAGTCAGAATGGCTAAGATTAAAAACTCAAGAGAAAATAGGTGCTGGCAAGGATGTGGAGAAAGAGGAACACTCCTCCACTTCTGGTGGGATGTAAGATGGTACAACCACTCTGGAAATCAGTCTGGTGGTTCCTAATAAAATTGGGCATGACACCTCCAGAGGACCCTGTCATACCACTCCCGGGCATATACCCAGAGTATTCCCCTGCATACAATAAAGACACATGCTCCACTATGTTCATAGCAGCCTTATTTATAATAGCCAGAAGTTGCAAGTAGTCCAGATGACCCTCAATGGAGGAATGGATACAGAAAATGTGGTATATTTATTCAATGGAATACTACTCAGCAATTAAAAATAATGAATTCATGCAATTTGTAGGCAAATGGTTGCGTCTGTAAAATATCATCCTAAGTGAGTTAACCCAATCACAAAAGAATACACATGAAATACAGTCACTGATAAGTGGATATCAATGAGCCCAGAAGCTCTGAATACTCAAGGTACTATCAGTGAAAGAAGATTCCCAGGAAGAAGAAAGGAGAGGACCCTGGTCCTGAAAAGACTGGATCCAGTTTTGTAGGAGAGTACCAGTACAGAGAAATGGTGTGTGTGTGGGGGGGGGGCGTGTTTGGAGAATTGGTGGGGGGAAAAAAGAAAAGAAAAAATGTATTGATGAGTTCATCTTGGTAGATTTTTCTTTTGACAGGTATGAAAAGTCCTTCCTTATCTTTTTGATAACTTTCTGTTGAAAGTCGATTTTATTCGATATTAGAATGACTATTCCAGCTTGTTTCTTGGGACTACTTGCTTGGAAAATGGTTTTCCAATCTTTTACTCTGAGGTAGTGTCTATTTTTGGGTCTGAGGTGAATTTTCTGTATGCAGCAAAATGCTGGGTCCTGTTTAACTATCCAGTATGTTAGTCTCTGTCTTTTTATTAGGGAATTGAATCCATTGATATTAAGAGATATTAAGGAAAAATGATTCTTCCTGTTATTTTTTTTGTTAGGTGTGGAATTATGTATGTGTGACTCTCTTCTTTTGGTTTTGTTGAAAGATTACCTTCTTGCTTTTTCTAGGTTGTAGTTTTTCTTCTTGTGTTGGTATTTCCAATCTATTATTCTTTGTATAGCTGGATTTGTGGAAAGATATTATGTAAATTTGGTTTTGTTATGTAATATCTTGTTTTCTCAGTCTTTGGTAATTGAGAGTTTTGCTGGGTATAGTAGCCTGGGCTAGCATTTATGTTCTCTTAATGTCTGTATGACATCTTCCCAGGATCTAGCTTTCATAGTCTGTGGTGAGAAGTCTGGTGAATTCTGAGAGGTCTGCCTTTTTATGTTATTTGACCTTTTCCCCTTATTGCTTTTAATATCCTTTCTTTGTTTAGTGTTTTGACTATTATGTGATGGGAGGAATTTCTGTTCTGGTCCAGTCTATTTGGAGTTCTGTAGGCTTCTGGTATGTTCATGGGCATCTCTTTCTTTAGGTTAGGGAAGCTTTGACAATCTTTTTTTATTTTATTTTATTTTTTCTTTTCTTTTTTTTTATTGGATATATTCTATATTTACAATTCATTTCCCTTTTTCTGGTTCCCCACCCCAAAGGTCCCACATGCCCTTTTCCCTCCCCCTGATCCCTCATTCACCCCTTCCACCTTACTGTTGTTGTACTCCCCCACAATGATGTTTTGGTCCATTCTAGCACCAGTGTCCACTCCTTTTTTCTTGTGAGACATCACTTGATATGTGATTTATGTCTTTGTTGTTCCAAGCTTCTAGGCTAATATCCACTTATCAGTGACTGTATACCATGGCTATTCTTTTGAGACTGGGTCACCTCACGTAGTATGACGTTCTCCAGCTCCATCCATTTCTCTAAGAATTTCATGAATTCATTGTTTCTAATGGCTGAATAGTACTACTCCATTGTGTATATATACCACATTTTTTGTATCCATTCCTCTGTTGAGGGACATCTGGGTTCTTTCCAGCTTCTGGCTATTATATATAAGGCTGCTATGAAGATAGTGGAGCATGTATCCTTATTGCATGCTGGGGAATCTTCTGGGTATATTCCCAGGAGTGGTATGGCTGGGTCCTCCGGAAGTATCACATCCAGTTTTCTGAGGAACTGCCATACTGATTTCCAGAGTGGTTGTACCAGGAGGCTGAACAATATTCTACTCAATGATATCTTAGTCCAGGAAGAAATAAAGAAAGAAATCAAAGATTTCTTAGAATTTAATGAAAACGAAGGCACAACATACCCAAATCTATGGTACACAATGAAAGCAGTGCTTAGAGGAAAACTCATAGCCCTGAGTGTCTCCAAAAAGAAACAGGAGAGAGCATATACTAGCAATTTAATGGCGCACTTGAAAGCTCTGGAACAAAAAGAAGCAATTTCACCCAGGAGGAGTAGAAGACAGGAAATCATCAAACTCAGGGCTGAAATCAATCAAGTTGAAACAAACAGAACCATACAAAGAATCAACAAAACCAGGAGCTGGTTCTTTGAGAAAATCAACAAGATAGATAAACCCCTAGCCAGCCTTACCAAAGGGCACAGACACAGTATTCAAATTAACAAAATTAGAAATGAAAAGGGAGATATAACAACAGAAACTGAGGAAATTCAAAAAATCATCAGATCCTACTACAAAAACCTATACTCAACACAACTGGAGAATCTGGAGGAAATGGACAATTTCCTAGACAGTTACCAAATACCAAAATTAAACCAGGATCAAATAGATCATCTAAACAGACCCATAACCCCCAAAGAAATAGAAGGGGTCATAGACAGTCTTCCAACCAAAAAGAGCACAGGACCAGACGGTTTTAGTGCAGAATTCTATCAGACCTTCAAAGAAGTCTTGATACCGATATTCTTCAAACTATTCCACCAAATAGAAACAGAAGGAACACTACCCAACTCATTCTATGAAGCCACAATTACCCTGATACCAAAACCACACAAAGATCCAACTAAGAAAGAGAACTACAGGCCAATTTCTCTTATGACTATCGATGCAAAAATACTAAACAAAATACTTGCCAACCGAATCCAAGAACACATCAAAATGATCATTCACCATGATCAAGTTGGCTTCATCCCAGAGATGCAGGGATGGTTCAATATACGGAAATCCATCAACGTAATCCACTACATTAACAAACTCAAAGTAAAAAACCACAATGTCATCTCATTGGATGCTGAAAAAGCATTTGACAAAATTCAGCATCCTTTCATGATAAAGGTCTTAGAAAGAGCAGGAATTCAAGGCCCATATCTAAACATAGTAAAAGCAATATACAGCAGACCAGTAGCCAACATCAAGGTGAACGGAGAAAAACTTGAAGCAATCCCACTAAAATCAGGGACCAGACAAGGCTGCCCCCTCTCACCATATCTCTTCAATATAGTACTTGAGGTACTAGCTAGAGCAATTCAACAACAGAGGGAAGTCAAAGGGATACAAATCGGAAAGGAAGAAGTCAATCTATCACTATTCGCAGATGATATGATAGTATACTTAAGTGACCCAAAAACCTCCACCAAAGTTTTGACAATCTTATTAGCAGAAGGATTACATCTTACCACAAATTTAAAAAATACTTTTGAAGTAATTATGATAAAACAAAAAATTATTCAAAAGAAACTACTAGTAATTTCTTATATATTATCATAAATCTGTGGGTAAGGGGTAGATACTGTGCCCAAGGAATGAGTGCAAAGTCAATTTCTCTTGTATGAAAACATTGATTTTCACATACAATTTTGAAGGAAGAATGAATAACTATTCTTTGTTTTCTTTTTTTATTGGATATATTCTATATTTACAATTAATTTCCCTTTTTCTGGTTCCCCACCCCCCAAAGGTCCCACATGCCCTTTTCCCTCCCCCTGCACTCAGCTTAAACTCTTAAAATCTTAGACAATAACCTCTGTACCTCATGGAAGCCTATTTTCAGGGCATATCAAGTACAAAATAAGTAGTATAACACACCTCAAAATTTGGATTCAAATGTTTTTAACTTGGCAGAAGTAGTAGGCTTCCTAACCGTCTCTCCATAGTGTAATAGAATGTATTCTTATTTATTTACTTTCACTTTTTAGCTCAAGAACATTTTCATTACTTTGATACTTCAAGGACAAATTTATTTCTTTTAAAAAGAAAACACCACAGGACAAGCAAGCTATAAATCCCAGCAGTAGCTCAGACAGGTAGAGTGGAGAGAAAGCCAGCCATGTTGCTTGAGGCAAGGTAAGCTGGTGATGCAGATCAGCCCTGAGGTGGCAGTGTGTCTTATGGCTGGGAGGAAGGCTTCCAGGAGAGTGTTAGAAAAAACATGCCAGGAATACAGGAAGAGGAAATAAAAGGGAATAAATGCTTTTTCTGAAGAATTCAGAAAAGGCAGTTAACTTAGGAATGAGCATAGCTGCTTGACTTATAACATGGCTGTAAAAGATGATGTTAGGAAGCAGGATTCTGGGAAGGAAAAGTACAGTATCCTGCTGAAAGAATAATTATTCCACCTCCACCTATCTCTTTAGCAAGGCTTAAGGTGAACTTATTTTCTTACGGTGTGCCCAAATTCCTGAGTGATGTTTCCTTGGTCAGGCCACAGACCTGCTCAACTCTGTCTAGATTAAGTTTCTACAAAATTTTTCTCAAGAACAATTTTTTTTATTATTACCTTTTGCCTGTGTGCATGTCTGTGCACCATATGTGTGCCTGGTGCCCACAGAGGTCAAAAGGCAGCATCTATTCTTCCTGAAACCAGAGTTCTAGATGCTTGTGAACAGGTATGTGGTTGTTGGAAATTGAACCCAAAGTGCTGCTTTTAACTGCTAAGCCAACTCTACAGACCTTATATTAGCTCTTACTGGACACTGGTATGTTCACACCTAGAGGAAGATACCAATATTTGTTATAATATTCCCCTTTCAATTGAGAAATATATATAAACCATTTTCAGAAGGAAAATATAAAGTCCAAGTTCAAATGCTGTTTTTCATGATGATAAAGATCTGCACTGTAGTTCTTGCCTCCATCCACAGTCTAGCCTTTAGGTCTGGGTACAGTTTAGACTTTTATATGAAAATAAACAAGTAAAGAATCAGTTGTCAAGATATGTCTCCAACAGATGGACAGGAAGGCTAAGGAAAATCTTAAACCTTTTATAAGAATCCATTAATACCAACATTTGGCCCTTCGAAGAAATTATAGTACTTTACCCTCAACTTAAATATTAATTTAATTTAAATATTAAATTTATGCTTGGGTATTTGTATCAGACTATGTCTGATACTAAGTATATTTAGATCATGAAAATTATGTAAACTATCTTTACTACTACTATAAGTGTAATAAAGAGTCTTTATGTTTTGTTTTTAAGTTGATTTGATGAAGGTGCCAAGTCTTCCCTCTCAGAGAACAAGGGAATCAGGCTGAGAAGCACTGAAGGATTGTAGCCACTCAAACAGCATAACAAAAATATGGAGTCTCTTCAAGCTTTGATTTCACCATCTTCAATATACTGGCTAATTCTGAAAATGTGTTTTATACCAAAGTTCCTTTATATATGTGTATAAATTTTGACTAGTTCATATTTAATTTTGCAGTTGTACAGGACTCATTTCAAGTTCTTGAAAGCCACATATATAAAGAGGACATTGCACTGGACAAGACAAATGGAACCTTTTCTATCACCACAGAGATTTTTAGCTCTCTGCTCTTGCAAGACAATAAATCAAAGAATGTCATTGATCATCATCTACTTCCTTTTCAATGAAACTTGGATTGACTTCTATAGATCACCATTTTGTATATGCTTCATTTTTTTTGTTTTACACATAGCTAATGATCATCTGCCACATTCTACTGTCCATATTGTACTGTATGATCCTCCAATATTAATAAAAATCTTTTTTGCATCCTCAAGAGTTGTTTGGCATTATTCTGCCTACTTTCTCTGCACTTAAATTGTGCTGGAATTGGATACCCCATACACTAGCAATTATTTTCAATTACAAGGAGCTCTGTCCTTGCATACACAGACAGAGACAGAGACACAGACACAGACACAGACAGAGACACAGACACAGGCACAGGCACAGGCACAGGCACAGGCACAGGCACAGGCACAGACATAAACACAAACACAGACAAGGACACAGACACAGGGTTGTGCGCAAGCATCATGTACATTTTGCTCATTCTACACCCTCAGGATTAAAGCTCTGTGTTCTTATTCTTTTGTAACATCATTGCCATCTAACAGTACCTTTTAAAGAAAAATAATTTACCAACAAATAATACATTTTTTCCTGACATACTATATCTTTGATGTTGGTTTACAACCTTTCTGGTAGTAATATTTATTTTTTACCACTTGTTTAATTTTGAAGATTATTTATTTAATTTGTTCTCTTGTCTTTTTTTCAGTGACTAAAAAATCTTATTGTGGTTTGAGTCTGAATGCCCCTCACAGACTCATATGTTTTAATACTTGGTCACGTTTGGCAAAACAAAGCCTTTGGAATGTAAACATAGAATATAGAAAATAAAAATTAAAAAAAAGAAATGTATCCTTGTTGGAAAGAGGGGGTAGGGAGGAAGGGAGAAAGGGAGAGAGAAAGAGAGAGAAGAGAGAGGAGGCATTGACAGAGACAGAGAGACAGAGAAAGGAAGAAGGAAGGGAGGAAAATGAGTAGAAGGAGGAGGAGGAAGAGTAGAAGGAGGAAGAGGTAGAGGAGGAGAACAACTAACTGGGAATGTTTGGAACTTCAAAACCCACCCCCAGTGTCTTACCTTTCTTACCCAAGGACACAACTCTTAATCTCTCTCAGTTTCACCAACTGTCTCAGACAGGGTTTCTATTCCTGCACAAACATCATGACCAGGAAGCAAGTTGGGGAGAAAAGAGTTTGTTCAGCTTACACTTCCATATTGTTGTTCATCATCAAAGGAACTCAGGACTGGAACTCAAGCAGGTCAAGAAGCAGGAGCTGATGCAGAGGCCATGGAGGGATGTTACTTACTGGCTTGCTTCCCCTTGCTTGCTCCACTTGCTTTCTTTTAGAAGCCAAGACTACCTGCCTAGGGATGGCACCACCCACAATGGGCCCTCACGCCTTGATCACTAATGAGAAAATGCCTTACAGCTGCATTTCATGGAGGAATTTCCTCAATGCAGGCTCCTTTCTCTGTGATAATTCCAGTTTGTGTCAAGTTGACATACAAAACCAGCTAGTACACCACCAGGGGACCAAGTTTTAAAACATATCCTCTGGAACCATGAGTCCCAAAATAAAATGCTTTCTATAATGTTACCTTAATCATGGTGCTTTGTCAAGGCAACAGAAAAGTAACTAAGATACTTGTCAACTTTACACATTACTTAACAGGCTTTTGGAAAATGTGTGTTGGGAAAATATAATTATTGGGACATCATATAATCAGCATATGCTCATATTGCCTATATAAACTGTACTTCGATTGCTTTCTTTGTGTTGTCATGAAGCTGCTGTCCTCTACAGACTGGATTTGCATGGAACTGTTTCAGTAATAACATTTCTTTAAGAATTGAAACGCCATTAAAAATATCTCTAAAACTCCTTCTATACCCCAATCCCCCAAAGCAGAATGTACAGAATATCATTTTTCCCCTAATACTATTACACAGGAGCATGAGTAGCAATAAAGGGCCTTTAGAGACTGTCTGGGCTTGTGAGACTCCTTTGCTCATGCTAAATGGCCTCCAGCTCCTCTGTGTCTGCTTTTTTTTTTAAATTTTATTTTCTATATGCTTTGTTTATATTCCAAAGGCTTTACCCTTTCCCAGTTCCCCCCACCATAAGTCCCATAAGTCCTCTCTCCACAACTATTCCCCAATTACCCCCACCACCACCACAACCATTTCTCTGTTCTGGATCTACAAAACTGGATCCAATCTTTTCAGGCCCAGGGTCTTCTCCTTTCTTCTTCTTGGGAATCATTTGACTTGCTAATTGTGCCTTGAGTATTTAGGGCTTCTGGACTCATTAATATCCACATATCAGTGATTGCAATTCATGTGTATTCTTTTGTGACTGGGTTAACTTGCTTAGGATGATATTTTCCAGATCTAATCATTTGCCTAAAAATTGCATGAATTCATTATTTTTAATTGCTGTGTAGTATTCCATTGTATAAATATACCACATTTTCTGTATCCATTCCTCCTTTGAGGGACATCTGGGCTCCTTCCAACTACTGGCTATTATAAACAAGGCTGCTATGAACATGGTGGAGCATGTGTCTTTATTGTATGCAGGGGAATCCTCTGGGTATATGCCCAGGAGTGGTATGCCAGGGTCCTCTGGAAGTGATATGCCCAATTTTCTGAGGAACTGCCAAACTGATTTCCAGAGTGATTTTACCATTTTGCAATCCCACCAACAGTGGAGGAGTGTTCCTCTTTTTCCACATCCTTGCCAGCACCTGTTGTCTCTTGCGATTTTAATCTTAGCCATTCTGAGTGGCGTGAGGTAGAATCTCAGGGTTGTTTTGATTTGCATTTCCCTGATGACTAGTGAAGTTGAATATCTCTTAAAGTGTTTCTCAGCCATCCAAATTTCTTCTGGTGAAAATTCTTTGTTTAGCTCTGTACCCCATTTTTGGATAGGGTTATTTGGTTCTTTGGAGTCTAACTTCTTGAGTTCTTTGTATATATTGGATATTAGACCTCTGTCAGATGTGGGGTTGGTGAAGATATTTTACCACTTTGTTGGTAGCCGTTTTGTCCTTCTGACAGTGTCCTTTGCCTTACAGAAACTTTGTAATTTTATGAGGTCCCATTTGTCAATTCTTGATCTTAGAGCATAAGCTATTGGTATTCTGTTCAGGAACTTTTCTCCTGTGCCCATGCCCTCCAGGGTCTTCCCCAGTTTCTTTTCTATTAGTTTCAGTGTGTCTGGATTTACGTGGAGGTCCTTGATCCACTTGGAGTTGATCTTAGTATAAGGAGATAACAGTGGGTCGATTCGCATTCTTCTGCATGTTGACCTCCAGTTGATCCAGCACCTTTTGTTGAAAAGGCTATCTGTTTTCCACTGGATGGTTGTGGCTCCTTTATCAAAGATCAAGTGACCATAACTCTGTGGGTTCATTTCTGGGTCTTCAATCCTATTCCATTGATCTACTTGCCTGTTGCTATACCAATACCATGCAGTTTGTTTTTTTTTTAAACACAATTGCTCTGTAGTATTGCTTGAGGTCAGGGATATTGATTCCCCCAGAAGTCCTTTTATTGTTGAGAATAGTTTTAGCTATCCTGGGTTTTTTGTTATTCCAGGTGAATTTGAGAATTACTCTTTCTAGATCTATGAAGAATTGAGTTGGGATTTTGACGGGGGTTGCACTAAATCTGTAGATTGCTTTTGGCAAGATGGCCATTTTTACTATATTGATCCTGTCAATCCAGGAGCAAGAAATATTTTTCCATCTTCTGAGGTCTTCTTCAATTTCTTTCTTCAAGGACTTGAAGTTCCTGTCATACAGATCTTTTGCTTGTTTGGTTAGAGTTATACCAAGGTACTTGATGTTGTTTGTGGCTATTGTAAAGGGTGTTATTTCCCTAACTTCTTTCTCAGCCTGCTTGTCCTTTGAGTATAGGAAGGCTACGGATTTGCTTGAGTTGATTTTATAACCAACCACTTTGCTGATGTTGTTTATCAGCTGTAGAAGTTCTCTGGTGGAGTTTTTTGGGTCGCTTAAGTAAACTATCATATCGTCTGCAAATAATGATAGTTTGACTTCTTCCTTTCCAATTTGTATCCCTTTGACTTCCTTATGTTGTCTAATTGCTCTCGCTAGAACTTCAAGTACTATATTGAAAAGACATGGAGAGAGAGGGCAGCCTTGACTAGTCCCTGATTTTAGTGGGATTGCTTCAAGTTTCTCTCCATTTATTTTGATGTTGGCTACTGGTTTGCTGTAGATTGCTTTTACTATGTTTAGATATGGGCCTTGAATTCCTGCTCTTTCCAAGACTTTTAGCATGAAAGGATCCTGAATTTTGTTGAATGATTTTTCAGCATCTAATGAGATGACCATGTGATTTTTTCCATTTAGTTTGTTTATGTAGAGGACTACATTGATGGACTTTCGTATACTGAACCATCCTTGCATCTCTGAGATGAAGCCTACTTGATCATGGTGAATGATCGTTTTGATGTGCTCTTGGATTTGGTTGGCAAGAATTTTATTTAATATTTTTGCATCGATATTCATAAGGGAAATTGGCCTGTAGTTCTCTTTCTTTGTTGGATCTTTGTGTGATTTTGGTATCAGCGTAATTGTGGCTTCAAAGAATGAGTTGGGCCGTGTCCCTTCGGTTTCTATTTTGTGGAATAGTTTGAAGAGTTTTGGTGTTAAGTCTTCTTTGAATGTCTGGTAGAATTCTGCACTAAAACCATCTGGTCCCGTACTTTTTTTTTTTTTTTTTTTGGTTGTGAGGCTCTCTATAATCCTTTCTATTTCTTTAGGGGTTATGGGACTATTTAGTTGATCTAATTGATCCTGATTTAATTTTGGTATTTGGTATCTGTCTAGGAAATTGTCCATTTCCTCCAGATTCTCCAGTTGTGTTGAGTATAGACCTTTGTAGTAGGATATCATGACCTTTTGAATTTCCTCAGTTTCTGTTGTTATGTCCCCCTTTTCATTTCTAATTTTGTTAATTTGGATACTGTGTCTGTGTCCTTTGGTTAGTCTGGCTAAGGGTTTATCTATCTTGTTGATTTTCTCAAAGTACCAGCTCCTGGTTTTGTTGATTTTTTGTATGGTTTCTTTGTTTCTACTTGATTGATTTCAGTCCTGTGTTTGATGATTTCCTGTCTTCTACTCCTCCTGGGTGAATTAACTTCTTTTTCTTCCAGGGCTTTAAGGTGTGCCTGTAAGTTGGTATTGTATGCTCTCTCCAGTTTCCTTTTGGATGCACTTAGAGATATGAGTTTTCCTCTTAGCACTGCTTTCATTGTGTCCCGTAGATTTGGGTAGGTTGTGCCTTCATTTTCATTGAATTCTAAAAAGTCTTTGATTTCTTTTTTTATTTCTTCCTTGACCAAGGTGTCATTGAGTAAATATTGTTCAGTTTCCATGTGTATGTGGGTTTTCTGTTGTTTTTGTTGCTATTGAAGACCACTCTTACTCCATGGTGATCTGATAGGATGCATGGGATTAGCCTGATCTTGTATTTGTTGAGATCTGTCTTGCAACCAATTATATGAACAATTTTGGAGAAGGAACCATGAGGTGCTGAGAAGAAGTTATATTCTTTTGCTTTAGGATGAAATGTTATATATATATATATATATATATATATATATATATATATATATAATTAAATATATATATATATATATATATATATATATATATATATATATATATATATATATGTTAAATCCAATTGGTCCAAAGTTTCAATTAGTTTCACTGTGTCCCTGTTTAGTTTCTGCTTTCCTGATCATTCCATTGAGGAGAGTGGAGTCTTGAAGTAACCCACAACTATTGTGTTCGGTGTAATGTGTGCTTTAAGCTTTAGTAAGGTTTCTTTTACGAATGACTGTGCCCTTGCATTTGGAGCATAGATGTTCAGTATTGAGAGCTCTTCTTGGTGGATTTTCCCTTTGACCAGCAAGAAGTGACCTTCCGAGTCTCCTTTGATGACTTTAGGTTGAAAGTCAATTTGATCTGATATTAGAATGGCTACTCCAGCTTGTTTCCTGACACCATTTGCTTGTAAAATTGTCTTCCAGCCTTTTACTCTAAAACAGTGTTTGTCTTTAACACTGAGATGTGTTTCCTGTATGCAGCAAAATGTAGGGTACTGTTTCCATATCCAGTCTGTTAGTCTATGTCTTTTTATTGGGGAATTGAGTCCATTGATGTTAAGAGATATTAAGAAATAGTAATTATTACCTCCTGACATTTTTGAAATTATTTTTTTATATTTGAGAGATCATCTTCTTTTGGGTTTAATGAGAGGAGGTTTCTATCTTGATTCTTCTGGGGTGTGGTTTCCCTCCTTTTGTTGATGTTTTCCCCCTATTATCCTTCGTAGGGCTAGGTTTGTGGAAAGATAATGTGCAAATTTGGTTTTGTCATGGAATACCTTGGTTTCTCCATCTATGGCGATTGAGAGTTTTGCTGGGTATAGTAGTTTTGGCTGAAGTTTGTGTTCTCTTAGAGTCTGCATGGTATGTGCCTAGGATCTTCTAGCTTTCATTGTCTCAGGTGAGAAGTCTGGTGTAATCCTGATAGGTCTTCCTTTCTATGTTACTTGGCCTTTTTCTCTTGCTGCCCTTAATATTCTTTCTTTGTTTAGTGCATTTGTGGTTTTGATTATTATGTGATGGGAGGTATTTCTGTTCTGGTCTAGTCTGCTTGGAGTTCTGTAGGCTTCTTTTTTTTTTTTTTTAGTTATTTTTATTTTCTATATTCTATGTTTACATTTCAAAGGCTTTCCCCTTTCCCAGTTCCCACCCACCATAGTTCCCATAGTTCTTCTCCCCCCCAACTATTCCCCAATCATTCCCCCTCCCCCCTCGGTTTCTTTACTAAACTGGATGCAATCTTTACATGCCCAGGGTCCTCTCCTTTCTTCTTCTTGGGAATCATTTGACTTGCTATTTGTGTCTTGAGTATTTAGTGCTTCTGGGCTCATTAATATCCACTTATCAGTGATTGCATTTCATGTGCATTCTTTTGTGATTGGGTTAGCTCACTCAGGATGATATTTTCCAGGTCTAACCATTTACCTACAAATTGCATGAATTCATTATTTTTAATTGCTGAGTAGTATTCCATTGTATAAATATACCACATTTTCTGTATCCATTCCTCCTTTGAGGGATATTTGGGCTCCTTCCAATTTCTGGCTATTATAAACAAGGCTGCTATAAACATAGTGGAGCATGTGTCTTTATTGCATGTAGGGGAATCCTCTGGGTATATGCCCAGGAGTGGTATGCCAGGGTCCTCTGGAAGTGCCATGCCCAATTTTCTGAGGAACCGCCAAACTGATTTCCAGAGTGGTTTTACCATTTTGCAATCCCACCAACAGTGGAGGAGTGTTCCTCTTTCTCCACATCCTCGCCAGCACTTGTTGTCTCTTGAGTTTTTAATCTTAGCCATTCTGACTGGTGTGAGGTGGAATCTCAGTGTTGTTTTGATTTGCATTTCCCTGATGACTAATGATGTTGAACATCTCTTAAGGTGTTTCTCGGCCATCCGAATTTCTTCTGGTGAAAATTCTTTGTTTAGCTCTGTGCCCCATTTTTTGATAGGGTTATTTGGTTCTTTGCGGTCTAACTTCTTGAGTTCTTTGTATATATTGGATATTAGCCCTCTGTCGGATGTGGGGTTGGTAAAGATCTTTTCCCACTTTGTTGGTTGCCGTTTTGTCCTTCGGACAGTGTCCTTTGCTTTGCAGAAACTTTGTAATTTTATGAGGTCCCATTTGTCGATTCTTGATCTTAGTGCGTACGCTATTGGTGTTCTGTTCAGGAACTTTTCCCCTGTGCCCAAGTCCTCCAGGGTCTTCCCAAGTTTCTTTTCTAATAGTTTCAGTGTGTCTGGTTTTATGTGGAGGTCCTTGATCCACTTGGAGTTGATCTTAGAGCAAAGAGATAAGAGTGGGTCGATTCGCATTCTTCTGCATGTTGACCTCCAGTTGAACCAGCACCATTTGTTGAAAAGGCTATCTTTATTCCATCGGATGGTTGTGGCTCCTTTATCAAAGATCAAGTGACCATAAGTCTGTGGGTTAATTTCAGGGTCTTCAATCCTGTTCCATTCATCTGTTTGCCTGTTGCTATACCAATACCATACAGTTTTTAACACAATTGCTCTGTAGTACTGCTTGAAGTCAGGGATATTGATTCCCCCAGAAGTCCTTTTATTGTTGAGAATAGTTTTAGCTATCCTGGGTTTTTTGTTGCTCCAGATGAATTTGAGAATTGCTCTTTCTAGATCTATGAAGAATTGAGTTGGGATTTTGATGGGGATCGCATTGAATCTGTATATTGCTTTTGGCAAGATGGCCATTTTTACTATATTGATCCTGCCAATCCAGGAGCAAGAAATATTTTTCCATCTTCTGAGGTCTTCTTCGATTTCTTTCTTCAAGGACTTGAAGTTCCTGTTGTACAGATCTTTCGCTTGTTTGGTTAGAGTTACGCCAAGATACTTTATGTTGTTTGTGGCTATTGTGAAGGGTGTTATTTCCCTAATTTCTTTCTCAGCCTGCTTGTCCTTTGAGTACAAGAAGGCCACTGACTTGCTTGAGTTAATTTTATAACCTGCCACTTTGCTGAAGTTGTTTATCATCTGTAGAAGTTCTCTGGTGGAGTTTTTTGGGTCGCTTAGGTAAACTATCATATCGTCTGCAAATAATGATAGTTTCACTTCTTCCTTTCCAATTTGTATCCCTTTGACTTCCTTATGTTGTCTAATTGCTCTTGCTAGAACTTCAAGTACTATATTGAAAAGATATGGAGAGAGGGGGCAGCCTTGTCTAGTCCCTGATTTTAGTGGGAATGCTTCAAGTTTCTCTCCATTTATTTTGATGTTGGCTACTGGTTTGCTGTAGATTGCTTTTACTATGTTTAGGTATGGGCCTTGAATTCCTGCTCTTTCCAAGACTTTTAGCATGAAAGGATGCTGAATTTTGTCGAATGCTTTTTCAGCATCTAATGAAATGACCATGTGGTTTTTTCTTTCAGTTTGTTTATGTAGTGGATTACATTGATGGATTTCCGTATATTGAACCATCCCTGCATCCCTGGGATGAAGCCTACTTGATCATGGTGGATGATCGTTTTGATGTGCTCTTGGATTCAGTTAGCAAGAATTTTATTTAGTATTTTTGCATCTATATTCATCAGAGAAATTGGCCTGAAGTTCTCTTTCTTTGTTGGATCTTTTTGTGGTTTAGGTATTAGCGTAATTGTGGCTTCGAAGAATGAGTTGGGCAGTGTCCCTTCTGTCTCTATTTTGTGGAATAGTTTGGAGAGTATTGGTGTTAAGTCTTCTTTGAAGGTCTGGTAGAATTCTGCACTAAAACCATCTGGTCCGGTACTTTTTTTGGTTGGGAGGCTTTCTATAACCCCTTCTATTTCTTTAGGGGTTATGGGACTATTTAGCTGGTCTACTTGATGCTGATTTAATTTTGGTATTTGATATCTGTCTAGGAAATCGTCCATTTCCTCCAGATTCTCCAGTTGTTTTGAGTATAGACCTTTGTAGTAGGATCTGATGATCTTTTGAATTTCCTCAGTTTCTGTTGTTATGTCTCCCTTTTCATTTCTAATTTTGTTAATTTGTATACTGTCTCTGTGTCCTTTGGTTAGTCTGGCTAAGGGTTTATCTATCTTGTTGATTTTCTCAAAGAACCAGCTCCTGGTCTTGTTGATTCTTTGTATGGTTCTCTTTGTTTCTATTTGATTGATTTCAGCCCTGAGTTTGATGATTTCTTGTCTTCTACTCCTCCTGGGTGAATTAACTTGTTTTTCTTCCAGGGCTTTAAGGTGTGCCATTAAGCTGCTAGTGTATGCTCTCTCCAGTTTCTTTTTGGATGCACTTAGAGCTATGAGTTTTCCTCTTAGCACTGCTTTCATTGTGTCCCATAGATTTGGGTAGGTTGTACCTTCATTTTCATTGAATTCTAAAAAGTCTTTGATTTCTTTTTTTATTTCTTCCTTGACCAAGGTGTCATTGAGTAGAGTATTGTTCAGTTTCCATGTGTATGTGGCCTTCTGTTGTTTTTGTTGCTATTGAAGACCACTCTTACTCCATGGTGATCTGATAAGAGGCATGGGATTAGCTCGATCTTCTTGTATTTGTTGACATCTGTCTTGTGACCGATTATATGGTCTATTTTGGAGAAGGTACCATGCGGTGCTGAGAAAAAGGTATATTCTTTAGCTTTAGGATGAAATGTTCTATATATATCTGTTAAATCCAATTGGTCCAGAGTTTCAATTAGTTTCACTGTGTCCCTGTTTAGTTTCTGCTTTCCTGATCGGTCCATTGAGGAGAGTGGGGTGTTGAAGTCACCCACAATTATTGTGTTAGGTGTAATGTGTGCTTTAAGCTTTAGTAAGGTTTCTTTTACGAAGGAGGGTGCCCTTGCATTTGGAGCATAGATGTTCAGTATTGAGAGCTCTTCCTGGTGGATTTTCCCTTTGGCCAGCAAGAAGTGACCTTCTGAGTCTCTTTGGATGATTTTAGGTTGAAAGTCAATTTTATCTGATATTAGAATGGCTACTCCAGCTTGTTTCCTGAGACCATTTGCTTGTAAAATTGTCCTCCAGCCTTTTACTCTAAGGTAGTGTTTGTCTTTAACACTGAGATGTGTTTCCTGTATGCAGCAAAATGTAGGGTCCTGTTTCGGTATCCAGTCTGTTAATCTATGTCTTTTTATTGGGGAATTGAGTCCATTGACGTTAAGAGATATTAAGGAATAGTAATTATTACCTCCAGACATTTTTGAAATTATATTTATTTATCTTATTTATTTTTTATATTCGAGAGGTTATCTTCTTTTGGGTTTGATGAGAGGAGGTTTCTATCTTGCTTCTTCCCGGGTGTAGTTTCCGTCCTTGTCTTGGTGTTTTCCCCCTATTATCCTTTGTAGGGCTGGATTTGTGGAGAGATATCTTGCAAATTTGGTTTTGTCATGGAATACCTTGATGTCTCCATCAATGGCAATTGAGAGTTTTGCTGGGTAAAGTAGTTTTGGCTGAAGTTTGTGTTCTCTTAGAGTTTGCATGATATCTGCCCAGGATCTTCTAGCTTTCATGGTCTCAGGTGAGAAGTCTGGTGTTATTCTGATAGGTTTTCCTTTATATGTTACTTGGCCTTTTTCTCTTGCTGCCTTTAGTATTCTTTCTTTGTTTATTACATTTGGAGTTTTGATTATTATGTGACGGGATGTATTTCTGTTCTGGTCCAGTCTGTTTGGGGTTCTATAGGCTTCTTGTATATTCATGGGCATCTCTCTCCTTAGGTTGGGGAAGTTTTCTTCCATAATTTTATAGAAGATATTAGCTGGCCCTTTAACTTGTAAATCTTCACTCTCGTCTATACCTATAATCCTTAGGTTTGGTCTTCTCATAGTGTCTTGGATTTCCTGGATGTTTTGGGTTACCACCTTTTTGCATTTAGTATTTTCTTTGACTGTTGAATCAATGGTTCCTATGTTATCTTCGGCTTCTGAGATTCTGTCTTCTATCTCTTGTATTCTATTGTTGATACTTGCGTCTATGGCCCCTGATTTCTTCCCCAGGTTTTCTATCTCCAATGTTGTCTCCCTCTGTGATTTCTTAGTTGTTTCTACTTCTGTTTTTAGTATCTGGATGGATGTGCTCAGATCTTTCGCTTGCTTGATTGTGTTTTCATGTATTTCTTTAATAGATTTTTGTGCTTCCTCTTTCATAGCTTCTACTTGTTGGCCCACGTTCTTCTGTAGTTCTTTAAGTGACTTTTGTCTTTCTTCCTTATTGTCTTCTTCTCTTTGATCCATCTTCTCCTGCATTTCTTGAAGTGATTTTTGTATTTGCCTCGTAAAGGCTTCTAACTTTTGATCCATTTTCTCCTCTATTTCTTTACGAGATTTTTCTATGTGTTCAGCTACCAGCATCCTGACCAGTGATTTTATATCCAAGTCTTGTTTTTCTGGTGTTTTAGGGTATCCAGGGATTCCTGTTGTTGGAGAACTGGGTTCAGATGCTGTCATGTTGCCTTGATTTTTGTTAGTGACGTTCCTTCGTTTTCCTTTTGCCATCTGGTTATTTCTGGTTTTAGTTGGCCTTGTTGTCAGTGGCTGGTGTTTGAATCTCCTGTGAGGCTGGGCTCACCTGTTGTTTCTCTATTGGTGAATATGTGTGACTGCTGCTTTAAGGGATCATAAGCTGGCTGCCACCCATGCGATTGTAGCCCCTGTTGGAGTATGTCTACCTGGGCTTCTCCAGCTGTGTCCTGGTTGCAAGGAACTCCAAGAGCCTAGCAGATCCCCCGTGAGGGTAGCCCTGGAAGGGGTGTTTACCTGGGCCTTTCCAGCTGTGTCCTGGTTGCAATATGGAGGCCCGCTGCTACACCGCTGGTCTAGGGGCCGGCGAGCTGGTTGCAGAACGCAGCTTAGGTGCTCACCCGAGGGCGGGGATGTCCCACAGAGCCTGGGCCTTTCCAGCTGTGTCCTGGTTGCGATATGGAGGCCCGCTGCTACACCGCTGGTCTAGGGGCCGGCGAGCTGGTTGCAGAACGCAGCCTAGGTGCTCACCAGAGGGCGGGGATGTCCCACAGAGCCTGGGCCTTTCCAGCTGTGTCCTGGTTGCAATATGGAGGCCCGCCGCTACACCGCTGGTCCAGGGGCCGGCAAGCTGGTTGCAGAACGCAGCCTTGGTGCTCACCAGAGGGCTCGGGGATGTCCCACAGAGCCTAGGCGGGACTCCGCCTGCTTGGCTCCGAGACCCTAGCAGATACCCCCGTGAGTGTAGCCCTGGAAGGGGTGTTTACCTGGGCCTTTCCAGCTGTGTCCTGGTTGCAATATGGAGGCCCGCCGCTACACCGCTGGTCTAGGGGCCGGCGAGCTGGTTGCAGAACGCAGCTTAGGTGCTCACCAGAGGGCGGGGATGTCCCACAGAGCCTGGGCCTTTCCAGCTGTGTCCTGGTTGCGATATGGAGGCCCGCCGCTACACCGCTGGTCTAGGGGTCGGCTACACCGCTGGTCTAGGGGCCGGCGAGCTGGTTGCAGAATGCAGCTTAGGTGCTCACCCCTGTAGGCTTCTTGTATAATCATGGGCATCTCTCTCTTTAGGTTGGGGAAGTTTTCTTCCATAATTTTGTAGAAGATATTTACTGGCCCTTTAAGTTGTATATCTTCCCTCTCATCTATGCCTATAATCCTTAGGTTTGGTCTTCTCATTGTGTCCTGGATTTCCTGGATGTTTTGGTTTACAAGCTTTTTACATTTTGTATTTTCTTGGATTGTTGAATCAATGGTTCCTATGGTATATTCAGCATCTGAGATTCTTTCTTCTATCTCTTGTATTCTGTTGTTGATATTTGCATCTATGGCTCCTGATTTCTTCCCAAGGTTTTCTATCTCCAAAGTTGTCTCCCTTTGTGATTTCTTAATTGTTTCTACTTCTCTTTTTAGATCCTGGATGGTTTTGCTCAGATTTTCCACTAGCTTATTTCTTTAAGAGTGTTTTGAGTTTCTTCTTTCATGATTTCTACTTGTTGGCCCATGTTCTCCTTTATTTCTTTAAGTGATATTTGTACTTCCTCCTTATTGACTCCTAATTTTTGATCCATATTCTCCTGAATTTCTTTAAGTAATTTTTGTGTTTGCCTTGAAAGGGCTTCATATTTTTTATCCATTTTCTCCTGTATTTCTTTAAGAGAGTTATCTATGTGTTCTGCTATCAGCATCCTGACCAGTGATTTTAGATCCAAATCTTGTTTTTCTGGTGTGGTAGGGTATCTGGGAATTACTGCTGTCGGGTGGCTGGTTTCAGATGGTGCCATATTGCCTTGATTTCTGTTAGTAACGTTCCTACATTTGCCTTTTGCCATCTGGTTATCTCTGGCCTTAGATGGCCTTGTAGTCACTAGCTGGTGCTTGATCCTCCTGTGGGCTTGAATGGCTATTTCCCCTCCAATGGATGACTGGGTTTCCCCTGGTACAGATTGCTGATGTGTTGTTCTCCTTTTGGGTGCTGTTGGACCCCTGGTGTATTTTGCTCTAAGCAATGTTATATTTGGTTATCACTGTGGACCTGATGCTGCTTGTCTTCTCTGGATCTCTTTGCTTAGTTCAGTCAGCAGCAAGGATGCTGTCTGAGGCCTCGGGAAGTGGGGAGTGCAGAGTGTGGAGTGCAGGGACTCCCAGAGTGCTGGGAACCCACGCCCTTCTGGAACACAAGAACTGCTGCTCTGCCAAGCTTCAGTTCTTAGATAACTGGCTGGCAAACCAGGTCCCCCCTCCCCTGAGATCTTAAGCTTGGGATATCTTGGGTATCTGATCCTGTCCACTCAGTCTAAGCATCCACCACCAAGATGGCCACAGATGAGCAGAGTGCAGGGTTCCCCTAAGAGCGCAGAACCCATGCCTGGTTGGGGCCCAGGAACCCTGCCCTGCCCAGTTCGCTGCCAGGCGTTCTTGCGCCCCTAAAGATCCCAAGTTCTGGGTATCACAGGTACCTGGGTCAGCTCTCCTTAGTCCAGACCACTGCAAGGATGCTGGTGGTAGCCGCTGGATGTGGGGAGTGCAGCTTACAAAGTCTCTTGCAGGGCAGGGAGCCCACGCCCTGCTGGCACACAGGACCTCTGCTCTGCGAAGCTCCTGTTCTTAGATGACTGGCTGGCATCCCGGGTCCCCCGAGATCTTAAGCTTGGGGTATCTTGGGTATCTGTTTCTGCCTGCTCAGTCTAAGCACCCGCCACCAAGATGGCTGTGGATGAGCAGAGTCTGTGTCTGCTTTTGAGCTTGCCAGGCTCGTCCCTCGTGGACAACCTGTCTTCACTGTCTTCCCACCCTGCTTTTTACCTGTTATTCTCCACTCCACAATCAGGTCTTTAAATCAGTGTTTCTAAATTTTTTTAAGGAAGAGGCAGGCATTTCTACAAATACCATGTAAGACTCCATCAGATTCTAAGTGGTGCATGCTGTCTTTTCTGTAAAATGAAATGGCAGGTGGCAAGCACTCATTCTTTGATCAGTGTCTCCTGGCTTGCTCTTCTCTTCCCCTTCATCATCTGAAGCTGTGTTAGGCAGGACTGAGAATACCAAATACTTGGGTGTAAGGTGTCCTTTTCTGTATTCATTTACTTTCCTATAGCTATGCAAGAGTTTGCATTGGGATTGGAGCCAACAAATGCAGGCTGCTCTTGCAGCTCCTTTGGTCTTATGATACTCTTTCAGGACACAGAAGAAAGGATGAGAGTGAATATGAAACACACAGGCAAAGTATCAAACAGACATTTCTAGAAGATAGGCTTCTGTGGGAGAGCATACATAAAAATCAGTATTATCTAATATGTTGATCCAAAACTATGAGGGGTATCATTTTAAGATAGAAATATTTATATATCTGTATGAATTACATTTTATCTAGAGAAGAATCCCTAATATGATATTTTATAGGTGTAGTACTAAAGAATACATATGACTTTACTTGGATCTGTCTTGAGATTGAAGGAGAAATCAAGTGACTCACTTTTATACCAATACAGCAAACATAACTGACATGTGATCCAACACATTTTCAGGTCAAAATCTCATCCTGTAGTGGCCTGAGTAAGAGCTACTGTAATTTTTCACAGTTATTTGATAAGCCATATGTTCTCAAAATTCACTTGGAGAAGGGAAGGTCTGGATCTTGTAGAAGTACGCTTGCAGATTCACTTGCAAAGAGCTGGAATGTTCCCACTGTTTGGTGGAATCACTGGGTATTTCCGATTCTCTCTGTATTTTCTCCAATGGTCTGTTTTTCATTGATATGGAACAGATCTGTAAGTAAAAACACAATTTTAAGACTAATCAGTAGGCTTTAATTCTTGCATAGCAGTGGCTAGTAATTGGAAGCTCCATGGATTCACTTTTTCAGACAATAACAATGATAAAAAAGGGCACACATGATCATGAAGTAGATGAGACTGAGTCCCAGGATCCATGACAATTATAGAAGGGGTATATGTTTATCCCTTGAATCTTTGGTTTCTATTACAACCTAGAAGACCAGTGCCAGCTTCTGAGTACATATAAATCCATGTTATCTTTAGTCCTATTGCCTTTGTTTTTTTAAGATAATGTGTGTGTGTGTGTGTGTGTGTGTGTGTATGCAAGTTCAGTTCACATACCATGGTACTATTGTGGAAGCCAGAAGACAATTGTCCAGAGTCAGTCCTCTCCATCCACCTTGTTTAGGTGGGTCTCTTATTTCTTCCACTGAACATCATGCAGCCGGGGTACCTGGTCACAAACCTCCATACAGTTCTCTTATCACAGCCTTCCATCTTGCTATAAATGTGCTAGAATATCAGATGTGGGCCCCTGCATCATAGCTCTGGAATGAGTTCCTGGAATAGAACTCAGGTCATTAGACTTACACAGCAAGCATTTGTAACACTGAGCCATGGGGCTTGAATGAAACTATTACCCTTAGAGGTATTAGAAAATTCAAAGCTGATGTATGAGTAAAATATTCATATAAATGCCTAAATTCATGAACCCAGAAGAATAATATTAATTGTTGGCATTTTGAAAGATACAAAGTTCCAAGTTAAAAAGATGTTCTCTGCTAAGAGAATGTCCATGGTGTTCTGAAAATTTCAGGAATCATTTGTGTCAAAATTCTGAAATCTCAATTCATTGTTGAACTTTTATTCATAAACATTTTTATAAACAGAAGCAATTGAATAGAAATACATTAAATTATTACAAATTCCAGCTCTTTTTGTTCTGAATTTATTTTCTTGGTCAAAATATACTTTCGTCTACTTCATTGTTTGCCATTATATTAGCTTTGAATTCGATGTAATTTTTTTTTTGTATCTCAAATGTGTTTTTTTTCCTTCCTAATTTTGAATGGTTGCCTATAAAACATCTGTAAATAATGATTAAATTCTTAGATAAATGACTACATTGCATTTTCTTATTATGACTTCTTACTATCATTTCTTCTTATTACAAGTTTTAAACTCATGCATCCAGACACAATGACCCAATTTTTGAAAAAAATAAAATTGGTTCACAGTCCTAATGACAACTTCTAACAATTGCATCCATAGATATGAAATGATGATGGTAGTGATGATGATAATAATGACTATGATGATGAGGTGGATGGGCGTTAAGAAGGATGAGTGGTCCATTCCTTTTTCCCATTCCATTGCCACTTGCCCTTTCTGCTGTGGTAGACCCTTGCTAGGTTTGCCACAGTGAAGACACCATCTCCTGATACTTCCTAGAGAACCAGCTGCTCAGGGCATTTGGTAAGAACCCTCTTTCACCTCTGGAGGCCCAGAGCTGCTGCTGGGGGTCCAGTGGGACTCACAACCCAGCAATCACCAAAACCTTTGTCCTTGAGAATACCATACTCCTTCCATTCATTCTCCCCTTTCCACTGCCACCTGCCCTTTCTGCTGTGGCAGAATCTTGCCAGGTCTGCCACAGTAAATATACCATTTCCTGATACTTCCTAGAGAACCAATCACACTCAGGGATTTTTGAGAACCAGCTGCATTCAGGGCATTTGCAGTGCAGAGAGGCCTGGGAGCACAGGAGAGCTATCTCTCAGGAATGCCTACATATCTGTGTGCACAGAGAGAATGGAAATTCCAGGAGTACAGATATAGGCTTACAGGACAGATAAGCCACAGTCAGAGACAGCAAGACCAGCTAACACCAGAGATAACTAGATGGCAAAAGGCAAATGCAAAATTATTACCAACAGAAACCAAGGCAACATAGCACCATCAGAACCCAGTTCTCCCACAACAGGAAATCCTAGATAGCCCAACACACCAGAAAAGCAAGAGCTGGTTTAAAATCACATTTCATGATGCTGATAGAGGACTTTAAGCAGGACATAAATGACTCCCTTAAAGAAATACAGGAGAACATTGGTCAACAGGTAGAAGCTGTTAAAGAGGAAACAGAAAAATCCCTTAAAGGATTTTAGGAAAACACAAACAAGTGAAGGAACTGAACAAAACTATCCAGGATCTAAAAATTGAAGTAGAAACAATAAAGTGAGACATTGCTGGAGATAGAAAACCTTGGAAGGAATTCAGGAGTCATAGATGTAAGCATCAACAACAGAATACAAGCAAGAGAAGAAAGGATCTCAGGTGCTGAAGATACCATAGAAAACATTGACTCAACAGTCAAAGAAAGTGCAAAATGCAAAAAACTTGTAACCCAAAACATCCAGGAAATCCAGGATACAATGAGAAGACCAAACCTAAGAATTATAGATATAAAAGAGAGTGAGCATTTTACATCTTAAAGGGCCAGTAAATATCTTCAACAGAATTATAGAAGAAAACTTCTCTAACCTAAAGCAAGAGATGCCTATGAATATACAAGAAGCCTTGCAGGACTCCAAATAGACTGAACCTGAACAGAAACTCTACCCTGACACATAATAATCAAAACACCAAATGCACTAAACAAAGAAATAATATTAAAAGCAGTAAGGGGAAAAAGGTCAAGTAACATATAAATGCAGATCTATCAGAATTACAACAAACTTTTCACTCAAAACTATGAAAGCTTGAAGATCCTGGGCAGATGTCATACAGTCCCTAAGAGAACATAAATGTCAGCCCAGGCTAATATACCCAGCAAAACTCTCAATTACCATAGATGGAGAAACAAGACATTTCATGACAAAACCAAATTGACCCTTATCTTTCCACAAATCCAGCCCTTTCCATAAATCCAGGATAATGAATGGAAAACACCAACAAAAGGAGAGAAACTACACACTAGAAAAAGCAATAAAGTAATCTTCTTCCAACAAATCCAAGTGAAGATAGCCACACAAACAGAATTCCACCTTTAACAATGAAAATAACAGGCAGCAACAATCACTTTTTCCTTAATATCTTTTAATATCAATGGTTGCAATTCCCCAATAAAAAGACATAGACTAACAGACTGGATACATAAACAGAACACAAAATTTTGCTGCATACAAGAAACCTACCTCAGTGATAAAGACAGTTAATACCTCAGAGTCAAAGGTTGAAAAGCAATTTTCCAAGCAAATGGTCCCAAGAAACAAGCTGGAGTGGCCATTCTTATATTGGATGAAATTGACTTTCAACCAAAAGTTGTCAAAAAAGATAAGGACATTTCATACTGGTTAAAGGAAAAATCTACCAAGATGAACTGTCAATTCTGAACATATATGTTCCAAATGCAATACTTCAACACCCCACTCTCAACAATGGACAAATCATGGAAACAGAAACTTGTCAGAGACACTGTGAAATTAACTGAAGTTATGGACCAAATGAATCTAATAGATATTTACAGAATATTCCATCCTAAATCAAAATAATATACCTTCTCATCACCTCATGGAACCTTCTCCAAAACTGACCATATCATTGGTTACAAAACAGGCCTCATTAGATAGAGGTATATTGAAGTAATTCCATGCACCCTACCCAGTCACCATGGCCTAAGGCTGGTCTTAAGCTCAAATAAAAGCAATGGAAAATACACATACACATGATGTTGAACAATGTTCGACTCAATGATAGCTTGGTCAAAGAAGAAATAAAGAAAGAAATTAAAGACATTTTAGAATTTAATGAAAATGAGGGCACATTATACCAAAACTTACGGGACACAATGAGCGCAGTGCTAAGAGGAAAACTCATAGCTCTAAGTGCCTGAAAAAAGAGAATGGAGAGAACTTACACTACAGCTTGACAGTGCACTTGAAAGCTCTAGAACAAAAAGAAGCAAATATACCCAAGAGGAGTAGATGGCAGGAAATAATCAAACTCGGGGGGCGAAATCAACCAAATAGAAACAAAAAGAACTATACAAAGAATCAACAAAACCAGGAGCTGTTTCTTTGAGAAAATCAGCAAGATAGATAAACCCTTAGCCACACTAACCAGAAGGCACAGAGGCACTACTCAAATTAATAAAGTCAGAAATGAAAAGGGAGGCATAACAACAGAAACTGGAAATTCAAAAAATCATCAGATCCCACTATAAGAGCTTATACTCAACAAAATTTGAAAATCTGGACAAAATTAACAATTTTCTAGACATATACCAGGTGCCAATATTAAAACAGGATCAGATATACTATTTGATAAGTCCTATACGTTCTGAGGAAATAGACGCATTTGTTAATAGTGTTCTAACCAAAAAGAGCCCAGGACCAGATGGGTATAGTGGGGAATTCTATCAGATCTTCAAAGAAGAGCTAATGCAGATACTCTTCAAACTATTCCACAAAATAGAAACTCAAGTAACACTATCCAATTCATTCTATGACGCCACAATAACGCTTATAACTAAACCAAAGACTAAACAAGGAAAGAGATCTTCAGACCAATTTCCCTTATGAACATTAATGCAAAAATACTCAACAAAATACTGGCCAACCAAATCCAATAATGCATCAAAATGGTAATTCAAGTAGGCTTCATCCCAGGGATGCAGGGATGGTTCAATATATGAAAATCTAACAATGTAATCTATTACATAAACAAACTCAAAGAAAAAAAAACCACATGGTCATTTTATTAGATGCTAAAAAAGGTTTTGACAAAATTCAGCATTCCTTAATTATGATAAAAGTCTTGGTCTTGGAGAGATTTGGAATTCAAGGCCCATACCTAAACATATTAAAAGCAATATACTGCAAACCAGTAGCCAACATCACACTAAATGGAGAAAAACTTGAAGCAATCCTACTAAAATCAGGGACCAGACAAGGCTGTCCACTCTTTCCCTGTCTATTCAATATAGTACTTAAAGTCCTAGCCAGAGCAATTAGACAACAAAAGAAGGTAAAAGGGATACAAGTTGGAATGGAAGAAGTCAAAATATCACCATTTGCAGATTATATGATCATATATATACTTAAGCAACCCGAAAAATACCACCAGAAAAGACCTAAAGCTGTTAAACAACTTCAGCCGGATATAAAATTACTCAAACAAATCTGTAGCCTTCCTCTACTCAAAGTATAAACAAGCTGAGAAAGAAATTAGGCAAAAGGCACCCTTCTCAGTATTCACAAGTAGTATTACATACCTTGGTGTGACTCTGATGAAGCAAGTGAAAGATCTGTATGACAAGAACTTCACACCTCTGAAGAAAGAAATTGAAGATCTCAGACGATGGAAAGATCTCTCATGCTCATGGATTGACATGATTAATATAGTAAAAATGGCTATCTTGCCTAAAGCAATGCAAGATTCAATGCAATCCCCATCAGAATTCCAAATCAATCCTTCCTAGAGCTAGAAAGAGCAATCTGCATTGTCATTGGAATAACAAAAAACCCAGGATATCAAATACTATTCTCCACAACAAAAGATCGCCTCGAGGAATCATCATCACTGACCTCAAGCTCTACTACAGAGCAATAGAGATAAAAACTATGGTTTTGGTACAGAGACAGGCAGGAAGACCAATGGAATAGAATTGAAGACCCAGAAATGAACCCATACACCTATGGTCACTTGATATTTGACAAAGGAACTAAAAACATCCAGTGGACAAATAACATCATTTTTAAAGAAATGGTTCTGGACCAACTGGAGGTCAGCATTTGGAAAAATACAAATCAACCCATTCTTATCTCCTTGTACAAAGCTCAAGTCCAAGTGGATTAAGAACGTCCACATAAAACCAGATATACTGAAGCTTATAGAGGATAAAGTGGGTAAGAGCCTTGAACACATAGGCACAGGGGGAAATTTCCTGAATAGAACACCAATTGCTTTTGCTCTAAGAACAAGAATCAATAAATGGGGCCTCATAAAACTACAAAGCTTCTGTACAGGAAAGGACACTCACTGTCAATAGGACAAGATGGCAACCAACATATTGGGAAAAGATCTTTAGCAATCCTACATCTGACAGAGGGTTAATATTCAATGTATACAAAGAACTCAAGAAGTTAGACTCCAGAGAGTCAAATAACCCTATTAAAAGTGGGGTACAGAGCTATACAAGGAATTCTCAACTGAGGAAACTCGAATGGTGCTGAAGCACCTAAGGAAACAGTCAGCATCCTTGGTTATCAGGGAAATGCAAATCAAAACAACCCTGAGTTTCCACCTCACACCAGCCAGAATGGCTAAGACAAAAAACTCAGGGTACAGCAGATGCTTGAGAGGATATGGATAAAGAGAAGCACTGCTCCATTGTTGGTGGGATTGCCAGCTGGTAAAGCCTCTCTGGAAATCAGTTTGGTGGTTCCTCAGAAAATTAGACAGTACTACCTGAGGACCCAGCTATACCATTCCTGCTCATATACCCAGAAGATGTTCCTATATGTAATAAGGACACATGCTCCACTATGTTCATAGCTTTCTTATTTATAATAGCCAGAAGCAGGAAAGAATCCAGATGTCCTTCAATAGAGGAATATCAGATACAGAAAATGTGGTACATTTACACAATGGAGTACTACTCAGCTATTAAAAACAATGACTTCATGAAATTCTTAGGCAAATGGAAGGAACTAGAAAATATCATCCTGAGTGAGGTAACCCAATCACAAAAGATTATACCTGGTATGCACTCACTGATAAGTGGCTATTAGCCCAAAAGCTCAAAATAAACAAGTTACAATTAACAGACCACAGGAAGCTCAAGAAGAAGGAAGACCAAAGTGAGGTGCTTTGGTCCCTCTGAGAAAGGGAACAAACTATTCACAGGAGCAATTATGGAGACAAAGTTTGGAGCAGATACTGAAGGAAAGGCCACCCAAAGACTTCCCTACCTGGGGATTCTTCCTTTAAACAGTCACCAAACCCTGACATTATTATGGATGACAAGAAGTACATACTGAAAGTAGCCTGTTATGGTTGTCTCCAGAGGGTCCCTGCCAGAGCCTTACAGATACACAGTCAGATGCTAGCAGCCAACTATTGAACTCAGCGTGGGGTCCTCAATGGAGGAGGTGGAGAGCAGAATGGAGGAGCTGAAGGGGATACAGTCCCATGGGAAGAACAGTGATGTTGGCCAACCAGACGTCTCAGGGCTCCCATGGACTAAGCCATCAACCAAGCGGTACACATGGTTCCAGCCAAAAGTGTGGCAGAGGAATGCCTTGTCAGGCATCAGTGGGAGGAGAGGTCCTTGATCCTATAGAAGCTCAATAGCTGTCCCATCATAGGGAAATTGAGGTGGGGGGTAAGTGGGAAGGGGATGGGTGGAGGGGGATATTCTTGGAGGTAGGGGCTGGGAGATAAGTTTGGGGGCTTTAGGGGGTGAGGGAAACTGGGAAAGGGTATAACATTTGAAATGTAAATGAAGAATATATTTAATAAGAAAAAAGGAGGAGTGGGATGGATGAAGGAGAAGGACAAGGAGGGACAAGAAGCTGGAAGTGGAAGACAACGATTATTGGTCATAATAGGCATTCATGGGGCTTACGTTATGCCAGGCTACTTAGGGGTGCCTGTGTAGTAATTCATACGATGCTCATAGCTACAGTGTAAAAATGAACACTCTGCTACTTACAGATGAAGTGTTTGAATCTCAATGAGAGCTATGGAAGGTCACATGGATACTAAGTGTGCAGCAGCTTCAGACCCTTGTAACACCATGTCACTGGCAACAGTAACTTTCCTAAGAAGGAGAGAGAGGCCTCCCCCCTCGACCCCTCCACCACAATCTAATCTGGTAGCAAGCCATTTAAATATACATGTTAGAGTTGTTCTCTCTTCTTGGATGTTCTCATCCCTTCCAGTGAATTTCTCTCTGTAGCCTTCTGTCCTCCATATCTCTAGGCTTTGCCAGTTGTCTGAAACATCTGAGTCCTCTTAGGAGCATCTGTTCTCTTTCCTCAACTATGTGAAATATCCAGATGTTCACTCTCTCATTTCTTTGTCTAGCAGTCATAGCCTCCCAGGTATGCAGCTATAACCTACCTTCTGTGTAAGACCATTCTATACAACCCCATTAGAAGAATAATGCCAACCAACCAGACCCACCCGGCACTTTAGCCTTCCTTCTTCTTGAGCTTCCTGTGGTCTGTTAATTGTAACTTGTTTATTTTGAACTTTTGGGCTAATATCAACTTATTAGTGAGTGCATATCAGGGGCACTGTCCCAAGGACTAAACCATCAACCAAAGAGTACACATGGAAGGACCCATTGCTCCAGCTGCATATCTAGCAGAGGACAGCCTTATCTGGCATCAATGGTAGAAGAGGCCTTTGGTCCCGTGAAGGCTTGATGCCCTAGTATAGGGAAGTGCTAGGGTGGTAAGACAGGAGTGGGTGGGTGGGTAGGGGAACACCCTCATATAAGCATAGGGTAGAGGGTGTGGAATAGGAGGCTTGTTGAGGGGAATCCAGTAAGGGAATAACCTTTGAAATGTAAATAAATTAACCAATAAAAAGACCATCCTATAATTAAAGAAATCTCCCATATAATTATTATACATGTGTTTCCATGCAGTTCTGTACCTATTGTAGTGTAATTTTAATGGCTCATTAAATTATCTCTTGCTGTTGGTACATAATTAATAAGCTATTCTTTTATTGCTGCATATTTTGATAGTTTTCAGTGGGTTTTTATTAGTTCATATGTTTGTATAGCACTAAGACAAACAGTTTTGTTGATTTGAGCTTTATTTCTGTTGAATTATTTCTTTAAAATAAAATCCCCAAAGTTGTATTACAGGGTCAAAGGATATGAATACCTTATGGTGCACTGTTTGCCAGTGGCTTATATTCATTAACAGAGTTCTCTGCTGTGCATAAGTTAACAGTCATACCAAAATGTTGTCAACATGATTTCTCTTTGTTCACTATATAAAAAGTGAGAATATTCTATATAATCACTCTCTTTGCTTCACAGCCAGAGAGACTCATACATTTCAAAAATAAAATAAATAAGAGTTTAAGTTTTGCTTTGAAAACTCAAATGACTATTTACCTCTTCCATACATACAGCATCATTTTGGAGTCTGGAATTGATATTTGTAATTGAAGCAAGTTTTCATTTTCCACAATACTGTTTTAAAAGAGAAGTGTTGGGAAGAAAGAAGTAGATATCTTAGTTTCTTGGGAAAACAGACCCATAACGCATAATTAAAAGAACCCATTCACAGAAGTTGCTGGTGGGGAGGAGGGCACCATTACTTGGCCTTCCTTGCCATTTCTGCTAAAATTATCAGACATGACTCGTGAGTTTCTCCCTGTGATAAGGGAACTAGCCTGATGAATTGGATTGATTCAAAATAATTTTAAACATCAAACCAAAGATCTATTTTGCCTATACTATGAAGATTTTCAGCTAAAATGTGTAACGGAAGGAAATGTGTAAAGGAAATGCTATTCAAACCAAGGAATTAAGCATAATTATAGACTTAAAGAAAGGGAATTTGAGTTTTTATTTTTTCTTTTCCTAAGGGTGCTGAAAAAAATCAAACCAAAAATAACTACATTAAAATAGAATAATTTTAATTAACATAAAAGAGCAGAATTGTGAATTTCCTTAATGATACCAGGGCTGTGAGGAGACAAATCTTTCTTCCTCAACATCTGGAAGCTCAGAAAAAAAATGAGAGTTTGGGTCCCAGTGTTTGAGGAACATGGTTTTCCTGCCACCAATGCTAATTACTTACACTCTAGAGTTTACAGTGGCCAGAGATGGTGATATCATTGTGGTAGAGGGAGCAGAATTGTAAGAGCCAGAGAAACAGGGAGTTTACTCAGAGATGATGTCTGTTAGGAACATCAGAAAATATACTCATGAAGTCTCACCAACATGGCTACCTAAACAGGACTGGAACAAGGGTGATACTAACAGGTGTGTGAATGTGAACAACTGAAAGATCAAGAAGCCTCAGCCGTAGACTGGAACTATAGAAATTCTGACAACAGAAGAGTCTTCTTTGTGGAATAGCACACCAATGACTAGCCGGTGTTGAACATGTAGCCCTGAAAACACACATATAAGTAACATTTATAGACTTGGCAGGTTGTTTTTATATATTTAGAAGTATGTGTGTGCGTGTGTGTGTGTGTAAAATGCAAGTTAAAGTAGAGCATGAATATGAAAGAGATCAAAGGAGGTAGAATACATAGAAAGATACAGAGGGAAGAAAGGCAAGGAAGGAAGGAAAATTATGTAATTATAAGTCTCAAAACATAAAAAATGAAAATCTTGATTAAAAATTGGAGTGTCCAGCAGCTGACTCAGAGGAATGCAGACACCCACAGTCAAACAGTGGACAGAGCTTGGGGATTCTTATGGAAGAGTTGGGGGAAGGATCGCAGGTCCTGAAGGAGATGAGGATTCCTCATGAAGACTAACAGAGTCAACTCTGGAACCTCAGGGCTCTCAGTGAGTGACTGAAACAGGAACTAAAGAGCATACCTGGGCTAGATACATGACCGTCCCCATCACCACACATATGTAACAGATATGCAGCTTGGTCTTCATGTGGGTCCTGAAACTCTGGAATGGGGGCTATCCCAACAGCTGTTGCCTATCTGTTGGCTATGTTCTTCCACCTGGGCTGCCTTTCTGGCTTCAGTGGGAGGGAGTGCACTTAGCCTTGCAGAGACTTGGAGAGCCAGGGTGGGGGATACCCAGGGAACCCCCACCCACTCAGAGGAGAAGGGGAAGAGGATGGGGAAGAAATGTGAGAGGAGGAGACTAGGAGAAGGCAGTGAGTGGGATGTAAAGTGAATAGGTATATAAAAATAATAAAAAATAGTGGGGTGGCATTTAGAGGACCTGGGGGAAAAGGAGTGGAAATAATATAAATAAAATACTAAGGTACAGAATTCTAAAAGAGAAAACTTTAAAAGTTAATAAAATTCATTCCATAGCCAATGAGCTGCATTTACAAGCAGCTGTTCCGGAAGCTGGACTTCTCTGTGCTCAGGAGCTCTCACTGGGTGCTCTCTCGTGTCCACCTGCCCTTCTGGACTGAAGCTCATTCTTCTCCAAAGTTGACTTTTCACTATTGACAAATCTGCTGTTACTTATAGCATCTTTTTTGTTACCTTGGAAATGTGGTAGAAAATAATAATTACAAATAGAGAGATAAGCATTTATTTAGCTTGTTATAAGCCAACAATTTATGTATTTTTATTTCAAATCAAACAAAAATTAAAATTCATGTTACTCATAAAAAATCCTATGGTTCTGAGAGGTTAAGTAACTTGAATAAAGTTATGCGGTTATAGCCTTATTTATAATAGCCAGAAGCTGGAAAGAACCCAGATGTCCTTCAACAGAGGAATGGATACAGAAAATGTAGTACATTTGCACAACTACTCAGCTATTAAAAACGATGAATTCATGAAATTATTAGGCAAATGGATGGACCTAGAAAATATCATCCTGAGTGAGATAATCCAATTACAAAAGAACACACATGGTATGCACTCGCTGATAAAGTGAAAATTAGCCCAAAACCTCCACAGACCACATGAAACTCAAGAAGAAGGAAGACCAAAATGTGGGTGCTTTGGTCCTTCTTAGAAAGGGGAACAAAATACCCATGGGAGCGAATATAAAGACAAAGTGTGGAGCAGAGACTGAAGGAAAGACCATCCAGAGACTGTCCTACCTGGGGACTCATCCCAGATACAGTCACCAAACTCTGACATTATTGTGGATGCCAAGAAATGCTTGCTGAAAGGAGCCTGTGCTTGCAGGCTTGGGGGGAAGATATAGCTGTCTCCTGAGAGGCCTTGCCAGAGCCGTACAAATACAGAGTTGGATGTTCTCAGTCAACCATTTTTGCACTGAGTGTGGGGTCCCCAATGGAGGAGTTAGAGAAAGGGCTGAAGGAGCTGAAGGGGTTTGCATCCCCATAGAACAACAATATCAACCAACCAGATTCCCCAGAGTTCCCAGGGACTAAGCCACCAACAAAGGAATTCACTCATAGAAAGAAGTAGGGGGTTGTAAACATAGAATATAGAAAATAAAAAAAAAAAAGAAAAAAAAAGAAAGAAGTAGGGGTAGGGTAGGAGGGGGGAAACTGTGTAAGAGGTTAACACTTGAAATATAAATAAATTAAAATAAATAAATAAATAGTTATGCTGTTATTTTATCTTTCATTTTTATTGTTCAGGAAATACATAGGAAATTATCTTTAATGTTATTCTCTTTATAGGGTTATTTATTCTTTGTGCATTTCATGAATATATACAAAGTATTAAAATTGTATAAAACCATACATCCGCACTCCATCTCCTGCTAGATACCCCTTATGTTCCCCTCCCATCTTTAGCTTCCTCCCCTCCTCATCCTCTTCTGTTGGTGTTCTTTTTCTAGTAACCCACTGAACCCAAAATTGGTGTTACCCAAATTCACGAAGGTATGAAGCCATCCACTGGAGCATAGACAGTTTACCCACCAAGGTCTATATCCATGGAAAGAACATACTCTTTCTCCACCGCAGCAGCCATCAGCTGGTAATAGCTGCTAAGGTAGGCTTAGAACCTCTTGAAGCCTCTGCCTTCTAGGCTGGCAGGCAGACTGGGTTTCCCTTGCTGTCCTTTTCTGTGTGCCTGGTTAAAACTGAAGAAATCCGTGTTGTCAGGGTGCTGTTAGTGTCGAATCTGAAGAACAGATAATAAACACAGAAATGGAATTTTCAAGCCTCCTGCCTCACCTCCCGAATCACAGCATTACACTTGTAATTTCCCATGCTTCTCTTGTTTAATATTAAATCTGTTACAATATACATAGGGACTGTGTTCTGAAAGCTTTGCTATCTCTCAAAAGTTTTGTGCCATTGATTTGCCCACTGTGCCTTCTACTTTCTTCTGTCCTTCCCCCAAGCCGGCAAGCACAGGCTCTTGCCTTCTCTGTTAGACATTACCTTCACATCCATAGTTCTGTGAGAATTATTGTAATAAGTACTATATCCCTTCAGTGGTTCTCAGTCTGTGGATTGCAACCGCCTTGTTGGGGTTACACAACCCTTTCACTGAGATGTCAGGCATCCTGCATATAAGATATCACAACTCACAACAGTAGCAAAATTACAGGTAGGAAGTAGCAATGGTTATGATTGGGGGTCTTCACAGCATGAGGAACTGAATTAAAGGGTGGCAGCATTAGGAAGGTTGAAAAGCACTGGCTTCACACCTTCTACTAAGCAAAGTGTATAGACAGCAGTTCTGACAGCAGGTTGGTGTTCTTATCTGTTCCTATCTCAGTATTATTCTGTTTGGCTGAACAAGCTTGGAGAAATTAGTTACATTAAAATTATATATAAACAAACTTAATGTAGACTGAATCGCCTAAACTGTTATATAAATAGAGTCTTTGAATGTTTTCTTTTGTTGTTGGTTTGTTTAGCTAGTAAACTACAGGGCATCATTTATGT
Organism: Apodemus agrarius; assembly: GCA_964023405.1. Taxonomy (NCBI): domain Eukaryota; kingdom Metazoa; phylum Chordata; class Mammalia; order Rodentia; family Muridae; genus Apodemus; species Apodemus agrarius. Next base: position 57,205,758 of record OZ030008.1, on the reverse strand, counting down.
TATTTCTTTCTTCCATGCACTTAACATGAATTGTAAAAATCTTATCAATATTAATCAATTTTAATATTTTTTGTATAAATGGAGGACGTTATACTCAAACTCTCCATTTTTTCTTTTTGTTCTTCCCTGACTTGTCTCACCATCAAGCCACTGAAATGTTTATTATAAAAATCATTTGTTATAGTTAATTACTATATCCAGTCTTTTCTTTCTTTAACATATGTGCTAGTTCTGCATTCTCTAAAGCTTGTCTAGACCCACCAGTGGCATTTGAATTGGGCAAGGGAGGGCCTACCTATGTCCTCTTCTGCATGCCTGCTGATCTTGGCCATAGTGTCATCTCAGCCAGGCACTCTCTTCCCCTCACACACTCTGCCAGTGGGCCCTGGCCTTTCTAACTCATGGCATAGGTATGCAGACAGGGTTCTGCTCCCTGAGCTTGCAGCTTGTCCCTGTGCCTATTCTAATCCCATTTCTCCTTGTATACTTGGGCCTGAGTCATCTTTTAAATTAAAGTCACCTTTTAGAAACGATACTGAACTTGCAACTTGGCAACCCATTTCCTTTAGTCTTAAGTAAACACTGTGTCTGACCTGATGGAACTTTCCTTCCAGTTCACATCAAGTTTCACATCCCTCTGGTTTTCTTCCACTTCTGAAGATCCAGTTTTCTCTAGTTTATTTATAATTCTTTGTTTTTTTCTGAAAGGCTCTGTCCCTCTTTGAGTCATAACTATTCTCTCACAGGATTAGGAAGAAATAGAGATATGGTCTCTCTCTCTCTCTCTCTCTCTCTCTCTCTCTCTCTCTTTCTCTCTCTCTTTCCCCCTCCCTCTCCCTCTCCCCCTCCCCCTCCCCTCTCTCAAGAATCTCCATCCTTTATTGTCTTTATTATTGCTCCAGCTTTGTGTATATTTGCTATATTTTTAAGTAATGTCTTACCCATCAGACTGCAAGATCCATGAGAGTAGCAGTGAGTCTGATTTGTCTCATTCCTTCAGACTGCAGCACACAAACACATTGGATCCATTTTCAATGAACTGATGATTATTCTCTAATTGAATCTGCATGAATTACAGAATCGGTCCATGGGCTTTGATTGTGTTTCTACACACATTTCTTCACTGTCGGTTCAATGGCTTGTATTATTTGTCAATACACAGACTTTTTTCAAGGCTCTTTTCCCACCCTAATTATGCCACATATCTTTGTTGTAACTGCTGATTTAGAAATGTCCACCTAAGATCTTTAGCTACCCTGTGGATAAGAATGATGGCCCTCTTTGGCTTCATCAACCAGCAGATAGGCCCAGTCCACATCTCTACCATGTCCTGTATGTTGCTCTTACTGTTTTGTTTTTTATTGTCATGCTTCTATGTGTTCCATGCAGGACTTAAGTAAATTGCAGCGATTTAAAGCTAAAACTATTAGCGTTAGTAAATATAAACTAAAGAACTGAGAAGAATAAATCACGGACCTGAAATGTGACGAATAGAGCCTTGTAACTTAGTCGTTTACTGCAGGTAAGAACTTTTATGTTCTTCTGTGTAGATACTAGTCCTTATGTGTGGGTGAAGGAGGAGAGACAGGTGGCTATTGTGCCATGCTAAGTGTCATTGGTAGATGCACAGCAGAGGGTAGTGTATCTCATGGACAGAACCTTCCAGGAACAATGTCAACCCTTCCTCCACGAAACTGTATTTAATGGTAATTACATACATTGCTTCTACCTGTATGACTCTGTTTTAGTAATCTGATTCTTTATAATTTCCAGATTGTGGAATTATCCATCTAAATTTTGCTCACATAAATGCTTCTTGATGAAAAGAAGTACAGGGCAGATTATGTCCCTTAATGATACACACTAGCATTCTGTAGTGATTGCTGCTCACTTTATCCAAGGTAAAAGAATGTGTGTGTGTGTGTGTGTGTGTGTGTGTGTGTGTCTGTGTGTCTGTGTGTGTGTCTGTTTATGTGTCTCTCTGTGTGTATGTGTATCTCTGTGTTTGTCTGTGTCTCTGTGTGTGTCTGTGTATGTTTGTGAGTTAGAGTTGTGGAAAAGTGGGGCAGCTGAGTCAGAATGCTAGAGTGGAGAAACAGATCAGCACTGATTATTTCTGATTATTTCACCCCTCTCCATGAGGTAAATGCATTAGGAAGCCATGTGATTTTCATATTTTAATCTTTGATTTCTGAATTGGTACAATGACGAGTAAAGAAAAGCATACACATGTTATTCTGTGTTCTGTTGATGAAGCAGAAACAATTCAAAATCGTGGGGGATCACTGGCACAGAAACTTCACATTTGGCTCCAATTTCACATCAGGTTGCTTCCTCCCAGGCAGCAGGGATGGAAGCATCCTCTTCAGACATGGGTATCCATCATTTTCAGTTTCCAAAACTGCGCTTCACATACATCATTCCAGGTTTCTTCTGTTTCTGTTAACTGGGTGGCTAATTATAAAGTCCTGCCTATATAAACAATGAAAGAAAAAGGCTTGTAGACCAAGAGCGATTGCCACCTTTTCTGTTGATATTTCAGACTCAGTTGGGATGCAGGAGGAGGAAGAATTTTACCTTAAAAACTCCATCCAGGTTTTCAGCTTGCTAACCAGTGCTCTGGCTACAGAGTGACTCAGCAGCAGCCCTGGAAAACCTCATCTGCATTCTCATCTAGGAAGGGAAGGAATTTTCTTAATCTTTGTGTACTCAGCCATCTCTTCTCTCAATCATTTGGACTCAAGTGAAATCTAGATTCATCTGTTTTTCTAAGCCTTATTTATTGACGTTATTTGTGTTACATTTGTCTCAGTCTGCTCCTTTTATTTTCAGTTCCCATGACTATTGGCTATATATATTATGAATATTTTCTTTTAATTTCTTTGAAAAAACAAATCACATATAAGAGATTTTTGTATCATGAACTTGTATGTCTGGGATGTTTGTGTGTATATAAGAGACAGGATTGAGGTGTTCGAATGAGAACCGGGTGAATTTGGAAGGCAAAATGTATCATTGTGAATGGATGTACAAATCAGCCTGGGTGGCTGTTTCCATGTCTTTACTAGTGGTGCATGTCTGTAGAATTATATTTTGCTAAGGTTCTCAATTTTCCCTACTCACATGACTTATGCAGACCCCAAAATGGGTAATGATGGATCATAATGAGAGACAGGAGAGTCAGACAGAGAAGCAGCTGGTGATGCGTGCTGGTGGAGGTGCACCAATCCTCAGATGCTAAGGCATTTTAATCACTGCAGCCTGGGCCTGAAGTGCCAGCACCTTCAGAGACTAATAGCTGTGATCCTTAGCGAAAGAAAATTGGGCTTGTGACACCCTGAATAGGGAAAAATGACACCTCTTGTTTTCAGGTACAAATGAGACACTTAGGCAGCCCTGGTGCAGGCATCCCTGCAGGGCCTTCCTCCAGGGGTGGATAACAGATCAGATTCTGTCATTACTGACTAGGTAACTAGAAAATACTGGAGTCAGTATTTTCTTTTTTTCTATATGGAATGCTCTGGAAGAGTGCAGAGCCTGAACATACCATCGGGAAGAATTGAAATGGAGGGTTTCTGGCTAAAGTCACTTAACATTCTTTTTCACAACACACACACACACACACACACACACACACACACATTTATATGTTGTAAAAATTAGGTGTGCTGTGTGTGTGTGTGTGTGTGTTCTCCTTGTGAAATGAAAAATTCCATCAGCGTTCCCTGGCCTTCTAGACTGATGTGGAGTCATTTAGAAGGCGAGGAAAAGGAAATAAGTAAATGTTACTGATTTACAGGGCTTCGAGGAAACATGGTGATTTTAAAAGGAGCCCTCCAGCTAACTTAATTACTTGAGATATTTTTCTTAGCTCTGTAATTTACTTAGAACACACTATGACAACTTAGCAATCAAGAAAAGGAGAGTCCTGTAAAGATCTTCTCCCACCTGTCTCTACTTGTGTGCACATGTGTTTGCATGCACATTTGGTTACAACGTGAAGTAAGAGACAGTTACTTTGTAACTGTGAGTAACTAAGAAAAAGTGGTAAGGCATTTTAGATCAGAGGCATAAGAATCCCAGTGCCTGGTAACTAAAGGAAAGCCCATGTGTTGGGAAGATGATGGTGTGCCTGCCACTGCTCTGAGTCCGTGTCCACAATCAAACACCCGTCAGCCTCTCTGAAAGCAAGTTTTCTGCGCAGATCCCTCTAAATATCACAATCACTGGAAAGCTCCACTCAGTCACCACCCAGTCCACCACAGTTTGCTAACTGTCCACAAATATAACCCTGTCTGGATGCTTTTACCATTTGTGGGACCAGAAGTAACCCGAAAATAGTGACTGATGTAGGCATAAACTTAGGAACGAGGTGGATTTCACAAGGGTTGTCTAGTCATGTGTGTGGGTTTGTGTGGATCTTCCAAAGAAACACAGAAACGACTCAAAGGCCAGTATTTGATTTAAGCATCATTTGCAGTTAACCTGCTTCCTGACTTATGATCTGCCATGGTTCTCATGTGTTTTTGTAGGTAGACTTCACAGTGCAAAGTGTGTTGAATCGCTTCGGAGAGATAAACTGAAAGTGAGATGGCACACTGGGACCAGATTTTGATCAGCTTCTGGTCCCCTAACTTAATGTCTTCCTTTGAGGTTTCCTCTATAGGTATCTTCTAAATAAATTGTTTGTCAGAAGCATGCTGAGTCCTCCTATGAAGGATACAAACTAAAATAACTAGTCACAAGCAACACAAAGGCTCCTAAATGATATTTGTTTTCAAATATTCATTTTTGTTCATTAAGCATTGAACACAAACTTTAAGAATTTCACAGTGTTGCCTATTGGCCATCAGCCATCCATCTAGAGATCAGACTTTTTGAAATTATTTGAATACTTTTCATTCTCCAGTCATATAATTTTTCTAAGAATTAACAGGACAGTGAAAAATTTAAGTGCCCTTATAAACACTGAGTTTCAGTATTAACTGAAATTGGAAGTTAAGAAGAAACCCTCCACTGAATCGTGAGGGTTTAGCCTTTATGGGAGCGGGGTGTGATCATCTCTTAATGGAAATGATATAAAGTCAGGACATGCGTAGATAGTTTGAAATAGCATTGGGCATTTTGTCTCAATGAGAAGAAAACTAAGAATTTCGCAAAATCATGCAGTCTTAAGTCCTCTGAAAATACTGTGTTGTATGATAAAATCTTTAATACACAAAACAATAGCAAAAGGTTTTGTGTTGGTGGCTAGAGAGAGTTCTCAGTCAAGGAAATGCTGGCTGTATCACCACGATGAGCTAAGACCCCCAAACTGTGTGGAAATAGTTGGGCATGGTGTTACATGCTTGCAAATTCCAGTGCTGGGACTTAAGTAGTTGTGGTTCTCTGAGGCTCTTTGCCTAGCCATCTAGTGGATTCTTAAGCTGTGAGAGACCTTGTGTCAACAACTAAGGTTGTCAGTTCCTGAAGAATGACACTATAGGTTGAAATCTCTCCTCTGCTGGAATGTGACTGCATGGATGACACAAGTGGCCATTTTCTGCCTCCATCTATAGGCCTGATGAGTTAGTGAGGCAACCAGGACCATTCAGATTCAGGGTCTGTGAGTTCAGATTTCACATACTGAAAGGAGCTGTGAGTATTAAGAACTCATATTTGAATTTCATTTCCTTTATGAAATCCACTTGCCTCACTAGAGTTTAGCTTCCTTTCTGAAGAAAATCAGACATGATATTCTTTACATTGTGAAGAAGATATGGAAATAAAACCATATAGCTTCATATGCAGCAAAACCTCATAAGCATATAGATAATAGTTCAGGCTGACAATGGTTGTCTGACATTACCCACAAAAATCCTCTGGAAAATTCTATATATTTTTTTAATAAGCAGAGGTGAAAGTCTAGAAAGCAAGCAAATAACAACATTTGAATGCACAGGAAAAGGGGAATTTCTTCGTGTTACACAGCCAGTGATTTCTACCCTTGTTTGAATTCTTAAAGATTGGGTTACAAACATGAATCTACATGCCGCATTTTCTTTCCAAATTTTTCAAACTTGAAAAGAAACAATACTGTTAAGAAAAGATTCTTCCTTATTCTGAATCAAATTAAAACAGAAACTGTCTATTCTACTAATAATCCTCCCACAGAAGGGTTATGTTCCCGTAGGCCTTTGAAACCCTTAGATGTTGTGGCAGGAAACAATTTTCAATGACTGTCAGCAATGTTCTGGACATAGCTTTTTGCTAGGGCTGTTTTTTCATTTTTGTTTTTTGTTTTCCTGAGACAGGGTCTTACTATGCAACCCCGGATGGCTTCAAAACCATGATCTTTCTGCCTCAGTTTCTCAAGTGCAAGAGTTAAAGAAAGGTGCATGCCACCACTTCTGAACTCTGGACATGAATATTTTAAAAGATTGTTCACAGACTAGATCATCTAAGGACAAAGTAGGTGGCTGAAGGATGTCTAGATTGTGGCACAGCAGAAGAAAGGATGAAAGAGTGGGTGCTTTCAAACAGAAAGTGTGCAGGGGCCATGGCCATGAACCTTGGATGCTTCACACAAGCTATGCCTGCATCACTCCCATTTCTCCTCCATCCTAACTCGTATTCCCCCAAATCTGGAAAAGGTGACAACCTATATACCTCTCAGAGGCAGAACTTGGGTTACCCATCTTCTCATTAGAGAACTAAATCACCCAAGAGCATGCCTCCTCTTCAAAAGACAGCGTGGAAGGCCAAATGTCTGACGGCCTTGATGTAAGCTGAGGCAAAGACGAATACTTGGCTCAGTCACAGATTTCTCTGTAGGAATATCCAAGACCTGGGTCCATGTTTACACTGCAGCCCACTTTTCCTTCTGGCACTCTGAGTTCCCTCGTCCCAGCAGAGGTGTTGATGGCGAGAGCATCCTCCCCAAACCTCACTGTTCAAATCTCAGTCCCAACTTCCAGGAAGCCTAACATGGGACAGCAGCTCTAATGAAAAGCATTATAAAATGGCATGAAATCAGTTGATCACCATCATCTCATAGGTTCTGGAAGAGCAGAGGTGATGTGTAAACCATAACAAGTTTGACTTGATTTGCTGTGACAACCACTGGAGCATCAGTATCTAAACGAGTTATTGCTCTGTGTTTTAGCATGAAGGTGATGGGGACTAAAGTTAAGTAAACATTGGACTGGAGGGATGGCTCAGAAGTTATGAGCCCTTGTTCTTGCAAAGGATGTGGATTCGTTCTCAAGCACCTGCGTGGAACCTCACACTCATCCTTACTGAGGGTAGCAGCTATTAAAGTGCCCTTGGATGAACATAAAACACTCATATAGATTAAATAAATAAATCTGGGACATTTTAAGTACTTTTTCAGCATCAATAAAGCTGAAGGAGGGCTCTCTAATGTTAGAAGTGAACATATGTAAAACTCAAATAAGTGGAAAACAAGAACAAAAAACTACAGCACTATATCTTTTTTGTATTTTAATTAATTATTTTTTATTACTCTTATTTTTTATACTCCAGTTGTTGCCCACTTCCAGTCTGCCATCCCATAGTTCCACATCCAATTTCTTCTCCCCCTTTCTGCAAGAGGATATTACTACTCCCCCACCCCACCCCACCCCACCCCAACAGGCCTTTCCACTCCCTTGGGCCTCAAGTCTCTCCAGGGCTAGGTGAATCTTCTCTCAGTAAGGCATGACCAGGCTGTACATGTGTCATGGGCTTCAGACTAGCTCCTGTGTGCTGCCTGGTTGGTGGCTCAGTGTCTGAGGGATCTCAGGGGTTTGGGTTCGTTGAAATCACTGGTCTTCCTATGGGTCACCTTCTTCCTCAACTTCTAACCTTTCCCTAATTCAATCACAGGAGTCTCTGACTTCAGTCCAATGGATATGAGTATCTGTATCTGTATCTGTCTCAGTCAGCTGCTTGTTGGATCCCTATGAGGACAGCCATGCGAGGCTCCTGTGTATAGGCACACCATTCCATCAGTAATACTGTAATGCCTTGGAGCCTCCCCTTTTTATGAGTCCCAATTTGGGCCTGTCACTGGACTTCCTTTCCTTCAGGCTTTTCTCCATTTTTGCCCCTGCAGTTCTTCTTGACAGGAACAATTCTGTGTCAGAATTTTTGACTATGGGATGTCAACCCCATCCTTCCACTTGATGCCTTATCTTTCTACTAGAGGTGGACTCTAAAAGTTCCCTCTCCCCACTGTTGGGCATTTCATGTAAGGTCTCTGCTTTTGATTCTTAAGAATCTCTCACCTCCTAGGGCTCTGGTGCATTCTAGAGGATGCATATTTCCATTCTTTCTGCTAGCCCTCAGGAATTCTCTCCTGCAGCCCTCGCCCTCCCACAATACCTGATCATGTTCCCCTTTCCCCTCCCCCACCTAGTTCCCTCCTTCTGTATGCCTCCCATGATTGCTTTCTTCTCCCTCCCAAGTGGGATTGAAGCATACTCACTTGGGTCCTATGGCCTGTTAATTTTCTTGAGTTCTGTGGATTGAATCCTGGGTATTCTGCACTTTTTTGGCTAATATTCACTTATTAGTGAGTATATACCATGCATGTCCTTTTGAGTCTGAGTTACCTCACTCAGGATGACCTTTTCTAGTTCCATCCATTTCCTTGCAAAACTCATGATGTCTTCATTCTTATTAGCTGAATAGTGTTTCATTGTGTAAATAAGTCACAATTTCTGTATCCATTCTTCTGTTGTAAGATATCTGGGTTGCTTCCAGTTTCTGGCTGTCACAGATAAGGCCACTATAAGCATAGTGGAGCATGGACCCCTGTGGTATGGTGGGGCATCATTTAGGTATATGCCCAAGAGTTTTATAGCTGGGTGTTTAGGTAGTTCTATTTCCAGTCTTCTGAGGATCCTCCAGATTTATTTAGAATGGTTGTAGCAGTCTGCAATCCCACGACCAATTAAGGAGTGTTCCTCTTTCTACACATCCTCACCAACATGTGCTATCACCTGAGTTTTTGATCTTAGCCATTCTGAATGGTGGAATCTCAGGGTAGATTTGATTTGTATCTTCCTGATAACCAAGGAATTTGAACGGCTCTATAAGTGCTTCTCGGCCATTTGAGATTCCTCTGTTGTGAATTTTCTTTTTAGCTCTATAGTTCATATTTTGATTGGGTTGCTTGGATTTTTTGGAGTTTAGCTTCTTGAGTTCTTTGCATATTTTTGGATATTAGCCCTCTATTGGATGTGAAGTTAGTGAATATTCTTTTCCCAATCTGTAGGTTGCCAATTTGTCTCATTGACTATGTGCTTTGCCTTATAGAAACTTTCCAGTTTCATGAGGTTCCATCTATCAATTCTTGATCTTAGTGCCTGCACCATTGGAGTTCTGTTTGGGAAATTTCCCCCTGTGCCAATGAGTTCGAGAGTTTTTCACACTTTCTCTTCTACTATATTCTGTGTATCTGGTTTTCTGCCCAGGTTCCTGATCCACATGGACTTGAGCTTTGTTCAAGGTGGCAAATATGCATCTCGCTTTATTTTCCTACATACCAAATGCCAGTTAGACCAGCACCAGTTATTGAAGATGCTTTCTTTTTTCCATTGTATACTTTTGGTTTCTTTACCAAAGATCAAGTGTCCATAAGTCTGTGGTTTTATTCCTGTGTCTTCAGTTCTATTACATTGATCAACCTGTTTGTCTCTGTAACCAATATCATGCTATTTTTATCACTACTGCTCTATAGTATAACTTATGGCCAGGGATGGTGATTTCCCCAGCAGTTCTTTAGTTATTGTTTTTGCTATGTTGAGTTTTTTCCCAATGAAATTGACAATTTCTCTTTCCATGTATTTGAAGAATTGTGTTGGAATTTTGATAGGAATTGCATTGAATCTATAGATTGATGTTGGTAGGATGGCCATTTTTGCTATGCTATTATTACTATTTTTTTTTAATTTTCTTTTTCTATATTCTATGTTTATCTTGAGCATTGGAAATCTCTTCATTTTCTGGTCTTCTTAAATTTCTTTCTTGAGAGATTTGAAGTTCTTGTCATACAGAACTTTCACTTGTTTTGTTATAGTTACCACAAGATATTTTATATTATTTGTGACTATTGTGAAGGGCGTTGTTCTGTATTTCATTTCTCACCCTGTTTATCATTTGTATAAAGGAAGGTTACTGATTATCTTATGAAAAACAGACCCAGAATTTCCTGATTAGAGTTGGGAGAGAAAAGCTAATCCTCCAGCATTGACTCAATTCTGAGTTGTAGAGACAACATCTATGGACTTCCCTGTGGTGCTTATCTCAAATATGTGATTAATTTCCCCCAAGTTATTTTCCCTGCCCTTTTTTGTAAACAATTATGCCAATACTTAAATGTAATTATTCTTAACTAATATCTTATTGTCAATAATTATACATACCATGCTTGAATAAGGATGTGGACAATTCATTTTCAGACTCAATAGTCTGGGTCATCTCTTTCCTCCAGTTGGAATATGCCACTACCATAATTCTAATGGAATATTCATATTGTGGTGTATTATCAGAATCCTAAAGCAATAACAGCATGGTGTGTTAAAGACTGGCTCTCTGCAAAATACAGTATAATAATTATTTAAAATGAATAATGGTGTGTTTAGTAACATCAGGTTTGAGTTCTTATATCTCTTGTTTGTTCTTAAGTTTTAACCTTAGTAAAAACATAGATCTTGAATTTGTCACAGACTCAGGTAACAATAATTTCTTCTCCATTTTTCTAATATTTAGATAACATGACTTCTACTGACAGAAAGTTTCTTTGGACAATATCAATTCATGATATTATGAAACAAATGTCCACCTATACAGTAAGTCACTTCCTTCAAACTTCAAAGTCATGGAAATCATAAAAGAATTTGAACACAAAAAAAATTGTGTTCAAAGCAGGGAGGAAGAGGGGTATAGGAATGAGTCATGGTAATGCTAAAATTAGGGGTGTCCTTATAGAACATCAATAAAAAAAGACAGTCAAACACATATTGTTTGTGAATATGACACATTTGCTGTCTGCTCAGGTATGGAAAACATACACAACTAACCTATAATGTTTCTTCTGAAGATAAAGATTTCATAATCAAGGCAATACAGAAGGAATTGGTAGGCTCTGACTATGAAGAAAGTGGTAAGATCAAATAAATGTCCATGTTCTGTCCCTTTTAACCAACTCATAGCTTCCGAGAAGGTATTTATGAATCTCCTGAGTTGAGGAGAGGAACAGCCACTGACAATAACCTTGGCCTGGGGAGATAGTTTGTTTACTGCACTTATTAGCACACCCTTACATCAATTGAACTCTCATCTTGTGTCAGGTGCTTCAAATGTTTTAAATTCTGTCATCTCCAGAACTCTGTTAAATGTCAGAATTAATACTTGCACTTACAGCAACTGGTTCTATGGTGCATTCATTTAGAACAAACAAACAACGCATCACTATATTACAAGAGCTTGGGTAAGAATTAAAGGGCCCCTCATTAAACAAAAGTCATGGGACAATCAGTGTATCTATAACCTAGTCCTCCTTTTCAACAAGGAATGTCAATAGATACTGCTTTACTAACAAGTCTGGTGTCTCCTGCATTGATTATCCATCAAACAAGACAGTGTGCCTAGTTGAGCATTGTCTCTAGCACTTGGACAGAGGTCACAATAACAGGAACATTTATCAATCACACACATTTATCGATGAAATGAAAAACTTAATAGAAAGCATTATTATGAGACATGTAAATGTTAGCACGTACTTTCCATTCTTGTGCTTTTTCAGGCACATCCACACTACTCTTGGAGAATTATGTTTTGTCTCAAGAAGGATTCTTATTGTAAGGTGCAAATAGAGTAGCAGGAGTCAAAGTTCACTGAAGAATTTCCAAATGAGGAAATGGCATCTTTGACCCTGAAGTGAGAGCTTGAAAGAAAACAGTCTTTAAAAATATGAATTCAAGAAATGAAGCTTTACTATAAGAGATATTTCTGTAATATATGGAATTTCAAAAAGCCCTTTCAGAGTTGAGTTGTGAGAAAAGTCTTCAAAACTAGGAAAATAAAAAGAAAATGAGGACATAAACACGAAGCAAGATGGCAAGTGCCCGATCACTTTACAACACATGTGCAATTCCAATTCCAACCTGAAAACAAATTGTAAAGTTAGGAAGTAGGAAGTGGCCAGGGGTGGAAGTGTGGAGGATGGAAGGAAGGAGATGATATTCAAAGAAACTAATGGAAGTTGAGATGTCTGAGGTATTTCTTGTTTGGGTCAGAACTGCCAATTATGTGTGAAGATTCCATAATCCCCCCAGAGTCCTGTGTAATAATAGTTTTTAAAATCATCACATTCTAAAATTGTACAAATAAGAGAAACCAAATAACATCAAACAAACAGAGTAACCCTAAAAGCAACCAAAAGGAAAACTACTACATTGACAGCTGAGATCTCCTCAGCAGCATTGGAACCCTGAGGAAACAGCTGAAATGATGCTTTCAATGTGTGCAGGGAATAATATCTGTCAGGTTAGAACTTGAAATTCAGCAAGGGATTACAGAAAATTCAAATGACATCGTTCACATCAGCAGATGTACAGAATATCGTCCAGTGAGCGAAGGGTACACTGGAAACAAGGAGTGAGCGGCTACACCTCAAACACATGGAAAGTATGTGGACCAATCTCAACGCATGAGGACACTATGAATCTATAAGGCAATGGAGTCTCCCGTGCTTAATTTGGAGCTTCAATGGTACACAGATGCATTTGATCTCATCATCATTGTGTGTACCTCCTTTTGCTGCTCTTACACATCCCATTTCTAGTGGATTGTGAAACAATTTGTCACAGTGAAGTTCTACTGGTCTTAAGATGACATCAGAATATGAAGGAGAGAGGGCTGTCCTCATGTGAGGCTCTAGGGTAGTGTAAGGGAACTTGCCCTCCTTTGTTTTCCATAGCTTTAAGTTGTAGGGACGTCTATCTTTATTGTGACTATTCCTCCATTTTTAAAGACTTCAAAATCAGAAGTCTTTTTCACACGATGAGAGAGGTCCTCCACCTTATTCTTACAGAAATTTGTGAATTAATACACTGAATATGTCTAGATACTCTAAAGTCATCTATCATAAGGTCAGCTAATTAGTGGCCTGCTTTCATTCAACAAACTATTTTAAATGTATTATGTACTAAGAAAAACACAATCATGCAGAATTTAGTATTAAAATAAATCTTTCTAGCACATTCATTTTTAAGCCATAAAAACAATACTGAAAAAGTAACCACAAAACAGGAAAGCAGCCAAAAATGCACATGCTACCTTTGTTCTAAAGGTAAGACATGATTTATACTATGGTCCAGAAATTCCTCTCTTAGGTATTTTATCCAAGAGAAATGAAAGATGTGTTTACAACAGCTTTAGGTATGGCAGCCAAAAACTAGAAGCAACCCAAATGTTCATAAATAAAAATGTAAAAGAAATTACAATATAATCAGAAAAAACTGTCCATGTTCTTAGCAGCTTGTATGAATCACAAGTCATTATGCTGAATGAAAGGCATCACATAATTAGACACAAGAAAACCTATGTCATATTCTTTAACTCATTTTTCATGAAGTTCTATTACAAATGTTACAGTACCTGAAAGAAAAGAATATTTCAGTGTTAGATTACTTGTTTAAGGCAGGTATAGAGTTGCAATTTGGTTCCCATCTCCCAGATTGATGATGATGATGATGATGATGATGATGATGATGATGATGATGATGGTGGTGGTGGTGGTGGTGGTGGTGATGATGATGATGATGATGATGATGATGATGTGGTAGTGGTGGTGGTGGTGGTGGTGCTGGTGCTGGTGCTGGTGGTGCTGCTGGTGGTGCTGGTGCTGGTGAAGAGGAGGAGAAAGAAGAGGAGGCATGGAAAGAAGAGAAAGATAATGAATGATACACATTAGAATGGCTTGGGTATGGGGAAGATACAGTGTGTTCTGGAAAGGGTCATTAAAAAAACGTTTGGGATGTTTGGCTATTGGTTACACAGACCTGCAGAGCTGACACAACACATTAAAATTAAAGATTTTGCGACTTAAATTCTCTATGAAAGCACCATGCTCAGAAGTCAAAAGCATTTGGGTAACTTCAAACCCATTCTCTTGCAATTGCAGTTTCACGTTCCATGCCTTGTGAAATTGTTTCTAGGAATTCAGATTCTGAGTAAATTTAGTGTTAGGGTGCCATAAAATCTGCTTAATTTTAAATAGGAAATTAAATGGCTCATGCACACATATGTTGACCAAATATGGGCACTTTCCTCAGAAACATGAATGGATTCAGAAAACAAATGCCCCTGAGTTTCCACACAGGCCACTCCTATAAATATATCTACATCAAGTTAAAACCCAAAGCAACAGCCATCCTCACAGGGGAGAGGAGATTATTGAAGTCCTACTCCCTTGAAGAAGGCATCTAGCTATTTCCTTTTCATTAGAACAAAATAAGATCAAAGTATAATGGCCCATTTCGTGATAATGTCTGTCCTTGTAAATGATATCATCAAATGAAAGCTACAATGGTAGGAAATGGCTAATTACAATTTTTCAATCTTTTTCTTAACATTCAATTTTCCCTCATAAAATTTTAAATTAAATCAACTTTATTTACTGCAAATACATCTGGGCAAAGCTCACACTAATTAGACATGGAATATAAACGTATATAAGATAGGACAGCTTAAACTCATAAAAAAAAACTGAACTTCAATTACAAGTAACTCTCAGATGCTATATCATTGCATACATGCATATTCTGCACTGAAATCCTTTACATAGAGATTTTAATAAGCTAAGCAATTGAAATGTCACATTATTCTAAGCTATAATTGTAGCCCAATCTTGGATGTTTTGTTCAAAGCGAAAGGTATATGCTAAGCTTGAGAATTACACTACAAATTTCAGCACAGTATCTTTCAAATAGAAAATTTCCAAATATTCCTAGCTTCATCTCATTTTGTTTCTGTGCTTTCTTCCATTTTAAAATACTCAGTATTATATGGAGTCATTAATTTAGGTTGGAAATTTGGAGTAACTTATGAATATATAATTATTAATTTACCAGTGAGTTATTAGTCATCATGGGGTATCATTTTTTCATGTGTCAGAATGCAAAACAAGCAAACTGTATGCATCAGCACTGACTGATGCATAGGGCTTTTCTTACTTCAGCTCTGGGATAAAACTAACAACACCCAGAGACTGTCCTACCTGGGTATTCCTCCTATAAACAGTCACCAACTGTCATCCATGAAACTACTATGGATGACAAGAAATGCATACTGAAAGAGCCTGTTATAGTTGTTTTTTGGAGAGGTCCTGCCAGAGCCTTACAGATACAGAGGCAGATATGAGCAGCCAACCATTGGACTGAGCACGGGGTTCCCAATGGAAGAGTTGGAGAGGGACTGGAAGAGCCGGGGGTGGTGGTGGTCTGCAGCTTCATGGGGAAGAACAAAGATGTTGGCCAACCAGATGCCCCAGAGTTCCCAGGGACTAAGCCATCAACCAAGGAGTAAACATGGTTCTAGCCAAAAGAGTGACAGATGAATGCCTTGTTGTGCATCAGTTGGGGGAGAGGTCCTTGGTCCTGTGAAGGCTCAATAGATGTCCCAGTGTGGGGGAACTGGGGGGTGGTGTCATGGGAGTGGGTTGGGTAGAAGAGCATATTCTTGGGGGTTTTCAGGGAGGGGGAAAACAGGGAAGGGGTATAACATTTGAAATGAAGAATATATTCAATTAAAAAAAAGGAAAAAAAAACTAACAAAGCTACAGCCTTTCATGAAGCATCATTTGGCATGTTTATGCTACTTTTCAGTGGTGTTTGTTGCAGTGGGTTGGATTCCCATTACTACCCCTACACATAGATTAGATTATTCTGACTTTAAAAGCATTAAATAGTCATCTTTAGATGGAGCAATTACTCTTTGTTTGCCAGAGGGGTGATACCGAGTCTCAGAGGGATATCAGCTCCAAGTCCACTTTGGGACTAGCATAGCACCCTCTCCAGACCTTTCTACTTCTGCACAAATCAAGGTTGATAAACCCAGACTCAGGTCCTGTTGGTGAACACTAGTCTTCTCTCAGGAGAAACTCCTTTTGAATTTGTACATATTAGAAAATCTTCTCTATTTGATACTAGCATTAGCACAGTCTTCCCCAGCACTTGAATGTTTCAAAATATTAACTCATGGACATTATATATTCAACTTTGTTAATCAAATTTATTCTAACTTCTACCTTAAAAAACCATTTAGCATGACATTTACTTAGTTTTTTCAGGGAAGGTCGCATATTTTCTAAATTTCTAAATAAAACCAATCTGAGTTCACTCTTACTTGTTCTTTCTAGAATCCAGTTCATTGCCTTGATGCTTCCAGGCCTGTGGCAGTCATGATGATTGTGTCTGATGCTCCTAGGACTCACTGCCATAGCCCATGCCAAGCATGGGAATTAAACACTGTCTCTGCATGAATGCAGTCCCGTCATGATGACAGGCCAGAGTCAGATTTACCTTGAAAGTCCCCGGGATTTGGCCTCCATGTTTCTCAGTTAATAAAACTTGCGGGACTCAGAGTTCCCACACTATAGTCTACTGTAAGGGGCACCGTACTTTACTGTACCCATGCTGAGTCTATGAGCAAGCATTTATATCTTGTCAAATGCTGGATGATAAAAAAGAACAGGCAGAAGAAATAAAGAGAAAAGTCACTTTAGTACAAGAAATGGTGTATTTTTGTGTATGTTTCCATTCAGAAAATATCCTTGTTTCTAAGTCACCAAATGAGTGCCTACTGTATCCCAGTTGCGACACATAGAAAAACATTGTAGGATTATACATAGGCTTATGCACATACACATGCATATGCACCATATACATATCAGATACAATGGCTTATACCTGTACTAATTACAGAATAACACTTAGAAGACTCTGGTAGTAGAAATCTAACCTGGGCCAGATGAAGAATCTCTGTCTAAAACAAAATAGATATATCACAGGCACACAGACACATACATGCTTGCATGCACACACACACACACACACACTCACACACACACACACTCACACACACGCACACACAGGCACACACATGCATACACGCACGCACACGCGCGCACACACACACACACACACACACACACATACACACACATACACTGAATTGTATAAACTAACAGGTATAGAAAGTTTGCAATGGACTAAAGTTAACTTATTCTGCAAAAGAGTGACATTTTTGTTTCTTGGTTCCTTCTCGGGAAGAGCTTGTAGGTCTGCTTCTTCTATATGTGAGTTTTTACCACATCTAATTAGTCTGAGAATAGGGCTTGGTTTTCCATTCATACTCTCCTTCCCTATGTACTATTATTTTAAACACTCATCCAGAACTACATGTCCATATTCAGTACTGATTCATCACATGGAATGTATTTTTTAAGTCTCTTTTTGCGATTCCTCATTTTCCCTCTGGAGCAGTGTATCTCTTATAATGCAAAAGGCCTTTTTTTGTTAAAACTAGAAGATAAGCCTATGTTCAGCAATAGGAAGAAGTTGGCAGGAAATAAGAGAAGACACATTTTCATACTTGTGACCATTCTGAACCTACCTTTCTGGTTAAGAACGTATAATTTAGAAAATTATATTTGTGTTTCTATTTTGGAAACCCATCAGCTAAAGGCAGGGTTTTGTTTTTATGCCGGGGAGTTAAATTTGAAAATGTGGCTCATGAACACTGTCTCCTGCTTGCCATAGTCATGGTATATAATTTATATGCATAGGGATCTATCCTGCCAGAACGTATGTTGGAAAAAAAAAGCACAAACAAGACCGTGTGTTGTAATCATGTGTACCTGCTTTGGGAGGAAGGAAACGGAGTTGACAGTAGAGCTGGAGACATGTAACCATGACACACCTTGAAGGCATGCTCTGAACAGAAAGCATAGAGAAGGCACCAGCATTACAGAGGAGCCACGCCCTCAGAAGCTTGGGCACAATCATGTCCTTCATTTCTGCCATTTCCTATTATTTCAAAGAAGATTTTTCCTTTTTTTTTTTAAGTTCAGGAAATAATAGTGATCTGCTGTTCTCTGAGAGTGAATGAGATGCTTATTGTTATCATATTCCTCTCCTAAAATAATGCTTCCTATAGCACAATAACTCCATGCATAAGGGATGTTGGAATCAGAAAGGGCCCAGAATAGTTTGTAAAATTTCTGTACCTCCTATCCACTGGATTGTAGTGCCATAACAGGTATTCTCTGCATTGCTCATAGGCAGCTGAGAGTATTAAGAAGAAGTAACTTTGCTTCACTACATGGATGTACATGTGTTGTAATTCAGATATGCAGTGGCCCACTCTAACTCATGTATTGAAGGCTTTGTCTCCGATAAAATCTTCAGTCTGGATGTGGGAAATGACTGGCTCACAAGGGTTCTTTTTGATCAAATCAGTGGACTAAGCTAATGAAAGTGGCATAATTTGATGGCATTATTTTTCAGTGATGCAAGTGAGGGAACTCTTTGCAGGAAATAGGCATATCCTTTGAAAAACATATCTTGGCTGTTTATTGCCAGCTGTTGTGACATGGGCAACTAGCTTTCCTCTACTATGCCCTTTGACCATGACCCGTCTGCTTTGCCATATGCCTGAAGATAATGGAGCCTGTTAACTGTGGCCTAAAAGTCCCAAAACCACAAACCAAAGTAAATCTTCCCTCCTTTAAGTTGCTCATGTCAGGTAGTTTTGTTACAACAGTGAAACGCATGTTCAGTATAGTATAATTTGTCTTAAAACAAAAAAGTGTGGAATACTTACACAATTATTGAAAAGCCAAGAGTACCTGTGCAGAGAACATGCCATTTATGCACAGGTAACCATCTGAAAGGCTGGTGTAGGATCAGAAAGATCTGTAAGAAAGGACAGCCTTAAGACAATAATAGGAGCAGATAAATCAATATCATTATTTGGAATGGAAGATGAGAGGTCAACTCTGACTAAAATAAATTTATCATTTCATCTTAGTTTATAAGTTAGAAGTTTAGTATAATTATAACCCCAACTCAACTGTGTAATTAGAATTAATTTATAACATATACACAACCTTCTTCATCATTGGCATCTTCCTCTTCCTCATCACCAATATGATCCCACCATGTCACCTTGATAGTTTTAGATCACGCTAATACTTCTTCATCATTTCCACCCAAGAGAATCACTCGAAGTTGGAGAATTTAGCCAGCAATTCTTGAAAGTATTTTTGACCTAGCAGTGAGTGCAAAAGTTACAAAACAAAAGTAAAGCAAAATAAGTCACACAAATAGAAATAATTATATGCATATTTCATTCATTCATTAATTGGAGGCTTGCCACAGTCATCTGAATTAATTTGCTACAAATGTGAAAAAAAAGATTTTTCTTTAACTATTTAAAATTTTAGAGTTGTATTAGTTGTATAATCTTCTTGCCCCCTAGCAGCTGAGATCATAGGCCCCTACTACCAGGGCCAGCTAAATATCTTTTAAAGTCATGGAAAATTATAGATAATGGTAATTTGAACTTCTCCCTTCATAGAGAAGGTTCCTCAGAGCTGAAAATGATAGCTTAGCTTTGCTTGCTTTTTAAATATGTATACTACTTTAGTAAAAAAATTTCATATGATATATTTTGATCAGTTTTTACTTCCCCTAACCTAACTTCTCCCAGATCCTCCCTACCTTAATAAACTTAATGGCAACACATTACAAAAGTATTAAAAATTTGCTCATCTTTTTCTTTTAGAAGGGCTGAGCTTTGAAATTCAACTAAAATATTCACTTTTAGAGATAGAAAATTTAAAAATTTTGAAAAAAATTAAAAGCAGTCTTATATTAAATAATTTAATTGGCTCACTACTTTGAACATGGAGAGTACTTGTTGTCACCAGCACTTACTCAGCCCTAATGTATTAAGTGATTACAGATGGACTCCTACAAGCAAAATAGTGTAAACATACCCCTATAATCAATTGTTACTTATGTAGTGTTTTTCCTCTAATAATGAATATAATATAGTGAATTAGTCATAACCTGTACTTCACTGTAATATCAACTTCTATTTATCATTTATCCCCAGGAGCAGGCAGTACGTAGGCCAATACTCATTGGTTTTAGAAGGCTAAACTCTGATGGTCTGTGAAGAAGATGATCAATTGCACAACTTCACATTCATTCTTTGAGAATGCAAGTTTGCTTGTCTGGGCAGAAAGATGGGAGTTGGGGTGACAGCATGCGACACAGTTTTTTATGAATTTTAAGCTGCAACATGAGGGAAATAAATACTGCATACAATTCTTTCTGGGAAATGATAAGGGGGCTCGATTCCATGCACAGCACTTTTCTTGAAGTTGAATTTAAAAGACCTGAGGTAGACAAAAAGAAGGGATGTGCGGGGAATATAAAGAAGGGACCCCTGGATTTGTAAAATGATCTCTGAGAGGGGAGCACAGTGCTATGCCCACGGAGTGAGGCTAAGGACCATCTACACATGACCATCTCTCTTGTTTCTAAAGAGAAAGAACGAGCTGCCAGAAAGCTGACAAGAGAAGCAATGCACAAGTTTGCCCTTTTGTCTTAAAACCAGCATCTCAGGTCACATAGTCCCTATACACAAGAGTCCCTAAAAGATGGAGACTTTTGGAATATACTGCTATGCAAATACTATTCAATAAAAGCCCTTGATGTCTAAAAAAAAAACAGCATCTCAGATAAATGGAAATTCTGCTTTAATAAAAGCAGCTGCACAAAGCTGAATACAAAAGATCATTACTTCTTATTCCTTCGGTGACCCGGCTATTTGTTTTGATGAAATACTTCTCCTGCCTCACCTATCATTTGCCTTTGTGACTAAGAGTAGAGAATAGGTGGTAACTCCAGACCTCCTTCTGGCACTTTATTTATAAAGGGACAACAACAAAAGTTTTCTTGGGACTGGATTGTAAGTAAAAGCAATGGTGATCATTTCAAGAAAGAATTAAAAAAAATTCTACTGCTCATGGGATATAAGATCATATTGAAGTCTTCCTCCTGCTACAGCCTAGATGGAGCAGGCTGGGTCTATAATTATATTCTGAAAGCAAACCACACTTGGATGGAATATAAATCTGTTACATAGAGCTCCCAAGGGCACAGAGAAGCCAACAGGTAATAGATAGAATCTCAGCCATTTGCCACATCTCGTGTGTCTGAACATGTAAGGCCAGAATGAGTCAGTTGTTCCCATGTCTGTATTCTCTGCACCTAGACCTGGGTTTGGAAACTGGAGTGTTTAAAGGAAATGCTGTATTACAATTTTCTTTTCATTAAGTCCTGGCCTGAATTGTACCATCAAGTTACTCTCTTCTACCCTAATTGGGCTGAGACTTTGAAGAAATGCAAATATCAAACCAACTAGTTATGTTGTGATTTAGTAAAGGACTTGCAAGATTATGAGTGCACATATGTGTACATGAATATATATGAGTCGTTATCCAGTTATGTAATAAATATAATTAAAATATGGAATGTTTATAAGAATTTTATTCCAATCATGTAATTTGTGTCCTGTCTGATTTCAAGCATTTCTGGCTACCCTGGTGTGACTTGCAAAATGAACACACTTAATAAGTTCTTGCACTTTCCCTTTACTCAGGAATCTTTTCAAAGAACTTTCTACACTGTCTTCCTTAAGATCTGTAACAGTCCATGAACAGGATGCTATTCTTAGCATTCCAATTTCACAGACGAGGAACGGAGGCATAGGAAACTTCAATGATTTACTCCAAGTCCCAAAGCTAGCGTGTAGGTTAAATTAGAATTTGAATCCAGCCATGATTGTTACGACTATAACATTCTGTCTCTCTAATCCATCAGTGCTTCAATATCTAGATCTTCAGTGTGGCTTTTTGACTGGCATCTCTTGCCACTCTCCCTCCCTTCTTCCTACCTCTTTCTTGCCCTCCTTCCTTTTATCTCTCCTCTCTCTTTCCTTTCAACCTTCTTTCTTTCCCTTCTTTCCTTCTTTCTCACTATTCATAAACACTTGCATACTTTCATAAGTATATATGTGCGTGTATGTGTGAGTGAATGTGTAATAGACTCTCCCTTAGGAAGAGAAAGTTCTATGTGATTATGGAGCTATCTGGCCATCTCCTGCAATGCCCAAGAGTCTATTAAATGTTTTGTACAAAACAAGAAAAAAAATCTTCAATTATCTTTAATAATTGTGATGTCAATAACGAGGAGAAAATTGAAGAGAGAAAAGAAAGCCAGAAAGATAAACCAGTAATTCTAGGAACAACCCAAGTTTCATTATATCAATGCCTTGACAGGTTCTTTTCAATATGTACATGTAACAGACACAAGTAAAGTCCTTTGAGGACAAAACAAGTCAATTTCTATGAAACTGAGCAAACAGAGTTTGCTTAGTCCTTAGAGTTGAGTTGCTTAGCACTTTCAGCCAGGGACCATGATGCTGGAAGGTGGCTGGAGAGCCATACATAGTTCCTCGGGGAACAATGGAATCCCAGAAACATGGGTTCTGATATTAGTGATGGCGTCAGCAATAACTGGAGGAGAAGTATTCCTTCTGCCTTTCTATTTTTATTATGATGCTCCCAGTGAGTGTGGCCTACATGTGGTCTGGGTCTGGTCACATCAATTAAGACAACTGAAGCAATCTCCTAGTTGAGGGTCTCATATGATTCTATTTATGATACTTTGAACTTTATTATTAACATTCACACATGCTATGCACAGAATTCACGCTTAAGAACCACAATTGGATTACAGAAAAGTACATCACAAATCAATGTCTTAATGGTTCACATGTGTTTAGAAGTTTGTGTTGGGTTCATTCACAGTTAATCTCAACCCCATGCAGTCCACATGCTCCGGTTTCACAATCTTGCCTTAGACCATCACCAGAAGAAGGATAGTTCATTTCCTTCTTGGAAAGCATAAGTTCTGAGTTTACCCCCTGTCACCACAATTTCTCCAGCTGAGACTTTAGGATACAATGGATCTTTATGTTTAAAATTTCTAAGCTGAGGTTCACCATGGTAATAGATGTTAATCTGTGAAAACAACTTGCCACAATGGTGGTGCTTTGGGTCGCAATCTGCAGCTAGAAACAAGGTTCCTGTCGTCACAGACATTTAAAGGCCAAAGAACTTACAGCACAGTGTGACAGTTCAGTATACAATGAATACAATTGAACTTAGATTATCATATGAGCCTTCAGGAAAAGAGTAAAACTTGAGAGCTAGGTAATTTTGCTAGCACAGCATTTTTTGATGGTTATTTTATGGAAATGCTCTACAATCTGAAATTCTTTCAACTTAAATTGCACTTCAAAGTTTCATCATATCCAGTAAAAATGATATAGCTAAATTTTCAACAAGGAATGAATTATTCATAAATTCAGATAATAGTGTTAGTGTTCAACCAAAAAGCTATAATATTAGCATAAAGATTTTCTTGTGCCACATTAATTGTTAAAATTGAAAACAAACAGAAAAGAGATAGAGTCAGAGATCTTTTCTGCTAAATAAACTGAGATCATTATGGCAACCTTTATATAAGATTTTTAGTCATGCCTCCTGTATGCTTATAAACTTCCTGATCTTCCTATTAACAGTACTACAATTGGGAGGCATAGCACTTATTCAGAAGTTGAGTTTTCTTTATGGCATTGTGTAGGTTTTACCAATAGAATATTTGGTGAAAACAAATTTGTGTATTTGTAAGTCATTCAGTATTGGAAAATTGTATCATCATGCTAATAGATGTACCTTGTCCTCAGTACTTTCTAGAGCATTACTAAAATACTATCTCTAAAAGTTGCTGACTTGTAAGTGGTAGCTTATAAACACATTGACTGAACTTTATAGAGGGAATAATATCAAATAGTGATTTGCTCAATAAATATGTCCTGCTTGAAGAATAGAGAAAGCATCATGCTTCACCAATTCTAACATCATGATTTACTACTTAATCGGTGTCAGATAAAACTAACTAGATAGTGTTAGATAAATACATTCTAAAGAAATCACAATTTATTTAGTGGAAAGAATGATAAAAAGAAAACAATTCCATGGGCTGTGGTGGCGCACGCATTTAATCCCAGCACTTGGGAGGCAGAGGCAGGCAGATTTCTGAGTTCGAGGTCATCCTGGTCTACAGAGTTCCAGGACAGCCAGAGCTACACAGAGAAACCCTGACTCAAAAAAAAAAAAAGAAAGAAAGCAATTCCAGGAGGAGAATAGCATGAGTGCTCAGACATGAAGCACTTGGAAGCCAGTTCAATGGATAAGGACAGACATAGGTGAAAGATGAAGACAGACATAACATGCAAGATCCAAATAGGCTTGCAAGAGCAAAATCTACTTCTTACTATTTAATTTTGGAAGCATCATTGTAGCACTATACAGTGCTTTTATTTTGAGCTGTTCACTAATGAAGCACAGAGAAGCAGCAACTTCTCTGAGCGGTGAATGCAGGCTAATGGGGCTCACCAGGATCACAGGAGCAGGGTATATCATACATTAGTTCTGTTAGCATTTTGCTACATCAGGTATCCTCTGATAGCATGGTATTATGATAGGCTATAAAAATATCAAATATTCAACCCCTTCATCCCTCTAAAAATCCTAGGCACTTTGAAGTCTTTTAGAAAGTCTCATTCTCACTAGCTGCTCCAATGTAAAACCAGAGTTGGTTTTAAAACTTGAAGGCAATTGTGGAGTACAAGTGATCTGAGGGAGGTCAATGGGAAAAAAATGAGGGATGTCCCTAATTAGAGATAGAGAGATAAGTACTGAAGAAAAAAATAGAGGAAGGTAAAATAACAGAATATTTCTGAACAAGTCTCAAGGAATCATACTATTAACTACCAATCTGAATACACTAATAGCCTGTATATAATTATGCATACATATTTTAAATAAATACTTCTATACGGACTAACAATGCTCCCTCCAAGAGCCAGATACCATCTAACAAAACCCTAACATCAAGGTATGAGAAATGCTCTTTTGAGTTTTGTGGTCAATGTGCTTAGAAAACTTCCCCAAATTACAGTCTATTGCTATTGCTTTCACTTGCCCCCTAGAATTGGAAGATAAGTCCCTTTTGTTGTAGACTCTGTGCTTTTAGACACAGGACCTAGAAGCCCATGAGCTGGAATTGACCAGAATCTATCCTCTTTGAGGAAAACCTGTCATTATACCAGAAGGTGTCATGAAAGCATTGGAAGAAGGAAAGCAACCAACATAACTACCTAGCTATGATGGCTAAAAACTATCAACAACTAGCATGGCATGAGAACCCTAAGGGTGAAATAGTGGCACATATATACTGGTAGTAAACAATAGGTCTCTAACTGGACTAAAGATTTTTTCAACAAAAAGGAAACCTTACCTGGTACTGGAAACCTAGTCAACTACCCAAGGCTAATGAACTCATGGTCCTTGGAGTAGAGCTTTATCAAACTAACAAAAATTTTAACTACATTCTAAATATTTGGGCTACTGGCCATAGATAGGTGTAGTCCTCTCCTCATCAAGGAAACATCTCTTTGCAACAGATGAAGACCCTTATGGAAAGCAAATAAAAATACAGAAGTATGTAGCCCGGTCCCTATGGATACATGTACAAAAGAACTTCTGTATTCAAGGCAAAGAAAACAATGCAGAAGAGGAGGCAGAAAGATTGTAAGATCCAGAAAATCATGGACTTTGCTATTAGACTGTCTTCTAGTAATATCAAAAGCTACACCCAAGAAGCCTCACCAACATGACTGCTTAAACAAGAGCAGCAGTAATAGACATGCCAAAATGGACAGGGAAAAAAGCACAGGGTCTCTATCTTAAGCAAAGAACTACAGGCAGCTAACAAATGTTCAGAGCAAAAAAATAATCTCTGACCAGAGAAGAACACATCAATTGGGTATCCAATAATGAATATTTAGCTGTAAATGTACATGGAAATAACATTATACAAACTGAGCAAGTTATATTTATGTATTTGGGATATATATATACATATATATATTACAAATCATATATTTAGTATGTGTGTGTGTGGGTGTGTGTGTGTGTGTGTGTGACAACTAATGAAAAAAGAGCCTGGGAATTTGAAGACAATCACGGTAAACAATAATGCAGAGCTTAAAATAATATCATTATTTAATATATTATTAATTATTATAATTATTAATACATATACTTACACTATAATCTGAAAAAAGAAATAATTAAAAATATTTAAGGAAAGTGACAATACTTTTAAGTCTTTGTAGCTAAAAGGAAAAAAGAACAACACAAGGCTGCAGACCATAGGTCTGCTCTCTAGATATAATTGGAAGAGTTTCTTCCCACCTTGGAGTTATTTTTTAAAATAGAAAATTGCTTGTCTTTATGAGACAGATACAAGGAGAGCATAAAGGGACAGTGAGGGTTTGGACACAAGTGACTGTATCTCTGGATATGCTCTTTAACTCTTACCATCTAAGTGATATCACTTTGGATAATTTGCTTGCCATTTTTATATCCATTTGTTTTTCAAATGTACAATAGATGGAACAACACAGAATGACTAGATGTGTAAATGTAGATGATAGCCCAAAAGCTATAGCATCTCAGAGGAACAAGAAGGATGTTGTCCCACTGCCTGTGGGATTGATGGGCTTGAGAAGCATGGAAAAGGTCAAACCCAGATGTCCTAGGAAATGGGATAAAGCACCAACATGATACTAGGAAAATGATCAAAGGCTTTGCCAAGTTTGAGTAGTGCAGTTTCCTATGATACCAAAGAACTATTCCCATGTGTCTCTTGCCAGTGTGGCTTGAGAAGGAGAATGCTGATTTGTAAATGATGGGGTTGTCTAGAACTAGCTTTGGCAAGAAAAAGGAAACTGGAGATCAAAGTAACATGATAATTCACTGTGTGAATGATAAGAAACTGTTGTTTCTTGAGGAAGATCTTTCCCATTGTTTGAAAACAGATCTTTCTAAAACTACCAAGAGGCACTTCTGGCTGAGGGCTCCCAGAAAATACTCTGTATGTGCCCAGATATCTGCTCTGTCTTTCCATTTGTGGTTATAACACATGGCAAATCTGACTTCAATCATCTAAGTAGCTGAAAAATCACTTGACTAAATTAAATCACAGCCTCAAATACAGTTTCATTGTTAACACATTATACACTTTTTTGATGGTTTCACTGTGGGCACCTATATCTTAGATTCCTATATATAAGTCAAAGACAATCTACAAATTATCCATTATGTTGTCTAGAAAAAATATATCTGGTTAAAAAATACTAAGAACGTATGGTTGGTAGTTCATTATTTCTCTGTAAAATAATGTATTTTTTGAGTAAATTGTAGGCTGATTATATAGATCCTCTCCTCCACTTCTTCCTGATTTCTTTTTTTCTATATTCTTTGTTTACATTCTGAAGGTTTTCCCCTTTCCCAGTTCCCCCCTCACCATATGTCCCATAAGTCCTCCTCCACCCCCCAACCCCGCCTATTCCCCAATCACGACCCCATCATTTCTCTGTTCTGTTCTGCTACTCTCCTACCAAACTGGATCCAGTCTTTTCAGGACCAGGGTCCTCTCATTCCTTCTTCTTGGGAATCTTTTGACTTGCTAATTGTGCCTTGAATGAGCTTCTGGACTCATTAATATCCACTTATCAGTGATTGCATTTCATGTGTATTCTTTTGTGATTGGGTTAACTCACATAGGATGATATTGTCCAGAGCCAACCATTTGCCTACAAATTGCATGAATTCATTATTTTTAATTGCTGAGTAGTGTTCCATTGTATAAATATACCACATTTTCTGTATCCATTCTTCCTTTGAGGGACATCTGGGCTCCTTCCAACTTCTGGCTATTATAAATAAGGCTGCTATGAACATAGTGGAGCATATGTCTTTATTGAATACTGGGGAATCCTCTGAGTATATGCCCAGGAGTGGTATGACAGGGTCCTTTGGAAGTGTCATGCTCAATTTTCTGAGGAACTTCCAGACTGATTTCCAGAGCAGTTGTAACATCTTGCAGTCCCACCAACAGTATAGGAGTATTCCTCTTTCTCCACATCCTCGCCAGTACCTGTTGTCTTTTGAGTTTTTAATCTTAGCCATTCTGACTGATGTGAGGTAGAATTTCAGGGTTGTTTTGATTTGCATTTCCCTGATGACTAATGATGTTGAACATCTCTTAAGGTATTTTCCGGCCATCCGATTTTCTTCTGGTGAAAATTCGTTGTTTAGCTCTGTACCCCACTTTTGATAGGGTTATTTGGTTCTTTGGGGTCTAACTTCTTGAGTTCTTTGTATATATTTGATATTAGCCCCCTGTTGGATATAGGGTTGGGAAGATCTTTTCCCAATTTGTTGATGGCTGTTTTGTCCTTCTGACAGTGTCCTTTGCCTTACAGAAACTTTGTAATTTTATGAGGTCCCATTTGTCAATTCTTGATCTTAGAGCATAAGCTATTGGTGTTCTGTTCAGGAACTTTCCCCCTGTGCCCATGTCCTCCAGGGTCTTCCCCAGTTTCCTTTCTATTAGGTTCAGTGTGTCTGGTTTTATGTGGAGGTCCTTGATCCACTTGGAGTTGATCTTAGTACAAGGAGATAAGAGTGGGTCAATTCGCATTCTTCTGCAGGTTAACCTCCATTTGAACCAGCACCATTTGTGGAAAAGGCCATCTTTTTTCCACTGGATGGTTGTAGCTCCTTTATCAAAGATCAAGTGACCATATCTCTGTGGGTTCATTTCTGGGTCTTCAATTCTATTCCACTCATCTACTTGTCTGTTGCTGTACCAATACCCATGCAGTTTTTAACACAATTGCTCTGTAGTACTGCTTAAGGTCAGGGATATTGATTCTCCCAGAAGTCCTTTTATTGTTGAGAATAGTTTTAGCTATCCTGGGTTTTTTGTTATTTCAGATGAATTTGAGAATTGCTCTTTCTAGATCTATGAAGAATTGATTTTGGATTTTGATGGGGATTGCATTGAATCTGTAGATTGCTTTTGGCAAGATGGCCATTTTTACTATATTGATCCTCCCAATCCAAGAGCATGAAATATTTTTCCATTTCCTGAGGTCCTCTTCAATTTCATTCTTCAAGGACTTGAAGTTCCTGTCATACAGATCTTTCACTTGTTTGGTTAGAGTCACACCAACGAATTGGAAAGGAAGAAGTCAAACTATCACCAATTGCAGATGACATGATAGTATACTTAAGCGACCCAAAAAACTCTACCAGAGAACTCCTACACCTGATAAACAACTTCAGCAAAATAGCTGGTTATAAAATCAACTCAAGCAAATCGGTAGTCTTCCTATACTCAAAGGACAAGCAGGCTGAAAAAGAAGTTAGGGAAATAACACCCTTCACAATAGCCACAAACAATATAAAGTATCTTCCTGATTTCTTGTCCTCTTCTATGTCCACCTACCTACCTAACTTTGAGCTCAAATTTCATTACTTTACAAACTCTCTGTCTTTCAGAAATCTTTGCTATTTAAATATATGATGATGATTAATAATAACTAGAACATACGAATATCTCAAGAATTCTAAATTATAAGAAATTAAGAAACCTAGTCAAATATGTAATAAGATGAGCTGCCAATTCTTAAAAACATCATAAATAAAACCTCCAACTTCATTAGCCTTTACAAATATATAAAATAAAAATTTATTGAAATTCTATTCCTCCCCAACCAAAATGGCAATCAATAATAATTATCACAAAATGTGTAGACAAAAGGAAACCCTGGTATACTATCAATGGGAATGTAAATTAGTCCATTCTATATGAGAGTTCATTTTAAGATTACAAAAAATAAACTAAATATAAGTATATCATATGATCCATCTCTATCACTCCTGGATACTTAGCAAAAGACTTCAGGACATAACATAACTGAGATTGTTGCACAATCATGTTTATAGTTCACAATATTGTGAATGGAATTACTTCTTCAATGTTTTTTTCTCAATATAGTTGTTATTAATATGCAGTAAATAT
This sequence comes from Apodemus agrarius, assembly GCA_964023405.1. Classification (NCBI taxonomy): domain Eukaryota; kingdom Metazoa; phylum Chordata; class Mammalia; order Rodentia; family Muridae; genus Apodemus; species Apodemus agrarius. The sequence continues at coordinate 57,175,630 of OZ030008.1, read as the reverse complement.
TACAGATTTTTTAATTAATTTTGTAACCTGCCACTTCATTGAAAATGTGTATCAGACCTAAGAGTTCTGGTGGAGTCTTTCTAATACTTTATATGCAGTAACAAATCATCAACAAGTAAGGATTTTTTTTTTTACATTTCCTATTTAATTCTCTTATATTTACTTCTAATTTTTTATTTTTATTAATCTCTACATCTGTGGAATGAATCCAGTTTGTATAAAAAAAATCCTCAAATTCATTGGAATAACAGAAAAGCCCAGGATAGCAAAAACTATTCTCAACAACAACAAAAATTCTGCACCATCCCAGAAGTCAATCTATACTACAGAGCAATAGTGATAAAAACTGAATGGTATTAGTAGAGAAACAAGTAAGTAGATCAATTAAATAGAATTGAAGACACATAAATGAAACCACACACCTATGGTCACTTGATCTTTGACAAAGGAGCTAAAACCATTCAGTCCAGGAGGGGGGTGAGGGGGGAGGGAATTAGCATTTTCAAAAAAATGGTGCTGGTTCAAATGTCAGTCTGTATGTAGAAGAGTGCAAATTTATCCATACCTATCTCCTTGCACAAAGCTCAATTCTAAGTGAATCAATGACCTCCACATAAAACCAGATATACTGAATCTAATAATCAAAAAGAAAAAGGGGGAGTGCCTCGAATATTTGGGCACAGGGTAAAAATTCCTGAACAGAACACCATTGGCTTATGCTTTAAGAGCAACAATAGACAAATGGGATCTCATAAAATTGAAAACTTCTGTAAAGCAAGGGACACTATCAATAGTACAAAACGGCAACCAACAGATTAGCTAAAGTTATTTACCAGCCCTATATCTGATAGAGGGCTAATAACCAAAATATACAAAGAACTCAAGAAGGCAGACTTCAGAGAACCAAAATAACCCTATTAAAAAGTACAGAGCTAAATAGAGAATTCTCAACTGAGGAATCTCGAATGGCTGAGAAACACTTAAAGAAATGTTCAGCATCCTTAGTCATCAGGGAAATGCAAATCAAAACAACTCTTAAGATTCCACCTCATTTCAGTCAGAATGGCTAAGATCAAAAACTCAGGTGCCAGCAGGTGCTGGCAAGGATGTGGAGCAAAAGGAACACTCCTTCATTGCTGGTGGGATTGCAAGCTAGTAAAACCACTTTGGAAATCAGTCTGGTGGTTCCTGACTGGTCCTGGGAGGAGGTGGTTGACATGCCAATATAGGGGGATGCTGGAGCAGTGGGGTGGGAGAATGTGGGTGGGTGGGGGAGCACTCTCATACAGGCAAAAGGGAAGGGGGAGGGCAGATGTGGGATGGGGCTGGCAGAGGGTTAACCAGGAAGTAGGATATCATTTCAGATGTAAACGAATGGGATTATTAATAATAATAAAAAAAGAAAAAGAAAGACACATTTTAATTACATTGCATATCGCATACATGTGTTGAAATATCAGGTTATACCCCATAAATGTGGTAATAGTCATTTATTCATGGGGAAATTAAAATGTTTAAAGCCTTTCTAAAACTTTAAAAAATAAAAAACCTCAAAGAAAATTTAGTTATTGTCAGGGCTTGAAATTCACTAGTACAAGCTCCTTTATTTTTCTTCTTTTGAGAAATCTATTCTGAAAAACTTGTATTTATAAGTGTTTTGTTTGTTTCCCTTAAAGCTCCCAATGTCCCAATTAATAATAAATATTGTTTACTTATTAGTTTTGGCTACAACATGATGTGGTCAAGTTGTCTCCTGGTCTGCTCAGTTCAATGTTGTGAAAAAATTTCCTCTGCTTCACCTGGTACATCTTACCCTAGATTTGGGAATATTTCTATTGAGATGTTACTGAAATTGCTTTTTGTGGTTGTGGTATGTGATTCTCTTTCTGTGTCCATGACTCATAGATTTGGGGTTCCACAAAACACAAACATCTGGTTTCCCTTGGAATCAGTCCACTCTCGTTCTTGTTTAGACACTTTACTTCTGCTTTGTTTCCAAACTATGATGTCCTTATCCATCCTGCTGGTGAGAATCTCCAGGAAGACTTTTATTGAGTTGTTATTATTTTTTTCATTTCTGACATTTCAGGGATTTTATCAGTGTTTCTGTCTCTTTACTGAATTCCATGCTCATCTTTTACATCATCCTCATTTAGGTCAGCCGATTGTTTCCATGTCTATGGGGTCCATTCAATCCAGTGTGTGTACTGTTTGCTTCCTCTGAGCATCTTCATATTTTTCTTTGAATTCCTTAGGATTATATCTAAACCACACCCAAGAGAGGCCATTTTTGTATGATAATCAGTTTTCCCATGAGGTTTTTCTGGTTTTGCTTTGATATTGCTCCTCTGACATTAGGCCATTGGTCAGATTGTTTTTTTAATTACCATTATTCTTCCTGATAAAATGTTTGCAATGTTCAAGATACACTTAAGAATTCAATCTAAAGGTTTCTTAAGTACCTAGAAATAAAAGCGTTTTCGGCTCAGCTATTGTATTCTTGACACATATCCAAAGGATTCTGCACCCTATGTCTTTCAGATCCATGCTCTCTTAGTCCTCTGTTTCCTGGGGACTGCTATGGAAGATAGTCACCTCTTAAAGCGAAACTGACCTTAGATTTTCCGGTGTGGCTTAGGTAAGATCGGTACTCAGCAGCAGCATCAATGTAGCATAGTAAGAGCCCTTAGATGAGTCATTAGAAATGTTCATCACTAGTCTGGTGAGTGACGCAGCATCTTAGTGACAAACTTATCTACTGCAATCCTGTAACAACTCTAGTCTCCAGAAGTCCAGCCCTTCTTCCTTCCATTCCCCTCCTCAGATGTTGGTCACACTAGCTCTAATTTTTTCTGGCACATTTCTGGTGTAAATCCTGAGATACAGAACCTATGATATCATCAAATCTTGTCAAACACAGGCCAATATAAAACTAACTTTGTTCATGTTTTCATGCTTTGGTTTGAGAGTGTTTAAATGGGTTAGAGGTGATGTACTTATGATGAACTTTTACCCACTGAGATATTCAAGTACTGAAAGGTATTTGATAGCTTACTAAAGTAAATGTTCTTCATGATTCCAGCTTCCCACCTCTCTTTTACCATTATGGCAATTGCATAACATTTTCATTACTATTGTGCCAGTCTGATTTCCTGGTAGAATTTGAAATACTATGAATTTCTTTATGCCTAAGTAGGAGAACCTGGACTCACATCACCAGTAGCTTTCTGGGAGGAAATGGAAGCCGTGAGATGAGAGAGCTTCCTGCCCAGTATTCTCATCAAACATCCTACTCCCTCACCAGCTCCTCGGCTGCTTGAGGATTTCTTTAAATGAATGAATAAAGCAAGGAAATTTGAAGAATGAACCAATTTTTAGAAAATGTAAGACAGAAAAATCTTTTTTAAGGCTAAGCATAATGCTAGCAAAAATTAAAAAAAAAAAAACTTATCCTTTGAGATATTGTCGCTACCAGAAATGCAAAAGCAAGGTCTTATTTGCAGAAGTTTTAATGGTTATAAATGAATGATTCAACTCAGACAAACTTGGTAATAGGAAACAGCACAATAATATAACTATTAAAGAAATTGAATTTGCAATTAAAAAAACACTTATTAGAAAACTCTAACTTTGGTTAGCTCTAACGCATAGTTCAATAATTTGTGGTAAAATTATTTCAACATACAAAAGCATTTTCTGCACCCATAATAACATTTATATAAAAGTTATTGTGGATAACACAGTGTGAAAAGGAAGAAATGAAGAAAGAAAGAAAGAAAGAAAGAAAGAAAGAATGAAATAATGAAAGAAAGGAAGAAAACAGAGCCAGAGCCTAGACTTGCTCTGTAACAAAATTACAAAACTATTCCACTTCAAAGTCACAAACTGAGTCCAGTAATCTCCTAAAAATTGCATAAATGTGTGTTAAAGTTACCATCTAAGTATCAGGTAAATAAAATTGACATAAACAAATGAAATGGAAATAGGGAAATATATCAATAGCCACCGTACCCAGTATTGTAGCAAATGTGATAACATTCAGCATTCATTTATTCTAAAATCTCCTGAAAAGTGGGAGAGAAAAGATGACAAGCAAAGGTAACTGAAAAATTTGGATACAAGAGCATCACTTCTTAAGCTTTTCCCCTGGAGCAATCTAAGACAATGGAGCTAGAAAGGAAGGCAAGCAAAAATAGCCAGTCATCACTCCTATCAAGGTCCATTCTATGAAAGATAGTAGCTGAACATCAAAAATTTTTAAAAATCCACTTTTACCACTATACATTGGTAGATACATCAGTTAGACAGCTAAAGGCAAACAGTGAAGTCAGCTCTAAGCTGTTACCTGATGTCATTCTTAGTTTTGAGTTGGTGGAGGCTAGACACTAGATTCTAAAAGCATTTATCCTGTATCCCCAAGGATGTTAAGTTACCCACAAGGTTAAGCATTAAATGGCTGTAGGAGAACTAAGATAGCCCAACGTAATTTGCCAAGACATCGGAACATTCCAACTCTCCATTACAATTAATATTCTAATCAGTCCATCAGCCTTGTAGTATATTTAATGTAGGGGATTTAGCACTTGCAATAACTTTAAATAACAAAGTATATAAACAATTTATTTGTGTGTGTACTAAAGAGATGTTAATAAAAATGTACCATAAATGATACCTTAGCACAATCCCAACAAAAAAGAATATGAACATCAAAGAATTTCATGGCAACTTCTGAAAGAATAGTTGTGTCAGTTAATATTAAGATGGATAAAAAGAGAGGTTAAGCCAAATAGTAAAATAAGATGTATCAACTGAAATAGGAGTAAACAGTGACAGAAACAAACTGAATGAATCTCACCAATCGCATAATTAGTGTTTCACTGCAAGGACTAGAGTATGAGGAACATCATTCGTGAGACAAAATAGATTATAAGGAAAGGTCAGAGGAGACAGATTAGCAGTCAAAAGTGTTCACTGTTCTTGCCAAAGATTTGAGTTACCTGCTTAGGACCCAAGTTAGGTAGTGACTAAGTGGAGGTAAGAGGGGGAATGTTTACATCAGCATTAAGATAAATCTCATCATCTTTGAAGTCCAGTTCAAAGGAGATTGACAGATGTCTCAGCTGTCCACCATGCTGAGCCTTCTTCACCTATATGGAAGACCTCCTTTCTCTGCCTGCTGCAATGCAGTGTGCTGCTGACATTACACACCTGGTGGGGGGGGCTTTTAGAAAGCTACTGGAACTTAAATAGGACTTTCTTCCTGGATTGTCACTTTAATTTCAGAATCATTTATTATCACCATCCTGGAAAATGATCAATAGTGTGGGGTGCCAAAAATGCTTAAGAAGACAATAGTTCTTCTTAAGAGCCAAAATTCACTATTTCTATTTTTTCTATCATGCCAAAGCCCGTTTTAAATGATTAAGTTCAAAGACAAACACAAGCTGATTCACAGTCTGTGTGAGTATCTTTGTGTCTTTGTGGCAGGGCTCCGATGGTTCGGACCAAGTCTGATGTAGACTTTGGTAAAGTCTGGGAACTTGTGTAGTTTATTCCTCCAGACCCTCTCAAAACTCCTTGTGCTTTTAAAGCATTTTCTTAGAAAACTCCTAATATTCAAGTTAGTTGGAGGTATGGTATACTGAACATTCATCCTATTCTGTACGCTGTTATGAGATTTTATCTGACTTGCTTTAATTTATTTGCTGGTTTACATGTTTATCAATCATCAGTCAATTTAATAACATGATAACAATATTTAACAGCCAGTGATTCAATCACAAGTTTAAATCTTAATGAAGCCAGTGTCTGAGAAATCAAAGCTTTCCAAGAAGCATAACGTCATGTCTCTAGCTCCTGAATCAAAAGCAAATGGTCTGCAAAAGGGAACCTTTCCCTTAAATGTGCTATTTTCATGAAATTATCTTAGTCTATATATCCTCATTTCTTTTTTTAATTTGTCTATAAAATTTCACAGTGAGTTCAAATAGACTTCTTCATAGGTTTTCTAGTATATTCTCTAATATGTGTTAGAAATCCTCAAAACTGAAATCCTAGAAGACTGACTATTTTTATAATCAACAAATACAGGAGGCTATCAGTAAACAAGTCAGAACTGAGTCTCGGGGGTACCCTTGCTAATGGAAGGTTTCTTAATGTGGGCGATTTGAAGCTTGCATTTGCCATTATCTGGTGAAATAGTTTGCATTAAGCCTAGCACGAAGTAATGTTCTTCCACACATGTTTTTTCTTGAATTCCCTTCAGACATGATTGCAGAAAACCAACCTTTGCAAAGCCTGTTCTCTCTTCTGCTGTGCAGCGATTTCCCTTCTCATGTTTCTGTCAGAATGAAAATTAGATTCTGAGACAGCTCTGCACCCAATATCTTTGCCGAGGTGTGAAATGCTCAGGTTTCTCTGGCCATAATGAACATATGCAAAGTCATTTTAGACAGCCTGTCTTGGAGCATAAAGAGACTCTGCTCCTGGGCTCACAGTTAGGCTGCCTGTAACACACATGTCCTCCAGAAGCCAGCCGCACAGGAGGCTAGGGCATTTGCTTGTCACTTGAGCACCTGAATTCCAAGGACTGTCAGTGTTTACAGCCCTGTTTAATTTTCTGAGTTTCTTTTTGCTTGCAACTAGTATGTTAGAATCATGTTTGGCAGAATGGTGCGGAATCCTGAGTCTTCTGGAAATGACCAGAGAAGATGTATTTTTGTATGAAAATTAAATACAAAGATAAGTTAAAATAATTCTATAGCGAGAATTCATATTCTGACTACTGTAAACTTCCATTAGCATGAAAAGGGGAGCAGAACTGGATGGAAATCTTGTTCTATTGTATCCAACACTACTGCTTCGGTTATTTTGAAGAGCGGCATTGACAAACTATCATCAAAATAAATTAAAATTTGTTATTTTTAGGTTAACGGTAGATGATGTCTTGCCCTTTGACAGTCACAAAAGAAAACCTATATTTTTAGTTCTGTGCATATGGGAAAGTGAAAAATCATAGACGTGAAGCATATAGTGACTGAACTCACATGATCACATAACACTTCAGAGTACAAGGAAATGTGAGGTTCTAAGTACACATGCGTAATGAATATACAAAGTTTGGATAAAACCTGCCAGGCAAACATATCAAGGAGTGCTGAGCTTGGGCAAGGAGACAAAGACTAAAGCAGCTTCAGTCCACATGGGAGAGGTGAGCTGTGGAGATGCAGGTCTGTTCGCCTGGATCTAGGACCTGGGTTAATATTTATGTTAAATGTCAAGAGGAAGGACTGAAGAGATGACTGAGTGGTTTAAGACACTTGTGCAGATGAGCCACTTTGTTTCCATCCACCTACAGGACAGCTCACAACCATTTGTAACTCCAATTCAAGGGATCTGATGTCCTCTTCTGGACTCCATGGTCTACAGATATATACACACATATATGGTAAGCACTCAAACAGATTTTTTTTTTAATTTTTAAAAATGTCCAAAGGATACATCAAATTTCTAGCAAATCTAAAATCTAAATACTATTAAGGTAAAATCAACACGCAATACTGTTATATTCCTTCACACCAACAATGGACAGTAGACACTGAATTAATAAGACACCTATTTAAAATTGCATCAAAGATGATAATAACAGTATCTGACTTGTATATTGAAAACTCCCCACAACGCTGAAATAAAGACTGTAAGTAACTAAGAAAACCTCCTGTGTGTTTAGATACAAATTGTCATTGCTGATACAGTAGGAATCTGTGTTCATTTTCTTGTGTTTCTATAACAATTGGCTACATTGTCCATCATCTTATTTTTATCCTATTATTGTATATCTCTAGATGAGAATTAAAATTCTATAAATAAACCAATACAGATATGGAATTTTAATGAGCATGCCAAGAACATCAAAGAGGAAAAACTGAATCTATTAAGCAAATGAGTAATAGAACCGTGTATCCATATGCAGTGGGATAAGTTTGAACTATACCTTACATGTCATAAAACCATTCGGTGTTTTACATTGGTGGTGATAATTCCGTGATCTTGTGAACAAAATGCAAAGTACTTAAATTTGTCAAATTAAGGATTATAGAATACTGAATAGAGAATGTGTTATCCTAAATTCCCTGAAAAATTAGTCCTTTTTCTCTTTCTTTGCATAGTGTTGACAGGGCTTGCTTCTACTAAGAATAACTTCCTGAGAAGAAACTACACATATCAGATCTTCAAAGGTGAAAATTCTCTGAAGAGTTTTATAGAGAGGAGTAAATGACTGCCCACATTTTTCATTGTCTTTAACAGACTGAAATTAGTGTAGAAAATAAGAATTTTAGATGCTCTTATAGCTAGCAGTAATTAAGTTAAAGAAGAGGAAGGGGTGTAGACAGAGTAGTACAGAGAGAAGATAATTATGGGTTAAAGTCTGAATGTGTATCCCCACCAAACATACATTCAAACCTGAATCCCTAGGGTGGATTTTAGAGGTTATTTAGCTTGGATGAAATGACATAGGATCTTTCTAGAATGAGGTTAGTGCCATATAAACAGGATGAGCAAGAAGAACTGAGATCTAATAATTTCTCAACCTCTTTTTTCCTTCATCTCCCCTTGTTCCTATATCCCCTTATGTTTCAGTTTTCCTTTCTTTTCACTCTTTCTCCCTCCCCTTCTTTCTGTCTCTAGAATCACAGGAGGTCCTTCACAGACATTCAGTCAGAAGTCCCTTGATCTACGACCTACAGGACTCCCCAAGTGAAATGTAAATCTTTGTTGAAAAGAGCCACTCAATCTATGATTTTGCACCAATAGTCTGATTTGATTAATGCACTGTATAATGATATGGAAGAGCAATGTGAGAGAATTCTGAGAAATAAGAAACATACTTACTTAATTAAAAGGTCTAGATCATAGAAAATTTTAAAATGGAGATTATTTTAAAATGATTTTGTTTGATTTTTTAAAATGAAGATACTTTGAAACCATAAGTAAATTGCAGGTATAAACTAGAGTAATATTGCATTGCTGATGAAATTGTCTGCATGGATGTAGCTATTTTACTTCTTTTGAAAAGAATGAAGCCATATCAAATATTCTTATTAAATTTTAATCATGGAGAAGATATAGATACAATTTAGTCATAGTCAAAGGTGGAAAGGCAAGAGCCAGATCAGGTGTGCATGAATGAAAAATAGCATCATGCTGTTACATTTTATGGACCAATTCAATAAAAGTCTTCAAGTATTAGAAACAAATCCTGTGCCTTACTAACTGTACATGGTGCTTCCAGAAATAATTGAGAAGTAACACAATAATCCAACAAGAGCCACAAAAAGGAAAACTGTCAATACTGTAGAAACAGAGATATTATCCAAGATACTAACACCCTTCCCAGGCTTCCTGGTTCACCCAAAGGCATCTCTTCCCACTCAGCTCTCACCAAGACAGTGGCATCACTGTTCTTCTGGCCACTGCTTTGGTTTAGTCTCTCACTACTTTCATTTCAATCCAGTTGCCTAACAGAGAGTAAGTGGTAAGGTCTCTTCTATCCTCCAGACAGCTTGAAGATGGTGCTCAACACCTGCTGACAGAGAAAGTATTTTTGAATTATTTATCTAATGTCACTTTCTCACTTTACACAGTGGCTCACCATAACTTAATGTTCAGACCTGGCAGGTTAGCACACATGACACATTGTGATCAAGCCCCATTTGTTTCAGACATTCATTCCTTCCATTACCTCATGCTTACCTCTTACTAGAGCACGCTGAACAAAATACAGCTCTACCATTGTGTCAAGGTGTTTCACTCGTTCATACCTTCCCTTATGCGTGTTTTAATTGGAAACCCTCTCTTTTTTCTACCTCCCTCCTTCCAAGATTTCCTTCCAATGCACCTCATCAGTTTGCCAACCAGCTGTTTGAGAAGTATTCTAGAAGACTTGACAAGTCCATGAATCCTTCCATTGGGATAGTCAGAGGAACAACAGTAAGCAAAACAAGAGTTTTCAGACTAACTCTAGAGAAACATGGATTCCAAGCACACCCACTGTGATGGTTAATCTTGATTGTCCACCGAATGAGATCTTCCCTAAATATGGGTGACTTCTCTGTATAGTCCTGGCTGTCTTTGAACTCACTCTGTAGACCAGATATCTACCTGTCTCCCAAGTGCTGGGATTAAAGACTTGCACTACCACTGCCCAGCAAAACCTTTCTTCTTTAAGTGACTTCTGTCAGGTATTGTGTCACAGCAACAACAAAAAAAGTAGCCACTGTATCCATACTTCAAAAATATAAGTAGGTGGTCTAAATCTTCAAAGACAACAAACCTTTGTGGTGTAGAACTGTATGGGAGAAATTTGAGGGGAGATGCCAAGACTAGTGTTGGAAATTTTTCCACTTAAGGATTATTCTAAGAAGTTGAAAGCATAACCCACTGTTTCTAGAGAGTTTGAGGATCGAGGACCTATAACGAGTATTCTTTTGGAACAAAGACTAGAACTAACTATGAGATAGTGGCTTAAAGACCATAAGCACAGGGGCTAGGGTAGCAAAAAAGACAAGGATAAAACTGAGAAACTAAACTGGGTGTGATGGAATACACCTTTAATCCCAGCACTCAGGAAAGTGAGGTAGGTGGAGTTAGAGGCCAGCCTGATATACAGGCTGGATTCCAGGACAACCAGGGTAACATAGAGAAAACTTGTCCCCAAAACAAAAACAAACCAAAAAAAATTGGGAAGACTAGCAGAGAAGTAGCATTGAGGAGAGTCTAGGACAAACTGTCCTTAAGTTGATGAAAGGGACCACTATGTCATTCTACATTCCTGTCTGAAAGTTCAAGGAAAGCAATTTTCCTGCTAATGATCAACAGCAAAGGGTCAGTAGGAAATCCCAAGTAAAACTAAGAATGAGCAGAATATCATGTATAAAGTCACCACAACAATATGTTTTGCTTATGAAACTGAAGAACAAGTATTCCATAGTGACCTTAAAAATTAAGAGAACTGTAGAACACATAGCGTATGTTAAGACTTCAAAACTCAGGTGGTAAATAATTTAAGAAAAGGACTATTTGAAAAATGAGGATTAAAATTAAAAAATAATTTGATAAACAAAAGGAAAATCTATTTCCTGAATGTTAAGAAATATGAAAGCAACTGGAGGTCAACATGCAGAAGAATGAGAATTGACCCACTCTTATCTCCTCATACTAAGCTCAACTCCAAGTGGATCAAGGACCTCCACATAAAACCAAACACACTGAAACTAATAGAAAAGAAACTGGGGAAGACCCTGGAGGACATGGGCACAGGGTGAAAATTTCTGAACAGAACACCAATAGCTTAAGCTCTAAGATCAAGAATCGACAAATGGGACCTCATAAAATTACAAAGTTTCTGTAAGGCAAAGGACACTGTCAGAAGTAAAATACAGCAACCAATGAATTGTGAAAAGATCTTCACCAACCCCACATCTGACAGAGGGCTAATATCCAATATATACAAAGAACTCAAGAAGTTAAACCCCAGAGAACAAAATAACCCTATTAAAAATGGGATACAGAGCTAAAAAAAGAATTTTCCCCTGAAGAAATTCAGATGGCTGAGAAGCACCTTAAGAAATGTTCAACATCATTAGTCATTAGGGAGATGCAAATCAAAACAACCCTAAGATTTCACCTCATACTAGTCAGAATGGCTAAGATTAAACACTCAGGAGACAGCAGGTGTTGGCAAGGATATGCAGAAAGAGGAACACTCCTCCACTGCTGGTGGGATTGGAAGCTGGTACAACCTCTCTGGAAATCAGTCTGGTGGTTCCTCAGAAAATTGGGCATGACACTTCCAGAGGAGCCTGCCATACCACTTTTGGACATATACCCAGAGGATTCCCCTGCAGGCAACAAGGACACATGCTCCACTATGTTCATAGCAGCCTTATTTATAATAGCCAAAGCTGGAAAGAACCCAGATGTCCTTCAATGGAGGAATGGATACAGAAAATGTAGTATATTTATACAATGGAGTACTACTCAGCAATTAAAAACAATGAATTCATGAAATTTGTAGGCAAATGGTTGGAACTGGAAAATATCATCCTAAGTGAAGTAAGCCAATCACAAAAGAATACACGGGGGACACCGTCACTGATAAGTGGATATTAATTAGCCCAGAAGCTCTAAATACTCAAGATACAATTAACATATCAAATGATTGCCCAAGAAGAAGTAAGTAGAAGGCCCTGGTCCTGGAGAGGCTTGATCCAGCATTGTAGGGGAGTACCAGGACAGAGAAATGGGAGAGAGTGATTGGGGAATGGGCAGAGGAAAGAGAGCTAATGGGACTTATGGGGAGGGGGGAATCAGGAAAGGGGAAAGTATTTGGAATGTAAACAAAGAATATAGAAAATAAAAAAAGGAAAAAGAAAGAAAAATGACACAAAAAAAATAACACAACCATGTGTGATAAGGTAAAGAAATCTCTCTGCCATTCTGATAAGTAAACCCTTTTCAGAATGAGCCATACCAACGCAGTCAGATGTTTAGACACTGGATTTCTTCACATATGTATGATGATGAAGTCTAGTCAAGATGGTAGGAAATGAGATTCAATAAGCAAATTATATTTCTTAATAGAAATTTTTTAAGGATCTGTTTTACCAAACACTGAGGAAAAGTTCTTTCTTTCTCTAAGCTGTATTTGTGGGAGAGTAACATGTAAATAATTACACTCACATTAGAAGCAAAGATTATAAGCTCCATCATGTAATAAGGACACATGCTCCACTATGTTCATAGCAACCTTATTTATAATAGCCAGAAGCTGGAAAGAATCCAGATGCCCTTCAACAAAGGAATGGATACAGAAAATGTGGCACATTTACACAGCTATTAAAAACAATAAATTCATAAAATTCTTAGACACATGGATGGAACTAGAAAATATTATCCTGAGTGAAGTAATCCAATCACAAAAGAACCCACATAGTATGCACTCACTAATAAGTAGATATTAGCACAGAAACTCAGAATGCCCAAGATACAATTCACAGACCACATGAAGCTCAAGAAGAAGAAAGACCAAAGTGTGGCTGCTTGGGTCCATCTTAGAAGGTGGAACAAAATACCCATGGGAGGAGATACAGAGACAAAGTGTGGAACAGAGAGACTGAAGGAAAGGCTGTCCAGAGACTGCCCCACCTGGAGATTCATCCTATATACAGTTACCAAACCCAGACACTATTGTGGATGTCAACAAGTACTTGCTGACAGGAGTCCTGATATAGTTGTCACCTGAGAGGCTCTGTCAGTGACTGACAAATACAGAGGGAGATGCTCACAGCCAACCACTGGACTGAGCACAGTGTCTCTAATGGATGAGCTAGAGAAAGGACCCAAGGAGCTAAAGGGGTTTGCAGCCCCATAGGAGGAACAACAATATGAACCAACCAGTACCCCCAGAGCTCTCAGGAACTAAATCACCAACCAAAGAGTACACATGGAGGGAACCATGGCTCCAGTCGCATATGTAGTAGAAGGTGGCCTTTTCGAACATCAATGGGAGGTGAGGCCCTTGGTCCTGTGAAAGCTCGATGCTCCAGTATAGGGGAATGCCAGGACAGGGAAGTGGGAGTGGGTGGGTTGCTGAGCAGGGAGATGGGGCAGGGGATAGGGGGTTTTTGGAGGAGAAAACAGGAAAGGGGATAAAATTTAAAATGTAAATAAAGAAAATATCTAATTAAAAACAGAGAAGCAAAGATTTATTGTGATTAAATTAGATAACATCTACAAAGTGTTTCACATGGTATCTGAAATGCAAGGATCCATCTCAAGGCACAACCAAAAGCTGCTATTTCTTCTGTTCTGAAGTCTCATATGCTGAGAGTTGTTTTCTTCTGACCATCAAAGCTAGTTATGTTCCCACATTGTAAGCATTGGGCACATTTACAAAGAGCCACAGCTTTGTTATTTTCTCTGTAGTAACAGCTCTGATCTCTTGAGCACTATCCAGGCTCGTTTTGTGTTTTATAATTTTGTTTTTGAATTGGTACTAGGTATCTCAATTCTTTCCCTAACTCCTGTTATTGACGTCCTGATGTGAAGATGTTCAAGTGATCTGAAGTTTCAGAGTTAAGTTCTGCCACATTTTAAAGTCTAATCCATTATACTCTAGTTTTTCTATGTGAGGAAAAATAAAAAAAAATATGAAAATCATTTCCAAAAGAATTAGAAACCTAAGCATGCACCCTAAGGTCTTGGGCTTAATTTGGGGGATAGAAGAAACAGAATGCCAAATACGGATCCATGGGGAAGTCCCAAGGAGCGTATGTCTGTCCAGCCACTGTGAGGCATGGCTTGTCACTGCCCCAACATCCATCTGTCCACAACCATTGCTTCTCAGAACCCCCTGGTCAACGATATTCCAGCGATGAGCAAATAAGTCTGCCAATCTCCAGTTGGTGTTTTTTAGTATAGTACAAAATGTTAAGTTGTGTCATGTATAAAGATGAGGGCTATTTAAGTACATTTCTTTCTAGAGAATTTCTCAAACTTCAATTCATACTCATCATTTACAACTTTTAATTAAAGTTACAGAATCTCTATTGATTTGATCACAAGAGAAAACCAGTAGTTTCTCCCCCTAACTTTGAAAAACTTTGCTGGGAGCTAAGGACATGCCAATGCCCCACTTTGAAAGGAATAAAGGCAAACATTCCCAAAGATGCAAGCTGAAATAAAATCTAAACAATTGATGTCATTATAAAAGTAAAGCACCCTTTTCTTCAACCTTAACCAATATTTCACTGTATTTTAAACATTTAATTTTATTCCCATCAAGTTAAAATACAGCCATTTTTCTTTTATTCAAGAAACAAAAATGCCACTTATTGAAGTTACTCTAGAGACCTAATGCTCACAATCCAGAGATGACATACCCTCCTCATGAATTACACACCACCAATGGATTTGATCTTCTTATCCCTGAGAAATGACTTGACTTTGCCAAGATTTTAAAAGAAAACTCAAGGAGATAGATTTTCAAGATTTCAGGAGAAAAAGTCATTAAGCCCTGAGAAACTTCAGAAGCTAGGCAAAGACCACTAAATGGGAAAAGTTTTCCCTGGAAAGAACCTCATTACAGTTTTTAGTGTAGATGCTTCAAGGAAAAGTCTCTATGTTGCAAAAATGATCTTGATGTTATAGAAGTGCATTTCAAATGGGATCCTACCCATAATGAGATGAGGTTCATGACCTCTGGAAGTGCTGGAAGCAGAGAAAGGCAATGTCTTCCAGGGAAGACGATGCAAGCCAAACTCTAGTAGGGCACTTCATCATTTGAAATTTTTTTTGATAATTTTAAAATGGCTCTTATGAGTGTGAGAAAGGGACAGGACAAGGCACACATGTTGCTGTACAGTATTCTCCCCTCTCTTTATGCATACCAAGATAAATCTGTGATTGTATTTTTATTCATGTAGTCCAACATGCAGAATTTCCCCTAAGAATAGTCTCAATATTTTCTAGTTGTTTTAATTTGTTCATTTCTCTTTTGCATTAGTGTAAAATAGAAAATGATGGATAATTGAAATTCAAACACCTTTGCTGATTTTCCAATCATATCCTAAATATCCTTATGCATTTACAATCTGATTTTTATTTTAAAGAGTTTAATGCTCTTTTACTGAATGAGGCTGATATTCTGAAGAAGTGTTAAGTTAGTACATGTATGCAATCATGTGCATGTATGCATGTGTCTTCATGTGTATACATGAATGCATCTATTCATTTGTTCAGAAGTACACTTGTCTGTGCATGTGTGTATGTATGTGCATGAGTGTGTATGTTCTATTCAGGCATTTTCACCTTTACTTTGAAGGTCACTTTCTTCTAAGAGCTACTTTACTTAAATTCATCTTTTCTTTCCTCTTCCTCCTGATTCTACTCATGTGGTGCTGGGGATGGAACCCAGAACACTTGTGCATGCCAGACAAGCCCTCTACCACTGGACTATGCCTGCTGTCCTGCTGTTTCTCCTTTAAGCTTTCAGGATTTCCATTCATCCCTTTGAATACCCATGAGCTGTTCAGTTTATCCACAAGACTCCCAAATACACATTTCTTACCTCACCATTGCACAGTCTCTCTAAGCTTATTATCCTCAGCTTATCTATTCACTGAATTTGTTTTCATATTTATTAAGAATTTGACGTAGGTTGAATCCTAGTTTATAATCTGTCATACAATAATTACTACGTTTCAATGCTCCATTCTTCTATTGGCATTTTCTATCCCTAGACTTGAAATCACTTAAGTCTTGGATATCTTTATCTTTTTTCTTCTTCTTTTGCCTATTCATGATTAAGTGTGCTGATTTTTTTAGAGTACTTCTGATATCTCCACTAGTTTTCTGCTGCAATTTTTAAAATTTATAACTAAACCTTTAAATGTCACCAACTCACATTTGAACAATTGTATATTTTCTTGACTAATTTTCTAAGAACTTAGAGTATAGACAGAAATATTACAGTGAGTATAGAAATTGTTATCTAAAGTAGAAATAAGAATGGGATGCATCACAATTTTAAAATACTTATCTAGGATTTATGAGGTTCTACCTTCAACTGTACTCTCTTCTCATCTCACAAAGCAAATTACCCAAAATAGTGTGATGCCCCTACCTTTTCTGATATCTGCTTTACTCACAGCTTTTCTAAGCTATGATGATATTGTTCTCTGATTTTACTTTATATTTCAAACCTATCAGAAGCAAAACAAGGAGATTTAACAATATTTTGAGATGTTGCAAAGTTTTGGCTTCTCTAGAATGTCTTTCTACTGAATCAACTTGCATGTGTCAACCCTACACGCTCTGTGCTCATAGCCTGCCTTTAGAAGACCTCAGCAGAGTTCCAGAAGGGAAATGACTAATATGAATATTTAATCTGTCAGGTTTGAATAAATGTTAAGGAGATTTTCCAGTGTAGCACTGGGTAAGCACCATGCATGGGGCAGTAGCTGAGAATTTACACATGCAGGACTTTGAGGCAATGAGTTCCAGAAATTATTACAGGACTTTACTTTGATGTTTTCTATTCAATTTCTATTCAATCTTTTACTAAAGTCATCAATTTGTGATGATTGGTAGTTGACTTTTTTTTAAAGGAGTCTCTATTTCTCTTTAAAGACTTAATGTGTTTAATAAATGTTTATGAATCATGTAATATTTAGGAAAAAATGCTGCATTATGTCTTCCTAGAAACAGGTTCTTTTGCCATTCTGCAGACTCCATGACTCTCATATATTTTATGGTTCCATTTCATAGGCTTCCATCAAGCTACAAGTCCAAAAGCTGCAATTCCAGGACCATAGCACCAGTGTGTTACTTGTAGTTTTCAAGGCCAATAAACACTAAGGAAATGAATGAGCTTGTGAATGCTCTCTTTCTAAAAATCATCTACATCCAAATTTGAATATGTTAAGCTTTGTCATAGTCAAACAGAATCTACTATCAAAGAAGCATCCACCTGTTGGCTACCATTCTGCTCCTTGCAAAGTGGCTCCAGAAACAGCTTGGTGTTGATTAGAAAATAAGGGGTACTGCTTAAAGCAGCCTTACACAGGATGTATTGAAGAAGGGGCACAGTTAATAGATCACACATGCCATTAAAACAGAAAACAGACTATTTGTGCAGGACAGGGAAAGGAGTGAAGGCAGAAAAATAGGATCAATATATTCCAGCAATTAAGAAGCCAACTGATGCTTCATAATGGCATAAGAGCAATGCAGAACCAAGTGAAGGGATAAAGAGGTCCAAAAATACGCAGGAAAAGACATGATTTGTTCATTACAAAGGATATTCCCACTCTTTCAAAATAAATACAATTTTTATAAATGCTTTATTTTGATAAACCTGGGTTGGATGCTAACATTAAAGTGTGCTGGAGAGCCCCTTCCTTTGCACAGTCATCATCGCAGTAGATGTGAAATGTGAAAAGTGTGTATGTGGGATGCTGCTCAGTTTCCTCAACCCACTGATGAAGTCAGCTAAGACTTTCCACCCTGACCCCTGGCTTAACTACATAAGTGATCATTTGGTTCTTGGTATCAATGGGTTTAGATTAGGATCTCTGTGTATGCAACTTTTTGAGTCATATATGTTGATTAGACTCTGCAGCAGGAAATGTTTTGAGTATCTTCTTTGTTCCAGCCTTGTCTCATTGCCATACAAAAGACGATCTCTCAAAGCCGCCAAAGAACAGGATGTTATCCAAAAGTCAAATCAGAAGTAAATTGTCGCATCCAAATTCAGTGAACTTGATTAAACTGGCATAGGTAATGGAGCTATATTTTTAGGTGTGAGACACCTCTTCTAGCAGATGACTTTTTTTTCCAGTTTTCTCACTTTTAATTATAGTCATGGAAGTGTATAGTATGACCAGTTAATGCATGTATAGTATAATCTTCAGTGATCTAATCAGGGAAACACATTTCCAACTGTTTCTGACATATCATTGGGAACCTTCCAATGCTTCTCTTCTAGTGCTTTAGAAAATCCTTAAGTTACTATCAACTACAGGGTGTCACTGTTTCAAACCTACTTAACACTGAGCGGTTACTTGAACTAACATTTTTCACCATACATTCTTTTCTTTTCTTTTCTTTTCTTTTCTTTTCTTTTCTTTTCTTTTCTTTTCTTTTCTTTTCTTTTTCATTCCTTTCTTTCTTTTCTTTTTTCTTTTTTGGATATTTTCTTATTTATATTTTAATTGTTTTTCCCTTTCCAGGTCTCTCCTTCATAAACCCCCTATCCCATCACTCCTACCCCTATCTCTATGAGGGTGCACTTATCCACCCACCCACTCCCGTCTTCCTGCCCTAGCAGTCCCCTACACTGCAGCACTGAATATCCACAGGTCCAAGGCCTGATCCTCCCACTGACATCTAACAAGGCCATCCTCTGCCATAATGATGCAGCTGGAGCCATGGGTCCCTCTTTGGTTGGTGGTCCAGTCCCTGGGAGCTCCAGGGAGGTCTGGCCAGTTGGCACAGTTACTCCCCCCATGGGGCTGCAAACCCCCATAGCTCCTTCAGTCCCTTCTCCAACTCCTCCATCTGGAACCCAGTGTGAAGTCCAATGATTGGCTGCTAGCATCTGCCTTTGTATATGTCAGGCTCTGCCAAAACCTCTCAGGAGACAGCCATATTAGGCTCCTGTAAGCAAGCACTTCCATAATAGCTTCCAGGTTGGTGACTGCATAAGGGATAGATACCCGGGTGGGGGCAGTCTCTGGATGGCCTTTCCTTCAATCTCTGCTCCACACTTTGCCCCTATGTTTTCTCCTGAGAGTATTTTTCCCCTTCTAAGAAGCACTGAAACATCCATATTTTGGTCTTCTGTCTCCTTTGGCTTCAATAGTCTGTGAATTGAATCTTGGGTCTTCCAAACTTTTGGGCTAATATGCACTTATCAGTGAGTGCATACCATTGTGTTCTTTTGTGACAAAGTTAGTTAACTCAGTATGATATTTTCCAGTTTCATCCATTTGCCTGTAAATTTCATGAAGTCATTGTTTTTAATACCTGAGTAGTACTACATTATGTTATTTTACCACATTTTCTGTATCCATTCCTCTGTTGAGGGATATCTGGGTTATTTCCAGCTTTTGGCTATTATAAATATGGCTGCTATGAACAACATGTGTCCTTATTACATGGTGGAGCACTTTCTGAGCATATGCCCAGGAATGGTATAGCTGGGTACTCAGGTAGTACTATGTCCAATATTCTGAGGAACCACCAGACTGATTTCCAGAGTGGTTTCACCAGTTTGCAATCCCACCAACAATGGAGGAGTGTTCCTCTTTCTCCACATCTTCACCAGAATCTGCTGTCACCTAAGTATTGATCTTAGCAGTTATGACTGGTGTGAGGTGGAATCATGGGATTGTTTTGATTTGCATTTCTCTGATGACTAAAGATGTTGAACATTTCATTATTTTCTTCTTGCCCATTGGAACTTCTTCAGGTGAGAATTCTCTGTTTAGCTCTGTACCCCAGTTTTAATAGGGTTATTTGTTTCTCTAGAGTCCAACTTCTTCAGTTCTTTGTATATATTAGATATTAGCCCTCTATCAGATGTAGGATTGGTAGATATTTTCCCAGTCTGTTGGTTTCGATTTGTCCTATTGACAGTGTCCTTTGCCTTACAGAAGCTTTGCAATTTTATGAGGTCCCATTTGTCAATTCTTGATCTCAGAGCATAAGCCATTGGTATTCTGATCAGGATCTTTTACCCTGTACCCATATGTTACCAATTTCCCCCACTTTTTCTTCTATTAAATTCAGTGCATCTGGTTTTATGTGGAGTTTCTTGGTCCATTTGGACTTGAACTTTGGACAGGGAGATAAGAATGGATCAATTTGCATTCTTCTACATGTTGAACCAGCACCATTTGTTGAAAATGCTGTCTTTTTTTCCACTAGATGGTTTTGTCTCCTTTGTCAAAGACCAAGTAATTTTTGGGTCTTCAATTCTATTCCATTGATTTGGCTGCCTGTAACTATAGCAGTACCATGATATTTTTTATCACTATTGTTCTGTAATACAGCTTGAGGTCAAGGATGGTGATTCCCCCAGAATTTCTTTTATTGTCGAGAATAGTTTTTGCTCTCCTGGGTTTTTGTTATTCCAAATGAATTTGAGAATTGTTCTTTCTAACTCTATGAAGAGTTGAGTTGGGGTTTCAATGAGGATTACATTGAGTCTGTAGATTGCTTCTGACAAGATAGCTGTTTTTATTATATCAGTCCTGCTAATCCACTATAATGGGAAATCTTTCTATCTTCTGAGGTCTTGTTCCATTTCTTTCTTCAGAGACTTGAAGTTCTTGTCATACAGATCTTTCAGTTGTTTGATTAGAGTCACACCAAGGTATTTTATATTGTTTGTGACTATTATGAAGGGTTTAGATTCCCTAATTTATTTCTCAGCCTGTTTATCCTTTGAGTATAGGAAGGCTACTGATTTATTTGAGTTAATTTTACATCCTGCCACTTTGGTGAAGTTGTTTATCAGCTGTAGGAGTTCTCTGGTGGAATTTTGTGGTCACTTAAATATATTATATCATCTGCAAATAGTGATATTTTGGCTTCTTCCTTTCCAATTTGTATCCCTTTCACCTCCTTTTGTTGTCTAATTGCTCTAGATAGAACTTCATGTACTATATTGAATAGATAGGGAGAGAGAGGGCAGTCTTTTCTAGTCCCTGATTGTAGTGGGATTGCTTCAGGTTTCTCTCTATTTAGTTTGGTTTGTTGGCTACTGGTTTGCTGTATATTGATTTTACAATATTTATGTATGGGCCTTGAATTCTTGATGTTTCCACGATTTTTATCATGAAGTGATGTTGAATATTGTCAAATGCTTTCTCAGCATCTAATGAAATGATCATGAGGTTTTTTTCTTTTGAGTTTGTTTTTAGAGTGGATTACATTGACAGATTTCTGTATATTGGACCATCCCTGCATCCCTAGCATGAAGCCTACTTGATCTGGTTAATGATGGTTTGGATGTGTTCTTAGATTAGGTTTGCAAGAATTTTATTGAGTATTTTTGCATCAGTATTCATAAGGGAAAATGGGTCTGAAGTTCTCTTTCTTTGTTGGGTCTTTGTTTGGCAGCAGTGTAACTGTGGCTTCATAGAACAAATTGGGTAGTGTTTCTTCTATTTCTATTTTGTGAAATAGTTTGAAGAGTATTGGTATTAGGTCTTTGAATGTCTGATAGAATTCTGCATTGAAGCCATCTATTCTTGTTTTTTTTTCATTGAGGGACTTTTAATTTCTGTAGGGGCTACGTGACAGTATAGATGGTTTATCTTATCCTTATTTAAATTTGGTACCTAGTATCTGTTTAGAAAGTTGTACATTTCTTCCAGATTTTCCAGTTTTGTTGAATACAGGTTTTTGTAGGAGGATATAATGATTTTTTTCAATTACTTCAGTTTCTGTTGTTGTATCTCTCATTTCCTTCTGATTAAAAAAAAGGATACTATCTCTGTTCCCTCTGGTTTGTCTGGTTAATGGTTTATCCTGTTGATTTTCTCAAAGAACCAGCTCCTGGTTTTGTTGATTCTTTGTATAGCTCTTTTTGTTACTACTTGGCTTATTTCAAATGAGTTTGATTATTTCCTGCCATCTACTCCTCTTGGGTGTATTTGCTTCTTGTTTTAGAGCTTTTAGATGTGTTATTAATCTGCTAATGAATGTTCCCCCCAGTTTCTTTTTGGAGGCACTCAAAGCCATGACTTTTCCTCTTAGCTGTGCTTTCAATGTGTCCCATAAGTTTGGGTATATTTTGCCTCCATTTTCATTAAATTCCAAAATGTCTTTAATTTCTTTATTTCTTCCTTAACCAAGTTATCATTGAGTAGGGTGTTGTTTTTCTTCCATGAGTATGTGGGATCTCTGTTGTTTTTTGTTACTATTGAAGACCAGCCTTAGTCCGTGGTGATTTGATAGGATACATGGGATTAATTTTTTATACTATTTTTTTTCCTTTTTTAAAATTTTCTATAGTCTTTGTTTACATTCCAAAGGCTTTCCCCTTTCCCAGTTCCCCCCTCACCATATGTCCCATAAGTCCTCTTCACCCCCCCCCCGCCCATTCCCCAATCACCCCCCTCCCCACCATTTCTCTGTTCTGGTACTCTCCTACAAAACTGGATTTAGTCTTTTCCAAACCAGGGTCCTCTCCTTCCTTTTTCTTGGGAATCTTTTGCTTAGCTAATTGTGCCTTGAGTATTCAGAGCTTCTGGGCTCATTAATATCCACTTATCTGTGATTGCAATTCATGTGTATTCTTTTGTGATTGGGTTAACTCACTTAGGATGATATTTTCCAGATCCAACCATTTGCCTACAAATTGCATGAATTCATT
Source organism: Apodemus agrarius (assembly GCA_964023405.1). Lineage (NCBI taxonomy): Eukaryota > Metazoa > Chordata > Mammalia > Rodentia > Muridae > Apodemus > Apodemus agrarius. Next base: position 57,152,685 of record OZ030008.1, on the reverse strand, counting down.
GTTTTTAATTGCTGAGTAGTATTCCATTGTATAAATATACCACATTTTCTGTATCCATTCCTCGATTGAGGGACATCTGGGTTCTGGTTCCAGCCTTATAAATAAGGCTGCTATGAACATAGTGGAGCATGTGTCTTTATTGCATGCAGGGGAATCCTCTGGGTATATGCCCAGGAGTGGTATGACAGGGTCCTCTGGAAGTGACATGCCCAATTTTCTGAGGAACTGCCAGGCTGATTTCCAGAGCGGTTGTACCATCTTGCAATCCCACCAACAATGGAGGAGTGTTCCTCTTTCTCTACATCCTCGCCAGCACCTGTTGTCTCTTGAGTTTTTAATCTTAGCCATTCTGACTGGTATGAGGTGGAATCTCAGGGTTGTTTTGATTTGCATTTCCCTGATGACTAATGATGTTGAACATCTCTTAAGGTGGGATTATTTCAATCTTGTATCCATTGAAGCCTCTTTTCTGACTGATTATATGGTCAATTTGGGGGAAGGTAGCATGAGGTTCTGAGAAAAAGGTATATTCTTTTGCTTTAGGATGACATGTTCTATAGATATCTGTTAAATCCACTTGGTCCACCATTTCTGTTAGTTTCACTGTTTCTCTGTTTAGCTTATGTTTCCATGATCCGTCCATTATTAAGAGTGGAATGTTGAAGTCTCCCACTATTATTAAGTGTGGTGCAATATGTATTTTGAGCTTTATTAAAGTTTCTTTTATGAATGTGGGGATCTTTGAATTTGGAGCATAGATGTTCAGAATTAAGAGTTCCTCTTGGTAGATTTTTCCTATGATGTGTATGAAGCATCCTTCTTTGTCCTTTTGTAAATGTTTGGTAGATAGTTGATTTTATTCAATATTAGAATGGCTTCTCCAGCTTGTTTCTTGGGACCATTTGCTTGGAAATTGATTTCCAGCCATTTATTCTGATGTAGTATCTGTCTTTGGCACTGAGGTGTATTTCTCATATGCAGCAAAATGCTGGGTCCTGTTTAATATCCTGTCTTTTACTCTGTCTTTTTATTGGGGAATTGAGTCCATTGATGTTAAGAGATATTCAGGAGTTGTGATTGTTGCTTTCTGTTATTTTTGGTGTTATTTTTATGTTTGTATGGCTATCTTTTTTTTTTTAAAGAAGATTACTTTCTCGCTTTTTCTAGGGTCTAGTTTCCCACCTTGTTTTAGCATTTTCCCTCTATTATTCTTTGTAGGACTGGCTTTGTGGTATGGTATTGTGTAAATTTGGGTTTTATTCATGGAATATATTGGTTTCTTCATCTATGGTAATTGAGAGTTTTGCTGGGTATAGTAACCTGGGCTGGTGTTTGTCTTCTTTTAGGTGCTATATAACTTCTGCCTAGGATCTTCTAGACTACAGTCTCTGGTGAGAAGTCTGGTGTAATTCTTATAGGTCTGCCTCCATGTGTTATTTGACCTTTATCCCTTAATGCCTTTTATATTCTGCATTTGGTGTTTTAACCATTATTTGACATGAGGAATTTTGTAACTGGTCCAATCTATTTGGAGTTCTCTAAGCTTCTTTTATTTTTATGGGCATCTCTTTCTTTAGGTTAGGTAAGTTTTCTTCTATAATTTTGTCGAAGATATTTACTGGCCCTTTAATTTAGGAATCTTCACTCTCTTCTATATCTATTATCCTTAGGTTTGGTATTCTCATTGTGTCCTGGATTTCCTGGATGTTTTGGGTTAGTAGCTTTTTGCATTTTGCATTTCTTTGTTGTGTCAATGTTATTTGTAGTATCTTCTGCACCTGAGATTCTCTCTTCTTTCTCTTGTATTCTGTTAGTGATGCTTGTGTCTACGACTCCTGATCACTTTTCTAGTTTTTATATTTCAAGGATTGTCTCCCTTTGTGATTTCTTCATTGATTCTATTTCCAGTTTTAGATCCTGGCTAGTTTTTATTTTCAATTCCTTCACCTGTTTGGTTGTATTTTCCTGTAATTCTTTAAGGAATTTTTGTGTTTCCTCTTTAAGGACTTCTAGTTGTTTACCTGTGTTCTCCTATATTTCTTTAACAGAGTTATTTATGTCCTTCTTAAAGTCCTCTATCATCATTATGAGATGTGACTTTAAATCAGAGTCTTGCTTGTCTGGTGTGTTGGGGTATTCAAGCTCACTGTGGTGGAAAAAAATGGGTTCTGATGATGCCATGTAGCTTTGGTTTCTATTGCTTAGGTTCTTGCCCTTGCCTCTTGCCATATGGATATCTCTGGTATTAGCCAGTCTTGCTGTCTCTTACTGTGGCTTGTCTCTCCTGCAAGCCTGTGTGTCAATACTCCAGGATAAATTGGGATATGCAGAGCTGTGGCACAGGGTCAGCTCTAGTGTGCTGAAGAATCCTGTCCTGGGCTGTTCCTTGGTTCCTGTATCCTGGGGGCCCGGGTGGGTCCCTTTAAGCAGAAGTGGTCTTAAGTGTGTTCACAGGCATGTCTGCACTCCTGGAAATAGGTATTTGGGTATGAAGCTCTGTGGCACAGGATCTGCGCTGAGTGCAGATGGAAACTGGAAGCCAGATGACCTTTTTATGGTGTTGGCTGAATTAGGAAATCCATAGTTGTCTGATCCCCACTCTCCAAACTCCACATAGTTGAATGTATGTAATATTCTAATGTATATAATATTCTATTCACCATCTACTTCTGGTCAGGTGAATGAAATGTGCACTTCAGATCTATGTGCCAGTTGAGCAACCTGTATCTCTTGGATTGCACCAGCTGAGTGCTGCCACCATCTCCTTGTAATCTAAAAAACATCCAACATGCATAGCCTCAGGAAAATCACTGATAGGTATGGAATTAGCACATCAGGTCCTGATTATAATAAAGAATGACAATTCTGAAATATAACCATGAACTAGAGTTCTGAGTTTGCCTGTCTTGGAGACTTGAAGATAGATAGAAAAGACTGCTGGTAAGTATAGTTCTGAGCCTAGGGAAGTCAGTTAGAGATGGACGCACTGTCTGATCTTACTGCACACAGAATGTTACATGATGCCTTTGAACCTTGTGACCTTGTGTGAAAGAGTAGGAAGCACTGTGATTCATGGTGCTCTCTGAAATTGACCTGTCACTGGAAGCTACTTCATATCCTTACACAGGTGTCCCAGGGTACTGTCTGTAGTAACTACAATGTAAGTTCTCTGTCTTCCCAGTTTGCTTTGTTCACTGTGCTCTTCATTGACATCCTTTCTGGGCATACAAAGTTTGAGTCAGATAGAAGTGATTTTTAATTAAAATGAAGCCAGAAATTGTTGTAATCCTTCTATTGTAAACAGGTCAGGGGAAAAACATAACTCACAGAAAATCAATTGAAATGTAACTCTGCTTTTTATATTAAGATAACTCACAGATTGTATTTTTCTTTTGAACAATGTGTCTTCAACTGATATATTTTAAATCTACACTAGAAATGTAATTTTGAAAGTAAAGTTAGAAGGGTTATATCTAACTCATTAACTCATGGACTATATAAAATATTGGTGGAACATGTGGATGCCATAGCGGTAGGAACAACAAGCTGATCTCAATACTGAGTGTACTGCTTGACCACTTGCTGTATCGGGTCCTCTGTAACTATGTTCTGTTGAGTGATGAAGTCTTTTGTCTCTTTCAGTATAAACATAAGGACTGGACTACAATAACCTATCTAATATGAAATGTCATGTATAGGAAATAGAGTAGGAAGGTGTAAATTCCAACCATCACAAGGATTTAAGGGTTATACAGTGAGAACTAATTGCTGTTTTAGTTTATGTTTTGACCTCTAAAATGCATATAACATGATTCTTTAATTTGCATCTCATAGCGTTACTTCAGAATTACCATCATCTATTACCTCTCATACTTTCATTCTGGACTTGCTAAAACTGAACCTTTAGGGTGAATACTTAGGAATTTACATATTTAATAAATGTTTATAAGAAAATGACATTCACAGTGAATTTTTAAACCACTTTATTCAGCTTTTAAGCCACCAGTGAAGGGCATCCATTGATTTTCAGCAAGAAGCTTGACTATTATTTTCTAAATAACTGGATATGGGGTTAAGATATGGGAACACCAAATGCCTTTGTGAATGGAGATGTTCCACACAGCAATCCCCCTTGGGAGGAAGCAGAGAAATACTGGCCATGCTTTCTGCCTCCTACGTGCTCTCCTTGCTTGTGTATAAGCCATGAGCAGGTGAGTACAGCTCTGTTATAAGAGTCACCTTTATTTCACACAGCAGATTAAAACATCATGCAACAACTATTTTGTAAAATGACTATGAGCTACTATAATAATTTTTAAAGCTGTATGTGAACAATAATTATTAATTTTACAATAATTTTTAAAGATATGTAGTTATTTGTGTGTATGCATATATACATATTGTAGTGGCTATTCCTGGTTGTCAACTTGACTATATGTGGAATGAACTACAATCTAGAATTGGAAGGCTCACCTATGATCCTAATCTGGAGGCTCAGAGATATAAGTTTCTGACCTGGACTTAGCATGGAGATCTTGAAGCATGGATTCCAGTTCAAGGTCATCTGGGATTAACGGTGTGGAGACATACACCTTTAATCCCAGATTTCAAGTTCATCTGGGATTAAAGGTGTACACCTTTAATCTGGGCTACACCTTCTACTGGAGACATATATAAGGACATTGAAAGAAGGAAGACTCATTCTTCCTTGCTGGCTTGCTTCGTGGGACTGAGCAACTGCAAGATCCTTGGACTTCCATCCACAGCTGCTGCTGACTACTGTTGGGAAGTTGGACTACAGACTGTAAGTCATCGACAAATTCCCTAACTACATAGAGACTGCCCATACGATCTGTGACTCTAGAGAACCCAGACTAATACACATATATATCTCTATCTCTATATCTCTATCTATCTATCTCTCTATCTCTATCTCTATCTCTATCTCTATCTCTCTCTATCTCTCTCTCTATCTCTATTTATATCTATATCTATATCTAACCTATATCTAATCTAATCTAATCTAATTATATCTATATCTATATCTATATCTATATCTATATCTATATCTATATCTATATCTATACATACACTAAATGTGTGCAGGTGGTTTTGGAGGCCAAAAGAGGCATGATAGTGACCTAGAGCTGGACTTATAGGTAATGTCAGCTTCCCAACATGAGTGATGGAAAGTAAAAATAGGTCTTCTGGATTTGTATGAAGCACTCTTAACTGATAGGCCACCTCTCCAGCCCCCAAAATATTTTTAAAGGATGAAAACAATAAAATATTTCCCCATGTCATAGGTTAGGAATCTCATATTATTACCTCACTTTTTATTGTTTCAATCAAAATCCTACTCATACATTTGTGGCAGCAAGACTTTGGATTGCAAATTACAAGTTCCTTTGTAATCTTTATGTTCGTTGGAAAATTTAAAGTTGAATCATATATGTTCAATAAGATCATCTGATGTAAAGTCTACCAATATACTACTATATACTATGCTTTGAAAAGGTTTATAGTGCATTTACTTGCTTATATCTACCTTTCTAACGTAGTATATTTTTTAGGCTTTATTGAGTAATAATTGAAAGGCAATAAAAGTACAGATATTAGGTGGACTTTATTCAGTTCTGACATGTTTAGCTATGAACAAAACTATCAAGACAAGAAGATAGATACCATGTGAGTTAACCTGCAAAATTTTATGGGCTGTTGCTAACTCCTGTCTTTGCCCATTACAGCCCTGTTTCTACACCTACATGGTCACCTATATTTATTCCCTTTGTAATAGGGATTAATATATAGCAACTAGGATTTTACATAAATGTACTTATAAAATAATACGAACTCTTTATCATATGTTTTCTTTCATGAAAGGAAGTTACTTTTACAATTTTACATCATAAATCTGTTTTTCATTTCCTAAGAATGGTCTAAAGACATAGTATTTGTTTAACCCTTTATCTTCAGAAATGTTTGATATATGTTCAGTTTTCAAATTATTTATTGTTATGAATAATAATAATAATTATATAAGCATTACTATATTGTGTTTGTATATGTTTACCTGTGTGCATAAGGAGTGTTTATGAGTATAGGAGCAGATACCATGCCGTGGTATATGTATGGAGGGTAGAAGAAAACATTTTTGGAGTTGGTTTTCTTATTCATCTTGTGGAAAGGTAGAGTCAATATCAATAGACATGCTAACTCCAAAAGAGAGAACAATCTTGCACAGTTGTACCCATGACAAACAACTACAGATAATGAATGCCTGCTGAGAGAGGAATAATTAGCCTTTCCCAGGTATGAGACCTCTAATTAATTATCAAACACAAAATTGTCCTATCTGGAGTAATAGGCACATAATGAACAACAATGGACTGAGAAGATTGTATTTATCTATTTATGCATACATGTAATAATAATATATGTAGTGATGAATATATAAGCATAATAAAGGAAAAGAAGCTATCAGTTGATAGGGGGGATGGGAGGGCTAGACAAAGGATATTTGGAAGGAGTTTAAAGGAAGGAAGGGGATGAAAATGTATAAAAGTTATGAAACAAACAAAGTTTAAATGTCAGATTAAAATTTGTTTGTCTTTAGAGCCCAGTGACTGCTGAGGTGGAACTGATTTGCATGGATCCTTCCTGTGCACTAGCTTTCATGGTAGCAGAAGGTGCCTCAAATGCTTCAGGAGGAAAGCACGTGACTATGGTGGTTATGAACCAAAGGCACAAAGGCATAAGCCTGAATGCATAGTAGTGACACACACACATTTTGGTGATAACATCTTGCTAGTTAGGCTTAAGACCTGATCAAGAGAGAAATCATAGCTGGTACTGTAAACCTAGCCAACTGTTTAGGGCTATTGAAGTGATGTACCTTGGTGAAGAAACTGTAATTACTACTTTCTAAATTCTACATTTTAAATACTTGCCCTCATTCCCTGAGATTAAGTGTAGTCTTCATGCTGCATCAAGACAACATCTCTTAGCAGCAGTTGGAGACTACAGAAAACTACAGCCAATCGAAATGCAGAACTGTCTAGCCCAGTCCCAACATATACATCTACAATATGCTGGGACTATTGTGGAAGCAGGAATGGGAAGACTGTAAAAACCAGAGGAACAAGGAGAGAGTTATAAAACTGTGGCTTTCAGGAATGTCAGGAACCACACCCATAAAGTCTCACCAACATGCCTGCCTAAGCAAGAACTGAGTGAGGTCATTAAGAGACATGACAAAGTGTGTGAGGGAAAGCTCCCAGGGCCTCATCGCTACCCAAAACTAAGGAATGCTGGGTGTGGAAGAACTAGTCTTTCCCAGGGGAGAGCACACAAACTGGATATCTAATAGCAAAGGTCAGCCTTGAAAATACACATTCAAAAAAGATCAGCTCAGCTGACTGTTCTTATGCTCTTACACACACACACACACACACACACACACACAAACAAATGACTATAACAATAATTAAATGAAAGAGGCCAATAATATGAAAATGAATAAGAAGCATCATATGGCAGGATTTGAAGGGATGAAAGCAAGGGGGAAAAGAATATACTATAACATCAAAAAATAAAATAAATAATTGAAAAAATTATTACCTTGCCTTTTAAAAACTCATAACAAGTAATATGTCTCTAGAAAATCATTACGTTTATTTTGTATATTACATGAAGTTTGATTCAAACAACAAATGACTTATCTAATATACCCAGTCCCTCGGTAGAATTCTTGGTAAATGCTGCACATGACATGTGGACCGGTGGACTGTGAGAGGAAGCCTGGTAAGGTCAAGCTAAGGCTAGAAGTCCCGGAGACCCTGAAGGGACAGTAGGAACTTTGCTTGCTCTTGGCACCAGGCCTCTGTCACATAGCTGCAGCCCCCCATAGAGAGATTTGTATACATCAGTCACACAGGGGCAATGCCCCAAGCCCTTCCACATGTAGATGAGGCATCACTAACAAGTCAACAGGAAGCACCTACTGTCAGACCCCACCCTGCCCCCAAACTGTATATAAGATCCTATCCAGAAGGAATAAAGGCATGTGAGAGATGCCTTAGGCATCTGACAGTGTCTCAGAAGAGCTCTAACACTGCCAGGGAAGGGACCTGCATTCCAGAAACTTTCACCACCAAAAGCTCTCCTTGCACTCCCTTCACTAGCTAGCCAGCCTTCTGCTGGCTCAGTCTAATTTAGTTCAGTGGTGTCTCTGAGCAACAACAATAGCAGCAGCAGTGGCAATGGTGGTGGCAGCAGCAGCAGCAGCAGCCACAGCAGTAGCAACTGCCGCTGCTGCTGCCACCAGCTGCTGCCGCCAAGCCCCAACAGCAGCAGCAGCAGCAGCAGCAGCAGCGGCAGCAGCAGCAGCAGCAGCAGTGGCAACATAGGCAATTCCCCTCCCTGTTCTCACCCTATCCCCCTCCCTTGAATTCTTTCACCTGGCCATGCCAGAGATCTCTGTGACAGCCTCCAGCACACCTGCCTACAATGACATTAGCAAAAGTGCAAAACCTTTGCAGTGACTTAGGCTGGATCTAAACTGCACTGTGGGTTTATTACAGCACAACATGGATGCACCCATCTTTTGGAGAATAGCCTCTTTTTCTCCATGTCGCTTTATTGAAAGAGAGAGGAGTTTCCAGAGGATGTTTTCCAGTCTTGAAGAAATGTTTGGAAAATGCTGAGAACTAGGCAGGGGTGTGTGGGTCACACTGCTTTTGCTGGTAAAAGTGTCCATCATCCACACCTTTGTAAAAGACACTCTTCTTGTCATCTCCAGTACCCCGTAGCCCCAGGCTACTAGCCTGAAAATATCAAAATCATGGGAAAGGTGTGTGGAGATTACAGATTGCTTAGGAAGCCATATCCTTGTGATGGGAACGAATGGAGTAAGTGGAATGTTTCCTGCTGCTGTTATGAAAACATAATTTTGCAGCATAAATTATGTCTGAATGTGATTTTAAATATTTAATTTTATATACATATTCAGCTTTAGTTTCTACACATAAAATTTCCAGCCAAAATAGCATTTCACATAAGATTGACAGGTAATGGGAAATGTTCTTATATTTCTTTAACTGAAAAATTCAGTTTATGAAATAATATCTAGAGTTACAAGAGTGCCTGAAGATAAAAAAGAAAACTATGCATCTTACAGCACTAGAAAGAAATTAAATTATTTTAAAATTTCTGCCACATGATAGGATTATTTAAGTAAGTTTTTAAAAATTAATTTAGTTTGAGATGATCATGTTCAAAGTAATTATGAGAAGTATGCAAAGAAATCATATCTTCTACCAATTTCCATCAATGATAAGGTCTTCTGGGGCTAAAGGTACTCCTCAGATTATGATGGGGTCATGCTAAGATCAATCCATTATAAGTTGGAAATACTGTAAGCAGAACATGCATTAAATATGCCTTACGTAGGAAACATCAGAGTGCAGGAAAAAGTATTCACTCTGACGAGAACTGGCTGTCACTCTTCCAGTCATGGGGCCGACTGGCAGTCTCGGCTCTGTGCTTGTGCATGGCACCTTCAGAGCACTGTACTTCATGTCTAGCAGGAGATAAAGATGAAGATTCAAATCATGGTTCATGGCTCCCACAAAAATACATCTTGCTTTCCTACCACTGTAAAGTTCAAAAGTCACAAAGTTGAACTGCGGTAAGGTTTGAGGCCATCTGTTCTATCAAACCCTAGCAGGTCACTCAGGCTCAGAGAGCCAAACTAAAGGACTGTTTCCAATCCACTACATTCCTTTCTCTAGTCACCTCTCCTCCTCCTCTCTCTGCATTTTCGAGTTTGAGCCACCACTAATCCATTTTCCTTTCTTTCGTTTTTTGCTGCATAAAGCGTGGTCTATAGATAAAATCACACAGAATGTGTCAGGAGTGTTCTTTCCTATTTAGCATAATTTCCTGCTCATTCATCCAGTTGCTTTGTGTACCAATATGTCAAGAATGGGATTGATCTTTAAATTTGATTCCTTGTGTTTTCCTGTTACTTAAATCATTTTAATAATGGTTATTTTCTTTTAGAATGATATACATAGTATTATCACATTAGGACATATTGCAAATTGAGTACTCACTGGTTTGTGAAAACATGCTAATCAAATTTTTTTCCTTAATGGTAATCCATGATGTACCTGTTAACAAAGTACTGTTGCTATGGTCTAATGATCACAGGAAAAAAAATAGAACACACACACACACACACACACACACACAAACACACACACACACACACACACAAACACACACACACACACACGCACGCACACCCTATTAAAATGTAAAACAATGTATTAGAAAGAGCCAGGTGCATCACTTATTTGAATTGCTCAAGCTATCCTGGGACCGGAGAAATCCAAAGGGTTTGTTTCCTCAGCATTCCTGCGTTGTTATTTAATGTCCCTCTGTGCCTTCTCATGGTTGAATCTGTGAAATAATTCTGTTCTAAGATACCAAAGACGAATTCCTGAGGTTGAACAAAAGGATTCACTTGTCTCATGAGAAATTCATTCTTGTTAAGAACTGAAATCCCACTTCCCCTCAGTAATAGAGCAGCCATGAATCACAGCTTCTCCTGGCTCGACCATAATCTAACGCATCATGCCTCAGACAACAACTTGATTTGTCAAGAGACCATCTCTGTAAGGTTGCCAATAGTATTGATGCCCATTGAAGAGGAAATAATTGAGCCCTGGGTGAGCTAATTTCATTTTTTAACAGCTCGTGGTGCATAGTGTAAAATAGGAAATGGAGATGCTGAGAGACTTTGCTCTGTCCAAACCCAGAACAAGACTTTGCCTTTTCTTTTGCATGGTAAAGAATATGTAGAGATTGAAAACACTGTCCTTTGAAACACCCCACATGATGTTTGTTTCTGCACATTAAGCACTACCAAGCTTTCTCCAGGTAAGACATTTTCTTTAAGATTAACGTCAGGGAACCTCAGTGCTTCCACGTGTTATCAGCTTCTATTATGGCTTGAGGACAGAAAAATTGATTCTAAGTTCACTCTACCACTTGCTGTGAACAGTTTGTAGCAAAGGTATTTGTCGATTCGGATAATTTCTCAGAAGCTTATTATTTGCTGGGGAATACATTTTTTTTAACCCAGAAAATGGGAGGAGGGGAAGCCGAATCATCCACATTTTAAGAACTTTAAATTGACACCAGTAAGTAGCAACTTAATGGCAGCCTCGATCCTTCTAATACTGAGGTGAGCTCTGAAGTTGCATGAGTAAGTATTCTACACAAAAAATATAACCCCCCTCAGAATTGTCTGTCTTGATGCTTTATTCACCTTTAATATCAAAACACAGAAATGAATTAAGTATGCACCTTCCATATTCTGATGGAAAACATTGTATTAGTTGGCAGACAAAGAGCCCAGCATAGAGTATATTTTTTAGTTAATTTAATTTAAAATTGAAAAGTTAATTTGTTATTTCCTTTGTGTGTGTGCCTTTACAAGAGGAATATTCACATGCATGCATGTCTGTGTCCATTCAGGTATCCTGCTCTATTTACTATTTTTTTGCTTTGTCTTCTTGAGACAGTTTCTCTCATCGAAACTAGAGCTGTTTTTTTTGTTTGTTTGTTTGTTTTGTTTTGTTTTTCAGATATATTAGATAGCCAGTAAATCCCAGCAATCCTCCTGCTTCTGCCCCAACCCATTGCTGGAATTATAGTCAAGCCTGGCAGGTATATGGGTGCTTGGACCTAAACTCAGGCCCTTATGCTTGTATAGAAAATGCTCTTACCCCATTTTTACATCACTCTGCTGAGCCATAACCCAGCTAGCAAGGCACATGAGGACAGTGCTCAGTGCTTCTCTGAATCCCTGGGGTCTTCCTGCACACTGATGCATGGGCTACACAACTCCCAGAGCTGTGTTTAAACCAGGAAGGAGACCTGTCTTCTGAAGCAGAGTTCGAACATTTACATTCCATAAGACCAAAGGCATTGAAGAGAACGGACTTCAATTTGCCATCTGCTATTCTGTCCAGATAATGTTCTGCCCCTGCAGTATATTTTCAGGTTCCAGAATGTCTAGTAGTATCTGCAGCATGACTAGAAAGTAGAGCCAAGTAGATCCAGTTGCCTCCTTGAGAATAAATACAGTGAACTCAGTGTAGAGCTCCCACTTTCTACAGCTGACTATTTTACTTTCCAAGCATTCCATGTCTAGACATCACCTGGATTCCCAGGGCTTTGGTGTCATGAGATTCTCCCATTCCAAAAAGAAATCCTGTCTCCCAATATGCTAACATCTGCCTTTCTCCCAGTTAGTCTCAGGTGTCAGATTGACACCGACCAGAATTATTTGAAGGCATCTCTATGAGGAGATTGCTTTGATTTGTTTGGCCCAAGGGCACTATAAAAGGCTTTTTCTTGTTTGGTGACTGATTGGGAGGGGAATACCACTGTGGGTAGTACCAGGCAAGGCTAGGGTAGTGGTGGGTTGTATATAAATGGTAGCTGAGCCCTAGCTAGTAAGCAGAATCCCATGACTTCTGCCCTGATTTTCTTTTAAGATGTCACTTGCAAATAGAAGCTGAAGTAAACCCTTTCCTCCCCAAGTTGCCTTTGGTCCTGGCATTTACCACAGCAGCGGAGAACTGGGCTAGGATAGGATCCCTTTAGTGCTTTATTTTTCCACTATGGCTTTATGTTCTGGTTTGAGATAAGTTCCTTTCTATGTGTCACCGGACTTAATAAACAATTTCCATTTCTCCTTAATTTTTCCCTTTTTTTTCTCTCATTAATTTATTTATTCACTTTAGAAACCTAACTCAGGCTTCTCTTCTCCCACTGTACCTCCCACAGCCCCTTCTCTAGCCTCCCAGCCCCCAGCCCGTTCTCTTCTGAGAAGAGAGAGGCTCCCCTGAGTATCATCCCACCCTGGTATATCAAGTCACTACAGGTCAAGGCTAATCCTTTGCCGCCAAGGCCAATCCACAGGTAAGCAACAGATTTAGGGGGCCCCCCTCCCCCAACTCCTATTGTTGTGGGAACCACATGCATATCAAACTGAAGGTCTGGTACATATGTGCCAGAGGCCTAGGTCCAGCCCATGCTTGCTCTTTAGTTGTTGGTTCAGTCTCTAGGAGCCCCCAGCACTCCAGGTTAGTTTACTGTTTGCTTTCTTGTAGAGTCCCTATGCCCTTCAGGTCCCTCAATTTTGCCCCAACTTTTCCAAAAGGCTTCCTAAGCTCCATCTCCTATCAGTTTCCATCAGCTTCTGGGTGAAGCTCTCAGAGGACAGTTATGCTAGGCTACTGTCTTCAGAATATCAATAATGGTGTCAGGGATTGGTTCTTACCCATAGGATGGGTCTCAATTTAGTCCAGTCATTGGTCAGTCATTCCCTCAGACTCTACTCCATCTTTGTCCCTACATATTTTGTAGGTAGTATATATTTTGCTTCAATGGTTTGTGAATGAATAGGTGTCCCTATCTCTTCTCTGGAAGTCTTGGCTAGCTACAGGAGGTAGCCACTTTCAGGCCCCATATTCCTCACTGCTAGGGGTATCAGCTAAATTCATCTTCCAGAAGCCTCCCTTTGAACCAGTTATCTGACAAGTACTAAAGATGGCCCCTACCTTGCCTAATTCTGATTCCCTTTATCTGTCCCTTGTTCTCCCTACACCTGATCGCCTTACGCAGTTCCCTCCCCCACCCAGATACCTTCCAGATTTGCCTCTAATGTCTATTAGATTTCCCTTTCTGAATAAGATTCAGGCATCCTCCTTGGTCCCTCCATGTTATTTGGCTTCTTTGAGTGTGTGGATTGTAGCATGGTTATCCTCTACATTGTGACTTATATCCACTTATAAGTGAGTACATACTATAAAATGTCTTTTGGGGTCTGAACTACCTTACTCCAGATGATATTTTCTAGTTCCTTCAATTTGCTTGCCAAATTAATGATGTTCTTGTTTTTAATAGCTGAATAGTATTCCTTTGTGTAAATAATCCACATTTTCTTTTGTCATTCTTCAGTTGAGGGGCATCTGGGTTGTTTCCAGTGTCCTTGTAGGATCATGAAGCATCTTTTGGGTATATGCCTAGGAGTTGTTTGTTTTTACTCTAAATATCATAAGCATGAATATAAACCCAAACTCTCCAGATCATAAAAACTTAGGAAATATTGACAATTCTGAATCATAATGCTGAATAACTTTATTTCATTTATTCCTTTTTTTAGTGGCATATTTGTTGACTATTTGTATTCTATTAAAATTTGAATCAGTTTGGTGGTTCCTCAGAAAATTGAGCATGTCACTTCCAGAGGACCCTGGCATACCACTCCTGGGCATATACCCAGAGGATTCCCCTGCATACAATAAAGACACATGCTCCACAATGTTCATAGCAGCCTTGTTTATTATAGCCAGAAGTTGGAAGGAGCCCAGATATCCCTCAAAGGAGGAATGGATACAGAAAACGTGGTATATTTATGCAATGGAATACTACTCAGCAATTAAAAATAATGAATTCATACAATTTGTAGGTAAATGGTTTGATCTGGAAAATATCATTCTAAGCGAGTTAACTCAATCACAAAAGAATACACAAGAAATGCAATCACTGATAAGTGGATATTAATGAGCCCAGAAGCCCTAAATACTCAAGGCACAATTAGCAAGTCAAATGATTCCCAAGAAGAAGAAAGGAGAGGACGTGGGCCTGAAAAGATTGGATCCAGTTTTGTAGATCCAGAACAGAGAAATGGTTGGGGGGAGATTGGGGAATAGTTGGGGGGAGAGGACTTATGGGATGTATGGTGGGGGGGGAACTGGGAAAGGGGAAAGCCTTTGGAATGTAAACAAAGAATATAGAAAATAAAAAAAAGAAAAATAAAAAAATTTGGTCATCATATTCAAACTTGTTTTGATTATTCTAGATATTTTTTAATTTCTTTTTTAAGATTTACTTACATTTATTTATTTATTCATTTATTTATTTTCTATATTCTTTGTTTACATTCCAAAGGCTTTCCCCTTTCCCAGTTTTCCCCCACCATATATCCCATAAGTCCTCTTCACTCCACTCCTTCCCCAATCCCCCCACCCTATTTCTCTGTTCTGATACTCTCCTACAAAACTGGATCTAGTCTTTTCAGGACCAGGGTCCTTTCCTTCCTTCTTTTCTGGAATCTTTTGATTTGCTAATTGTGCCTTGAGTATCCAGAGCTTTTGGGCTCATTGAAATCCACTTATCAGTGATTGTATTTCATGTGTATTCTTTTGTGATTGGGTTAACTCACTTAGGATGATATTTTCCAGATCCAACCATTTGCCTACAAATTGCATGAATTCATTATTTTTAATTGCTGAGTAGTATTCCATTGTATAAATATACCACATTTTCTGTATCCATTCCTCCTTTGAGGGACATCTGGGCTCCTTCCAACTTCTGGCTATTATAAATAAGGCTGCTATGAACATAGTGGAGCATGTGTCTTTATTGTATGAAGGGGATTACACTGGATATATGCCCAGGAGTGGTATGACAGGGTCCTCTAGAAGTGTCATGCCCACTTTTCTGAGGAACCGCCAGACTGATTTCCAGAGTGGTTGTACCATCTTGCAATCCCACCAACACTGTAGGAGTGTACTTTTTTCTCCACATCCTTGCCAGCACCTGTTGTCCCTTGAGTTTTTAATCTTAGCCATTCTGACTGGTGTTAGGTAGAATCTCAGGGTTGTTTTGATTTGCATTTCCTTAATGACTAATCTCTTAATGACTTAAGAGATGTTGAACATCTCTTAAGGTGTTTCTAGGCCATCCGAATTTCTTCTGGTGAAAATTCTTTGTTTAGCTCTGAACCCCATTTGTGATAGGGTTATTTGGTTCTTTGGGGTCTAACTTCTTGAGTTCTTTGTATATATTGGATATTAGCCCCCTGTCAGATGTAGGGTTGGTGAAGATCTTTTCCCAACTTGTTGATGGCAGTTTTTTCCTTCTGACCTTGTTCTTTGCCTTACAGAAACTTTGTAATTTTATGAGGTCCCATTTGTCAATTCTTGATCTTAGAGCATAAGCTATTGGTGTTCTGTTCAGGAAATTTACCCCTGTGCCCATGTCCTCCAGGGTCTTCCCCAGTTTCCCTTCTACTAGGTTCAGTGTATCTGCTATTATGTGGAGGTCCTTGATCCACTTGCAGTTGATCTTAGTACAAGGAGATGAGAGTAGGTCAATTCACATTCTTCTGCATGTTGACCTCCAGTTGAACCAGCACCATTTGTTGAAAAGGCTATCTTTTTTCCACTGGATGTTTGTGGCTCCTTTATCAAAGATCAAGTGACCATAAGTCTGTGGGTTCATTTCTAGGTCTTCAATTCTATTCCGTTGATCTACTTGCATGTCGCTGTA
The DNA here is from genome assembly GCA_964023405.1 of Apodemus agrarius. Taxonomy (NCBI): domain Eukaryota; kingdom Metazoa; phylum Chordata; class Mammalia; order Rodentia; family Muridae; genus Apodemus; species Apodemus agrarius. Next base: position 57,136,272 of record OZ030008.1, on the reverse strand, counting down.
CCAATATCATGCAGTCTTTAGCACAATTGCTCTGTAGTACCGCTTGAGGTCAGGGATGTTGATTCCCCCAGAAGTCCTTTTATTGTTGAGAATAGTTTTAGCTATCCTGGGTTTTTTGTTACTCCAGATGAATTTGAGAATTGCTCTTTCTAGATCTATGAAGAATTGATTTTGGATTTTAATGGGGATTGCATTGAATCTGTAGATTGCTTTTGGCCAGATGGCCATTTTTACTATATTGATCCTGCCAATCCAAGAGAATGGAACATTTTTCCATCTCCTGAGGTTTTCTTCGATTTCTTTCTTCAAGGACTTGAAGTTCCTGTCATACAGTTCTTTCACTTGTTTGGTTAAAGTCATGCCAAGATATGTTATATTGTTTGTAGCTATTGTGAAGGGTGTTATTTCCCTAATTTCTTTCTCAGCCTGTTGTCCTTTGAGTACAAGAAGTCTACTGATTTGCTTGAGTTAATTTTATAACCAGCCACTTTGCTGAAGTTGTTTATCAGCTGTAGGAGTTCTCTGGTGGAGTTTTTTTGGGTCACTTATGTATACTATCATATCATCTGCAAATAATGATAGTTTGACTTCTTCCTTTCCAATTTGTATCCCTTTGACTTCCTTATGCTGTCTAATTGCTCTCTCTAGAACTTCAAATACTATATTGAAAAGATATGGAGGGAGAGGGCAGCCTTGTCTATTCCCTGATTTTAGTGGGATTGCTTCAATTTTCTCTCCTCTTATTTTGATGTTGGCTACTGGTTTGCTGTAGATTGTTTTTACTTTATTTAGGTATGGGCCTTGAATTCCTGTTCTTTCTAGGACTTCTAGCATGAAAGGATGCTGAATTTTGTCAAATGCTTTTTCAGCATCTATTGAGATGATCATGTGGTTTTTTTTTTCTTTTAGTTTGTTTATGTAGTGGATTACATTGATGGATTTTCGTATATTGAACCATTCCTGCATCCCTGGGACAAAGCCTACTTGATCATGGAGAACAATCATTTTGATGTGCTCTTTGACTCGGTTGGCAAGAATTTTATTTAATAATTTTGCATCAATTTTCATAAGGGAAATTGGCCTGTAGTTCCCTTTCTTTGTAGGATCTTTGTGTGCTTTTGGTATTAGCGTTATTGTGGCTTCATAGAATGAGTTGGGCAGTGTTCCTTCTATTTCTATTTTATGGAGTAGTTTGAAGAGTATTGGTGCTAGGTCTTCTTTGAAGGTCTGATAGAATTCTGCACTAAAACCATCTGGTCCCATACTTTTTTTGGTTGGGAGATTTTCTATAACCCCTTCTATTTCTCTAGGGGCTATGGGACTGTTTAGCTGATCTACTTGATCCTGGTTTAATTTTGGTATTTGGTATCTGTCTAGGAAATTGTCCATTTCCTCCAGATTCTCCAGTTGTGTTGAGTATAGGCTTTTGTAGTAGGATCTGATGGTTTTTTTTTAATTTTCTCAGTTTCTGTTGTTATATCCCCCATTTCATTTCTAATTTTGTTAATTTGGATACTGTCTCTGTGTCCTTTGGTTAGTCTAGCTAAGGGTTTATCTATCTTGTTGATTTTCTCAAAGAACCAGCTCTTGGTTTTGTTGATTCGTTGTATGATTCTCTTTGTTTCTACTTGATTGATTTCAGCCCTGAGTTTGATGATTTCCTGTCTTCTACTCCTCCTGGGCGAATTAGCTTCTTTTTGTTCCAGGGCCTTCAGGCATGCTGTTAAGTTGCCAGTGTATGCTTTCTCCAGTTTCTTTTCGGTGACACTCAGGGCTATGAGTTTTCCTCTTAGCACTGCTTTCATTGTGTCCCATAGATTTGGGTAGGTCGTACCTTCATTTTCACTGAAGTCTAAAAAGTCTTTGATTTCTTTCTTTATTTCTTCCTTGACCAAGGTGTCATTGAGTAGAGTATTGTTCAGTTTCCATGTGTATGTGGGCTTTCTGTTATTCTTCTTGCTATTGAAGACCACTTTTACTCCATAGTGATCTGATAGGAGGCATGGGATTAGTTTGGTCTTCTTGTATTTGTTGAGGTCTGTCTTGTGACCAATTATATGATCAATTTTGGAGAAGGTACCATGTGGTGCTGTGAAAAAGGTATATTCTTTTGATTTAGGATGAAATGTTCTCTCTCTCTCTCTCTCTCTCTCTCTCTCTCTCTCTATATATATATATATATATATATATATATATATATGTTAAATTGTTAAATCCAATTGTTCCAAAGCTTCAATTACTTTCCCTGTGCCCCTGTTTAGTTTCTGCTTTCCTGATTGGTCCATTGAGGAGAGTGGAGTGTTGAAGTCACCCACAATTATTGTATTAGGTGCAATGTGTGCTTTAAGCTTTAGTAAAGTTTCTTTTATGAATGAGGGTGCCCTTACATTTGGAGCATAGATGTTCAGTATTGAGAATTCTTCTTGGTGGATTTTTTCTTTGACAAGCAAGAAGAAACCTTCTGTGTCTCTTTTGATGACTTTAGGTGAAAAGTCAATTTTATCTGATATTAGAATGGCTACTCTGACTTGTTTCCTGAGAGCATTTGCTTGTAAAATTGTCTTCCATCCTTTTACTCTAAGGTAGTGTTTGTCTTTGATACTGAGATGTGTTTCCTGCATGCAGCAAAATGTTGGGTCCTGTTTCTGTATCCAGTCTGTTAATCTGTGTCTTTTTATTGGGGAATTGAGTCCATTGATGTTAAGAGATATTAAGGAATAGTAATTATTACTTCCTGACATTTTGGGCATTATTTTTTATATTTGAGTAGTTCTCTTCTTTTGGGTTTAATGAGAGGGGGTTTCTATCTTGCTTCTTCTGGGGTGTAGTTTCCCTCCTTGTGTTGGTATTTTTCCCCTATTATTCTTTTTAGGGCTGGGTTTGTAGATAGATATCATGCAAATTTGGTTTTGTCATGGAATACCTTGGTTTCCCCATCTATGGCGATTGATAGTTTTGCTGGGTGTAGTAGTTTTGACTGAAGTTTGTGTTCTCTTAGAGTCTGCATGAGGTCTGCCCAGGATATTCTAGCTTTCATGGTCTCAGGTGAGAAGTCTGGTGTAATTCTGATAGGTCTTCCTTTATATGTTACTTGGCCTTTTTCTCTTACTGCCTTTAATATTCTTTAGTACATTTGGGGTTTTGATTATTATGTGACAGGAAGTATTTCTGTTCTGGTCCAGTCTGTTTGGGGTTCTGTAGGCTTCTTGTACATTCATGGGCATCTCTCTCTCTTTAGTTTGGGGAAGTTTTCTTCCATAATTTTGTAGAAGATATTTGCTGGCCATGTAAGTTGTAGATCTTCACTCTCATCTATACCTATAATCCTTAGGTTTGGTCTTCTCATTGTGTCCTGGATTTCCTGAATATTTTGGGTTACCAGCTTTTTGCATTTTGCATTTTCTTTAATTGTTGAATCCATGGTTCCTATGGTATCTTCAGCATCTGAGATTCTGTCTTCTATCTCTTGTATTCTATTGTTAATACATCTATGTATATGCATCTATGACTCCTGATTTCTTCCCAAGGTTTTCTATCAACAACATTGTCTCCCTTTGCAATTTCTTAGTTGTTTCTACTTCTGTTTTTAGATTCTGTATGGTTTTGCTCAAATCTTTCACTTGCTTGTTTGTGTTTTCATGTAATTCTTTAAGGGATTTTTGCGTTTCCTCTTTTATGACTTCTACTTGTTGACCCACGTTCTCTTGTATTTCTTTAAGTGATTTTTGTTTTTCCCCCTTATTGGCATCCATTTTTTGATCCATATTCTCCTGAATTTCTTTAAGTGATTTTTGTGTTTGCCTTGTTAGGGCTTCTAGCTTTTGATCCATTTTCTCCTGTATTACTTTAAGAGATTTATCTAAGTGTTCCTCTATCAGCATCCTGACCAGTGATTTTAGATCTGAGTCTTATTTTTCTGGTGTGTTAGGGTATCCAAGATTTATTGCTGTCGGGGAACTGGGTTCGGATGCTGCCATATTGCCTTGATTTCTGTTAGTAACAATCATATGTTTGCCTTTTGCCATCTGTTTATCTCTGGTGTTAGTTGGTCCTATAGTTACTAGCTTGTGCTTGAACCTCCTGTGGGCTCGTAAGGCTATTTCCCCATGACTGGGACACATGAACCACTTCCCTGCAGGGCTCCTGCTCACAGATTACTGACAGGTGGCCTGAGTCCCTTGAGGTCTTAAACTTGGGATATCTCAGGTACTTGGTTCTGCTTGCTGGGCTGCTGCTCTGCACTGCTCCTGCTCAGGGATTGCTGTCTGGTGTCCTGAGTCCCTCTGCAGAGGTCTTAAACTTGGGATGTCTTGGGTACCTGGTTCCACCAGCTGGTTCAAAACAGCTGGGAAGATGGCGGGGGCTGCAGGAAGTGCAGTGAGTGGGGTCTGCCTTCAGGGCACAGAGCCCAGGCTTGGCTCGGGTCCCCCAAACTGCTGCTCTGTGCGCAGCTCCTGCTCAAGGCCTGAGTCCCCAAAGGTCTTAAACTCAGGATATCTGAGGTACCTGGTTCTGCAGGCTGGATTGAAACAGCTGGGAAGATGGCGGGGACTGCAGGGAGTGCGGGGTCTGCCTTCAGGGCACAGAGTCCAGGCTTGGCTGGGGCCCCCCAAACTGCTCTGTGTGCAGCTCCTGCTCAAGGCCTGAGTCCCCAAAGGTCTTAAACTCAGGATATCTCAGGTACCTGGTTCCACAGGCTGGATCGAAACAGCTGGAAAAATGGCGGAGGCTGCAGGGAGTCAATATTCTTTAATTTCAACAAGAAAATTAATCAACTTACATTTTCAAAAATTTCTCTGGGTATTTTAATTGGTACTACACTAAGTCTACAAATCATCCTGGAGAAGGTTATGTCTGCATGTACATAAGCAATTTCTGAAACAAAAATTTTATGAGAACTTGGAATTCCACGTTTTTATAGTCTATGTTTCAGATTATCAAATTAGGGTTACATTGAGGTAGGTATTATTGCATTCGTACCAAAGTTGCTAAAGTAAAAAACATGTAAGCCAAAAAAAAAAAAAGCTTATAAAGCTTATAAGGCTAAAGAGAAACTTGCTTCCTCACACAGTGCTGGGACATAATCGTGTGGTTCCTCAGAACATGCCCCAGATTGTATGCCTGTGTATTCATCCAAATTTAAAACCCAAATGAAAATTTATGATACTAAGCTTAGTTAAAATTTTATTATATTTTTAGAATGTTATAGAAGAGTAAGAAGATAAAAATATGAAGAACCAAGTTTTGATTCTAAAATTAGAAAATTAACTTTGTAAACTACATTGTACACAGTTATTCCAGCTGCTAGCATCTAAAGTTTTCTATTTTTACATTAAAAATTATAATATTACGCATATTATAAAACACATAAAGCTTTCTATTTTGGTAAGACTAAAGTGCTTTTGCTTTTTCCCTTTCTCTCTTAAGAATTCAACATATAAACAATTAAGTTTGGAATTTATTTATGAGAAGTCATGTCCTGCAATGTGAAGCAAACATATCACACATTATGAGATATTAGAAAGTATATTCCAAGCATAGCAGATATGCCTGCTACTAAGTAGATATTTACTTAATATAGTTATCAATGTCATACATTTCAGATAAATACACTTTTTTGAAAGTACTGCTTATAGAATCTCCAAATGATAACCACTTGCAAATGAAGATACAGTTTTCTCCAATGGAATCTAACAGGGGGAACAAACTACTCTTAAGTGTAGGCTGTATGCCCAGCAGTAGATGGCCAACAGAACATAAACCCAATGGTTCTTTAGAGGTTCATTGTATCAGAATTCCATTTCCTGGATATTCCTTTTTTTTAAAGTTTTATCTTATTTTTTATTTTCATTTCATGTTATATATTTCTCTTCTCTTTTATTCCTACAGGTCTCTTGCACACACACACACACACACAGTCATTCGTTTCCTCAGTTGAGAATTCTCCTTTTAGCTTTGTACCCCATTTTAATAGGGTTATTTGACTCTCTAGAGTGTAATTAATTGAGTTTTTTGTATACATTGAATATTAGCCCTCTATCAGATGTAGAATTGGTAAAGATGTGGCAATCTGTTGGTTGCCATTTTTTTTTCCTAGACAGTGTCCTTTGCCTTACAGAAGCTTTGTAATTTTATGAGGTCCCATTTGTCAATTCTTGATCTTAGAGCATAAGCCACTGGTATTCTGTTCAGGAAAATTTCTCCTGTACCCATGTATTCAAGATTCTTCCCCACTTTCTCCTTTATAAACTTCAGTGTATCTGGTTTTATGTGGAGGTCCTTGATCCACTTGGACTTGAAATTTATACAAGGAGATGAGAATGGGTCGATTTGCATTTTTCTATATGCTGACCTCCAGTTGATCCAGCACCATTTGTTAAAAATGCTGTCTTTTACATGTTCCACTATGTTCATAGAAGCTTTATTTATAATAGCCAGAAGCTGGAATGAACCCAGATGTCCCTCAACAAAAGAATGGGTACAGAAAATATGGCTCATTAACACAATGGAGAACTGAGCAGTGATTAAATATCTTGACTTCATGAAATTCTTAGGCAAATGGATAGAGCTAGAAACTATCATCCTGAGTAAGGTAACCCAATCACAAAAGATTCAGTCACTGATAAGTGAATATTAGCCCAAAAGCTCTGAATATCCAAGATACAATTCAGACCACACAAAGCTCAAGATAAAGGAAGACCAAAGTGTGTATATTTTGATCCTTACTGGAAAGTGGATCAAAACATCCTTGGCTCACAGCCAACCAACAGAATGAAAATAGCTAGAGATGGACTCAGTGCTCTTTAGATGCTCCCAATGGAGCAGCTAGAGAGAGCGAGCCCAAGGAACTGAAGAGGTTTGCAGCTCCACAGGAGGAACAATAATATCTATCAACCAGTACCCCCAGAGCTCCCAGGGACTAAACCAGCAACCAAAGAGTACACAAGGAGAGTGCCATGGCTCCAGCTACATATGTAGCAGAGGATGATAATTTCAGACATCAATGAGAGGGGATGACATTGGTCTTGTGAAGGCTCCATTCCCTAGAATAGGGGAATGCAAGTCAGGAAATAGGGGGGGAGGCCAGCGGGGGGAGGGTGGATGGGATAGGGGTTTTGGGTGGGGTAACATGAAAAGGGGTTAACGTTTGAAATGTAAATAAAGCAAATATCTAATTAAAAAAAAAGAGTCATGAGAGCCATTAGTTAAGTAGCTGGCAATCCTGGCGCTGCTCAGTCCTCAGTCATAAATACTGCAACTACAGCAAAGGAACAGTGAACTAAGAGCTCAGTTCCAAAAAGCAGAGGTAAATAGTAGAAATCAAAGGAGGAAAAAGACACATCTTGGAACTCAGGCATTGATCTTGTGATACTCTAGAAGGTTAACTTCAATTCATAACTTGCTTATATTCATGGCTGCTAGTATTAGTATTAGTATTAGTATTAGTATTAGTATTAGTATTAGTATTAGTATTAGTATTAGTATTAGTATTAGCATTGCTTCATTAAATCGGGTGTAAAGCTTATTGAGAACCATAGTAGAGAAGAAAAATATTAATTGAAAAGTGAAAAAAATGCTGTCTTTTTTCCCCTGGATGGTTTTAGCTCCTTTGTCAAAGATCAAGTGACCATAGGTGTGTGGGTCCATTTCTGGGTCTTCAATTCTATTCCATTGATCTTCCTGCCTATCTCTGTACCAATATCATACAGATTTTTCACCATTACTCTTAGTAGAGCTTGAGGTCAGATATGGTGATTCCCCCAGAAGTTCTTTTGTTGTAGAGAATAGTTTTTGCTATCCTGGGTTTTTTGTTATTCCAAATGAATTTACAGATTGCTCTTTCTAGCTCTACAAAGGATTGATTTGGAATTTTGATGGGGATTGCATTGAATCTGTAGATTGCTTTCGGCAATTTGGCCATTTTACTATATTAATCCTGCCAATCTATGAGCATGGGAGATCTTTCCATCTTCTGAGATCTTCCTCAATTTCTTTCTTCAGAGGCTTGAAGTTCTTGTCATACAAATCTTTCACTTGCTTAGAGTCACACCCAGGTATGCAATATTATTTGTGACTATTGAGAAGGGCATCATTTCCCTAATTTCTTTCTCAGCTCTTCATCCTTTGAGTAGTGGACGGCAACTGATTTGTTTGAGTAAATTTTATATCTATCCACTTTCCTGAAGTTGGTTTAGGAGTTCTCTGGTGGTATTTTTGAGGTCACTTAAGTATATGATCATATCATCTGCAAATAGTGAAATTTTGACTTCCAATTTGTATACTTTTGGCCTCCTTTTGTTGTCTAATTGCTCTAGCTAGAATTTCAAGTACTATATTGAATAGATAGGGAGAAAGTGGTCATCCTTGTCTGGTTCCCAATTTTACTGGGATTGCTTCAAGTTTTTCTCCATTTAGTTTGATGTTGGCTACTGGTTTGCTGTACATTGCTTTTAAAATGTTAAGTGTGGGCCTTGAATTCTTGATCTTTCCAAGACTTTTAACATGAAGGAATGCTGAATTTTGTCAAATGCTTTTTCAGTATCAAATTAAATGATTGTGTGATTTTTTTTCTTTGAGTTTATTTATGTGGTGGATTACATTGTTGGATTTCCTTATTGAACCATCTATGCATCCCTGGGATGAAGCCTACTTGATCATAGTGAATGATCATTTTGATGCATTTTTGGATTCAGCTGGCAAGAATTTTATTGAGTATTTTTTGTATCAATGTTCATAAGGTAAATTGGTCTGAAGTTCTCTTTACTAGTTTGGTCTTTGTTTGGTTGAGGTATAAGCATAATTGTGGATTCATAGAATGAATTGGGTAGTGTTCCTTGTGTTTATATTTTGCAGAATATTTTGAAGAATATTGGTATTAAGCCTTCTTTGATGATCTAATAGAATTGTCCACTAAATCCATCTGGTCCTGGGCTGTTGCTGTTGTTGTTGTTGTTGTTGTTGTTGTTGTTGTTGTTGTGAGACTGTTAATGGCTGCTTCTATTTCTTCAGGGATTATGGGACTATTTAGGTAGTTTATCTGATCCTATTTTAACACTGGTACTTGGTATATATCTAGAAAATTGTTTATTTCATCTAGATTTTTCAATTTTGTTGAGTATAAGCTTTTATACTCAACAAAATTATCCTACTTTTAGTAGGATATGATGATTTTTTGAGTTTCTACAATTTCTGTTGTTATGTCTTCCATTTCATTTCTGATTTTATTAATTTAGGTACTGCCTCTGGGCCATCTGGTTAGTCTGGCTAAGGATTTATCTATCCTGATGATTTTCTCAAAGAATAAGGTCCTGTTTGTTGATTATTTGTATAGTTCTTTTTGTTTCTATTTGGTTGATTTTGACCCTGAGTTTGATTATATCCCGCAAACTACTCCTCTTGGGTGTATTTGCTTCATTTTTGTTCTAGAGCTTTTGGGTGTACTGTCAAGCTGCTAGTGTAAGTTCTCTCCATTTTCTTTTTGGAAACAGAGATATCAATTTTCCTCTTAGCAGTGTTTTCATTGTGTCCTATAAGTTTTGGTATGATGTGTCTTCATTTTCAATAAATTCTAAAAAAGTCTTTCTTTATTTCTTCCTTGACCAAGTTATCATTGAATAGAACATTGTTCATCTTCCATGTGTATGTGTTTTCAGTTGATTTTGTTAAAACTTAAGACCAGCCTTAGACCATAATAATCTTATAGGGTGCATGGAATTATTTCAATATTCCTATATCTGTTGAGGCCTGTTTTGTGACCAATTATTTGTCAATTTTTGAGGAGGTTCCATGAGGTACTGAGAAGAAGGTATATTCTTTTGGTCTAGGATGAAATGTTCTGTGAGTATCTGTTATATCCATTTGGTTCATAACTTCTATTGTTTCACTGTGTCTCTATTTAGTTTCTGTTTCCATGAATTGTCCATTTCTGAGAGTGGGGTGTTGAAGTCTCCTGCTATTATTGTGTGGGGTGTAATGTGTGCATTGAATATCAGTAAAGTTTCTTTTGAATTTGGGTGGCCTTCCATTTGGAGCATAGATGTTCAGAAATGAGAGTTCATCTTGGTAGATTTTTCCTTTGACCAATATGAAGTGTCCTTCCTTAACTTTTTGGACAACTTTTGGTTAAAAGTCAATTTTATCAAATTAAAAATGGAGAATGGCCACTTCAGCTTGTTTCTTGGGACCATTTGCTTAGAAAATTGTTTTCCAACCTTTAACTCTGAGGTAGTGTCTGTTTTTGGCACTGAGGTGTGTTTCCTGTATGTAGCAAAATGCTGGGTCCTGTTTAAGTATCCAGTCTGTTACTCTATGCCATTTTATTGGGAAATTGAGTCTATTGATGTTAAGAGATATTAGGGAAAAGTGATTGTTAGTTCCTGTTATTTTTGTTGTTAAAGGTAGAATTATGTTTGTGTATCTATCTTCTTTTGGTTTTGTTGAAACATCACCTTCATGTTTTTTCCAGGATGTAGTTTTCCTCCTTGTTTTGCTATTTTCTACCCATTATCCTTTGTAGAGATGGGTTTGTGGAAAGATATTGAGTAAATTTGCCTTTTCCATGGAATGTCTTGTTTTCTCTTGTTCTGATCTCTTGCTCTGACTGCAGTAGATCTCCTATATGTGTGTGTGTGTGTGTGTGTGTGTGTGTGTGTGTGTGTGTAATTTAATTATATATATGTATATATATATATATATATATATATATATATATATATATAATTTAAGACAACCATCATTCTTTTCTGCCCCCTCCCATGTTACTTCTGCTACTTCTCCCCTCTTGCTTTCAAGGTGATCCTTCTCAGACACAATCTGGTCACTAGTCACTCAACTGTTGTTGAAGAACAGTCATGTTTTCTTTAGCTTCAAAGGGAAACAAGAAATTCTCAATCATTTTAGGTTTCTATACAAATCTTTTGAAGATCTGCACAGTTCCATGTTACTCTGCTTATAAGTCCCATTGTATGTTGACAGTTAATTCTCTTGCAAACATTGTTCACATACCTCTAAATATTTCTGTTTGATCTGTTTTCTTCGATGATGCTTTTTTATATCTTTGCTAGCCTTATTAGGAGTCTTTACAAGAACAAAAATTCAATTAGCCTCTTTATTCCCCTCACACTCTCCCACAGAGACACACTGGTGCAGTGCTGTGTGTGACACATTTGTTCCAATAAAGGTCTTAGATATTTCTTTGTGGCATTTGAAGCACAATGTGCCACTATTTCTTGGCATGCTGCTTTAATTCACTGATTCAGTTATTTGTTTGATACTCTTCCTACACCTAGTATAAAGAGCAAACAATAAATAGTTGTCCTCCATAAGTTAATGAGCAAAATTAATAACAATAGCAAACAAAACTGCAATTATATTCTCCTTAAGGCATCAAGAACAGAAAGAATATTTTCTCACACAATGAAATGACATAAGATTTGGTTTTAAGAGGGGGCAGATTGTGGGCAGGTTAAAAAATGCCAAGAGTTGTTCCATTATTACACATAAGCAATATTGTTTCTTGAAGTTCAAATGCTACTTAGAGAGATTCTTCTTCAGAACAATTTCCAACTACATAGCCAAACCTGCCTACACCTTTAATGCCCTGAGAAAGCAACTTAGATTCTAAGAGCATTTCAATGTAATGAACTGAAATCAGTAAAACAGCATCACTGGGACTCTATGGCTCCAATTTCTACTACTTATGGTCTGTTAGGGGGTGGGGTTGTTCAATTCTTTGCATGTATGTGTTGCATAACATATGATTTAAAAATGACTCAAATGATAATGGGATAAAAACAATGTTTCTAAAGTTTCTAGCACAACACTCAATTGAAATTTTAGTGCCTTGGAGATTTTTGTGCCTCCACAGTATACTTAGGATAATTTCTTTTTGTCTATATTAATGGCATGTTTCAGGAAGCTGGGAGGAAGGAGGAGGGTACATAGTGTGCATTGACTCTGTAACAGATGAGGAAGAAACTGTGACATCCTCCAAGGCTGAGCTTGATCATAAATTCTGCCATATGCAGTGTGATATGCTGACTTCTGACATTCTCAGGAGGTCAAAATGGCCTGGATTGCTGACATGGGCATGATAAACACCGTGTTTCTCAGTCAAAACTACTAGGTCACTTCACCTGATTTCATTCAGATTCAGAGAAATAGTCCTTCCCTCTGATTTGTGCTGAGAAGGGATATAGAGAAATGAATGCCTGAAAACAAAGCCACATGCTAAGTCAGCGAGTTTTGAAGTTATTCAGTTTGTACATAAATGAGGCTGTTACTGCCTGCCTGGTGTCTCTTCCTTTCTTTCAGCAACATTGTGGGAACGTATCGTTCAGAAAAGCCTCAACACTATAAGGATGCAGACACCAAAGAGCCATGAATTGGAAGTCATTAAGCTGACAAGTGCATCCCTGGCTACTACACATTTTTCTGTGTATAATACTACATGTATTTATCTAGTTTACATAAGGTTTTGGTAGTGTAATATGTGATGGGTACAGTGTTATATACTAGAGAATTCGTGGCAAACAATGCAGATGATGTCTGTGAAGCTTGTGTCTACTATATCTAATAGACCACTACTTTGAGCAAAACTTTGCTTGCATAGCTAGTGAGAAATGGAGAGAGGTGAAAACATAAACATAATAATTGTCAAGGTGCATGTATATTAGGCATGCAGCTATCTTAAAGGATTCAAGTGTATATGGAAGACAGAAAAATGTTTGCTAACATGGATTAGCTACAGGTACAGGCAGAGAGAGAGAGAGAGAGAGAGAGAGAGAGAGAGAGAGAGATTGAGAGAGGCAAGAGTCCTTGCCTTTTGGGAGCCAATCCAATCAAAGGCTGAATAACATAATGAAGGGAATATTATTTCTGTGTCCTTGACCAGAGGCAGACTTGGCAAAGTCTTGTCTGGGGGTTGGACAAGGAACTCAAAGGAGTTACAGTTTCACTTCCTAGGAACCCTGCTTTCCTCCACTGATAGGCTGTGGTTATCAGTCCTAAGCCAGCTGTGTCTAAGATATCCTGTGTTCTTTTGCCAGAATTGTTTGACTTAGCTTTCTGCTGACCTTGAGCCATTTCCTCTCTACAAAGAGTATATAATATACTATATGCTGCTCTTCTTAATCAACATGCTTGGCTAGAGTCATCAGGTCATGTAAGACTTCCTAGTCCTAAATTTTCTGTCTTCTTTATTTCTCATTTCTAGTCTTGCCCAGAAACACCTTGCAGCTCACTATAACTATAAATTTTTAAAAATCTAGTTTTAATGATAGTTTTTAAATGCTTTAATCTCCCCTTTAGCCCATCACCCATCAGAGCTAGTGGGAAAGAAAGAATACAGGTGGTGAAGGAAGTGGACCTGTTTAGAAAGGTGGTTTGGGGCAACTCCTGTCTGTGTTGTCTGGAAATCCACAGTTCAGTTCACAGGCTAGAAGCAGCTTTATCCACTCTCAGACACTTCATGTATACACCAACAGTCTAATTTGGTAGAGTCTGCAGGAGGGACCAGGAGGAACCCCAGAAGAAGATCTTAAGTGTGCCTCTCTCAGGGAAGCAAAGATCAGTGAAGACTCAAGACCCACAAGTATTGCAATGTTAGCTGTACCAGCAAGGCAAGCTCTGCTCCTGTCTCTGCCAGTCCAGTTCTATTTATACCCTCCAAACATTATGTGGCCTCTACATGTCATGCCTCTCTCTCATCACGTGTATCTCTCTCAGCTGATATCACTGTGCCAATCAGCCCAAGTTCTTGGAAGCTGCAAGAAATGGCAGCACAGCACCAGGAGTCTTTGGTGTTTCTCTCTATGGAGTCCCTACAAATGTAGCTCAACTACTCAATGTAAGGCAAATCAATACATGTATGTCATTAGTGAAGAGTCCTTCATCATGTGTCCTTTCATGTGCTTGCTTCAGAAGAACATACTTTCACCTGTGTCTGTTTCAGTTAAATGAGCCTGACTTAGTCTTTCACTTGTGTTCACTTCAGATAAATGTTCCTTCTTGTGCTTGCCCCAGCAAAACACCATCCAACCGAATTTCTAAAGAACCCTTAAGTTTCCACTTCAGCTCCCCATCCTTCTTCTTGTGAGTCCGGGTCATATTGCCAGGTAATATGGGCTATGACTAATTGTAGATAATGACAAAGAGAATAGATGGAGGGGTCAGAACCAGAATGAAATATCAAGTTGGCCAGAAGGAGGCAACTGTGCTAGTCCTCTATTGCTCATAACGGGTTTTTTCAAACCTGAGCATAGACCATCTGTCTATGCCACTGTATGCCATCTATCACACCACTGTAGTCCTATTGCTAGCTGGCTGCATCCTCAGGAAGATCAGAACTTTCCAAAGCCATGTGGACATTTAGATAAAATCATTGTTGGCTGCAGAACTCATGAATACTGTATTTTCACAGATATCACAAATCATTCAAACATGTAAATTTATCTTCCTATAAGGAACCCATCTGAACTGGTCAGGCCCACCCAGAGAAATCTTTTTGGTGAACTGGCTGACAGCACATTAATGGTTTAAGTACAGAAGTGATATTCCATCACACTTCTGGCCACAAGCACTGTGTAATGGCAGGGATTGTTTGTGGATAGCTAATAGGGGATGAGAACCTTGGAGACAATGTTATAACCTTGCTCTCAACAAGATAGAAACATATCAGTTGGCATTTTTCTAAACACAGGAGCCTTGCAGCTATCATTGCAAGTAATTGCCTAGTATGGAGACCTTTAGAATTTAGACTTCAGACTTAGGTATGAGTCCTGTATTTAACTCTGAAGCTTTTTTGCCTCAGGTCAGACCTAGAGCTCTATGGGATGTCATGATTGATATTCTCACACCGTGATATTATTTGCTGTAGGTAAATGAGTCAATTGTGATTTTAGAATAGGTACAGTGTAACTGCTCAGTAATCCCAATGTAGAGGGCATTTCTCCAGATACGGGCTTTGATTCTTCTTGAGAGAGAAATGTATCAAGTTCAGCGTGTTTGCCATCAGTCAGTACTGCAATGAGAATGATACAAGAATAGACTGGTTTGGTGTGGTTATCAGTGTGTAAAGCAAACAATATAAATGGCAGTTTAAAGGGCCCTTCTTTTTGATAAGGATATTTTCAGTAACTAAGTCAAATGCCCCTCCATTCACAAAAGCTTGGAGAAACTAACCTACAGAGAAGGAAAAACCCTCCCTCTGAAGCCCATGGGGAAAAGCAAATGAACTCTTACCATGGCCAGCTGTATCCTGAGTCTAGAAAAATCTATTTAATCCTGGTGTCCACTTATAAGCTTAAAAGGTCATTCTCTGAGAAATTTTATCTTTATACCCATTGTGAACCATGCACTTTGAAGCAAGGAAACAAGTTTCAACAAATTAATTTGTCCCTACCTGGGTACTATATGGGTGAACTTAGAAATTGTACAATTGGCTCTGATTCCTTCTTGATTATCCCTGCCATCTAAAAAAGTAATTTTAAGTGCTCAGAAATATGGGGTTATCATAGAAATTTCAGCCATGTTGTTCTAATATAATATGGGAATCTAGCTGCAATACTGTAGATAATTTCACAATAATTAGTGGGTAAACCCATTGTATTGGATTTCAGCCTTTGTTGTTCAGTGTGTCATAGACATACTCTGGAGCATGAGACTGCCTGGTTATATAAGATGGATGCTCTTGGAATAGTACTTTGAGTCCTTCTGTTCTAAAACATGTCAGGCATTATGGCTATAATTGTTTGCATAAAATTTAGAGATCTAGTTAGGCTATAGTGTTGTTGTGGGTGGGATAGAACATCTTTTGTTGTTAGCTTGGGTACACCTTTAGAGACAAGAGAATTTTGTATGACTCAGAAATTTAAGAGCGAAATCTCTCCTCCTCAGTTTCTTTCAGCTCTGAATGCCTGCACTTTATCACTCAGATATAGAGCATCAAAAATTCCATAATACACGGTAATGACATAATGCATCCAAATAGTACAATACCAGCTCCCTTAACATGTATTTGTGGGATTACTACTGTCTATATTCAGCTGAAAGGGGAAAAAGCCACTCAATGTACACAAAGATATCTCAGCAGCAAATCTGAGGAAGCTGCAAATGATTACAAATTACCTATGATCACAAAATAAGAAATTAGCTTATTTCAAAATGAAAGTATTTTACTTTCATGTTATGCTTAGGTTTTGCTTAGTGGCAAAATATCTCAATTAGAGAATTAAACAACATAATTTATCAAAAATTGACTCATATAAGCAATATCGAGTTTCCCTACATACCTAGAAGACATAAGCCCAAATGTTCATGTCTATTGCCAAAGAATTATTTTATTTCTGTGTATTTATGTATAACAGTGAGTTGGGAGTGCCCTCTGAGATCAGAAAAGGGCATCAAATCCCTCAGAGCTAGTGTTAAAGTGGTAGTAAGCTGCTTAATGTGGGACCTAGAAACCAAATTTATGTCCAGTATGTACTTATAACAATTGAACCAACTTTCCAACATCCTAATCTGAATTTACTATACTAAAGGCAAGATTAACAAGAGCCTTGGGAAGAGAACTTGCCTTGTCCATTCACAAACCCCAGAGGCTGCCTGCATTCCTTAGTTCCAGGCATTCTCCTTAAATACAAAGTCAGCTGTGGGAAGTTAGATGCTCTCATATGGAATCTTCTACCCACCACTCTAGTAATTATATCCCCTGTAGTCAACATCTGCAAATTTTGAGTTAGGCCATGGAATTCTTTCATGGAGAACATCATTTTGCATAACATATCTGTACTTCCTTCCATTTTACTTTGTCTCAAAGAATATTAAGATACAATGAAACATGGAAGATTTTTCCATCTTCTGAGGTCTTCTTCAATTTCTTTCTTCAAAGACTTGAAGTTCCTGTCATACAGATCTTTCACTTGTTTGGTTAGAGTCACACCAAGATACTTTATATTGTTTGTGGCTATTGTGAAGGGTGTCATTTCTCTAATTTCTTTCTCAGACTTTTTATCCTTAGCAGATATTAGCCCAGAAGCTCAGAATACCCAAGAAACAATTCACATATCAAATGATGTCCAAGAAGAAGGAAGGAGAGGCCCCTGGTGCTGGAAAGGCTCAGTGCAACCGTGTAGGGGAATACCAGGACAGGGAAGTGGGAAGGGGATGGTTGGGGAACAGGGGGAGGGAAGAAGGCTTATGGGACTTTTGGGGAGGGGGAATCCAGGAAAGGGGAAATCATTTGAAATATAAACAAAGAATACATCAAATAAAAAAAAATACAATTAAACAGTCTCCAGTCATTCTTGGTGTCTTCTTCAGCAGAAAAATATGGCACCTTAAAACTTTGTATTGGTTGGGAATGTAGTCAGCTTCTCTCATTGTGGTTTCAGTCACTGAGGGTACCCCAGGACCCATGCTGCTTCTTACAAGTCTGCCTAGTATAGGATCTATGAAACCTTGATTCACCAACAGACCCAAGCCTGCTCCATAACAGCTTTTTGCTGCTTGGCAGTGCTATGAATGATGCCCAAGACAAATTTTCAAATATTCTGCTCATTTTTACTACTATGCAACCCTGCAAATTAGTTATTCTTACTGGATGTCTCTGGACATTGAAACAAGCTAGGTGACAAGGTAAGACATTTCTGTACCCAATCTTTTATTGTTTTATAGTTTAAAACCAAAGTTTTTTTTATGTGGCATGAAAGATTTATTAAGAATTGGGGCACATATAAAAAAAAAGACCAAAATTCCAATGTGAAATCTAAGCCACCTCCAGACTACTTATATCTAAGTACATTGGTGTTCCATACACTGTCCAAGGTTCTGGCTTTACCTATCAGACTACTTATGTTTAAGGATTTATCTTTGTCTTAGCCTCTTGCATTCTCTAGCACAACTGTCCTTACTGTTCCAAGACAAATGACACTTTTCTCCATGGAGGCTTCTCTTGATTCTCTCAATCTAAATTAATCTTCAGGAAGTGTTTTTGTCAACATTATTTTTATTCTTTTAATATGGTAAAGCATCCCATAGTATGTTTTCACTAGTTGTCTTTTTTTCCAGAGGACTTGGACTTACTAAATGGAACTCTGTCTAATAAGTATATCCCTAGTCAGCATCCTGAAAATGGGGGGGGGCAGTCTTTAGAAGATTACAAGTGACTGAGTCATTCATCCAAGAGCTGCAATGCCTTAGCCCATCACAGTATATCAAGAGAATTTTGATATGGGGTTCCTCCACATTTGTGACTGAAATATATGTGCTCTTGGTCAAACACTGTGATGATTTTCTAATCATCTATGCTTTCATCCAGACCTATATAACTGTGGGAGCCATTAGTCTCTCTTGTAACCTGTAGAGATTAAAGGAAAGTCTTCTACTCCTGAGTAGTTCATGAGTAAACAACATTGCCTTCTGTATGACTCATCAATACCTTAACAAATTTCACAAACTTGCCAGTCAAAATATCACAAAATTTTTCCTGGATGTCAAAAGTATGAGGATGTATTATTATGTCCTTAATTTTAGGTGACAGTACACTGTCTTTCACCCAGAGGCTCTGGAAAGAGTCCGTCATCTTGCCTTTTCCCAGATTTAGGGATTGTATTTATTTATTTATTCATTCATTTATTTTTTTTTGAGCATTGACTCTATGTTTTTTTTCATATGTATGTTTTACTTTTTTTTAAATATAAATTTTTTTATTTTCTATATTCTATGTTTACATTCCAAAGGCTTTCCCCTTTCCCAGTTCCCACCCACCATAGTTCCCATAGTTCCTCTCCCCCCCAACTATTCCCCAATCATTCCCCCTCCCCCCTCGGTTTCTTTACTAAACTGGATGCAATCTTTACATGCCCAGGGTCCTCTCCTTTCTTCTTCTTGGGAGTCATTTGACTTGCTATTTGTGTCTTGAGTATTTAGTGCTTCTGGGCTCATTAATATCCACTTATCAGTGATTGCATTTCATGTGCATTCTTTTGTGATTGGGTTAGCTCACTCAGTATGATATTTTCCAGGTCTAACCATTTACCTACAAATTGCATGAATTCATTATTTTTAATTGCTGAGTAGTATTCCATTGTATAAATATACCACATTTTCTGTATCAATTCCTCCTTTGAGGGATATTTGGGCTCCTTCCAATTTCTGGCTATTATAAACAAGGCTGCTATAAACATAGTGGAGCATGTGTCTTTATTGCATGCAGGGGAATCCTCTGGGTATATGCCCAGGAGTGGTATGCCAGGGTCCTCTGGAAGTGACATGCCCAATTTTCTGAGGAACCGCCAAACTGATTTCCAGAGCGGTTTTACCATTTTGCAATCCCACCAACAATGGAGGAGTGTTCCTCTTTCTCCACATCCTCGCCAGCACTTGTTGTCTCTTGAGTTTTTAATCTTAGCCATTCTGACTGGTGTGAGGTGGAATCTCAGGGTTGTTTTGATTTGCATTTCCCTGATGACTAATGATGTTGAACATCTTTTAAGGTGTTTCTCGGCCATCCGAATTTCTTCTGGTGAAAATTCTTTGTTTAGCTCTGTGCCCCATTTTTTGATAGGGTTATTTGGTTCTTTGGGGTCTAACTTCTTGCGTTCTTTGTATATATTGGATATTAGCCCTCTGTCGGATGTGGGGTTGGTGAAGATATTTTCCCACTTTGTTGGTTGCCATTTTGTCCTTCTGACAGTGTCCTTTGCTTTGCAGAAACTTTGTAATTTTATGAGGTCCCATTTGTCGATTCTTGATCTTAGTGTGTACGCTATTGGCGTTCTGTTCAGGAACTTTTCCCCTGTGCCCAAGTCCTCCAGGGTCTTCCCAAGTTTCTTTTCTAATAGTTTCAGTGTGTCTGGTTTTATGTGTAGGTCCTTGATCTACTTGGAGTTGATCTTAGTGCAAAGAGATAAGAGTGGGTCAATTCGCATTCTTCTGCATTTTGACCTCCAGTTGAACCAGCACCATTTGTTGAAAAGGCTATCTTTATTCCATCGGATGGTTGTGGCTCCTTTATCAAAGATCAAGTGACCATAAGTCTGTGGGTTCATTTCTGGGTCTTCAATCCTGTTCCATTGATCTGCTTGCCTGTTGCTATACCAATACCATGCAGTTTTTAACACAATTGCTCTGTAGTACTGCTTGAGGTCAGGGATATTGATTCCCCCAGAAGTCCTTTTATTGTTGAGAATAGTTTTAGCTATCCTGGGTTTTTTGTTGCTCCAGATGAATTTGAGAATTGCTCTTTCTAGATCTATGAAGAATTGAGTTGGGATTTTGATGGGGATTGCATTGAATCTGTATATTGCTTTTGGCAAGATGGCCATTTTTACTATATTGATCCTGCCAATCCAGGAGCAAGAAATATTTTTCCATCTTCTGAGGTCTTCTTCGATTTCTTTCTTCAAG
The DNA here is from genome assembly GCA_964023405.1 of Apodemus agrarius. Classification (NCBI taxonomy): domain Eukaryota; kingdom Metazoa; phylum Chordata; class Mammalia; order Rodentia; family Muridae; genus Apodemus; species Apodemus agrarius. Next base: position 57,115,866 of record OZ030008.1, on the reverse strand, counting down.
GACTTGAAGTTCCTGTTGTACAGATCTTTCGCTTGTTTGGTTAGAGTTAAGCCAAGATACTTTATGTTGTTTGTGGCTATTGTGAAGGGTGTTATATCCCTAATTTCTTTCTCAGCCTGCTTGTCCTTTGAGTACAAGAAGGCCACTGACTTGCTTGAGTTAATTTTATAACCTGCCACTTTGCTGAAGTTGTTTATCAGCTGTAGAAGTTCTCTGGTGGAGTTTTTTGGGTCGCTTAGGCAAACTATCATATCGTCTGCAAATAATGATAGTTTCACTTCTTCCTTTCCAATTTGTATCCCTTTGACTTTCTTATGTTGTCTAATTGCTCTTGCTAGAACTTCAAGTACTATATTGAAAAGATATGGAGAGAGAGGGCAGCCTTGTCTAGTCCCAAATTTTAGTGGGATTGCTTCAAGTTTCTCTCCATTTAGTTTGATGTTGGCTACTGGTTTACTGTAGATTGCTTTTACTATGTTTAGGTATGGGCCTTGAATTCCTGCTCTTTCCAAGACTTTTAGCATGAAAGGATGCTGAATTTTGTCGAATGCTTTTTCAGCATCTAATGAGATGACCATGTGGTTTTTTTCTTTCAGTTTGTTTATGTAGTGGATTACATTGATGGATTTCCGTATATTGAACCATCCCTGCATCCCTGTGATGAAGCCTACTTGATCATGGTGGATGATCGTTTTGATGTGCTCTTGGATTCAGTTAGCAAGAATTTTATTTAGTATTTTTGCATCTATATTCATAAGAGAAATTGGCCTGAAATTCTCTTTCTTTGTTGGATTTTTTTGTGGTTTAGGTATTAGCATAATTGTAGCTTCAAAGAATGAGTTGGGCAGTGTCCCTTCTGTCTCTATTTTGTGGAATAGTTTGAAGAGTATTGGTGTTAAGTCTTCTTTGAAGGTCTGGTAGAATTCTGCACTAAAACCATCTGGTCCCATACTTTTTTTGGTTGGGAGGCTTTCTATAACCCCTTCTATTTCTTTAGGGGTTATGGGACTATTTAGCTGGTCTACTTGATGCTGATTTAATTTTGGTATTTGATATCTGTCTAGGAAATCGTCCATTTCCTCCAGATTCTCCAGTTGTTTTGAGTATAGACCTTTGTAGTAGGATCTGATGATCTTTTGAATTTCCTCAGTTTCTGTTGTTATGTCTCCCTTTTCATTTCTAATTTTGTTAATTTGTATACTGTCTCTGTGTCCTTTGGTTAGTCTGGCTAAGGGTTTATCTATCTTGTTGATTTTCTCAAAGAACCAGCTCCTGGTCTTGTTGATTCTTTGTATGGTACTCTTTGTTTCTATTTGATTGATTTCAGCCCTGAGTTTGATGATTTCTTGTCTTCTACTCCTCCTGGGTGAATTAACTTGTTTTTCTTCCAGGGCTTTAAGGTGTGCCATTAAGCTGCTAGTGTATGCTCTCTCCAGTTTCTTTTTGGATGCACTTAGAGCTATGAGTTTTCCTCTTAGCACTGCTTTCATTGTGTCCCATAGATTTGGGTAGGTTGTACCTTCATTTTCATTGAATTCTAAAAAGTCTTTGATTTCTTTTTTTATTTCTTCCTTGACCAAGGTGTCATTGAGTAGAGTATTGTTCAGTTTCCATGTGTATGTGGGCTTTCTGTTGTTTTTGTTGCTATTGAAGACCACTCTTACTCCATGGTGATCTGATAGGAGGCATGGGATTAGCTCGATCTTCTTGTATTTGTTGACATCTGTCTTGTGACCGATTATATGGTCTATTTTGGAGAAGGTACCATGCGGTGCTGAGAAAAAGGTATATTCTTTAGCTTTAGGATGAAATGTTCTATATATATATATATATATATATATATATATATATATATATATATATATATATATATCTGTTAAATCCAATTGGTCCAGAGTTTCAATTAGTTTCACTGTGTGCCTGTTTAGTTTCTGCTTTCCTGATCGGTCCATTGAGGAGAGTGGAGTGTTGAAGTCACCCACAATTATTGTGTTAGGTGTAATATGTGCTTTAAGCTTTAGTAAGGTTTCTTTTACAAATGAGGGTGCCCTTGCATTTGGAGCATAGATGTTCAGTATTGAGAGCTCTTCCTGGTGGATTTTCCCTTTGACCAGCAAGAAGTGACCTTCTGAGTCTCTTTTGATGATTTTAGGTTGAAAGTCAATTTTATCTGATATTAGAATGGCTACTCCAGCTTGTTTCCTGAGACCATTTGCTTGTAAAATTGTCCTCCAGCCTTTTACTCTAAGGCAGTGTTTGTCTTTAACACTGAGATGTGTTTCCTGTATGCAGCAAAATGTAGGGTCCTGTTTCCATATCCAGTCTGTTAATCTATGTCTTTTTATTGGGGAATTGAGTCCATTGATGTTAAGAGATATTAAGGAATAGTAATTATTACCTCCAGACATTTTTGAAATTATATTTATTTATCTTATTTATTTTTTATATTCGAGAGGTTATCTTCTTTTGGGTTTGATGAGAGGAGGTTTCTATCTTGCTTCTTCCCGGGTGTAGTTTCCGTCCTTGTCTTGGTGTTTTCCCCCTATTATCCTTTGTAGGGCTGGATTTGTGGAGAGATATCTTGCAAATTTGGTTTTGTCATGGAATACCTTGATGTCTCCATCAATGGCAATTGAGAGTTTTGCTGGGTAAAGTAGTTTTGGCTGAAGTTTGTGTTCTCTTAGAATTTGCATGATATCTGCCCAGGATCTTCTAGCTTTCATGGTCTCAGGTAAGAAGTCTGGTGTTATTCTGATAGGTTTTCCTTTATATGTTACTTGGCCTTTTTCTATTGCTGCCTTTAGTATTCTTTCTTTGTTTATTACATTTGGAGTTTTGATTATTATGTGACGGGATGTAATTCTGTTCTGGTCCAGTCTGTTTGGGGTTCTATAGGCTTCTTGTATATTCATGGGCATCTCTCTCCTTAGGTTGGGGAAGTTTTCTTCCATAATTTTATAGAAGATATTAGCTGGCCCTTTAACTTGTAAATCTTCACTCTCGTCTATACCTATAATCCTTAGGTTTGGTCTTCTCATAGTGTCTTGGATTTCCTGGATGTTTTGGGTTACCACCTTTTTGCATTTAGTATTTTCTTTGACTGTTGAATCAATGGTTCCTATGGTATCTTCGGCTTCTGAGATTCTGTCTTCTATCTCTTGTATTCTATTGTTGATACTTGCGTCTATGGCCCCTGATTTCTTCCCCAGGTTTTCTATCTCCAATGTTGTCTCCCTCTGTGATTTCTTAGTTGTTTCTACTTCTGTTTTTAGTATCTGGATGGATGTGCTCAGATCTTTCGTTTGCTTGATTGTGTTTTCATGTATTTCTTTAATAGATTTTTGTGCTTCCTCTTTCATAGCTTCTACTTGTTGGCCCACGTTCTTCTGTAGTTCTTTAAGTGACTTTTGTCTTTCTTCTTTATTGTCTTCTTCTCTTTGATCCATCTTCTCCTGAATTTCTTGAAGTGATTTTTGTATTTGCCTCGTAAAGGCTTCTAACTTTTGATCCATTTTCTCCTCTATTTCTTTACGAGATTTTTCTATGTGTTCAGCTACCAGCATCCTGACCAGTGATTTTATATCCAAGTCTTGTTTTTCTGGTGTTTTAGGGTATCCAGGGATTCCTGTTGTTGGAGAACTGGGTTCGGATGCTGTCATGTTGCCTTGATTTTTGTTAGTAACGTTCCTTCGTTTTCCTTTTGCCATCTGGTTATTTCTGGTTTTAGTTGGCCTTGTTGTCAGTGGCTGGTGTTTGAATCTCCTGTGAGGCTGGGCTCACCTGTTGTTTCTCTACTGGTGAATATGTGTGACTGCTGCTTTAAGGGATCATAAGCTGGCTGCCACCCATGCGATTGTAGCCCCTGTTGGAGTCTGTCTACCTGGGCTTCTCCAGCTGTGTCCTGGTTGCAAGGAACTCGGCCTGCTTGGCTCTGAGAGCCTAGCAGATCCCCCATGAGGGTAGCCCTGGAAGGGGTGTTTACCTGGGCCTTTCCAGCTATGTCCTGGTTGCAATATGGAGGCCCGCCACTACCGCTGGTCCAGGGGCCGGCGAGCTGGTTGCAGAACACAGCCTAGGTGCTTGCCAGAGGGCGCGGGGATGTCCCACAGAGCCTGGGCCTTTCCAACTGTGTCCTGGTTGCAATATGGAAGCCCGCTGCTACTGCTGGTCCAGGGGCCGGCGAGCTGGTTGCGGAACGCAGCCTAGGTGCTCGCCAGAGGGCGCGGGGATGTCCCACAGAGCCTGGGCCTTTCCAGCTGTGTCCTGGGCCTTTCCAGCTGTGTCCTGGTTGCAATATGGAGGCCCGCCGCTACCGCTGGTCCGGGGGCCGGCGAGCTGGTTGCAGAACGCAGCCTAGGTGCTCGCCAGAGGGCGCGGGGATGTCCCACAGAGCCTGGGCCTTTCCAACTGTGTCCTGGTTGCAATATGGAGGCCCGCTGCTACTGCTGGTCCAGGGGCCGGCGAGCTGGTTGCAGAATGCAGCCTCGATGCTCGCCAGAGGGCGCGGGGATCTATTTATTTATTTTTAATATTTTTATTTATTGAATAGGGAAGTAAAGGGAAGTAAGAACGCTTTATGATAAAATTAAAGATTTACATGGAAAATATTTCAGATAAGCAGGTTAAAATTGACAATTTTCATGGAAGATTAAGGAGTAAAGTGGTAGACATGTAAAACATTGCTAAATTAATTGAAATATGGGATAGAAACATTTTATGATAGAATTGAAGATTTATGTGGAAAAAATCAAAGATTAACATTGGAAACATTTCTGATAAAATGGAGGAAGTATATAGAAAGACATCAAAATAGAAGATTATCATGAAAAAATGTGGATAAAATGGCAGGCATAAAAGAGATTACTAAATTAATTAAAGGGGGAATTACAAACATTTTCTGATAAAATTGAAGATTTACATGAGAAATATTTCATTAGTCTATGTCTTTTTATTGGGGAGTTGATTCCATTGTTGTTAAGAGATATGAAAGAATAGTGATTGTTACTTCCTGTTATTTTTGATGTTATGTTTATGTTTGCGTAGGTATTCTTTTGGGTTTGTTGGAAGAAGATTACTTTCTTGCTTTTTCTAGGGTGTAGTTTCCCTCCTTGTGTTGGCATTTTCCATCAGTTATCCTTTGTAGGGCTGGATTTGTGGAAAGATATTATACAAATTTGGTTTTATCATTGAATCTCTTGGTTTCTCCATCTATCATGATTGAGAGTTTTGCTGGGTATAGTAGCCTGTGCTGGCATTAGTGTTCCTTAGAGTATGTATGAGGTCTGCCTAGGATCTTCTAGCTTTCATTGTGGTGAAAAGTCTGGTGTGATTCTGATAGGTCTGCCTTTATAAGTTACATGTCCTTTTTGCCTTACTGCTTTTAATATTCTTTCTTTGTTTAGTGAATTTGGTGTTTTGATTATTATGTGCCAGGAGGATTTTCTGTTCTGGTCAATTCTGTTTAGAGTTCTGAAGGCTTTTTGTATGTTCATAGACATCTCTTTCTCTAGGTTAGTCAAGTTTTCTTCTACAATTTTGTTGAAGTTTTTTTCTGGGCCTTTAAGATATAAATCCTTGCTCTCTCACATGTATATCTATAATCCTTAGCTTTGTTCTTATTGTGTCCTGGAGTTACTGGATGTTTTGGGTTACCAGCTTTATGCATTTTGCATTTTCTTTGACTGTTGTGTCAATGTACCTGTTGACTGATGTTCTCCGGTATTTCTTTTTTTTTTTTTTTGGTTTTTCGAGACAGGGTTTCTCTGTGTAGTCCTGGCTGTCCTGGAACTCACTCTGTAGACCAGGCTGGCCTCGAACTCAGAAATTCGCCTGCCTCTGCCTCCCAAGTGCTGGGATTAAAGGCGTGTGCCACCACCGCCCGGCTCCTCCAGTATTTCTTTAAAGAGTTATTTAAGTTTTTCTTGAAGCCCTCTATCAGCATCATGAGATATGATTGTAAATCCAACTCTTGCTTTTCCGGTGTGTTGGGATATCCAGGACTTGCTGTGGTGGGAGAACTGGGTTCTGACTTTTCCATTTGGCCTTGGTTTCTGTTGGTAGGGTTCTTGTGCTTGCCTTTCACCATCTGGTTATCTCTGGTGCAAGTTGGTATTCTTGTCTCTGGCTGGAGTTTGTTCTGCCTGTGGACCTGTAAGCCTGTGTCATTTCTCCTCTGAGCTCAAAAGTGAAAGCACTGCTGGGAGGTCTCTCTGCTGGTGGGCTATGCACAGAAGGCTGTGGAGTCTCCTGGCTTCCTGGTGCAAATGGCAGCAGGAAGACTTCAGTCACAGCTGCTCCACTGATCACAAAAGACTGTGGAGTCTCCTAGAGATTACCTTTTTTTGTGTGTAATTCCTTTCCTCCAATTACCAAGCCAGCAAAACCAGGTTAAGTGGTTCTTATATCTAATCCCTGATTCAATGTCTGTGTTTACATTACATAAGGGATAAAAACCTGCATCTTCTTGATTTGTATTTATATCTTTGAGGGATCAGAATGCATTTTACATACAATAGGTATAATTTCTCCCAACTTATCTTCCAGTAAAAATATCCATGCATGGATAAAGTATCTTAAGTCTGACTTCTAAATCATTTCTTTCTCCTTACACAATGCTTTCATTCAAGTTTTAATTTATCATGAAGTAAGTCATTCAGTAATCGATCAACACCTAAAATTTAGAGTGATGTTCATTTAAAAACAAGGAGTTGATGGCATATACACATTATAATTATGCTGGGGTAAAAATTGAATTATTAGCCCTGAAAATAATGTCTTTTTTGAGATAGCAAATGCTTTCCATGCTACACTGGCAATATAGATCTAACATGATGCTATAAACATGTATAATAATGCTATGTGGCAAAACTCCATTCTGCTGTTGTATTTGCTAAAATATAATCAGGAAATCTCATAGAAGAAAAAACTTTATTTAGGCCTTTTTAGTTTCATTTTTAGTATTGTGATAAAACACCACAACTAAGGAAACTTTTATTGGGGTTCACAAATCCAGAGAGTGAGAGTCCATGAACATTTCAAAGGGGAACATGGCAGCAATTATGCAGACATTAAATGAAGCAATAGGAGAGAGTTTATATCCTTAGCCATAAGCTCAAGGCAGAAGTGACCTAATCATAAATGGCATAGGCTTTTAAAACCTCAAAGCCCACACCTAGTAACACACCTCTTGCAACAAGATCACACATTCTAATTACAGTTTCACCATCTGTGGATCAAATATTCAAATGTATGACCCTATGGGGGTAATTTTCATTCAAAATACCACCAGAGGCTTACAATTTCAGAGAGTGAGTCCATAACTGGCAAGAAAGGCAGAGCAAGAAAGTGGAAGCTTATAAACCACTCCTTGAACTACAAACACAAAGCAGACATAGAAGTGGGGCTAGGCTAGAAACTCTCAAATCTTACCCTGAGTGATGCACTTCCTCCAGCAAGGTGTTACTTCCTAGATGTTTCCTAACTCCCCTAACGACTCCACCACTGGAGACCAAGGGTTCAAAAACAGGAACACAGTAGTATAATCCCTTTTTACATCATTTTGTGTCTACTATTCTTGATGAATTGTGAGAATTATTTGATCAGAAATTCATACTTGACATTATCACAGAAAGCCATGCTGGAAATGTTACAGTGGGTTAATGGATTAAGAGACCTTCTGAAACCTACTAATATCCAATAACTAATAAAGAGTGAACTAAGATTTGAAATAATTTGGTGCTATAATCAAGTGCTTTCTATTCCTCCAAATATCCAAATGTGTTTTTTTCAGCTTCCTTTTGTGAATGTTATAATATAAATTGCTCCAGCTTCCAGGTACTAGCAGTTCTCAGCTCAGCAGATTGCATCCTAATTAAGGCCCATTGTGCTCTGACACTCATCCAACGGAGACTCAGAAGCACTCTTCAGAGTCCTACAAGGTCTGTTAAGACATGGATAATGTGAATTATACCAAGAGGAATCTTGCATCTCAGCAAATTTATTTTTCTTTGAAAACTAAGGTAAAAGAAGGGAATAGTAAATACTTCCAATTTTAGCTAAGCAAACATTCAGAGTCTGAAAACAGAATCATCACAAAGGAATGGTCTCTACAGCGTATGTTGTGGTATGATTGACTGTGTAGGATGAGAACTCAGTCAAGCTTAGAGAACTGCAGAAATGACTTTGTACTGATATTGCTGAGGTGGCAGAAACAGCTACCAAGGCACAGTATTTCTACTGAACTTCTATGCCATCTAAAGTTCCATTCAGTACCTTGCTTTCCATGCAGGATTCATGGTTCATTAACTTCAAATATGAAGCTTCCCAAAAATTTTAACACAGATATATAATATTAAAAATAATTTTCAAAGTGTTTAAAATCATAGCCAACATGAAAATATACCACGAACTTTGTGATGATTTTAAATAATAAAAATTTCAGCAGCAGAAGTACAGCATACATTTAAGGAAATAAAGAAATAGAAACTTAAAAAATAAGGACAAGATTGAAATGTTACCAAAACAAGCCAAATTCATCAGAGCACTAAACTAGAACTTTCCACTAGTTATTTCCATGGGTGAGAAATTCTTTACATCTCTATTTGACACAATGTTTGAGTTGACTCCTCTCCTTATGGTGAAGTATCTCAAAGTGACATTGACAAGCTGGAGAAGATTATTTTAGACATTGCAAGTTGTTTAGAAATATCCCAATAAGCAGTATGCCTCATCCAAATTATAATAATCAAAAAATGGTCAGACATTGTATTATGTCTTCTGAGAGACTAGAAGACATTATGTAATAGAATCCAAGAATATCATGGACCTCAAACTTGTTCATGGAAAATTTATTATTGGTTTTCTTTGAGTGCAGCACAGCTTTCAATTTCTCATTGGCTTGATTATTGGTCTTCTTTTTAGTGCAGCATAGGGATTGGCTTCTCATTGGCTTTCCTCTTCTGAGAAATGTTCATTCATTCATTTCATGGCCTATTTGTTGAGCAAGTTTATTTGTGACACATTACATGTTCTAGATATTAACCTACTATTTAGCATATGGTTAGCAAAAGTATTTCCATACTCCGGAGAAAGTCCCCATACTCTCTTGATAGTTTCCTTTGTTAATTTACCCCTTCATTTTCTTCCCTCCAGCACCTTCTGTGGAAAATGCTTTTGGGGGGTGGTGGATGGTATTTCTTAAGCAGGTTTATTTCTATCTTAGATCCTTAGTCTATTTTTAATTGCATTATTTCTTTCTTTGTTTTTTTCTTTCAGTTATTGTACATTCTAATATGAATACTCTGTCAGATACATAGCTGCCAAAGGATAACTCTGATTCTTTGGATTTCTTCTTCACTTGATTGATTGAGTATCCTTAGCTATATAGAAGCTTTTAAATATTATAGTATTCTGTCCCCTGTCAATATAAGGACAAATGGAGTCTTGTTGAGAAAGTCCTTTCCTATATTTATATATATATATATATATATATTAAGTAGGACACTACCTATATTTTCTTTGAGTAATTTTAGCATTTCAGTTTTCAAATTAAGGTTTTTGACCCACTTGGAATTAATTCTTAATCTGAGTGATAAACTGAGGTCTATTTTCATTCTTCTGTACATGGACATCGAGTTCCCAGCATGAGTTGTTGAAGATGCTGACTTTTCTCCACATCAGATTGTTATATTTTTGAGCATTCATGTTGGCTCATGTTTTATTACAGTGATCTATATATTTGCTTTGTGCCAGATCATATTAATTATTACTATAGCTTTATAAGTTTTTGAATGGCAATCCCTCCAAATTAATTTATCTCTATTTATAAATGATATACATAAAAGATTACAAAATTTTCACCAGAAAAGTTTGAGAAATATTAAACAATCACAGCAAAGAATCTAGGTACAAAATCAACTCACAAGAAGTAGTAGAACTTCTAAACACCACCAAAAATTCACAGAAAAGAAAACCATGGACACCCTCCTATTTATAATAGCATCATAGACATAAAATACCTTGTACTAAGCCTAATCCAAATGGATAAAGACCTCTACTATAAAAACTTCAAATTTCTTAAGAGATCTACATAGACATAAGAAAATAGAAGATACCCTGTCCTCATGGATTGATTGAATTAATATTGTGAAAATTACCATTCTACCAAAATATCAAAAGCAACCAATGCAATCACAATTAAAATACTTACAGCATTCTAGAAATTAAAAATAATATTAAAATGTATATGAATGAGGAAACACTATAGATACCCTAAGCAATCCAGAGTCAAAAGAATACTATTGGCTGTTTTTGACTGTGATAATTTCTTCGACTCTCTGAAGGTCTCATTTGAAGGCAATTTTGCAGTATTATCATTTCACTACCAACTCACTACCCATTTTCTGTTCATCTCTGCTCCTCATGTTCTTTTATCAACTGGGCAAGAAAAAAATCAGATTTGATTATAACTGTGCTGAAAGGTATTCATTTACAAAAGATGTTCAATAAATTCTATCACTCTCTATTATGTGGTTTTAGACTGAAACTCTGCTTCCATCTTCTTGCTTCTCTCTTTGTTCCTATTCTAGATGTTTGTATCTAACTGTGCAAGTTAGTTAGGAATTATAATTAAATTCAGTGGTGGCTGTTCCCCTATAGACAGTGTCTTTTTTCTGTTGGAGCAGTGTCATCACTAACTGCTTTATATATAGAAAAAAATGATAGCATACTCCTACCTTTTGTGAAGATTATAGTAATTTCACACTGTAGGAAGCAGCATAAGCATATAACTTGAAACATGAGGATTAGGATAATTCTGTGGTCAAAAGCACTACCATTTCTGCAAATGAACCAATGGATAAGCCAGGACTGGTGGTACAAGTCTCAAATCCCCTCTATTTTGGGAATGTGGCAGTAATATAACAAGTTCAAAACCAACCTGGACTGTAGAGTGAGTTAAAGGCCGGCATAAGTAACTTAGTGAAAATCCCTTCATCTCTCTCTCTCTCTCTCTCTCTCTCTCTCTCTCTCTCTCACACACACACACACACACACACACACACAGAGACATTCACAGTCATACACATACAGACACACACAGACTCATAGACACACACATACATACATACATACACAGAGAGAGAGAGAGAGAGAGAGAGAGAGAGAGAGAGAGAGAGACATACAGACAGAGACAGAGAGAGTAGATTGACACATCCAATGGGATAAGTAGTATACAAGTAGTCACACATTTCTACAGATCAAAATTTGGCATCAAATAAAAGAGTCAAAATATCATTTTTCCATCTATATATTGATTCTTGTATTATATTTTCATGAATGACCACTTGGTATTGGATAACTAATCAGTATGTTCTCCCTTGGAGAAGACTATTTCTTCTACTCCCAGAGTTCCTTAGTTGCTGGTAGTTATTTGTGTACAGCAGAGGCTTCATGGGCTTTTCTCCATCCATGTTAGCATGCTTATTGATGCCATTCTTGTTCTGTCTATATTTAGACAGCCATGATGGTGAAACTTTATGTGTACAGAATGAGTGTGTCAGCCTTTGAGCAAATGTATAAACTACGGAGCATGAAAATTTATAAATTGCAAGTTTCAATCTAAGTCTATTCATCAGTATAGGAAAACATTTTGTTATATGCATTGAGCACTAAATCGTGATTTTAAAATGCATTAGTTTCACATTCGCAAAACTGACTTAAAGAAATATTTCAAAATATTGAAACTTCAAATGAACACAAGTACCCAATAGAGCATCAATTATGGACACAAAGTATCAAAAGCAAATTAAAAAGTTATTAGTATTGAGATACTTAAGCATGATAATCCCATGCAGTAGCTGGGACTGGTGGTTAAAAAAAGCAATAAATAGCATTAATACTTACCAAGTAATACTAATATGAAACAAATGATGACTAAAACATCTAATTAATTATTCTATCTAGGCAAAAACACAAATACAGATTATAGGGTAAAATTTTAGGCTCTTTTCATAACAGTAAATATAATTGGTAAGGCACTTCTATTCTTTTTAAAATGTATTATATTTTAGTTATAATTCCTTCATAAAATTCCTCCAATTTTCACAGGTAAGAAGAGTCACGTTTGTAAGTGCAGGACAGAATATTATGGTCCTTTAACTTTGCATATTTTATAGAAAGCATGCCGTATTAACACTACCTCCCTCTACTTAGGACTCTAGGCAGCCTTTGTAGGGTTACTTGGTTTGTTCTAAATCTTCTTTAAATGTGTTGTGAAGGCAAGAGCACACACTGTTAGTATGTGTGCTATAAGCATGGCACCCTGGATTACAGCTTTGTGTGCATTTCCCCTCCTAGTACAAGTTCAGGGAGAGTCATAACCACAGCAAACTTTCACAAAATGCTTCCCAAGTGATTGCATTAAATTTTGTATATGAGAAAAATGTATTAAATGATTGACCCAAAGACAACCCAATAGGGAGTAATAAATCAGCTAGAATATGAGACTTCCCCTTAAGGGAGTCACTAAGCATCCTCTACACTGATACCATGCTTGGGATTACAAATACATATTTCGCCTGGCACTACGCTCATAATTTTCAAGTACAGTGGCACCAGTTTATAGTGCTTTATAGTCTTCATAGTGCTTCAGGCTTATTTCTTTGGCTGTGGAAGCATCAGTGCACTTTGTAATTTCACCTCTATGTCCTTTACTTCTCTCTTTTAAAACTGAAGTAGCTTCCACATTTAAATATATGGAATAGGATAGTATTTACATAATATACCTTTCTCTATTTCTTTTGAGTTTACTTATATATTTAGTATCTGCTCTATGGAACATACACTAGAGTCTATTTTTAAAACAAGTCTGGCAAATGCTACCTTTAAACAGGTTATTAAATGCATTTATATTTTTAAATGCATTCACCTCTTAAGTTTTAATGTACATGAATATCATGCATATAGTTAACGACTATTGGTATATTGGCATAACCATCAATACTGCAGTATACTAGAATATTTTTACCATCTTCAATGAGCTACATACATCCAAGCCAAAGTCAGTCATGAGTATATACCTTCCCGATATTGAGTTAAAGAATTTTCCTTTAAATGAAATTACTAGCATGTGTCCTTTAGCACATTTTTCATGATGCAACTATTCTGTAGTTGCACTATTTTTATGGGTGAGTTTATACTCACCCATTCCACTGTGAATGAATTATATTTTATATATTTACCAATCTGTTACTATTTGAGTTGTTTCTATGTATTGACTATGCAAAATATGTCTATGAATATCAATGCATTTATAGTATATAGATTTTCCATGCATTTATATATTCAGTTATGAATTGCTGCATCATATGCTAACTTCACATTGAAAATTCAGAGGAACTTAAAATAGTTTCTAAAGTGACTATATCATTTCACTTTCTAATCCACAGTGTTTGATGTATCCACATGCCCATCAGCGTTCACTGTCTGTCTTTTCAACTGTAACTAGTTTAGAGTATACGTAGCAGTATTTCAAAGTGGTATTGCTTTGAATTTCCCTGAAGGTGAATGATTTTGTGCACATTTTCATATTCTTATTGGAAATTAATTTACTCTTCTTGAAAATTACCTTTCTGGAAAAATGTCAATCCCATTGACCAACTGCTCTTTTGTCTTTTTATGATTGAGTTGCAAGGGTGCCTTAATTGTAAACCAGCAGCTCACACCTCATAAGATTTTGATTCTCCTATTTTGTGGGTTGTCTTCACTTTCTGGAAATTATTTTTAAAGAAACTCTGAAGGTCACAAAAATGTACTTCTCTATTTTCTTTGAAGAGTTTCATAATGTGAAATGTTAATTCATTTCAACAATTTTGCACACATAAGCTGTGCTTATTGGCATTGTGAACTCCCATATCTGTACCACAATGCAACAAATCTCCCTCTTGTTTGTAAAGAGGGAGATTTTTTAATTTTTTTACTCTGTAGATTACCACTGAAATTAACCTGAGCCATCTTTGTGATCAGGAATTTAGAGCTAGCAAATGGAACTTTCTGGGCTTGGGTGAAGGAACACAACTAATAACAGTGATACCCCTTCTCCCTGAATATATCAATAGTCAATAATCAAGGTAAAGGTAGAGTCCCATGAATCTTTCCTCCTTTGACTCTTGCTAAAACTAGACTTGTCTGGGCCCAGTGGCAGTTATCCTAGTTATTGTATAATAATAATGATTGCCCTGGTTGTATCAATATCAGAGAAAGGAATGTTACAGGCCTTTATCTTCAGGATCTCAGATATTTTCTGCTTCTAAAAAAGTCGTGTTAATAATAATCAAATTAGGGAATAAGCCTAAGTATCCATGGATAGATAGTCAGAGAATGAAAATAAAGTATGTGTACCTAATGGAGCATTTTCAGCTATAAAGAATAAAATTATGTCATGTGCAAAAAACAAAAGAAAAAAGAAAGAAAAAGAAATTCGGATGGCCGAGAAACACCTTAAAAGATGTTCAACATCATTAGTCATCAGGGAAATGCAAATCAAAACAACCCTGAGATTCCACCTCACACCAGTCAGAATGGCTAAGATTAAAAACTCAAGAGACAACAAGTGCTGGCGAGGATGTGGAGAAAGAGGAACACTCCTCCATTGTTGGTGGGATTGCAAAATGGTAAAACCGCTCTGGAAATCAGTTTGGCGGATCCTCAGAAAATTGGGCATGTCACTCCCAGAGGACCCTGGCATACCACTCCTGGGCATATACCCAGAGGATTCCCCTGCATGCAATAAAGACATATGCTCCACTATGTTTATAGCAGCCTTGTTTATAATAGCCAGAAATTGGAAGGAGCCCAAATATCCCTCAAAGGAGGAATGGATACAGAAAATGTGGTATATTTATACAATGGAATACTACTCAGCAATTAAAAATAATGAATTCATGCAATTTGTAGGTATATGGTTAGACCTGGAAAATATCATCCTGAGTGAGCTAACCCAATCACAAAAGAATGCACATGAAATGCAATCACTGATAAGTGGATATTAATGAGCCCAGAAGCACTAAATACTCAAGACACAAATAGCAAGTCAAATGATTCCCAAGAAGAAGAAAGGAGAGGACCCTGGGCATGTAAAGATTGCATCCAGTTTAGTAAAGAAACTGAGGGGGGAGGGGGAATGATTGGGGAATAGTTGGGGGGGAGAGGAACTATGGGAACTATGGTGGGTGGGAACTGGGAAAGGGGAAAGCCCTTGGAATGTAAACATAGAATATAGAAAATAAAAATTAAAAAAAAAAAGAAAGATCAGACATAGAGTATAGAAAAAAAATAGATGTTATTGCATGTAGAGGAATTTTAACCCAGCAACATGGCTGTTCTGGCATGGGATCACATCCAAAGACCTTCTGGGGGATTAAAAAGGGAAAGGAGAATTAAAATGCCTGGAGCTTTTGGAAAAAGTACGTGAAGTTGTTGAATGATTAAAAAATATTAGAACCAAAGTGTCTTTAAAAGGTAAGATGGCTCAGCAGTTAAGTGCACTGTCTACTTTTCTAAAGGACTCAGGTTTGCATCCGGCACACAAGATGCAGCTCCTGACCATTTGTAATTTCAGTTAAAGAGGATTTGATGATCTTCTCTTGTCTCCACTGGCAACATATAAACAATTGGTGAACATACATGCAGGCAAAAAATGATTATGCACATAAAATAAACATTTTAAAATGGAAATAATTTTTTAGAAGGATGAAATTTATAAGGAGGATATAAAAACTAAGGCTAGGACAGAATGATCATAAACTGGGTTGCACAAGTTCCCATGTTAGAATTATAATAACAATGAAACAATAATAAAACCACAAAATAAAACAAATGGCAGAATTGGTGTAAACAAAGTTATCTGAATATTTTCTTTAATTTAAAAATATTCAAATGCACAAACAAAGGTTTGAAATATGTATAAGAACAAAGATACTAATTTAAGAATTTAGTTTTATTTTCTTGCTTTTAACTTCTGCCTTTTATTTTTCTATTATATGTGTTATACATGCTATATAGGTTTTTCCTCCAAAGGGTAAAGAATAAGCTATACTAATGAAATAAATATAATAAATAAAATATAAAAAAAGTAAAGCAAGGAAGACTATTCACCTTCAACAAACAAAATATAAATCAAACTATTTCAAGTCCCTTTCGAACTGGATCCAACTTTTATTTTAATGCAATTTATCTTACTTTAAGTTTTTAAAACTCCATTTATTTTTCCATGAGCATTCACTGAGACAGGAACAATTCCTGGGGAGAGGAGCCATGAAGAAGGTAGTTAGACATGTGCTGGGGACCTTAGGTGATATGGCTTGACATCTACACTAGAATCAAGAGAAGATGCTGAGATGATACTATACTTTATCTATAGTTCAGTGCAATAATGGTTCAAAGATTGGTCTGTTTCAAGCCAAAGAAGCCTGAGAAGCAGCCTTTTCTCCTTTAGAACAACCTTCAGCTGTCATCTCTTTCCATGATTAGTCACTGACTGGGACATTGAGAGTAAGTGTAGATCTGAGTAACGAGTATAGACCAGCTATATTTTCAATAGGTTTTTGATGGATGCATTTCTAAGACCTCCCTAGTTTTCCTGTGGGGCTAGCCTTCATACTGTTCTCAAAGATACTCAGTCAACTTCATAAGCCTGACATCTCAGTATCACTGTCATATCAACATATCAAATCACATGAGGCAAAATAGAAGAGTCTGGAAGGCAATATAGCAAGCGATGCCTGGGTAGAGATTGGGTCGAGATGCAATGAGAGTCACAATGGAAGGAGTCTTGTCTTGGTGGCTGACTTTCCATTTATGGTATCATCCTTGTGTGATCAGCTATATGTCTTGCTTTACACCCCGTGGCATACTTCCCTGTTGTTATAATAAATTCCCTTTTTACACATAAGTTAGTTTAAATGGATTTCTGCTGCTTTTTAAAGAAACGACATTCAATCAAGTAGACAGAGTCCTGATTAATGGATGCTTTTCAGAATAAATATACCTTGTTCAGGCTTAGCTTTCCTGGAGTCAGCTATTTTCTGAAACACATTTCCCCATTTTTGTTGAACTTTGGTTTAGTTGGCTCTGGCTAGGTAATACCAATTGATTACAGTGAAGTCAGAGGCATGGGTAGGACTCACAAATACATACATGCCATTCAGTGAAACTGATTTGTGAGGCAGACTAAAATAAAATAGGAAGGCTCAGTGAAAAACACATTAGTCAAGTAATTCTGGTCATTTGAAAAAATAACTGAAAGTTTTAGATATTCTTGATTGAGGAATTGTCTGAAATGTGACATCCTCTATTCAAGGTAAGACTCCTCGGCCTGGGAACCACAATGGAAGAGCTATGGGAAGGACTAAAGGAGTTGAAGGGGATTATAACCCCATAGGAAGAACAACATCAACCAACTAGAACTCTCCCTCCAGAGTTCCCAGGGACTAAATAACCAACCAAAGAGTATACATGGTGGGGACCCATGGCTCCAGCTACATATCTAGCAGAGGATGGCCTTGTCGGGCATCAATGAGAGGGGAGGTCCTTGGTCCTGTGTAGGCCCGATGCCCTAGCATAGGGGGATGCTAGAACAGTGAGATGGGAGTGTGTGAGTGGGTGGATGAGCACCCTCATAGAGGCAAAGGAGAGAGGGGATGTGATGAGGAGGGGTTGTAGAGGGGAAACCTGGAAGGGGGATATCATTGAAATGTAAATGAATAAATGATTCATAAAAAAGAAATCAAGGGCATTTCTAAAAATAAAAACAAACAAAACCCCCAAATCAAAAACAAAAAAGCAGATCAACACTGTAGAAATAAATGTCTTCTTGAATACTACTGCAAAAGAAAGGGTCACAGAAAGGGAAAGAGGGCCAAGGGAGGGAAATGGGAGTAAATGTGATCAAAGCATGTTACATGCAGTGAAAATGTCACAATGAAACCCATTATTTTGTACAATTATAAAACACTAATCAAATGATTCTAAAAAGAGAGAGAGAGAGACTACTTGGATGTGATACTGAATAGGATACTGCTCTTTAAATATATTGTTCAACAAATATTGTCTCCTGTAGCTTTTAGAAAGTCTGGTATAGCTCAAATGACAATATGAGCCATAATTGTTGAGGAATTTAATTGGATCTAGTGGTGTGAAGAATGGAGACAACAACCCAGGAAGAAAACCAATGCCCCTAATGCTTAAAACCCTGATTACTATACCCAGTTAAAGGAGGTGAGGTTGCCTTGTTTTCCATGATAGAGAGGTTTTATGTTCTTCTCTTTGTTGCTGACAAGCCTTCTGTCTTGGAGTATTGCATGCAACAGATCATCATCATGTTGACTGGTCAACACACAATCTAATGCAATCTCAATATCCCTGGTGTGTAAAGACTTAATTCATATCAACATATAAGGTGTGTGTCCTTTTCAGTGAAGTGTCGACTTCAGTGAAGTCCACGTGTGTAGATTAATCAATATTCCTTCCTGCCTCCGCTTGGCACAGTGCTTTATGATTCTTCTATTACAGTTTTCAACATATTCATGCTTCATATTTGAGGTAATTCTAGGTCTCTCCTGATATTCATTTGTGAAAATAAAACAGTTTGAATACATGAGCTAATTTTTGGGTTCATAGAACTCATTAATAATAATATTGTAAATGATAAATATTTAAAAGAGTTAAAAAAGAATCGATTAGGTTGCTCACCTCTTTTGGAGAAAGAATATGATCAACTGGGCCATTGGGGTCAAGGGTCAGATGTGCCAGAACAGAAATAGAATCATTTAAATTTGTTCAGTGTTTGAAGATTTATTTTATAAAAATAATTCTGTTAAAGTCATAGAAATTTAGATAACATTAAATTGAAGTCTTATGATGCACACTAGCAAGCAGATTAGAAGGTGCTAATTGGTCACAGAATAAATCAATCTCTTAGTATTACATATGGCTCTGAATATACTAATTAATGGAAATATTTTCAGTTAGACTTGGATTAGTTCTCCAGACAAGGTAAATCATACCTCACAGATAGGGCCCAAAGGAAAGGATCTGTTTAAATGTCACAGAGAGGAAGTTACAGCAAAACTTAAATAGCTTTAATGATCAGAATATGATCACAGTAATTATAGCCGGATAACTCGAATGGAGACAAACTGATGCTGAAATTTAAATTAGATACTTGAAAGATGAAAACCTCACACAGGTTATTGAATAAAAACCTTTGAAATATTAAAATACAATGATTGCATGAATTTAAAAAAAAGTTAACACAGTGTCAAATTTTATTTCAGACTAACATAAAGTACTTTGTTATATTTATCATGCTATTTGAGATTATTATTTTATTGCATATACACAACCGAAAAACAGAAACTTCAGTATTCATACATTCTAGAAATGTCTACCCTCTTTTATAAATTTTCTTTAATACATATGTCTCATAATTTGTGTGGGCAAGTATACACATACACAGAGACAGACAGACAGACAGACAGACAGACAGACACACACACACACACACACACACACACACACATATATATACATATATATTCTAAAATACATTTTTATGATTTTAGTTTGTAAATACATAAATAATGCACACACAACCTGAAAACACAGATCCCAAATTTCACTCCAAATTTAATCACACTAAAAATATTCTAAATATTTTATACACTTACTATATGAGTTTCTAATATGTGGGAGGGAATATAGTCTACAGTTTACCAATTATCCTATCATTTAATATTTGAGTTTTTTTCCACTTATTTTCAATTATTGAGCTTTGTAAATTCTGGTTTACATATGTTTCTTATAACAATAGTAACACTGGAAACTATATGGTCATGTTAAAACTTCCTGTCATCAAGTTTTAACTTTACAGAAAAACCATCAAAACATATCCCCCTTAAACAGTAACACAGCATGGTTGTAACTCTGCCTCTGAATATTTTCATTGATTTCAGAAAACATTTGTATTACAGTCATTCATGATTTCCAAAGGGCTGATGTACTTCCTCTCTAACATATGCTCTAGAAATTAATGAGAGAGAAACCACTTCAGTGACTCGGGTCCTTATTTGGGCAATATCCTCTCTTCTGCATGAGTTTCTCACACTTGACAATCTGGTGATAAGAAGATAGACTGCCAGCTTGTGTGTGAACTCAGTCTACTTCTTGCTCCTGCTGAGGACCTTGACCTCAGTTCCCAGCACCCACACTGGGGGGCTCACAAGCACCTGTAACTGCAGCTCCAGAGAACTCCACCTCCTCTTCTGGACTTCAAGGTTACTTTACTCATTTGCACAGACCCATCTATATATACAGATAACACATAGTAAAGATTAATTTTTAAAAACTGAAGATAAATTTCCTGGTTCTTTTTATAAAACACTAAATATAATGAATATTTGGAAGGAATGTTATCTAATCTTCCTTGTCATTTTTCATTACTACTTTATTTTCGTATAGATTCACACATGTATATAATGTAATTTAGTCCTTGCCTTCTATTATCCTGTATCATCCAATTTCCTCTCATTAAAACTTTATTTCCTTTTCTTTTTTTAAATTAGATATATTCTTTATTTATATTTCAAATTATTTTCACTTTCCTGGTTCCCACAACCTTGAAAGTCCCATAAGCCCTCTTCCCTCCCCTGTTCCCCAATCAACTCCCCTCCCACTTCCCTGTCCTGGTATTCCCCTATACTGCTGCATCGAGCCTTTCCAGGTCCAGGAGCCTCGCCTTTCTTCATGGACATCATTTGATATGTGAGTTGTGTCTTGGGTATTCTGAGCTTCTGGGTTAATATCCACTTACTTTGCTCCTGTTACTGAGCAGACTGGGGCAGCCAGGAACATAGAGAACACCCATGTTAGATCACTTGGGACATGGTCTTCCAGGGCCCCATCTGCATCCAGAAGCTGGGCAGCACTATAGCCATCTGTGCACTTATCCTGCCAGGGGACATCTGCTCTGCAGGGAGTCCCATGGTTAGAGGTAAGACCACCATCTTCACTCCTGTGACTTGAAAGGCTGTTACATCCAGGAACACAGGGAACACCCAAGTGTAAGGTCACTTGGGACTCGGTCGGCCAGGGTCTTACCTGCACCCAGGAGCTAGGCAGCACCACAGCAGTCTGTGCCAGGGGACAGCAGGTCACCCAGGGGTAATGAGACAGGCTTGCAGGCACACAGGAAGGGCAAGCACCAGCCAGAGATAGCAGGACCAGCTAAAACCAGAGATAACCAGATGGCAAAAGGCAAACAGGAACATTACTAACAGAAATAAAAGCAATATTGCACCTTCCAAACTGAATTCACCCACAACAGTAAGTCCTGGATACCCCCCAACACACCAGAAAAACAAGATTTGGATTTAAAATCACAGCTCATGATGCTGTTAGAGGGCTTCAAGAAGAACATAAATAACTCCTTTAAAGAAGTACAGTAGAACACAAGTAAACAGGGAGAAGCCCTTAAGGAACTACAGGTAAACACAACAAAACAGGTGAAAGAATTGAAGAAAAATATCCAGGATCTAAAAATGTACATAGAAACAATAAAGAAATTACAAAGGGAAACAACTCTAGACATAGAAAATCTAGGAAAGAAGCCAGGAGTCATGGATGCAAGAATCAACAACAGAATACAAGAGATAGAATAGAGAAACTCAGATGCAGAAGATATCATAGAAAGCATTGACACAACAGTCAAAGAAAATGCAAAATGCATAAAGCTTATAACCCCAAACATCTAGGAAATCAAGGACAAAATAAGAAGACCAAACCTAAAAATTATCTATAGAACATTTCATCCTAAATCAAAAGAATATACCTTCTTCTCAGCATCTCATGGTACCTTTTCCAAAATTGATCCTATAATTGTTCACAAAACAGACCTCAACAGATTTAAGAAGATGGAATTAATCCCATATCTCTTATCAGATCACTATGGAGTAAGGGTGGTCTTCAATAGCAACAAAAACAACAGAAAGCCCACATACACATGGAAGCTGAACAATGCTCTGCTCAATGATATCTTGGTCAAGGAAGAAATAAGGAAAGAAACCAAAGACTTTTTAGAATTTAATGAAAATGAAGGCACAACATACCCAAATTTATGGAGCAAAATAAAAGCAGTGCTAAGAGGAAAACTCATACCTCCAAGTGCCTCCAAAAAGAAACTGGAGAGAGCATACACTAGGAGCTTAACAGCACACCTGAAAGCTTTAGAATTGAAAGAAGTTAATACTCCCAAGAAAAGTTGAAGGCAGGAAATCAAACACAGGGCTGAAATCAACCAAGTAGAAACAGAAAGAACTATACAAAGAATCAACAAAACTAGGAGCTGGTTCCTTGAGAAAATCAACAAGATAGAAAAACCTTTAGCCAGACTAACCAGAGGGTACAGAGACAGTATCAACATTAACAAAATCAGAAATCAAAAGGGAGATATAACAACAGAAACAGGAAATTCAAAAAATTCTTAGATCCTTCTACAAAAGCCTGTGCTCAACACAACTGGAATATCTGGATGAAATGGACTATTTCTGAGACAAATACCAGATATCAAAGTTAAATCAGGATCTGATAGACCACCTAAAGAGTCCCATAACCCCTAAAGAAATGGAAGTAGTCATTGGAAGTCTCTCAACCAAAAAAAGCACAGTACAAGATGGTTTTAGTGTGAATTCTATTAGACCTTCAAAGAAGACCTAACAACACTAATACTTGTCAAACAATTTCACAAAATAGAAACAGAAGGAACACTACCCAATTCATTCTATAAAGCCACAATTATGCTGGTACCAAAAACCATACAAAGATCCAACAAAGGAACAGAACTTCAGAAAAATTTCCCTCATGAATATTGATGCAAAAATACTAAATAAAATCCTTGCCAACCTAATCCAAGATCACATCAAAACCATCATTCACCATGATCAAGAATGCTTCATCCCAGGGATGCAGGGATGGTTCAATATATGGAAATCCATCAATGTAACCCACTACATAAACAAAATCAAAGAAAAAAACTACATGTTCATCTCATTAGATGCTAAAAAAGCATTTGACAAAATTCAGCATCATTTCATGTTAAAAGTCATAGAAAGAAAAGGAATTCAAGGCCCACACCTAAACATAGTAAAAGCAATATACAGCAAACCAGTAGCCAACATCAAACCAAATGTAAAGAAATTTAAAGCAATCCAACTAAAATCAGGGACTAGACAAGGCTGCCTTCTCTCTCAATATTTATTCAATATAGTACTTGAAGTTCTAGCTAGAGCAACTAGACAACAAAAGGAGGTCAAAGG